>OY856409.1:1589694077-1591126577 GCA_963693085.1 Alisma plantago-aquatica
TATAGCAGAATTACTTTTTTGGGTAGAACATTTACTTTTTTGGCTGTCAGGTAGTGAAATCTAGGCTACCGCACGGGTATTAAAAAAAAGCCTATATATGTATGTGTGTGTGTGTGTATATATATATATATATATATATATATATATATATATATATATATATATATATATATATATATATATATATATATATATATATATATATATATATATATATATTGAGACACAACGACAGCCGCTCTGAAACACATTGGGATCTAGATGACAAAGATGTAGTCTCCAAGCACCTCGCATACTCAACAGTATGCACTCCAACTTTCCCTTAGGAATACATGTTTCGCCATCCAGCAAGTCCTAACGCTGGAATGGATCTATGACTAAGGAAACTACATGATTAGGGTTTTACTTGTTTATTTAAAGCCAATTGAGTGTCCTTTATTGCATAAATCAAGTTACAAGCAAACCCTAAATAGATTCTACAAAAGTAAGGGTGGAGTGAAACTTCAGAAGATATAAAACGTATGAAAGATAAAGCTTATCACATCACCACATGGTATTGTTCTACTGCCATACACAAGGCCATCACCATTATCACATCGTCATGGGATATGAATCCCTCATCACATCACCAGAGGATATCACCTCAATTTAAGGTAGAAATCCATTGCCATAGTCATAAGAACATTAACATTATTCCCTGCAAGAAAATCATTATCTTCCATGCCTCATCAAGGCTCATCATTGCCACCATACACATCATACACATAAGTTCATCATAACTCCGCTTTCAAGAACCATAATGCTCATATGACCACAAACTAGGGTTACAATAGTTTAGGATGGAGAAAACATTCTATCATCATGCTAATTACTCAAGTAACTAGGCACCTCATTACGTACTTGCAATTAGGGTTAAGTTCAACTTATAACCGAATTAGGATTTAGAAATCAACCACTAACATTAAACCCTAATAATCATGATGTCCAACATTATTGGAAGCAAGAGGGTTAACCACCATCATCACTAGGTCAACCATACAAGCAAAACATATGTCCAAGAAATCTCACCGACCAAAAAGGAATAGAGCTCACCATCTTCAGCGGTTGAAGAGGTGGGTCACCCTAATCATCCACATGAATCAACCCATAGCGACCAAAGAGAAACAAGACTTGTCTTCGACCGAAGAGGACCACATCAGGTCATCGACTGAAGAGAAGAGCACCATCCTTGTGAACACTTGAGACCAAGACATCATTGATCAGAGAACACTCAATCCATCATCGACAGAAGGACACAAGGGCATGGTGACTAAAGATCATGAGGGGGAACTCATCGACCAAAGAGAAGTATATCACCTTAGAGACCCCACAAGTAGGTCCATACTTAGAGACCCAAAACCATCCAAACTATTCGAACACATATACCACAACATGATGAACATCAAGAAAGACAAAAACCACCTCCAACACACAATCAAAACTGGTTGTTCACCCCCTTGAACTGAAAGATCACTAAAGTGTTAAGCACAAGAAGAAGGTCATCACAAAAACACTAAATCTGATCCTCAACATGATAAAAAATGAACCATGAGGCAAGAGAGAGGAAACCAAGATTTTAGTCATCACACATGTATCCAAAACCTCCATACTCAAGTAAGAGAACAAAACCATGATCATGGGAAGAAAAATCAACATTTAGCATGTACATGTAAGAACCAACACCTCCATCATCAACAAGAT
This sequence comes from Alisma plantago-aquatica, assembly GCA_963693085.1. Taxonomy (NCBI): domain Eukaryota; kingdom Viridiplantae; phylum Streptophyta; class Magnoliopsida; order Alismatales; family Alismataceae; genus Alisma; species Alisma plantago-aquatica. The sequence goes on from OY856409.1 coordinate 1,589,695,818, forward strand.
CTCGGGTACATGATTTAGGGTTTATAAAAAGGAGTTTATTTACTCAATATCACCACATAATTACAAACCCTAGTTCAAGATATCATCATCATACTATTAGGAACCACATTTTAGAGATAGATTATTAGCATGTAGATTTAAGTCAATAATAATCGAGGAAAAAATTATATAACTCACCTTGATTGTGAAGAACAACTCCAAAAGCAAGATGCTCCAGGGAAAGATAGGAAAATAAAAGGTTTATTACCACCTCACAACCAAGATAGCATCACCTCAATGAGGGAAACAAAATCATAGGTTAAAGGTGCACAAGGAAGAAAAAAAACCCTAGACCGAAAAGACAAAGGAAGAGAGGTGATCTTCATCTCAACTTGGACACTATCATGGAGGACCATGAATTCAACAAAAAGAGACAGAAGTTCCTCAAGAAGCACCATCATGGAAACCCATGGATTTGGCCAAGAGAAATAAGAGAGGGGTAGGATTGCAAGAAAACAAAACTAAGAGGGATAGATCGCTTACCATGATCAAGAAGTACCAAAGGATCACCAAAGAAGAGTTGCTCCAACCCTAAATCAACACATGCAAGAGTTCGGCCACCTTGGTCAAAGGTTGAGGTCTCCGTCTCCACCAAGAACACAAGGGAAGATCTTCAGAGAGAAGAGAGAAAGAATACATGGCAAAAATATCACTTGCATCCTAATATAGGGGTATATATACCCAAGGGTAGGAGAGAGGTGGGGGAGGTTAGGTGTCATGCATACATATGCCAGATGTCCCTCAATACTCGACCATGCAAACACTAATACCATGTATGCAACTACGGTCATTAAAACCAAGGAAAAACATTGACCTACATGTCTAGGAAAATCCATTGCCAAAGGGATTCCTCTGTGACCAAAACACATCAAAACCAAATGGTCGCTTAGGTCAAAACCCTAGCTCTTAGCGACCAAGGAAAGGGGTCAAGAGCTCATCGATCAAAGAGAGCACAAGGCACGCCTAAACCTTTTAGACCATAGAGAACAAGGACCAAGGAACATCAAGGTGGTTTTTGAAAACCAAAAACTCAATGCTCAACACATATGGTCAACACCAAACTAAAGCATCCAAGCAAACCCTAGAAACAACACAATGTGACACCACTTCTCTCATCAATAAAATAAGGTACCACAAGGGCTAAGGGCTCCACTATATCTTAAAAATGATGCCAAAATATGTGAGTCACATAAAGCATGTGACAAATTGCAAGATAAACATAAAAATGGGTAAATTGCTATTAGATCCATAACAAGCACAGATATGTGTAACTAGCTCAAACATCAACCAAACTACACCAAACTGAAAACATAAGCATGTCACATGTTTTTAAGCATATCATATGATTAGATGAATGTTTTTAGCATCTTGTTATGCTAAGAAAGCAAGATCAATCATAAAGCTAGGTTAATGGCCTTACAACCATAAACCCCTGACAAGGATTTTGCCCCCAAAATTCTACACGAACAAAGACATGTACTTCCTACAAATCTCGTCCTCTAACTACCACATGGATTCCTCCACACAACAATGATGCCACAAAACTCTAAACAGCACTATATTCTTCTTTTTCAACTTCTTCACCCTCCTATCAGGATCAACACAGGACCCTCAACATACAACACATCCTCCTCCAACTCAACCTCTACATGCTGCAACACTTGCTATGTATCTTGATGGAAATTCCTCAACATTAAAACATGGAAGACAAGATGCAACATGTGTAAATCTGGGAGTAGCTCCAACCTATAAGCCACCTTTCCAACATGTGCCACCATAGGGTATGGTCCCATATACCTGGGAGCCAACTTATCATTCCTCCCAAACCTCAACACACCTTTCTAAGGAGAGACTTGAGATACACCTTATCTCCTACTTAGAAATCTAAAGTCCTATGACGATTATTAGCATAAGACTTCTGTCTATCTGATTTGTTGTTGTATCACCTCGATCTTCTATGTAGTTTGTTGTACAATCTCAGGAGCCCAAAAGTTGATAGTCGCATGCCTCATACCAACAAAGCTGTGAGTGACAACGCCTCCCATATAAAGCCTTGTATGGTGCCATGTCTATACTCCTATGATAGCTATTGTTGTATTCATACTATATCAAACTCAAATGCACATCCCAACTGCTAAAAAATTATAAAACACAAGATCACAACAGATCCTCGAGAATCTAAATGGTCCTCTCTGACTGACCATATGTATACAAGTGAAATGTTGTACTAAATCTCAACTGTGTACCCATAGTTGTGTGCAAATTGTAACATCCCAGGATTTGAGGCCTCAGATAAGTTGATCTTAAAAGGAATGATTGGACTACCCATATCACCAAGGTGCACCTCCTTTTCCGGGAGCCCATCACTAAAGAACTTCATAGTTAAGCGTGTTCAACTTGGAGTAGTACTAGGATGGGTGACCAGTCGGGAAGTTGACCCCGGCTTGCGCATGAGTGTGGAAAAAGCGCACAGTTAAGGCTAGTGGTGATCTGTGGGGCCAGTCATCATTCCTAAAACTCTATTAGAGCCTAGGGCAGTGTGCCCAGGCATTACAAATGGTATCAGAGCCAATTCCCCTCTAGTAGGTGGGGCCCACATGGGCATGGCATGCCAGTCTTGAGCCGTGCGGTCCAGGTATGTAGGAAAGGGATGTCCATGGTTGACGTAGCCACCCTTGCGCTGGTATTCCGTGATCGGGAGATGGGTGTCCATGGGCCATTGTGGGTTTGCACTGAAATGGGGAAGAGATTATGATGTCTTATAGTTGAGCCTTGACGAGGACGTCAAGAGTCTAAGTGGGGGAGATTGTAACATCCCAAGATTTGAGGCCTCAGATAAGTTGATCTTAAAAGGAATGATTGGACTACCCATATCACCAAGGTGCACCTCCTTTTCCGGGAGCCCATCACTAAAGAACTCCATAGTTAAGCGTGCTCAACTTGGAGTAGTACTAGGATGGGTGACCAGTCGGGAAGTTGACCCCGGCTTGCACATGAGTGTGGAAAAAGCGTGCAGTTAAGGCTAGTGGTGATCTGTGGGGCCAGTCGTCATTCCTGAAACTCTATTAGAGCCTAGGGCAGTGCGCCCGGGCGTTACACAAATGCTCCCAAAACAATTGGTAAACTAAGGGCCTCTGTCAGATACTATTGTCACTGTGATACCATGTATATAGACTATCTCATCCACATATACATGTGCCAATTTATCTATTGTAGACGTCATCTTCACTGGAAGGAAGTGCATTGACTTGGTCAACCTATCAACTATCTCCCATATGGAATTGTAACCTTTGGCTATCCTAGGAAGACCACCCACAAAGTCCATAGTGATACGATCCCATTTCCATTGCGGTATAGGCAACAATTGCAACGTTCCTACAGGTTTTAGATGCTCAGCCTTGACCTTTTGGCACACTGTACATCTTGCTACAAACTCTGCCTCATCACGCTTCAACCTAGGCCAGAAATATAGATATTTTAAGTTGTGGTACATCTTAATACTGCCTGGATGTATCACATACATCGAACAATGAGCCTCCTCAAGAACCAACTTCATCAGTCGATTAACATCTAGCACCATTGTCCCATGCGGAAGCAAACTGTCCCATCCTCTATCTCATTAAAGCCTTCATGCTTCTCACTACCAAACTCCAAACGAATCTTTTATATCACCGCATCATCACACTATGCATCTCTGATATGTTGTATCAAGGTAGGCTTCACCTGTAGTTGAGCTATCAATCCTGACAACAAGGAAACTTCCAACTGGACATTCATTTGGTGCAATGACACCAACATGTTTTGCTTATGGCACACCAAGGAACACAATTATGCCTTGTCAACAAATGATGACAAAGAAGACTTCCTACTCAATGCGTCAGCTACCACATTTTCCTTTCCTGGATGGTAGTTAATTGTGCAATCATAGTCCTTGATCAACTCCATCCATCTCCTCTATTGCATGTTTTGCTCTTGCTTCAAGAAGATATACTAAATATTCTTATGGTCAGTGAAGATCCGACACTTTTCTCCATAAAGGTAGTGTCTCTAAATCTTCAAAGCATGGTCCACAACTGTAAGCTCCAGATCATGTGTCGGGTAGCTCTCCTCATGTTTCTTAAGTTGTCATGAAGCAAAGGAAATCACATTCTTATCCTGCATCAGCATGCATCCCAAGCCATTCTTTGACGCATCACAAAGACAATATAACCTTTCCCTTACTCTGGAAGAACTAACATGGGTACACTAATCAACTTCTCCTTCAAATGTTGGAAAGCGCGTTGACACTTGTCATCCTAGACAAACAATACACCTTTCCTTGTCAAATTGGTTAAGGGTAACACCATAACACTGAAGTTCTTCATAAACCTCCTATAGTAGCATGCCAAGACTAGGAAACTACAAACCTCAGTCTGTGTCTTAGGCTGACCCCACTATAGCACGAAGTCCACCTTCTTCAGATCCACACAAACGCCTCTAACAGATTCACGTGCATAAGAAAAGACACCTCCTTTAGCTAGAACTCGCACTTGCTGAACTTGGCATAAAACTTGTGTTGCCTCAACAACATCAACCAGGGGTGGCAATCGGGTTCAGGTTGAGCAGGTTTTATTTCAGGTCATTTCGGGTCAACACTTTTTTGGTAGACCCTAAACTTGCAAAAGAGGGATTTTTGGGTTGAAACCTTGACTCTAACCTGACTTGCATATAATTTTGGGTCTATTGAGTCTGGCCCATAAATCTAGTACCAAGAGAATAATTTAAGAAAATGTTATAAGTCATTGATAACTTCCAAGTTTAATTAACAAATTTCATTGTGATAAACTTACAATGTGATTGAGAAACACATATAAATCCTACTGTAGTTTGTTTGAGAGTTTTAAACACAACTTCATAATATAGTTAGTATAACAAATCACATAAATCGATACCAAACCATTTAGAATTGCCAAAATAAACTTCAATTGATAGATTAGTAATTTAATAGGCCATTGGGTGTCTTAACATATAATATTTGTTATTTTATTTAAGAATATAATTCTGAATTTTGGGTCAATTGTCTCAATTTGGGTCTAAAATCTAAATCAAGACTCGACCCTAAATTAATTTTAGATTCTTTGGGTTTGGGTCAATTTTGGGTCGGGTCAAAAAAACCTTAGACCCTAAACCCGTTTAAAATTTTGTGTTCGAGTCAGGTGTTATTTTGCCAGCCCTAACATCAATACTTGTCGTAGAGTTGCTCATGTTGCTGCTATATCTGGAGTAGATCAGGATGTCCTCGATGAACACCACCTTGAACTGGTCAAAATACTGCCTGAACACTATGTGTTGGGAAATACTGGCACATAGTATAGTAGCAGAAACAAAATTTTTATCTATTCATATCCTCATAATAGCAAGACCGTGTCAACTACTATAAAATAGGAAGGATGATGTTAGCAAGTTATACCTAGTCCTGGAGCAAGTCCAACAATAAGACTCACTTCTTTGCAACTGCTGACTAGTTATTCTTGGATGGTAGCTGTACAGCTCCTGGTCTTCACCATGAACATCTATCTCCGCAACTTCTACATTGACTCTGGTGGTCTCGCCATGGATTGCTGGTTGACTTTACTCTTTGAGCAGCAACCAAAGGACTCCTGCCTCTAGAGTAGTCAATATGGACCAACTAGAACTCTTGTCGTTCACCAAGAACATATAGGAAGGAGTTGTCCCTCCCACTGGTGTACTAGTCACCAACATGCTCTCCCACAACAAAAATGATATGTTGTTCTCTCATGTGGCTATCCCTCCCCATTGGGTAGGACTTGCCTGGGCTCTCTCAGTTATCACAACTAGAGAGGATAACAATTGTCAGAGGAACTGATTCTCAATTGTCTATATTGTATGTTGGGAAGCCCCCAATACCCCTCCTTTTATAGGCAAGGTTAGGGTCATGGTTTCTAGTATGTACGGGATTGTGTGGGAGTAGAAGGGACCGGAAGAACTTGAACTTTCACAACCAATGAGATGCCAAACACTCATCTGGTGTGTAAGACGATCGTCTCACACTACCAAATGACCATTTGACAATTTTGATTCCAGTTAATATCACATGTTAATTTACTTGCAGTCCAAGTTTGTATAATCAAAACTATTCGGGAAACATCCAGAATATTTATTCATCCCAACCTAGCCGTCTCACCCAAGAGAGATGTCTGTATCACTCACCCAGACGGTCGTCTAGTGAATCTGAGATGATCTGGTCGATTCACGAGAACAACTTAGCCAATTTGAACTCTAATTACTCTGACAACCCAAATGGTCGTCTCAACACTTGAGGTGCCCGTCTGGCTGCTCAAACAACCGTCTCACTCAATGAGTTGGTGGACCAATCAACCAATCAGTTGATCTGTTGTGTGAATTGAATATCTAACCACTTTAGAGCCCTATTGAAGTTTGACTCATATTGTCATGTCAAATACATACAATATTATATAGGAGAAGCACATTCACTGCATTCGTGATAGATTCACTGGTGGGATGGGCCATGGAATCTTATTCATGATATTTCCATTCTTCACAATAATTAGAACATAAGGTTCATGAGAGACTAATCTGGATTATCCCTTATTGAATCCATTTGTGTTGAACTCTTTCAACACATTTCTATTGTACATGTTCAAACCATTGTGAAACATTCAAGAACTAGGTCTTGATCCTTATCACATAAGAAGTTTCACCTTACCCTTCACTGTTGAAGGTGTTTTCATGCCATTTCTCAATATTCACAATATTGAGATGTTATTCCCCATCATATGTGGAATATCATATACACTCCCACTAAATCTTTTGTAATCACATAATTCATCTTTTATCTTGACTCAAGTCAAACTCTTTGACTATCTTGTCAAAATCAAAAGATTCCATTTTGAGTCGCTTGTTTCTATTCCAGATTGAACTTTGTAGTTTATAGACTTTATTTGCATTCCTTGAAATTATAAATTTTTTTATGTTGTGTCACGTACACATCCTTTGATGTATTCCTTTTAAGGAATCCGACTTTATCTTCATATGACAAATCTCTTGGTTCATTTTAACTACAACTACATGCATGACAATTGGTAAATGAATTTCTATCAAGTTCAACAACTTGAACTAGTTTGAAAACCTATTCAACCAATCTGTCCTTTTTATGTTGTCCGTGTTGGTCTATGCCACAAGACCCTATTACACGCTTTAGGTGTTACCCCTTTAGGTGGTGCTATGGATATCCTACATCATTTTTGGTCAGCCAAAACTCTAAAGGAGGTCCTACCTTATGAGCTTACATGGATCCCATATTACTCAGAAATAGCTTCTAGTTGACTAGTTGGATCATGATGTATGACCAATCCCATATGAATTGTTGGATTCATAATCCTCCAATCTCAGAAGTGTTCTACTAGAACTATTTTATATTGTGTTACATGAGGAACTCAAGATTCCAAAACAACTTGTGATTCTCTTAGTTCTCATTGTACCTCTTTATTGACCTCAAACATTTTGAGTTCTACTTTTACTTCCACTGATTCTTTAGGAATTCATTTATCCTATCAACAAAACACTTTTGTTTATTAGATTGGGGTTAATAGTAATCTTCAACAATCATGGTTTATGGATAACCTTCTTCAAGAAACTATTTTCTTAATGTAGGCTCAAATCTTTTAGATGTATTGGGACATTCCCAAATCATATCATATGTGATGTCTTATGAACCATTCAGACGATACATTATTTAGTGATAGATTTATATTTATGAGGATAAGAAGATTATATTAATTGATAATCATATCATGACTTATCATGGTATAATTCCTTCATTCTGACACATAATCATGTTCAGATAGACTTGACTTATGATACATTATCACAATTATGTCCCGAAGGATCTCAAGTTAATGATGTAAAGTACTTCAACATTTGATCTCATCAAAGTTTTTTAATATTCCATCAAAGTCATACTTCATTTGTAATCTCCTTGAACTCTTCAAGAGATTAATGCTTCCTTTTACTTGGTACATATCATCATATTACCAGTAAATGAAATGAAGTAGCTAGCATTTATTCCATAAGATCTTCATGCATCACATGTATGAGGTCTGATGGATGACTTATCCTTCCACTAAGTTTAGTGAAGGATGACACATCACTTTGTGCGTAAACAAGATTTTGCATGTTTCTTTAGGTTCAATGACATCAATATGCATTCTAGGCATGCAATTCTTATATTTGCACAAGATGACTAATGCGAATGATACTCTTGAGTTATCAATTATAATCCTTTGATGTAAACATTATAAACATTCATCTTTGGATCATTTTGCATAAATATCACAAGATGTTTTTGGGCCAATGCCATATAAGATCATATCTTTTGAAACAATAATCTCATACTTTATTGATTTATCATCCTTGTCATACAAGATGCTCCAAAGTAAATTGTTTCTTATGGCATAATGAAATAGCAGTTCTAGTAACTCTATTACATGCCCATTGGGCTAAGATAAATTTAAATGCAGACTGTCGCTTCCACAACACTTGCTCCGCCTTGTCCATCTTTGTCCTTCGATGAGAGCTTTTACTTCTTGTCAGATCCTGCACATCAGTATGTCAGAACTCTATCTGGTATCATATACCAAAATTTAAGAAGTAATCAAATTTATCTTATATTGTTATACCTGAAGTGGATACCTCAGTGCCATCCTTCATCTTCTTTAGTTCCTCTAACCAGAGTGGGAAATTTCTCTTCCAATGTCCAGGCCAGTGACAATGGTGACAATCGCCTCTTTTCTTTACTCCGCCTTTTGCCTTGAGAGCAGACTTGGGCTTCTGCATAGATTTAGAACTCTTCTTAGATTTTCCATTGCCTTTAGACTTCCCCTTTGTCTTGCTAATTAGCATCATAGACTTGGACTTGTCTTTCTTCATTTGTGTCTCAACTATTCAACAAGCCCAACAACTCTATCAATGGCTTGTCAAAGTTGTTCATGTTGTAGTTCATGACAAACTGACTATGTGACTCTGACATAGAATGTACAATCATGCCAATGGACAACTCTTGACCCAAGGGGAATCCCAGTCTAGTAAGGTTTTCTACATACCCAATACACTTGAGTACATGAGGACCTACTATATCTCCTCATTCCATGTTACATTTGAACAACATGTTGGAGACATCGTATATCTCTTATCTTGCCTGATCTTGGAACATGTTCTTGAGATGTGTGACTATCTCAATCACATCCATGTTCTCATGCTACCTCTGCAAATCATAGTTCATGGAGCATAGCATCAGACACTTGACATCCATGACATCTTCATTATGCTTCTTATAAGCATCCTTGTCAGCCTTTTGTGCATTTTAAAGTGGTTCTTCTAGTTCTAGCATCTCCAAGGCATAGAGCTTGCGCTCCAGAGTGAGAATGATTCTCATCGTCCTGAACCAATCATGGAAGTTGTTCCCGATTAATTTGTCCTTCTCAAGGACCGATCGTAGAGAAAAGTGATTGTTGTTTGTTACCATTTGATTCTACAAAAGTTTTGCAATTTTTTCAAAAACTCATTTTTGATTTGATTTGATTAACAATTTGGGCAATAATAATTAGGCCTTTAATTCATTAGCATTCTCATTATTTTGTTCAAATTGACAACCCTCAAGTATCAATTTTGAAAACTATAGCAAACAATTTTCTAATGAGCCAAGATCCATATTTCATCATATCATGAGTCAGCTTTTACCAATCGCCCACAACTTAATTATTTAGGTATGCCATCACGCCAATTGCATCAAATGCAACTATTGGATAGATGATATGTGCAACTCCTTGGCTTGACCATCTACATGCTTATGGGCTTGGGCTCTCCAAGTCGCCAGTTAAGCCTAACCCAGTAGCCAATACAATAGATACACATCATGCTTTGTGCAAATATACATATCTACCATCACACTTACAAGATATAGACGACACACCATGCTTTGAGCAAATCTACATTTGGTCGATCAAGATTTTCATGTGTATTGCTATTAGAAAGCATCTTAGACTTAATATGTTTAATTGAAGGGTTATATATATCATATATATACATATACTATATACAATCACCACATATATAGTATGTATCATATACATGCTATATCCCACAACGTAAACATGCAATATAAACAAAAAAGTGATGGTTATGGCCATGTCTACTGTAATTCCTTGGAGCCACAAGCAATTACTACCACCTAGGTCAATCATCATATCACATGTATGAACCTGTTGTTGGTGTAGACATGTACTTGCCAGTCTGGGTAGATTGGTTCAACCCTTGAACCAGTCGTCTCACCTCTTGGCCGGTCAGTTGGTCCCCCTATCCATCCAATGCATGCACACCTTCCAGATAGTTGGTTGGGCCTTCTAAGATGGTCGTATGGCCTCTTATCCAATCCATATATGGACTCCTTCCAGACAGTCGGTTGGGCCTACCAGGCGGTTTTCTGGTTCCATCACTCTGTTCTCCTTGGTCCTCCAGACGGTCGGCTCGTTTCACGAACTGTTCGTCTCACCTAGAGATAAACATCTTCAATGTTGTTGCATGAAAAGAAACTATCCTATTTCTACTTTATTACATTGAATAGGAGAACCCTCAAGTTACATTCGAGGGGAGAAAAGGTAGGAAAGCATTAACTTTACATTGGAAAGAGGGGGATACAAGCTTGATACACAGATCTAGATAAATAGGAGCCAAACTATTCTACCACACATATATTAGGTATTGGTCATAACCACAATACACATCCATCATCAAAACTACTTTTAGGACAACACATGTAAATTGCATATATATCGTATCATATATATATATATATATATATATATATATATATATATATATATATATATATATACTAGTTTGGAAGTATATGGTCTTTGATCAGATACGCATATGAGAGCAGTTTAAATATTTGCATCTTATGAGATAAATAAATGATAAAACTAAAAATCCTATCATATCGATTATCCTAAAATATTGTAAATTGGCATGGATCTGATACCAATGTTGGGAAATACAGGCACAGAGTATAGCAACGGGAACAAAATTTTTATATATCCATATTCCCACAACAACAAGATTGTGTCAACTACTATGAAATAGGAAGGATAGTTTTAGCGAGTTATACCTGGTCCTGGAGCAAGTCTAGTGACAAAACTCACTTCTTTGCAACTGCTGACTAGTTGCTCTTAGAAGATGGTTGTACAACTCCTGGTCTTCCCCACAAACAGTTGTATGCACAACTTCTGCAGCGACTCTGATGGTCTCATCACTGACTGCACGTAGACACTACTCTCCGAGCAATAGCCAAATGAATCCTACCTCTAGAGTAGTCCACACGAACCAACTAGAACTCTTTTCGTTCACCAAAAATAGAAAGAAAGGAGTTGTCCCTCCCGTTGGTGTACTAGTCACCAACCTGCTCTCCCACAACAACAACTATCTGTTGCTTAGGCTCTCTTGGTTACCACAACCAGAGAGGACAATAGTTGTTAAAGGAACTGATTCTCAGTTGTCTATGGTTTATGTTGGCAAACCCCCAATACCCCTCATTTTATAGGTGAGGTTAGGGTCAGAGTTCCTAGTCTGTACATGATTGCGTGGGAGAGAAAGGGACCGAAATAACTTGAACTTTCACAACCTAAGAGATGCCAAATGGTCATATGTCACATCGAGATGGTCATATGGTGTGCCAGGCACTCATCTTGCACTGCCAAATGGTCGTTTGGGAGTTTCCTAATTGGATATGAATTTGGCAATTTCAATTCCAATTAATATCACATATAAATTTTCTTGCACTCCAAGTTTGTGCAATTGAAACTATTTGAGAAACATCCATAATATTCATTTGACCCAACCAAGCCATGCCACTCAATAAAGACACCTGTCTCACTCACCCAGATGACCGTCTGGTGAGTCTGAGATGAGCCAGTAGGTTCAATCACATTGAACGATTAGTTCAAGGGCAGAACTTAGCCAATTCAGACTCTAGTTACTCTGACAACCCAAACGACTATCTCTACACTTGAGATGCCTGTATGGCTGCCCAAACAACTACCTCACTCAGTGAGATGGATGTTTGGCAGACCAATCAACCAATCAGTTGATATGTTGCATGAATTGAATACCTAAACACTTTAGTAATCAATCAAATTGTCATTCAAGATCAAGCTCCTCTTCTAGATGAGTTCCTATGTGTGTGACCCTATAGGTCCCATATCACATTGGAAGTGAATGTCCATAAGTAGATTATGACATCACAAGCAAATAGTGGTGCCTAGTCGCACGTCAGTGCTACCCAAGTGAAATGGAAAGTTGGAGAACAACTTCAACCTACAATCTATGTAAGGTGTTGCAGTGATTGTATAATTCCCACTAATATCCAAGATGAACTCGAGGCATGGAAGGTTATCCTCTCAACATTCAACCAATGTTCCTTGAACCAAGAGCAGACTATCTAAGATAATGTGACCTCAATATCATATATTGATTCACATGTGCATGCACATGCATTTCTCAATATAGTTTATTAAGTGGTCAAGATACCATACTCCAGTACGAGGGACAAACCCCATATCTATCACTCACAATCTATCCCCATGTGTCAGTCACCCAATCATCACCGTTATAACAACCCATGTTTTAGGACCATATTTGATGATGTCAAAGCGTACCCAACGACATGTGACGAGTGTAGTGATTTCAGGTCTAAGAATCACAATCACCACCTTCACTATAAGAGTTGACTATGACTTACTATATGATGGTTTCCATGTGTCACTCTCAAGGTGGGTCTATCCAATACACTATTCTCTAACATGTATCTGTGTGCTTGGTTTGATATTGCCATACATGACTTAGTGAGACTCAGTCATCAACCAACTCACACTCCAGTCTTATATGTTACTGGTGTCTATCTTCCTTCCATGGTAACAACCAAATAGGGACATAATGAGAATATGTATATGTACTCTTAACATCCATATGATCTCATTTCCACAAGGCTGATACTTGTAGACATACGTCATTGAGTAATATTATTCTCTAGACATTCATAGTGTTTCTTCATTATCTCATAACTGAATGAAACAAAATGAATTGAAAGATGGCCTTTATATGTATTAATAAAATCCTCTAAGGTATATGCCATGTCAATCATTACATGATCGGCTCTATGGGCATACCTTACCAACAGACTCCTACTTGCACATAGAGCCAATCACCAACGGATCTCATCCTTAGTGACCTAAACATGTCCAACATGCTTGTACTGCACTAGTACTGATACATCGGGTTTAGAAACACTTTTCTATAGTCGGTATATTGCATGTTTCCTTCTCTCTTCACTGTACTGTAATATGATATCTTGATATTCCTTGCCTAACAATTAGCTCCATTGATGTCACAGTACCACTTCTAAGTCATAAATGGTTGGAACATCTATAAGTTCATCATATGAACTTCTAGATCCATATAGTATCACTCTGTGTTTACAAAACAAGTATACTCAACTTTTATTATAGAATAGAATTAATGGCTATTAGTTAGGTACCTTTCCAACTAATCAATACTTCTCCTTCTAAATTGAACATATTTTATTTTGAGATAATTTTGTCATTATGGAAGCTTGCATCGATGTAACCTTTACATCCAACTCTTCCTTTATTGCTATCCTCATTGACTAGCAATCTTATACTTAGGTACTTCATAAATACTAATGGATATCTTTTAATGATACTTCAATAACCCCTATTGAAGTTTGACTCATATTGTCATGTCAAATATATACAAGATTATATAGAAGAATCACATTCACTGCATTCGTGATAGATTCATTGGTGTAATGGCCCATGGAATCTTATTCATGATATTTCCATTCTTCACAATAATTGGAACATAAGGTTCACGAGAGACTAATCCGGATTATCCCTTATTGAATCCATTTGTGTTGAATTTTTTCAACACATTTCTACTGTACATGTTCAAACTTCCATTGTGAAACATTCAAGAACTATCTCATAGGTCTTGATCCTTATCTCATAAGAAGTATCACCTTATCCTTCATTGTTGAAGGTCTTTTCTTGCCACTTCTCAAAATTCTCAATATTGAGATGTTATTCCCCATCATATGTGGAATATTCATATATGATCCCACTAAATCTTTTGTAAACACAGATTTCATCTTTTATCTTGACTCAAGTCAAATGCTTTGACTATCTTGTCAAAATCAATAGATTCCATTTCTGAGTTGCTTGTTTCAATCCCAGATTGAACTTTTGTAGTTTATAGACTTTATTTTCAATCCTTGAAGTTATAAAACTTTTTAGGTTGTGTCACGGCCACATCCTTTGATGTATTTGTTTTAAGGAATCCAGTTTTATCTTCACATGCCAAATGTCTTAGTCCATTTGAACTACAACTACAAGCATGACAATTGGTAAATGAATTTCTACCAAGTTCAACAAGTTGAACTGATATGAAAACCTATTCAACCAATCTGTCCTTTTATGTTCTCCATGTAGGTCTATTCCACAAGACCCCATTGCACCCTTTATGTGTTACCCCTTTAGGTGGCTCTATTAAGGTCCTTCATTGTTAGCTTACATGAATCCCATATTACTCAGAAATAGCTTCTAGTTGACTAGTTGGCTCATCCTATATGACCAATCCCATATGAATTGTTGGATTCACAATCCTCCAGTCTTAGATGTGTTCTACTAAAACTATTTTACTTTGTGTTACATGACAAACTCAAGATTCCACAACAACTTGTGATTCTCTTAGTTCTCATTGTACCTCTTTGTTGACCTCAAACATTTTGAGTTCTACTTTTACTCCCACTGATTCTTTAGGAATTCAATTATCCTATCAACATAACACTTTTGTTTATTGAATTGAGATTAATAGTAATATTAAAAAATCATGGTTTATGGATGAACCTTCTTCAAGAAACTATTTTCTTAATGCAGGTTGCAATCCTTTTAGATGTATTGGGACATTCCCAAATCATATCATATATGATGTCTTATAAACCATTCAGATGGTACATTATTTAGTGACAACTTTAAATTTGTGAGGATAAGAAGATCATATTAATTAATAATCATATAATGACCCATCATGGTATAATTCCTTCATTCTGACACATCATAATGTTCAGATAGATTTGACTTGTGATACATTATCACAATTCTTTCATGAAGTTTCTCAAGTCAATGATGTAAAGTATTTCAACATTTGATCTCATCAAAGTTTCTTAATACTTCCATCAAAGTCATACTTCACTAGGTTACCGCAACTAGAGAGGACGATAGTTATCAGAGTTGTCTGCGTTGTATGTTGGGAAGCCCCGAGTACACCTCCTTTTATAGGCGAAGTTAGGGTCAGGTTCCCAGTCTGTATGGGATTGCGTGGGAGTGGAAGGGACTAGAAGAACTTGAGCTTTGCAACCTGTAAGATGACAAACAACCATCTGGCACACTCACTCGTCTGATGTGTGATATGGTCATCTCACATTGCCAAATGACAGTTTGGCACATTTTGATTTCAATTAATATTACATATTAATTTACTTGCACTCCAAGTTTGTGCAATCAAAACTATTTGGGAAACATCCAGAATATTCTTTCAGCCAAACTGATCCATCTCACCCAAGCGAGATGCCCATATGTCTCACTCACCCATACAGTCTTCTGGTGAGTCTGAGATGAGTCAGTCAGTTCAATCACATTGAACTGGTCAGTTTAAGGGCAGAACTTAGCCAATTCAAACTCTGGTTACTCTGACAACCCAAACAGCCATCTCAACACTTAATACGTCCATCTGGCTGCCCAAACGCCTGTCTCACTTAGTGAGGTGGTCGTTTGGCAGACCAATCAGTCAATCAGTCGATCTGTTGTGTGAATTGAATACCTATACACTTTAGTAATCAATCCAATTGTCATTCAAGATCAAACTCATCTTCTAGATGAGTCCCTATGTATATGACCCTATAGGTCATATATTACGTTGGAGGTGAATGTCCATAATTATCTTATGACATCACAAGCAAACAGTGGTGCCTATCGCACATCATTGCTACCCAAGTGAAATGGAAAGTCGGAGAACAACTTCAACCTACAATCTGTGTAAGGTGTTGTAGTGATTGTATAATTACTTTTTCAATGATATCCAGTCGAACTCGAGGCATGGAAGGTCTTCATCTCAACATTCAATCCATGTTCCTTGAACCAAGGGCAAACTATCTGAGATAATGTGACGTCAATATCATATATTGATTCACATGTGCATGCACATGCGTTTCTCAGTTTCACTTATCAAGTGACCATGATATCATACTCCAATAGGAGGGACAAATCCATATCTATCACTCATAGTCTATCCCCATGTGTCAAAGTCACCCAATCATCACTGTTATAACAACCCATATTTTAAGACTGCGTTTGATGATGTCAAAGCGTACCCAATGACATGTGATGAGTGCAGTGATTTCAGGTCTAAGAATCACAATCACCACCTTCACTATGAGCGCTTACTATGACTTGCTATATGATGGTTTCCATGTGTCACTCTCAAGGTACACTGCTCTCTAACATGTATCTGCGTGCTTGGTTTGATATTACCATATCATGACTTAGTGAGACTCAATCATCAACCAACTCACACTCCAATCTTATGTGTTACTGGTGTCTTTCTTCCTTCTATAATAACAACTGACTAGGGACATAATGAACATATGTATATGTACTCTTAACATCTATATCATCTCATTTCTATAAGGCTGATACTTCAAGACATACATCATTGAATAATATTATTCTCTAGACATTCATAGTGTTTCTTCAGTATCTCATAACTAAATGAAATAGAATAAATAGGAAGATTGCCTTTATATGCATTAATCAAATTATCTAAGGTATATTCCATGACAATCATCACATGATTGGCTCTATGGTCATACCTTACCAACACTATGTTCATCAAATCCATGAACGCTGACGGCACATTGGTTATCCCGAATGGCATAACCACAAACTTGTATTGACCATACCTAGTCCTAAAATATGACTTGGGTATGTCATCCACCTTGATATGCAACTGATGGTATGCTGACCTCATGTCTATCTTTGAGAACACTACAACACCTCTTAACTAATCAAACATATTGTCTATCCTCAACAAAGGGTACTTGTTCTTGATCGTGACCTTGTTCAACTACCGGTAGTCGATGCACAACCTCATAGAACCATCTTTCTTCTTGACAAACAACATGGAAGCAACCCAAGGGGAAGTGCTCAATCTGATAAATCCCTTCTCTAGCAACTCCTACAACTACTTCTTCAACTCCTACATCTCTACTGGTTCCATCATGTACAATGACTATGCTATCAACTATGTACTAGGAATAAAATTGATATCAAAGTCAATCTATCTAGGAGTGGGAACACCGGAAAACTCTTGAGGAACACATCCTCAAACTCTCGAACAATAGAAACCTCCTCAATATTAAGACTCATCACCTTGGTATCCACCACATGTGCCAAGAAAGCCTCACATCCATGCCTAATCAACCTCTCTACTGTCATATATGACACCAAGCACGTCAGAAGAATATTCCTATCTCCTTGAAAGATCCACAAAACTTCACTGCCATGGAAAGTCACCACCTGGGAACTACAATTCAAGACCACACAATACTTCTACGAGGTATCAATTCCAAGGATCACATTGAATCCATGCATGTTAGTGGTATGAGATCCACTTGAGTGATGCATCCTGAGAAAGAAAGAACGCATGATGGACACACTTCCCGCGACTCAGTGGAACCAACAAGAGGGGTTTCTAACTGAAGACTATCAAATCTACAATTAACATGCAAATAACATCTACATATTACCTATCTGGTGATAAAAAAGTGTGTTGCACTCAAGTCAACCAAAATATATACAAAATAATAAGCAGGCAAATCAGAATGAAAAAGTTACACCTTGACCTGTCACGCCCGTGGATTGACCACTCACTTTGGCTGACTCATGGCATAGAATTGAGCCATCATGTATTGTCATCCACATCCTCTACCAACCTATCTAGAAGAACTTTCCTGTCACACCTGACTGCATCCTCTTCCACCATCACTACTAAACCATTGTTGCTGGGAACCCTACTGACTCTACCTCAGTTGTTGAGTAACCTCCTCTTCCTTCATAGGGCATGCCCACTTCAAGTGTTTTGGCTGCCCACACTTATAGCAGGTCTTACTCTCGTACCATGGCCTAGACGTCCATGTCACAAATACTGATGTTGTACTACGTGCTCTAGCTAGCGGAAAACTACAACCTCTATCCTTGCTCAGGGACCACTGAGACTGTACCAATGATGTCTACTGTGTCTGAGGTGACAAAACCTAGACTTCTTGAATACTCCAGAAGACTGCCCCTGAAACTGAGCTGGCCTTTTCTTAATGTTGGCTTCACACTTCTCTATAGCATACCACTCTACCCGTCTCACATACTACACAAACATAGCAAACCTTTTCCGATTCTCCAAAGCTAACACCATCATTGTCAACTCTGTACTCAAGCCCTTCTAAAACTGTCAGATCTTCTCCTTATCTGTCACAGCCATGTGAGGACAGAACATCAACAACTCCACAAACTTCACCTCATACTCGTTGATCATCATCGATCCCTATCAAATCTTCTCAAAATGCAAGATCTTCTCCTCAAGACATGTCTCTGGGAAGTATCGGCTCACAAACTCTCGTAGAAATTCCTCCTAACTGATCACCACTCCAAGTATCTTCTCCTCCTCAATGGCCCACTAATCTCTAGCACTACCCTTCATTAGGTACACAAAATGCTTCACCTTGTCCTCTTCTGGGATATTGAGGATCTTAAATGCCTTCTCCAACTCCATCAGCCACATGTCGACATCCACTGGTTTTGTCATACCTGCATACTTTGTGGCTCCCACATGCCTCAACCTCTCAAAGGTCTTCCCAGATGCCTGGGATTCCACATTGGGAACAACAACCCTTTCTTGAGGTACATGCACTCTATCCCCCATGTGGAAAATTGTGTCCATTAGCTATCTAAACATGGACTTATAAAGTAGGGTTGGCCATAATTGCTGGGTCGAACTGAGGTCTTCAAGAACCCCTAAATTTGGACTGCCTCCTGGCACCACCTCATGTTGCAGCAACACTACTCTCAACGTGTTCTTCGTGCTCTCCAGACATATCTGTATAAGTAGAATCTATAATCAGATATGTTAGGAGATGCAAGAATAGGCACAATCCTAGTCCTATGCCCCCTATAGACTCAGTGAACCTAGAGCTCTAATATCAAACCTATATTGTGACAACCCAATGCCACATGAGCGAGATTACTCAAAATGAAGCACGTGATCAACATCTAAACACCCACATACCTAAAATAACAGGTACATTAAAACCAATTTTATATAACCATCACTAAGCAGAAACATATTACATGAAGGTTGAAAACTTGTAGCATATCACATACCATCCCAGGTATTTACATCTGTACAGTGTCCATCTGCCACACACCTGTTACAAAAGATTTTTTCACATGTACATGCCACTTATATACAATAAGGCATACTGCCAAAAACACGTATATGGGTACATATCATTTACAAAACACATCCCTCCCAGACCTGGGAGTATAGGGACTATACATAGGACTACACACAAAACATTAGCAGCTATCCAACCTTCTATGTCTACTAATCTCCATGATGCTCTTCCTCAACAACACAGTCTCTACCACACCACTGACGACCACCTAAAAAGATGTGGTGAACCACGAGGGGCAACCCATGTCCTAGAGAGAGATATAACTCTCAACCAACAATTATTGAAATATAACAAGATGTATGATTATTAAGTAGGATGAGTATATTAAGCTAAATGCATAATAAAAACTGATTACATAGGTTAAGTAGCTTAAGAAATCTTAACAATAGGCATAGTAACATGCTAAGAAGAAATATGAAGAACATGTATAACAATTTACCTATCTAACCACATTACATTATAACTGAGCAGTATAAGAAACAAGCAAGGGTAAACATCCAGTGTGAGTTGTTTATAACCCTAAGCAAATATACTATACGACTGTATTACGTCTTTTATTTAATTAGGCCTTGAGGAGTTGAGATATACCACTCACACTACAACTATCCTCTGCTAAGTCGAAAATAGTGTCGTACAAGATCTAGTAGAGCCGAACTCCTATGATCTCACCTGCCCTCAGTCAGTATGAGTCTGCCGCATGACATATAAAGTCCAACTACAAAATAGCCTAGTCCGCCTTGGTATGTAGGTCACGACACTAGTGAATAGGTTATACAGACCTATGTCATCCAATGTACATTTGCATTTGTTCTCACTACTGTCCCCCCCCTCTCTCTCTCTCTATATATATATATATATATATATATATATATATATATAGGGTAGCGATCTAGTGAGAAACATGCTACAGTGAGAGCATGAGAGGCATTTGAATAACTATAAATTTATATAATGTTTTCAATATCCAACCTTATGGATGGGAAGAACATCATTTTATTTACCTTCACACAAAAAATCACCGTAATCCAATATTTTTTACATACCCATATATACAATATACACATTTTACATCCAACGGTCATCCTGAAAATCAATATTGAGCGGTGAAAAGTATTCACCTATTGTGCATGCAATACAAGTCTTACGATGATGAAATTTTATAGGAAGGCAAATAATAAGGTATATTTTTTTAATCTATATAGTGGGGTTATGAAAATTAAGTCACCACTTAAAGTTATTCAAATGCCTCTCATGCTCTCACCAAGATATGTTTCTCACTGGATCATTGTCCTATATATACATATACATACATACATATATATACATACATAAATACATACATACTTACATACATACATATATATATATATATATATATATATATATATATATATATATATATATATATATATATATATATAACTGAGACATGACCGCAGTCACTCTCAAACACCTTGGGATCTAGATGACAAGGATGTACTCTCCAAGCACCCTGCATACACAAAAGTATGCACTCCAAGTTTCCCTTAGAAATACTCATTTCACCATCCTACAAGTCCTAACACTGGAGTTGATCTATGTCCAGGGCAACTAAACGATTAGGGTTCCACTTGAATAGTTAAATCCAATTGAGTGTCTTTTATTGCATCAATCAAGTTACAAGAAAACCCTAAACATATTCTACAAAAGTAAGGGTAGAGTGAAACTTCAGAAGATATAAAATGTATGAAACATAAAGCTTATCACATCACCACATGGTATTATTCTACTTCCATACACAAGGCCATCACCATCATCACATCATCATGGGATATCAATCCCTCATCAAATCACCAGAGGATATCACCTCAATTTCAGGCACAAAACATTGCCAAGGTCATAATACCATTCCCATTATTCCCTACAAGAACATCATTATCTTCCATGCCTCATCAAGGCTCATCATTGCCACCGTACACATGATACACATAAGTTTGGCAGAACCCTGCTTCAAAGAACCATAATGCTTATTCGACCACAAATTAGGGTTACAACAGTTCAGGAGATATAAAACATTCTATCATCATGCTAATTAGTCAACTAACTAGACACATAATTACATACTTGCAATTAGGGTTAAGTTCAACTTATAACCGAATTAGGGTTTTAAAATCAACCAGTAACATCAAACCCTAATAATCATGATCTCCAACGTTATTGGAAGCAAGAGAGTCAAACACCATCATCACTAGGTCAACCATACAAGGAAAACATATGTCCAGGAAATCTCATTGACCAAAGAGGAATCGACCTCACCATCTTCATTGTTTGAAGAGGTGGGTCACCCTCATAATTTAAATGAACCGATCCATAGTGGCCAAAGAGAAACACGACTTTCTTCGACCAAAGAGGACCACATCAGGTCATCGACCAAAGAGAAGATCACCATCCCTGTGACCACTTGAGCCAAAGACATCATCGATCAAATTACACTCAATTCATCATCAACCGAAGGACACAAGGGCATGAAGCTCAAAGATCATAAGGGGGAACTCATAGACCAAAGAGAAGTATATCACCTTAGCGACCTCACAAGTAGGTCCATACTTGGTGACCCAAAACCATCCAAAATATTTGACCACATAGGACACAACATGATGAAAATAAAGAGAAAGAAACCACCTCCAACACACAATCAAAATAGGTTGTTCACTACCGTGAACTGAAAGATCACTATATCACAAAGCATAACAAGAAGGTCACCACCAACACCCTATATCCAATCCTCAACATGACAAAAATTGAACCATGAGGAAAGAGAGAGGAAACTAAGTGTTTATACATCACTCATGTATTCAAAACCTCCATACTCAAGCAAGAGAATAAAACCATGATCATGAGAAGAAAAACCAACATTTAGGATGTGAATGTAAGAACCAACACCTCCATTATCAACAAGGTCTCAAGTACAAGAATTAGGGTTTAGAAAAAGGAGTTTATCTACTTAAGATCACCACATAATCACAAACCCTAGTTTAAGATATCATGATCATACTATTAGGAACAACATTTTAGGGATAGATTATTAGCATGCGGAGTTCAGTGCAACAACAATAGAGAAGAAAGTTATATAACTCCCTTTGATTGTGAAGAACAACTCCAAAAGTAAGATGCTCCAAAGAAAGAGAGGAAAACCAAAGCATGATCACCACCTCATGGCCAATATATAATCACCTCAAAGAGGTAAATAAAACTATAGGTTAAAGGTGCACAAGTAAGAGGGAAAACCCTAGGCCGAAAAGATAAAGGAAGAGAGGTGGTCTTGATCTCAACTTAGGCACTATAACGGAGGACCATGAATTCGGCCAAAAGAGAGAGAAGTTCCTCAAGAAGCACCACCATGGAAACCCATGGATTTGGCCAATAGAAATAATAGAGGGGTAGGGTTGCAAGTAAATGAAACCAAGAGGGATAGATCAATTACCAAGATCAAGGAGCACAAAAGATCACCAAAGAAGAGTTGCTCCAACCCTAGATCAGCACATGCAAGGGTTCAACAACCTTGCTCCAAGGTTGAGCTCTCCTTCTCCACTAAGAACACAAGGGACAAGATTCAAAGAGAAGAGTGAAAGAAGAGAGTGCAAAAAGGCTACTTGCATTCTAAGACAGGGGTATATATACCTAAGGGTAGGAGAGAGGTAGGGGAGGTTAGGTGTCATACACACATATGCTATATGTCCCTCAAAACTTGGTCATGCAAGAACTAAGACCATGCATGGAACTAAGGTTGTAAAGACCCAAAGTCTCTACTAAAAACATGATAAACAAAATCATCAAAAGTATGGCAGCGGAAGAATTAAATCTTGACATTATTCAAAAATGTATAAAGAGTACAATATAAAATTTCCCCAAATGGGAGTACAACTTTATACAAGCATACAAGGATCTAGGTAGAGGAAGACTTAGACTAATGCAACATTGTCTCCAAACAAACAACTATATAACATAAAAGCAAACATGATCACTCAAACTATATATTCCTTTCTTCTTATCCTATCCTTATCTTTGGGTTCACCAAGCTTCCATGCGCACTCTGATCCTATCCTGGATGGTTGGGGTCATCCAGCAAGAGAAAGATAAAAGGTATGTGTTAATAAAAAGGGATAGGACAAATAATAATAAAAAGCTTTACAATATAAAAGATTCTCCACAATAAGAGATTTCAAAAGAAATGAAGCAAATATATGAATATGAGAGAGAGAAACTGCCACATTTAAATATCAACAATTATCACATTTGCATGAATATAAATTATGACTCAACATCCTCTCAATGTAGGGTGAGGCACCTACCGGACCTCACCAATGGCAGGGGGACTAAAACCCCAGTGCCTAAAAAGTGGCAGGGGGAATAAAACCCCAGTGCCTAATATATAAAATGGCAGGGGGACTAAAACCCCAGTGCCCGGCAGGAGGACTAAAACCTCAGTGCCCTGTGGGTGGTTTGTACTCATGTACACTACATTGTCAATTGGCCAATAACTATATCATGCATAAACATTCACTTGGCAGCATAGTGAAAAGTATAATAAGATGCAACAAGCATTGGGAATAAAACCCAAATAAATAATCTCAATAAATGGGCCATCATAGGCAACATCATATCCAAGAGTTCCGAGAATAGTCAATGAGCATCAACAATATATAATGTTCCAAATCATTCCAAAAGAATGAGCCACATAGTAAATGACAAGATTAAGGAATTACATTCAAATGAGCCACAAGAACAACCACAATATGTATAAGATTTCCAAGTATTTCAAAAGATGAGCCAACAACAAGATTAGAGCATTTCCAAGTAAAGGAGGCAAAATATGAAGAAGAATGATTCACATGATACCAATGATTAAGCCACAAAGGCATAAGCTAAGTAAAGAGCCAATAAATGTAAATAGAAGGAATACAAGGCTAGCACAAGTATAAATTGAGGGGTTGGATAAAAGCCCAACTGAATGATTAGGATTGTTTGCACATTATATATTCCACACATTCATCATAAATGTCACATGTATAAAATAAGCCTCACATACATAAATAGGTGCCACATACAAAAATAGGTTTTCACATACTAAATAAGTTTCACATACCTTAGATATATACAATACCATCATATCCACCAAACAGATAGCAAACCATCCATATATCCTAGTTATAAACATAACACATGTATTAAAAGACATAAGTAAAGAAAAAACCCTAATTTTACAAAACTACGATTTAGAGCTCAAAACCAAGTCCAAACGATTACTCATAATCTCCTGATTAAGAAAACATATCTTATTATATAAAATAGAGTTAAAATGAATTAATTATGTATTTTAAAACAATTACATATTAAAAATGCCATTCAAAGTAAACTTCGGAAAATCCTTGAGAATCAGGTCTCAAAAACCACAAAATCAAATTCTACGTTAAAAATCCTTTCCATCGACTATTTATTCGTATTTTTCTGACAAAGGATCGATTTACTATGAATTAAGTAAATCGACCAATCAGAAAACAGGAAAACCATAGTGTGACAGGTATTTAAATCAAAATACAATTTCGATGTAAATTATAGGTGAAAGGACCAAAATGCCCTTGCTTGCTAAATCAAACCAATTGAAACGATGAGGGCAATAATGACATTTGCAACCATCGTTTGCTTGTAAGAGAGAAACAAAAACCTGGGGTGAATTGACGAAATTACCCCTGCATCACACAATCAACTGGTCAGAGGGGCGAGGGTTGCCCTGGTCATTTACTGGCCAGGCACCTTCTTGCTCTTGCCATGGCGCGCAGAAGCAACAGGTCAGGAAGAACCATCGATCCGATTCGGAGCTAGGATCTCATCGAGAACAAACTGGGGTCGAGGTCGTGTACACCACCGTTGGACGAACTGGACAAGCCCAGAGTCGGGGCTTCCGCCGCACAGGAGCTTTGCCCAGCTGCTCCACAGGTCGAGAACAGGGGAACAAAATCGGGGAAACCGCACCCTAAGAACACACGGAAACGAGAAACTAAGCTCGTGGTTACCATCGTGGGTTCAAGGCAATTCGAAAGAATGTATTTCCGCAGGCGGAGGGGCACCAGGGCCAAGGAAAGCTAGGCGCCTCCGGAGGTCAAGCCCGTGGTCTATAGGACCCGTGGGACAAGAGCGTCGGGAGGTAAACTAATAGACCGAGATCGAAGAACAAGTGTGTTAGATGCTTACCCAATCATCAATTTGGGGTAAGGCAGTGCGGAGCGCCGCGGCGAGCTCACCGTCGCCGGAGGTGAAGGTCGAGCAGGTTGGGGAGTACCAGACAAGAAGAGGTGAAATTGGCGGAAGGGGAGGAAGGCTCGAAGCCAGGGGGTGCTCCACGACCCCTTAAATAGGTCGGAGGGGAACTCCAGTCGCATCTGCGACACGGAGGTGGAGGGAGGCAGGTCATCGGGTTTGGGCGTTTCGCGAAAACGTCGAGATAGGCGATGAGTTAAGGTTCGTTTGAACTGGAGGTGTGAGGTGGAGCTAACGGTGAAGGAATTACACAAAACAGTGGGAGAATGAGGGAGAGAGACGATTGGGAATCTATTGCCTGCAAAACGGCGCTGATCCTTGAAAGGGTTAGATGAAGGAGACGACTCCACAAGCGTTGGATCTAAGATGGACGGCTATGATCGCATGTGTGTGACCGAGTTACAAGCTGTAACGCGTGACAGCTAAATTAAACGGAACTATAACGTTTCACATCAAATTAATGAAATAAACGTAATAACTATAGTAACACTATATTAAAAGCTAATAAAATGCATTAGAGAGGTCAAATCAACTCCAAACAACACCAAATTTGAACCATAGGCTCATAATAACATATAGAACGATGCTATATAGTTAAAATCTCATTTAAAGCATAATAAGGCCCTTAATAAATATTTAGCTCATAAAGGAGTATAATAATATGTTAAAATCAAGGAATTATATGAAAAAGCTTATTAATGAGAACCATGTGAGCAAATTCGACATATAAAACATATTAGGGTATAAATACTCATTACTCCACAAAATAACATATTAATGTGAACTAAAATCATATTTTGAGGAGAGAGAAACAATAAAGGTTAATACACTCATATATGAATTCAAATACACATTATTAATAATATATTTATCCAAAAAGCTCCAAATAAATATAATCTACTATATAATCCCATTAAAGACCAAATTACATAATTAACCCTAACTTGTCTCCTAATGTGGGTTATTTGTGCAAACACCCCTCAATTATCATAAAAGAGGGTAAATAGTGATATCAACCTCAGATTGTGCTCAAATGGCACAAGGAGTCCAAAAAAAGATCCAAAAGGATGGGAAATTTATGGAAAAGGTCCAATTGGACTAAAAGGCAAAGAAAAGCTCAAGTATGGGTAAATTGCAGGGAAGACCCTGAGATTCAGTATGTTACAGCACACCACCCCTTAAAGAGGATTTCGTCCCCGAAATCACAACAAGAGGAAAGAGAGTGTGAGTGTGTAACATCCCAACCATAAACAACTAGGTTATAACCCTTAATATAAAACCTACATAAGTCAGGCGTTACTAAGGTTTCCACAAAACCTATAGCCTTATATCAAACCCAACATAACCAACATCTTGCTACATAAACTCTTTCATGAAAAGGCAGCATATCTATTATACTAACACTTATGCCACATTTTATTCAAACCATTATATCTCAATATTATATCACGGGTATCTCCCTCATTAATGGTTTAAGCACAATTAGGGTTTACTAAGCAATTTCAACATTACTTAATGTATTAGGTCAAAAACCTAAATAACTCAACATTATTACCCAACAACTACATCATGTGGGATTATGCCATCTAATATCATCCAACCAATTATTACCCTAATAACAGGTCTAAGGGTATATGGCTTATCTCCAAGGAACATAGGGTCACAACATCTAACATACTCATATCCATGACATCACTAATCATATTCTCTCACAATACTAATTACTATGAATTAACCTCACATTATATGAATCTAATTACTCATCATCTTATTACTGATTTGGTTCATAAACTAATAAGATGATCAACGAGATGCATTTTAGTCAACAAGGTGCTATGCCTAACATGTGTGGATAATTAGGTCACAACTATGATTAAGGGATTATAATCCATTTACATGCATTAAGGTATATCATGTGATTACACCTAATGTCACTAAAGGCATGAAGGGTATATATATACATATGTTGTCAAGGATAGATGATTACATCTTAGGGTTTAGGTCAACATGACCATTACATATTAAGGCATCCTAAGGGTGCATTTTACCATACACATTTTATCATTAGGGTGACTTAATCAAACTATGTATATTCACATATGAATAATTAATGATTATGTGCAACAAGAGTATATTAAGGTTCAAGCATGAGAATTACATGACTTATCCATTAGTTATAAAACAAGATGAATTACAAATATATTAGGTTTATTGAACTCTAAACACATAAGCTCTCTATTCCCATGTCTAAGGAGTTATGGTTACTTGATTTCAAGGCATTGAGGGACTCCAACCCCCTTAAAGAGGATTTCGTCCTCGAAATCAAAAACCCCAAAACCTATCAAGATACTAGCACTACCTTTCCACTCAAAGGGTGACTAAGTCAAACTATTTTAAGGGTATAAGATCCAACATTAAAAGTCTTACCATCCACTATCCTCCAAACTAAAGGCATAACATAGGGCACACTAAACCCTAAACATGGAAATCTAAGGCTCATATAAGATACTTAGGGATTACAAGATGATTTTTGTTTGAGAAAAGAAATCAAATCATCATATAAGGATTCTAAGGTTATTCAACAATAAGGCAATATGTCTAAAGGTAGACTATTTTGAGCTGTCCGTTTCAGATCAGGCCAGGCCAGGTCATATGAGCTCAGGAGTCCTCGTGACCAAGCTAGTGGGGCGGAGGAAAATATTGCCAGCCCCCAAGCTCTGACCCTTTCTAGACACCATCACTTTCAACTTCTTGCTCTATTAGTTACTCAATAGGCATTTCACCAAAAAGTTGACAAATTTTATTTCTAATAAGAAATTATTATGATCCTAAATCAAACATTCTTTATAGGTCAACTCTAAGGTGAAAAACTAGCTAAAGGGAAACTATATCCTCTAGGGAGACAATTTTGAACTAGTCAAGAATCCGACTACCTTGATGCTCTGATACCATGCTGTAAAGACCCAAAGTCTCTACTAAAAACATGATAAACAAAATCATCAAAAGTATGGCAGCGGAAGAATTAAATCTTGACATTATTCAAAAATGTATAAAGAGTACAATATAAAATTTCCCCAAATGGGAGTACAACTTTATACAAGCATACAAGGATCTAGGTAGAGGAAGACTTAGACTAATGCAACATTGTCTCCAAACAAACAACTATATAACATAAAAGCAAACATGATCACTCAAACTATATATTCCTTTCTTCTTATCCTATCCTTATCTTTGGGTTCACCAAGCTTCCATGCGCACTCTGATCCTATCCTGGATGGTTGGGGTCATCCAGCAAGAGAAAGATAAAAGGTATGTGTTAATAAAAAGGGATAGGACAAATAATAATAAAAAGCTTTACAATATAAAAGATTCTCCACAATAAGAGATTTCAAAAGAAATGAAGCAAATATATGAATATGAGAGAGAGAAACTGCCACATTTAAATATCAACAATTATCACATTTGCATGAATATAAATTATGACTCAACATCCTCTCAATGTAGGGTGAGGCACCTACCGGACCTCACCAATGGCAGGGGGACTAAAACCCCAGTGCCTAAAAAGTGGCAGGGGGAATAAAACCCCAGTGCCTAATATATAAAATGGCAGGGGGACTAAAACCCCAGTGCCCGGCAGGAGGACTAAAACCTCAGTGCCCTGTGGGTGGTTTGTACTCATGTACACTACATTGTCAATTGGCCAATAACTATATCATGCATAAACATTCACTTGGCAGCATAGTGAAAAGTATAATAAGATGCAACAAGCATTGGGAATAAAACCCAAATAAATAATCTCAATAAATGGGCCATCATAGGCAACATCATATCCAAGAGTTCCGAGAATAGTCAATGAGCATCAACAATATATAATGTTCCAAATCATTCCAAAAGAATGAGCCACATAGTAAATGACAAGATTAAGGAATTACATTCAAATGAGCCACAAGAACAACCACAATATGTATAAGATTTCCAAGTATTTCAAAAGATGAGCCAACAACAAGATTAGAGCATTTCCAAGTAAAGGAGGCAAAATATGAAGAAGAATGATTCACATGATACCAATGATTAAGCCACAAAGGCATAAGCTAAGTAAAGAGCCAATAAATGTAAATAGAAGGAATACAAGGCTAGCACAAGTATAAATTGAGGGGTTGGATAAAAGCCCAACTGAATGATTAGGATTGTTTGCACATTATATATTCCACACATTCATCATAAATGTCACATGTATAAAATAAGCCTCACATACATAAATAGGTGCCACATACAAAAATAGGTTTTCACATACTAAATAAGTTTCACATACCTTAGATATATACAATACCATCATATCCACCAAACAGATAGCAAACCATCCATATATCCTAGTTATAAACATAACACATGTATTAAAAGACATAAGTAAAGAAAAAACCCTAATTTTACAAAACTACGATTTAGAGCTCAAAACCAAGTCCAAACGATTACTCATAATCTCCTGATTAAGAAAACATATCTTATTATATAAAATAGAGTTAAAATGAATTAATTATGTATTTTAAAACAATTACATATTAAAAATGCCATTCAAAGTAAACTTCGGAAAATCCTTGAGAATCAGGTCTCAAAAACCACAAAATCAAATTCTACGTTAAAAATCCTTTCCATCGACTATTTATTCGTATTTTTCTGACAAAGGATCGATTTACTATGAATTAAGTAAATCGACCAATCAGAAAACAGGAAAACCATAGTGTGACAGGTATTTAAATCAAAATACAATTTCGATGTAAATTATAGGTGAAAGGACCAAAATGCCCTTGCTTGCTAAATCAAACCAATTGAAACGATGAGGGCAATAATGACATTTGCAACCATCGTTTGCTTGTAAGAGAGAAACAAAAACCTGGGGTGAATTGACGAAATTACCCCTGCATCACACAATCAACTGGTCAGAGGGGCGAGGGTTGCCCTGGTCATTTACTGGCCAGGCACCTTCTTGCTCTTGCCATGGCGCGCAGAAGCAACAGGTCAGGAAGAACCATCGATCCGATTCGGAGCTAGGATCTCATCGAGAACAAACTGGGGTCGAGGTCGTGTACACCACCGTTGGACGAACTGGACAAGCCCAGAGTCGGGGCTTCCGCCGCACAGGAGCTTTGCCCAGCTGCTCCACAGGTCGAGAACAGGGGAACAAAATCGGGGAAACCGCACCCTAAGAACACACGGAAACGAGAAACTAAGCTCGTGGTTACCATCGTGGGTTCAAGGCAATTCGAAAGAATGTATTTCCGCAGGCGGAGGGGCACCAGGGCCAAGGAAAGCTAGGCGCCTCCGGAGGTCAAGCCCGTGGTCTATAGGACCCGTGGGACAAGAGCGTCGGGAGGTAAACTAATAGACCGAGATCGAAGAACAAGTGTGTTAGATGCTTACCCAATCATCAATTTGGGGTAAGGCAGTGCGGAGCGCCGCGGCGAGCTCACCGTCGCCGGAGGTGAAGGTCGAGCAGGTTGGGGAGTACCAGACAAGAAGAGGTGAAATTGGCGGAAGGGGAGGAAGGCTCGAAGCCAGGGGGTGCTCCACGACCCCTTAAATAGGTCGGAGGGGAACTCCAGTCGCATCTGCGACACGGAGGTGGAGGGAGGCAGGTCATCGGGTTTGGGCGTTTCGCGAAAACGTCGAGATAGGCGATGAGTTAAGGTTCGTTTGAACTGGAGGTGTGAGGTGGAGCTAACGGTGAAGGAATTACACAAAACAGTGGGAGAATGAGGGAGAGAGACGATTGGGAATCTATTGCCTGCAAAACGGCGCTGATCCTTGAAAGGGTTAGATGAAGGAGACGACTCCACAAGCGTTGGATCTAAGATGGACGGCTATGATCGCATGTGTGTGACCGAGTTACAAGCTGTAACGCGTGACAGCTAAATTAAACGGAACTATAACGTTTCACATCAAATTAATGAAATAAACGTAATAACTATAGTAACACTATATTAAAAGCTAATAAAATGCATTAGAGAGGTCAAATCAACTCCAAACAACACCAAATTTGAACCATAGGCTCATAATAACATATAGAACGATGCTATATAGTTAAAATCTCATTTAAAGCATAATAAGGCCCTTAATAAATATTTAGCTCATAAAGGAGTATAATAATATGTTAAAATCAAGGAATTATATGAAAAAGCTTATTAATGAGAACCATGTGAGCAAATTCGACATATAAAACATATTAGGGTATAAATACTCATTACTCCACAAAATAACATATTAATGTGAACTAAAATCATATTTTGAGGAGAGAGAAACAATAAAGGTTAATACACTCATATATGAATTCAAATACACATTATTAATAATATATTTATCCAAAAAGCTCCAAATAAATATAATCTACTATATAATCCCATTAAAGACCAAATTACATAATTAACCCTAACTTGTCTCCTAATGTGGGTTATTTGTGCAAACACCCCTCAATTATCATAAAAGAGGGTAAATAGTGATATCAACCTCAGATTGTGCTCAAATGGCACAAGGAGTCCAAAAAAAGATCCAAAAGGATGGGAAATTTATGGAAAAGGTCCAATTGGACTAAAAGGCAAAGAAAAGCTCAAGTATGGGTAAATTGCAGGGAAGACCCTGAGATTCAGTATGTTACAGCACACCACCCCTTAAAGAGGATTTCGTCCCCGAAATCACAACAAGAGGAAAGAGAGTGTGAGTGTGTAACATCCCAACCATAAACAACTAGGTTATAACCCTTAATATAAAACCTACATAAGTCAGGCGTTACTAAGGTTTCCACAAAACCTATAGCCTTATATCAAACCCAACATAACCAACATCTTGCTACATAAACTCTTTCATGAAAAGGCAGCATATCTATTATACTAACACTTGTGCCACATTTTATTCAAACCATTATATCTCAATATTATATCACGGGTATCTCCCTCATTAATGGTTTAAGCACAATTAGGGTTTACTAAGCAATTTCAACATTACTTAATGTATTAGGTCAAAAACCTAAATAACTCAACATTATTACCCAACAACTACATCATGTGGGATTATGCCATCTAATATCATCCAACCAATTATTACCCTAATAACAGGTCTAAGGGTATATGGCTTATCTCCAAGGAACATAGGGTCACAACATCTAACATACTCATATCCATGACATCACTAATCATATTCTCTCACAATACTAATTACTATGAATTAACCTCACATTATATGAATCTAATTACTCATCATCTTATTACTGATTTGGTTCATAAACTAATAAGATGATCAACGAGATGCATTTTAGTCAACAAGGTGCTATGCCTAACATGTGTGGATAATTAGGTCACAACTATGATTAAGGGATTATAATCCATTTACATGCATTAAGGTATATCATGTGATTACACCTAATGTCACTAAAGGCATGAAGGGTATATATATACATATGTTGTCAAGGATAGATGATTACATCTTAGGGTTTAGGTCAACATGACCATTACATATTAAGGCATCCTAAGGGTGCATTTTACCATACACATTTTATCATTAGGGTGACTTAATCAAACTATGTATATTCACATATGAATAATTAATGATTATGTGCAACAAGAGTATATTAAGGTTCAAGCATGAGAATTACATGACTTATCCATTAGTTATAAAACAAGATGAATTACAAATATATTAGGTTTATTGAACTCTAAACACATAAGCTCTCTATTCCCATGTCTAAGGAGTTATGGTTACTTGATTTCAAGGCATTGAGGGACTCCAACCCCCTTAAAGAGGATTTCGTCCTCGAAATCAAAAACCCCAAAACCTATCAAGATACTAGCACTACCTTTCCACTCAAAGGGTGACTAAGTCAAACTATTTTAAGGGTATAAGATCCAACATTAAAAGTCTTACCATCCACTATCCTCCAAACTAAAGGCATAACATAGGGCACACTAAACCCTAAACATGGAAATCTAAGGCTCATATAAGATACTTAGGGATTACAAGATGATTTTTGTTTGAGAAAAGAAATCAAATCATCATATAAGGATTCTAAGGTTATTCAACAATAAGGCAATATGTCTAAAGGTAGACTATTTTGAGCTGTCCGTTTCAGATCAGGCCAGGCCAGGTCATATGAGCTCAGGAGTCCTCGTGACCAAGCTAGTGGGGCGGAGGAAAATATTGCCAGCCCCCAAGCTCTGACCCTTTCTAGACACCATCACTTTCAACTTCTTGCTCTATTAGTTACTCAATAGGCATTTCACCAAAAAGTTGACAAATTTTATTTCTAATAAGAAATTATTATGATCCTAAATCAAACATTCTTTATAGGTCAACTCTAAGGTGAAAAACTAGCTAAAGGGAAACTATATCCTCTAGGGAGACAATTTTGAACTAGTCAAGAATCCGACTACCTTGATGCTCTGATACCATGCTGTAAAGACCCAAAGTCTCTACTAAAAACATGATAAACAAAATCATCAAAAGTATGGCAGCGGAAGAATTAAATCTTGACATTATTCAAAAATGTATAAAGAGTACAATATAAAATTTCCCCAAATGGGAGTACAACTTTATACAAGCATACAAGGATCTAGGTAGAGGAAGACTTAGACTAATGCAACATTGTCTCCAAACAAACAACTATATAACATAAAAGCAAACATGATCACTCAAACTATATATTCCTTTCTTCTTATCCTATCCTTATCTTTGGGTTCACCAAGCTTCCATGCGCACTCTGATCCTATCCTGGATGGTTGGGGTCATCCAGCAAGAGAAAGATAAAAGGTATGTGTTAATAAAAAGGGATAGGACAAATAATAATAAAAAGCTTTACAATATAAAAGATTCTCCACAATAAGAGATTTCAAAAGAAATGAAGCAAATATATGAATATGAGAGAGAGAAACTGCCACATTTAAATATCAACAATTATCACATTTGCATGAATATAAATTATGACTCAACATCCTCTCAATGTAGGGTGAGGCACCTACCGGACCTCACCAATGGCAGGGGGACTAAAACCCCAGTGCCTAAAAAGTGGCAGGGGGAATAAAACCCCAGTGCCTAATATATAAAATGGCAGGGGGACTAAAACCCCAGTGCCCGGCAGGAGGACTAAAACCTCAGTGCCCTGTGGGTGGTTTGTACTCATGTACACTACATTGTCAATTGGCCAATAACTATATCATGCATAAACATTCACTTGGCAGCATAGTGAAAAGTATAATAAGATGCAACAAGCATTGGGAATAAAACCCAAATAAATAATCTCAATAAATGGGCCATCATAGGCAACATCATATCCAAGAGTTCCGAGAATAGTCAATGAGCATCAACAATATATAATGTTCCAAATCATTCCAAAAGAATGAGCCACATAGTAAATGACAAGATTAAGGAATTACATTCAAATGAGCCACAAGAACAACCACAATATGTATAAGATTTCCAAGTATTTCAAAAGATGAGCCAACAACAAGATTAGAGCATTTCCAAGTAAAGGAGGCAAAATATGAAGAAGAATGATTCACATGATACCAATGATTAAGCCACAAAGGCATAAGCTAAGTAAAGAGCCAATAAATGTAAATAGAAGGAATACAAGGCTAGCACAAGTATAAATTGAGGGGTTGGATAAAAGCCCAACTGAATGATTAGGATTGTTTGCACATTATATATTCCACACATTCATCATAAATGTCACATGTATAAAATAAGCCTCACATACATAAATAGGTGCCACATGCAAAAATAGGTTTTCACATACTAAATAAGTTTCACATACCTTAGATATATACAATACCATCATATCCACCAAACAGATAGCAAACCATCCATATATCCTAGTTATAAACATAACACATGTATTAAAAGACATAAGTATAGAAAAAACCCTAATTTTACAAAACTACGATTTAGAGCTCAAAACCAAGTCCAAACGATTACTCATAATCTCCTGATTAAGAAAACATATCTTATTATATAAAACAGAGTTAAAATGAATTAATTATGTATTTTAAAACAATTACATATTAAAAATGCCATTCAAAGTAAACTTCGAAAAATCCTTGAGAATCAGGTCTCAAAAACCACAAAATCAAATTCTACGTTA
This sequence comes from Alisma plantago-aquatica, assembly GCA_963693085.1. Taxonomy (NCBI): domain Eukaryota; kingdom Viridiplantae; phylum Streptophyta; class Magnoliopsida; order Alismatales; family Alismataceae; genus Alisma; species Alisma plantago-aquatica. The sequence goes on from OY856409.1 coordinate 1,589,731,931, forward strand.
AAAATCCTTTCCATCGACTATTTATTCGTATTTTTCTGACAAAGGATCGATTTACTATGAATTAAGTAAATCGACCAATCAGAAAATAGGAAAACCATAGTGTGACAGGTATTTAAATCAAAATACAATTTCGATGTAAATTATAGGTGAAAGGACCAAAATGCCCTTGCTTGCTAAATCAAACCAATTGAAACGATGAGGGCAATAATGACATTTGCAACCATCGTTTGCTTGTAAGAGAGAAACAAAAACCTGGGGTGAATTGACGAAATTACCCCTGTATCACACAATCGACTGGTCAGAGGGGCGAGGGTTGCCTTGGTCATTTACTGGCCAGGCACCTTCTTGCTCTTGCCATGGCGCGCAGAAGCAACAGGTCAGGAAGAACCATCGATCCGATTCGGAGCTAGGATCTCATCGAGAACAAACTGGGGTCGAGGTCGTGTACACCACCGTTGGACGAACTGGACAAGCCCAGAGTCGGGGCTTCCGCCGCACAGGAGCTTTGCCCAGCTGCTCCACAGGTCGAGAACAGGGGAACAAAATCGGGGAAACCGCACCCTAAGAACACACGGAAACGAGAAACTAAGCTCGTGGTTACCATCGTGGGTTCAAGGCGATTCGAAAGAATGTATTTCCGCAGGCGGAGGGGCACCAGGGCCAAGGAAAGCTAGGCACCGCCGGAGGTCAAGCCCGTGGTCTATAGGACCCGTGGGACAAGAGCGTCGGGAGGTAAACTAATAGACCGAGATCGAAGAACAAGTGTGTTAGATGCTTACCCAATCATCAATTTGGGGTAAGGCAGTGCGGAGCGCCGCGGCGAGCTCACCGTCGCCGGAGGTGAAGGTCGAGCAGGTTGGGGAGTACCAGACAAGAAGAGGTGAAATTGGCAGAAGGGGAGGAAGGCTCGAAGCCAGGGGGTGCTCCACGACCCCTTAAATAGGTCGGAGGGGAACTCCAGTCGCATCTGCGACACGGAGGTGGAGGGAGGCAGGTCATCGGGTTTGGGCGTTTCGCGAAAACGTCGAGATAGGCGATGAGTTAAGGTTCGTTTGAACCGGAGGTGTGAGGTGGAGCTAACGGTGAAGGAATTACACAAAACGGTGGGAGAATGAGGGAGAGAGACGATTGGGAATCTATTGCCTGCAAAACGGCGCTGATCCTTGAAAGGGTTAGATGAAGGAGACGACTCCACAAGCGTTGGATCTAAGATGGACGGCTATGATCGCATGTGTGTGACCGAGTTACAAGCTGTAACGCGTGACAGCTAAATTAAACGGAACTATAACGTTTCACATCAAATTAATGAAATAAACGTAATAACTATAGTAACACTATATTAAAAGCTAATAAAATGCATTAGAGAGGTCAAATCAACTCCAAACAACACCAAATTTGAACCATAGGCTCATAATAACATATAGAACGATGCTATATAGTTAAAATCTCATTTAAAGCATAATAAGGCCCTTAATAAATATTTAGCTCATAAAGGAGTATAATAATATGTTAAAATCAAGGAATTATATGAAAAAGCTTATTAATGAGAACCATGTGAGCAAATTCGACATATAAAACATATTAGGGTATAAATACTCATTACTCCACAAAATAACATATTAATGTGAACTAAAATCATATTTTGAGGAGAGAGAAACAATAAAGGTTAATACACTCATATATGAATTCAAATACACATTATTAATAATATATTTATCCAAAAAGCTCCAAATAAATATAATCTACTATATAATCCCATTAAAGACCAAATTACATAATTAACCCTAACTTGTCTCCTAATGTGGGTTATTTGTGCAAACACCCCTCAATTATCATAAAAGAGGGTAAATAGTGATATCAACCTCAGATTGTGCTCAAATGGCACAAGGAGTCCAAAAAAAGATCCAAAAGGATGGGAAATTTATGGAAAAGGTCCAATTGGACTAAAAGGCAAAGAAAAGCTCAAGTATGGGTAAATTGCAGGGAAGACCCTGAGATTCAGTATGTTACAAAGGTAGTTAAAACCAAGGAAAAAATATACCTACATGTCCTGGAAAATCCGTCATGGAAGGGATATCTCTGTGACTAAAACACATCAAAACCCAACGATCACATACGTCAAAACCCTAGATCTTAACGACTAAGGAAAGGGGTCAAGAGATCATTGATCAAAGATAACAAAAGGCACACCTAATCCCCTTAGACCATAGGGAACAAGGTCAAAGGAACATCAAGGTGGTTGCTGAAAACCAAAAACTCAACGACCAATACATATGATCAACACCAAACTAGGCCATCCAAGCAAACCCTAGAAACAACACAAGGTGACACCAAATCTCTCCTCAACAAACCAAGGTATCACAAGGGCTAAGGGCACCACTCTCTCTATCTCTCTCTTTAATATGATGTAAAAACATGTGACACACATCAAGCATGTGACAAATTGACAAGATAAACCCCAAACATGGGTAAATTGTGATTAGGTCCATAACAAGCACATATATGTGTAACTAGATCAAACATCAACCAAACTAGACCAAACTGTAAACATAAGCATGTAACATGTTGTTAAAGCACATCACATGAATAGATTAAGGTTTTAAGCATATTATTATGCTTAGAAAGCAATATCAAGCATAAACCTAGGTCAGGGTCCTTACAATGGGATGATATTTGTGAAGAAAGACTAACATTTGAAAAATTCAAGTAAAGCTTATAATAGATAATATTTGTGAAGAAGATTATTTATGCTGTCTAAAAGAATAACAAAAATATAACTATCAAGAAGCTACTACCGTCTCATATTCAATTAAACAAAAACTTGTATTAAGTAAACCATTCAAATATATTTACCATATACAAATTTTATTACTCAACTGCTCAAATTACTTCATTGTGGTTTGTTCTCACACATCATTCCTTATTGTTTTATATGACATTATCAATTGGTAATTTAGTAAATACTGAACAGAGTCCTCAATTTTTTTTATATTACTTGTCTGCGGCGACTAGATCTGTAAACTATCTTTTTCCCCTGAAAAACAATAGTCCATTTTTTGTTTGCTTTATTGTCAATGTAAAACACTCACCAAGATAAATGGTTCATATTTCTTTCCATGGTTTTCAAATGTTACAGTAGTGAATCCTAACTCATCAACCCTTGGCCTATTATTATTATCCACCCAACTGCATCTACACACATAGATTTTCAAGTCTATGTAATCAAGTTGCCAAATGTATTCCATGACTCCATGGTATGAAATTCTCTCTTTTTGTGGTTGGATGACCTTGGGACAAGTAATATATAATGTAGATGTTGGGAAAGTAACTCCACTATTTTCCGTGAAGCTTGTGTTATCGTAATGCCTAGTGTAAAATGAGTATCCATTTATTCCATACCCTTTGTAGAATATAACATTGATTTTAGGATCATAAACAAGCCATTCCACATGCACATGAACGTCATTTGTTGTTTCTAGGTGATGATATAACACTTTTCTATAATTCACTTGATGGAAGTATGGTTTATGTTCTCGTGCTAACCACACCTTGCTCATTTGGTATACGGTTTCTAAATTATATTTTCATGCTTTGGTACATAAGAATTGACTTCATCCATGTTGTGTAAAACATACATGTGTGCTAGTTTCCAACATTTCTAAGAGATTTGGTACTAGTGACCCAAGGGTACCCTTCCTGATTTGTTAATGTAGTGAAATTGATGTAAGTTGGTGTATCCAATTCTAGATATATAAAAAGATCATTGCCAAAATTGTTACCTCCATGCTAACATATCCTTCAATAATGCTACATTTAAGATAATGGTGATTGGAAATTGTTAGTTGTATTAGCCTAGATAATATTAATTAAAATGGGTTAAGTCCAATGTTGATTCAGCTAGTGCATAAGGAGTGTGGAGGAAAAGTAGCTTTTCTCGTTTGTGTAAGATAGGAATAGGAATGGGAAATTATCTTCCATATTCTATCTCATTTTTTTACAATAGGATAACTACTTAATTAATCAATCAATCAATTAATTGTTTAGTTAATGCTTTCCATATTAGTAAGGATTCCTTTCCAATTGGAAAGGAACTCCTCGTATTCCATCTAAATTGGAAGGGAACTTCTTGTATTCCTTTTACCTATGAAAGAGTGGTCGTGTGATTGCATCAAATTTGGAATAGAATTAAGTGTATAAGTACTATAAATAAGGCCCCAAGATTAGGATTAAACACGGATTAAGACATCATCTATTGTTTGTGTTTTGTTATCCTACTATCTTTCCCTTATATAACCACTTCCTCTAAGATTTTCTCATAGAGTTGATCTCCTGAATGAGAGAACTCTTCTTTGTCCTCTGTATTCCTTGTCATGATCTGTTGGATGGTGGTACCTAACATCACTGAGCTGCATCCATATCATTCTTATCTGTTGTTTATATGTGAGCCAGACGACTTTCTTCTATAGGTTCATGACCATGTCAAGACTATAAGAACACGTTTGGAAGATATTAGAGCACCCATTTCTTTAAATGATCTCTATCTTTTCCAAGAGAGTGATTTGGTTTGAGTTTCCAACTCAATTTGTACGTTTTCCTATTTTGTTTGTACATTTGTTTCTTATAGAATCTTTCACTTGGCATGTAAACTTATTTATTAAATTACAATTGCCTTCTATTTCTTGTAACAACGTTCTAAAATCCAGCAGTCTCAAAGAAATGAAATTATGTTGTTAGTTAACATGGCTAGTAATGTTGTTTAGCGTCCTAAGATTCACACATCTGGCATGCCCAAAAACTTTGATGGCACCAACTTTGCATAGTGGCAAATCAACATGGAAATTTGGCTTAGGATGATAGGATTTATTTGCTATATTATAAAGTATGAACCTAAATCTTATGAAACAAATTCTCACTAAGTAAGTCATTGAATGAAGGCAGTTGATCAATTGTGTAGAGGATGTATCCTCTTAGCACATACTAAAAAGTTGTATGATGTATACTCTAAACATCGTATCATGACAAGCAAGTTTTTATGAGATGTTTTAGATGAGAAATATAATAGAGAATCAGGGTGTTGAATAATACTCTATCTTTAGATATCTTCAGTTTCAAATGGTAGATGGTAAATCTAATTCCGATTAGGTACATGATTTATAAATCTTGTGCCATAACATCTCTGAAGAGAGTATGAAATTATTTGATAGATTTCTTATTATGTCTATCATTGAAATGTTTCCTAAGTCTTGGGAGGCTTTTGGTCTGAATCTGGAAGCACCAGAAGGGTGATATAACCATAACTGAACTTATTCTAGATATCAAAATAAGGGAGGTACACTTGAAAGAGGAAGTGGTTAAGGTGCCATTTGATGTCAATCTTATGACTATTAAGAATAAAGATAAGAAAAATAATAATATACCTATGTCCTAGATTTAGAAAAAATCAAAGGACAAATCTTGTTGGACTTGTGGGTAGGTTAGCCATTGGAATAATGATTGTCCTACCAAGAATACAAAGAAAGCTACTAGATTTAAAATTGAGGAGGGTGTGGTCAACATGATAACTACTTCCTTGAACCTAAATGATGGATACGTTTCTATTAAACCTGAAATCCTTTCTATATTTGAACTATTACACTAGATTATAAACACTCAGACTAATGTGCATGTTTGTGTTGATAAGTTGTAAAGACCAAGTCTCTACTAAAAACCATGGCAAACAAAAACACCAATTGTGCAGCAGCGGAAGATTAAAACTTGAATTTATTCAAAATGTATAAAGAGTACTATACAAAAATTTCCCAAATGGGGTACATCTTTATAGAAGAACAAGGATCTAGGTAGAGGAAGACTTAAACTAATACAACTTGTCTCCACAAACCACATAACAAAAGTATATGCAACTAGTCCAATCTAATTAGATGTGCACGATCTCCTTAGCCTTAGGCAGGTTCACCAAGCTTCCCATGCGCACTCTGATCCTAATCTGGGTGGTTGGGATCACCCAACAAGAGGAAGATAAAAATGTATGTGTCAATAAAGGATAAGGACAATTATAAAGCTAAAGCATTGCATATTAAAAAGAATCCACTATACTAAGGGATTTCAAGAGTATGAGGGAAGTGATCAAATAAGAATTGAAATCTGCCATAGTTCAACATCAACAATTATCACATTATATGAATATATTATGACACAAACTCATCTCAATGTAGGGTGAGGCACCTACCGGACCTCACCAAATATAAAATGGTAGGGGGACTAAAACCCCAGTGCCTGGCAGGAGGACTAAAACCTAAGTGCCCTGTATAAAGTGGCAGGGGGACTAAAACCCCAGTGCCTACAGTAGGGGGACTAAAACCCCAATGCCCTATGGGTGGTTTGTACTCATGTACACTACATTTTCATTTGGCCAATAAATACATCATGCATAAATAAGTCACTTGGAAGCATTGAGAGATATAAATAAAATTGCATCATAGCAAATGGGAATAATTTCCAATAAACATTCCAATTAAGCAAGCCAACATTGGCATTTCAAGTAATGATCAAGTACATCAATAAAGGAGCCAACTTAGGAATTATAAGAATCAAATAATGAAAGGAACTAAGAAATGGCATTAGAGGGATTACAAGTCTAGAAATTAGTAATGTGGAGTTGGATAAAGTCCCAACTGAGGAATAGGTGTATTTGCACATTAATCATTCCACATTCATTCTTCACAATTATATTAGGGATCACATTCATGAATATGGCCAACACACTTAAATAAGAGTCACATACTGAAATAGAGCTCACATACATAAATAGGATTCACATACATTATTGTAGATTCTTAATCATCATTTCTCACCAAAAGCTTGTTATCCAATTCCATTTTCCTAGGTATATATATTTCACATGTATTAATATATATTAACGCACAAAGCATAAGAAAACCCTAATTTTGGAACTTATTTTCAAAATCACAATTTAAGACTCAAAACCTAGTCCAATAGATTAATCATATTCTCCTGATTAAGAAAACATCTTTTATTTCTCAATTTGGAGGTAAAATGAATTAAATACACATTTTATATCATTTAAGGTGATTAAAATGATATCTAATATAAACTTCAAAAAAGCATTTAGAAATATGACTAAAAAACTATAAATTCGGATTCTACTCGAAAAATCCTTTCCAACAACTATTTATTCACATTTTTCTGACCAATGGTTTACTATGAATTAATTAAATCAGACCAATGAAAATGCAAGAAAAATCCATTTCAGCAAAGTAAATGGGCGAACAGGATTAGGCCACTGAGGTCGGGCCCACGCCGACGCGGACCAATAATATTTGGCTGCATCGACGGGTCCATTCTTGCTGACTTAGGTCAACAACGAGTGAGAAGGAGGAAATTACTAGAATGCCCTTACTCGTCAAATCAAACTATTTAAGTAGCGAGGGCAGTTCAGTCATTTGAAACTATCGATTCTTCACTGGCGAGGAGTAGAGAGGAACTGAAATTACTGAAAGGCCCATGCGAGAAAATGAAACAAACATGACACGTGAGGGCATAATGGTCATTTGACCATCAAGTTTCTTCCCCAAGCTGCTTGCATTGGCGGCAGACTCCATTTTTGTCGATTTTGGGCATTTTTGAAATACTTTATCAAAACACAAATTTAGATATGGAAATTGTAGAACTGGAGTAGATGAACTTACTCATACAAATGATTTGGATGCATGTGCTTCATAGCTCCAGGGAGATGCACCACAAGGTCAGGGTGTAAAGCTCCTTGCCACTGGCCACACACACTTCCTCAGACAAAATTGAATGGATATGATGATTGCTAGGAGGCTGACGAAGCTGGAGGGTGTGTTATTTATAGGTGCGGATGTATGTGGAGATGGAACGTAGGTGGAGGTGAGGAGCCATAGCCGGACAACTTGGGAATTTCACCTACGGTTCACGAGAGGTGATGAGTTAGGGCTCAATCAATGTGGGAGGTCTCCACGAACTCATAGGAGAAGAAAAATCTAGAAACAGTGAAGAGACAAGGGAGAAAGGTGGAGAGGAAGCAAGCGGCGGGGCTGTTCAGTCTTTTTCGGTTAGCTGAAGTTTGAAGATGAGGCGTCGACCACCGGAAGCAATTTGCATCCAAGCATGACTGTTGGATCTCGATCCACGATGGATCGGGCGCGTGTTAGATCAATTAAGGCTGAACTATAGCTTAAATGTGCATGTATCATTGATATCTTAATGTTATAATGTCACACTTTATTAGGAAATTGATTAATGCATTTGGGAGGTCAAATGAACTCCAAATGACTTCAAATTTTAACCCTAGGTTGCTAATGACGTCTAGTTTCATGATATGCAATTAGATTCTCATTTCACCCATTATTAGGCCCTTAATTAATATATTTCTCATTAAGGTGTATTTTAATATATTAAAATGAATGAGTTATATGAAAAAACTTCTTTTAATGGATTATATGAGTAAAACTCGAGATATCCATCCATAATTAATTTTAAGAGCAAAATATCACCATAATATTCTATTTTGATGTATTAGTATCATTTTTGAGGAGCGAGAAGGAAATTACACTCATAATTAATTCTATTACATATCTTCGCTCATATCTTATCCAAAAAGATATAAAAGCTCCAAACTAACATTATCCACTTATTATCTCTCATAAAACTCTAGTTTGCATTATTAGTCCTCAATTATTACATTAAGTGGGTTATTTGTGAAAATACCCCTTTATAATCATAAATGGGGGCAAAAATGGAATTTCACCATCATTGAGGCTCTAATTGCATATAGAGTCCAAAAATGATTCAAAAGGATGGGAAATTTATGAAAAAGGTCCAAATAGAATAGAAGGCAAAGAAAAGCTCAAAAGTGGGTAAATTGCAGGAAAGGCCCTGGATTTCAGTATGTTACAACACTCCACCCCTTAAAGAGGATTTCGTCCCTAAAATTATAACAAAAGGGAAGAGAGGGTGAGTGTGCAACATCCCAACTTTAAACAACTAGGTGGGTATTAAAAAGCTCTACACATAAGCTAAGTCTTACTAAGGTTTCCACAAAACCTATAAACTTTTATCCACCACAACATAATCAACATTTTTGTCTTATTAGCATAATCTCCATCATGAAGAGGCAACATATATATTATTCCATCATTTGGATCACATTTTATTCACAATTACATCTCAACATTATATCATATGTATTTCCCTCATCAAGGGTTTTAAGCACAATTAGGGTTTACTAAGACATTTCAACAGTTATAGCTGCATTAGATCACAAGCCTTAATAACTTGATATTATTCTCCATTAACTTCATCATGTAGGATTGCCACACATTATTTTGGTGAGAACCATATAATATTATCCATCAAATTATTAAACCTATAACCATTCCAAGTGTGTCACATTGATGGCTTATATCTAAGTTACATATTGTTACAACACCTTTCATACTCATATCCATGGCATCAATAATCATTTTCTCTTATTACACTAATTAATATGAATTATACATATTTAACATCTCATTATGTGAATCAAATTACTCATTTTCATATTACTGATTTGATTCATAAACCAATTTATAATAAGATGATTAATGAGATGTATTTAGTGAACAAGGTGATATGCCTTACATATGTTGATAGTTGGATCACAATTATGATTAGGTGATTATAATCCATTTACATGTACTAAGGCATATTATGTGATGATGACACCTAATGTCACTAGTGTATCATGAAAACATTAAGGATGCATATACCTTGTTAAGGCTATATGATTACATCTTAGGGTTTAGGTCAACATGACCATTACATATTATGCCTTCATCTATCATTAGGGTGGCTTAGTCAAAATTAAGTATATTCACAAATATTAATGAATAACTAATTATTATTAGCATCAAGAATATTTTAAGGTTCTAGCATATGAATTATTCTTTAGATGACTTATTCATTTGTTTATAACCAAACAAGATGAATTACAACTATATTATGTTTGTTCAACACTAAACATATAAGCTCTCTAATCCCATATCTAAGGAATTAGGGTTTCTTGATTTCAAGGCATTGAGGGACTCCACCCCCCTAAAGAGGATTTCATCCTTGAAATCAACAACTCCAAAATCTATCAAGGTACTAACACTACCATTCCACTCAAAGGGTTGACTAATTCAAACTATTTTAAGGGTATAAGGGTATACAACCAAGTATAAGGTCACTAACAGTTTTTACTAATCACCACCACCACAACTTTAGGGTATAGCATAGGGTACACTAACCCTAGTCATGGCAATCTAAGACTCATATAAGGTACTTAAGGATTACAAGATGATTTTTGTTTGGAAAAATCAAATCATCACATAAGGGTTTCTAAGGTTACTCAACAATAAGGTAATATGCCTAAAGGTAGACTATTTTAAGCTGTCTGTATCAGATCAGGCCAGGCCGGTGTCATATGAACTCGGGAGTCCTCGTAAACTAAGCTAGTGCCGCAGATGAAAATTTTGCCAGCCCCCAAGTTCTGACCCTTTCTGGACACCATCACTTTCAACTTCTTGCTCTAATAGCTATTCAATAGACTAATCCCCAAAAAGTTGACAAATTTTATTTCTAATATGAAATTATTATGATCCTAAATCAAACTTTCATCATAGGTCAACTCTAAGGTGAAAAACTTACTAAAGTAAACTACATGAGATAAGGGTTCTATCTAGGAGAAAATTGATTTAATAAAGAATCTGACTACCTTGATGCTCTAATACCATGCTGTAAAGACCAAGTCTCTACTAAAAACCATGGCAAACAAAAACACCAATTGTGCAACAATGAAAGATTAAAACTTGACGTTATTCAAAATGTATAAAGAGTACTATACAAAAATTTCCCAAATGGGGTACATCTTTATACAAGAATAAGGATCCAGGTAGAGCAATACTTAAACTAACACAACTTGTCTCCACAAATCGCATAACAAAAGTATATGCAACTAGTCCAATCTAACTAGATAAGCATGATCTCCTTAGCCTTAGACAAGCTCATCCTATATGACCAATCCCATATGAATTGTTTGATTCACAATCCTCCAGTCTTAGATGTGTTCTACTAAAACTATTTTACTTTGTGTTACATGAAAAACTCAAGATTCCACAACAACTTGTGATTCTCTTAGTTCTCATTGTACCTCTTTGTTGACCTCAAACATTTTGAGTTCTATTTTACTCCCACTGATTCTTTAGGAATTCAATTATCCTATCAACATAACACTTTTGTTTATTGAATTGAGATTAATAGTAATATTAAAAAATCATGGTTTATGGATGAACCTTCTTCAAGAAACTATTTTCTTAATGCAGGTTGCAATCCTTTTAGATGTATTGGGACATTCCCAAATCATATCATATATGATGTCTTATAAACCATTCAGATGGTACATTATTTAGTGACAACTTTATATTTGTGAGGATAAGAAGATCATATTAATTAATAATCATATAATGACCCATCATGGTATAATTCCTTCATTCTGACACATCATAATGTTCAGATAGATTTGACTTGTGATACATTATCACAATTCTTTCATGAAGTTTCTCAAGTCAATGATGTAAAGTATTTCAACATTTGATCTCATCAAAGTTTCTTAATACTTCCATCAAAGTCATACTTCACTAGGTTACCGCAACCAGAGAGGACGATAGTTATCAGAGTTGTCTGTGTTGTATGTTGGGAAGCCCAGAGTACACCTCCTTTTATAGGCGAAGTTAGGGTCAGGTTCCCAGTCTGTATGGGATTGCGTGGGAGTGGAAGGGACTAGAAGAACTTGAGCTTTGCAACCTGTAAGATGACAAACAACCATCTGGCACACTCACTCGTCTGATGTGTGATATGGTCATCTCACATTGCCAAATGACAGTTTGGCACATTTTGATTTCAATTAATATTACATATTAATTTACTTGCACTCCAAGTTTGTGCAGTCAAAACTATTTGGGAAACATCCAGAATATTCTTTCAGCCAAACTGACCCATCTCACCCAAGCGAGATGCCCATATGTCTCACTCACCCATACAGTCTTCTGGTGAGTCTGAGATGAGTCAGTCAGTTCAATCACATTGAACTGGTCAGTTTAAGGGCAGAACTTAGCCAATTCAAACTCTGGTTACTCTGACAACCCAAACAGCCATCTCAACACTTAATACGTCCATCTGGCTGCCCAAACGCCTGTCTCACTTAGTGAGGTGGTCGTTTGGCAGACCAATCAGTCAATCAGTCGATCTGTTGTGTGAATTGAATACCTATACACTTTAGTAATCAATCCAATTGTCATTCAAGATCAAACTCATCTTCTAGATGAGTCCCTATGTATATGACCCTATAGGTCATATATTACGTTGGAGGTGAATGTCCATAATTATCTTATGACATCACAAGCAAACAGTGGTGCCTATCGCACATCATTGCTACCCAAGTGAAATGGAAAGTCGGAGAACAACTTCAACCTACAATCTGTGTAAGGTGTTGTAGTGATTGTATAATTACTTTTTCAATGATATCCAGTCGAACTCGAGGCATGGAAGGTCTTCATCTCAACATTCAATCCATGTTCCTTGAACCAAGGGCAAACTATCTGAGATAATGTGACGTCAATATCATATATTGATTCACATGTGCATGCACATGCGTTTCTCAGTTTCACTTATCAAGTGACCATGATATCATACTCCAATAGGAGGGACAAATCCATATCTATCACTCATAGTCTATCCCCATGTGTCAAAGTCACCCAATCATCACTGTTATAACAACCCATATTTTAAGACTGCGTTTGATGATGTCAAAGCGTACCCAATGACATGTGATGAGTGCAGTGATTTCAGGTCTAAGAATCACAATCACCACCTTCACTATGAGCGCTTACTATGACTTACTATATGATGGTTTCCATGTGTCACTCTCAAGGTACACTGCTCTCTAACATGTATCTGCGTGCTTGGTTTGATATTACCATATCATGACTTAGTGAGACTCAATCATCAACCAACTCACACTCCAATCTTATGTGTTACTGGTGTCTTTCTTCCTTCTACAATAACAACTGAATAGGGACATAATGAACATATGTATATGTACTCTTAACATCTATATCATCTCATTTCTATAAGGCTGATACTTCAAGACATACATCATTGAATAATATTATTCTCTAGACATTCATAGTGTTTCTTCAGTATCTCATAACTAAATGAAATAGAATAAATAGGAAGATTGCCTTTATATGCATTAATCAAATTATCTAAGGTATATTCCATGTCAATCATCACATGATTGGCTCTATGGGCATACCTTACCAACACTATGTTCATCAAATCCATGAACGCTGACGGCACATTGGTTATCCCGAATGGCATAACCACAAACTTGTATTGACCATACCTAGTCCTAAAATATGACTTGGGTATGTCATCCACCTTGATATGCAACTGATGGTATGCTGACCTCATGTCTATCTTTGAGAACACTACAACACCTCTTAACTAATCAAACATATTGTCTATCCTCAACAAAGGGTACTTGTTCTTGATCGTGACCTTGTTCAACTACCGGTAGTCGATGCACAACCTCATAGAACCATCTTTCTTCTTGACAAACAACATGGAAGCAACCCAAGGGGAAGTGCTCAATCTGATAAATCCCTTCTCTAGCAACTCCTACAACTACTTCTTCAACTCCTACATCTCTACTGGTTCCATCATGTACAATGACTATGCTATCAACTATGTACTAGGAATAAAATTGATATCAAAGTCAATCTATCTAGGAGTGGGAACACCGGAAAACTCTTGAGGAACACATCCTCAAACTCTCGAACAATAGAAACCTCCTCAATATTAAGACTCATCACCTTGGTATCCACCACATGTGCCAAGAAAGCCTCACATCCATGCCTAATCAACCTCTCTACTATCATATATGACACCAAGCACGTCAGAAGAATATTCCTATCTCCTTGAAAGATCCACAAAACTTCACTGCCATGGAAAGTCACCACCTGGGAACTACAATTCAAGACCACACAATACTTCTACGAGGTATCAATTCCAAGGATCACATTGAATCCATGCATGTTAGTGGTATGAGATCCACTTGAGTGATGCATCCTGAGAAAGAAAGAATGCATGATTGACACACTTCCCGTGACTCAGTGGAACCAACAAGAGGGGTTTCTAACTGAAGACTATCAAATCTACAATTAACATGCAAAGAACATCTACATATTACCTATCTGGTGATAAAAAAGTGTGTTGCACTCAAGTCAACCAAAATATATACAAAATAATAAGCAGGCAAATCAGAATGAAAAAGTTACACCTTGACCTGTCACGCCCGTGGATTTACCACTCACTTTGGCTGACTCATGGCATAGAATTGAGCCATCATGTATTGTCATCCACATCCTCTACCAACCTATCTAGAAGAACTTTCCTGTCACACCTGACTGCATCCTCTTCCACCATCACTACTAAACCATTGTTGCTGGGAACCCTACTGACTCTACCTCAGTTGTTGAGTAACCTCCTCTTCCTTCATAGGGCATGCCCACTTCAAGTGTTTTGGCTGCCCACACTTATAGCAGGTCTTACTCTCGTACCATGGCCTAGACGTCCATGTCACAAATACTGATTTTGTACTACGTGCTCTAGCTAGCGGAAAACTACAACCTCTATCCTTGCTCAGGGACCACTGAGACTGTACCAATGATGTCTACTGTGTCTGAGGTGACAAAACCTAGACTTCTTGAATACTCCAGAAGACTGCCCCTGAAACTGAGCTGGCCTTTTCTTAATGTTGGCTTCACACTTCTCTATAGCATACCACTCTACCCGTCTCACATACTACACAAACGTAGCAAACCTTTTCCGATTCTCCAAAGCTAACACCATCATTGTCAACTCTGTACTCAAGCCCTTCTAAAACTGTCAGATCTTCTCCTTATCTGTCACAGCAATGTGAGGACAGAACATCAACAACTCCACAAACTTCACCTCATACTCGTTGATCATCATCGATCCCTATCAAATCTTCTCAAAATGCAAGATCTTCTCCTCAAGACATGTCTCTGGGAAGTATCGGCTCACAAACTCTCGTAGAAATTCCTCCTAACTGATCACCACTCCAAGTATCTTATCCTCCTCAATGGCCCACTAATCTCTAGCACTACCCTTCATTAGGTACACAAAATGCTTCACCTTGTCCTCTTCTGGGATATTGAGGATCTTAAATGCCTTCTCCAACTCCATCAGCCACATGTCGACATCCACTGGTTTTGTCATACCTGCATACTTTGTGGCTCCCACATGCCTCAACCTCTCAAAGGTCTTCCCAGATGCCTGGGATTCCACATTGGGAACAACAACCCTTTCTTGAGGTACATGCACTCTATCCCCCATGTGGAAAATTGTGTCCATTAGCTATCTAAACATGGACTTATAAAGTAGGGTTGGCCATAATTGCTGGGTCGAACTGAGGTCTTCAAGAACCCCTAAATTTGGACTGCCTCCTGGCACCACCTCATGTTGCAGCAACACTACTCTCAACGTGTTCTTCGTGCTCTCCAGACATATCTGTATAAGTAGAATCTATAATCAGATATGTTAGGAGATGCAAGAATAGGCACAACCCTAGTCCTATGCCCCCTATAGACTCAGTGAACCTAGAGCTCTAATACCAAACCTATATTGTGACAACCCAATGCCACATGAGCGAGATTACTCAAAATGAAGCACGTGATCAACATCTAACACCCACATACCTAAAATAACAGGTACATTAAAACCAATTTTATATAACCATCACTAAGCAGAAACATATTACATGAAGGTTGAAAACTTGTAGCATATCACATACCATCCCAGGTATTTACATCTGTACAGTGTCCATCTGCCACACACCTGTTACAAAAGATTTTTTCACATGTACATGCCACTTATATACAATAAGGCATACTGCCAAAAACACGTATATGGGTACATATCATTTACAAAACACATCCCTCCCAGACCTGGGAGTATAGGGACTATACATAGGACTACACACAAAACATTAGCAGCTATCCAACCTTCTATGTCTACTAATCTCCATGATGCTCTTCCTCAACAACACAGTCTCTACCACACCACTGACGACCACCTAAAAAGATGTGGTGAACCACGAGGGGCAACCCATGTCCTAGCAAGAGATATAACTCTCAACCAACAATTATTGAAATATAACAAGATGTATGATTATTAAGTAGGATGAGTATATTAAGCTAAATGCATAATAAAAACTGATTACATAGGTTAAGTAGCTTAAGAAATCTTAACAATAGGCATAGTAACATGCTAAGAAGAAATATGAAGAACATGTATAACAATTTACCTATCTAACCACATTACATTATAACTGAGCAGTATAAGAAACAAGCAAGGGTAAACATCCAGTGTGAGTTGTTTATAACCCTAAGCAAATATACTATACGACTGTATTACGTCTTTTATTTAATTAGGCCTTGAGGAGTTGAGATATACCACTCACACTACAACTATCCTCTGCTAAGTCGAAAATAGTGTCGTACAAGATCTAGTAGAGCCGAACTCCTATGATCTCACCTGCCCTCAGTCAGTATGAGTCTGCCGCATGACATATAAAGTCCAACTACAAAATAGCCTAGTCCGCCTTGGTATGTAGGTCACGACACTAGTGAATAGGTTATACAGACCTATGTCATCCAATGTACATTTGCATTTGTTCTCACTACTGTCCTCTCTCTCTCTCTCTCTCTCTCTCTCTCTATATATATATATATATATATATATATATATATATATATATAGGGTAGCGATCTAGTGAGAAACATGCTACAGTGAGAGCATGAGAGGCATTTGAATAACTATAAATTTATATAATTTTTTCAATATCCAACCTTATGGATGGGAAGAACATCATTTTATTTACCTTCACACAAAAAATCACCGTAATCCAATATTTTTTACATACCCATATATACAATATACACATTTTACATCCAACGGTCAGCCTGAAAATCAATATTGAGCGGTGAAAAGTATTCACTTATTGTGCATGCAATACAAGTCTTACGATGATGAAATTTTATAGGAAGGCAAATAATAAGGTATATTTTTTTAATCTATATAGTGGGGTTATGAAAATTAAGTCACCACTTAAAGTTATTCAAATGCCTCTCATGCTCTCACCAAGATATGTTTCTCACTGGATCATTGTCCTATATATACATATACATACATACATATATATACATACATAAATACATACATACATATATATATATATATATATATATATATATATATATATATATATATATATATATATATATATATATATATATATATATATATATATATATATATAACTGAGACATGACCGCAGTCACTCTCAAACACCTTGGGATCTAGATGACAAGGATGTACTCTCCAAGCACCCTGCATACACAAAAGTATGCACTCCAAGTTTCCCTTAGAAATACTCATTTCACCATCCTACAAGTCCTAACACTGGAGTTGATCTATGTCCAGGGCAACTAAACGATTAGGGTTCCACTTGAATAGTTAAATCCAATTGAGTGTCTTTTATTGCATCAATCAAGTTACAAGAAAACCCTAAACATATTCTACAAAAGTAAGGGTAGAGTGAAACTTCAGAAGATATAAAATGTATGAAACATAAAGCTTATCACATCACCACATGGTATTATTCTACTTCCATACACAAGGCCATCACCATCATCACATCATCATGGGATATCAATCCCTCATCAAATCACCAGAGGATATCACCTCAATTTAAGGCACAAAACATTGCCAAGGTCATAATACCATTCCCATTATTCCCTACAAGAACATCATTATCTTCCATGCCTCATCAAGGCTCATCATTGCCACCGTACACATGATACACATAAGTTTGGCAGAACCCTGCTTCAAAGAACCATAATGCTTATTCGACCACAAATTAGGGTTACAACAGTTCAGGAGATATAAAACATTCTATCATCATGCTAATTAGTCAACTAACTAGACACATAATTACATACTTGCAATTAGGGTTAAGTTCAACTTATAACCGAATTAGGGTTTTAAAATCAACCAGTAACATCAAACCCTAATAATCATGATCTCCAACGTTATTGGAAGCAAGAGAGTCAAACACCATCATCACTAGGTCAACCATACAAGGAAAACATATGTCCAGGAAATCTCATTGACCAAAGAGGAATCGACCTCACCATCTTCATTGTTTGAAGAGGTGGGTCACCCTCATCATTTAAATGAACCGATCCATAATGGCCAAAGAGAAACACGACTTTCTTCGACCAAAGAGGACCACATCAGGTCATCGACCAAAGAGAAGATCACCATCCCTGTGACCACTTGAGCCAAAGACATCATCGATCAAATTACACTCAATTCATCATCAACCGAAGGACACAAGGGCATGAAGCTCAAAGATCATAAGGGGGAACTCATCGACCAAAGAGAAGTATATCACCTTAGCGACCTCACAAGTAGGTCCATACTTAGTGACCCAAAACCATCCAAAATATTTGACCACATAGGACACAACATGATGAAAATCAAGAGAAAGAAACCACCTCCAACACACAATCAAAATAGGTTGTTCACTACCGTGAACTGAAAGATCACTATATCACAAAGCATAACAAGAAGGTCACCACCAACACCCTATATCCAATCCTCAACATGACAAAAATTGAACCATGAGGAAAGAGAGAGGAAACTAAGTGTTTATACATCACTCATGTATTCAAAACCTCCATACTCAAGCAAGAGAATAAAACCATGATCATGAGAAGAAAAACCAACATTTAGCATGTGCATGTAAGAACCAACACCTCCATTATCAACAAGGTCTCAAGTACAAGAATTAGGGTTTAGAAAAAGGAGTTTATCTACTTAAGATCACCACATAATCACAAACCCTATTTTAAGATATCATGATCATACTATTAGGAACAACATTTTAGGGATAGATTATTAGCATGCGGAGTTCAGTGCAACAACAATAGATAAGAAAGTTATATAACTCCCTTTGATTGTGAAGAACAACTCCAAAAGTAAGATGCTCCAAAGAAAGAGAGGAAAACCAAAGCATGATCACCACCTCATGGCCAATATATAATCACCTCAAAGAGGTAAATAAAACTATAGGTTAAAGGTGCACAAGGAAGAGGGAAAACCCTAGGCCGAAAAGATAAAGGAAGAGAGGTGGTCTTGATCTCAACTTAGGCACTATAACGGAGGACCATGAATTCGGCCAAAAGAGAGAGAAGTTCCTCAAGAAGCACCACCATGGAAACCCATGGATTTGGCCAATAGAAATAATAGAGGGGTAGGGTTGCAAGTAAATGAAACCAAGAGGGATAGATCAATTACCAAGATCAAGGAGCACAAAAGATCACCAAAGAAGAGTTGCTCCAACCCTAGATCAGCACATGCAAGGGTTCAACAACCTTGCTCCAAGGTTGAGCTCTCCTTCTCCACTAAGAACACAAGGGACAAGATTCAAAGAGAAGAGTGAAAGAAGAGAGTGCAAAAAGGCTACTTGCATTCTAAGACATGGGTATATATACCTAAGGGTAGGAGAGAGGTAGGGGAGGTTAGGTGTCATACACACATATGCTATATGTCCCTCAAAACTTGGTCATGCAAGAACTAAGACCATGCATGGAACTAAGGTAGTTAAAACCAAGGAAAAAATATACCTACATGTCCAGGAAAATCCGTCATGGAAGGGATATCTCTGTGACTAAAACACATCAAAACCCAACGATCACATAGGTCAAAACCCTAGATCTTAACGACTAAGGAAAGGGGTCAAGAGATCATTGATCAAAGATAACAAAAGGCACACCTAATCCCCTTAGACCATAGGGAACAAGGTCAAAGGAACATCAAGGTGGTTGCTGAAAACCAAAAACTCAACGACCAATACATATGATCAACACCAAACTAGGCCATCCAAGCAAACCCTAGAAACAACACAAGGTGACACCAAATCTCTCCTCAACAAACCAAGGTATCACAAGGGCTAAGGGCACCACTCTCTCTATATCTCTCTTTAATATGATGTAAAAACATGTGACGCACATCAAGCATGTGACAAATTGACAAGATAAACCCCAAACATGGGTAAATTGTGATTAGGTCCATAACAAGCACATATATGTGTAACTAGATCAAACATCAACCAAACTAGACCAAACTGTAAACATAAGCATGTAACATGTTGTTAAAGCACATCACATGAATAGATTAAGGTTTTAAGCATATTATTATGCTAAGAAAGCAATATCAAGCATAAACCTAGGTCAGGGTCCTTACAATGGGATGATATTTGTGAAGAAAGACTAACATTTGAAAAATTCAAGTAAAGCTTATAATAGATAATATTTGTGAAGAAGATTATTTATGCTGTCTAAAAGAATAACAAAAATATAACTATCAAGAAGCTACTACCGTCTCATATTCAATTAAACAAAAACTTGTATTAAGTAAACCATTCAATTATATTTACCATATACAAATTTTATTACTCAACTGCTCAAATTACTTCATTGTGGTTTGTACTCACACATCATTCCTTATTGTTTTATATGACATTATCAATTGGTAATTTAGTAAATACTGAACAGAGTCCTCAATTTTTTTTATATTACTTGTCTGCGGCGACTAGATATGTAAACTATCTTTTTCCCCTGAAAAACAATAGTCCATTTTTTGTTTGCTTTATTGTCAATGTAAAACACTCACCAAGATAAATGGTTCATATTTCTTTCCATGGTTTTCAAATGTTACAGTAGTGAATCCTAACTCATCAACCCTTGGCCTATTATTATTATCCACCCAACTACATCTACACACATAGATTTTCAAGTCTATGTAATCAAGTTGCCAAATGTATTTCATGACTCCATGGTATGAAATTCTCTCTTTTTGTGGTTGGATGACCTTGGGACAAGTAATATATAATGTAGACTTGGGAAAGTAACTCCACTATTTTCCGTGAAGCTTGTGTTATCGTAATGCCTAGTGTGAAATGAGTATCCATTTATTCCATACCCTTTGTAGAATATAACATTGATTTTAGGATCATAAACAAGCCATTCCACATGCACATGAACGTCATTTGTTGTTTCTAGGTGATGATATAACACTTTTCTATAATTCACTTGATGGAAGTATGGTTTATGTTCTCGTGCTAACCACACCTTGCTCATTTGGTATACGGTTTCTAAATTATATTTTCATGCTTTGGTACATAAGAATTGACTTCATCCATGTTGTGTAAAACATACATGTGTGCTAGTTTCCAACATTTCTAAGAGATTTGGTACTAGTGACCCAAGGGTACCCTTCCTGATTTGTTAATGTAGTGAAATTGATGTAAGTTGGCGTATCCAATTCTAGATATATAAAAAGATCATTGCCAAAATTGTTACCTCCATGCTAACATATCCTTCAATAATGATACATTTAAGATAATGGTGATTGGAAATTGTTAGTTGTATTAGCATAGATAATATTAATTAAAATGGGTTAAGTCCAATGTTGATTCAGCTAGTGCATAAGGAGTGTGGAGGAAAAGTAGCTTTTCTCGTTTGTGCAAGATAGGAATAGGAATGGGAAATTATCTTCCATATTCTATCTCATTTTTTTACAATAGGATAACTACTTAATTAATCAATCAATCAATTAATTGTTTAGTTAATGCTTTCCATATTAGTAAGGATTCCTTTCCAATTGGAAAGGAACTCCTCGTATTCCATCTAAATTGGAAGGGAACTTCTTGTATTCCTTTTACCTATGAAAGAGTGGTCGTGTGATTGCATCAAATTTGGAATAGAATTAAGTGTATAAGTACTATAAATAAGGCCCCAAGATTAGGATTAAACACGGATTAAGACATCATCTATTGTTTGTGTTTTGTTATCCTACTATCTTTCCCTTATATAACCACTTCCTCTAAGATTTTCTCATAGAGTTGATCTCCTGAATGAGAGAACTCTTCTTTGTCCTCTGTATTCCTTGTCATGATCTGTTGGATGGTGGTACCTAACATCACTGAGCTGCATCCATATCATTCTTATCTGTTATTTATATGTGAGCCAGACGACTTTCTTCTATAGGTTCATGACCATGTCAAGACTATAAGAACACGTTTGGAAGATATTAGAGCACCCGTTTCTTTAAATGATCTCTATCTTTTCCAAGAGAGTGATTTGGTTTGAGTTTCCAACTCAATTTGTACGTTTTCCTATTTTGTTTGTACATTTGTTTCTTATAGATTCTTTCACTTGGCATGTAAACTTATTTATTAAATTACAATTGCCTTCTATTTCTTGTAACAACGTTCTAAAATCCAGCAGTCTCAAAGAAATGAAATTATGTTGTTAGTTAACATGGCTAGTAATGTTGTTTAGCGTCCTAAGATTCACACATCTGGCATGCCCAAAAACTTTGATGGCACCAACTTTGCACAGTGGCAAATCAACATGGAAATTTGGCTTAGGATGATAGGATTTATTTGCTATATTATAAAGTATGAACCTAAATCTTATGAAACAAATTCTCACTAAGTAAGTCATTGAATGAAGGCAGTTGATCAATTGTGTAGAGGATGTATCCTCTTAGCACAGACTAAAAAGTTGTATGATGTATACTCTAAACATCGTATCATGACAAGCAAGTTTTTATGAGATGTTTTAGATGAGAAATATAATAGAGAATCAGGGTGTTTAATAATACTCTATCTTTAGATATCTTCAGTTTCAAATGGTAGATGGTAAATCTAATTCCGATTAGGTACATGATTTATAAATCTTGTGCCATAACATCTCTGAAGAGAGTATGAAATTATTTGATAGATTCCTTATTATGTCTATCATTGAAAAGTTTCCTAAGTCTTGGGAGGCTTTTGGTCTGAATCTGGAAGCACCAGAAGGGTGATATAACCATAACTGAACTTATTCTAGATATCAAAATAAGGGAGGTACACTTGAAAGAGGAAGTGGTTAAGGTGCCATTTGATGTCAATCTTATGACTATTAAGAATAAAGATAAGAAAAATAATAATAATATACCTATGTCCTAGATTTAGAAAAAATCAAAGGACAAATCTTGTTGGACTTGCGGGTAGGTTAGCCATTGGAATAATGATTGTCCTACCAAGAATACAAAGAAAGCTACTAGATTTAAAATTGAGGAGGGTGTGGTCAACATGATAACTACTTCCTTGAACCTAAATGATGGATACGTTTCTATTAAACCTGAAATCCTTTCTATATTTGAACTATTACACTAGATTATAAACACTCAGACTAATGTGCATGTTTGTGTTGATAAGTTGTAAAGACCAAGTCTCTACTAAAAACCATGGCAAACAAAAACACCAATTGTGCAGCAGCGGAAGATTAAAACTTGAATTTATTCAAAATGTATAAAGAGTACTATACAAAAATTTCCCAAATGGGGTACATCTTTATAGAAGAACAAGGATCTAGGTAGAGGAAGACTTAAACTAATACAACTTGTCTCCACAAACCACATAACAAAAGTATATGCAACTAGTCCAATCTAATTAGATGTGCACGATCTCCTTAGCCTTAGGCAGGTTCACCAAGCTTCCCATGCGCACTCTGATCCTAATCTGGGTGGTTGGGATCACCCAACAAGAGGAAGATAAAAATGTATGTGTCAATAAAGGATAAGGACAATTATAAAGCTAAAGCATTGCATATTAAAAAGAATCCACTATACTAAGGGATTTCAAGAGTATGAGGGAAGTGATCAAATAAGAATTGAAATATGCCATAGTTCAACATCAACAATTATCACATTATATGAATATATTATGACACAAACTCATCTCAATGTAGGGTGAGGCACCTACCGGACCTCACCAAATATAAAATGGTAGGGGGACTAAAACCCCAGTGCCTGGCAGGAGGACTAAAACCTAAGTGCCCTGTATAAAGTGGCAGGGGGACTAAAACCCCAGTGCCTACAGTAGGGGGACTAAAAACCCAATGCCCTATGGGTGGTTTGTACTCATGTACACTACATTTTCATTTGGCCAATAAATACATCATGCATAAATAAGTCACTTGGAAGCATTGAGAGATATAAATAAAATTGCATCATAGCAAATGGGAATAATTTCCAATAAACATTCCAATTAAGCAAGCCAACATTGGCATTTCAAGTAATGATCAAGTACATCAATAAAGGAGCCAACTTAGGAATTATAAGAATCAAATAATGAAAGGAACTAAGAAATGGCATTAGAAGGATTACAAGTCTAGAAATTAGTAATGTGGAGTTGGATAAAGTCCCAACTGAGGAATAGGTGTATTTGCACATTAATCATTCCACATTCATTCTTCACAATTATATTAGGGATCACATTCATGAATATGGCCAACACACTTAAATAAGAGTCACATACTGAAATAGAGCTCACATACATAAATAGGATTCACATACATTATTGTAGATTCTTAATCATCATTTCTCACCAAAAGCTTGTTATCCAATTCCATTTTCCTAGGTATATATATTTCACATGTATTAATATATATTAACGCACAAAGCATAAGAAAACCCTAATTTTGGAACTTATTTTCAAAATCACAATTTAAGACTCAAAACCTAGTCCAATAGATTAATCATATTCTCCTGATTAAGAAAACATCTTTTATTTCTCAATTTGGAGGTAAAATGAATTAAATACACATTTTAGATCCTTTAAGGTGATTAAGATGATATCTAATATAAACTTCAAAAAAACATTTAGAAATATGACTAAAAACTATAAATTCGGATTCTACTCGAAAAATCCTTTCCAACAACTATTTATTCACATTTTTCTGACCAATGGTTTACTATGAATTAATTAAATCAGACCAATGAAAATGCAAGAAAAATCCATTTCAGCAAAGTAAATGGGCGAACAGGATTAGGCCACTGAGGTCGGGCCCACGCCGACGCGGACCAATAATATTTGGCTGCATCGACGGGTCCATTCTTGCTGACTTAGGTCAACAACGAGTGAGAAGGAGGAAATTACTAGAATGCCCTTACTCGTCAAATCAAACTATTTAAGTAGCGAGGGCAGTTCAGTCATTTGAAACTATCGATTCTTCACTGGCGAGGAGTAAAGAGGAACTGAAATTACTGAAAGGCCCATGCGAGAAAATGAAACAAACATGACACGTGAGGGCATAATGGTCATTTGACCATCAAGTTTCTTCCCCAAGCTGCTTGCATTGGCGACAGACTCCATTTTTGTCGATTTTGGGCATTTTTGAAATACTTTATCAAAACACAAATTTAGATATGGAAATTGTAGAACTGGAGTAGATGAACTTACTCATACAAATGATTTGGATGCATGTGCTTCATAGCTCCAGGGAGATGCACCACAAGGTCAGGGTGTAAAGCTCCTTGCCACTGGCCACACACACTTCCTCAGACAAAATTGAATGGATATGATGATTGCTAGGAGGCCGACGAAGCTGGAGGGTGTGTTATTTATAGGTGCGGATGTATGTGGAGATGGAACGTAGGTGGAGGTGAGGATCCATAGCCGGCCAACTTGGGAATTTCGCCTACGGTTCACGAGAGGTGATGAGTTAGGGCTCAATCAATGTGGGAGGTCTCCACGAACTCATAGGAGAAGAAAAATCTAGAAACAGTGAAGAGACAAGGGAGAAAGGTGGAGAGGAAGCAAGCGGCGGGGCTGTTCAGTCTTTTTCGGTTAGCTGAAGTTTGAAGATGAGGCGTCGACCACCGGAAGCAATCTACATCCAAGCATGACTGTTGGATCTCGATCCACGATGGATCGGGCGCGTGATAGATCAATTTAGGCTGAACTATAGCTTAAATGTGCATGTATCATTGATATCTTAATGTTATAATGTCACACTTTATTAGGAAATTGATTAATGCATTTGGGAGGTCAAATGAACTCCAAATGACTTCAAATTTTAACCCTAGGTTGCTAATGACGTCTAGTTTCATGATATGCAATTAGATTCTCATTTCACCCATTATTAGGCCCTTAATTAATATATTTCTCATTAAGGTGTATTTTAATATATTAAAATGAATGAGTTATATGAAAAAACTTCTTTTAATGGATTATATGAGTAAAACTCGAGATATCCATCCATAATTAATTTTAAGAGCAAAATATCACCATAATATTCTATTTTGATGTATTAGTATCATTTTTGAGGAGCGAGAAGGAAATTACACTCATAATTAATTCTATTACATATCTTCGCTCATATCTTATCCAAAAAGATATAAAAGCTCCAAACTAACATTATCCACTTATTATCTCTCATAAAACTCTAGTTTGCATTATTAGTCCTCAATTATTACATTAAGTGGGTTATTTGTGCAAATACCCCTTTATAATCATAAATGGGGGCAAAAATGGAATTTCACCATCATTGAGGCTCTAATTGCACATAGAGTCCAAAAATGATTCAAAAGGATGGGAAATTTATGAAAAAGGTCCAAATGGAATAGAAGGCAAAGAAAAGCTCAAAAGTGGGTAAATTGCAGGAAAGGCCCTGGATTTCAGTATGTTACAACACTCCACCCCTTAAAGAGGATTTCGTCCCTAAAATTATAACAAAAGGGAAGAGAGGGTGAGTGTGCAACATCCCAACTTTAAACAACTAGGTGGGTATTAAAAAGCTCTACACATAAGCTAAGTCTTACTAAGGTTTCCACAAAACCTATAAACTTTTATCCACCACAACATAAGGGTTTACTAAGACATTTCAACAGTTATAGCTGCATTAGATCACAAGCCTTAATAACTTGATATTATTCTCCATTAACTTCATCATGTAGGATTGCCACACATTATTTTGGTGAGAACCATATAATATTATCCATCAAATTATTAAACCTATAACCATTCCAAGTGTGTCACATTGATGGCTTATATCTAAGTTACATATTGTTACAACACCTTTCATACTCATATCCATGGCATCAATAATCATTTTCTCTTATTACACTAATTAATATGAATTATACATATTTAACATCTCATTATGTGAATCAAATTACTCATTTTCATATTACTGATTTGATTCATAAACCAATTTATAATAAGATGATTAATGAGATGTATTTAGTGAACAAGGTGATATGCCTTACATATGTTGATAGTTGGATCACAATTATGATTAGGTGATTATAATCCATTTACATGTACTAAGGCATATTATGTGATGATGACACCTAATGTCACTAGTGTATCATGAAAACATTAAGGATGCGTATACCTTGTTAAGGCTAGATGATTACATCTTAGGGTTTAGGTCAACATGACCATTACATATTATGCCTTCATCTATCATTAGGGTGGCTTAGTCAAAATTAAGTATATTCACAAATATTAATGAATAACTAATTATTATTAGCATCAAGAATATTTTAAGGTTCTAGCATATGAATTATTCCTTAGATGACTTATTCATTTGTTTATAACCAAACAAGATGAATTACAACTATATTATGTTTGTTCAACACTAAACATATAAGCTCTCTAATCCCATATCTAAGGAATTAGGGTTTCTTGATTTCAAGGCATTGAGGGACTCCACCCCCCTAAAGAGGATTTCATCCTTGAAATCAGCAACTCCAAAATCTATCAAGGTACTAACACTACCATTCCACTCAAAGGGTTGACTAAGTCAAACTATTTTAAGGGTATAAGGGTATACAACCAAGTATAAGGTCACTAACAGTTTTTACTAATCACCACCACCACAACTTTAGGGTATAGCATAGGGTACACTAACCCTAGTCATGGCAATCTAAGACTCATATAAGGTACTTAAGGATTACAAGATGATTTTTGTTTGGAAAAATCAAATCATCACATAAGGGTTTCTAAGGTTACTCAACAATAAGGTAATATGCCTAAAGGTAGACTATTTTAAGCTGTTTGTATCAGATCAGGCTAGGCCGGTGTCATATGAACTCGGGAGTCCTCGTAAACTAAGCTAGTGCCGCAGATGAAAATTTTGCCAGCCCCCAAGTTCTGACCCTTTCTGGACACCATCACTTTCAACTTCTTGCTCTAATAGCTATTCAATAGACTAATCCCCAAAAAGTTGACAAATTTTATTTCTAATATGAAATTATTATGATCCTAAATCAAACTTTCATCATAGGTCAACTCTTAGGTGAAAAACTTATTAAAGTAAACTACATGAGATAAGGGTTCTATCTAGGAGAAAATTGATTTAATAAAGAATCTGACTACCTTGATGCTCTAATACCATGCTGTAAAGACCAAGTCTCTACTAAAAACCATGGCAAACAAAAACACCAATTGTGCAGCAATGAAAGATTAAAACTTGACGTTATTCAAAATGTATAAAGAGTACTATACAAAAATTTCCCAAATGGGGTACATCTTTATACAAGAATAAGGATCCAGGTAGAGCAATACTTAAACTAACACAACTTGTCTCCACAAATCACATAACAAAAGTATATGCAACTAGTCCAATCTAACTAGATAAGCATGATCTCCTTAGCCTTAGACAAGTTCACCAAGCTTCCCATGCGCCTCTGATCCTAATCTGGGTGGTTGGGATCACCCAGTAAGAGGAAGATAAAAATGTATGTGTCAATAAAGGATAATGACAATTATAAAGCTAAAGCATTGCATATTAAAAAGAATCCACTATACTAAGGGATTTCAAGAGTATGAGGCAAGTGATCAAATAAGAATTGGAAATCTGCCATAGTTCAACATCAACAATTATCACACTGCATGAATATATTATGACACAAACTCATCTCAATGTAGGGTGAGGCACCTACTAGACATCACCATATACAAAATGGCAGGGGGACTAAAACCCCAGTGCCTGGCAGGAGGACTAAAACCTCAGTGCCTTGTATAAAGTGGCAGGGGGACTAAAACCCCAGTGCCTATGACAGGGGGACTAAAACCCCAGTGCCCTTTGGGTGGTTTGTACTCATGTACACTACATTGTCATTTGACCAATAAATACATCATGCATAAATAAGTCACTTGGAAGCATTGAGAGTTATAAATAAAATTGCATCATAGCAAATGGGAATAATTTCCAATAAACATTCCAATTAAGTAAGCCAACATTGGCATTTCAAGTAATGATCAAGTACATCAATAAGGGAGCCAACTTAGGCATTATAAGAATCAAATAATGAAAAGAACCAAGAAATGGCATTAGAGGCATTACAAGTCTAGAAATTTAGTAATGTGGAGTTGGATAAAGTCCCAACTGAGGAATAGGTGTATTTGCACATTATTCATTCCACATTCATTCTTCACAATTATAATAGGGATCACATTCATGAATATGGCCAACACACTTAAATAGGAGTTACATACTAAAATAGAGCTCACATATATAAATAGGATTCACATACCTTATTGTATATTCTTAATCATAATTTCTCACCAAAAGCTTGTTATCCAATTCCATTTCCTAGGTATAAATATTTCACATGTATTAATATATATTAAGGCACAAAGCATAAGAAAACCCTAATTTTGGAACTTATTTTCAAAACCATGATTTAAGACTCAAAACTTGTCTAATCAGTTAATCATATTCTCCTGATTAAGAAAACATCTTTTATTTCTCAATTTGGAGTTAAAATGAATTAAATACACATTTTAGATCATTTAAGGTGATTAAAATGATATTTAATATAAACTTCGAAAAATCATTTAGAAACATGACTCAAAAACTAGAAATTTGGATTCTACTCGAAAAATCCTTTCCAATGACTATTTATTTGCATTTTTCTGACCAATGGTTGATTTACTATGAATTAATTAAACCAGACCAATGAAAATGCAAGAAAAATCCATTTCAGCAAAGTAAATGGGCGAACGGGATTGGGACAGTGACGCTGGGCCCACGCTGACACAGACCAATAATATTTGGCCACATCGGTGGGTCCATTCTCGCTGACTTAGGTCAACAACGAGTGAGAAGGAGGAAATTACTAGAATGCCCTTACTCGTCAAATCAAACTATTTAAGTAGCGAGGGCAGTTCAGTCATTTGAAACTATCGATTCTTCGCTGGCGAAGAGTAAAGAGGAACTAAAATTACTGAAAGGCCCATGCGAGAAAATGAAACAAACTGGACACACGAGGGCATAATGGTCATTTGACCATCATGTTTCTTCCCCGAGCTGCTCGCAATGGCGACCGACTCCATTTTTGTCGATTTTGGGCGTTTATGAAATACTTGATCAAAATTCAAATTTAGATATGGAAATTGTAGAACTGGAGTAGACGAACTTACTCGTACAAATGATTTGGATGCACGTGCTTCGTAGCTCCAGGGAGAAGCGCCGCAAGGTCAGGGTACAAAGCTCCTTGCTGCCGGCCACACACATTTCCTCAGACAAAATTGAATGAATAGGACGATTGCTAGGAGGCCGAAGAAGCTGGAGGGTGTGTTATTTATAGGTGCGGATGTGTGTGGAGCCGAAACGTAGGTGGAGGTGAGGAGCCATGGCCGGCCAGCTTGGGCGTTTCACCTATGGTTCACAGGAGGCAATGAGTTAGGGCTCAATCGATGCGGGAGGCCTCCAAGAACTCGTAGGAGAAGAAAAATCTAGAAATGGTGAAGAGACGAGGGAGAAAGGCGGAGAGGAAGAAAGCGACACGACTGTTCAGTCTTTTTCGGTTAGCCGAAGGTTGAAGATGAGGCGTCGACCGTCGGATGCAATCTGTGTCCAACCAGGACCATTGGATCTTGATCCACGATGGATCGGGTGCGTGACAGATCAATTAATGCCGAACTATAGCTTAAATGTGCATGTATCATTGATATCTTAATGTTATACTATCACACTTTATTAGGAAATTGATTAATGCATTTGGGAGGTCAAACGAACCCCAAATGACTTCAAATTTTAACCCTAGGTTGCTAGTGACGTCTAGTTTCATTCTATGCAATTAGATTCTTGTTTCACCCATTATTAGGCCCTTAATTAATATATTTCTCATTAAGGTGTATATTAATATATTAAAATGAATGAGTTATATGAAAATACTTCTTTCGATGGATTATATGAGTAAAATTCGAGATATCCATCCATAATTAATTTTAAGAACACAATCTCATCATAATATTCTATTTTGGCGTATTATTATCATTTTTTAGGAGATAGAAGGAAATTACACTCATAATTAATTCTATTACATATCTTCGCTCATATCTTATCCAAAAATATATAAAATCTCCAAATTAACATTATCCACTTATTATCTCTCATAAAACTCCAGTTTGCATTATTAGTCCTCAATTATTACATTAAGTGGGTTATTTGTGCAAATACCCCTTTATAATCATAAATGGGGGCAAAAAATGGAATTTCACCATCATTGAGGCTCTAATTGCACATAGAGTCCAAAAATGATTCAAAAGGATGGGAAATTTATGAAAAGGTCCAAATGAACTAGAAGGCAAAGAAAAGCTCAAAATTGGTTAAATTGCAGGAAAGACCATGTATTTCAGTATGTTACATAAGTCTTTGTTTGTGTCCTACCATGCCTCTTCAGGTTGATCTGTGACTTTTGGTGATGCAAGTTGTGTAGAAGTCAAGGGTGAAGGATGGGTAGATATGTAGTTTTGTTTGAAAAAGGTTATGACACTTTATAGAGTCAGACATGTTCCATCTATTTATCACAATATAATTAGTGGTGTAATTTTGGTTAGATATGGTATAAGAATACATTGCAAATGTAATAAATTGATTATCAATGATGTTTGAGATGTGTTGTTTGGAAAGGGGGACTTATGTGATATGGAGAACCTATTTAAGATTCATGGTGAACCTTTTATTTCAAATTTTGTTCTTAATTTGAGTGATAATTTAGTTTGTATGAATCTTACTTCGTATGACTAATGGAATTGTCATTTTAGGTCATGTGAATGCTGTCTTTTTTAAAATATATGATGAATGTGTATTTGATCCCTGAATCTAAAATTAATAATAGGAGTTAATTCATGTGCAAGCTAAACTATCTAGAAAGCCTTTTTATTCTAAAATTTTGGATTTAGTGCCTATTGATATCTTAAATTTAATGGGATCGCAACTAGGGATCATAAAATTATTTAAAAACTTCCATTGATGATGCCAATAAATATTGTTATGTCTATATACTTAAAAACTAAGATGAGGCATTGGATAAATTCAAAATATTTAAGAAAGAAGAAGATACACAAACTAGTAAGATAATTAAAATATTAAGGTCTGATAGTGGAAGAGAGTATACCTCAAACTTGTTCTTGGATACTTGTCAATTTCATGGTATAGTTCATGAGGTTACTGTTCCTTATACACTATAGTAATGGGATTGCAGAATGTAAGAACCAAACTATGATAGATATGGTAAATACTTTGCTCCAAACTTTAGAATTGCCCAAGTTTATATGAGGGGAAGCTTTGAATACGGCTTGCCATATTTTGAATAGAGTTCCCAATAAACATAAATAGTGCAGTTCATTTGAGTTATGGAGAGGGCAAAAGGAAAGTCTTAAATATCTTTGAGTGTGGGGGTGCCTCATAAAAGTACTCGTCCCTAAACACAAAAGGAACAAATTGGGACCAAAAAAATAGATGTCATTTTCTGGGTTATGTAGAGACAAGTTATGCTTATAGATTCTTGATTGTGAAATCTAAAATATCAAGCATTGATGTCAATAAAGCTGTGGAACTTCATGATGTAACATTTTTTGAAGACATTTTTCCTATAAATCTAGTGTTCTAAGGAAATTTCTCAAGAGAATTCATTTACCACATGTTCGATCTGAGCATGTGGAAAGAATGTCAAATATGGGGGACGACCAGGAACATATCATTTATGAATATGATGATTGTGAATAAATGGTTGAACTAAGTAAAATAAATGACATATGACATCCAAAGACTTTTGGAAGTAAGTTCCTCACTTATGCTTAAGGTGATATTGCAACTTTCAAACAATCTATGGCTTTCCCAAAATCTAACTTTTGGAAGGAAGCTATTAAAGATGAAATCCAATCAATTCTTTCAAATGGAACTTGGGAATAGGTCAATTTTCCTCCTATTTGTTTTGTAATTGTATGTAATGGATATTTAATAAGAAACACATGTTAGGTGGAATAGGATAGATTGATTGCCAAGGGGTACTCACAAAGGGAGGGAATATACTATTCTGATACCTATTATCTAGTTTTTTGCATGACCAAAATTTGTTTGCTCATATCACTGGATTCCATTTATAATCTCTCTATCCTTCAGATGGATGTAAAGAACTCGTTCTTACATGGTGATCTTCAGGAGGAGATATATATGTAACAATTTGAGGGTTACATAGGACATGCAAATGAATCCAAACTGTGTAAACTTGTTAAGTCTTTGTATGGAAT
This sequence comes from Alisma plantago-aquatica, assembly GCA_963693085.1. NCBI lineage: Eukaryota > Viridiplantae > Streptophyta > Magnoliopsida > Alismatales > Alismataceae > Alisma > Alisma plantago-aquatica. The sequence goes on from OY856409.1 coordinate 1,589,765,517, forward strand.
GAAACAAGCCTTTAAATAATGACATGAAAAGTTTGATTTGGTGATATCATCTTTTGGTGTCATTTCTAATGATTTTAGTAAGTGTTTTTACTACAAGATCCCTAACGATAAATTTTTCATTATATGCTTATATGTAGATGATATTCTTCTTTCTGGTTTTGAGATGAAAGTAGAAAATGAGATAAAGTCATTCTTGTGTAGCAAGTTTGATGAAATATATAGGTGCACATATGTGTTTTTAGGGCTTAAGCACAAGGTCTACGGATGGTACTACACTCTCTAAGTCTCACTATGTTGAGACAATACTGGAGGAATTTGAATACACATCATGTAAACCTATTAAGAGTACATATGATTCATCCAATCCCTTATTCAAAAATGATAGTGGTGTTCATGTGTCTCAATTATGATACTCTCAAATTATCAGAAGTTTGATGCATCTTATGAACTGCACATAACCAAACATTGTGTATGCTATGAGCATCTTGAGTAGATACACTAGTTGTCCAACAAGACTCATTGTGAAGCTCTTGATAGATTGTTGAGGTATATCAAGCGAACTAGTTCCCTTGGGCTGCATTATGGCAAGTATCCTTTTGTACTGTTAGATATAGTGATGCAAGCTAGATTGCCATTAACTTTGAGATCTATGGTGTCTTGTGAGATGTATTCCTATTGGGAGGTGGTGTTGTTGCCTACAGGTCTAAGAAACAAACCATTTTGTATTGGCCCACCTTTGAGGTTGAGTTGTGTGCTTTGGATGAAATTGGATTGGAAGTTGAATGGCTACATGAAACTAGTTTACTATGGTAAAGAAGTTGCTTCCTCCAATTTTAGCTCATTGTGGTAGCACAACAACTATTTCCAAGATAAGGACTTCCAAGTACAATAAAAAATAGCATAGAAACATCCAAGTCATGCTCAAGTCTATAAGGGACTAGTGTCTAACGAGACATGGTTGTGGACTATGTAAGCTAGAAAAGTAAAATAGTAGATTCTATGACTAAAGATCTTATCTTGGCCTTTGTTGAAAAATCTATGTTGAGGATGGGACTAAAACCCCATATGTTTTATAAATAGTAGCAAGAGTATTCATTCTTGTCTTGGTCATACTTAGATATTATTATGGAAATTAGGATGACAATAACATATCAATACTAGTAAGTGTGTTAACTGATGGTTACGTCTCACTACTCATGATATTTGGATATCAAGTCAAACATATAGGTACTTGTTATGAACAAGTGTATCAGAGAAACTTGAGTGTGATACATGGAATCCAAAAATGGCACTTAATATCATATCTCAAAGTGACAACGATCATTGTAGTCAGAATCATATCTTAATGTGATAATGGTTAATGTGGTCCTTAAACTTGAAGTTGCTACAATAACACATGTTGTCCATTACTTTAACACTCTCAACGCGACCTTGGATAAGGGTTGTATACATGTAGTTCTTTGGGTACACTCTGCATGCAGATTATTTTGAGTGATGTAAACAAAACTTTTCCCTCCTATTGGAGTGATATCTCGATCACTTAATAAGTGAGACTACAAAATGCATAGTCGTACTCATGTGAGACAATATATGATATTACGATCATAGGTATCTCAAATATTCTACTATAGATCAAGGAAAAAATATTGAACATTAAGAGGATGATGTTTTTATACATAGGATCCAATCTAGATATTTGATACAAGGGAGTATACAACCACTAAAACACTGATCACAACATTATAAATTGTTCTCCAACTTCTCAAATTACTTGAGTGGTAATGAATTCTTGTTTGATATTGATCACTATCTCTATAATCATAATGTGATTGTAGACATCATTACTAACATAGTGTGGAGAATATAGGGTCGCACACATAGGATGCATAGGGAAAAGGAGTATAATCATGGATACATGATTGATTGGTTACTAAAAGGCTAGGTAATAAATGAGATCATTGATGGACTCAATGGAAGCCCATTCAGCTAATTGAAAAGTCCAATCACAAATCTAGATAGACTAGTCAGTCAACTAGAGAGTCTAACTGGTTGATTGAGCTGAGATCAACTCAATTGGTCGACTGGACAATCCACTCGACTGGTCAGTCCAGTCGACTAGACAAGATCAACACAATCGGTCGACTGGTTAGTCTAGTAGACCGACTAGACTAGATTAGTAAGTTAGATGACTTATTCTAAAATGTTCTATTATAGTCCAGTCTCTTAACTGGACTAGCCAATTTCTTGACTGGCTATATGTAAATAGACTACTTAAAAGCAACCACTATCTTTTCATTTCAAAAGGTTTATTTAAAACCATGCTTCCTTGCACTCTACTTAAAGGGAATGATGGCCATGCTTTTTCTTTCAGATTTTGATACATGAACCATAGTCATCATTTCCCATAATAAGAGAGAGAGAGAGAGAGAAGGAGAGACAGTATAATACTAGCACATTGTCAATGGAAAGGTTGCTCCTTCCCCACCGACCCTTGTAGTGTGATGCAGATTTCTGGTTGTTCACATGGACTACATAGATACACTTCTGTATGACAACTACATTGGGACTTTGGAGACATTATCGACCATCATCTATACTGCCGCATGTACCTATATCTCCATGTGAGGAACATCTCTAGTTTATTGTGGGATAAGGTTTACCTCACATTCCTCCTTCTCAATATATTGTTGATGATGAGATCTGCTTGTGGGAAAAGTGGAAACTTATATTGCTTATGCTACACATGTTGCCTCCATTGTTTCCCAACATCTACCTCATTGTGCTCATCTACAAAGGGCATGTTTGATTTACGGTATTCATCTGGATTGGATTGTATTCCTATATCCAATAAGATAAAGTTTATGTTTGCTTTATTGGAGCATTAAAATAATCTGAATCCAACATTATTGGGGTATACATGACATACGAGATTAACATTCCCATTTCCAAATTGCCGGACGCCACGCTGTAGCAACGAAGCGTGCCTATCTGACTATTGTCAGGACCGCTGATCGACTGTTGATGCTTGTAGACACTCTTACAACTAGTGTGAGCTCTGCCTTTTGTCATGACAACTAGTCCCCACATATCAACAAACCAGACACCTCATCCAAATAACCAAACATATTGTCCCTTTGTTCTGGATTGTTCAAAATCAGCAAAATCCTAATATAGGGATAAAGCAAATGCAGGATTCCTCCTAATCTTGCTAGATCCCATTAACCAATCATGCCCAAAGTAATAGACATAGAACTTTGATCCATTTATAAGATCAATTATACAATAATAAGATATACCATATCAGGGCCTAAACCACCAACTATCCTAGAATAATAGACCAATATAAATTAGTTAGGTAATATCAATACTATTGAAAGCTATACCACCAAGTCCATTCTTTAATAGTGATCTAACTAGTGAATGTTTGGATTGTGTTGTGGTTCTAAGATAATTTTTGAAGTATGCCCCTATAGTTATGCAAATACTACAATGTAGGTGAGTAACTAGCTTACATATGTACCTAGAGAAAAAAGGGATACCATGTTAGGATCTACCTAAAACCAGAGAACATGCCATAGAATCACATCCTAACAAGTGCTATTGTAAAGATCTGATCCTCATGATCAGATATTTACAAAATTGTATCAAAAATATAAATGAATCTTTATACAATAATGCTTTACATCATAGTCCTAGAATCTTTACATAAGATTAACAAAATAGGCATTGATTCCTATATACTCTTCAACAGTGTGAAACTCTTGTACGTCTCTTCTAGGTCTTCTTTGAACACGTGTCCATGAATTCTCAGATGAACAAATCCACACATGGACCCCAAAAAGGGAAATATGGGTCAGTCCGATCGATACAAAATTGATAATTTGAAAGATGGGCCATATATATATACCCACAATTCCACAATACATACATAATTATATGTCCATACCTAAATTTCAAATATGTGTATAAATATATAAATAAATAAATAATATATATATATATATATATATATTCAAATGGTTAAGAGGAATTAGTTTCATTTGTAGTTCAAACACCCTTCTTATGTTCTCGCTATCATATATTTGTATATATATATATATATATATATATATATATATATATATATATATATAGAGAGAGAGAGAGAGAGAGAGAGAGAGAGAGAGTCAGGCTAGAATACACTCGAGTGTATTCAGAGCAGAATACACTCAAGTAGTTTTTCATGATGCAATATTTTTTTCAAAAATCTAATCCATTGATCTTCTTAAACATCTTGTGAATGGCTCACATGCAAAATTTGAGCACATTTGGACATTTATAGGTCATGTTATAAAGACTGCAAAAATTATACATTTCAAATTAGTTTTGCGCATCGATTTTGTTGCCCTCAGATGAGTGACTTACACTCATCCAAATGGGCTCAAATTTTATATGTAGTCTGGTTATAGTATGACAATGAAGATCAATGGTTTACATCTTGCGAAAAATAGTCTTGATATGCAAACACACTTGAGTGTATTCATACGATCTGTACACTCGAGTGTATTCTAGCCTGACTTTCTCTCTCTCTCTCTCTCTCTCTCTCTCTCTATATATATATATATATATATATATATATATATATATATATAGGGTATGTATTGGATGCCCGCACGGGTAGCCAAGTTAATTACCCGTGCATTGATACACGGTGGCAGGATGTGTAATTAAATCAAATTCCATTACGGTTGCATGGTAGCGGTGGCATGTATTGTAATTACACATATTTTATTTACGTATGCATGGAGTAGCGGTGGCACATATTGTAATTAAGCAGAAATCAACTACGTATTGCATGGAACATGGTGGTAGTATTTTTTAATTCAACATCCTTTACTAGTGCATGTGCATGATTCCACTATTTGTAGCTAGACGACAATGAATTATGAGTGCATGCAATAGTGGAAAAGATAGATAGAGACATTGAGGCATATATTTTTGGTGAATAAAAAATTAATTGAGGACAAGAGCTTTAATCATTTTGAACACATGTTCACCGTTGACTCATAATCAGGATATGTCCACGTAGTTGTAATCTACATAATATGCATATAGTTCTTGATACAGTCAGGTTGTATTACAAGACGTGAACCTTGGTAATATTGTTTTCATTCTCATTACAATTTATTTATTCGTATTACATATTTTTCCTTCTTATTACAATTTATTATGTACTGAAGTTTATTCTCATAAATTTTTGTTTAACACCTTGTGGGTCATCTATTATATCATCAAACATCTACATTAGTTACAATTTTCTCCTCCTTATCATAATTGTCTTTGCTCAAGTCTTTTTACAAAATATTAAACATGGTTGTATTTTCAATTTGCAAAACAATATTGTAATATTTAGGATGATAAGCTTACCATTTTGCATGTGAAGTTCTTAAACCTACAAATTCTTTCTTTATCTTGTGTTCACATAGAATTCTCTAGTTATCGAATCTTGATTGTTAGTGTAAATGCTACATGTAAATTTTAATGCCTTAATGTAATAAGAAAGTGTCATATATAATATGGACAGTCACATTGTAATAGGCAAGGGTCAACTGTAATGTAGGTGACAGTTTTGTAATATGGATACTCATATTGTAATAAGCAAGTGTCATTTGTAATATGGACAGTCACATTGTAATAGGCAAGAGCCAACCGTAAGTAGGTCACAGTTTGGTAATATGGATACTCATGTTGTAATAAAAAAGTTTCATATGTAATATGGACAGTCACATTGTGATAGGCAAAAGCCAACCGTAATGTATGTGACAATTTTGTAATATGGATACTCATATTGTAATAAGCAAGTGTCATCTGTAATATGGACAGTCACGTTGTAATAGACAAGAGCCAATCATAATATAGGTGACCATTTTGTAATATGGATACTCATATTGTAATAAGCAAGTGTCATCTGTAATTGTATGGGTTGACAGAGACCTCATGGTTGTGGTCATGGTGGTCGACGACGTGGTTTGCACAATAGTTTGACCAGTCGGGCAGTGAGCAGATCGACGATTCGGAAGGGACAAGCATAGTAGTGAGGAGGATTTGTAGGGGATGGAAGAAAAGGCAAAGAAGGCGTTGGTAGGAAGAGAGGTATTTAGAGGCCCTGAGTAAAAATCTAAAGAACATATTATGCCATGTATTGGGTTGCGGGTATGCCTGGTTTAGTGGTGGGTTCAACTCCACCAAAGACTTACAACACCAAGTTTCTACAATTTTCACTCATCGTAGTACTTTTGGAGAGTACATCGATATTGAATAACTTATAATATCCATCCTTCAAGAACTTCAACATGTGTACGTAATAAAGAACTTTGACTTATTTGCCTTATTATTACTACTACTTCGTTGTTGATCCGGTTCCTTAGCTTTTGTAAGAACCTTCCTTTGTCCTCCATGGCAACGCGAATCACGCGCTCGTGAACTCCTAACTTTGCTCGACAACCAGCTTCTTCAAGTTCACATAGACGTACTTTTTGTTGAAACCTGACTGTAAAGATAACTGATATATTGTAATGAGAACATTGAAACTGTAATGGGAAGAAGACATTTGTAACTGAAGATGACGTTGTGTATTACAATCGAGAAATGTCATTTTATTATCACTTTTCCAGCTGGTGCAGATCAAATACGCGTTACAGATTTACAAGTCATGCCACCGGCCCATTGTTATTCAATAATTATGAAGTGATGCCACCGGACCAATCTTGCTATTCAATAATTACACCGTAATGCCACCGCTATCTGTAATTACAACACAATGCCACCACTTCATGAAACACGGGTAACTAATCTAATCTACCTGCGCGGGCAGCAAGTAAACATCCATATATATATATATATATATATATATATATATATATATATATATATATATATATATATATATATATATATATATATATATATATATCTGGGGCGTTGACTTCATAAAAAGGCTATAGTTGTGTTTACAATATTATTACTACATTTACCAATTATCTCTATTATTGACATACCAACATATACATATGTTAGTGTTAGTACATACAATGATATGAACTGATTTTCTTTATCAATCTAGTGATACATTATTTTCTCTATATAAATCATCTAGGTCATACATATATACACGTGATAAACAAGGTCAAAATGCATCTAGATCATGATATGCATATACAATTATGGTTTCCATGTTGACTTAACTTGTATTTGATTGATCTTAGGGTCATGTGTATACTCATGTGTATTGGAAGTCTAGTAACTAAAGAAACAAGTGGTGATGTGTATTTTATGGTTGTTACCGATTTTAGCTATTGGTTTATTCGGTTCCTATTACTCATCATAACATAACCTAGGAGATACAAAGATGGTGGGTCGAGGAAGCAATAGAGAGGGAGAGTACCTCATTGTCACCATGCTACATAGTCAAAGAACTTCTTCTAGAACATGGATCGAAAAAACTGCTGGGCAATAATAGGCCAAGCATGGTGGGGATACTGCAGGTTCCTGGAGGTTTGATGGGAGCTAGTGGTTCATATTTTTGCAGACCGATGGGTGCAGATGATGAGACCGGAACTCCAGGGCAAGGCGAAGCTAGGGCTTCTCGTCAATGTTGGATTTGTAGGTCTCATTTTCCTCTGTGGGAGGACGAGCAAGGGTGTGAGGAGGCACCACAACATGATCTTTGTCTAGAAATCGAGGTTGCAATCTCAATTCATCCCTCTGTTGGATGGTTAGGCTAGGTGGCAGTTGTTGGATCTATAGCATCAAGCTCTTCACCTTTGTGGTCATCAACACGAGGATTCAACAGCTACGGACGGAGGAAATTCAACAATTCTGAATCGCAGGTGGTGAGGAGGTCAACACCATATTGTATACAGGATCCTTAGCACTTTCGTGATGCAGGGTTGGCCACACACCAGGGATTAGGAATCGGGGAGCACTACGTTGCTGGTGGCGTTGAAGGCGGCTTGTAGTTGGTCTAGTTGGCAGACGGGCTGTCGTGTTTGCAGGTTTGCAGCTCCGCAACCAAGGTTTATGTGTGCACGTCCTTGTAATCATGCCCATTGATACTATAGGGTTTATAGATGACGAGCAGAGTTTAGGGGTGACTGAGGAAGGGCAGAAAGCAAGTAAAAGAATTCTTACGACCATCAGTGGAGGGGTTAATGCAGGTGTTCATCGGTTTCAAGCGGTGGAAGAAGACTAGCTCATGGTGGCGGCTGGAGTTTAGTGTTTAGATAAACGTGGGTGTCGTAGTCATGGTAGAAGGCTTGGAGCTGAAGTATATGTGGTTGAACGGGTTCATGATGTGGGGAAGGAGGAGATGGAGTAGTGGTGGTGTTTTCTTTTGGAGTCGGGGGTTTGCAGGTATTCAATGTTGCATTGTCGTTTTTGGTTTTGCATATGAGAGCTGATGACCACACACTCATCTAGGGTTCAAGTAAGGGGGTCCAAAGTCAAGCTCATAGCAATTTGATTTGGAGGATCGGAAGAGAGGAGGGAATCAGAAGTTTGGCCACCCTCCTTCTGTAACGATGTTGTTGAATCGGGAATATAGGGTTGGCAGCGGGTTAGGGAAGGTCAAACCATGTTTGACTGAGTAAATAGTTAAGACCTTAATTACAATAAGTTTGAGAATTTATATCTCTTAAATGACAAAGTCATTAGCTTTGAAATTTTAACCACGAGTCTAAATCCTATTAAACTAATTTATAAAAATGTAACTCCGATAATTATGACTGTGAGAGGAAAACATAATTATCCTTTCAAAGTGTACAAACATAGATATATTTTGGGCCAATTAATATTTCATATTGATTCGTAAGCCATTATTTAACAAAGTAGGGGTAGTAATCAAATAAAAGGTGGTACCAATGTATATGAGCATCTAAATTTCACAATAATATCGAATAATGTCAAAGTGGTGCATGAAGATAATTTGAGGGACCAATTTGTAAATATGAACTTGTTTAGACACAAGGAATTAGGAAAGGGACACACTAATATCCAAGAACATGATAACTGAGCAAGATATTCAAATAAAATATAGAATGAGAGGCAAATTTGTAAATGGATTCAAGTTTTGAGAGAATTATGATTTATAGATCAAAATAGATATAGTACCCAAATTCCAGTATGTTGTAACTCCACCCCTTAAAGAGGATTTCATCCCCGAAATCCACACTTCTATGGTCTAATGTGCACTATTCTCCACCCTTAAAAGGACTCAATTAGTCAACTATAATGTAGTCTCCTTCATTTTTCCTTAAACATTACCCTACACCAAACTCTAGGTTTCTTTCCTAGGGTTTCATGTGACTCTCCTCTGGAGTTTCTCATATCTCCTTGATTGTGACATAGCCTGAGAAATTATCGATAAAACTCCATAAGGTCATTTTTCTTTGTATATTTAGTATTATAAACAATATAATTTTTTGAAGGAAAATAGTTTCGATGGTGAGCTAGAAATGGCCAAAATCAATGTAAGACCAAGTCATAATCACCTCATATCTACATTCTAATTACTATTACTCCATCATACCAACTAATTTACTCATTTTGGCAATTTATATTTTCGTGAAATACAAAGAGTTTAAACACTCAGGAATTGCCTGGTCCATATGATTCCTCTAGGGTCATGTATACACTGCTAGGTTAAGAATCTAAACTATAAATATCAAAATTATGTGTTACACTACAAAATTATTAGATATACTATAGTTATCATATCCAAGATTAGATATTTAGTTTTTTTTCCAATATTGTTGTCACTATTCTTTATCTTAAGTTCTATTAGGTCAAAATTTTGATATATTTCATTTTTATTTCTCCATTTTCAAAAGGTAGGGTTTTACATCAATAAAATGCTTAGTTCAACATCAATTATTTAATGTTTTATATATTTTTATAATTGGAAGTTCCAAGAAATCGAGAGGTTCTAATATTTATTGCACTTTTCCATACAACAAGACGAAAATCCATAGTTGCAACTATTCAAAAACAAAGAACAATGACCAACAAGGCATACTTAGATGGAATTGACGTGATATGAAGCAAGGCGACCACACCAAACCATGAAATCAAGGATAAAACATCAAGTTTATAGTGGTGAGAGCCACTGATTGAGATAAAATGATCATGAGAAACCAATTTCACAAGGTGTTGCATAAGCACAAGAGGCATTTGGTATATATAGGTTGGGTATCAGGCTCTTCGACAGTAGGGGCTTTGAGAAACGAGGAGAATGAATTTGGGCAAATTGTAGATAAAGGAAACCATGGTTCAAAATAGGGCTTGGTGTGTGCAAAATTGCACAAGGAAATGAGCAGTGAAAAAATCTTGTGAAAAGACTGAGTAAAGAGGGAGATATCACTAGAGGAAGGACTGGGGTTAGGTTGTGCACTATTGTGTATCACATGCCTCTCCTAGATGAGGTAGGAAATAAGTCCAATGCTATTAGATTTTATTCAGGTGGCTTGAATTTGTCCCGCATTGGATCAAATGAAAAGATGAGCGGGTGACAAAAACTTCTAGAAATTAGATACATTTATCAAACATATCAATGTATTTTTAGATCTTTTTCTTTCCTAATTCATTTGAAGAACCAAACAAGGCTCAAATAATACCTAATTTGTCACTTCATCAAGGAAACATTTCTAGAGAGTTTAAGACACTCTCTCAACAAACTCCACATTGTCTTCAACTTGGAAATGATGGAAGTAGAAAAGCACTTACAATCTTCTCCAACATTAGAAACTAATTAAGAATAACATCTCCTACACATGCCCTACATGGGCAAAGCTCAAGTAGAAAGAAGACCAACTAATATTAAGCAAAGCTCAAACTTAGCTAACGGAAGAGTCTTCGGCATCATGTCGGTTGGAGATGATTGGCTGGTGGCACCCAACTGACTACCCGGGAGGCGAGCCAATCAGTCATGGGATGAGCTGATCAACCCAGAATGGCTACAACACATGACTTCATCTTATACAGGTTGTTGCATATGATGTAGACTGAGATGACCGTAATTCTTTGTGGCTCAAGGAATTACAATAGGATGGCCATAATCATTGCTTCATCGCTTCACATTTTTTCTTGTGGGATATAGCATGTGTATGATGCATACTATTTATTGTGGTGATTGGATATGTATATGTATATAAAAACCAAACTCCTCAATAAATATTAAATTTGAGATGCCTTCCAAAAGCAGCACACATGAAAAACTTGATCAACTAAGTGTGGGCACACCCTAGCATGGTGCACCATCTATCTCACAGAAGTGTGTTGGTGAATATGTGGGTCTACCCTAGCAGGGTGCATATTCATTGTGTTGGCTTTTGGGTCAGACTTACCAAGGTGACCTTGATCGGATCAAGCACCTTGAGGCATGGAGGTGATCATGGCAAGGAGTTGCACATGACATCTTTTAAGAGTTGCATAGGATGCAATTGGAAAAAGTTTCCTCCCTGAAAGAATCTAGTTGTGGATGACAACCCTAGCTGGTCCATGACTCAAAGGAAATCATGATCTTGACCTACTAGAAGGTTGTATGCTGCAATCTTCCGAATTGATGGTATGGGCTATCAACTTAATCAAAATAGTAGGAGCAGTAATTAATTAAAGGCCTAATTAAATATCATCAAACTTTATTCAAATCAAATCAAATAAAAAAACGAGTTATTGACAAAATGCAAATGTTTTCTCTTGTAGAATCAAATGGCAAAGAAATCATCTTTTAAATTGGGAAAATTAATTGAGATAAATTTCCATAATTGGTTAAGGACTATGAGAAATGTTATGCATAATCCTAAGATACCAGTGGCCTTAGAATCCACTCTATGTACGCTTAAGGCATTGTTTGAGGCTGATAAGAAGAAGGATAGTTCCATGATAGTGATCAGTGGAACGGAATCCAAGGACAAAGGCAAGGGAGAGAAGGGTTCTCTCACCAAGTTGAAATCCATGTCTTCTGCGCTCAAAACATGGAGAGGATTGAAAGAATCACAGAAGATGAAGCAAGAGATAGAGATATCTACTTCAGGTGTATACGTGATAGAGATTAAATTTACTACTTCTTCATCATGGGTACTTGATACCAGATGTGGATCACACATTTGTTCAAATGCAAAGGATCTGAAAAGAAGTAGGCCTTTAAGGAAAGGTGAGGTACGTGTTGCTAATGGGGCAAGAGTTGCCGCCAGTGCCATAGTAACCTATGAGTTATCTCTACCTAGTGGGCTGATAATAGAGTTACAGAACTGCTATTATGTACCGGCCATAAATAGGAATATCATTTCTGTATCTTGTTTGGATAAGGATGGATTTGAATTTCTTATTAAGAATGGAAAGTGTTCCATTTCTAAAGATGGGATCTTTTATGGTAGTGCCCCAATGTCTTATGTTCTATACTTGATAGATCTATAGACAAGTGTATATAATGTAAACATCAAACGATAGAAACTCCATGATTTGAACAAACATACCTTTGGCATTGTCGTCTAGGGCACATAAATGAGAATCACATATCTAGACTCCATAAGGATGGTTATCTAGACTCTTTTGATTATGAATCAATAGAGACATTGAATTTTGTTTGTTGGGCAAGATGACCAAGGCTCCCTTTTTAGGAAAAGGTGAGAGAGCCAGTGAACTATTAGGACTCATACATACTGATGTATGTGGGCCTTTTAGAACAAGTGCTAGAGGTGAGTATCGGTACTTCATTACCTTTACTGATGACTTCAATAGGTATGGCTATGTTTACCTGAGGAAACATAAGTCTGAAACCCTTGAAAGGTTCAAGGATTTCATGAATGAAGTACAAAACTAACTTGTCAAAAGTATTAAGGAACTTCAATCTGATTGAGGTGGAGAATACTTAAGCCAAGAGTTTGAGGACCTTCTGAGAGCCCGTGGTATTATATTGCAATGGAGTCCACCTGGAACACCATAACATAATGGTGTATTAGAAAGAAGGAATCACATATTATTGGATATGGTGTGATCTATGATGAATTTTGCTGATCTTCCAACTTCCTTCTGGGGTCATGCTCTTCAAATCGCCGTGGTTACACTTAACTGCGTACCATATAAATCAGTTCAAAATACACCATATGAGATATGGCACAGGAGGCGTCCCAATGTGTCTTTTATGAATATTTGGGGATGTGAAGCTTATGTCAAGAAAATATTTCCAGATAAGCTTGGACCCAAATTTGATAAGTGTTATTTTGTTGGATATCCTAAAGAGACAAAGGGATAATACTTATACCACCCAACTGACAACAAAGTGTTTGTTGCCAGGAATGTTGTATTTCTGGAAAAGGAATTTATTTCCAAAGGAAGGGGTGGGAGGAAAGTGGAACTCGAAGAGGTTAGAGATCAACAAGAAAAAAAATGAACCAATGGATGTATAAAGGAACATAGAGATTCACGAATGGTTGTGGAATCTCAGTCTCCTCAGGTAACATAGGGACCTCGTAGATCCAGTAGGACACGCCTTGAACATGAGAGATTTGGATATCTTGTGACTCAGGAAGGCGGTGAGTTGGTCGTAGATGATGGGACAACTACCTATCTAGAATTTATGGAGGGACAAAATTATGATAACTGGCTTGAGGCCATGAGATCTGAGATGGAATCCATATATACCAACAAGGTATGAACCTTGGTGGAACCACATGAAGGGGTAAAACCCATAGGGTGCAAGTGGGTCTTCAAGAAAAAGACTGACATGGATGGAAATGTGCAAACTTATAAAGGCAGATTGGTTGCAAAGGGTTTCAGACAAGTTCAAGGTGTTGACTATGATGAAACCTTTTCTCCAGTTGCCATGATTAAGTCCATCAGGATCATACTTGCTATTGCAGCTTACTATGACTATAAGATTTGACAGATGGATGTCAAAACTGCATTCCTTAATGGGAATATAGTGGAGGATGTGTACATGATACAACATGAAGGTTTTATAGATCCAAAGAATGCCAATAAAGTTTGTAAGCTGCAAAGGTCAATCTATGGATTAAAGCAAGCATCTCAGAGCTGGAATCTTTGATTTGACGCAGCAGTCAAAGAGTTTGGCTTTAGTCAAAATGAAGATGAACCTTGTGTGTACAAGAAGGTTAGCGGAAGCATGACTACATTCCTCATATTGTATGTAGATGACATACTATTGATGGGGAATGACATCTCTACCTTACAGAAGGTAAAGACATGGCTTGGAAATACATTCTCAATGAAGGACTTAGGAGAAGCATCCTATATCTTAGGAATCAAGATCTATAGAGATAGGTCTAGAAGGCTTCTTGGACTAAGTCAGAGCATGTACATTGACAAAGTGCTGAAGTGGTTCAGCATGGAGAACTCAAAGAGAGGAAACATACCTATGGTGCATGGAGTTACCATCTCTAGAGCTCAGTGTCCCCGATCTTGTGAAGAGAGGGAGCGTATGAATGGGATTCCGTATGCATCAGCCATTGGATCCATCATGTACGCAATGTTGTGCATCTGTCCTGATGTCTCATATGCACTCAACATGATGAGAAGGTACCAGTCAAATACCAGAGATGCTCACTGGACAACCATAAAGAACATCTTGAAATACTTGAGAAGGACTAAGGATCGATTCCTCATATACGGCGGTGAAGAAGAGTTGGTGGTAAAGGGTTACACCGATGCAAGCTTCCAAACCGATAAAGATGATTATAGATCACAATCAAGGTTTGTGTTTTGCCTTAACAACAGAGCTATGAGCTGGAAGAGTTCCAAGCAAGAGACAGTTGTAGATTCTACTACAGAGGCCGAGTATATTGTTGCATCCCATGCAACAAAGGAGGTTATGTGGATCAAGAAGTTCATCTCAGAACTTGGGGTGGTTCCTAGTAGCTGTGATGCAATTGAGCTTTATTGTGACAATAATGGAGCTATTGCTCAAGATAAAGAACCCAGATCACATCAACGATCCAAGCACATACTGAGGCGCTTCCATCTCATACGAGAGATCGTACAGTGAGGAGATGTGAAGATTTGTAGAGTACCGACTGAAGATAATATTGCTGATCCCCTGACGAAAACACTTTCACAGTAGAAGAATGACAGTCATGCTAGGTCACAAGGACTGAGGTTCCTGGGTGATTGGCTCTAAGTGCAAGTGGGAGTCTATTGGTATGTATGCCCATAGAGCAAGTCATATGATTATTGTAATGGGATACTTTGTAAATGATTTGAATAATAATAAAGGCAATTTCTATCTATATGTTTTAACTATTTTGAGATAATGGTTTAACATGATAGATGTCTAAAGAATTATTTTACTCAATGATGTATGCCTTCGGGTTGAGGACCTGAACGATGAGATCATACAAATGTTAAGAGTATACATTCTTGTTTTGTCCCTAGTCTGTTGTTATTGTGGAAATAATCATAGACATCAATAACACATAAGACTAGAGTGTGTGTTGATTGATGACAGAATCTCATTAGTCATGATATAGGATATCAAACCAAGCACATAGATACATGTTAGATAATAATGTATCAGATAGACCCACCATAAGAGTGATGCATGGAAACCACACTTGGTTAGTCAGGATCAGCTCTTATAGTATTGGTGGTGACTGTGGTTATTAGACTTGAAATCACTACACTCAACACATGTCGTTGGGTACACTTTGACATCATCAAACGTGGTTCTTAAATATGGATTGTTATAAAGGTGATGATTGGGTGACTTTAAGACATGGGGTTTTGACTGGTGAGTGATAGATATGGGATTTGTCCCTCCTAAGGGAGTATGATATCCTGGTCACTTGATGAGTGAGACTGAGAAAATCATAGCCATGCGCTTGTGAGTCAATGTGTGACATTGAGCTTACAAATATATCAGATAGTCTACTCTGGATCAAGAAATATGGATTGAATGTTTGTAGAGGATGACATGTCCATGCCTCAAATTCAATCTGGATATCAGTGACAAAGGAACTATACATTCATTGTAACATAAATTACGGATTGTAGGGTTGAAAGTTGTTCTCCAACTTTCCTTTTCACTTGGGTAGCACTGATGTGTGACTAGGCACCACTATTTGCTTGTGAAGTCATAAGTGGTTATGGACTTTCACTGCCAATGTGAAATGGGACCTATATTGTCACACACATAGTATTAATTTGGAAGAGGCGTTTATCCATGAATGATGTTTGGATTGATTAGTAAAGGTGTTTAGGTACTCAATCAAACATTCAATCATTTGACTTAACTCAAAATCATTAAGTCAAGTGTTGAACTAACTGATTTGAGTGTCGAATTGATAGAGAACTGCATTGACTGTGTTCTACACAATCTGGACCACCAACTGACTGGTTCACTGGGTGAACCGATCGGCTCATGTCCAGTGAGATGACCGGTTCACTCTGGTGAACCGATCAGTTCATGTGTCCAAATGAGCAGTGTTGGGTTGTCCCGATTTGTGAGAATTTTTTTTCGTGTCACTTGTACAATTTGATTGGGACAAGAATTGATCTTAGTATCAATCAGAAACGAACAAGGAAAGTTAATTGGAGGCAAGTCTAGGAAGTGAACCGACCGGTTGACTAAGTGAAACAACCGTCTCACACTCCCAACTGACCGGTTTGTTTATGAAATGACCGGTTCAGCTGCCGTAGTGCAATCAATTCATGGAAATTCCAGACCCTTCTACTCCCACTTTAGTCCCCACATTGCTCGAGGCTGAAAACCCTGACCCTGACCCCTCCTATATATAGAGGGGTACTGGGGGTTTCTCAGATAACACAATTCTATTCATCAGTTGCTCTGCAAAGTTATCCTCTCTGGTTGTGGTAACCGAGAGAGCCCAAGCAAGTGATACCCGACTAAGGGAGGCACAACAAGCGAAAGACAAATGCAGGATGATAACTGGTGGTGGGAGAGTGTGTGGGTGACTAGTACGTCGACATAAGGGGATGACTCCTTCTAGTGTCCTGTAGGACAGGACGAATAGAGTTCTGGTGGTCCGTGTGGACTATTTGTAGAGGCGGGAGGTTTCTACTTCTCAGGAGGACAAAGGTCAACTGTAGTCTGGGTCAGGACCAGGAGCTGCACAGATACTGTCTAAGACTAGGTGGTTGAAGACTGCACTAGCTGCAAGGTATTGTCGCTGAGCAAGTCTCAGGACCAAGTACACATCACTAGAACCATCCTTCCTATTTCATAGTCGTTGATGCGATCTGCTATTTTATGAGTTTGTGGTGAGAATTTTTTTGTTTCCGCTACCTTCTCTGTCCCACAAAACCTAACAGTAATAATTAACCACACTGACTGCATTATGATGTCTAGTCTAGTACAAACCATAGAATACATGATGCTACCAATGTCACTGGAGTAAGGTACATACACCATCTCTTTCTCTTCTTCATCAGAATGTGGAGATTGGAAAGCCGATAACCTGAAGTGAGTGACAAATGGAGTTGAAACAGGCTTCACATCTAACATGTGGAACCTATGAAGATCCTTCTTGATGTACTTCTCTTATGTCAAGATAAGCCTTTGATCTTTATGGTCCCTTTGAATCTTCATGCCAAGAATCTTCTTAGCTTCACCTAGGTCTTTCATATCGAATTCTCAACCAAGAAGAGATTTCACCTTAGCAATCTCATATGCGTGTCTAGAAGCGATCAACATGTCATCAACATATAGCAGTAGGTAAACATAGGAATTGTCATCCAACCCTTTTTAGTAGACACAATCATCATAACTACTCCTAGAAAATCCATTGTGCATCATGAAAGAGTCAAATATCCTATACCATTGTCTAGGAGATTGGTTTAGCCCATAGAGTGACTTCTTGAGCAAGCATACATGGTTCTCTTTGTCTTCAAAACCCTCGAGCTGTTGCATGTAGATCTTTTCTCTAGTTCACCTTGTAGAAAAGCTGTCTTTACATCTAGCTGCTGCTACTCTAGGTCTTCAATGGCTACCAAAGAAAGAAGCACCTGTATGGAACTATGCTTGACGATGGGTGAGAAGACCTCATTATAATCAATGCCTTCAATTTGACTGTAGCCTTTTGCAACAAGGCGTGCCTTGTATCTATCACCTTCTTTCTTCTTATAGACCCACTTGCAGCCCACTACTTTCTTACCTTTGGGAGGTACCACCAACTCCCAAGTTTGATTCTTGTGAAGAGATTCCATCTCTTCCTTCATTGCAGCAATCCACTGCTGAGCATCATAACCTACGACTACATCACAAAATTGGTGGGCTCATCACCAATATCCACATCAACAGTGTTGTAAAGGGCATATGCTACCATGGAGTCACCAAAGTCATAGCGCTGGAGTCATTTGACCTTCCATTTGCCTTTGCCTTTAGCTACACTATAAGAACTCTCTGGAATCCCTCTTTATCTTCAGTAGGCACTGAATTATTTGGCATAGAAGAGGGATCATTTTCATCAACATGTGAGCCAACATCTTCTTTGGTCTCCACCTATTGTGAAATGCCATGTAGAGAACCTGTAGAAGAGCTATTTGTGTCTTGCATAGTAGACACCATGTCAGATTCACTAAAAGTAATGTTGTGCTCTACTAAGAAACGTGGTGAAGAAGGATCCTTGCACCAAAGGTGGCAACCTTTCACTGTAGAAGCATAACCAAGGAATATGCATTTGATAGCTCTAGATTCTAATTTTCCAGTATCAGAATGTGCATAAGCAGGGCAACCAAATCTTCACATATTCAAATATCAACAAGGTTACCAGACCAAGCTTCTTCAGGAGTCTTGAAATTAATAGAAGATGGTGGATAATAGTTCACCAAATAACAAGAGGTGGATATAGATTCATCCCAGAAAGATCTATCCAATCCCGCATTGAGAAGCATGCATCAGGCCTTTTCCAACAATTTTCTATTCATTCTTCCTGCTACACCATTCTATTGGGGTGTTATGCACTGTACGACATCTTTTGATTCCATGATCACTGCATAAATTATTGAACTCCATAGAATAAAACTCTAAGCCATTATCAGTCCAAAATGTCTTTATGCTCTTGTCATTTTGATTCTCAACAAGAGTCTGCTATTGCTTGAAATTTGAGAATGCCTCGTCCTTTCTCTTGAGAAAATAAACCCAAACCATCCTTGTGCAATCATCAATGAAGGTCATCATATATTTAGCACCACTTTTGGAAGGAACACGAGAAGGGCCCCAAAGATTAGAGTGAACATAATCTAGATCATCCTTGGAAGAATGAATTTCCATGTCTAAGCTATTGTGTTTGGCCTTCCCCATAACACAATGCTCACAGAAATCTAACTTTCCAATGCTTTTGCCACACAACAACCCTCTCTTGCTCAGAAACATCATCCCTTTCTCAGACATGTATCTCAAATGCATATGCAAGAGCCTTGTGGTGTCTTTACATGAAGTTTTAAGTATTGCAGAGCTTGAGATAGTGGAACCTTGCAAGATGTACAGTTTGTGTGAATTTATCACTTCCTTCATGAGGACCCAATCAACCTTGAGAACATCAAGAACTCTATTTTGTCTTTAAGTGTGCCCAAAGAGATGATATTCTTCTTCAACCTGACAACATGTCAGACATCCGTCAAAGTTTTGACTTCACCAAAAAACATCTTGATCTTCATCGTGCCAACACCAATCATCTTGCAAGGATGATTGTCACCCATAAGGATATCTCCACCTTGGCGTGACTCATAGGTATGGAAAGAATCCTTACGCACAATCATGTGGTATGTGCATGTTGAATCAAGAACCTAATCCTTCTTGTAGTCGTAGGATGGTGATGAAGCAAGAACGTAGTCATTGTCTTCAAAACCTCCACGAGCCACCTTTTATGAGATGTAGCATCGTTTGATTTCTCATGCTTTTGCTTGTTTTGTGATTTGTAGCATTCATCTTGGGTATGACCTATCTTCTTGCAATAGTTTCACCTCTTTGATTGATGTGACTTTGACTTGTTCTTCTTTTGCTTTGAACTTTCAGGGTCTTTATGACGTGGACACTCCCTTCCTCTAGCATCCAAGCTTCACCTGCTACTTTTGATGAAGTAAGATCCTTCTCAAATTTCTCTTGAGATGTCAAGGCTGTTTTGACTTCATGGAGTGAGATAGTTTTTGACTCACGGAATATCATCATATCACAGAGATTCTTATAGGATGGTGGAAGGGTACAAAGCAACAAAATTTCTCGATCCTTGTCCTTTACCTTCACATCAATCTGCCTGAGGTTGTGGATGATTTTATTGAACTCATCGGGAAGAGTCGTCAAGGAACCACCTTCTTCCATGTGAGCATGAAAAGGTGCTTCTTTAGTGCAAGCTCGTTGGTGATGGACTTCTTCATGTAGAGTGATTCAAGTTCATGCTAGATGTCTTTGGTGGTATTTTGATGGATGACCTCACAGAGGACTTCATCCTCCAAATAGAGAAAGATGCATGTATGCACCTTCTGATCAATCTCCTCCCACCGGTCATCCGTCATGGATTCTAGTTTCTTCTCCTTTTTGAGAAGAGCTTTGGGGACTCCTTCTTGCGAGAGGCAAGATTCACACTTGACTTGCTAGAGAGAGAAGCTCTCCAAGCAATCAAACTTCTTAATGTTGTACTTCAACATCATGGTAGAGATCTAGAGGTAGATATTGCTCTAATACCACTTGTTGTATTATGGTGGTGACGAGAGACCCAAACAACAAGGCCAAACGAGCTTGTGTTGAGATGCAGAAGCGTGAGATCGAGCAATCCAAATCAAATATGTACGACAAAGATCAACAGTGAACAAGCCAGCAACCACAAATATGAGATTTATAGCAGTTAGGAAAATTTCCAATGTGGGAGCCTACATCCACTGACGGAGATGATATTATTGATAGAGAGATTATAGAGATGATGATCACAAAAGAGAGAAGAATTACCCAATCCCCTTTACACCCGAATTTCTTCGAGAGGAGCTCTTGGAGGTGTGAAAACCTAAGTAAAGCCTAGGTCCATCTGTGACTTTAGGTCCTTGAAAAATGACGTCTCTTAAAGTCTCTTTGTTGCTTTTCATGTTTAAGACGAGTTGAGGGGTCTATTTATAAGAATAGAACCCATATCCAAAGTCCTGAAGTCATTAGGTTGTTTTCCAATCACTTTTACGATCCGACATGGACTGCATACAACCTGTAACACAGATTGTATATTTAAATCAACAACATTTAGTCCAATGGTGGACTGTATGCGGTCAGGCCGGACCATAAATACAAATACATCCATGGCCTCCAGGAAGACCATATATGGTCTGGAGTAATGACCATAAATACACCTTTAGGTGCCCAAAACATATCCCAAAGATGTCGAGGCTTGCTGTAGACGTTTGGTTCATCAAGAAAGCTTTTCTAGATATTTTAAGACACTCTCTCAACAATGAGTATATTAGGTAGCAAAGAAAATATATGAAACATATTTCATGAAATCACTTACATGTTAGCACATATTAGGTTATTAGGTTAATATGGGTGTATAATGATATGTGATGTTGATTATAGAACCTAATTCTACTTAACATATTATATTGTTTTCATGTAACATACTGAATTCTAGACATATAGGTTAGTCCTCCCTTCTTCTAGGACCCTACTTGCTTATGTGGTTAGACCTGTTATAAATCATATATTCAAAATACATGAAAATATAAGATAGAATAACCATACTATATTCAATAATAGGGTTGATGTATAAATACACTAATAGATATATTTAGCTTGATCTAAGACACTCAAATATTAATAAGATTATTATATGAAGTATATTGAATATTTATGGGTTCTGGTGTCACAATTCATTAATGAAGAGTATTAAATGCATGTAGTGGGCACATAATAGACAAGTTATGAAATCTAATATCAAACACCTTTAAAATATAAAATTGAGACAAAATTTGGATTCTTTGCATCTCAATTAGCCCACATATCAATTATCATATACTTTGGAAAGTGTTTTACCATCTAATTGAATTGGTAAATAATTGAATTGAGTGACCTAAATCTACTGCATAAAATCAAAGCAACGATTCAATTTTTTTTCTCCTCGATCCGTTATTTTTCTCTGTCCCATTATTTTAGCCCGGTCAATGTCTCGCTATCCGGTTCCGATCCGCTTTGACTGGGTGACACAGATGCCCAGCCGTATTATCTGTTTTGCCCCCTTGCATCGGACACGACCGCAGAGGAAGCACAGTCTGTCGCGTGCTCTATAGCTCATGCCATCTCTCTCTCCAACCAACAACAGAGTTCGAAATGGACCCATTAGCTTCTCTGCATTGATCCGTGCTGTTTGAACCTAACCCATCTTGGGTTCCATAGTCTTCAACCCCACACCAAGCTACCACTACTATTATAAAAAGAGTGAATACTTATAAAAATTTACCATACTACCATTTTTAACCTTTCTATGTCTTCCCAACCAATCGCAACACAACAAATTCAAAATACTACGTTCTCCTTGATTTTCTCTCTGCTCATAGTGTTTCATGCCATTAGCAACTCAAAAAGTTTATACCTCCCGTAAAGTTATGATGCACGTCCAACTTTTGATTGCCCACATTTCTAACGCAAAGACCCCATTTTTTTCTACTCACAGTTTTCAAAATCAAATTAATGCATTTCACACTCTATATATTCCTCTCCCATAAAAATGATTTCTCTACTCCCTCTCCCGTAATGATAGCCCTTCCACCCCTCTCCCATAATAACGACTCTTTGACTCCTTCCCCACTCTCACGATCACTCTTCCCCCCACCATCCGGTCTTTAATTTCCTTCTTTCTCTCCACGTCCTAACAAATACCATATTCCTAGCATATTCTCTTTCCCCCATGATGCTCTTTATCCACTTATTTGGTAGTTGCAAGATAAATGCAAGATAAATGTAATTGTCATATTAACACTTCTCCACTCCGTCTCCCATAATAACCTCCCCTCCACTCCCTCTCCCATAATAACATCTCATAGACTCCTTCCCCACTCTCATGATCTCTCTTCGCCCCACTATCCGGTCTTCAATAATCTTTTATCTGACGTCCCAAAAAATGCCATATTGCTAGCATATTCTCTTCCCCGCGCTATGCTCTCTATCTCTCACTTTCATTGTTAACAAAATAAATATAATAGACATGTAGAGTACTATTTTATATATTTATACTATTATTGAATATTTTGAAATAATTACAATAAGTCTTATTCCCGGCCTTTATATTTCCGTCCCACATTCTCTTTCTTTTTTCTCTAACAAAACTGTGCCGCCTCCTTCTCCCTCTTTTTATCTGTTCACTTTTCGTTTACAACTCCTAACACCATGCCATCATTGTCTCATAGATCTGTCATCTGTCTCACCCTCCTGAGCAAGCACCAAACTCCCACAAAGGAAAATACTAGATGTTCACCCGCTAGAGGAAGCACCAAACGCCCACGAAGGAAAATACTAGAAGTTCAGATCGGAGACAAGCACGTCTTGGCAGGGCCGGCCTATTGGGGTGGCCAACCTGGGTGACGGCCAGGGGCCCAACAAAGAAGGGGGTCCATGAATTTTTTTTCTTCTAATACACACACATTTGTAAATGGAACGAGATTGATTCGATATAACTTGTTAAGAAAAGACCGGAAGGTCTGAAAAGATTTTCCAAGCTAAAGTTATTGAAAAACTATCTTAGTTCATCAATGTCTCAAGAAAGATTGAACGGTTTGACAATATTATGCATTGAGAAGGATATGTTAGGAAATATTGATGTTGACGCTGTTATTCAAGATTTTACATCTAGAAATGTTCAAAGAAGTCATTTTATATGATGACTGAAGCTCGATAAGGAGATATCCATATTTAATTTTTACGTTCTTTTTAATTTGATTTGTAAGAACATGTTCTATTTTTTACATGACAGTTTTGACAATTATGACTAAACTCGTGTTTATTTAAATTTGTTAAATAAGAGTATACAAAGAGCCCATTTTTTTATCTTCGCACCGGGGCATATAGAATGTCTGCAACGGCCTTGCGTCTTGGACAAACTGCTACTTCAATTTGGTTACCCCTTCCATCAGAAGCTCCTTGGATGCCGCCCTCTCACGTCAACTATGAAGAGGAGGGAGAGAGTGGCGACCAACTTATGAAATGGTTTTCTAGGCATTTTTTATGTAACAAATGTGTTAGGGGTCGAACAAACATTTTCATCATGAATCTGGTAACTGGATTAACGAATTAACACATATACTATTTCTCCATTATATGTGAATGTCTTAGGAAGCAGGAGTTTGTCTCCCAAGGAGGCAATCATGCCATCTATATACCGCCTCAAATTTATAACCACCTACCATCTCCTCCATGATAAATACAATCATGCAACAATACATACAATATGTTTGCAATGTCAAGCCTATTCTGATTCTATTGAATTATGCAACCTTCATTTCCATTATCATGGAAGCCGTAGCAGCAATGACATAAAGGGAGGCACTTCTTCCTCGGGTGAGTACGACATCACTATCCTTTACCTTCCTCCTTCCTCTTGATACTTCTTTCATCAGCTTGATATCTTATTATCCATTATTGGTTGATCAAGATAATACAATAGAACTTACTGCCATTATATTCGTGAATTACTTGTCACATGTCTTTGTCATGAGAACACAAGAAGACCGTATCCAATTAATCTTCTTTTTTCACAAGGTCTCTTACATGAGAGAATAAAGGAGGATTTCCCTGTAATACTGTGTTCAACTGTTTATAAGCAATGAAAAGATTGAAGAAGAGTAACTTTGTTCACATCTTCATTGATGGACATTGTCTTCCTCTGGATAGTTCAATTCTGCACAACCATCCCTCACCACCATAAGTTACATATTTACCAATCTAACTGTCTCACTTTCCTAACTATCCATACAGTAAAGAGAAAAAAAAACTTGAGGTACATAACTCTTCCAGCTTTCAGTCAATCTAATTAATATTTCTTTCTTTTCCCATATAGCTTGGCGCTTAAGACATTGATTCCCACTGATGTTTCTATTTTTATATCAGGTGAGTCATATATGAACTTGAGTTTGCACAAATCTAAGGCACTTCTTTTTTCTTTTAGGAAATTCTGAAGGTTGTACATTACAAATATAATAAGATAAAAAATAATTGCTTAAAATGCTCTTGAAGGATACATAGGGTTATGGTTCAGTTGAAGTTTTCATCTTATCCAACGAGTTTTCATCCTCCGAAACTACAACTCCCATGAATTAAGGTACATAATGTGTTTCCATAACAAGCTACACTCTCATCTATATATTACGTGTTTCACACCTAACATGTGGCTTCCACTTTTATCTTGCAAAAAGGCAATATATTATACAAAATTTTTTGTGGCGAAGCGTTCAAAACATACGTCATTAACTAAGCGGAAGCGATCACTAAGCAGCGGATTACTGAAAATCATTAAAAATTTAAACCTTTTTGCAAAGAGATCCGTACACAGAGAAAACTCTTCTATCAAGAACCAAAATATTTCATTTACATCTTGGTTCATGAGTACATATTCTGTACCATTCCTTCTTCAGGATTACAAGCATCATCTGCTCTGTTAACAACTAAACACAAAGAGCATAAGAACCTCAAGGCATCAAGCCAAAAACTCAGATTGATTTATTAAAAACACTAGTTACTAATTCCGAGGACCTGAGAGTACAGAGACGACACATAAGACTTCTATCTACAAGACACGACAGACAGTACACTCAACCTGAGTTGTCACTGCTGTAACTACTGATGCTGATGTTCTTCCTCTGCAAGATATTCTCAGTATCCTCCGTGCTTGTCCACCTAAAAATCTTGGTTCCCACGGGGGTGAGACAATTGTAATTGCCCCAACGAGAGATATAATTCTCCACCAAAAACATTATTATTGCAGTTTAATTATATAAAGTTGGGCAGAGGATAAGCATTTTAAAGCATTCTCATCTTAAAGCATTGTAATTATTTATGATAGAACAATATATCAACTATTCTCTTAATAAGGAATAGGAAGAACATGCATATGCTTTATCCATCATATTATACCATCATGTCAAACTTCTCTTGTGACACTCATTATCTTGATATGTCACCCATGAGACATTCTTATTTCAATCTGTTGGCCTTAGCCAATCTGTTAAACAGATATGGGATTATATCTACCATGTACTCATATATCATTAATACAGGCATTGGGTTATTATCAATCATGTGTCATCATTACAGGAATTGGATTATTACCAATCCTGTGTCATCATTATAGGCATTGGGTTGTTACCAATCCTGTGTCATCATTACAGGCATTGGGTTATTACCAATCCTGTGTCATCATTACATGCATTGGGTTGTTGCCAATCCCGTATCATCATTATAGGTATTGGGTTATTACCAATCCTGTGTCATCATTACAGGCATTGAGTTATTACCAATCCTGTGTCATCATTACAGGCATTGGGTTATTACCAATCCTGTGTCATCATTACAAGCATTGGGTTATTACCAATCCAATATCATCATTACATGCATTGGGTTATTACCAATCTTGTGTCATCATTACAGACATTAAGTCTCTGCCAGGTATTGGACTCTTCCGAACCTGATTACACCGCCATGCATTGGACACTACCAATCCTAATTTCACATCCATGTATTGGACTTTAACCAACCCTGATTACACAACCAGACATTGGACTTTAACCAACCCTAATTACAGGCATTATACCTCTGCTAGGTATTGGACTTTAACCAATCCTGATTACACAGCCAGGCATTGGACTTTAACCAATCCTGATTACACAACTAGGCATTGGACTCTAACCAATCCTGATTACACAGCCAGGCATTGGACTCTAACCAATCCTGATTACTCAACCAAGCATTGGACTCTAACCAATCCTGATTACACAACCAGACATTGGACTCTAACCAATCCTGATTACACAGCCAGACATTGGACTTTAACCAATCCTGATTACACAACCAGGCATTGGACTTTAACCAATCCTGATTACACAGCCAGGCATTGGACTTTATCCAATCCTGATTACTCCCATGTCTGTTTACACAACACTGGGCACCTCATTCTTTTTCTAGCATTAAACTTTGGCCATGCCAATCATGCTCAACACATTCTTTATGTATTACACGTATTCCTCTTTTCTCCTCACATGTATAATCCAGGTTTTATTATTATAATTGTATCCTTTTGTTATTATTATTATGTTACTAACTTTCCATTCCTTGGTTTATTATGAACATTATCATCCCTTACAAGAGACCTTTATAATCATCTTGATACCTTTCACTAGGTATCAACTTACTCATGTGATTCACAAAGCTCATCAAAATATCTTGTTACCTCTCACTAGGTAACAACTAATCTCATGGCTCACAAAGCCCACTAAAACATCTTGTTACCTCTCACTAGGCAAAAACCATTCTCATGGCTCAAAAAGCTCATAACATCTTAATGTAATGATTGACACAACACACACAGGTGTCACACATCCAGACATATTAAATTTGAAGTGTACTAAGGTATATCGACTTTGAGGTGCTAAATGTGATAACTAGCATATCTTGATGTATCACTTCCCTCATCTCATTTAACCTTCATAAGTTCATCAACTTATTCTGTATTAGGGTATTTCCCATCCTAATACTTTATACACCAACCTATCACCTTTATTATGTAGTGCATATGTAAAGAGGCGAGATCACCTCTTTACTAAAATTTAAAGGAAATACAAACATCCACAATTTTAACAAAAATTTAGACTTTGAGGATGATTGCATAATATTCCAAATAAATAAGCATGATTCCAGATACATAATAAAATGTCAATAGCAGCGGAAAGAAAGAAATAACAAGCCTTCTAATGGCTTTATTGTTTATTACATCATTGCTTTCTAAAAGAAAAGATAAGATAGATAAGAGGATCTAGCTATAGCAACCTAGCCATCCTTCTTGTCAAGCTAACGATCTCAGCAGAGGAATCTTTCTTCAAGCCCTTCTTTCGCCTTGCTCAGCACCAACACCTGGGTGGTTGGGAAGACACCCAGCAAGAGGGATAAAACAAAGAAAAGTATGTGTTACAAGACTATTCTAACAATGGCAAAGAAAGTTGTAACAAGTAAATTAGGCTAGATATATGGTGTAAAAAGATATCAAAGAGTATGAGGTTTTTATAAGAGAACTTGCCATTAACAAAATAAATAAAGGTTTTAGCATGTCATTTAATATGTCTATCTAACTAAGTAGGGTTGAGGCACCTACCGGACCTCTAACCTTAGGTGAGGGAAGAATTAAAAACATTTCCAAATCACCTACAATTTTTAATGGGGAGAATAATAAACATTCCCCTAGGGCGATTTTATACATGCCCTCTATGGGTGGTTGTACATAAGTACCACTACTTAAAGATTAAATAGAACATTTAATTTCATGCTAACAAAAGATTTATGGCAAGGATAGTAAAAGCATATATAACATGGCAGTGGGGTATGAATACCCAAACAAGAGAATACTACATCTACATTTGAGGCAAATAAGCAATTTAGGTTTCAAGGATTCAATGGTTTAGATCAAGTTTAAACCTCATAAAAGAAATATAGGTATTGGACTAAAGATTTCCCAACTGATAGGTAGATGCATAATCAAAACTCATACTAAACACATACCTTAGCCTCAGTTATCCTAGATTTCCCCTTTTCAACTCTTCACACGAATTATAAACCCAAATTACCTAATACATCATTAGATTCATAAATTAGAATTACATGTATTCATTTAAAAGGTTGAAAACCCTAATTCACTAACTTTTTGCACAAACACTCGATTCAGACTTCAAAAACCTCATAACCATCTTAGTTAGGTTATCCTGATCAAAATAACATATAATATTGTATATTTTGGAAATATAGGTTCTTAGGGTTAATTTTAGTGATTTTAAGATAATTAAATCGATTTTAAAAACACATTTTCGCAAACCTCAAAACCAGATCTCAAAAATATTTTTATTAAATAGATCTCGTTTTCCTGATTTCAAAACACTATTTATTTACTAATTTTGACCAACAGAATAATTTATAAAAATAATTAGTCTCGACCAATCACAGCCTGCCACGTAGGCAAGGCTGGATGGCCGAGCGGCGGCGAGCGCTCGGCAGCGGCGACCCGCGACCCGCGGTCGCTCGCTACCAGCCGCGCGGTGCGGACCAAACCAGGGGCGAAAAGACGGCGTTGCCCCGAGCGAAAGCAAGGGAGAAAGAAATAGGTGGGGGCAAAACAATAAAAACCACGCGTCATCTTCCTCCTCTCGCCCGATCGACGCGAGCAGGTGCTTGGCCTCAATTTTGGGCAAGTCCGCGATACTCGACCAAAACTCGCGTTCAGGTAGTCGAAAGAAAGAGAAAGAGGAGACGAAGTTGGTAGTACCTTCAATTTGGGACGAGATCGACGGAGGAGAGAAGGAGAAGCGCCGCAAGCTTGGGACCTTCGGCGGGTAGTTGGGTATCGAATCGTCCACGAAAATCCAAATTGAAGACACGAACAGGTTGCTAAGGTGATGGCGGTCGCTGGGGTTGCGATATTTATAGGCAAGGAACCCTAGACTAGGATGTGGGTAGGAGCAAGGAGAAGTAGCCGGAGGACAGATTAGGCGTTTCTCGAAAACGCATCTAATCCCAAACTTTTTGGGATAGATCGGTTCGGAATCTCGCAAGGAAACCAACGCAAGTAATTTGAGCGAAAACCATCAAGTAAATCTCGAGATATATCGATTTTTAGGAAATCGAAAACAAGGAACCTGTTTCCTTGTTCGACTAGAGGTAGAAGACGATCGTGGACCGTCCGATCGATGGAACCGAGTCCATCAAGGATTCTGAGCCATCCGATCTTGCGTTAGATCAGGGAAATATCCCTTAGCAAAAGTCGATTAAATCTATTTGATTTTTAAATGTTTTTCTCTCTCTTCTTTTGGTGGCTCAAACGTTGTCCAAAAATTATGAAATTTTATATCCTGACTTATTTCGACGTGTAGAATCCAATTATGGAGTTAGTTTTGCATTTTGAGAAAGTTTGATAGGTGAAATAATTAATATATCATTTTCTCTTTCCTCCTTCAAAAGAGGTGATAACATTATCTAAAATTAATGTAACTTCACCCATAAGTCTCCTTAAAGGTTTGGAACACGATTTTGCAATTATCTTCATAAGTTGAAATTATCTTTATATTTATTAAATAAATAGAACATTCTACACACTCTCTCTCTCCTAATTTACTTATTATTCATATATTATCCAAATTAGTTGCAAATTTGCACAGAGGCTTATTTTTATGTTTAGAATACGAATTTGAAGTTATTTTCCTGATTTGAGAACATTAAATATTTTATTTCTCTTTATTGGCATGTTTCCTACATTCTTTAGATAATGTTATTAATATTTATATTTATGTTCCATTTTAAATGATACTTGGCCCTTAAGTTACTTTTTGCTCAAGGAAACGAATTAAATTATCAAATTATCATGATGGTTTCAGATTATGATATTTATTGCAAAAATCTTTGTAATTATCTTCTTTACCCATAAATTCTCATATTACCATTAATTATTACATTTATCTTCTTCCTTTTATAAAATTCAGATTTTCTTCTTATCTCTCATATTCTAGGAAATGCTAGAAGGTTCTAGGACGAAATATTTTACTCTTTTTATTACTTAATGTGAAATTGCATTTTAGACCCATTATCTAATTCTAACTGAGGCATTTGTGCATGCAACCTTGAAATAAGAATATATGGGAAACATTTATCCAATAACCATCTTAATTTCTTTTAAATCAAAGCCAAGGACAAATGGAACAAAAATGAAGGACAAAGCTTATAGAAAAGAGTACAAAGAGGTACATAGGAGATTTCAGTATGTTACAACACTCCACCCCTTAAAAAGGATTTCGTCCCCGAAATCTCATACAAAGAGGGAAGGGTGAGTACGTAACATATCATCTCTCAACTCCCAAGTGGTTTCTTCTAAACCATGGTATCTCCACAAAACCTTCACTAACTCTATCTCCTTACTCTTCAGCTGCTTTACTCGGGAGTCAAGGATCTTCACAGGTAGTTCTTCATAAGTCAGATTCTCATTAATCTCCACAGGTTCGATGGTGAGTACATGAGACGGATCCTTAACGTACTTCCTCAGCACAGAAACATGGAACACATTGTGAATCTTATCATAAGCCGGAGGCAAAGCTAGACGATAAGCACAATCCCCCACTTTATCTAAGATCTCAAATGGTCCAACATAGCGAGGACTCAACTTGCCTTTTACTTTAGATCTTGCAATAGAACGTATAGGCTTGATCTTTAGAAAAGCATAGTCTCCCACTAAGAAGCTTACATCAGACCTCTTCTTATCAGCATACATCTTCTGTCTATCTTGTGCAGCTTTCATTCGTTTCTTTATCAACTGTACCTTCTCAAGCATCATCTGCATGTCATCAGTCTTCACTAGGGAACGTTCACCAACATCATCCCAGTGCAAAGGTGAATGATAAGGTCTACCATAGAGAGCTTCAAAAGGTGGCATACCAATACTGGCTTGGTAGCTATTGTTGTAAGCGAACTCTGCTAATGGTAGATATTGATCCCAGGCACCACCCCAATCCATCACACAAGCACGTAGCAAGTCCTCTAGAATCTGAACTGTTCTCTCGGACTGACCATCAGTTTGCGGGTGGTAAGCAGTGCTGAAACGCAGATCAATACCCATCTCTTCCTGAATCTGACCCCATAAACGAGAAGTGAATTTCGGTTCTCGATCAGAAACTATCACAGCAGGGACACCATGCAGACGAACTATCCACTCCACATACAACTGAGCCATCTCAGCAACTTTATACGTGGTTTTGAAAGGCAAGAAATGAGAAGATTTTGTAAGCCGATCAATCACCACCCAAACAACATCATAACCTTTCTTGGACTTAGGGAAACCAGTAAAAAAGTCCATTGTGATCTTCTCCCACTTCCATTCTGGAATCTCAAGAGGATGAAGAAGACCACCGGGTCGTTGATGTTCAATCTTGACTTGCTGACATGTCAAGCACTTCGCCACAAACAAAGCTATATCATTCTTCATGTTCTTCCACCAGAAGCTTCACTGTAAGTCCTTGTACATCTTGGTTGTGCCAGGGTGAATAGTGTACTTGGAACCATGAGCTTCACTTAGAACTTTTTGTCTCAGATCACCAACATCGGGTATCCACAACCTTTGTCTGAAGCGGATAGCACCATCCACTCCGACAGAGAAGTCAGATTGCGGTTTCTCAGATAAAGCTTTCAACTCTTCAAGATCGGAACTCTCCAACTGTGTAGACACGACTTTTGAGATCCAGGTTGGTGTAATGGTCAAACTGGCCATATGAACACACAACTTATCTTCATCCACTGAATCGACAGGATGAGACCCCCAACTAGCCACATGTTCAAGGTTTTCCCACACAGAACATCTCAGAGCAGCACAAACAACATCCTTCTTGCGACTTAAAGCATCAGCTACGACATTTGCTTTACCAGGATGATAGGTGATGGTGAAGTTGTAATCTTTAAGATATTCCATCCACCTACATTGTCGCAAGTTCAGATCCTTCTGAGTCAACAGATATCTCAAACTCTTGTGATCAGAAAAGACTTCAAACTTTTCTCCATAGAGGTAGTGTCGCCAGATCTTCAAAGCATGAACTATGGCAGCCAGCTCCAAATCATGCGTAGGCCAATTAGCTTCATTAGGTTTCAACTGTCGAGAAGCATAGGCGATCACCTTTCCGTCTTGCATCAGAACACACCCTAAGCCTTGTCGAGATGCATCGGTGTAGATGACATAGGGTATACCCTCAACAGGCAAAGCAAGCACGGGAGCAGAAGTCAGACTCATCTTCAACTTCTGAAAACTGTCCTCACATTCAGGGGTCCATGAGAACTTGACCTCTTTCTGAGTCAGCTTGGTCAAAGGCAAAGCCAACTCAGAAAACCCTTTGATAAACTTCCGATAGTAACCAGCTAGACCAAGGAAACTACGGATTTCTGACGGGTTTCTCGGAGCATTCCACTTTGTCACAACTTCTACCTTTGCAGGATCAACAGCTATATGGCTGGCAGAAATCACGTGACCCAAAAACATCACTTCCCTTATCCAGAACTCACATTTTGAGAATTTTGCATACAATTGATTTTCTCACAATGTGTTGAGTACAATCCGCAGGTGCTCGCGATGTTGTTCCAACGTCTCGGAATAAACCAAAACGTCATCAATAAACACCACTACAAACTTGTCGAGGTATGGGCAGAATACTCGGTTCATCAGGTCCATGAACGCAGCAGGGGCATTCATCAAACCAAAAGGCATGACCATAAATTCATAATGCCCATAGCGAGTTCTGAACGCTGTTTTCGGAACATCATCATCCTTCACACGCATCTGGTAGTAGCCACTTTGCAGATCCATTTTGGAGAACACGGTGGATGACTTCAGCTGATCGAATAGGTCGTCGATGCGCGGCAACGGGTAACGATTCTTCACTGTCACCTGGTTGAGCATGCGGTTGTCCATACACATCCGCAAAGAGCCATCTTTCTTCTTCACGAAAAGGACAGGTGCTCCCCAAGGGGAAACACTGGGGCGAATGAAGCCCATGTCGAGAAGCTCTACAAGCTGCTTCTTCAACTCCGCCAGCTCAGCAGGAGCCAAGCGGTAAGGTGGCTTCAATATCGGTGAAGTTCCAGGTATGAGCTCAATGGAGAATTCCACCTCGCGAGTTGGTGGCAACCCAGGTAACTCCTCAGGAAAGACATCTGGGAAGTCATTCACCACATCAACATGATCTAGGGCAGGAGGTGTAGCATCGAGAACTATGGAGGCTAGAAAGGCTCTACAACCTTGCGAGATGAGCTTTTCAGCTTTGATGGCAGAGATGATGAACTGTCGCTCTCCACGCTTCTTGCCCTTGACACACACTCTTCCTTCATCAGGATGAAACAGACTAACCTTGGATTCCTCACAGAA
The DNA here is from genome assembly GCA_963693085.1 of Alisma plantago-aquatica. Classification (NCBI taxonomy): domain Eukaryota; kingdom Viridiplantae; phylum Streptophyta; class Magnoliopsida; order Alismatales; family Alismataceae; genus Alisma; species Alisma plantago-aquatica. The sequence goes on from OY856409.1 coordinate 1,589,799,641, forward strand.
CAGAACATCTTTATACTTCTTTAACCAATCCATACCCAGGATGACGTCAAAGACGGTCATATCAAGCAAGACAAAAACTGTGGGAAACATTATTCCGGATATACAGAGGTTCAAGGTAGGAGTTTGGAGGTACGAGGAGCATATTTTACCACTAGGAGTTTTTACGTCTAATACATGATCCATAAACTCAGATTCGATTTCAAGCATAGAGGCAAACTGTCTGGATATGAAGGTATTGGAGGAACCAGAATCAAACAGAGCTTTTAAAGGATGCATATTGAGGTGTAGTGTACCTTCAATCACTTCATTGCCTTCACCATCTTCTTCAGCATTGAGAGCAAACACTCTCCCATTCCGCCTCTCAGCTGGAGGACGCCTCGGGTTCTGGTTGTTGTTGTTATTGTTGTTGTTGTTCTGCGGTGGAGGGTTCTGTCTCGGCTGTTGCGGCTGCTGAGCATTATTCTGCCCTTGCTGGAAACAGGGGCAGTTGGGTCGGATGTGCCCAACCTGGCCGCACTCATGGTAGGTTGGTGGAGGTCGGTTGCCAACACGAGTAGGTGCATTGTTGGCGGGACATCTTCCAGGAGGATGGTGGCAATTGCATCTGTTGCAGCGATCACGTCCACGGTTTTCATACTGGTTCGAATTATTCCTTTTGTTGTTGTTGAAGCCACTTGAAGCCTGAAATCCTGGATAAGACTCGATGGCGAGAGCCTTGTCCACCATTTGTTGAAATGTGAGTGGCAGCTATGGAACGAGGCTTCGACCAACATGGTAGTTCAGGCCCTCCAAGAACAAGGTCGCTCTTCTGTCAGCTCCAAGGTCGGTGGCGTAACGTTCTAATAGTAGAAACTTCTGAACGTAGTCGGCCACACTCATGCTTCCTTGCTTGAGACTGTAAAACTCAGCCTCCTTCTTCCTCAGGAAAGCAGGGCAGATGTACTTTTCTCTGAACAACTTCAGGAACTGGGTCCACTCTATGGAGGAGGTGTCTCGAGTGCGGGCAACTCCGTTCCACCAAACACGCGCCGGCCCATCCAACACGTACGTCGTGAACCGAACCTTCTGGTGAGGAGGGCAAGCCATACCCTCTAAGGTCCGATCCAGGGCCAACACCCAGTCGTCGGCTTTGTCCACCATGTTAGGCTCGCTCTCACCCTTGAAGTAGGGTGGCTGCATCTTGATAAAGTCAGTGAGGGTGAACTCCCTCGGCTTGGAGGCAACATCAGCAATGTTGTTGAGTTGTCCCATCATGGTGGAGGACAACAACTGTCGCAACATCGCCAGTTCTTGCTCAGGTGTGAAGGCGGGAACACCAGAAGCTGGTTGGTTAACATCAGGAGTCGCAGGAGTGTCGGGGTTGTCAGTGGTGGACTCCTGGTTGGTGTTGTCAAACATGTCACCTCTCCTGAAATTAGGGTTAACATATTAAATTTTCAGGAGTAAAAGAATCATAGATGAGAGGGAAAAGAAATAGAGATGAAAAAAAGGATAACTAGAATGCTATTGCCTAAAAGCATACTATTTCAGGCAGTTCGTTTTGGCGCAGGCCAGGCCGGATCATATGGGCACGGGAGTCCCCGTATGCCAAGCTAGTGGGTCGGAGGAAAATCTTGCCAGCCCCCATGCCCTGATCCTTTCTAGACACCCTTGCCTCAACTGCACACCCTAATAGTCGCCCAAAGGCTCTGATACCATGCTGTAAAGAGGAGAGATCACCTCTTTACTAAAATTTAAAGGAAATACAAACATCCACAATTTTAACAAAAGTTTAGACTTTGAGTATGATTGCATAATATTCCAAATAAATAAGCATGATTCCAGATACATAATAAAATGTCAATAGCAGCGGAAAGAAAGAAATAACAAGCCTTCTAATGGCTTTATTGTTTATTACATCATTGCTTTCTAAAAGAAAAGAAAAGATAGATAAGAGGATCTAGCTATAGCAACCTAGGCATCCTTCTTGTCAAGCTAACGATCTCAGCAGAGGAATCTTTCTTCAAGCCCTTCTTTCGCCTTGCTCAGCACCAACACCTGGGTGGTTGGGAAGATACCCAGTAAGAGGGAAAACAAAGAAAAGTATGTGTTACAAGACTATTCTAACAATGGCAAAGAAAGTTGTAACAAGTAAATTAGGCTAGATATATGGTGTAAAAAGATATCAAAGAGTATGAGGTTTTTATAAGAGAACTTGCCATTAACAAAATAAATAAAGGTTTTAGCATGTCATTTAATATGTATATCTAACTAAGTAGGGTTGAGGCACCTACCGGACCTCTAACCTTAGGTGAGGGAAGAATTAAAAATATTTCCAAATCACCTACAATTTTTAATGGGGAGAATAATAAACATTCCCCTAGGGCGATTTTATACATGCCCTCTATGGGTGGTTGTACATAAGTACCACTACTTAAATATTAAATAGAACATTTAATTTCATGCTAACAAAAGATTTATGGCAAGGATAGTAAAAGCATATATAACATGGCAGTGGGGTATGAATACCCAAACAAGAGAATACTACATCTACATTTGAGGCAAATACGCAATTTAGGTTTCAAGGATTCAATGGTTTAGATCAAGTTTAAACCTCATAAAAGAAATATAGGTATTGGACTAAAGATTTCCCAACTGATAGGTAGATGCACAATCAAAACTCATACTAAACACATACCTTAGCCTCAGGTATCCTAGATTTCCCCTTTTCAACTCTTCACACGAATTATAAACCCAAATCACCTAATACATCATTAGATTCATAAATTAGAATTACATGTATTCATTCAAAAGGTTGAAAACCCTAATTCACTAACTTTTTGCACAAACACTCGATTCAGACTTCAAAAACCTCATAACCATCTTAGTTAGGTTTTCCTGATCAAAATAACATATAATATTGTATATTTTGGAAATATAGGTTCTTAGGGTTAATTTTAGTGATTTTAAGATAATTAAATTGATTTTAAAAACACATTTTTGCAAACCTCAAAACCAGATCTCAAAAATATTTTTATTAAATAGATCTCATTTTCCTGATTTCAAAACACTATTTATTTACTATTTTTGACCAACGGAATAATTTATAAAAATTAATTAGTCTCGACCAATCACAGCCTGCCACGTAGGCAAGGCTGGATGGCCGAGCGGCGGCGAGCGCTCGGCAGCGGCAACCCGCGACCCGCGGTCGCTCGCTACCAGCCGCGCGGTGCGGACCAAACCAGGGGTGAAAAGACGGCGTTGCCCCGAGCGAAAGCAAGGGAGAAAGAAATAGGTGGGGGCAAAACGGTAAAAACCACGCGTCATCTTCCTCCTCTCGCCCGATCGACGCGAGCAGGTGCTTGGCCCCAATTTTGGGCAAATCCGCGATACTCGACCAAAACTCGCGTTCAGGTAGTCGAAAGAAAGAGAAAGAGGAGACGAAGTTGGTAGTACCTTCAATTTGGGACGAGATCGACGGAGGAAAGAAGGAGAAGCGCCGCAAGCTTGGGACCTTCGGCGGGTAGTTGGGTATCGAATCGTCCACGAAAATCCAAATTGAAGACACGAACATGTTGCTAAGGTGATGGCGGTCACTGGGGTTGCGATATTTATAGGCAAGGAACCCTAGACTAGGATGTGGGTAGGAGCAAGGAGAAGTAGCCGGCGGCCAGATTAGGCATTTCTCGAAAACGCATCTAATCCCAAACTTTTTGGGATAGATCGGTTCGGAATCTTGCAAGGAAACCAACGCAAGTTATTTGAGCGATAACCATCGAGTAAATCTCGAGATATATCGATTTTTAAGAAATCGAAAACAAGGAACCTGTTTCCTTGTTCGACTAGAGGTAGAAGACGATCGTGGACCGTCTGATCGATGGACCCGAGTCCATCAAGGATTCTGAGCCGTCCGATCTCGCGTTAGATCAGGGAAATATCCCTTAGCAAAAGTCGATTAAATCTATTTGATTTTTAAATGTTTTTCTCTCTCTTCTTTTGGTGGCTCAAACGTTGTCCAAAAATTATGAAATTTTATATCCTGACTTATTTCGACGCGTAGAATCCAATTATGGAGTTAGTTTTGCATTTTGAGAAAGTTTGATAGGTGAAATAATTAATATATCATTTTCTCTTTCCTCCTTCAAAAGAGGTGATAACATTATCTAAAATTAATGTAACTTCACCCATAAGTCTCCTTAAAGGTTTGGAACATGATTTTGCAATTATCTTCATAAGTTGAAATTATCTTTATATTTATTAAATAAATAGAACATTCTACACACACTCTCTCTCCTAATTTACTTATTATTCATATATTATCCAAATTAGTTGCAAATTTGCACAGAGGCTTATTTTTATGTTTAGAATACGAATTTGAAGTTATTTTCATGATTTGAGAACATTAAGTATTTTACTTCTCTTTATTGGCATGTTTCCTACATTCTTTAGATAATGTTATTAATATTTATATTTATGTTCCATTTTAAATGATACTTGGCCCTTAAGTTACTTTTTGCTCAAGGAAACGAACTAAATTATCAAATTATCATGATGGTTTCAGATTATGATATTTATTGCAAAAATCTTTGTAATTATCTTCTTTACCCATAAATTCTCATATTACCATTAATTATTACATTTATCTTCTTCCTTTTATAAAATTCGGATTTTCTTCTTATCTCTCATATTCTAGGAAATGCTAGAAGGTTCTAGGACGAAATATTTTACTCTTTTTATTACTTAATGTGAAATTGCATTTTAGACCCATTATCTAATTCTAACTGAGGCATTTGTGCATGCAACCTTGAAATAAGAATATATGGGAAACATTTATCCAATAACCATCTTAATTTCTTTTAAATCAAAGCCAAGGACAAATGGAACAAAAATGAAGGACAAAGCTTATAGAAAAGAGTACAAAGAGGTACATAGGAGATTTCAGTATGTTACAGCATAGGTCATAGAACACACATTAGAATTGTTCAACTATCTTCAATGATATGGACTCATCTCAGGTTAAGGCATTGCTTTATATAGGGTTACCTATAATCAATCACTTTAGGTATTTCCCTTATCGATGTATTAGTCACCATTCCATTATTAGGATTAGGGTCTCCCATACCATCACCCTTTATTAGGGTTAGGGTTTCTTATACCATCACTCTTCATTAGGATTAGGATTTCACATAGCATCACCCTTCATTAGGGTTTCTCATGGAATCACCCTCAATTAGGGTTCCTCATGGAATCACCCTCAACTAGGGTTTCTCATGGAATCACCCTCAACTAGGGTTTCTCATGGAATCACCCTCAATTAGGGTTCCTCATGGAATCACCCTTAATTAGGGTTCCTCATGGAATCACCCTCAACTAGGGTTCCTCATACCATCACCCTTCATTAGGGTTACATCCTTACCCTAGATTAGGGTTACACCTAGCATTGTCCTAGATTTGGGTTAATGTTCATCAATCTTCTTAATTAGGGTTTCATGATCACTTCATCAAAGATCATACCCTAAAATCTTAGTTTATTCATATTGAAGGTGTTTGAGGCTTATCCATTACATGATTATCCTACATGTATGGATTCCTCTCTCTCTCATCCTCTCTAGGATGTTGACTATGTCAAACTTGGATAAATTAGGTCAACGGACCCTTTAATTAAATACATTCAATTAGGGTTGGCATAGTGTATTAAAATATTGCTTACTTAAGCTTCAGGGATTAACTCATCTAGGGTTATCAATTACTTAGTACCTTAAAGGTACAACCCTAGTGATTATCTTTGAGATAAATTAGTAACAACCATGAGGTCATTTTATCTTTCATCACCTTAGGTTTCCAATTGACTTAATCACATTGAAACATCCAAACGTTATTGACCATTGATGCTCCAAACAGTTTGAAACCGTTTGAAATCAAATGGTCCTGAGACCGTTTGACCTCAAAAGGTTTCAAGACCGTTTGGACTCAAACGGTCTCAAGACTGTTTGGTCCAAACTTCCCTTGAAACCAAAAATCCAAAACGGGTACTTCTTCAACTAAACCGATTAGGGTTTTGCATCAACAATTCCTTCATCAATTGGATCATTGAAGTCCGTCAATGTATGATCCTTGGATCTTCAACCCTCAATTGCAACCATTAATCATCCAAACGGTTTTGGTTTGACTTTGTCCAAATAGTTTGAAACCGTTTAAGGCTCCAAACGGTTTTGACCTAACTGTCCAAACGGTTTGAAACCGTTTAAGACTCCAAACGGTTTTGAACTTACTTGACCAAACGATCAAATCAACCCAAACGGTCAACTCAATATGTCCAAATGGTTTGAAACCATTTAAGGCTCCAAATGATCAACTATCCCATTTGGTCAACCATGTTCAAACGGTTTGGAACTCCACCTCCAAACGGTTTGCAAACCGTTTGGTCACCAAACAGTTTGGTGAAACCGATTGGACCAAAAGCGTTGAAATCGTTTGCAACTAAAACTTGTTGAGATGTGTGCTTATGATGATGTCATCATCATCAAGCTTCAACCCCTCGAATTCTACTACCATTCTCATGATAGTTTCATCAATTATTCAAAGGAATTGCAAGAAGAATAATTGAACATAATGGATTGAGAAATTGAATTCAATAACAATGAATAAGGGTTCAAGTTATATAACCCGCCTTCAATTGAGCTTCAAAGCTTCAACCTCCACATCTTTAATGGTGAAAGCAACACCTTCCACTATCCCAAGCTCATCATTAAGATTTGAGTTAAAAGGAATGGCTAGAATTGAAGATGGAATGGAGATAAGAAGAAATCCATCATTTATTTTTTATTTCCACCATGAAATCATGGTTGAAAGTGATCAAGAAGCTTACCTACAGGTTGGAACTCGTCCTCCTATTTCTCCTTAGTCCCCTTGGTCGTTTTGCAAGCAAAGAGTGAAAGTGGATTCAAAATTCCCCTTTCAAGCTATGGATAAATGAGCTTATATGCATTTTTATTAAAATTCATTTAAGAGAGAGAAAGTTGGGGATAACTACTCCATTTCCTTACCACTTGCCCCCTTATCTTCCTTAAATACGAGGCTATCTTCCTTGCCTCTTATTCCTCTCAATTATCCACGATTTAGAGAAAAACAAATTAAGCACCTTAACCTTTATAATAATAATATCCTAAAGTTAGTGGATAATTCTTTTTCTTTTAATAATGTGAGTGAATTATCCACATCCTTTAGATATTTTGGTACCTTTGCAAGGCACATGGTCATCTATTCTTTTGCAAAATCATCCCTCACCTTTTGGTTGAAGGGCTCTTCAATTAATATATTTATTTTTGTATTAAATTGAAGTAAAGTTCCAATTATGCTTAAATCTTGATTATTTTAATATCAAGATTCTCTCTCCTCAAAAGTGATTCAAATGAGGTGCCCCTCTCATTTTCTTTTCTCTACATGATGCCAAGAAACATGAGGGACCCTATTAAATTGGTGTTTTGCATATTGAACCCTAGGTCTTGGGTAATTTGTACATTACACCAAAACTAGGTTTTAATGCACAAATATTGCTTTATCAACTCTTTCTTGGTACTCAGGCTACCACAAGCCATACCTCTGCATCATCTTCATTCTCAAAATGGTTCAACACATAAGGAACATCTCATCATGTAACATTTGCAATTTAACCCCTCAACTTGAGTAATTCGCACTTTAGTCTAACACAAGAAAAATATTATTTCAACATTATTCGAAAAGGACTAAAATTGAAACATAAGTTTCTCTTGAGCCTTAATTACTTTTCACAAGATAAAATCAAGGATCTAATTAACTTGACTAAACAAAAATTTCCAGGGTTAGGACATAATCCAGGTCAGAGACATTACATTTTTGTTGATTCTTCTGTAAGTCATAACTTTGGTCTTCATGGTATGCATCTCACGACCTGTTCCATTGGTCGTCGCCGATAACACTAGTATATATGTATGTTACGTATGTTTTTTATTTGACGTGGTAACACATTATTGTATGTTACCTAGAGATAAATTTGTTAATCCATGACTAAGCTTTAATGCATATGTTCTCGTCAAGGATACAATTAGGATTTGGCGGGGACTCTAACTGCCAAACATTCTCATTTTCTGTAAATTGAACGTGCAAGATGTAGACTCTACACATATTTTCCTATGAGAAGATACTCTTCTTCCTACTTTCTACTTTTTTACCGTTGTCTACCTAACAAGATACCATTTATTTTATGTTTCAAGCAGACTACGGAAAATACGAACCAATTTTTAACTTTTCCTCTCATTCCTTTGATCTCCATCTTATTCTGTTGATAATTCACAACCATTTTTTCCACACTCCAGGGATAGATTGATTGGCTAGTTCTGCGATAGATGTCGTTTTGTTTTTTTATTATGCAGTTTGAATGCAAATGTTTTTAGTATAGACTACCGATAAACAATATGTTTTAATTGCAATGTCCGTAGCTTGTTCGAGTTCTGGTTAGAAGAGCAAATGGGACTCTGGTCTAAATATAGAAGAATGATGTTAAAGGGAGGCCCATGGAGGTCTTTAGAATACCCCCATTTTCTTCAATAAATTTAAACTTAGTGTTGACGTGACAGAACTAAATACATTACTTCCTTATTTTCATGTAATACAAATGATTTCTTTTCCACTAGCATGTATCACTACATCTTTCACAGACAATGGCCAAGAATGAATTTGTAGTTTCATGAGTTTGAAATACAACTTAAAAAATAATTGCGGACAGTTTTTTTTAATATTATTGGCCAATGATGCATGCTTCAAAATGGTGGTATTTCTATATGCATGCTTGGTGCTTCATGCTTGGTGCTTGTCGGTTATTTTATGCCTTGCTAAGTACATTCTCAGTTTAATTTATAGTCCCTACGCTAATGGTAACCATCCTTGTCACCATACGGATTACAGTTTAGGTGCGATGAATGTTGAAATGCCATGACTTTTTTATATGTCTGACATGTTCATATGGAAGCTATTTTTATAATGTACATAAATAAATCATTTGGAACCCATAACTTTGCAAAGTACATATGTAATATAATGTGCATATCTCCTTTGGAACCTCATGTGGTATATTGTTGTATGGCCCTCTTTACTCCTATGGAACATATTTTATCAAGTTTTCTATTGTTATTCTTAATCTACTCAATAGTCTCATTCATGTCTATATTGAATGACGATTGTCATGTTTAATCTTTCTTAATCTACTCAATACTCTCATTCATGTCATTTTATATAGAAGTAATGAATAATTTTATTTTGTTCAAGTTCCATGTCTACCACCTCCAGAGGAATCATACTCACATAGTACCCCGTCGTGACACGGGTACACACCGAGATAAATAAAAATGTTAGGCCGTCCTTTATAGATCACATGTTCGTATTTCAGTCTTGTTATTTTATAATGTACGCTCAATGACATAGCCTCATGACATGAATTATTTTTTTATAACAGTTTTGGTCGCATATCATATAGCATAAAAATTGTAGATTTACATATATATATATATATATATATATATATATATATATATATAATTTACAACAATGACAATATTTTTGTTTATAAAAATAGATATTCTACAACAATTAGAATTCATTTTCTTTTTTTGCTTAGCTTTGAAGAAATACCTATCTTTATTCTTTTAGTTAAACTATTCATAAATATTTCAATTTAATAATTCAAGTTCAAACATTATTATACTTATATTTTACAAATGAAACGGTTTTATGACAATAAATTTTTACAATAAATAATATCATTGTCTTATATGAATACCGTTTTGATAGTTTTAAATATATACCATTATTGGTAACATCTTTATGTATTTGGAAGAGATAACATTATATTAAATGTGCATATCAAGTGTTTAACTTTTTTTTACACGATTATTGGTTATTTTCAAAATCTTTTAATCAAATGTATATTATGTATTACTAAAAATATCAAAAAATAAAGTTGAGCATCTTCGAACATCCTTATCCTTATTTCGTTTCGTTGTAACATTTTATCATTTCTGATAAAAAATATATTTTATCATTTATTGACTTACTGATACATGACTTTACGCGTACACTATGTCTATTCCTTTCATCCTCTTTTGCCACACTTCGTGAAAATGTACAAAGCCCAACTGTCTTCTTTACTTAATTATAAATTTCAACTCTTCTTCTACCCAACCGTTTTGCATGTGTTCTCATATGCATTGTATTCAGACATTCAATTTTGTAACAGATATACTCAAATGTACTTTAAACCAAAATCACATTGCACATGCATGATTATTCATATTTTAGAATTTTGATTATCTACTACTCGACATTGAAAGACATTTTTTATGTAACTATTTTTAAAAAAATAATGACATATGATGTTTATCTAAAAAACCATTCTTTTAAAATTAACTTTAATGTAAAAATATGTATTAATATGCTAAAATATTTTCGTCCAATTTGAGATGTACATTATGATATATTCTAGAACATGTGGAACTATAGTGCAAATTTAAAATTTATTTATTATATGAATATTGCAAAAATGATTATCTAATATAAATTTGACTAATATAAATGTTCATGTGGCACGTGTATGTTTACTAGTATATTAACAAAAGAATAAGACCCAATGGCATATCCTTAAGATCGTCTATGTTGCTTTTTATTAAATAATTAGAAATCGAGTTACTTGTAAGTGTCATAGATAACTATTATCTTTTCAGTATACATATAAATACGTGAGTTTTCTGAACTAGAAGAATGTGACCGATTTATGGTGTTGCTTTTAGTGTTTGAGTCATAGCTTTCCGAAAGGCCTTTTGCAATGTTTAATCAATTATATGAATCACCATTTAATATAAAACAAATATACTTATAATTTATTTTGGACTTGGAAGAACAAACTCTAATAGTGTAGGAGCACCTTGGGTATGTAAGCACAACTAATCAGGTATGTATATCCTCTATTTTATTTTAGGCATTATTTGACTGAACCTATATTTATTTAATGAGGCATCTCTTTAACTATAAATTTTATTTGAAATTTAATTATTGGACATTCATATACTTTCTACTTTGGACTCATATAGATTCTTGTGTTTGTTGAAATATTCTTTTATACAGAGTCTAGACTCCGACCTCTCTAGCTATTTGAAATTGACTAAAATCTTAGTCTTGCCACTCTACTTATGCATGTTTGACTAGAATATCTAGAATAGTGGTGCTATGTATAATCATACTTATAAAGGGCGCATGTATTCCGTCCAGGGTGTGCATTTCCACCCTTATTTCTTTTAGGCCATGATCTTATGGTGCTATGGCCCTATTTTAGGTATATTTAGTCTACATTATTATGCATGCAAACATTTACTGTTTTATATTGAGATTGTTGATAAATGTTATGGCAAGACACGTTTATTCTCATGCTTGTAATCTAAATTTTCATATGCCTTTTTTCTTTTGATATTATTATTTTAAATTTACCGAATTACAAATAAACCCCTTCTTGTAGGAACATCTCTTTTATACTTTTAACCCAATATAATTCCCAAAGTGTGTACTATGTGTACATACTCAGCCTTTTGCTGACCCCTATACCTTGTTTCCTATTTTCTAGGTGATGTTCCTTTTCACCCAGGTGTAAGTATATTAGAGGACAAGGACTCAGGAAGATCAACCACATATCGTGGACTTAAGGATAGCTTGGAGTAGTCGATTTTTCCTCTGCAACTGGTTTTAGATGTATACCTTTTTATTATGTCATACCACCATTTATGGTGAGGAATAATTGTAAATGAATAACCATGTCACTTTGTAATAGTTTTGTTTTATTCTATTTGAAAAATGAATGAAATTCCTCCTTTCCTTCTTATTTGGAAATGGATGTACTTATTTTTCAATTCAGTAAAGAGTGGATCCCTATCAAGTCTCACTTTTTACATTTCAAGTTTATATAGTTTAAGGTAACCTTTGATTTATTCATATTACATGCATTAACTATATTCATTAGGATTCCAAGCAACTATATTAGGATAACCCCATCCCTTTTTGGTCAAATCTAAAGAACCATGCATAATAATATTCTAATCATGGGATTAGGGTTTCTAGAGTAAAAAGGCTAGGTTCTGATATGTTACATTCAACTTTGTCAAAACATCACTCATCATTATGGAGTAATATCCCTTTTATTTGGTGCTTGAATGACACCTATTTTCACGAAGACAAAGTAGGAATCAATTGGAAATGTGCTTTTAGGATCCAAATAATCTTCCTTGAGTCACCCTTAATGAGGTATCACTTGTTGACATGGTGTCTTGCATGGTTGTAAAATAAGTTCATGATTTTTGCTTTAGGTGAATAATTTTCCTCATAAATTATTTATAGATTTCCTTATGGATGCTTGATTATTAGATGATATCCAATTCAACTACCACCTGCTTTCTAGTATGAATGGTGGAGATGTTTCTATGATTTGTTCATATTGACAATATCGTTAGTGGTAGTTTTAAGTAACTCTAATATAGATGAGTGGTTCTTTTGTTAATCATATATGTGACCCTAATCTCAATTATTTATACAAGTGTTGGCGTCGATAGGAATGCAACTTTTGCACAGTAGAATTATTCTAACTAGTTAAGCAACTATTATCATCTTCTATAGAATCAACTATAGACTTGTAAGTAGAGTTAACATCACCAAGAAAAGGAGCATATCTGAGCTCATTTAAACCACATGTAAGGTCTTCCATTTGCTCATTAAACAATATACTAATTTAGAAAATTTCTTATGACTAGTTATATCAAAGCATTTTCAATCTACTATAAGAAAGCAACCCAATAAGTTTATTTTGGAAGTATCATGAGATTTACCTCATATGAACCTTCCTCAGTGTTTTATTCCAAGTAACATGCTATGTTCATATCTTCATTAACTTCTCCATTTGAATATGATGACATTGAGAAACTTCTCTCCCATTCGTTGGTGAGCTTTGACACTTTTTATTAACCTTTGAAGTTCTCCTTTGAAATATGATAAACTGTCATATTGCAATTATTTGAGTCTTTATCTTCACTTGGATAAGTCTCCAACATTGTTTCCCATGCAGCCTTATGATTTCTCATTCTTATTTGTCTTCTTCTCTTTTGTGCTTTGACAATTTATTACCTTCTCTTTTGACTGTTGGACACTGATTTTTGACATATCCTTTTCTTCTACATTCATAATTCTAAATAAGAAGGTACAATGTTTTTGTTACAGAACATGTTGTATACTTTCTAACCCTTTAAATAGTTAGATTCTTCATTAGATGATTACTCAGATGATACTTAAAGCTAATATCTTTTCCATGGACTGGTCTTCTTCATGACGATCAACTTGATCCTTTCATTTCATTCATAGGTTTCAAGGTATCTGATAAGCTCCTCCATTATATACTCAATGAGGTAACTAGATTCTTTAATGGTTGTCACCTTATTTTAGTATTTATGAGTTGAGTGATCTCAAGATCTTGTCCACCTATTCCTTATAAGTAATTTATTTACCCAAAGATGTTAGATCATTCGTAAGGACTAATAGTCTTGAATACATTTGTGCAATTTATTCTGCATCCATTTCATTCTAATTTATGTTTAAGAATATTTATATTGGATGGCTTGGATTGTTGCTTTCCTTATAGATTACAGATTATTCTCCAAATAACATAGGAGGTCTCATAAGACAAAATTCTAGTAGATCCAAAAGTGAAATCTTCCGATTATAAAATACTTATTGGATTGGAACTGTTTATTTTCATCATCCCTACATCCCATGACTATAATGGAGTGTTTGGTGACTTTTATTCTTCAACCACCATCATCCATATATTATGGTTGATACCTTGAAATAAAATTATTCTACATCCCATCATTATAATGGAGTGTTTGGTGACTTTTATTCTTCAACCACCATCATCCATATGTTATGGTTGATACCTTGAAATAAGAATAATTGCATCCTTCTTTTCGAATAGAGGTAGTTTTTTTCTATCACACTGAGGGTACTTTGTATGATGGACTCCTTCTAGATTGCACATTCCATTAAAGGTTTCACCTTTCTTCTTCTATCTTGATTGGAAGTTACCTAGAAGAGATATTATTATACTAAATGAAAGGGATATCTAGAGGAGGCATAATCCCTTAGACTTTTTGTAATACTCAAACATATCACATGATATTAGCAACTATTTTAAGGCAATTTACAAAGAAGAAGGTGAACGAAGGAAGAAAATACAATATTACATGAAAGGTAACGTGGTTCAAAATAAAATTAACTCCTAATCCCTTCTAGGTTGTATTTTAAACCACTAGAATTGGAAAGCGTCCTTTTTTTAAGTTGAGAGGTATTCCAATACAATATTATAAACACCAACTACAAAGAAAAAGATCAACTGACTTCTTAACCTTTTCTTGGTCTCGGGAGAATACAAAAGCATTTCCTTGTCCATGCATTTAGGAAACAACTTTCTGCATCCTTTAGATGAGGCCAGAGGAAAATAACCACTTCTATTCTATTTGTTTGGTCATGAAGGATCACCAATCTAGACCAATTGATGCTTGTTACCTTAAAGAAACTCTCAAAATCCTTCAACAAGTGAAGAAAGATGAGAAGAAACATAACAATTATAGAGTAAGGACTTTCTTAAAGAGATGCTCATAGTATATGAATTCTTTTAGTGTGATAGAAGCTCTAAGTTGATCACAAATTGGATCCCTAAGGTGGCAAAATTCTCAACAATTTGTATGGATCATGTGTGCATAAAGTAATGAAATATGGTCTCTGTTAATAAGAATACATTAGGATTGTCTATAGGAGCATATAGGGTAAATATAGATATTGGCTAGTAAAAAAGGAAATCAAGAGCTCAATTTTTCATTAAACATGACGCCTCAAGTTTCACTTACACTTAGACCGAAGATAGAGGAATGTATAACACATATGAAAAATGGTTAGAGAATAGTTAAATAGATTAGTTTGACTACTCTTCAATCAATTAGGAGTTCAACAAAAATGATACTCAACCAAACTATAAGTTGTAAAAAGAGATATCTTTAAGCACAATAGTGCTTTGACCTTCTCTCAACTGAACTATGAGTTCATATGGTACCATCTCGATCACCCTAAGAGTTTGAATGAAAATCTTACTGCCATATAAGTCACTCAAAACATATATTTTGCTAAAGATAAAAAACTATATGTTCTCACGTCTAGCAGGGTCCTCACTGAGGCCAAAATGGTATATGGTATCCTCAATAATTTTTTTCTTAAAAGATAAAAGATAAATCAAATTTTACATGAGATATAATGGATTAAAAAAATAAAATTATGGATAATTGTGTTTCGAATCAATTTTTAAGTCCATGATATTATTATCTAACTCATATGTTCCTAAAACACTAAATATAATAATTATAAGTAAAAATATAAGGAAATCTCCCATTCAGGAAATGTTGAAGTATATAATGCCCTTAGGACACCATAAATGGCTAAATGTAGACGTGTTGGAATTCACTATGGTAACTTTGGAAACAGTCGACGATAAAGATACACTATTTATATTGGAATCACAAGTCCATCACTTTTTTATATTATTGATCATGATAACAAAACTATCTTTGTCACTCTTCTTGGGAAATATACTTTAGTAGAAATCATGTCGATGAAGAATAAAATTGTAAAATGTTAATGACTTTGTTCTTTTATTGTTGAACTACAAAATGTTAAATTTGTAAGGCAATCCGTGCCAAGATGGACCATAATGAAGGACTTTTGGAAGATGAGCGGAAAAACGATACACATCAATGGTATACATTTATAAATGATTTACTCAATATTCTTGTTGTTTTTTATTCTCTTTTATTTTATAGAGCATAGCTTAATTAAATGTCACCACATATTCAAGTTATTTATTCACATTTATAGATATTTTTATTTACATTGTAAAATAATTTATTAAATGATTTACTTTTGGAGGTTTGAAACCCTGATTTTGGACCGAGATATGACCATTCAAGGTTTATACACTAGGAGTAAGTTTTGAATCACTCATGGCATGAGACTATTCTTTAATTCTTGGTCTCACTCAGGATGTGATTATATGGCATAATCTCCAGTTCTGAGGATGTTTTGAATACATGTTTGTTATGTTCTCTAGTTACATGTGTAAGTGAGTTCTCTCACCCATAACAGTGTACTAGAAGAACCGTTGAATTTCTTGGAACCACATCACATGCCATATGTTCACTAGTGAGATAAAGTGTACAAGAATGGGCTCTATGGGAAATAACTAACAAGTATTATCTTAATCGTTTAACTATTTGACATAGAGATGCACGTCTAAGGTTTTATCACTAGGAGTAAATCTTGGATAATCTCTGGTATGGGAGTATTTGTGTACACTTGGTTTACTTGGGATGTAAATGCATGTCATGTTCTCTCTTCTCAAAAAAATTTCAAACCATATCCTTATGTTCTCTAGGTACATATGTGGATGAGTTCACTAGCCTTCATTGGTGTACTCAGACAAATGTAGAGACATGATGCTGCAATTTTCTTAAAACCACAACACATGTCGTACCTTTTACTAATTAACTCAGGATTTTCAGAATGGGATAGGTATTACCCATTCATTAATGATTATAATAAAATTCATTTTTTCTATTGACCCAAAAATGCCCATCCAAAGTTTAATCACTAGAAGTAAAGATTGGGTAGTCCCTAGAATGGGACTATTCTTGAACTCAAGGTCTCACTTAGGATGCGAACATATGGCATGCGTTGCGGTTCTAAGGTAATTTCAGTAGCATATCCCTTCTATTCTCTGTGTACATATGTGGGAAAGTTCAGTAACCTATGTCGATCATAAAGAGCTATAGGGAAATCATACCAAAATTTTCTTTATAACCACAACGCATGACATGTAGCTACGGAGATCAAGTGTTCAAGGTGGAACATAAAAAAGATGTTATATTAAAATAAGTTCTTTACATATTTTGCATATTTGGGGCTTCAACTTGTCTATTGTTGGTGGTATTTTATGTTAGTTATTATCTTTGCAATGGCTAAATGGGCTTACTCTACTTAATCCCATTAGTATTGGTTTAAATTAATGTTATGTTGTGTCTCCAATGTACTATATCTTAAGATGTGTCTATATATGACTCTTTATACATCTCTCAAATCATAATAAGAGTTTTTCTTCACATGGTTCAAGAGCCATTCTCTTACCCTCAATGTTTCAAGAAGAGCACAACCCCCATACCTCTCTCTCTCGTGTGACACCACCCCTCTCTTATTATTATTCTTCTTCTCTCCCCACCCATCTCCCTCTTGACCCCCTCACGCTCGCTGCCGCTAAAGTGTCGTGCGGCTAGCTACAACATAATAGCTCAATGATAGGCTGCTAGTTGGGTTCTAGGGATGATGACCGTTGCCTTAGCTCTAGTCGAGTATAAATCCACCTTATCTATCCCCATATGTTGCTCTCTCTCTTTAGAGTTTCTGTACTCTAGCTTGCCCAATCTTTTTAGAAGGGGCGTCACAGGTCCATGTCCCCTTAGAAGTTGCACCCATTGCCCCTTGATGAGGTGCTTTGTGTCATAACAACCTCCAATAGGATTTGACTGGTAATCCTCCCCTTTTCCATCATCCACCAAATCTGGAAGTGGCTTGTTTATTACGATAAAGTAGAATTAATTTTCTAAAAAATTGTAACAACCGCCAAACTTATTTCTTTTTTTCCTCCCTAAGCATTATCCCTACATAGATGCATTGCACTGCTAATAGTTAGGGATCGTTTATAATTTTTCCTATCATAGTGCCTTCTCCCTATAATAGTGCTTCAACTATGCTTCTTTTTGGCTATCTCTACCCTCTCACTATACATCTCTACCAGTATTGATTTGTCATTATCCATCTCTACCATTGTTCTACCAATGTGATTGATTCATCATCATGTCTGAAGAAAAGGATGAAGACAAAGTTTCACCTTATACCATTGTCTAGAATGATAATGCTCATGTCTACTTCATCAAATTAAATGGAGAGAACTAATTTCTCTGGATGAATTCTATTAAAAAAAATCTTAAATCCAAAGACAAAGTAAAGTTTATAGAGTAGCCTAGCGAGGATAACCCTAAATGGAAACAAGGAAATGGGCAAGTAAAAAGTTGATTTTGGAATATTAAGGAACCATTTATTTACTCTATATAAATGTTCTACCAAACTAAAAATGAATTGTGGGTTTTTGATCATTGTCACTACATGCCAGAAAAGAATGCAGATCATGCTATAAAATTTGGTATAATATTTTTGATGAAAATTAGGGAGACATTAGCCTTAACGAATATTATGAATCTATTTTCAGTATATCCCAACAACTTGATTACTTTCATCCCATCTCTTCTGAGGATCAAGACAAAGATCATGCTAATACACTCACTACTAAAGATCTCAATGACCTCAATTTGTCCTATAATCTAGTCTGCAACATCATCCTGATAGGCGACAACTTCCCCAATGTGGAAGACATCTTCTCTCATCTTTAGCAATATGATGTTTAGCTCATGTCTTCCACTCCACTAGATTTACAACTTCTTACTATAGCTATTTCTTGTGGACGTGCCCATGGATGTCCTCCAAGACCCAAATGTACTTTCTATAATAAGTTGGACAACTTGGGGAGAAATGCTACAAGAAGCATAGTCATCCCTACGGGTGGAGTTATGGGAATGGTTTTACTCATGTTTCCCAAAGACAAACAACCCACTGTCACTATCTCGTTAGCCAAGTATGAGAAGCTTCTATAAGTCTCTTGACAAGATCCTCAACAACGCACAAGTTCTAGGGATTCCATGACCATGCAACATTCTACAACTCTTCAACACATCTAGCCTCCAACCTAGGTAATGTTGGGGCCTCCATGCTAGCATCCTTTTCTCCTTAGATTGGAAACTCTGGTTCCACCCAACATATCATGGGTATGAGACATCTTCTCTTCCCCACTAAGTCATATATTCCTGATTCATCTATCACTCTAGAAGATGGGTCCATTAAAACTATTCAATGGCGTGGGAGTTTTAACATCTCACCCAATATTAAACTTTAATTTGACCAATTTATTCCCAATTTCCCATATATTTTGATATCCATTTATATTAGTTGACATATTTACTTGCAAAGTCTCCTTCGGTAGCCACAATTACGTGATGAAACATTCTCAAACTTTGATAATGATTGCTCGAGTTCTAGAATTAGTGATCTATACTACTTTACTGGTGATGTCCCTCCATCTACCCTTCTTTTGTGCACACTTCTCCAACTTCATCAACACTACAATCACCCCTTTCTTGAAAATATGAAGCACATGTAACCCTCTTTATCTAGATTACAAAGTCTTCAATGTGACTCTTGTCAGTTTGCGAAGCATCATAGGAGTTCTTTTCCTCAAAAAAATTGTTAATGTTCTTAAGATATTTTTGATGTTATTCATATTGACATTCAATATCCTTTTCAAATCATTCGGTTTAACAGATTGCATAATTTCATTACCTTTGTTGAAGATTTCTCTCGCATGATTTGGTTATACTCATTGAATTATTGTGATAAGATGATTGGTGTTTTCTAGTAGTTCTACAAAACAATTTCAACAAAGTTTTGTAATCCATTAAAATATTTGGGACCAAAAATGATTTGGAATATGTTTTGGGTCAGGTTCCCTCATTTTTATCTAGCAATGGAACCATACATCAATTCTCTTGTGCTCACACCCCACAAAAAATGGGGCTACAGAACATATATAATCATTTACTTGACATTTTTTACACTCTTATCCTTCAAGACAAAGGCCTATTTGTCTGAAGATGTTCTCACCTTTTTCTAGCTTATCAGTCAAAAAATCTTTTTTTCTTTGGAACAAGACACCTTTTTCAATAGCTTTGCCCGTTGAAAAGGCTTTTCACCTTCATCTTCTTGGTTTTGGGTATACTATTTTATTCATAATTTTGATCCAAATATAGATAAAACTTGATCCCATCTTTATTAAAACAATTTTTATTGGCTATTCTACCTTTTAGAAATGTTAACACTGATATAGTCTAAGAAACCATCATATGTATGTATCCTCTAACATTATATTCCACGAATTGGTGTGTTCTCTGATTCTACTTTGTCATCCTCTCCACCTCAACCTAAGTGCTTTGAGCTTGACTTTTCTGACCCCTCGAATCATATACCCAAAACCCATTCTCTTGTGACTCATATCACTCTTATCATTCCTTCACCACCAACATTATATTTGAAACATATAAATTTGAGGATCTATCACACCTTACAACTCTCTATAAAGGTATACATTCTTGCACTCTCTATCATCTAGTTTCTCATACATGTTGCCTATCCAACATTTCATGTACTGCTAAAATCATTTCCCAACATCTTGATTCTATTCAAATTCCAAAAAAAGTTATCATGAGGCCCGTCAGGACCCTAGTTAGAAATATACAATGCTTGAGAAAATGACAATATTGTTGAGATGGCATCTGAGATCTTGTTCCATCCCCAAACAAAAATGTTATGGGTTTTCGACATGTCTTCTCTATCAAATTCAAGTTAGATGGATTGGTGAACAAACACAAAGCCCATTTTATTGCCAAATGATTCACCCATACTTACAATGTCGATCTCTTTGAAACCTTCTCACTGCTCACTCACATTGCTTCAATCAAGATTGTGATATCTCTTGCCACTCAAATGGATCAACCTATATTCTAGCTTGATATAAAAAATGCCTTCCTCCATGGTGATTTAGAGGAATAACTATATGTAGTCTTTAGGATTTTGTACTTAGCAGGAGTATTCGTAAATAGTCTACCATCTCAAATTCTCTTTGTATGACCTCAAGAAGTCATCATAGGTCTGGTTTACAAAACTCTCATGGGTTTTACTATATCTTCTAGTGACCACGACCTCTTCTTTTCTACATCCCAAGTTAGAACCATTATCCTTGCTATCTATGTTGATTATATCATTATCACTGGTAGTGAATTTTGTGGGGTTTCTGCTTTGAAGAAGACACTTGAGCTACATTTTCATACCATGAGTCTAAGACAACTTCACTACTTCTTGGGAACTCAAGTGCTACGTTCTCTCACCCAACTTATTTATCATAGAAAAAGTATGTCCATGACCTCTTGAGGAATTCTAGTTTGCTTAATTCTAAACCTATTTCTTCTCCCATGGATTATCACAAGAAAGCTTTGTCTAAGAGAATTCCTTTCTCAATCTCGAGCAATATAGACACATGGTTGAGAAGCTCATTTATCTTACAATTACCCGACCAAACATAGCCTTTGCTATTAGTGTTGTTAGTCAAAACACGAAAAGACCCCTTACATGCCACTGTAGTCAGGTATAATGTATTCTACAATATCTAAAAAGTACACTTGGTTGGAGTCTCCTATACAAGAAACCACCTTATCCATATATCTCTTTGACTTGGTATGTTGATGCTGATTGGGCTGGAGACGTGAATGATAGAAGATCTATTTATGGCTTCCATGTTCTATTGGGGGGCATCCCATCAGTTGGTGGAGTAAGAAGTAGTCTGTTGTGTCTCATTCTAGCATTGGGGCAGAATATCATGCCATGACACACACTTGTTGTGAAATTCAATGCTAATTTTTCCCTACTCTTGTATTTGTTGGTGTGTTAATTCCCTAGTTGGAGGCCTACTCTAGGCTATCAAAAACATTCGATAGCATGACCCTATTATAAGTGATTGGTAGGAAGTTGGGGCTCAATTTCAGAAGGCCTCTCCCTCCAATCCTCACACGCTATCGTGGTAATGTGGTCTGTGTGAACCGTGCAATGACTGAACGCTATCCTTTACCGACTTAGTTGCTCCCAGAACATGCGATCGAAACCCAGAACCCATAACTTGATCCAAATAGCGTATGCTCTATAACTCTTCTCTTAAACAAAAAGATGTCAGCCTTAGGCATAACTAGAAGAATTGTGTGAATGAAGTGAATTTATCTAGTTGAGGAATTATTGATTCATCCATAACCCAAGGGACAAAATTGGTGGTAAAGTGGGGAGTTGGGGGTAATAAAAGTATGCAAGTCAGCTCACTTCAATACCAACTCCGCTTCCCCATTCATTGAAATCCTAGAGGAATTAAGTAGAGTCATCCCATTTAGCTATTACAGTGATAATAAATAACATATAATACCACCAACATCTATATTTGTGTTGAAATAACAAATATTTTCTCAGGTTGTGAACCACTTAGGATGTGAATCCTGGGAGGAAAATATTCTAACTGAGGACCGCATGGATAGACAATGAGAGTGATGGGCTCCTAAAAACACTTATGAGAGGCCCAATTGTGATGCATGATATTTGAGAAGTTGTAGGCAACGAAGGCTAAGGTTAAAAATATACTCATCAGTTTTGATGAAAATTGAGACATAGGGGATAATTCTAATATTATATGCATCATTTGGGTAAAACTACCCGCGCTAACGTGACAATTGACATTCAAGATTGGCACCAGGTGTCTAATGAAAAGAAGAAGATTCTTTGGCTTGACACCATCGTAAGTATATACAAAACTTGAATTACAAGATCTTTTTTACCTTGACAGTCAAAATGAAGGTATGTTAACAAATACAAAAAAGTGTTTCATTTAGTAAAAAATGATCATAGAAACAATGCAATGCAATCAACATGTAATATATAGTGAGACTTTAAGATTAGACTCATCGAACAATTAATCATCAACCCAAACTTTGTGAAATTTGAGAAGAATACATTTGAGGTATACCCCTACCTTGAACCAAAGGTGTGGGAAATGTTCCAGAAGCATCATGAACATGAATAATTTTAGGTAATTTCCTTAAATAAATAGTATATATAAATGATATGAATTCATGACTAACAATTGTGCTTTTTTCAACTTACCCAAGATCTGAATAAGACTAAAAAAGAAAGGTGAGCCAAAAATGTTCATGTACACTCATGGGTCCCATGTGGATATGATGGATGACATGAGACATATGACTAGACCAAACTGGAGAGAAGGACAAACTTCCAAAAGTGTCATGTTACTTTGATGACATTTGTAGGCATACATGCTACCAGTAGTGGATTGATGTCTTCACAATCCCTACCTCCAAGGAAAGTCCCAACGGCAAAACTAAAAGCAAAAATATAAAATTGTACATATTTAACTATTCTACATTATCTTTTTTTTTGCACTTGTTATGCAAGTTTTACATCTCTCTTTGGTTATTGTATAAAAATAACTAAATCACAATGCCATATAGGTATCTTCAAACCAAAGGGGCAAATATTTAACTCACAATGGCTCGAGGAACTCCAGAGAACCCTAGACATGTTCATGGTGTTGTAGGATAGGCATTGCTAAAAGATTTCTTTGGAACATCCAAACAAAAACATCACACACATGTATTCATGAATCAAAATATCCTACAAGTACACATCCATTTTGTAGTAAGAAAAGAATTGGAGGGCAATAGGAGTTCCTTCCAAGTAAGAAAACCACCAATGGAAGATGTTGTGTCTAGATGGGTCAGTTATCCAAGTGAAGTTCCTATTACCACAATACTCAACAATCATGTGCATGCTAGAAAATGCAAGCTTGTAATGGATGACCCATACAAATGCATGGTGGCTGAGGGTAGAGTGCACCATACTCGAGTCACCACATTACGCCGTGCACCTATGAGATTCAATGTATAGTGTGTATGTAAATTCATTTATTTAGAGGGGTGGGATATGTGTCCTTGTATATCCTTCTTACGAACATGGTAGTGATGCAAAAGGTATCCTAGTTGGGTGACCCAAAAGATTAGAAATATTGTAGAGGTAAAAGTATGATATTCTCATTTCCTTATGCTTAATTTGTTTCTTTGTTAGGTATTTGATTTTTATTATTTATAAAATATGAAAAATATCTAGTAAGCAAGGCTCTAGAGGTTCGTTATTTGAAAAATTATTCATAGTTGGTGGATATGCATACATTGGATTACTTGAAACCAAATACTAAAAAATGCACAAACTCCTGAAATGTTTCATCATGTATGAACTTATCAATGTTTCTAGATGAGGAAACCTCAGGTGGGGAAAGGGAACTAAATATTGCAATTCAATATTGTGAGGAGTTCTTCTTGCATGAATGGTTAAGCACTTCAATAATATAAGTGTTATTGGGAAAAATATCCTTGTAGATTAATTTTATTTCTTAATAGTCAATGCATACATATGATCTAACCATTGTATTTATATCTTTATACATTATCATCAATTCAATTTTGTATATCAAATGTTGGATTTTTAGGCCCTCTATAGTCAGCATTGTAGACAATAACACAAATGAGATGGAGATGTACATGACCACTCATTTTAGTGTTTTAAGGAGAATTGTAAAGATCTCATTTTGCTCAAGACAATATGAACAAAGTATATATATACTTTATCACCAATTGATTTTTTTATCAATTTTATTTCTAAAAAATTTAATGGACAAATGATATGAATTGAAACCCTTTTTGCTAGTTATACATCTGAACAAACTTATGGTGTATGTTTGTGACCATATTGGCAATCTATCAAGATTTCAGGCACTAAATTTTGTTTTAGCACTTTAAATTTACTAAAATTCATTGTTATCTATATACATCAACTTCACGACCCCAAAAAGTCTACCATCCTTCTTATGAACCTGACATGCCAAATCTGGGTCAAAGAAATAAGTAAGAAATCTCAAGAACAAAGCATAAATTTGAGCACAATCATGGTAAATATCCATTCCTGTGTTCTTACACTTCAAACTTGCATATGCTATATATTTATGTGATTTGATCATTGATTTTTATAAGTATTTTTAAGAAGTTACTTTTTCTCATTATGTATCTTCATCATGAATACATGCATTTCTTGTTGAACGAAACAATATGATATTGTAAATTCAATTTTGCTAATGTATTATATTTGGTTATCAATTTTTGACTAGTTCAGAATAAACAATTTGATATTACTAGAGAAATATTTGATGGTCTTTGGGAAATATATTGTATTACTTCTTAGGGGTTGTACAAATTGGAGTCTAGAAAAATACAAATGTATAAATATGGGTCCACTATTATCTATTAATAATTTTTTTGTATATGTTTCTCCTCATTACACACATAGAAACACACACACACATACACACACACACGCACACATGAACACACACACACACATGAAAAACTACTAGAGGGGGGTGAATATGGTTTTATGATATTTTAATAATAATTTAACCAAAGCAAGCAACCACAAAAATATTGGACAAGGGGACAAGGATTTAGAGTGGTTCCAACCTTAGCAAATACTAAGGCAGTAAATCCACTACCCGTTTGCTTACCCAACTGAGATTTTGAAAGTATTTAATTTATTACCTCTCAAGGATGTTACATAAAATTACAACACTTTCACCAAACCCTTCAGACAACCTTCACCTAGAAGTAGTCTCACCAACCTCAAAGCAGCCTTCCTTGAAGTAACCTCAAGCTCCCCCTTGAAGTAGCCTTCCTCTTGAAGTAGCTTCCCGTTGAGACAACCTTCTTGAAGTAGTCTAAAGTCCACCTTCTCCACCGAGAAGAAACTTCTCCAATCCGCAACCTCCAACCCTAGGAGTAGCAAGGAGAATACAAACAATATAAAGGAACAAGAAGGAAGAATAGAAATTACAATACCGTTGTAGCACAAGGCTTGATTTCCTATATCAAGCATTTTGATCTCCTAACCAATGTATATAGAAGTGTTGGTGTAGTGGGTAGGAGATGCTAGTCTATAGGACACAAATTTAGAGCAATGGGAATGAATAACCACTATTGTAGTTGCTCAATTTGCTCACAAGAATGAATAGCCAATTGCATGTATATGCTCAAGTGTTTCACAAGTGTGTTTTGGGTGTCCTATGGCTTGTCCTATTTATAGGAATGGCCTATGGATGCTTAAGGACGTTCTAGACACTTTCTAGAGGGTTCTAAGTGCTCAACTAGCCGTTAGGTATCCATTAGTTGCACTAACAACGACTAGTTAATTAATCCTAAAAATTGCAGACAGAGACATTCTCGGTCGAGGATTTGTCGACCGAGAGTCCTTTGCGGTCGAAGACTTGTCGACCGAGGGACTGTCTGGAGCAAGTGTGTATAACGTTCTGATCCAACTCCCAACTACTTTGTCTGCTGTGTCTAATGACTACCTGGATCATTCTCGGTCGAAGAGTTTGTCGACTGAGAGTGTCTCGGTCGAGAATTTTGTCGACCGAGATTAACCCTATTTCAATGTTTTAAACTGAGTTACTTAGTGTGTGTATGAGTGTGCAATTTTGACACTATTGTAGGGGATGCATTATCTAAATGTTGTGATTGACTAGGGAAGATCTAAATGCTTGATTTACATGATATCTAAGTACTTTTACATTATATATTCGTACAAGTTTTTACATTTTATTACAATCATGAATTAAAGCAATTTGAGCATATAGATCTTCCAAGTTGTGTCATCCACCTAGTTCCTGCAACACTCAAGTAGCACGTTAGATCCAAAAGAATGAAATGTTTGTCATCATCGAAACAAAGGGATTATAATAATGTCCAATTTATCCAACAACCTCCCCCATTTCGAAGATGACAAACAAATCTTAAATATAAAATAAGGAAATATAAATCATACGAGTTTCATACCTAAAGTTTACCTTTTGTAGCCATTTTTGTTTTGCAAGTGGGTGCTGGCTGAGATATTATGAAACTCATTTTATTTGATGTTTTTGATTTTATATTATTTCTCCCCCTTTGTCATTTCAAAAAGATATCCAAGATAATCATTTAGTATGACTTTTTATTTCTCCCCCTTAATTTTATGCTATGCTCCCCCTTAAAGAGATATTCAATTTAAAATCAAGGGATTAATGCAAACCAATTATTGTTAAATTTAGCCATAATTTATTTCTCAATCATTTGCAAAGGATGTTAAGCCTTGAAATGATATGAGTTCCTTTTAAGTTCATGGCATATGTGTATTGATTTCTCATCCATTTTACAAGGGATGTTAAGCCCTGAAAATGATATGAGAATCCTTTAAGCTTATAGTAGAATGTATCTCTAATCAAAACACGGAATGTTAAGCCCTAATTTGTTTAGAGAATTCCATTAAGAACAATATATATGTCATATTCATGAATATTGTAGATTTTCTTTGTTTTCAGAACCAAAATTACTGCTAAGGATACTAAGGTCATAACAAGCTTCAAATGATGTTTACAAAGTTTTGTAAGATTCTTAATCTTGTAATCAAGATAGTTTGTGTGAGCTCCCCCTTAATCTTATAGTCAAGATGATTTAAGGATTCTAAGGTCACAATCAATATTAGATCCTAATAAGTTGACCTTTTATGAGAGTTACGCACTAAAATTATGTTTTCAATATGATAAACACATTTTGAATCAAGATACTAAGATTAAGTGTAGTAAAATGATGTACAAATAAGCATTTTGTCAAGCTTATTTTAGGTCGACCTTGACTTTGACCATAGCGCCCCTTGGTCAAACTTTGATTTCAACCAAGAGGCAATTTCTGCAGATTTTCAAATTAAAATGCATTTGTTCCATGAAATTTTACTATATATGAAAAATGGCATCTTCATATGAGATGAATCACAATGATCAAGAATAATATCCATTTAAGCTAAATTTTAATACACATGGTTCCTATATAGATAGACCAAGGAATACTTGGGACAAACCATGTGGATTATGATAAAATAATAATTTCCTTGATTTAAAACAACATGGTTCATGATTTTCAGTTTTAAGTCAAATCATGTAGAGGATAAACCATGTAAATGATCATGCTTAATAAACTTTTTCAATGAATAAGGTTTCTTCAAAACCAGTCTTCATATAACACTTTTGCAATATGTTTAAGGATTTCATATTCATAATGTTATACCTTAATTCATGATGCAAAAAGATCAATATGTCTTGTTTCAAAGATGGTCTCAAAGATTTATTCTTAATTTGCATATTAAATCAATTAATAACAAATTGATAGCAAACTAGATTAATTGAAAACATGTTCAGTAGAACTTGATTCGGTCGAACTGTTTGTCGACCGAATTTATCTCGGTCGATGTTTTTCTCGATCGAGAGTGCTGTTGTTTGTACATGTTAGATTTGTTGCAAACTTGAAAACAGTAACCTGTTCGGTCGATTATTTCTTGACCGACAATGTTCTCGGTCGAACAGTTACTCGACTGAGAATGTTTCTGTATTGTCCAGCAATTGTTTACAAGTAAATCATAGGTTATTTTCAATTCAATTATACAATTTGAAAACTCAGTTTGGTTGAGATAGAACATATGAATATCAAAGTAACATTTAGATCAAATCTCAACTAATTATATTCAAATCTTTATGTTTTGAGGACCCTAATTAAGGTAAAATTTCAAAGATGTGTCTATGTAGATTTGTTTAAAAATGTATATTTTCAAGTTAGAAATTTTAATTACTTGAATCGATTTGTTATCTTATTATGTTAAGTTGAGATAGACATAGAGATATACGACTAGAGTCTTTGGTCATATCTCAACTTAATTTTGTTCATTTAGTTTGGGGGTTTTGGGACCCATACTAAATCAACATCCTTTTTCTTGTAAGGACATGAGAAAGAGTAATGTCCAAGATGCAAACAATAATGACAACATATAGAATCAACCTCATATCTCTTCCTATGATTTTGTTCTAGGTTGTTCTTGGGTACATATGTATATTTTCCTCTAGGTACTTACATAGATTGATTTTCTAGTGCTTGTGTCTTCTTCCAACTAGGCTTTTGGTAAGGTTTTCCTTTAGGATTATAACCTAGTCCTCTCCTTCCAATTTGACGATAATAATCATTTAAAATTTTATCAAGGGTAGTCCGGCCATAGTAGCCCGGGTGGTAAGAGGTCAGTAAGTCCCAATGAAGGACCCGAGTTCAAACCTCACTGAAGACACTTTGCGAACGGTAATTCACGCTGATTAGGCACGGGAGGGGGGTGACCGGACCACACCCTCTCATGCCTCGAGAGTTTACCATGTCGGCTTCGCCCGAGATGGGTTCTCTCGGTCATAAATTTTTTTTATCAACGGTATCATTGTTACTCAAACTACTAACTTTTTGTTGCAGCTTAACAATCTCATCCATTCTCTTATTGATGTCTAACTTTGCTTGATCTAGATTAGATAACAAGAAATCTCTTTCTTTTACAATAATATCATAATCTAGATGTGTACACAAAACAAGTTAATTTTGAAGATCATTTACTTGAGTTTGCAAGTTTAACTTTTCTAGGGAAAGAAGATTGCAATTTGCTTCTACAGATTTTAGCTTAATATCATGATCTTCAATAACCTTTTTGAGATCTTCATTTTCAGATGTGAGATCAAGAAGTTTAGCATGTAACTCATCATTTGCTTTACTAGATTTCTTTAATTTATTCTTGCACTCAATATACTTATTATGTGTCTCTTCAAGACTAGAAATTAGCTCTTCTTTAGGTAAATCAAAAAGGCTTACCTCTTCTTCTTCTTCTTCACTTATTGTAGCAATAAGACATTCTTTATGCACCTCTTCCTTCTTTGACCTCCATGGATAGCTAGGTGTAGGGTGCCTTGTTCCTAAGAACCAATTGCAACTAGTTGAAGATTGGTCCATGCTTTTCTTTTGCTTGCGGTTGTAGACACCACCACCCTTCATTCTTCAAGACTCAATTAGAGATCCTTGAAGCCTGCTCTGATACCAATTGAAAAACCACTAGAGGTGGGGTGAATAGGGTTTTATGATATTTTAATAATAATTTAACCAAAGCAAGAAACCACAAAAATATTGGACAAGGGGACAAGGATTTAGAGTGGTTCCAACCTTAGCAAATACTAAGGCAGTCAATCCACTACCCGGTTGCTTACCCAACCAGGATTTTGAAAGTATTTAATTTTATTACCTCACAAGGATGTTATATAAAATTAGAACACTTTCACCAAACCCTTCAGACAGCCTTCACCTAGAAGTAGTCTCACCAACCTTGAAGCAGCCTTCCTTGAAGTAACCTCAAGCTCCCCCTTGAAGTAGCCTTCCTCTTGAAGTAGCTTCCCGTTGAGACAACCTTCTTGAAGTAGTCCAAAGTCCACCTTCTCCACCGAGAAGAACCTTCTCCAATCCACAACCTCCAACCCTAGGAGTAGCAAGGAGAATACAAACAATATAAATGAACAAGAAGGAAGAATAGAAATTGCAATACCGTTGTAGCACAAGGCTTGATTTCCTATATCAAGCGTTTTGATCTCCTAACCAATGTATATATAAGTGTTGGTGTAGTAGGTAGGAGATGCTAGCCTATAGGACACGAATTTAGAGCAATGGGAATGAATAGCCACTATTGGAGTTTCTCAATTTGCTCACAAGAATGAATAGCCAATTGCAAGTATATGCTCAAGTGTTGTACAAGTGTGTTTTGGGTGTCCAACGACTTGTCCTATTTATAGGAATGGCCTATGGATGCTTAAGGACGTTCTAGATACTTTCTAGGGGGTTCTAAGTGCTCAAATAGCCGTTAGGTATCTATTAGTTGCACTAACAATGGCTAGTTAATTAATCCTAAAAATTGCAGACAGAGACATTCTCGGTCGAGGATTTGTCGACCGAGAGTCCTTCTCGGTCGAAGACTTGTCGACCGAGGGACTGTCTGGGGCAAGTGTGTATAACGTTTTGATCCAACTCCCAACTACCTTGTCTGCTGTGTCTAACGGTTACCTGGGTCATTCTCAGTCGAAGAGTTTATCGACCGAGAGTGTCTCGGTCGAGAATTTTATCGACCGAGATTAACCCTGTTTCAATGTTTTAAACTAAGTTACTTAGTGTGTGTATGAGTGTGCAGTTTTGACACTATTGTAGGGGATGACTTATCTAAATGTTGTGATTGACTAGGGAAGATCTAAACACTTGATTTACATGATATCTAAGTACTTGTACATTATATATTTGTACAAGTTTTTACATTTTATTACAATCATGAATTAAAGCAATTTGAGCATATAGATCTTCCAAGTTGTGTCATCCACCTAGTTCCTGCAACACTCAAGTAGCACGTTAGATCCACAAGAATGAAATGTTTGTCATCATCGAAATAAAGGGATTATAATAATGTCCAATTTAGCCAACAACACACACACAAACACCCCCCCCACACCCACACACACCCACGCACGCACGCGGGCACACACACACACATGCACGCACACACGCACGCACGTGTACACACACACACATATATTATAATTTTCAACAAAGCTCCTAGTTAGATCTAACTGCATGTAGGGAAAAGAGAGTGAAAAGGAGACATTTCTAGATTTTTGGAGCAATATCTAACATGGATAACCATGGATCTTGACAAGAGGAAGGATAGGGGAGAGAAATCATCAAGAAAAGAGAGGAATAAGAGAATATCTTACATGGAATATTGTAGAAATGAAGCTTTCTAGCAATAGATCCACCAAAGAGAGAAAGATATTCAACTTAAATGCACATGCATGCTTCAAACAATGCCCATAATCCACCTTGAGCTCTTCCCTAGCCTCCATGGCTACTCCCCTCCCCCCTGCCCACACACACATATATATACATACATATATATATACATATATATACATACATATATATATATACATATATATAATATAAAATTTTCAACA
Organism: Alisma plantago-aquatica; assembly: GCA_963693085.1. Lineage (NCBI taxonomy): Eukaryota > Viridiplantae > Streptophyta > Magnoliopsida > Alismatales > Alismataceae > Alisma > Alisma plantago-aquatica. The sequence continues at coordinate 1,589,831,481 of OY856409.1, forward strand.
AAGCTCCTAGTTAGATCTAGCTACATGTAGGGAAAAGAGAGTGAAAAGGAGACATTTTTAGATTTTTGGAGCAAGATCTAACACATATAACCATAGATCTCGACAAGAGGAAGGATAGGGGAGAGAAATCATCAAGAAAAGAGAGGAATAAGAGAATATCTTACATGGAATATTGTAGAAATGAAGCTGTCTAGCAATAGATCCACCAAGGAGAGAAAGATATTCTACTTAAATGCACATGCAAGCTTCAAACAATGCCCATCAGCCACCTTGAGCTCTTCCCTAGCCTCCATGGCTGCTCCACCACATCCTAGAATCTCTCTCTTTGGTTGCAAATGGAGATAGGGTATATGGACATGAGATGTATATAGGTCATAGTGTTCAAAAGTCCAAAACAACCTTTTCTAAGTGATTCCCATAAATACCATTGAAAAAGAGAGATTTTTGAGCCTCTTCCACATCCAAGACATCAACGATGACCCAATGATGGTCCATGCCATCAAGGATCCTATCACGTAGACCCATAAAATCTCCATCCAACCCCACCTATGGAGGCTCACCCACCAAGCTATCAAGTTCACCTCAACTACCCCATTCAGATGCAACTACTTCAAGCAATAGAGACTCAACATTATTCCATCCATTGAGGATCAAACTTAACTTCACCTATTAAGGATAAAGGGAATAGAGGTCCCCTCCTCATGAACCATCAATGGTCCTAACAAACTTCACCTATTGGGGTATTGCTCCATTCACCCATCGAGGTACCAACCAACACCTATAGAGGTACCTCTACAACTAGCTATCAAGGTTCAACTAGACCATACATGTTGATGGTATACTAAATAACCTTATATAGGGTCCTTCACATGACCAATTGAGGTTGGTCTAAAGGAAGTCCATCGAGCCTCAACACCTCAACCACTAAGCCCTAGATTAGAGTGTCAGTTAGAACCTAAGGTTTTATATATTATACAAATAAAGTTTGAAAAGCATGCAAACCACACCAAACCAAGAACATACATAAATAAATCACGAACATAGATATTTTTCTTCACATAATTTTCAACTAGTCCTCATGTTTTTAATAAATTACAAAATTAGGAAAAAATAGAATGAAAATTGAGAAATATTAGGGATTTTTCTTAATTAATTGTTCAGGATCTTAATAAACTACTAATTATGACAAGTAAGCAAGATTAGATATATGTTACAATTAAGTTGGATTAGGGTCCTTACAAGAATAATGATAGGTAACAAACTAATTCTTTTGAAGAGTTGTTGTCAAAGTTTTCTTGGATGGTTGCATTCATTGTAAATAAAGAACCATTACACATCATAGCGAGGGTGTAAGGCTTTACATAATTTTATTGAGACGCCCTTCATTCTGACTTGTTAAAGGAATTAAGAGGTAATGCCCAGAATTATTAGAGATATATAGTGGTGACTTTTGGAACAAAGGCAATGTATTTTGGTATCAGGAAGACATGAATGATTGCAACAAAAATAATTGTGAGTGAGTGTGATGGAATATGATAATTGAAGAAGGAATAACACTATCCTTTGTAGTTAAACATAACTTAGCTTTTAAAAATTATAATTCTTATGACTTGATTGTTACATAGTTGTGGGTATAGGAAAGCTTACAAAGAAAATTTTTTTCATGTGATGGACAAAAACCCAATGATATAGAAAAGTATCCATGTCATTGTTAATATATGATATATCGAAATTCAAATCATTGGAAGTGGAGACCAATGGATTATATGAATGTTTATTAAGCATGGAAATGATTACTAGAAATACTAGTAACGAAAGAAGCAATAACTATAATTGTTTATTGGATAGAGTCATTACTTGTCTGTGAATGATAAGAATAATATGTAAGAGATGAATCAAAATCAAAGATTTACCTACTTCCAGTGGGTGTAATTAGAGGTAGAATTAAGGCAACAACAGAGGAGTCCTGTAAAATTTGGTGTAGGTCCACTGAGGCCTTTCCCTCAACTGTTTTGCTATGGACCTAGGGTAACTACAAGGAGTGAGACCCGAGAGGGGATCCACTCCCTACTAAAATTTGTGGAATAAATCATCTATTCCAAACATACTGATAAGCATGTCAGAATAGGTGTACATTTTTTTTATACTCAGATGATGATATAAAAAAGAGACCACAGTATAGTAGAGAAATAAAATAATGACTATAATCAATATTAGAAAAGTACACCATCAACTCCCATATGTGGTTTACATGAAAATACAACAATGACTAGGATCCAAGTAAAGGGATATCTAATCTGTCTCAACTTTGTCTCCCATTAAGAGTCGTCTGCATATGCTAGGTCCATGTATGCATGTAATGTCTTCCATGTCCTACACCTAGGGTTGTGCTACCTCTGGGTGGGTTAAAAGATAAGACCATGAGGAGGAAAACAAAAGGAAAGGATGCCAACAAAAATTGAGTATGTGTAGTAAATAACAATCAGGCACTACTTTAGAAAATTCAAACTAAGGGCATCAAAATAAGGGACGATAAAGAGAAATAAGTTTCAAGAGAAATACCAAGTCAAGGGATGAGGCATGTCTAACTAAGGAATATCAAGTAGGGGGCCTTGCCTTTAAAAATCTTTATAAATAATATCAAATATTAATTGTGCATGTAAAAAACAAAGAATAAAATCATCTCAAGTAGGTCTAAGACACCATTAGATCTCAACCTAAAATAAATAATAGGTGGAAATATCACACCCTGGTGGAGATAACACAACCCTAAAAATAATAGGTGGAAATATCACACCCATGTATATATGGTTGTATGGATGTATCACTAAAAGAAATAAAGTTACTCTAAGCATGCACATAAATTGGAAAAGGCAAGTATTAGTTTAGTCAATATAAAATAATAGGATGAGAGAATTCAAAACATATCATGTAGGTCAAAAGGCCCATAAGTGTTGTCCAAGAAAATAAGAATTTCATAATGATGAAAAATAGAATATCAAGTAATGCCTCATATGGGAAATAAAATTTTGTCATGATAGTAGTGCCTAGATAATGGATAAGATGCACATACCTCAACTTAAGCTGTTAAGTCAGAGATTGAATCCTAACCCTTCCAATTCTAAAGTGAACTTAACGTATGTATAGGATTAGGTCCAACATTTAGGGTTTAACTTCTAAAACATATGCATTGTCAAAACCTTAGAAATGCAAATCGATCAGCAAAAGCCTAGGTTGGCTCTTATTTTTGACCTACCATTGAGTTCATAGTTTCTTGATGATATCTTGACTCAAAAGCACAACTTTGTTGATCATGATATTATCTTTAGTTATTATTAAGATCATAAGTGAAAGCAAAACCCCAAAAATCCAAATCTTTGGCAAAAACTAGTTTGACACATGAACTCATCTTAAAGAGAGGTTCCAAGGTTACTGTTCATAGATTTGACTCCAAGATCTCAAATTTATCCTTTAAAACCTATATTTAATTATTAATGTGATATTATGAATGTTTGAAACCCTAAGAATCTGATCTGTAAAATTTGAGAATTAGACAATGAAAACTATACCAAAAGGTAGAGAGAATTCTCACGATTCCAAAACATAGTTTTGTGTAATTTTTGGATAATCAGGAATTCATTATGGATTTTACAAGTTTTAGGATATTTACTAATAATCTGTGAAGAATATTTTGCAAAATACTAAAATGCACTTGCATTAAGATTCAAAACTTAGAGCGTGATACATGATATTATTGCAATATTGTTTTTTTTATGAATGTGGCTAAAACCAGATCAAACGTTGAAAATTAGCATAATACCCATGCTAGGTAATAGTACTGAAAAGGGTCGAGGAAGGAAAAACTGGGGATTTTACCATTGGTTTATCCTCAACTACTTGCTTGGCCTCTATGGACATGAACCACGAGCAACAATGGCATCTGGATTTGGGGGAATTCGATAGGCGCCTGCTCACGTCAAAGAAATTTGCACGAGAAAAGGGAGGGCCTCTAGGAACCTTACCTTTAGAGGAATTGAACTAGAGTGAGGAGAATAACTAGAAATGTGCTCCAGAACCAAGAGATGGAGAATTCCTTGGTGACAGATGATCACACGACCAAAGTAGAAATTGAAGCCAGGGAATAGAAGCTTGTGATGCAGCGGAATCAGAGAAAGGGTCATCCTTTTATAAGGTTGGGTATTAGGGTTTCTAGGGGTGGTAGCTTCGAGAGACAGGGGGAGATTGGGGTGTTTCTAGAATACGTGATAATATGCTATGTGTGAGGTATGGTTCGATGTGGAATTGAAAGAGAAACTTATAGGTGAAGAAATCATGCAAAATGATTTACTGTGGTGAGATAAATCCCCAAATTGTAGAGGCATACACATAGGCCTGGTTTCCTGATTTGGCTTGGGGTTGAAGATGATCCCTGAGATGTATGATCAGAATCTAAAATTGAGCCAAAATTTGTGTCATAGACTATAGATGTGCATACTCTGTGACAATAGTGCTTTCCAAATCAAAATCAAATAAAATGGTGTAACTTCAATTTCTTTTATTTTTCTTTCGAATTGGATGAGTAATTACCACTCAAATAAAGTGAAATTTGGTGAGTATGGTAATAATCACCCAAACAATTCAATTTTGGAGTCAATTTTTCCTTTAGGAAAACTTTAATATGTGAAACACACCATTTGAGGGAAAGTATATTTTCTTCATATTAATGCATTCATTTATTATTTATAAACAAAATTTTGTGTGTAAGTATCTCTTAACTAAACCCAACCAAAGGAAAAATCTATAAAGATAATTTTGGATCAAAATTCCTTAGTCTAACAAATTTGCACAACTTACCCCCCAAAGTAGTGAATATCCTCTATTTCTTGTATAAACACGTCAAATCATCATGTGTTAGTTTAAAACTCTTACATTTGAAAGTTATTAATATACTAATACACTCCAATATAAAAAGAGGATGTCAAAATAAAACATTATAGAATAAAGGGTAAATGATATAAATTACCTAAATTTGAGTACTTTATAGATACTGGCCCCTAGTTGTTGAAATGGGCAAGAGGATTGTGTTAGGCTCATCTTCAATGATGAGATTGGGTGGGGGTCCACAACAACCTTCTTGATCCTAAAAGTGAACCATAATTTCCTTATTGTCTGTTGGATAGAGTTCTATCATACAATCGAGGTCAAGTCCTAGGTTGTGGATCATCTCTTCCCACCCTACAATCGCAACATGTCATAGTTGTTGTCCTAGAGATAAAGGACAAAAACTTACTTGTCACAAATCTGGATCCTAACCTACCCGAGCCGATATCTAAGCTGTTGCATCTCTACATAATGAAGAGGGAGATCCTTTCCTAAGGGTAGGGTATCACTATGGGGAAGATACTCATACCCAGTGAATCATGTTTGGACTATGTGGGAGAAGATGAGCAAACAGAGTGATATGGCAAAGTAGAGAGGGAGTGATGGTTTTAACACTGTTGAGATCACTATTAAGTATACATGCATTGATCCACTTAGTAGATGAAGAGTCAACAGTTTTATTATTTGCTTTGGAAGCTGAAAAGCACATAAAGTTCACTAGGAGAAATTGGCTATTGTATAGTGATGATGAGATGAAGCATCATGCATGACGAATGACTACCCATTGAAGGTTTATATACCTTTGTGTGGTTAATATGCATAGGATGAGTCCACCTTTCCTCATCAAGGGACGAGAGAGACAAAAGGACAAGTGAGTTAGAAAGATAAATATATTAATGAAGAGACCCTAGGACATTGTTATAGAGTTGATTGATTACTACATTCATGCACAAGTGTCAATGAAAAGAAAACATGAGAATCTAACCACAATCTTGCAAAATGGGTGGCTATGATGTGTAAGGATGGTGATATCACTGGTGCCAACAGTCATGATGAGAAGGAAATCTTGATGGCACTATGCAATTCCCTATGAATGACATCTCCATTGCCACATCCTCTAGCATAAAACCTAACTTAATCATGGTCTTCTGCCATTTCCATTATGAACCACACTTCATCATGCATGATGGATGACTACCGGTTGAACACTTATATATATTTGTGTGGTGAGTCTAAATAGGGTGAGTCAATATTTCCTCATCAGGGAAGACATGGATAAAGGGATAAGTGAGTTAGAAATATAAGTATATTGCTGAGGAGACCTTATGATGTTGTTATAGGGCTACCTCAAGAATAAATGAGTGACTACTTCATTCATGCACAAGTGTCAATGAAAGAAAACATGAGAATATTAGCACAACCTTGTACAAAAGGTGTCTATGATGTGGAGGCATGGCGAGATGGTTGGTGGAAACAATCATGATGAGAAGGAAAGCTTCATGGCACCATGCTATTTCCCGATGAACATCATCTCCATTGCCACATCCTCTAGCACAAACCCTAGACAAATATTGGTCTTGTGCCATTTCCATCATGACACACACTACCTTTCATGTTGATTTCTTTCTTTAATGATGCACTTGGAGAGTCCTAGCAATTAAGTTTGCTCGAAATTGCCATATTTTTGTGTATATTTTGTCTTTTAGAGTTGATAAAAAAAACATTCAAAGAGGTGTATTTACATCCACAACTTCTACAACCACTCACAACTAACCTTTATTGATGTTCTAGTAATAGAGAACCTAGAATTTGTTTGGTGGTGCATCAAACTAGGCATCACTTCTTAGTGGAAACTATAGTCATTAAATGATCGCTGCCTTAAGCCTATATTTATATTGATGTAAGATATGATGTGAAGGTAATCAAAATGAGAAACTTATATATTATCACAAGTAAGTTCTAAATATTATGAATACAAGTTTCTTGAATGAATATATTTATAAATGAGGGCTAAATAAATTATGTACCCTTGTTACCCAAGTTTCATTGTGTTACTGATACATGGCTTGAGTAAGAAACTAGCACCTTTTGTTATTATGCATTTGATATTTTTGGAAAAAAAATCTCACTATTGGTTCTCTTAATTATTGATTTATTTTATCAATATTAGTTACCTTGAACAAATTGTTATTTTTTTCCATTAGGGAACAATTCAATCCTCGTCTAAGTTTCTTATTTCTATAATTAGTTTAGGGTGCTCAACAAAGGAAATAATGGAATAACTTTTATTAAAGGTTCCTAGGAGTGTCTATTCATTTGATGATAATTACTAAAATTATCAACTTAATTATCCAAAATTTTCATCATAACTTGTGAATATGAATCTTGTATGTAATATGTAATTCGATATCCTTACATGTGTACAAAAGATATACTTATTTTTCAAATAGAGAAAAACACAATTTTAAGACTTATTAAGAATGAGGGATGCTGTGCCAATGTATTGGCACTTGAGTGATAAAGTTGGTGTTGTATTACCGAGAGGTCACTGGTTTGAAATCCCTTGGCAAGGGGATGAATAAAGAATGAAGGATGACAACTTTTTTCAATGTACCTAATAAATAATTACCTACCATAAACTAAGATATCATGGAGGCGGAACAACTTATATTTATTATGAAAATGTCACTCATATTTATATGGACTTGGGTGGGGGACAATAACCCAAGTACGTAATGTGGGAGTAAACTTAAATATAAAAAAAACAATAGATAAGTAGAAAATATGTATATACATGTATGCATTTTAACATTTTCCTCAATCCAATGCGTACAAATAATTGGAAACAAGCTGGTTGCGTGAAACATTGACCCAAAACCCATTGGGGACTTATTAAAAAGATATTCCACTTGATATTATAATCAATTCAGTACAACTTTGAGTCTAAATCTTAGACATTTTCATGAATGAAGTTTGAATAAACTTTGAGATGTTTCATCTTTCCATGAAAGACAAGATTTAAAATAATGTGGACTGATGTGCACAAGTCATATCACTTTTTGGACCTTTTTAGATGCACTTTTCACTTATTTTGACCATAATTCAATGCTCAATCAAGTTAGATTTTCCACTTTTTAGTTGTTTTACTCTTTTCATGTTTGTGACAACAGGTACATGACTATGACAAGGAAATGGGATCAATCCAACCAAAATCCAACATTAATTGGATTCCCCAGGAGATTTCACATATCACAAGGGATTACTTGAAGTTTCTGAAGAGAACACCGTGTATGTGTTTTAGCACACGGTGTGTGAGTTTACAAATGGATTTCATTCACTGTGAAGAGAAGAAATACATTGTGGATCTTAGACCACACGACGTGTCCACTCAGTTAAACGATCTAGCTAGAAATTATGCCAAAAGACACATGATGTGTTGGTATGTATGCCCATAGAGAAAGTCATATGATGATTGTAATGGGATACTTTGTGAATGATTTGAATAATAATAAAGGCAATTTCCAATCTATATGTTTAAACTGTTTCTGAGATGATGGTGTAACATGATAGATGTCTAAAGATTGTTTTACTCAATGACGTATGCTTTTGGGTTGAGGACCTAAACGATGAGATCATACGGATGCTAAGAGTATTCTTTCTTGTTTAGTCCCTGGTCGGTTGTTATTGTAGAAATAACCATAGACATTAATAACACTAAAGACTAGATTGTGTGTTGGTTGATGACAAAATCTCATTAGTCATGATATAGTGATATCAAACCAAGCACATAGGTACTTGTTAGAGAACAAGGTACCAGACAGACCCACCGTGAGAGTGATACATGGAACCATGACTTGGTAGTCACAGTCAGCTCTCACAGTGATGGTGGTGAGTGTGATTCTTAGACCTGAAATCACTACACTCAACACATGTCGTTGAGTACACTTTGACATCATCAAACGCGGTCCTGAAACATGGGTTGTTATAAAGGTGATGATTGGGTGGCTTTGACACATGGGGCTTTTGAGGGGTGAGTGATAGTTATGGGATTTGTCCCTCCTGAGGGAGTTTGATATCCTTGGCTACTTGATGAGTAGGATTGAGAAAAGGCATGTGCATGCACGTGTGAATCAATATGTGATATTGATGTCATACATATCTCACTCGGTCTACTCTGAGATCAAGGAAATGAATGAACATTGACAGGATGACTGTTCCATGCCTCGAGTTCATTCTGGATATCAGTGACAAAGGAATTATACATTCATTGTAACACCATTCACGGATTGTAGGGATGAAAGTTGTTCTCCAACTTTCTATTTCACTTGGGTAGCAATGACGTGTGACTAGGCACCGCTCTTTGCTTGTAAAGTCATAAGTGTTATGGACTTTCACTACCAACGAGAAATGGACATGCATGGGCACACACATAGGATTTAACCTGGAAGAGGAGTTTTATCCACAAGAAATGTTTAGATTGATTACTAAAGGAGTTTAGTAGTTCAATTAAACACTCAATTAACCGATAGCTCAATATCATAATGTTCAAAGTGTTGGACGCATTGATTGGAGTATCAGATTGATTGAAATTGCAATTGAATGATTCTGCACAACCTGTACTCCCAACCGATCGGCTCATGTGATGAACTGGTCGGCTGAGGTTGCTGAACCGGTCGGCTCAAATGTTGAACCGATCGGCTCATGTACAAAGTGAAACGAGCGGTTCAAGTGTTGAACCGATCGGTTCAACTGGTGCAACCGAGCAACTTGGGAAAGTAGGATTGGTGAGAATTTTCCTTTCGTTTCAATTATCCAATTTGATTGGAAATAGGATTGGTATTCGATACCAATTGGAAACAAAAGAAGGAAATTCAATCGGGAACCAACCTGGAACCCCAACTGACCGGTTCAGGAGTGAACCGATCGGTTCAAAGGTCCCAAACGATCAGTTCAATAGTGAACCGATCAGTTCAGGTACCCAACCGACCGGTTCACTTGTGAACCGATCGGTTTAGGTTGTGAGTTGGTTTCTTTTGTGGAAAATCTCGAACCCTTCTACTCCTGCTTTTAGTCCCATATTGCCAGGGACAGAGAACCCTGTCCCATGACCCGCCTATATATATAGGGGTATTGGGGGCTTCTCAGAACACAACTCAGTGCAAGTTGGTTGCTCTGCAAAGTTGTCATTCTCTCTGGTTTTGGTAACCAAGAGAGAGCCCGAGCAAGTGCTTCCCGCAAAGGGAGGTGCAGCAAGGGAAGGACAACTGTAGTTGCAATTGGCAGCAAGAGAGTGTGTTGGCGACTAGTACGTCAACAGGAGGGTGCGACTCCTTCAACTTCCTTGTGGGACAAGGAGAGTGGAGTTCCAGGTGATCCATGTGGACTACTTCAGAGGCAGGAGGTCACTGCCGCTCAGGAGGACAACTATCATCCGACAGTCCGGTAGGAGGAGGAGTCGTCAGTCTCGGTGCGACCAGGAGCTGCACAGACACCGTCCAAGACCAGAGGTGAGGACCGCACAAGGCACGAGGTACTATTGCCGAGCAAGCCTCGAGACAAGGTATGATTCTCAAACCATCTTTCCTATTATATAGACGTTGACGCGATTCCTTTCGTTCTGGGTTTTGGGGAGAAAATTTTTGTTTCCGCTGCTTCTCTACCTCCTCTAAAACCCAACAGTGGTATCCGAGCCACGTCAACCACTCTATATTTTAGGATTATCGATATGATCGATTTTGGTTTGTTGCCTTTATTTATTGCATGCGATGCGAATAATATCAACTTTATACATGTCCAATCCACCAATCCCTAATATACATATAAGATATGTAATATTAATGCATTCGATACGCGTCACCCTTTAACGAGTTTTGTGGTGGATGTGTAGCATGATTATGGCCTATAAACCCCTATATCTGTGTGTGGTTGTTTGTGTGGTTGCTTGCATCTCGGTCTGCGCACCGATTCCCTTTCTCCTATTCCTGATGTAACTTGAAATAATTCGTGAATTCTTTTCCTACCTTTGCTCCCCCCGAATGTAACTCGAGGTTTCACAATTCAATTGTAAATAGGATAGATTTTATTTCATGTTATGTCAAAGAACGGCGGACGACCTGAAGACAATCGACTCAAGGAGTGAACCGATCGGTTGGTGATTCAGACGACCGGTTTGAGGAACGAGATGAGTGGGTGGAGACCTGAGAAGATGCACGACGACCGGTGAACCGATTGGCTAGAGGCGCCAGTCGATCGGCTGGTGGCACCCGAACAACCTACCTGATGGCGAGCCGATCAGTCATGGAGACGAGTTGATCAAACCCAAAAAGGCAGGCACAAATTTCATCTTGTATAGGTTGCATGTAATGTAGACCTAGATGACCGTGATTCCTTTTGGCTCGAGGAATCACAAATAGGATGGCCATAATCATTGCCTTTTATCATTTTGCATGTTTTCTGTGGGATATAGCATGTATATGATACATACTATGTATTGTGGTGATTGGATATGTATATGTATATAAAAACCAAATCCCTCATTAAATATTAAGTCTTATACACCTTCCATTAGTGAAACACATGGAAAACTTGATCGACCAAGCGTAGGTTACGCCAAAGCGTGGTGCACCATCTATCTTGTGGAAGTGTGAAGGGTCGACATGTAGGTTCTGCCAAAGCAGGGTGCATGTTTACCGTGTCGACTTTTGGGTTAGACTTAACTGGTGATTCTTAGAGCGTCTAAGCCCAGAGGCAAAGAATGTTCATGGAAAGGTGTTGCGCATGTTCATTCATCAAGAGTTGCATATGATGCAATTGGCAAGAGTTGCCTACCCGGAAGATCTGAGTTGTGGGTGACAACCAAAGCTGGTCCATGGCTTAGAGGATTCCTGGATCTTGACCAACTAGAAGATTGTGCACTGCAATCTTCCGAATTGATGGTGAGGGCTATCAATTTGAGTCAAAATAGTGGGAGCGGTAATTAATTAAAGGCCTAATTAACTATCGTCAAATTTATTCAAATCAAATCAAAAAGATTTTGACAAATGCAAATTTTCTCTTGTAGAATGGCAAAAGAATCATCTTTAAAAATGGGCAAATTAATTGAGAATAAATTCCATAACTGGTTGAGGTCTGTGAGAAGTGTTCTGCACAATCCAGATATACCAAAAGCCTTAGAATCCACTCTATGTACACTTAATGCGTTGGTGAAGAAGAAAGTAGGTAAGGGAGAGACGTGTTCTCTCGCCAAACCAATTTCTTCTACATGGAGAGGATGGAAGGAACAATGGAAGAAGAAGTCGGAGATAGAGATCTCTACTTCTGGTGTATACGTGATAGAGATTAACTTTACTACTTCTTCGTCATGAGTACTTGATACCGGATGTGGATCTCACATTTGTTCAAATGTGAAGGATGTTAAGAGAAGTAGGCCTTTAGGGAAAGGCGTGGTTGAACTACATGTTGCCAATGGGGCAAGAGTTTCCGCCAGTGCCGTAGGAACCTATGAGTTAACTCTACCTAGTGGGCTAATAATAGAGTTGAAGAACTGCTATTATGTACCTGCCATAAATAGGAATATCATTTCCGTCTCTTATTTGGACAAAGATGGATTTGAATTTCTTATTAAGAATGGAAAGTGTTCCATTTCTAAAGATGGGATCTTTTATGGCAGTGCCCCTATGTCTTATGGTCTATACTTGATAGACTTGGATACAAGTGTATACAACGTAAACACCAAAAAGCAAAAACTCAACGACTCAAACAAAACATATCTCTGGCATTGTCGTCTAGCGCACATAAATGAGAAGCGCATTTCTAGACTCCATAAAGATGGTTATCTAGACTCTTTTGATTATGAATCAATAGAGACATGTGAATCTTGTTTGTTGGGAAAGATGACCAAGAATCCCTTTTCAGGTAAAGGAGAGAGAGCTAGTGATCTATTAGGACTCATACATACTGATGTATGTGGGCCTTTTAGAACTAATGCCAGAGGTGGGTATCAGTACTTCATTACCTTTACTGATGACTTCAATAGGTATGTCTATGTGTACCTGATGAAACATAAGTCAGAAACCCTTGAAAGGTTCAAGGATTTCATGAATGAAGTACAGAACCAGCTTGGTAAAAGTATTAAGGCACTTCGTTCCGATCGAGGTGGAGAATACTTGAGCCAGGAGTTTGAAGACCTTCTGCGAGCCCGTGGTATTGTATCACAGTGGACTCCGCCTGGAACACCATAGCATAATGGTGTGTCTGAAAGAAGGAATCGCACATTGTTGGATATGGTGTGATCAATGATGAGTTTTGCTGATCTTCCAATTTCTTTCTGGGGTTATGCTCTTGAAACCGCCGCGTTTACACTTAACCGAGTACCATCTAAATCGGTTCAAAAGACACCATATGAGATATGGACTGGGAAGCGTCCCAATTTGTCTTTTATGAAGATTTGGGGTTGTGAGGCTTACGTCAAGAAAATGTTTCCTGATAAGCTTGGGCCCAAATCCGATAAATGTTATTTTGTTGGATATCCCAAGGAGACCAAGGGATATTATCTATTCCACCCTACTGACAACAAAGTGTTTGTTGCCAGGGATGCTGTATTCCTAGAGAAGGAATTTATTTCCAAAGGAAACAGTGGGAGGAATATAGAGCTTGAAGAGATTCAAGCCCAACAAGAAAACGTTGAACCGGTAGATGTACCAGAGGAAAATGCAGATTCATAAGGTGTTGTGGAATCTCAGTCTCCTCAGGTAACACAAGGACCTCGTAGATCTAGTAGGACTCGCCTTGAACCTGAGAGGTTTGGATACCTTGTAACTCAGGAAGGTGGAGAGTTGATCATAGATGATCCAACTACCTACGTAGAGGCTATGGAGGGACCAGATTCTGAGAAATAGCTTGAAGCCATGAGATCCGAGATGGAATCCATGTACTCCAACAAAGTATGGACTTTGGTGGAACCACCCGAAGGGGTAAAACCCATAGGGTGCAAGTGGGTCTTCAAGAAAAAGACCGACATGGATGGCAATGTGCAAACTTATAAAGGTAGATTGGTTGCAAAGGGATTTTGACAAGTTCAAGGTGTTGACTATGACGAAACCTTTTCTCCAGTTGCCATGATTAAGTCCATCAGGATCATGCTTGCTATTGCAGCTTATTATGAATATGAGATTTGGCAGATGGATGTTAAAACCGCATTCCTTAACAGGAATATACATGAGGATGTGTACATGACACAACCTGAAGGTTTTGTAGATCCAAAGAATGCCAATAAAGTCTGTAAACTGCAAAGGTCAATCTATGGATTGAAGCAAGCATCTCGGAGTTGGAATCTTCGATTTGATGAGGAAGTCAAAGTGTTTGGCTTTATTCAAAATGAAGATGAACCTTGTGTGTACAAGAAGGTTAGTGGGAGCTCGAACACATTCCTCATATTGTATGTGGATGACATACTTTTGATGGGGAATGATGTCTTAGCCTTAGAGAAGGTAAAGACTTGGCTTGGGAAAACTTTCTCAATGAAGGACTTAGGAGAAGCATCCTACATTCTGGGAATTAAGATCTATAGAGATAGATCTAGAAGGCTTCTCGGACTAAGTCAAAGCACGTACATAGATAAGGTGCTGAAGCAGTTCAGCATGGAGAACTCAAAGAGAGGCAACATCCCCATGCTACATGGAGTCACCGTCTCTAGAGCTCAATGTCCCCAATCTTGTGAAGAGAGGGAGCGTATGAATGGGATCCCATATGCGTCAGCCATCAGATCCATCATGTACGCTATGTTGTGCACACGCCCAGATGTCTCGTATGCTCTAAGCATGACGAGCAGGTACCAGTTAGATCCCGGGGATGCTCACTGGACAGCCGTGAAGAACATCCTCAAGTACTTGCGAAGGACTAAGGATCAGTTTCTTGTGTACGGCGGCGAGGAAGAGCTGGTTGTAAAGGGTTACACCGATGCAAGCTTCCAAACCGATAAAGATGATTACAGATCGCAGTCAGGATTTGTGTTTTGCCTTAATAATGGAGCTGTGAGCTGGAAGAGTTCCAAGCAAGAAACAGTTGCCGATTCTACTATAGAGGCCGAGTATATTGCTGCTTCGCATGCAGCAAAGGAGGCTGTGTGGATCAGGAAGTTCATTTCTGAACTTGGTGTAGTTCCCAGTAGCTGTGATGCAATTGAGCTTTATTGTGACAATAATGGAGCTATTGCACAAGCTAAGGAGCCCAGATCACATCAGCGGTCCAAGCACATACTGCGGCGCTTCCATCTCATACGAGAGATCGTACAATGAGGAGATGTGAAGATTTGCAAAGTACCAACTAAAGACAATATAGCTGATCCACTGATTAAGGCCCTTTCTCAGCAGAAGTATGATGGTCATGCTAGGTCACAAGGACTGCGTTTCCTTGGTGACTGGCTCTAAGTGCAAGTGGGAGTCTGTTGGTATGTATGCCCATAGAGAAAGTCATATGATGATTGTAATGGGATACTTTGTGAATGATTTGAATAATAATAAAGGCAATTTCCAATCTATATATTTAAACTGTTTCTGAGATGATGGTGTAACATGATAGATGTCTAAAGATTGTTTTACTCAATGACGTATGCTTTTGCGTTGAGGACCTAAACGATGAGATCATACGGATGCTAAGAGTATTTTTTCTTGTTTAGTCCTTGGTCGGTTGTTATTGTGGAAATAACCATAGACATCAATAACACTAAAGACTAGATTGTGTGTTGGTTGATGACAAAATATCATTAGTCATGATATAGTGATATCAAACCAAGCACATAGGTACTTGTTAGAGAACAAGGTACCTGACAGACCCACCGTGAGAGTGATACATGGAACCATGACTTGGTAGTCACAGTCAGCTCTCACAGTGATGGTGGTGAGTGTGATTCTTAGACCTAAAATCACTACACTCAACACATGTCGTTGAGTACACTTTGACATCATCAAACGCAGTCCTGAAACATGGGTTGTTATAAAGGTGATGATTGGGTGGCTTTGACACATGGGGCTTTTGAGGGGTGAGTGATAGATATGGGATTTGTCCCTCCTGAGGGAGTTTGATATCCTTGGCCACTTGATGAGTAGGATTGAGAAAAGGCATGCGCATGCACGTGTGAATCAATATGTAATATTAATGTCATACACATCTCACTCGGTCTACTCTGAGATCAAGGAAATGAATGAACATTGACATGATGACTGTTCCATGCCTCGAGTTCATTCTGGATATCAGTGACAAAGGAATTATACATTCATTGTAACACCATTCACAGATTGTAGGGATGAAAGTTGTTCTCCAACTTTCTATTTCACTTGGGTAGCAATGACGTGTGACTAGGCACCGCTCTTTGCTTGTAAAGTCATAAGTGTTATGGACTTTCACTGCCAACATGAAATGGACCTGCAGGGTCACACACATAGGATTTAACCTGGAAGAGGAGTTTCCTCCACAAGCAATGTTTATATTGATTACTAAAGGAGTTTAGTAGTTCAATTAAACACTCAATTAATCGATATCTCAATATCATAATGTTCAAAGTGTTGGACGCATTGATTGGAGTATCAGATTGATTGAAATCGCAATTGACTGATTCTGCACAACCTGCACTCCCAACTGATTGGCTCATGTGATGAACCGGTCGGCTGAGGTTGCTGAACCGGTCGGCTCAAATGTTGAACCGATCGGCTCATGCACAAAGTGAAATGAGCGGTTCAAGTGTTGAACCGATCGGTTCAACTAGTGCAACCGAGCAACTTGGGAAAGTAGGATTGGTGAGAATTTTCCTTTCATTTCAATTATCCAATTTGATTGGAAATAGGATTGGTATTCGATACTAATTGGAAACAAAAGAAGGAAAGTCAATCGGGAACCAACCTGGAACCCCAACCGACCGGTTCAGGAGTGAACCGATCGGTTCAAAGGTCCCAAACGATCGGTTCAATAGTGAACCGATCAGTTTAGGTTGCGAGTTGGTTGCTTTTGTGGAAAATCTCGAACCCTTCTATTCTTGCTTTTAGTCCCATATTGCCGGGGACAGAGAACCCTATCCCATGACCCACCTATATATATAGGGGTATTGGGGGCTTCTCAGATTACAACTCAGTACTAGTTGGTTGCTCTGCAAAGTTGTCGTTCTCTCTGGTTTTGGTAACCGAGAGAGAGCCCGAGCAAGTGCTTCCCGCAAAGGGAGGTGAAGCAAGGGAAGTACAACTGTAGTTGCAATTGGCAGCAGGAGAGTGTGTTGGTGACTAGTACGTCAACAGGAGGGTGCGACTCCTTCCACTTCCTTGTGGGACAAGGAGAGTGGAGTTCCAGGTGGTCCGCGTGGACTACTTCAGAGGTGGGAGGTCACTGCCGCTCAGGAGGACAACTATCATCTGACAGTCCGATAGGAGGAGGAGTCGTCAGTCCCGGTGCGACCAGGAGCTGCACAGACACCGTCCAAGACCGGAGGTGAGGACCGCACAAGGCGCGATGTACTGTCGCCGAGCAAGCCTCGGGACAAGGTATGATTCTCAAACCATCTTTCCTATTATATAGACGTTGACGCGATTCCTTTCGTTCTGGGTTTTGGGGAGAAAATTTTTGTTTCCGCTGCTTCTCTGCCTCCTCTAAAACCCAACATGATGGGCTTATTAGCACGCGCCATGTTCAATCCGATCATATTTACCTATGTTCTCTCTGACTTCTAGAAACACAATGTGTCTCAGAGATGACACACCATGCACTCTTTGGGCAAGGTAGTTTTTGAAGCGAGTTACTCAAGATGACACACTGTTTATCTTCCCAGACACGTTGTGTCACAATCATTTCTAGAGGTTTTGAAAATAACTATCCCTCATTTTTATATACAAAATCCCACAAAAGGAACACTTATCTCTCATCATTTTAAAACACTTTTTGACCAGAGAACATACCAGAGCAGAGGAGGGCAATTTTGGAGAAGAAGATATGATTTATTGTGAGAGAACCTCTTTTCTACTCATTTCTCCTTCAAGGATTGTAGCAGAAGATTCTCTTTTCCACTCCAACCACTAGGGAGAGAAGGTTGTTGGAGAAGAAGCACCAGCAAGGGTGGAATTTCATCTTGAAATCATAGTTCTTCCTTATTCTTTGTACTTCCCTTGCTCTTTCTTTCGTTGGTCATGTTTAAGTCCCTAATTTGTAGTATGTACTTGTGTTTCATCATCATGAGTGAGTAGGCTTTTATTTCTTGGGCATGGGGGAGTAACTCCCATGTTATAACATTTTTGAACATGAATTTCATATTTAATGCTAGTTTTTTCATTATTGTAAGGTTCACCAATGTTCAATTCTTCTTACATGTTTTGTTGGCCACTTTGTATGTTTGATTTCTACTCTTTGTATAATCTGGGAAGATATGCATAAGAGTAAGGAGACGTGCCTTAGTTGCACTACCTTGACCACATGATCAACTGGGATGTGTTGGGTAATTAAGACCTATAGTATGAATCTAAGTTAATCCATGAGTGTGGTATACAAAGTTAGGACTATTCTATAACTGGAAGGTGGGTGTAGGATACAAACCTCCCTTGTACTATTGCTAGCATTCTTGACTTTTATTGTTCTTCATGTTATGATATTGATGTGAAACCCTATCCTCAAGAATCTTTAATCAAGGTTAATCATTAATATAAGTGATTTAGGTTTAGCTGCATTCTCTAGTTTGTTAGTTTACCATTACAACCAAACCAACCTTTGAAATCGATCTAGATTGTTGAAGATTAACATTCCTACACCTCACAATACGCTACTACTTGGATGACCTTGAGAGTACTACACACACCCGTATACTTGAGGGGTAGTGTAGTGTTTGAGTTATAAATTTAAGACTTGCACACATAGGCTAACATGGATACCAACTTGTTTGACAAAATATTAACTTTATTGCATTTATCTACTTGTATCTAAGCCTTTCTACAATATTCTTGATCCATAGGAGATTACTAGTTTCATGATCAATGGCTCAATATTATAATTCAACCTAGAGTAGGCCACCAAAATCTATTTTTTGTTTTTCAAGGACATAGTATTGCCTATCACAAATACATAGTATCCTAAGGTATATTGACAGTCTGATACATAACTTTCCCAATCAAACATCAAAGAAGCCCTACATTTTGAGTTACACATGAGTGGAATAAAAAATCATTTTCCTAGATTCATTTTATATATCAAAGAATCCAAAAGACAACCTCCATATTTCAAGTACATGGATTAAATGAATTGACTAGCCACACTGGTAGCAAAGGATATATCATGATTCGTGATGGTAAGATAATTAAGTTTCCTAGATAACTTTTTATACCTCCATCCATCTTCAAGAAGACCCCGTCATCCTAATGTAGATTGACTTTAGGATTTGTTGAATTATATTTAGATTTTTTAGTTACTCCAAGAAGATCAAGGGTGTATTATCCTTGTAGAGTAACGATTCCATGTTGATATATATATATATATATATATATATATATCCTACTAGTATCTAAGCTGTCTTAAAATGTACTCTCAAATTGTCTTTGGAGAAACAGTTTGAGCTATATGATACCCTATTGATTATTGCAAATAATAACAATGCTTTCAACATTGACATTAGGGAAGATGAACACGTGGACCCTCATTAATTAATTGAAGACAGAGTGATCAAAATGAGATTGAAGATGACCAAACTCCTAAGGTGAATGACAAAATTTCTGAATCAAGATTAGATTGAAGAAGACTAAACTCCAGAAGTGCATGGTAAACTTATCAAATGAAGTTCTTAGATATTGTTTGAAACTGCATAGTAACTTGTAGAAATGAAAAAAAAATATGAGACCCCCCCCTTAATAACTAATCTAGAAGGTTCCCAATGTAAATCTCCATAAATAAGTCACCCACAAGGTAAGAATCCATGTTAATTTGATTTAGAGCTAAGGAAAGTGGGAGGACAGAGAAGGAAATAGTTGAACAATTGATATTTTCACCATAAGGGGAAAAGTATTAATATAATCACCCCCTTATACTTGAGTATACCCCTTAGCTACGAATTGATCCTTAATGTGATTAAAAAAAATCCACCAAGCCCTAATTCCATAGAGAAAACCCATAAGCAGATGACTACATCTTTACTAACATGAGTGTGAACAAGACTCCATGTATAATTTTGTTGGATAGTAGTCATTTCATCTTCCATAGCCCATTTCCATATTAGATGAATCATATTATAAAATATAAAACTAGGCATAGCAATGTTTGATAAGGATGACTCAAAAATATTTATATGATGATGGCAAATAGTCAATTGAAACAAAACCAGAAATATGCATGAGCATTTTACCTTATCGACTGTAATAATTAGATCAAGAAAATTGTCTATTCTCATGGGGTCCCTAAACATGGTGGTTAATGAAGGAGAGTTAACACTTGAGTTGCTTGCTACTTTCACATAGTACTTTTGTGTTCCAATGAATGGGAGAGTTAACACTTGAGTTGCTTTCTCAATGAATGGGACATAATTATAAAAAGAATTTGTCTTCCAAATGTTTATAACACATGTACCCATTTGTTAGGTATGTAGTAAAAAAAACACATTCAGTAGATTTTGGGTTGACTTTATCACCATCACATCCAATGTCGTGGACAAACACACCCACAAAATTTTGTGAAATATAATCAAATGATATGGTTTTTTTAAAGGAGTTGGAAAGGAAGTTAGTTAGATATTTAAAGTGGAATATAGCATGTGGTTAATAAAATAAGTGGCAGGATGGGAAACATCTCCCCAAAATTTCTTTAGGACTTTCAAATGAAGGAGAAGAGTTGTATTGGTTTTGGAAATACTTTGTTCAATCTTTTGATACCCCTTTTTGTTGAGGAGTGTGTTAATAGGAGGATTGGCGGATCACACCTTTGGTGGACAGAAAATGAGGAAGAGTGTATTAAAATACTCTTTGGTATTGTCCATTATAAGAATATGTATCCAGTGAGAAAATTGATAAAAACTTTGTATGATTGATAAATTATCAAAATAATATTTCATTAGATGCAACATTTTACTCTATAGAAAGCACCAAAGAAGGGAAGAAAGTACTTATGACCTAGTTTTAAAGTAGCATGACAAGGTACCTAAATACTGAAATGGATAATATTAGAACTTGACATGGCATTTATTTGATCACTTGACCTATGTACAGATCGTTGATGCTTGCCTAAGTGACATGCTTCAAATTCTAGTTGACTAAGACTAGAAACTTGGGGATTAAGAATTCAAATTTTGTCCAAACACATATGTTTGAGTCGGTTGTGGCTATGAAGAGAAGTAATTGCAACACCCACTTTGGAGGCTTGACCAAGATAGTTGAAACATACAAGTTTCACACCCCCACCAATCACTTTGTGCAGACATAAATCTTGTATGACACTATCATCAAATTTAAATTTAATAAAGGTTTGGAGAATGGTTTTTTTTTTATTGTAGATACAACATTAAATAACTTGTAAGTTTGATGGAAATTTTAATTTTTGGTAGAGGTTTAATGTTCCTAGTGCCTTGTATAGACACTATACATCCATTGACTATGATAACCTATAGTTGTGGTGATATTTTAGTGAATACATTCTATATGAGGTTGAGTGTAACTACAATGTGACATGTGGCACCAGAGTCAAGAACCAAACAAGATAACCTATGTTAGAAGATTGTGAGATGAATGAAGTAGAAACACTAGGACATCAAGTGAAGGAAGGAACCAAATAGAAACAAGGCTCATTAAGATAATCATATTAAAAAATAATATATTTTTCATATTTTGCTTTTATATGGCATGTGGTGTATTCTACAATTTATTCAATAGATAAAACATTTGAAGTGGATAGTTTAAGTGGAAATCCATGAAGCTCACAGAAATTTTCTTTATAGTGCCCTCAATTCCAAGAGAGTGCATCCCTAAAAATCTCATCCACCAATATGTCAACCTTCATGACCACCATATTAATGACTACGAAGAGAGGAACAATGTGAGTATACATGGTGAAAACCATGGCTGATTTATCAGAGTTTCTATGCATGGTTTGCTCTAGAAACATTCAAGAGACTCATTAGCATGCCTGAACAAGAGAATTCATCATAATATAGATGGTTTTCTCAATACACAAGTGAGACTCTTTCGTATGTCTCAACAAGGGAAGGACATTTATATTCCAAGATGATTTGACTATGTACCTCTTCATTATCACGTCCATAGGTCATCAAGAAATATTATAACTATCATATGATCCCTTCATTTTTGGAGTTCCTTGAGATCCATAGATGAATAAGTGATGCATGAAGATCATCAAGAAAGATGGTGTTTTGACTAAATTATAGGGTTTGAAATTCATAACCTTTTTTTGTATTGTAAATCTACATAGACACTTCGTACATGTGTGAAATATTTGATGAGTACATCAAGTGAAGGCGGTGCTTAACATATTTGTATTTATCAAAGTGATTAGTGATATCAGCGTGTGAGACTCCATAGAATGCCATAAAATGTTCCCATTGTTCTAGAGTGTCTCCTACATGAGGGCCTTTTGTAAGAAGTTTATACTTTCATTTCCCCTTGAACCAAAATCTTGAGGTGTGATGCCACTGAGTGAAGTTAATTTCATTGAGATTTTGGTTGGTAATTGTGAGAACCTGTCACACTAAATGAGGATACTCAAAACATAAAACATGATCAATCACTAATTAAACTCATACCCAGAAAATAGGGCAAACGAAAACTGATTTTAATTCACTGACATGCTCAGAAACATTTGCATTGAAGCCTAACATCTTGCTTGTATTCATATTATGTCAAGAATATGATGCAGTTTGTTCCATGGCCTCAACCACAAAATATATACATAAGAGAACATAATTCATACATGCCACATAAACAAGCATTAACATGCTAATAAAAACTTGATTCATTTGAAACCTCATATACAACTAACCTGCCCAGACCTGAGAGTATGGAGATGACTTCTAGGATACATTAGACATCTAAACCAACTTCTCTAATGCCCATCATCACAAATCCTCCTCACCGCCACTGGTTTTCTATTGCTATTTCTGATCACCTAAAAATGTGGTAACCCACGGGTGAGACCCAATCCCAGCGTGAGATATAACTCTCAACACCACTTATTGATTACAACAGGTTAAGTAATTAAATAGTTTAAGTAGATTAAACATGTATAACAAATTGGCTTAGAAGCACTGATGATTAACAATATACATAAAAGAGGAGATAACCATTATCATCATTAACCTAATTAACAACATGTACACTACTAACAATATATACATCATAAGCAAGTCTAGTAGCATAGCCTTTCTATTATAATTAATAAGTTTAGCAACATAAGCATGTCTAACAATATTAGCGTGTCCATTAGATGGAACCACTCTACATCATAAGTAGAGTTAACAACATAAGTGCAACTGTTTTCATAAGCATGATTAGAAGTATAGGCATCTTCTAATTGCAGAAGCATGGCTAAGAATATAAGCATAGCTAACAACATTTGATAACTACCATCATAAGCATGGCTAACAGTAACAATATATCTATTAACATAAGCATAGCTACTGTATGTACTCAACTACAACATGAGCATATTTTCAACATAAGCATACCAGACATCATCTCTATGTAAAGAGAATCAAAGAAGGGTTGCCATCTAATGTGAATCGCTATGCATATCCCTAAACAGATATGCTACAGTACTGTATTACATCTTTTATTAAGCCCTGGGGAGTTTGAGTCGTACCACCCAAAATCCAACTGACCATCACTTGGTTGCAATAAGTTCCGTATGAGATCTAGGAGAGCCGATATCCTAAGATCTCTTCCCCTGGTCAATATGAGTAAACCACAATGACATACCAGTCAAACTACCAACAATGACATATAGTCAAGATGAAACACCTAGTCCGCCCTTGGTACAGGTCACAACACTAGCCATTTGAGATACAACCACATTGTACTTAGTCACATCATATATAACAAATATTAGAGGCATGACAAAAACCATGATACATAACCTACAATTGTGGATGACAAGGAAATGCACTCAACTTGTCACCCTTGCATACTCATCATTTTATGTATGCGCTCCCAGTTTCCCTTAGAAATACTCATTTCCCCATCCAGCAAGTTATGACACTGAATATGGTTCGATGGAAAAGGGATCTACATGATTAGGGTTTCACTTAATTAGTTATGCCAACTAGGTAAATTAAGGCTTCATCAAACAAGTGGACATACAAACCCTAATCATTTCTATCAAACATTGCTATATAACAACTTTAGAAAATATAAAATGTATGAAACATATTGCTCCTCATCTCATCATCACATGGTACTATTTACTTGCCATTCATGAGACTAAAGTTGTCATTATACAATCACATGATATAAATACATATCACAATATCACAGGGTATCAACCTTTGTCAACATAAAAGGATTACACCTCTTTTAGGGCTCAACCATGCCAAAAGGTCCTTAATACCATCATATCATTTCCTATAAGATTGTCATTATCTTTCCATATCTTATAGTAAGGCTCAAAAAGCACCATCATACTTGTGATACACAAGCTCATCAATGTATTGCATTTAAAGAATTAAAAGATGTTCACAAGATAACATTGTAGGATTATCTTAGAATCTAAAAACATTCCTTCAATTATATCACATATAGGAAGGCTAGATATGATTGGC
The DNA here is from genome assembly GCA_963693085.1 of Alisma plantago-aquatica. Taxonomy (NCBI): domain Eukaryota; kingdom Viridiplantae; phylum Streptophyta; class Magnoliopsida; order Alismatales; family Alismataceae; genus Alisma; species Alisma plantago-aquatica. The sequence continues at coordinate 1,589,856,136 of OY856409.1, forward strand.
TACCATCATGCTTATAGTGTACAAGTTTATCATAAGAAAGCATAAATCATAAAGCAATGACGACCACCAGTTAGCACATTAAAATTACAATAATTTATTAGGAAGGATATTCCACAATTATATCAATCACTCAAGGAAGGTTAGTATGACTAACCACCATCATCTATTAATATTAAGGTTGGGCTCAACAAGATAAGTTACTTCGATGTTACGAATCAACACTCATACCCAAACCCTAACTCATGGTATCCCCATGGATTGTGGATGCATAAGGGGAAGCATCACCATCACATTTGCTACCATCCTCAAGTATGGATCTACACACAACTGAATATGTAACAACCAAATTATAGCATACTAGGGTTTTAACAAAAATAAGAGAGCCCTCCATTATTCTATTAATCATTCAAGCAATTGTTCATAATCAATCATCATCACTTGGTTACATTAAAGCTATGTATAACAAACTATACTTCAATAGGGTTACCCGTTAACTCATTATGGTGATTGTCAATTACATTCATACGAGGGCAAACATAATACTATATAACTAAGGGAAAACCTCCATTGGTTTGAACATCATTCAATCAATACCAACATACCACAACATCAACCCAGAACCATTGGATTTTTAAGAAGGTAAAACTATTGGTTGTTTACATAAGTGAACACATTTAATAAACCACCTACGGATCCCTTGAATTGTGTCCTAGAAGAGTCACCATCTATCCCTAAACATCCTTTGTTGAATAACATAAAAGGTACCATCAATTATAGGGATAAAACTCACCATCAGTTGTACATTTAAAGTAAACCACCCATTTGTCAACAAACAAGCTCCTTAAGATGATCACATAGGTAAAAAAATTGGATTTACATGATTATAACTCATATATTATATATATTATAGGATTATATTCAAGCCATTGGATGTTGAAGCTTTCAATCTCAACCATTGGGTCCAGTTCATCATTCAAAACTATTGATTAGAGTGTAGGTCTAACCCATAATTCATTTGATTCAAGAAACCGTCAGTTTAGAGATTAGTGAATTAATATTAGAAACCTTGATTCACCATCGGTTATGGTATCCTAAACCACCATTGGTTGTGACACATTGTGTCACCATCAGTTGATAGGGTCAACACTACTATCATTTGTCACCATCGGATGTTGAACTAATATCACCTTTGATTCACGCCATCTTTAGGGTATTAAACCATCAACCATTAAGGTTCCATAGGAGTCTAAAACTTGACCTATGGTGTAACCATCAGTTGAAATCATTGGTTGTCACCACCGGTTCATGTACAAGGATGAAACCAGCCTAAAAACTCTAAGTATAAACTCAACTGAAAGGTGCTAAGCACCATTGGTTGTCATACAATCTGATATAAGCCTTCCTATACCTTAGGAAGGCCGTACAACTGGTTTTAGGTTCATATAGAGATGGAAACTAAGCAAGGAACACCATAAAAATTGAAAGCCTAAGCAAGCATAGCTTTTATATGCATATATCTTTGTTTTCAGCAAGAACATAAGTAAGAAAGCTTGTAGTAAGCAATAAAAGTGAAGAGGGTTATCAAAATAACCTCTAAGAATATGAAAATGCTCTTAACATCAAGAAAACTCAAGCAAGAATGGTGGAAAACTCTAGCACAAGCTCTGAACTCAACCAACTAGCACCTTCCTCCACAAAAGAAGCAAACCCTAAGAATAAGGAGCACAAAAGATAGGTTCTTTGAGCTTTAGAGAAAACTTTTCCATGGAACAGAAGAGTTTCATCCAGGAAGAAGGTAGGAGGAAGACGAATAGTAGGAAAAATGAGAAAGGAGAAGGAGAAACTTACTCATTTTGGTAAAAAAACACCTTAAGGTAGCTTCACAAATCCTAGAAATGGGTAGATCTAAGCTTTACTTGCTCCAGCAAGAAGGTCGGTCAACTTCTTCAACCTTGGGTGCCCCTTTCTGCAACCAAGAAGGGAAGATGAAGTTCAAGGTAGGGGAGAAGAGATAAGAAACTAAATTTATCATTTTGGGGCTAAGGAAGGAGTATATAAAGATTTATGGATAAGGAAGAAGCAAAGCATGAGGTGTCCAAACTAATTTCTATGTGCCCATGGCTTAGGACCTTCATGGACATGCGAGGAGCAGGTTCAACAAATGTTGGGGACTTTTAGACCATCAGTTATTGGACTACCAGGACAACCATTGGTTGTTTTACCTCCCTAACCATCAATTGTTGAGGTTCTATCTCAAAAGGTCATGAACCATGGTTCAACCATCCATTTTAAGTGAACCACCGGTCCAATGGGTTCGAAGAAAAATACCATCAACTTCATAACCATATAGGGGTTACCACTGGTTTTCACCACAAGTTTGTGACCATTGGCTGTTCACCTAACAGAATGAACACCGACTGTTGGCCTTGAAGGTGGCTCATCCATGGGGGGGGCAAACCCTAGTTCAACTTAGAAGGGAAATTCCACTAAACCAAGGTACAATTGAGCACCCCATGGCTCAAAAAGATAAAAAATGATGAGAAAACATATAAGGAACATATTTCATGTGACAAATTGCAAATAAAATCTCTCATTTTGGTAAATAGCATAAAAGTCCAAAATGTACATAAAATTGTATAACTTGCACAAACAATGTTCAAATTGGACCAAACTTGAAACTTAATCTTTTCACATGATTTAAAAGAACATAAAAAGGTTATATTAAGGTTTAGAATACTTAATTATGATGATTAAGAATGTTCAAAATTTTAAGAAAGGATAGGGGTCTCTCAACTATAAACCCCTAATAGGGATTTCACCACCGAAATCCAAGGTAAACAAAGATGAGTACTTCTCAGGAACCTCATCTTCTAACCTCAACATGGTTACTTCCATCTCATGGTGATGTAACATCACTCACAGAGAGGTCATGTTCTTCTCTCTCAATTCCTACATGTTTCATCTTAGGTTAGCACAAAAACCCTTTCATAAGAAAACATCCTCAATATGGAACATAGAAACTTGTTGTGCCACCTATACCACTCTGATAGTAACTTTCAACTTGAAATTCTAGTTGTCATCCCAGACTATTCTATCTATTACATATCACATCACTTATAGGACATACTTGCTGGCTCTTACCAAACATGGAACACCATGTATCTCTTATCATGTGTAATTCTACAAGGTTTCATCACTATGCTCATTTAATGATTGTTGTAATTAACAACTCAATCAATCAGGTGATCATCCCCTAATTGTCAAGAAATATAAGGCATATGTTCTTAGAAGATTCTTCAATCATTTCAATGGCTGACTGGCCATTTTTCTAGTTGAAGAATCATACACTTGTCTGCAATCGTTAACAAATATAATTTCCTGGTAAACCTTGTTAGGGGTGGGGCGACGACACTATCTTCATCTTACCACGATTCACACAACACACTTAACAGATGTATCATAACTCCAAGAGGATACTCTAGTTAACCCCCCAACTCACTGTTGCTGAAGTTTTCACACATAAGTGTAGTTGCTTCAACATTCTTAAGGTTTAGCAAAGATGTTAACCATGCTAATTACCATCTCTGAAATACTTTGAGATGTCATCATTCAAAGCTTGTCACACTTATTCGACATGACCTGAGCACTATGTTCCTCTTATTTATTAATGCTAAAGATACATTGGTTAGTCTAAACGACATAACCCTAAACTCATCATGGTCATGTAACATATGCCATCCACTCTAACTCTTATGTGTTGATATTCAGATCTTAGGTTTATCTTAAAGGAATACAATAACACATGTCTGATGATCAACACACCATCTATCCATGACAGTGGTCTTTTCCAACTATCAACAGACCATACACAACATTATAAAATCACTCTTATTTTCCCAAACAACACTTGGAGGATCAATATCAACTCTCTCTCTCTCTAATGGAGAGGAACACTGGACAACTCATCTAATAGATATCTTTAACTCATATACTACTGGTACACTCTGGATACTAGGATTTTCACCTTGGTATCCACTACATGTGCTATAAAGAACTCATACCCTAGTCTCATCCACTTCCTCAACATCATAACTGGTTAAGAACATATCTGAGGAATCCCCCTAAATCTTAGAATGCTCAAAAAGCATGCTCATTACAAAACATAAAAATCTTGGAACTATAATCCAAGGAAACTACACATCATATCAAGATTTCCATCCTAGGATTATAACGAATCCACGTGTACCAAGAGGCATGAGATCCACCTGAAGGCTACACCTCAAAAAGAAGGAATACAAAGGGAAACACACTTCCCTCATCACAACAACATTGTCCAGGGGTCACAAGAAAAAGATAACCAATTCTATCTTCCCCATGAAGGTTACACTTTTTATGTGTCATATTACCTTTTTCAACTTGGGTTCCTTACCATTAGCATATGAATTATCAATATTCATGTATCTTATTGCTCTTTTCCTATTTAATTATCCATCATAATTGTACATGTCCTTTTGTTATATCATGTTTCTTAGCCATTTATTAAGAGGTAAATCATTATATTTCACATTTTCTTCATTAAACAAGGATCGTCTCCCTAAATTTCTTTCACATGTTATGAAGATTTTACTTTAATACTTTCTCACATGCATAGTTTGGCCTGAGATTAACCCAGGTTCCACTTTATTCATCTTTCATTATTCTTGTTCTTCTTCTCATATTATACTTATCACATGAGTTCTCTCCATCTTATATGGATTTTATACCTTGAATCACTTCATTAGCACTAGTTCATCTCTCTTTTACTATATTATCTTCTTGAATTACAGCTTCAAGAACTCCACTTTTGATTATTTGTATTCAGATTCATGTTTCATGGTGTCTTATTTTTCTCTTATAGTTACCAAATATTCAAGTTTTGATAGGTTACAATATAATTCTCATCTTCTTTAGGGTAATAGTGAGGTTTTAGCACCCTGATTTTCCGATTCGTTATGCTCAATAGATTATTTCAAAGTGACTACTTGATCAGAGTAATCAGAAAGATAACAGTCTATGAGTCCCATACTTACCTTTTTCTTCAATAATTGAATACCTGAATAGGTCATCCAAATACTGAGATTAGGCAGTATGCATTATGTTTTCATGTCATGTTCCTTACTTATACATCGTCCTAGTCTTAAGTCATAGTGTCCATGTAGACTTAACAAACCTAGTGCTCTGATACCAACTTATGAGAACCTATCACACTAAATGAGGTTACTCAAAACATAAAACATGATCAATCACTAATTAAATACATACCAATAAAATAGGGAAAATTAAATCCGATTTTAATATGACCGACATGCTCAGAAACATTTGCATTGAAGTCCAACATCTTGCTTGTATTCATACTATGCCAAGAATATAATACAATCTCTTCCATGGCCTCAACCACACAAGATATACACTAGAGAACATAATTCATACATGCCACATAAATAAGCATTAACATGCTAACAAAAGCTTGATTCATTTGAAACCTCGTATACAACAATCCTGCCAAGACTTTTAAGTACATGGATGACTTCTAGGACACACTATACATCTAAACCAACTTCTCTAAAGTCCATCATCATAGCTCCTCCTCACCGCCACAAGTATGCTGTCGTTGTTTTCGATCACCTAAAAATATGGTGATCAATGGGTGATACCCAGTCCCCGTGAGAGATAACTCTCAACACTACTTACTAATTATAGCATCTTAAGTAATTAGACAATTTAAGCAGATTAAACATGTATAACAAATAGGCTTCAAAGAAATGATGATTAAGAAGATATATAACAGAGGAGTTAACCATTATCATCATCAACCTGATTATCCACATGTACACTACTAACAATATAAGCAGTCTAGTGGCATAACCATGGATATATCATAACAACATATAGTAGCATAACCTTTCTATTATCATGAATAAGTTTAGCAGCATAAGTATGGCCAAAAATATTAGCATGTCTATTAGATTAAACAACTCTACATCATAAGTAGAGCTAACAACATAAGTACAACTATCTACATAAGCATGATTAGCAGTATACACATCTTCCAATTGCAGAGGCATGGCTAACAATATAAGCATAGCTAAAACAATTTGATAACTATCATCATAAGCATGGCCAAAAATAGCAATATATCTATTAACATAAGCATGGATACTATATGTACTCAACTACAACATGAGCATATTTACAACATAAACATATCTATTATATCTTAATGCACTAAACATCATCTCTATGTAAAGAGAATTAAACAAGGGTTGTCATTCAATGTGAATCACTGTGTATAGTCCTAAATAGATATGCTACACGGCCGTATTACATCTTTTATTAATCCTGGGGAGTTTGAGCTGCACCACTTAAAGTCCAATTGAACACCACTTCGTCACAATCAATTATGTACAAGATCTAGGAGAGTTAGCATGCTAAGATCTCTTCCCCTCGGTTAGTACGAGTAAACTAGAGTGACATATTAGTCAAACTGCCAACAACAACATATATTCAAGATGAAACACCTAGTCTGCCTTTGGTATAGGTCATGACACTAGCCACATGAGATACAACCGCAATGTACTCAGTCACATCATACATAACAAATATCTGAGGCATGACTGCAACCATCCTCCATAAGCTACAATTGTTCATGACAAGGATATGCACGCAACTTGTCACCCCCGCATACTCAAAATGTTATGTATGTGCTCCATGTTTCCCTTAGAAATACTCATTTCCCCATCCAACAAGTTCTGACACTAAATATGGTTCTGCGACATAGGGCACTACATGATTAGGGTTTCACTTAATTAGTACCATATGATGACGAGACTACAGTTGTCATCATACTATCACATGATATAAATCCATATCATAATATCACATGGTATCAACCCTTGTGAACATAAGAGGATTACACCTCATTCAGGGCTAAACCATGTCCAAAGGCCCTTAAGACCATCATATCATTCCCTGTAAGATTATCATTATCTTTCCATGCCTTATAATAAGGTTCAAAAATCATCACCATACTAGTGATACACAAGCTCATCATGATATTGTATTTAACGAACTAAAAGATGTTCAAAGGATAACATTGTAGGGTCATTTTATCATATAAGAGCATTTCTTCAATTATATCTTATATAAGAAGGCTAGACATGATTGGCCACCATCACACTTATAGTGTACAATTTTAGCATAAGAAAGGATAAATAATAAAGCTATGATGACCACCAGTTAACACATTAAAATTACTATTATTTATTAGTAAGGATATTCCATCATTATATTAATCACTCAAGGAAGGTTAGTATGACTCAACACCATCATCTATTAACATTAGGGCTAGACTCAATAAGATAAGTTACATCGATATAATGAATCATCACTCATACCCAAACCCTAACTTACGACATCCCCATGAATCATGGATGCATAAGGTGAAGCATCACCATCACATTCCATACCATCCTCCAGTATGGGTCTATACACAACTCAATATGTAACCACCTAATTGTAGAATATTTGGGTTTTAACAACAATAAGAGATTCTATTAATCATTTAAGGGGCTATTCATAATCAATCATCATCACTTGGTTACATTAAATCTAGGTATAACGAACTATACTTCAATAGGGTTACCCATTAACTTATTATGGTGATTGTCAATTATATTTGGTTTCAACATCATTCAAACCATACGAACATACCACAAGACCAACCCAAAACCATTGGATTGTTAAGAAGGTAAAACTATTGGTTGTTTACATAAGTAAACACCTTGAATCAACCACATATAGAACCCTTGAATTGTTTCCTAGAAGAGTCACCATATATCCCTAAAAATCCCTTATTTAATAACATAAAGGATACCATCTGTTGTAGGGATAAAACCCACAATCGGTTGTACATTTAAAGTAAACCACCCATTTGTTAACAAATAAGCTCCTTAAGTTAATCACATAGGGAAAATTATTGCATTGACATTATTAGAACTCACATATTATATTATAGGCTTCAATTCAAACCATTGGATGTTGAGGCATTCAATCTCAACCATTGGGTCAAGTTCATCATTCAAAACTATTGATTAGAGTGTAGGTATAGCCTTTAATTCATTTGATTCAAGAAACCATTAGTTTAGAGTTGAAATGAACCAACATTTGAAACCTTGACTCACCGTTGGTTGTGTACTAGTACATTAATGGTCTATAGTGTTGGTTTTTTAATGCCTATAACATCACTTTTTAGCCGACGCCTAAGTGGCCGTCGCTAGAGAAATTGCTCTATAGGGTCGATTTTTTTTAACCAAAGAAAACTGACCTTATATAGTAAAAACTGACCCAAGAGGCTGTCAAAAACTAACCCCAAACGAGAAAAGAAACTGTACCTGAACCCTATAAGGTCGGTTTTTCTAAATAACCGACCCTATAGATCCTCTATAAGGACGGTTTTATTATGAAAACCAACTCAACAAAGTCTACAAATTGAGCTTGCTGATAACCAGACCGTATAAGGTCAGATTTTCTTAATAACCAACCCTAGAGATGCTCTGTAAGGACGGTTATATGAAGAAAACTGACTCAACAGAGTCTACAGATTGAGCTTGCTGATAACCATACCCTATAAGGTCGATTATTCTTAATAACCGACCCTAGAGATGCTATGTAAAGATGGTTATATGAAGAAAACCGACTCAATAGAGTCTACAACCGTGTTGGGATATGGTAGAATGGCCGTGTCGTGTAGCATGACCATTCTACCATATCCTAACATGGTCGTGCTATGCGGAACGACCATTCTATGTTGCAACACGGTCGTGCTACGCGGCACGTCCGAGATACCTATAAGGTCAGTTTTTTAAGATAACCGACCCTATAGGGTACAATTTTTTTAAAAATTCTGCAGAAATAGAATAGAAGAACAAGAAGAACCAGGATATGGGAGAGGGGAGCATTGATGCTCAACCGTCTCCATTCCAAAGCACACATTCATTAAAAAATGATTCATATATTCATTTGAGTTACACATAATCACATCATAATTTACAAAATGATAGATTGCAAGTCTGAGATGATATTAAATGTCAGATACAAAAGTAAATATGAAAGAGTTCCAAAACCACATACATAAATGGAGCTGACATATTCAATCCAATGCTATATTGACTTCATTTAGAAAAGCATCTGACCACTCTTCTCAGAATTCATTTAAGTCCTCAGGTGTGTAAGGTTGAGTTGTAAAGATCTGTATTAGAAAATGCACATGCTAATATTTTATAAAATGACTACAACTCACTTGTAAATTTATGATGTTATTCTTTATTACCTGGTCTATAGTCTGAATGTCATGTGATGCTTGTTTGACAATAGCTTACATATATTTCATTACATAGTAGCCACAAGCCCAACCATTATTTTGAATAGGACACTACAAATAATGAATTATACTTAATGTTAGTAAACTACTATAAACAGAGTTGAGATAAGACTATAAGAGTTGACATAGAAGAGTTGAAAATTAATACAAATAAGACTACACAGTTGTCAAAGTAGCTACCTTGACATTTTTTAAAGTCAATGTCTTTAATTTTGTGGGTATTTGTCCTCCACCTTCATGAAAAGCCTTTAAACCCCTATCAATTAAACGATAGTTGGTAAAATAGAAATTCTAAATAGAAATATCATGTTGAACCATTGACTAAATTTATGCTTACTCCATAGCTGGAAATTTCTGTTTGTGACCCCTTATTGTTTTTCCCATCGGGTCAAGATAATAAAGAGTCATCAATTTTGGGAAAATCACCACTAATTCCCAATGTCTAGATCTGAGTAAGAATAAAACAAACATTAAAATAAATAAATTTATTCATTATTAAAATTATATTGAATAATAATACTTATTGGACGTTAAAAGGAATTAGGATAATTTCCTTTCCCAAACTAGCAAAATATTTGAATGCAGTAGAGAAGTACTCATTCACATCCTCAATATGTGTCTCCACTTGACTAGTGACTAAAGGAACTAAGAATCCAACATTCCTTATATCAAAGTTTATGGTCTCGGTATATAAACGGCTGTAAAACATTTGTAATTATTTTCATATATAGAAATAATCTAAAAATGTGTATTGGAATTTTCAATATTGATAGATCCTTACCTTATCCATACTTCTAATATTGAAGTATTCATACAATCATACCAGAACAACTCTATAATATCATCAAGAAAAATATAACTGTCAAAGTCCCTCCCAGTTGCATCTTCTGTTAAATTGACCAACATTTGTAATCCAGAGCTTTAGTTGGCTAATCGACACAAACATTTACATTTACTTCCCAACTCATCAAATGTGGATTCTGGAATAAATGATGGCTTGGGCATAGGAGGACGACTAGTAGAATTTTTACTTTTTGGTTTGCAAACCTATTAATTAAATTACATACTTATATTACATGAGTTCATATATGCAGTCAAATATGAAAACATGGTAGAATTCAAGTATACCTTGTCATTGATAACCAAGTGTCTAGGCCAACCCACCATAGCACCCTCTGCTTCTTTAATTGTACTATATTCAGGAGTGGGTATGGGTAGTGTTTGTCCCCCATTCCATCATACACAAGATGGATGGACACACGACAAATGTCATCAGTAATTTGTTGGCAATGCAATGTACCACCAAGGTTGTATACCTTGCTCGCTGCCACAACATTATATTCTGGAACCTCCACTACAAGTTTACAGTTCATACCAACCGAGAATTGAAATAATATAAGTTACATATGAAGCGGTAAACCAGATACCTACTACAACTATATATATACATATATATATATACATATATATACATATATATATACATATATATATATATATAATACTAATAACACAACATATAGAACAAAAACTTACTATAGATTGTTGTGGTGGGTCATTGGGAGTGCTCCCATGGCCTTCTATAGTTGGAGCATGGGCTTGTACCTCATCATCTGAGAGACAGACACTTTGAGTAGGTTGAGAAGGTTGAGTAGGCTGAAATGAAGACATTATTTCTTTTACTTTTTGTGCTACTAATGCTTCAACTTCCTCTTGTGTAAGACCTCCTGCACGACCTATTTTTAGATTGCGAAGGGCCAAAATAAGACTTCAATCCTATGCCAGCTCCTAATCCCCTAACATGGCCAGGATGCTCCCTCGTACCAAAAGTAACTAATAGTTCATCCATGCGGCCAGTTGGGATGAACTTTCCTTCCTTACTTTGCTCATGGAGATCAATCTATTCATAGTTAATAAAAATATTAAATCACAATATCAATTAGATATAAATAAATCTAAGTTTGCGGGAGTTACTCTTTACTTGGTTGGGATAAACCTACCATCTTTTGTGCCACCTCCTTAGTTTCAGGGTTGACAATTTCACCTACTTGATTCTTTCTAGCATCAATCCACTACAAGTGTCGGGGTGGACGCTCAGCTTGAGTTGTACTAGACTCTTCTCCAGAAGAGAGTTGCTTCTCTTGTAGTTGGCGGCAGAAGGCATAACCACCGGGCCCCAAGCGATGGTCATGCACATTTTTAGCCCGTCTTTCCTTTTGGGCCTCGTGAATAGCTTGATCATTTAAAATGAGGTATTGCAATTTAGACTTGGCAAACATATATAAAAAGATTCACCTCCTTAATTGTATAAAATTGAAGATTCATACAATACATCACAATATTTACTACCTGAAACTCTTCCAATTTCCTAGCCGCAACAAATCTTTCCCACACCTCAGGATCTATAAAAACATATATATATATCTATTGCTTTCTTCTTTTGATTAAGATTATCTATAAATTCCCTTTTGAGATATGTCTTAAAAGCCCTTCATCGTACACCACAATGTTGTAGCTGTTGACTCAAGGTCAATTAGGTCAATGTTGACTCACGTCTAAATTGACTAAACCCTTGTTTTGATGATGACTAACCATTCCACATATTGGTGTCTAATGCTTCTACATTGAGTGATTTCAGATTAGGTTTAGACACACTCCAAATGCCCTAACTTGCGCATATCAAATTGGAGAAAAGACAAGTCAAAATAGCTACAAGTGTGCATTTTGGGATCTCTATGTATATGACCTTAGAATTGCTTTGTAATCACTTGTAATGATTGTATGACTTGTAATTAAGCTTAGAAAAATTATTGGGACACAAAAATCCATCGTTTGTACAGTTTATGAAAATTCCAAAATACCCATAACAGGGATTTTGTCGGCCGAATTCCAAACTCGGCCGATCCATATATTCTGGAATTTTCTGGGCAGTCGGCCGAGTTTCCAACTCAGCCGATCCCTGTTCGGTCGAGTTTCTATGGTGGGAAACTCGGCCGATCCACTGATCGGTCCAAGTTGAAAGTCGACCGATCGGCCGAGTTTCTCCAAGGAAACTCGGCCGACAGTCTATCTTTCAGACTTGTCTTTTAGTGGTTCGGCCGAATTACCTTTATGTAAACTCGGCCGATCAGACTGTACTGGAATGCAGAAAAAGCAAATCCAACCGTTGGAGACTTTGTTGGGACCCAAAATAGATCCGTTGCAACTTGTAAAACGGCTATTTTTCGTTCCTAAGTGTTCCCAAAGGCTAAGAGGCATCCCCAACTATAAATAGGACCCCTTGGGCTTCATTCCAAGGTTGAGCATTCATTGCAAACTCTTTGTGAGGTTCCTATTCTATAGTTGAGTGCTTCCTACAGCCTCCTCTCTCTCTCTAAGCTTAATCACTTGCTACATCCATTAGAGTGAGTAGGAAATCTGTAAGAGAGCTAGTCCTATTTGTATATCTTGTGAAGCTCTCACTTCCACCACCTCCCCATCTCTCATTTCCAATCATGAAGATGAAGGTTATCTCTCTTTGCCAAGAGAGGTGAAGAAGAACAAGGGAAGGAGTCCCTTGGTGAAGATCAAGGCCGAAGACTTGGAGCTAGAGTGGGTAAGCCCTTGGAGAAGGCAGAAGACTCAAGCTCAAGTGGGTAAGTCCTTGGTGGAAAGCTTCTCCGAGTGAAGGTGAAGTCAAAGGCGGAAGATCCAAGAAGAGTGGGTAATTCCTGCAAGGCCGAAGACTTGTGCAAGAGTGGGTAAGTCCTTGGAGAAGGCCGAAGACTCTTGCAAAGTGGGTAAGTCCTTGGTAAGGTTGAAGACTCTTTGTATTGGATAGGTAAGTCCTTTGTTGGTCATGTATTGTATGTCTTATTAAGTGAATATAAGAGTGCAATTGTTGGAAGTCCTAGAGGTTGACCTCTCTAGGCAAGTGGACTGACACACTTCTAGTTTGAAGTGTGGAACCACTCTAAATAGCTTGTCTAATTGGTGCATGTTCAATCTCTCTTATCCTTGCTATGCATGATTTAGTTGCACTCAAATTACCTATTTAGCAACCTTATCTTGTCATATAATTTGAAGGTTTAATGAATTTTGTTTAAGTGCTTTCAGCTCTATTCACCCCCCCCTCTAGAGCACCTAAGTCACACATCTAGGATCCAACAAGTGGTATCAGAGCGGGTCTTCTCCAAGCATACTTCTACAAGTAGGAGAAGATGGGTGACTACCTAGGAGGGAGACTCTCTACCAGCCTTCCAATCTTCAATGGGAGCAACTTCCTCTATTGGAGAAGAAGACTTCAATTCTTCATCCAAGGATCAAGTCTCGAGATGTGGCAAATGGTGAACAGCCCATACATTCTACCAAAGACAACCATTGAAGAATGGGATGAAGCCACCTTGATGAAAGCTACCTTGAACGCTAGAGCCATGCACATCCTTTATGCCTCCATGACCCCCACCGAGTTCAACCGGATTTCCTCTTGTGAGACGGCCTATGAGGTATGGAGAAAGCTTTGCATCACTTATGAAGGGACGGATCAAGTGAAGGAAAGCAAAGTCTACATGCTCAAGGGGCTGATTGAAAACTTCAAGATGGGAAAGGAGGAAAGTATAGCCAACATGTACTCAAGGATCAACACCATTGTGAATGGTCTTGCTATTCTAGGTCATCCTATGTCTAGTGGAGAGATCAACTCAAAGATCCTTAGAACTCTTCCCAAGAGGTGGGAATCAAAGGTGACTTCCATTGAAGAAGCAAGGTCACTTAAGGACATCCCCATTGAAGAGCTCATTGGAAATCTACAAGCACATGAAGCCACACTTGACAAGAGGGAGCAAGTTGAAAGACAAGAGAAGAAAGAGCTAAAGAGAATGAAGAAGGCTGAAATGAAGGTTCAAATTGAAGCTATCATGGAACAAGTCTCTCCATCCTCTCTAGCTAAGGAAGATGCCATGTACTCCAAGGGTAAGCTCTACAAAGGCAAGTCCTCCTCCACCCGGTGCTTCACATGTGGAAAGAAGGGTCACTACAAGGAAGATTGCCCACAAGGTAAAAAGACCCATTCTCACAAGAAGAAGGAGAAATGGAACTCAAGCTCAAGTGGCTCCTCCAACTCAAGCTCAAGTGAAGATTCAAGTGAAGGATCAAGATCAAGCTCTAGTGATGAAGGAGAATGTCATTTTGCTCTTGTAGCATCAACAAGTGAAGACTCAAATGAGGTAAATCTAGACTCTTTAGATAAAGAATCCTTGATTGATCTCATTCATGATATTTGTGCATCTCTTAAGTCTTCTAAAAAGAAAAAGAAAAAGCTTGCTAAAATTGTTGATAATTTGCATATAGAACTAGATGATCTTGAATATGCAAATTCTTGCTTGCTTATTGATAAAAATGATTGTCTTAGCCAAGTAGACTCTCTTAAACTTGAAAATGCTAGTTTACTTGATAAGATTAAATTTCTAGAAGCTCAACCTCTCATGCCTAATTCTAATGAAGAACATACTTTAATTATTGATTCTCTCATGCATGACATTGATGTTCTTAAATCTGAAAACAAGGACAAAGATTTTGTTTTGCATGAATTAGAACTAGAAAATGCCTCCTTGCTTGCTAAAATCAATGGGCATGAATCTTGTTCTAGTTATACTAATAAAGAGAATGATGTTGCTGCTCTTCATATTGATAGAGATTCTTATTTAACTAAAGCTCTTTGCTTAGAAAATGATCTTTTGCATGCTAGAGATAATATCAATAATTTGTCTTCTACTATTGCCTCTCTTATGCATGATAATGATTGTTTGAGATCATCTTTGCAAAGATTCTTAGTTGGTAAGAAGAGTCTTAATGACATCCTACTCAATTCTACTAAACAAATAGGTAGACATGGTTTAGGATATGATAGTAGTCAAGGGAACAACAAAGATAAAGGACCTCCAATATTCCATGGAGAATCCTCTAGTTCCAAGACTATGGGCACATGCAACTATTGCAATGAATTTGGTCATTATGCTACTTGTTGTCCTTTTAGGAAAGCACCCAAGAGAAATAGGACTTGGGTTGCTAAACTAACCCCTCTGGACCCAAAAATATGATTGGGGACCATTTCATCTTTCTTCTTGTAGGTACTTGCAAATGGATTGACATGAGCCATTGAATTGCAAATTGACTTCTCAATCCACATGAAAGAAGAAAGGTGAGATGTGCAGAGGGTGACAAAAAGTGGAAAAGAAATGGTAAGCATGAAGGTAATGTTTTTACTGCTTATAACCTGTTCTAACTTGTTTTTGTCAAGTAAGTATGCACTATACATATGGTTTTTGAGTCAAAAGTGGCATTTTGTGTTTCTCTTCACACTCTTGCTGCACTACTAACTTGCTTAGACATGTTTGGATATGGTTTGTA
Source organism: Alisma plantago-aquatica (assembly GCA_963693085.1). Classification (NCBI taxonomy): domain Eukaryota; kingdom Viridiplantae; phylum Streptophyta; class Magnoliopsida; order Alismatales; family Alismataceae; genus Alisma; species Alisma plantago-aquatica. The sequence goes on from OY856409.1 coordinate 1,589,871,941, forward strand.
TATTTAGCATGCCTCTAGATATGTTTTATGAAAAATATGTGCTTTTTCTACAGTAGTTTTGTCGGCCGAGTTTTGTCCTGTCTAAAACTCGACCGATGGGCACCAATGGGTGTTGCCAACAGCTGCGATCGGCCGAGTTGCCAATACACAGAACTCGACCGATTACACTGTGCACAGAATATAAAGTTGGCTTATTGGATGAGAATTTCCCTCTCAACTAGATTTTCTCAACCAATAGCCTTATTCTTTGGCACTCCTTTGGTACCTTTATATATGCATATTGCCATGTTCTAAATGCCTATCTTGCTTACAACTCTATCTATCTAATTGCTCTAAATTGGTATATCTATATCTTGCAATTTCTTGCTTTGAGTTGTTTTGCAGGTTTTGATGATGATCTCTTTGGATCTCTTGGTTGTGTCTTAAATTGCTTCCGTTGTGCTCTAACTTGCTACATCTATCTAGGTGTATATCTTGTTTTGATACAACCTTGAGGTTCTTAGGGGTAATCATCTTATGGTAAGGATGCATATCTAGTGAGTTATATCCTCTCATGCTTCTAAAATTGCATATCTCTTGGTTTGGATATATCCCTATATCTACTCATAGCTTGCTTTATCTTGTGTATCTCTTGCTATGATCTAGATCCTACTAGTAGTCCTAACTTGTGATATCATCTACTAGTAGTTCACATACATGTAGTTCTAACCTTGTTTATAATTGGAATATTTGCTCATCTATATGCTATGCTTGTATCTTGTCTCATATATGCTCAAGCCTGTTCCTTGAATTGCATATCTACTATCTTGAGTTGCTTGCATAACATTGTGATGCAGGGCACATAGAGCTACATTGTATGTAGAAATTGGAGTATTTTTAAATTTTATGCAGGTTTTGCTCCAATTTCAGTTTTTGCTGCAAGTATAGTGCTTTTTATGCAGAAACACCCTTCTGAGAAAGACTCATCGCTTTGCCATGAGCTCCGATGGTTTTTGGTAAAATTCCATCATCTTGAGGGTCAAAATTGCGATTTATTGTTTTTCTGCAGCACCCTATCTTGCACATTTTTGGGATGTTCAAGTATATGTTTTAACTTGCTTTTCTTTCTATGCTTGGACAAGACCCTATATGTGCTCTTCTACTCTCCTTATATAACTTTTGTTATCTTCTTTCTCTTAACAAGTGGTGTTTCTTAGTTTCTTCACACCCCCACCTTTTTGAAATGACAAAGGGGGAGAAAGATATGTCTTCTTTTAACAACATGGAGAAGGCATGTCTTACATGAAGCAAAGAAGCGTGTCCATGTAAAGGGGAGAAGGTAAATGGGAGAAGACATATATGTGTAGAACATATATGAGTAGAAGACATAGTTTCTATAAATGTTATGAAAGCTAACCATGCAGGAGAAATAGCATCAATTGAGGGGGAGTATGAGAACTCCATGCGCATCAATTGAGGGGGAGCATATGAGCTCAATCCTATTGAAACCCCTAGGTTTCTCCAAAGGTATGATTTTACGTACAAGCTTTCAATACATTTATGGAATGGTTTGTCATCTTCAAAAAGGGGGAGAATGTTGACTCAAGGTCAATTAGGTCAATGTTGACTCACGTCTAAATTGACTAAACCCTTGTTTTGATGATGACTAACCATTCCACATATTGGTGTCTAATGCTTCTACATTGAGTGATTTCAGATTAGGTTTAGACACACTCCAAATGCCCTAACTTGCGCATATCAAATTGGAGAAAAGACAAGTCAAAATAGCTACAAGTGTGCATTTTGGGATCTCTATGTATATGACCTTAGAATTGCTTTGTAATCACTTGTAATGATTGTATGACTTGTAATTAAGCTTAGAAAAATTATTGGGACACAAAAATCCATCGTTTGTACAGTTTATGAAAATTCCAAAATACCCATAACAGGGATTTTGTCGGCCGAATTCCAAACTCGGCCGATCCATATATTCTGGAATTTTCTGGGCAGTCGGCCGAGTTTCCAACTCAGCCGATCCCTGTTCGGTCGAGTTTCTATGGTGGGAAACTCGGCCGATCCACTGATCGGTCCAAGTTGAAAGTCGACCGATCGGCCGAGTTTCTCCAAGGAAACTCGGCCGACAGTCTATCTTTCAGACTTGTCTTTTAGTGGTTCGGCCGAATTACCTTTATGTAAACTCGGCCGATCAGACTGTACTGGAATGCAGAAAAAGCAAATCCAACCGTTGGAGACTTTGTTGGGACCCAAAATAGATCCGTTGCAACTTGTAAAACGGCTATTTTTCGTTCCTAAGTGTTCCCAAAGGCTAAGAGGCATCCCCAACTATAAATAGGACCCCTTGGGCTTCATTCCAAGGTTGAGCATTCATTGCAAACTCTTTGTGAGGTTCCTATTCTATAGTTGAGTGCTTCCTACAGCCTCCTCTCTCTCTCTAAGCTTAATCACTTGCTACATCCATTAGAGTGAGTAGGAAATCTGTAAGAGAGCTAGTCCTATTTGTATATCTTGTGAAGCTCTCACTTCCACCACCTCCCCATCTCTCATTTCCAATCATGAAGATGAAGGTTATCTCTCTTTGCCAAGAGAGGTGAAGAAGAACAAGGGAAGGAGTCCCTTGGTGAAGATCAAGGCCGAAGACTTGGAGCTAGAGTGGGTAAGCCCTTGGAGAAGGCAGAAGACTCAAGCTCAAGTGGGTAAGTCCTTGGTGGAAAGCTTCTCCGAGTGAAGGTGAAGTCAAAGGCGGAAGATCCAAGAAGAGTGGGTAATTCCTGCAAGGCCGAAGACTTGTGCAAGAGTGGGTAAGTCCTTGGAGAAGGCCGAAGACTCTTGCAAAGTGGGTAAGTCCTTGGTAAGGTTGAAGACTCTTTGTATTGGATAGGTAAGTCCTTTGTTGGTCATGTATTGTATGTCTTATTAAGTGAATATAAGAGTGCAATTGTTGGAAGTCCTAGAGGTTGACCTCTCTAGGCAAGTGGACTGACACACTTCTAGTTTGAAGTGTGGAACCACTCTAAATAGCTTGTCTAATTGGTGCATGTTCAATCTCTCTTATCCTTGCTATGCATGATTTAGTTGCACTCAAATTACCTATTTAGCAACCTTATCTTGTCATATAATTTGAAGGTTTAATGAATTTTGTTTAAGTGCTTTCAGCTCTATTCACCCCCCCCCTCTAGAGCACCTAAGTCACACATCTAGGATCCAACAAGTGGTATCAGAGCGGGTCTTCTCCAAGCATACTTCTACAAGTAGGAGAAGATGGGTGACTACCTAGGAGGGAGACTCTCTACCAGCCTTCCAATCTTCAATGGGAGCAACTTCCTCTATTGGAGAAGAAGACTTCAATTCTTCATCCAAGGATCAAGTCTCGAGATGTGGCAAATGGTGAACAGCCCATACATTCTACCAAAGACAACCATTGAAGAATGGGATGAAGCCACCTTGATGAAAGCTACCTTGAACGCTAGAGCCATGCACATCCTTTATGCCTCCATGACCCCCACCGAGTTCAACCGGATTTCCTCTTGTGAGACGGCCTATGAGGTATGGAGAAAGCTTTGCATCACTTATGAAGGGACGGATCAAGTGAAGGAAAGCAAAGTCTACATGCTCAAGGGGCTGATTGAAAACTTCAAGATGGGAAAGGAGGAAAGTATAGCCAACATGTACTCAAGGATCAACACCATTGTGAATGGTATTGCTATTCTAGGTCATCCTATGTCTAGTGGAGAGATCAACTCAAAGATCCTTAGAACTCTTCCCAAGAGGTGGGAATCAAAGGTGACTTCCATTGAAGAAGCAAGGTCACTTAAGGACATCCCCATTGAAGAGCTCATTGGAAATCTACAAGCACATGAAGCCACACTTGACAAGAGGGAGCAAGTTGAAAGACAAGAGAAGAAAGAGCTAAAGAGAATGAAGAAGGCTGAAATGAAGGCTCAAATTGAAGCTATCATGGAACAAGTCTCTCCATCCTCTCTAGCTAAGGAAGATGCCATGTACTCCAAGGGTAAGCTCTACAAAGGCAAGTCCTCCTCCACCCGGTGCTTCACATGTGGAAAGAAGGGTCACTACAAGGAAGATTGCCCACAAGGTAAAAAGACCCATTCTCACAAGAAGAAGGAGAAATGGCACTCAAGCTCAAGTGGCTCCTCCAACTCAAGCTCAAGTGAAGATTCAAGTGAAGGATCAAGATCAAGCTCTAGTGATGAAGGAGAATGTCATTTTGCTCTTGTAGCATCAACAAGTGAAGACTCAAATGAGGTAAATCTAGACTCTTTAGATAAAGAATCCTTGATTGATCTCATTCATGATATTTGTGCATCTCTTAAGTCTTCTAAAAAGAAAAAGAAAAAGCTTGCTAAAATTGTTGATAATTTGCATATAGAACTAGATGATCTTGAATATGCAAATTCTTGCTTGCTTATTGATAAAAATGATTGTCTTAGCCAAGTAGACTCTCTTAAACTTGAAAATGCTAGTTTACTTGATAAGATTAAATTTCTAGAAGCTCAACCTCTCATGCCTAATTCTAATGAAGAACATACTTTAATTATTGATTCTCTCATGCATGACATTGATGTTCTTAAATCTGAAAACAAGGACAAAGATTTTGTTTTGCATGAATTAGAACTAGAAAATGCCTCCTTGCTTGCTAAAATCAATGGGCATGAATCTTGTTCTAGTTATACTAATAAAGAGAATGATGTTGCTGCTCTTCATATTGATAGAGATTCTTATTTAACTAAAGCTCTTTGCTTAGAAAATGATCTTTTGCATGCTAGAGATAATATCAATAATTTGTCTTCTACTATTGCCTCTCTTATGCATGATAATGATTGTTTGAGATCATCTTTGCAAAGATTCTTAGTTGGTAAGAAGAGTCTTAATGACATCCTACTCAATTCTACTAAACAAATTGGTAGACATGGTTTAGGATATGATAGTAGTCAAGGGAACAACAAAGATAAAGGACCTCCAATATTCCATGGAGAATCCTCTAGTTCCAAGACTATGGGCACATGCAACTATTGCAATGAATTTGGTCATTATGCTACTTGTTGTCCTTTTAGGAAAGCACCCAAGAGAAATAGGACTTGGGTTGCTAAACTAACCCCTCTGGACCCAAAAATATGATTGGGGACCATTTCATCTTTCTTCTTGTAGGTACTTGCAAATGGATTGACATGAGCCATTGAATTGCAAATTGACTTCTCAATCCACATGAAAGAAGAAAGGTGAGATGTGCAGAGGGTGACAAAAAGTGGAAAAGAAATGGTAAGCATGAAGGTAATGTTTTTACTGCTTATAACCTGTTCTAACTTGTTTTTGTCAAGTAAGTATGCACTATACATATGGTTTTTGAGTCAAAAGTGGCATTTTGTGTTTCTCTTCACACTCTTGCTGCACTACTAACTTGCTTAGACATGTTTGGATATGGTTTGTATATTTAGCATGCCTCTAGATATGTTTTATGAAAAATATGTGCTTTTTCTACAGTAGTTTTGTCGGCCGAGTTTTGTCCTGTCTAAAACTCGACCGATGGGCACCAATGGGTGTTGCCAACAGCTGCGATCGGCCGAGTTGCCAATACACAGAACTCGACCGATTACACTGTGCACAGAATATAAAGTTGGCTTATTGGATGAGAATTTCCCTCTCAACTAGATTTTCTCAACCAATAGCCTTATTCTTTGGCACTCCTTTGGTACCTTTATATATGCATATTGCCATGTTCTAAATGCCTATCTTGCTTACAACTCTATCTATCTAATTGCTCTAAATTGGTATATCTATATCTTGCAATTTCTTGCTTTGAGTTGTTTTGCAGGTTTTGATGATGATCTCTTTGGATCTCTTGGTTGTGTCTTAAATTGCTTCCGTTGTGCTCTAACTTGCTACATCTATCTAGGTGTATATCTTGTTTTGATACAACCTTGAGGTTCTTAGGGGTAATCATCTTATGGTAAGGATGCATATCTAGTGAGTTATATCCTCTCATGCTTCTAAAATTGCATATCTCTTGGTTTGGATATATCCCTATATCTACTCATAGCTTGCTTTATCTTGTGTATCTCTTGCTATGATCTAGATCCTACTAGTAGTCCTAACTTGTGATATCATCTACTAGTAGTTCACATACATGTAGTTCTAACCTTGTTTATAATTGGAATATTTGCTCATCTATATGCTATGCTTGTATCTTGTCTCATATATGCTCAAGCCTGTTCCTTGAATTGCATATCTACTATCTTGAGTTGCTTGCATAACATTGTGATGCAGGGCACATAGAGCTACATTGTATGTAGAAATTGGAGTATTTTTAAATTTTATGCAGGTTTTGCTCCAATTTCAGTTTTTGCTGCAAGTATAGTGCTTTTTATGCAGAAACACCCTTCTGAGAAAGACTCATCGCTTTGCCATGAGCTCCGATGGTTTTTGGTAAAATTCCATCATCTTGAGGGTCAAAATTGCGATTTATTGTTTTTCTGCAGCACCCTATCTTGCACATTTTTGGGATGTTCAAGTATATGTTTTAACTTGCTTTTCTTTCTATGCTTGGACAAGACCCTATATGTGCTCTTCTACTCTCCTTATATAACTTTTGTTATCTTCTTTCTCTTAACAAGTGGTGTTTCTTAGTTTCTTCACACCCCCACCTTTTTGAAATGACAAAGGGGGAGAAAGATATGTCTTCTTTTAACAACATGGAGAAGGCATGTCTTACATGAAGCAAAGAAGCGTGTCCATGTAAAGGGGAGAAGGTAAATGGGAGAAGACATATATGTGTAGAACATATATGAGTAGAAGACATAGTTTCTATAAATGTTATGAAAGCTAACCATGCAGGAGAAATAGCATCAATTGAGGGGGAGTATGAGAACTCCATGCGCATCAATTGAGGGGGAGCATATGAGCTCAATCCTATTGAAACCCCTAGGTTTCTCCAAAGGTATGATTTTACGTACAAGCTTTCAATACATTTATGGAATGGTTTGTCATCTTCAAAAAGGGGGAGAATGTTGACTCAAGGTCAATTAGGTCAATGTTGACTCACGTCTAAATTGACTAAACCCTTGTTTTGATGATGACTAACCATTCCACATATTGGTGTCTAATGCTTCTACATTGAGTGATTTCAGATTAGGTTTAGACACACTCCAAATGCCCTAACTTGCGCATATCAAATTGGAGAAAAGACAAGTCAAAATAGCTACAAGTGTGCATTTTGGGATCTCTATGTATATGACCTTAGAATTGCTTTGTAATCACTTGTAATGATTGTATGACTTGTAATTAAGCTTAGAAAAATTATTGGGACACAAAAATCCATCGTTTGTACAGTTTATGAAAATTCCAAAATACCCATAACAGGGATTTTGTCGGCCGAATTCCAAACTCGGCCGATCCATATATTCTGGAATTTTCTGGGCAGTCGGCCGAGTTTCCAACTCAGCCGATCCCTGTTCGGTCGAGTTTCTATGGTGGGAAACTCGGCCGATCCACTGATCGGTCCAAGTTGAAAGTCGACCGATCGGCCGAGTTTCTCCAAGGAAACTCGGCCGACAGTCTATCTTTCAGACTTGTCTTTTAGTGGTTCGGCCGAATTACCTTTATGTAAACTCGGCCGATCAGACTGTACTGGAATGCAGAAAAAGCAAATCCAACCGTTGGAGACTTTGTTGGGACCCAAAATAGATCCGTTGCAACTTGTAAAACGGCTATTTTTCGTTCCTAAGTGTTCCCAAAGGCTAAGAGGCATCCCCAACTATAAATAGGACCCCTTGGGCTTCATTCCAAGGTTGAGCATTCATTGCAAACTCTTTGTGAGGTTCCTATTCTATAGTTGAGTGCTTCCTACATCCTCCTCTCTCTCTCTAAGCTTAATCACTTGCTACATCCATTAGAGTGAGTAGGAAATCTGTAAGAGAGCTAGTCCTATTTGTATATCTTGTGAAGCTCTCACTTCCACCACCTCCCCATCTCTCATTTCCAATCATGAAGATGAAGGTTATCTCTCTTTGCCAAGAGAGGTGAAGAAGAACAAGGGAAGGAGTCCCTTGGTGAAGATCAAGGCCGAAGACTTGGAGCTAGAGTGGGTAAGCCCTTGGAGAAGGCAGAAGACTCAAGCTCAAGTGGGTAAGTCCTTGGTGGAAAGCTTCTCCGAGTGAAGGTGAAGTCAAAGGCGGAAGATCCAAGAAGAGTGGGTAATTCCTGCAAGGCCGAAGACTTGTGCAAGAGTGGGTAAGTCCTTGGAGAAGGCCGAAGACTCTTGCAAAGTGGGTAAGTCCTTGGTAAGGTTGAAGACTCTTTGTATTGGATAGGTAAGTCCTTTGTTGGTCATGTATTGTATGTCTTATTAAGTGAATATAAGAGTGCAATTGTTGGAAGTCCTAGAGGTTGACCTCTCTAGGCAAGTGGACTGACACACTTCTAGTTTGAAGTGTGGAACCACTCTAAATAGCTTGTCTAATTGGTGCATGTTCAATCTCTCTTATCCTTGCTATGCATGATTTAGTTGCACTCAAATTACCTATTTAGCAACCTTATCTTGTCATATAATTTGAAGGTTTAATGAATTTTGTTTAAGTGCTTTCAGCTCTATTCACCCCCCCCTCTAGAGCACCTAAGTCACACATCTAGGATCCAACAAGTGGTATCAGAGCGGGTCTTCTCCAAGCATACTTCTACAAGTAGGAGAAGATGGGTGACTACCTAGGAGGGAGACTCTCTACCAGCCTTCCAATCTTCAATGGGAGCAACTTCCTCTATTGGAGAAGAAGACTTCAATTCTTCATCCAAGGATCAAGTCTCGAGATGTGGCAAATGGTGAACAGCCCATACATTCTACCAAAGACAACCATTGAAGAATGGGATGAAGCCACCTTGATGAAAGCTACCTTGAACGCTAGAGCCATGCACATCCTTTATGCCTCCATGACCCCCACCGAGTTCAACCGGATTTCCTCTTGTGAGACGGCCTATGAGGTATGGAGAAAGCTTTGCATCACTTATGAAGGGACGGATCAAGTGAAGGAAAGCAAAGTCTACATGCTCAAGGGGCTGATTGAAAACTTCAAGATGGGAAAGGAGGAAAGTATAGCCAACATGTACTCAAGGATCAACACCATTGTGAATGGTATTGCTATTCTAGGTCATCCTATGTCTAGTGGAGAGATCAACTCAAAGATCCTTAGAACTCTTCCCAAGAGGTGGGAATCAAAGGTGACTTCCATTGAAGAAGCAAGGTCACTTAAGGACATCCCCATTGAAGAGCTCATTGGAAATCTACAAGCACATGAAGCCACACTTGACAAGAGGGAGCAAGTTGAAAGACAAGAGAAGAAAGAGCTAAAGAGAATGAAGAAGGCTGAAATGAAGGCTCAAATTGAAGCTATCATGGAACAAGTCTCTCCATCCTCTCTAGCTAAGGAAGATGCCATGTACTCCAAGGGTAAGCTCTACAAAGGCAAGTCCTCCTCCACCCGGTGCTTCACATGTGGAAAGAAGGGTCACTACAAGGAAGATTGCCCACAAGGTAAAAAGACCCATTCTCACAAGAAGAAGGAGAAATGGCACTCAAGCTCAAGTGGCTCCTCCAACTCAAGCTCAAGTGAAGATTCAAGTGAAGGATCAAGATCAAGCTCTAGTGATGAAGGAGAATGTCATTTTGCTCTTGTAGCATCAACAAGTGAAGACTCAAATGAGGTAAATCTAGACTCTTTAGATAAAGAATCCTTGATTGATCTCATTCATGATATTTGTGCATCTCTTAAGTCTTCTAAAAAGAAAAAGAAAAAGCTTGCTAAAATTGTTGATAATTTGCATATAGAACTAGATGATCTTGAATATGCAAATTCTTGCTTGCTTATTGATAAAAATGATTGTCTTAGCCAAGTAGACTCTCTTAAACTTGAAAATGCTAGTTTACTTGATAAGATTAAATTTCTAGAAGCTCAACCTCTCATGCCTAATTCTAATGAAGAACATACTTTAATTATTGATTCTCTCATGCATGACATTGATGTTCTTAAATCTGAAAACAAGGACAAAGATTTTGTTTTGCATGAATTAGAACTAGAAAATGCCTCCTTGCTTGCTAAAATCAATGGGCATGAATCTTGTTCTAGTTATACTAATAAAGAGAATGATGTTGCTGCTCTTCATATTGATAGAGATTCTTATTTAACTAAAGCTCTTTGCTTAGAAAATGATCTTTTGCATGCTAGAGATAATATCAATAATTTGTCTTCTACTATTGCCTCTCTTATGCATGATAATGATTGTTTGAGATCATCTTTGCAAAGATTCTTAGTTGGTAAGAAGAGTCTTAATGACATCCTACTCAATTCTACTAAACAAATTGGTAGACATGGTTTAGGATATGATAGTAGTCAAGGGAACAACAAAGATAAAGGACCTCCAATATTCCATGGAGAATCCTCTAGTTCCAAGACTATGGGCACATGCAACTATTGCAATGAATTTGGTCATTATGCTACTTGTTGTCCTTTTAGGAAAGCACCCAAGAGAAATAGGACTTGGGTTGCTAAACTAACCCCTCTGGACCCAAAAATATGATTGGGGACCATTTCATCTTTCTTCTTGTAGGTACTTGCAAATGGATTGACATGAGCCATTGAATTGCAAATTGACTTCTCAATCCACATGAAAGAAGAAAGGTGAGATGTGCAGAGGGTGACAACAAGTGGAAAAGAAATGGTAAGCATGAAGGTAATGTTTTTACTGCTTATAACCTGTTCTAACTTGTTTTTGTCAAGTTAGTATGCACTATACATATGGTTTTTGAGTCAAAAGTGGCATTTTGTGTTTCTCTTCACACTCTTGCTGCACTACTAACTTGCTTAGACATGTTTGGATATGGTTTGTATATTTAGCATGCCTCTAGATATGTTTTATGAAAAATATGTGCTTTTTCTACAGTAGTTTTGTCGGCCGAGTTTTGTCCTGTCTAAAACTCGACCGATGGGCACCAATGGGTGTTGCCAACAGCTGCGATCGGCCGAGTTGCCAATACACAGAACTCGACCGATTACACTGTGCACAGAATATAAAGTTGGCTTATTGGATGAGAATTTCCCTCTCAACTAGATTTTCTCAACCAATAGCCTTATTCTTTGGCACTCCTTTGGTACCTTTATATATGCATATTGCCATGTTCTAAATGCCTATCTTGCTTACAACTCTATCTATCTAATTGCTCTAAATTGGTATATCTATATCTTGCAATTTCTTGCTTTGAGTTGTTTTGCAGGTTTTGATGATGATCTCTTTGGATCTCTTGGTTGTGTCTTAAATTGCTTCCGTTGTGCTCTAACTTGCTACATCTATCTAGGTGTATATCTTGTTTTGATACAACCTTGAGGTTCTTAGGGGTAATCATCTTATGGTAAGGATGCATATCTAGTGAGTTATATCCTCTCATGCTTCTAAAATTGCATATCTCTTGGTTTGGATATATCCCTATATCTACTCATAGCTTGCTTTATCTTGTGTATCTCTTGCTATGATCTAGATCCTACTAGTAGTCCTAACTTGTGATATCATCTACTAGTAGTTCACATACATGTAGTTCTAACCTTGTTTATAATTGGAATATTTGCTCATCTATATGCTATGCTTGTATCTTGTCTCATATATGCTCAAGCATGTTCCTTGAATTGCATATCTACTATCTTGAGTTGCTTGCATAACATTGTGATGCAGGGCACATAGAGCTACATTGTATGTAGAAATTGGAGTATTTTTAAATTTTATGCAGGTTTTGCTCCAATTTCAGTTTTTGCTGCAAGTATAGTGCTTTTTATGCAGAAACACCCTTCTGAGCAAGACTCATTGCTTTGCCATGAGCTCCGATGGTTTTTGGTAAAATTCCATCATCTTGAGGGTCAAAATTGCGATTTATTGTTTTTCTGCAGCACCCTATCTTGCACATTTTTGGGATGTTCAAGTATATGTTTTAACTTGCTTTTCTTTCTATGCTTGGACAAGACCCTATATGTGCTCTTCTACTCTCCTTATATAACTTTTGTTATCTTCTTTCTCTTAACAAGTGGTGTTTCTTAGTTTCTTCACACCCCCACCTTTTTGAAATGACAAAGGGGGAGAAAGATATGTCTTCTTTTAACAACATGGAGAAGGCATGTCTTACATGAAGCAAAGAAGCGTGTCCATGTAAAGGGGAGAAGGTAAATGGGAGAAGACATATATGTGTAGAACATATATGAGTAGAAGACATAGTTTCTATAAATGTTATGAAAGCTAACCATGCAGGAGAAATAGCATCAATTGAGGGGGAGTATGAGAACTCCATGCGCATCAATTGAGGGGGAGCATATGAGCTCAATCCTATTGAAACCCCTAGGTTTCTCCAAAGGTATGATTTTACGTACAAGCTTTCAATACATTTATGGAATGGTTTGTCATCTTCAAAAAGGGGGAGAATGTTGACTCAAGGTCAATTAGGTCAATGTTGACTCACGTCTAAATTGACTAAACCCTTGTTTTGATGATGACTAACCATTCCACATATTGGTGTCTAATGCTTCTACATTGAGTGATTTCAGATTAGGTTTAGACACACTCCAAATGCCCTAACTTGCGCATATCAAATTGGAGAAAAGACAAGTCAAAATAGCTACAAGTGTGCATTTTGGGATCTCTATGTATATGACCTTAGAATTGCTTTGTAATCACTTGTAATGATTGTATGACTTGTAATTAAGCTTAGAAAAATTATTGGGACACAAAAATCCATCGTTTGTACAGTTTATGAAAATTCCAAAATACCCATAACAGGGATTTTGTCGGCCGAATTCCAAACTCGGCCGATCCATATATTCTGGAATTTTCTGGGCAGTCGGCCGAGTTTCCAACTCAGCCGATCCCTGTTCGGTCGAGTTTCTATGGTGGGAAACTCGGCCGATCCACTGATCGGTCCAAGTTGAAAGTCGACCGATCGGCCGAGTTTCTCCAAGGAAACTCGGCCGACAGTCTATCTTTCAGACTTGTCTTTTAGTGGTTCGGCCGAATTACCTTTATGTAAACTCGGCCGATCAGACTGTACTGGAATGCAGAAAAAGCAAATCCAACCGTTGGAGACTTTGTTGGGACCCAAAATAGATCCGTTGCAACTTGTAAAACGGCTATTTTTCGTTCCTAAGTGTTCCCAAAGGCTAAGAGGCATCCCCAACTATAAATAGGACCCCTTGGGCTTCATTCCAAGGTTGAGCATTCATTGCAAACTCTTTGTGAGGTTCCTATTCTATAGTTGAGTGCTTCCTACAGCCTCCTCTCTCTCTCTAAGCTTAATCACTTGCTACATCCATTAGAGTGAGTAGGAAATCTGTAAGAGAGGTAGTCCTATTTGTATATCTTGTGAAGCTCTCACTTCCACCACCTCCCCATCTCTCATTTCCAATCATGAAGATGAAGGTTATCTCTCTTTGCCAAGAGAGGTGAAGAAGAACAAGGGAAGGAGTCCCTTGGTGAAGATCAAGGCCGAAGACTTGGAGCTAGAGTGGGTAAGCCCTTGGAGAAGGCAGAAGACTCAAGCTCAAGTGGGTAAGTCCTTGGTGGAAAGCTTCTCCGAGTGAAGGTGAAGTCAAAGGCGGAAGATCCAAGAAGAGTGGGTAATTCCTGCAAGGCCGAAGACTTGTGCAAGAGTGGGTAAGTCCTTGGAGAAGGCCGAAGACTCTTGCAAAGTGGGTAAGTCCTTGGTAAGGTTGAAGACTCTTTGTATTGGATAGGTAAGTCCTTTGTTGGTCATGTATTGTATGTCTTATTAAGTGAATATAAGAGTGCAATTGTTGGAAGTCCTAGAGGTTGACCTCTCTAGGCAAGTGGACTGACACACTTCTAGTTTGAAGTGTGGAACCACTCTAAATAGCTTGTCTAATTGGTGCATGTTCAATCTCTCTTATCCTTGCTATGCATGATTTAGTTGCACTCAAATTACCTATTTAGCAACCTTATCTTGTCATATAATTTGAAGGTTTAATGAATTTTGTTTAAGTGCTTTCAGCTCTATTCACCCCCCCCCTCTAGAGCACCTAAGTCACACATCTAGGATCCAACAAGTGGTATCAGAGCGGGTCTTCTCCAAGCATACTTCTACAAGTAGGAGAAGATGGGTGACTACCTAGGAGGGAGACTCTCTACCAGCCTTCCAATCTTCAATGGGAGCAACTTCCTCTATTGGAGAAGAAGACTTCAATTCTTCATCCAAGGATCAAGTCTCGAGATGTGGCAAATGGTGAACAGCCCATACATTCTACCAAAGACAACCATTGAAGAATGGGATGAAGCCACCTTGATGAAAGCTACCTTGAACGCTAGAGCCATGCACATCCTTTATGCCTCCATGACCCCCACCGAGTTCAACCGGATTTCCTCTTGTGAGACGGCCTATGAGGTATGGAGAAAGCTTTGCATCACTTATGAAGGGACGGATCAAGTGAAGGAAAGCAAAGTCTACATGCTCAAGGGGCTGATTGAAAACTTCAAGATGGGAAAGGAGGAAAGTATAGCCAACATGTACTCAAGGATCAACACCATTGTGAATGGTCTTGCTATTCTAGGTCATCCTATGTCTAGTGGAGAGATCAACTCAAAGATCCTTAGAACTCTTCCCAAGAGGTGGGAATCAAAGGTGACTTCCATTGAAGAAGCAAGGTCACTTAAGGACATCCCCATTGAAGAGCTCATTGGAAATCTACAAGCACATGAAGCCACACTTGACAAGAGGGAGCAAGTTGAAAGACAAGAGAAGAAAGAGCTAAAGAGAATGAAGAAGGCTGAAATGAAGGCTCAAATTGAAGCTATCATGGAACAAGTCTCTCCATCCTCTCTAGCTAAGGAAGATGCCATGTACTCCAAGGGTAAGCTCTACAAAGGCAAGTCCTCCTCCACCCGGTGCTTCACATGTGGAAAGAAGGGTCACTACAAGGAAGATTGCCCACAAGGTAAAAAGACCCATTCTCACAAGAAGAAGGAGAAATGGCACTCAAGCTCAAGTGGCTCCTCCAACTCAAGCTCAAGTGAAGATTCAAGTGAAGGATCAAGATCAAGCTCTAGTGATGAAGGAGAATGTCATTTTGCTCTTGTAGCATCAACAAGTGAAGACTCAAATGAGGTAAATCTAGACTCTTTAGATAAAGAATCCTTGATTGATCTCATTCATGATATTTGTGCATCTCTTAAGTCTTCTAAAAAGAAAAAGAAAAAGCTTGCTAAAATTGTTGATAATTTGCATATAGAACTAGATGATCTTGAATATGCAAATTCTTGCTTGCTTATTGATAAAAATGATTGTCTTAGCCAAGTAGACTCTCTTAAACTTGAAAATGCTAGTTTACTTGATAAGATTAAATTTCTAGAAGCTCAACCTCTCATGCCTAATTCTAATGAAGAACATACTTTAATTATTGATTCTCTCATGCATGACATTGATGTTCTTAAATCTGAAAACAAGGACAAAGATTTTGTTTTTGCATGAATTAGAACTAGAAAATGCCTCCTTGCTTGCTAAAATCAATGGGCATGAATCTTGTTCTAGTTATACTAATAAAGAGAATGATGTTGCTGCTCTTCATATTGATAGAGATTCTTATTTAACTAAAGCTCTTTGCTTAGAAAATGATCTTTTGCATGCTAGAGATAATATCAATAATTTGTCTTCTACTATTGCCTCTCTTATGCATGATAATGATTGTTTGAGATCATCTTTGCAAAGATTCTTAGTTGGTAAGAAGAGTCTTAATGACATCCTACTCAATTCTACTAAACAAATTGGTAGACATGGTTTAGGATATGATAGTAGTCAAGGGAACAACAAAGATAAAGGACCTCCAATATTCCATGGAGAATCCTCTAGTTCCAAGACTATGGGCACATGCAACTATTGCAATGAATTTGGTCATTATGCTACTTGTTGTCCTTTTAGGAAAGCACCCAAGAGAAATAGGACTTGGGTTGCTAAACTAACCCCTCTGGACCCAAAAATATGATTGGGGACCATTTCATCTTTCTTCTTGTAGGTACTTGCAAATGGATTGACATGAGCCATTGAATTGCAAATTGACTTCTCAATCCACATGAAAGAAGAAAGGTGAGATGTGCAGAGGGTGACAACAAGTGGAAAAGAAATGGTAAGCATGAAGGTAATGTTTTTACTGCTTATAACCTGTTCTAACTTGTTTTTGTCAAGTTAGTATGCACTATACATATGGTTTTTGAGTCAAAAGTGACATTTTGTGTTTCTCTTCACACTCTTGCTGCACTACTAACTTGCTTAGACATGTTTGGATATGGTTTGTATATTTAGCATGCCTCTAGATATGTTTTATGAAAAATATGTGCTTTTTCTACAGTAGTTTTGTCGGCCGAGTTTTGTCCTGTCTAAAACTCGACCGATGGGCACCAATGGGTGTTGCCAACAGCTGCGATCGGCCGAGTTGCCAATACACAGAACTCGACCGATTACACTGTGCACAGAATATAAAGTTGGCTTATTGGATGAGAATTTCCCTCTCAACTAGATTTTCTCAACCAATAGCCTTATTCTTTGGCACTCCTTTGGTACCTTTATATATGCATATTGCCATGTTCTAAATGCCTATCTTGCTTACAACTCTATCTATCTAATTGCTCTAAATTGGTATATCTATATCTTGCAATTTCTTGCTTTGAGTTGTTTTGCAGGTTTTGATGATGATCTCTTTGGATCTCTTGGTTGTGTCTTAAATTGCTTCCGTTGTGCTCTAACTTGCTACATCTATCTAGGTGTATATCTTGTTTTGATACAACCTTGAGGTTCTTAGGGGTAATCATCTTATGGTAAGGATGCATATCTAGTGAGTTATATCCTCTCATGCTTCTAAAATTGCATATCTCTTGGTTTGGATATATCCCTATATCTACTCATAGCTTGCTTTATCTTGTGTATCTCTTGCTATGATCTAGATCCTACTAGTAGTCCTAACTTGTGATATCATCTACTAGTAGTTCACATACATGTAGTTCTAACCTTGTTTATAATTGGAATATTTGCTCATCTATATGCTATGCTTGTATCTTGTCTCATATATGCTCAAGCCTGTTCCTTGAATTGCATATCTACTATCTTGAGTTGCTTGCATAACATTGTGATGCAGGGCACATAGAGCTACATTGTATGTAGAAATTGGAGTATTTTTAAATTTTATGCAGGTTTTGCTCCAATTTCAGTTTTTGCTGCAAGTATAGTGCTTTTTATGCAGAAACACCCTTCTGAGCAAGACTCATCGCTTTGCCATGAGCTCCGATGGTTTTTGGTAAAATTCCATCATCTTGAGGGTCAAAATTGCGATTTATTGTTTTTCTGCAGCACCCTATCTTGCACATTTTTGGGATGTTCAAGTATATGTTTTAACTTGCTTTTCTTTCTATGCTTGGACAAGACCCTATATGTGCTCTTCTACTCTCCTTATATAACTTTTGTTATCTTCTTTCTCTTAACAAGTGGTGTTTCTTAGTTTCTTCACACCCCCACCTTTTTGAAATGACAAAGGGGGAGAAAGATATGTCTTCTTTTAACAACATGGAGAAGGCATGTCTTACATGAAGCAAAGAAGCGTGTCCATGTAAAGGGGAGAAGGTAAATGGGAGAAGACATATATGTGTAGAACATATATGAGTAGAAGACATAGTTTCTATAAATGTTATGAAAGCTAACCATGCAGGAGAAATAGCATCAATTGAGGGGGAGTATGAGAACTCCATGCGCATCAATTGAGGGGGAGCATATGAGCTCAATCCTATTGAAACCCCTAGGTTTCTCCAAAGGTATGATTTTACGTACAAGCTTTCAATACATTTATGGAATGGTTTGTCATCTTCAAAAAGGGGGAGAATGTTGACTCAAGGTCAATTAGGTCAATGTTGACTCACGTCTAAATTGACTAAACCCTTGTTTTGATGATGACTAACCATTCCACATATTGGTGTCTAATGCTTCTACATTGAGTGATTTCAGATTAGGTTTAGACACACTCCAAATGCCCTAACTTGCGCATATCAAATTGGAGAAAAGACAAGTCAAAATAGCTACAAGTGTGCATTTTGGGATCTCTATGTATATGACCTTAGAATTGCTTTGTAATCACTTGTAATGATTGTATGACTTGTAATTAAGCTTAGAAAAATTATTGGGACACAAAAATCCATCGTTTGTACAGTTTATGAAAATTCCAAAATACCCATAACAGGGATTTTGTCGGCCGAATTCCAAACTCGGCCGATCCATATATTCTGGAATTTTCTGGGCAGTCGGCCGAGTTTCCAACTCAGCCGATCCCTGTTCGGTCGAGTTTCTATGGTGGGAAACTCGGCCGATCCACTGATCGGTCCAAGTTGAAAGTCGACCGATCGGCCGAGTTTCTCCAAGGAAACTCGGCCGACAGTCTATCTTTCAGACTTGTCTTTTAGTGGTTCGGCCGAATTACCTTTATGTAAACTCGGCCGATCAGACTGTACTGGAATGCAGAAAAAGCAAATCCAACCGTTGGAGACTTTGTTGGGACCCAAAATAGATCCGTTGCAACTTGTAAAACGGCTATTTTTCGTTCCTAAGTGTTCCCAAAGGCTAAGAGGCATCCCCAACTATAAATAGGACCCCTTGGGCTTCATTCCAAGGTTGAGCATTCATTGCAAACTCTTTGTGAGGTTCCTATTCTATAGTTGAGTGCTTCCTACAGCCTCCTCTCTCTCTCTAAGCTTAATCACTTGCTACATCCATTAGAGTGAGTAGGAAATCTGTAAGAGAGCTAGTCCTATTTGTATATCTTGTGAAGCTCTCACTTCCACCACCTCCCCATCTCTCATTTCCAATCATGAAGATGAAGGTTATCTCTCTTTGCCAAGAGAGGTGAAGAAGAACAAGGGAAGGAGTCCCTTGGTGAAGATCAAGGCCGAAGACTTGGAGCTAGAGTGGGTAAGCCCTTGGAGAAGGCAGAAGACTCAAGCTCAAGTGGGTAAGTCCTTGGTGGAAAGCTTCTCCGAGTGAAGGTGAAGTCAAAGGCGGAAGATCCAAGAAGAGTGGGTAATTCCTGCAAGGCCGAAGACTTGTGCAAGAGTGGGTAAGTCCTTGGAGAAGGCCGAAGACTCTTGCAAAGTGGGTAAGTCCTTGGTAAGGTTGAAGACTCTTTGTATTGGATAGGTAAGTCCTTTGTTGGTCATGTATTGTATGTCTTATTAAGTGAATATAAGAGTGCAATTGTTGGAAGTCCTAGAGGTTGACCTCTCTAGGCAAGTGGACTGACACACTTCTAGTTTGAAGTGTGGAACCACTCTAAATAGCTTGTCTAATTGGTGCATGTTCAATCTCTCTTATCCTTGCTATGCATGATTTAGTTGCACTCAAATTACCTATTTAGCAACCTTATCTTGTCATATAATTTGAAGGTTTAATGAATTTTGTTTAAGTGCTTTCAGCTCTATTCACCCCCCCCCTCTAGAGCACCTAAGTCACACATCTAGGATCCAACAAGTGGTATCAGAGCGGGTCTTCTCCAAGCATACTTCTACAAGTAGGAGAAGATGGGTGACTACCTAGGAGGGAGACTCTCTACCAGCCTTCCAATCTTCAATGGGAGCAACTTCCTCTATTGGAGAAGAAGACTTCAATTCTTCATCCAAGGATCAAGTCTCGAGATGTGGCAAATGGTGAACAGCCCATACATTCTACCAAAGACAACCATTGAAGAATGGGATGAAGCCACCTTGATGAAAGCTACCTTGAACGCTAGAGCCATGCACATCCTTTATGCCTCCATGACCCCCACCGAGTTCAACCGGATTTCCTCTTGTGAGACGGCCTATGAGGTATGGAGAAAGCTTTGCATCACTTATGAAGGGACGGATCAAGTGAAGGAAAGCAAAGTCTACATGCTCAAGGGGCTGATTGAAAACTTCAAGATGGGAAAGGAGGAAAGTATAGCCAACATGTACTCAAGGATCAACACCATTGTGAATGGTCTTGCTATTCTAGGTCATCCTATGTCTAGTGGAGAGATCAACTCAAAGATCCTTAGAACTCTTCCCAAGAGGTGGGAATCAAAGGTGACTTCCATTGAAGAAGCAAGGTCACTTAAGGACATCCCCATTGAAGAGCTCATTGGAAATCTACAAGCACATGAAGCCACACTTGACAAGAGGGAGCAAGTTGAAAGACAAGAGAAGAAAGAGCTAAAGAGAATGAAGAAGGCTGAAATGAAGGCTCAAATTGAAGCTATCATGGAACAAGTCTCTCCATCCTCTCTAGCTAAGGAAGATGCCATGTACTCCAAGGGTAAGCTCTACAAAGGCAAGTCCTCCTCCACCCGGTGCTTCACATGTGGAAAGAAGGGTCACTACAAGGAAGATTGCCCACAAGGTAAAAAGACCCATTCTCACAAGAAGAAGGAGAAATGGCACTCAAGCTCAAGTGGCTCCTCCAACTCAAGCTCAAGTGAAGATTCAAGTGAAGGATCAAGATCAAGCTCTAGTGATGAAGGAGAATGTCATTTTGCTCTTGTAGCATCAACAAGTGAAGACTCAAATGAGGTAAATCTAGACTCTTTAGATAAAGAATCCTTGATTGATCTCATTCATGATATTTGTGCATCTCTTAAGTCTTCTAAAAAGAAAAAGAAAAAGCTTGCTAAAATTGTTGATAATTTGCATATAGAACTAGATGATCTTGAATATGCAAATTCTTGCTTGCTTATTGATAAAAATGATTGTCTTAGCCAAGTAGACTCTCTTAAACTTGAAAATGCTAGTTTACTTGATAAGATTAAATTTCTAGAAGCTCAACCTCTCATGCCTAATTCTAATGAAGAACATACTTTAATTATTGATTCTCTCATGCATGACATTGATGTTCTTAAATCTGAAAACAAGGACAAAGATTTTGTTTTGCATGAATTAGAACTAGAAAATGCCTCCTTGCTTGCTAAAATCAATGGGCATGAATCTTGTTCTAGTTATACTAATAAAGAGAATGATGTTGCTGCTCTTCATATTGATAGAGATTCTTATTTAACTAAAGCTCTTTGCTTAGAAAATGATCTTTTGCATGCTAGAGATAATATCAATAATTTGTCTTCTACTATTGCCTCTCTTATGCATGATAATGATTGTTTGAGATCATCTTTGCAAAGATTCTTAGTTGGTAAGAAGAGTCTTAATGACATCCTACTCAATTCTACTAAACAAATTGGTAGACATGGTTTAGGATATGATAGTAGTCAAGGGAACAACAAAGATAAAGGACCTCCAATATTCCATGGAGAATCCTCTAGTTCCAAGACTATGGGCACATGCAACTATTGCAATGAATTTGGTCATTATGCTACTTGTTGTCCTTTTAGGAAAGCACCCAAGAGAAATAGGACTTGGGTTGCTAAACTAACCCCTCTGGACCCAAAAATATGATTGGGGACCATTTCATCTTTCTTCTTGTAGGTACTTGCAAATGGATTGACATGAGCCATTGAATTGCAAATTGACTTCTCAATCCACATGAAAGAAGAAAGGTGAGATGTGCAGAGGGTGACAACAAGTGGAAAAGAAATGGTAAGCATGAAGGTAATGTTTTTACTGCTTATAACCTGTTCTAACTTGTTTTTGTCAAGTTAGTATGCACTATACATATGGTTTTTGAGTCAAAAGTGGCATTTTGTGTTTCTCTTCACACTCTTGCTGCACTACTAACTTGCTTAGACATGTTTGGATATGGTTTGTATATTTAGCATGCCTCTAGATATGTTTTATGAAAAATATGTGCTTTTTCTACAGTAGTTTTGTCGGCCGAGTTTTGTCCTGTCTAAAACTCGACCGATGGGCACCAATGGGTGTTGCCAACAGCTGCGATCGGCCGAGTTGCCAATACACAGAACTCGACCGATTACACTGTGCACAGAATATAAAGTTGGCTTATTGGATGAGAATTTCCCTCTCAACTAGATTTTCTCAACCAATAGCCTTATTCTTTGGCACTCCTTTGGTACCTTTATATATGCATATTGCCATGTTCTAAATGCCTATCTTGCTTACAACTCTATCTATCTAATTGCTCTAAATTGGTATATCTATATCTTGCAATTTCTTGCTTTGAGTTGTTTTGCAGGTTTTGATGATGATCTCTTTGGATATCTTGGTTGTGTCTTAAATTGCTTCCGTTGTGCTCTAACTTGCTACATCTATCTAGGTGTATATCTTGTTTTGATACAACCTTGAGGTTCTTAGGGGTAATCATCTTATGGTAAGGATGCATATCTAGTGAGTTATATCCTCTCATGCTTCTAAAATTGCATATCTCTTGGTTTGGATATATCCCTATATCTACTCATAGCTTGCTTTATCTTGTGTATCTCTTGCTATGATCTAGATCCTACTAGTAGTCCTAACTTGTGATATCATCTACTAGTAGTTCACATACATGTAGTTCTAACCTTGTTTATAATTGGAATATTTGCTCATCTATATGCTATGCTTGTATCTTGTCTCATATATGCTCAAGCCTGTTCCTTGAATTGCATATCTACTATCTTGAGTTGCTTGCATAACATTGTGATGCAGGGCACATAGAGCTACATTGTATGTAGAAATTGGAGTATTTTTAAATTTTATGCAGGTTTTGCTCCAATTTCAGTTTTTGCTGCAAGTATAGTGCTTTTTATGCAGAAACACCCTTCTGAGCAAGACTCATCGCTTTGCCATGAGCTCCGACGGTTTTTGGTAAAATTCCATCATCTTGAGGGTCAAAATTGCGATTTATTGTTTTTCTGCAGCACCCTATCTTGCACATTTTTGGGATGTTCAAGTATATGTTTTAACTTGCTTTTCTTTCTATGCTTGGACAAGACCCTATATGTGCTCTTCTACTCTCCTTATATAACTTTTGTTATCTTCTTTCTCTTAACAAGTGGTGTTTCTTAGTTTCTTCACACCCCCACCTTTTTGAAATGACAAAGGGGGAGAAAGATATGTCTTCTTTTAACAACATGGAGAAGGCATGTCTTACATGAAGCAAAGAAGCGTGTCCATGTAAAGGGGAGAAGGTAAATGGGAGAAGACATATATGTGTAGAACATATATGAGTAGAAGACATAGTTTCTATAAATGTTATGAAAGCTAACCATGCAGGAGAAATAGCATCAATTGAGGGGGAGTATGAGAACTCCATGCGCATCAATTGAGGGGGAGCATATGAGCTCAATCCTATTGAAACCCCTAGGTTTCTCCAAAGGTATGATTTTACGTACAAGCTTTCAATACATTTATGGAATGGTTTGTCATCTTCAAAAAGGGGGAGAATGTTGACTCAAGGTCAATTAGGTCAATGTTGACTCACGTCTAAATTGACTAAACCCTTGTTTTGATGATGACTAACCATTCCACATATTGGTGTCTAATGCTTCTACATTGAGTGATTTCAGATTAGGTTTAGACACACTCCAAATGCCCTAACTTGCGCATATCAAATTGGAGAAAAGACAAGTCAAAATAGCTACAAGTGTGCATTTTGGGATCTCTATGTATATGACCTTAGAATTGCTTTGTAATCACTTGTAATGATTGTATGACTTGTAATTAAGCTTAGAAAAATTATTGGGACACAAAAATCCATCGTTTGTACAGTTTATGAAAATTCCAAAATACCCATAACAGGGATTTTGTCGGCCGAATTCCAAACTCGGCCGATCCATATATTCTGGAATTTTCTGGGCAGTCGGCCGAGTTTCCAACTCAGCCGATCCCTGTTCGGTCGAGTTTCTATGGTGGGAAACTCGGCCGATCCACTGATCGGTCCAAGTTGAAAGTCGACCGATCGGCCGAGTTTCTCCAAGGAAACTCGGCCGACAGTCTATCTTTCAGACTTGTCTTTTAGTGGTTCGGCCGAATTACCTTTATGTAAACTCGGCCGATCAGACTGTACTGGAATGCAGAAAAAGCAAATCCAACCGTTGGAGACTTTGTTGGGACCCAAAATAGATCCGTTGCAACTTGTAAAACGGCTATTTTTCGTTCCTAAGTGTTCCCAAAGGCTAAGAGGCATCCCCAACTATAAATAGGACCCCTTGGGCTTCATTCCAAGGTTGAGCATTCATTGCAAACTCTTTGTGAGGTTCCTATTCTATAGTTGAGTGCTTCCTACAGCCTCCTCTCTCTCTCTAAGCTTAATCACTTGCTACATCCATTAGAGTGAGTAGGAAATCTGTAAGAGAGCTAGTCCTATTTGTATATCTTGTGAAGCTCTCACTTCCGCCACCTCCCCATCTCTCATTTCCAATCATGAAGATGAAGGTTATCTCTCTTTGCCAAGAGAGGTGAAGAAGAACAAGGGAAGGAGTCCCTTGGTGAAGATCAAGGCCGAAGACTTGGAGCTAGAGTGGGTAAGCCCTTGGAGAAGGCAGAAGACTCAAGCTCAAGTGGGTAAGTCCTTGGTGGAAAGCTTCTCCGAGTGAAGGTGAAGTCAAAGGCGGAAGATCCAAGAAGAGTGGGTAATTCCTGCAAGGCCGAAGACTTGTGCAAGAGTGGGTAAGTCCTTGGAGAAGGCCGAAGACTCTTGCAAAGTGGGTAAGTCCTTGGTAAGGTTGAAGACTCTTTGTATTGGATAGGTAAGTCCTTTGTTGGTCATGTATTGTATGTCTTATTAAGTGAATATAAGAGTGCAATTGTTGGAAGTCCTAGAGGTTGACCTCTCTAGGCAAGTGGACTGACACACTTCTAGTTTGAAGTGTGGAACCACTCTAAATAGCTTGTCTAATTGGTGCATGTTCAATCTCTCTTATCCTTGCTATGCATGATTTAGTTGCACTCAAATTACCTATTTAGCAACCTTATCTTGTCATATAATTTGAAGGTTTAATGAATTTTGTTTAAGTGCTTTCAGCTCTATTCACCCCCCCCCTCTAGAGCACCTAAGTCACACATCTAGGATCCAACAAGTGGTATCAGAGCGGGTCTTCTCCAAGCATACTTCTACAAGTAGGAGAAGATGGGTGACTACCTAGGAGGGAGACTCTCTACCAGCCTTCCAATCTTCAATGGGAGCAACTTCCTCTATTGGAGAAGAAGACTTCAATTCTTCATCCAAGGATCAAGTCTCGAGATGTGGCAAATGGTGAACAGCCCATACATTCTACCAAAGACAACCATTGAAGAATGGGATGAAGCCACCTTGATGAAAGCTACCTTGAACGCTAGAGCCATGCACATCCTTTATGCCTCCATGACCCCCACCGAGTTCAACCGGATTTCCTCTTGTGAGACGGCCTATGAGGTATGGAGAAAGCTTTGCATCACTTATGAAGGGACGGATCAAGTGAAGGAAAGCAAAGTCTACATGCTCAAGGGGCTGATTGAAAACTTCAAGATGGGAAAGGAGGAAAGTATAGCCAACATGTACTCAAGGATCAACACCATTGTGAATGGTCTTGCTATTCTAGGTCATCCTATGTCTAGTGGAGAGATCAACTCAAAGATCCTTAGAACTCTTCCCAAGAGGTGGGAATCAAAGGTGACTTCCATTGAAGAAGCAAGGTCACTTAAGGACATCCCCATTGAAGAGCTCATCGGAAATCTACAAGCACATGAAGCCACACTTGACAAGAGGGAGCAAGTTGAAAGACAAGAGAAGAAAGAGCTAAAGAGAATGAAGAAGGCTGAAATGAAGGCTCAAATTGAAGCTATCATGGAACAAGTCTCTCCATCCTCTCTAGCTAAGGAAGATGCCATGTACTCCAAGGGTAAGCTCTACAAAGGCAAGTCCTCCTCCACCCGGTGCTTCACATGTGGAAAGAAGGGTCACTACAAGGAAGATTGCCCACAAGGTAAAAAGACCCATTCTCACAAGAAGAAGGAGAAATGGCACTCAAGCTCAAGTGGCTCCTCCAACTCAAGCTCAAGTGAAGATTCAAGTGAAGGATCAAGATCAAGCTCTAGTGATGAAGGAGAATGTCATTTTGCTCTTGTAGCATCAACAAGTGAAGACTCAAATGAGGTAAATCTAGACTCTTTAGATAAAGAATCCTTGATTGATCTCATTCATGATATTTGTGCATCTCTTAAGTCTTCTAAAAAGAAAAAGAAAAAGCTTGCTAAAATTGTTGATAATTTGCATATAGAACTAGATGATCTTGAATATGCAAATTCTTGCTTGCTTATTGATAAAAATGATTGTCTTAGCCAAGTAGACTCTCTTAAACTTGAAAATGCTAGTTTACTTGATAAGATTAAATTTCTAGAAGCTCAACCTCTCATGACTAATTCTAATGAAGAACATACTTTAATTATTGATTCTCTCATGCATGACATTGATGTTCTTAAATCTGAAAACAAGGACAAAGATTTTGTTTTGCATGAATTAGAACTAGAAAATGCCTCCTTGCTTGCTAAAATCAATGGGCATGAATCTTGTTCTAGTTATACTAATAAAGAGAATGATGTTGCTGCTCTTCATATTGATAGAGATTCTTATTTAACTAAAGCTCTTTGCTTAGAAAATGATCTTTTGCATGCTAGAGATAATATCAATAATTTGTCTTCTACTATTGCCTCTCTTATGCATGATAATGATTGTTTGAGATCATCTTTGCAAAGATTCTTAGTTGGTAAGAAGAGTCTTAATGACATCCTACTCAATTCTACTAAACAAATTGGTAGACATGGTTTAGGATATGATAGTAGTCAAGGGAACAACAAAGATAAAGGACCTCCAATATTCCATGGAGAATCCTCTAGTTCCAAGACTATGGGCACATGCAACTATTGCAATGAATTTGGTCATTATGCTACTTGTTGTCCTTTTAGGAAAGCACCCAAGAGAAATAGGACTTGGGTTGCTAAACTAACCCCTCTGGACCCAAAAATATGATTGGGGACCATTTCATCTTTCTTCTTGTAGGTACTTGCAAATGGATTGACATGAGCCATTGAATTGCAAATTGACTTCTCAATCCACATGAAAGAAGAAAGGTGAGATGTGCAGAGGGTGACAACAAGTGGAAAAGAAATGGTAAGCATGAAGGTAATGTTTTTACTGCTTATAACCTGTTCTAACTTGTTTTTGTCAAGTTAGTATGCACTATACATATGGTTTTTGAGTCAAAAGTGGCATTTTGTGTTTCTCTTCACACTCTTGCTGCACTACTAACTTGCTTAGACATGTTTGGATATGGTTTGTATATTTAGCATGCCTCTAGATATGTTTTATGAAAAATATGTGCTTTTTCTACAGTAGTTTTGTCGGCCGAGTTTTGTCCTGTCTAAAACTCGACCGATGGGCACCAATGGGTGTTGCCAACAGCTGCGATCGGCCGAGTTGCCAATACACAGAACTCGACCGATTACACTGTGCACAGAATATAAAGTTGGCTTATTGGATGAGAATTTCCCTCTCAACTAGATTTTCTCAACCAATAGCCTTATTCTTTGGCACTCCTTTGGTACCTTTATATATGCATATTGCCATGTTCTAAATGCCTATCTTGCTTACAACTCTATCTATCTAATTGCTCTAAATTGGTATATCTATATCTTGCAATTTCTTGCTTTGAGTTGTTTTGCAGGTTTTGATGATGATCTCTTTGGATCTCTTGGTTGTGTCTTAAATTGCTTCCGTTGTGCTCTAACTTGCTACATCTATCTAGGTGTATATCTTGTTTTGATACAACCTTGAGGTTCTTAGGGGTAATCATCTTATGGTAAGGATGCATATCTAGTGAGTTATATCCTCTCATGCTTCTAAAATTGCATATCTCTTGGTTTGGATATATCCCTATATCTACTCATAGCTTGCTTTATCTTGTGTATCTCTTGCTATGATCTAGATCCTACTAGTAGTCCTAACTTGTGATATCATCTACTAGTAGTTCACATACATGTAGTTCTAACCTTGTTTATAATTGGAATATTTGCTCATCTATATGCTATGCTTGTATCTTGTCTCATATATGCTCAAGCCTGTTCCTTGAATTGCATATCTACTATCTTGAGTTGCTTGCATAACATTGTGATGCAGGGCACATAGAGCTACATTGTATGTAGAAATTGGAGTATTTTTAAATTTTATGCAGGTTTTGCTCCAATTTCAGTTTTTGCTGCAAGTATAGTGCTTTTTATGCAGAAACACCCTTCTGAGCAAGACTCATCGCTTTGCCATGAGCTCCGACGGTTTTTGGTAAAATTCCATCATCTTGAGGGTCAAAATTGCGATTTATTGTTTTTCTGCAGCACCCTATCTTGCACATTTTTGGGATGTTCAAGTATATGTTTTAACTTGCTTTTCTTTCTATGCTTGGACAAGACCCTATATGTGCTCTTCTACTCTCCTTATATAACTTTTGTTATCTTCTTTCTCTTAACAAGTGGTGTTTCTTAGTTTCTTCACACCCCCACCTTTTTGAAATGACAAAGGGGGAGAAAGATATGTCTTCTTTTAACAACATGGAGAAGGCATGTCTTACATGAAGCAAAGAAGCGTGTCCATGTAAAGGGGAGAAGGTAAATGGGAGAAGACATATATGTGTAGAACATATATGAGTAGAAGACATAGTTTCTATAAATGTTATGAAAGCTAACCATGCAGGAGAAATAGCATCAATTGAGGGGGAGTATGAGAACTCCATGCGCATCAATTGAGGGGGAGCATATGAGCTCAATCCTATTGAAACCCCTAGGTTTCTCCAAAGGTATGATTTTACGTACAAGCTTTCAATACATTTATGGAATGGTTTGTCATCTTCAAAAAGGGGGAGAATGTTGACTCAAGGTCAATTAGGTCAATGTTGACTCACGTCTAAATTGACTAAACCCTTGTTTTGATGATGACTAACCATTCCACATATTGGTGTCTAATGCTTCTACATTGAGTGATTTCAGATTAGGTTTAGACACACTCCAAATGCCCTAACTTGCGCATATCAAATTGGAGAAAAGACAAGTCAAAATAGCTACAAGTGTGCATTTTGGGATCTCTATGTATATGACCTTAGAATTGCTTTGTAATCACTTGTAATGATTGTATGACTTGTAATTAAGCTTAGAAAAATTATTGGGACACAAAAATCCATCGTTTGTACAGTTTATGAAAATTCCAAAATACCCATAACAGGGATTTTGTCGGCCGAATTCCAAACTCGGCCGATCCATATATTCTGGAATTTTCTGGGCAGTCGGCCGAGTTTCCAACTCAGCCGATCCCTGTTCGGTCGAGTTTCTATGGTGGGAAACTCGGCCGATCCACTGATCGGTCCAAGTTGAAAGTCGACCGATCGGCCGAGTTTCTCCAAGGAAACTCGGCCGACAGTCTATCTTTCAGACTTGTCTTTTAGTGGTTCGGCCGAATTACCTTTATGTAAACTCGGCCGATCAGACTGTACTGGAATGCAGAAAAAGCAAATCCAACCGTTGGAGACTTTGTTGGGACCCAAAATAGATCCGTTGCAACTTGTAAAACGGCTATTTTTCGTTCCTAAGTGTTCCCAAAGGCTAAGAGGCATCCCCAACTATAAATAGGACCCCTTGGGCTTCATTCCAAGCTTGAGCATTCATTGCAAACTCTTTGTGAGGTTCCTATTCTATAGTTGAGTGCTTCCTACAGCCTCCTCTCTCTCTAAGCTTAATCACTTGCTACATCCATTAGAGTGAGTAGGAAATCTGTAAGAGAGCTAGTCCTATTTGTATATCTTGTGAAGCTCTCACTTCCGCCACCTCCCCATCTCTCATTTCCAATCATGAAGATGAAGGTTATCTCTCTTTGCCAAGAGAGGTGAAGAAGAACAAGGGAAGGAGTCCCTTGGTGAAGATCAAGGCCGAAGACTTGGAGCTAGAGTGGGTAAGCCCTTGGAGAAGGCAGAAGACTCAAGCTCAAGTGGGTAAGTCCTTGGTGGAAAGCTTCTCCGAGTGAAGGTGAAGTCAAAGGCGGAAGATCCAAGAAGAGTGGGTAATTCCTGCAAGGCCGAAGACTTGTGCAAGAGTGGGTAAGTCCTTGGAGAAGGCCGAAGACTCTTGCAAAGTGGGTAAGTCCTTGGTAAGGTTGAAGACTCTTTGTATTGGATAGGTAAGTCCTTTGTTGGTCATGTATTGTATGTCTTATTAAGTGAATATAAGAGTGCAATTGTTGGAAGTCCTAGAGGTTGACCTCTCTAGGCAAGTGGACTGACACACTTCTAGTTTGAAGTGTGGAACCACTCTAAATAGCTTGTCTAATTGGTGCATGTTCAATCTCTCTTATCCTTGCTATGCATGATTTAGTTGCACTCAAATTACCTATTTAGCAACCTTATCTTGTCATATAATTTGAAGGTTTAATGAATTTTGTTTAAGTGATTTCAGCTCTATTCACCCCCCCCCCTCTAGAGCACCTAAGTCACACATCTAGGATCCAACAAGTGGTATCAGAGCGGGTCTTCTCCAAGCATACTTCTACAAGTAGGAGAAGATGGGTGACTACCTAGGAGGGAGACTCTCTACCAGCCTTCCAATCTTCAATGGGAGCAACTTCCTCTATTGGAGAAGAAGACTTCAATTCTTCATCCAAGGATCAAGTCTCGAGATGTGGCAAATGGTGAACAGCCCATACATTCTACCAAAGACAACCATTGAAGAATGGGATGAAGCCACCTTGATGAAAGCTACCTTGAACGCTAGAGCCATGCACATCCTTTATGCCTCCATGACCCCCACCGAGTTCAACCGGATTTCCTCTTGTGAGACGGCCTATGAGGTATGGAGAAAGCTTTGCATCACTTATGAAGGGACGGATCAAGTGAAGGAAAGCAAAGTCTACATGCTCAAGGGGCTGATTGAAAACTTCAAGATGGGAAAGGAGGAAAGTATAGCCAACATGTACTCAAGGATCAACACCATTGTGAATGGTCTTGCTATTCTAGGTCATCCTATGTCTAGTGGAGAGATCAACTCAAAGATCCTTAGAACTCTTCCCAAGAGGTGGGAATCAAAGGTGACTTCCATTGAAGAAGCAAGGTCACTTAAGGACATCCCCATTGAAGAGCTCATCGGAAATCTACAAGCACATGAAGCCACACTTGACAAGAGGGAGCAAGTTGAAAGACAAGAGAAGAAAGAGCTAAAGAGAATGAAGAAGGCTGAAATGAAGGCTCAAATTGAAGCTATCATGGAACAAGTCTCTCCATCCTCTCTAGCTAAGGAAGATGCCATGTACTCCAAGGGTAAGCTCTACAAAGGCAAGTCCTCCTCCACCCGGTGCTTCACATGTGGAAAGAAGGGTCACTACAAGGAAGATTGCCCACAAGGTAAAAAGACCCATTCTCACAAGAAGAAGGAGAAATGGCACTCAAGCTCAAGTGGCTCCTCCAACTCAAGCTCAAGTGAAGATTCAAGTGAAGGATCAAGATCAAGCTCTAGTGATGAAGGAGAATGTCATTTTGCTCTTGTAGCATCAACAAGTGAAGACTCAAATGAGGTAAATCTAGACTCTTTAGATAAAGAATCCTTGATTGATCTCATTCATGATATTTGTGCATCTCTTAAGTCTTCTAAAAAGAAAAAGAAAAAGCTTGCTAAAATTGTTGATAATTTGCATATAGAACTAGATGATCTTGAATATGCAAATTCTTGCTTGCTTATTGATAAAAATGATTGTCTTAGCCAAGTAGACTCTCTTAAACTTGAAAATGCTAGTTTACTTGATAAGATTAAATTTCTAGAAGCTCAACCTCTCATGACTAATTCTAATGAAGAACATACTTTAATTATTGATTCTCTCATGCATGACATTGATGTTCTTAAATCTGAAAACAAGGACAAAGATTTTGTTTTGCATGAATTAGAACTAGAAAATGCCTCCTTGCTTGCTAAAATCAATGGGCATGAATCTTGTTCTAGTTATACTAATAAAGAGAATGATGTTGCTGCTCTTCATATTGATAGAGATTCTTATTTAACTAAAGCTCTTTGCTTAGAAAATGATCTTTTGCATGCTAGAGATAATATCAATAATTTGTCTTCTACTATTGCCTCTCTTATGCATGATAATGATTGTTTGAGATCATCTTTGCAAAGATTCTTAGTTGGTAAGAAGAGTCTTAATGACATCCTACTCAATTCTACTAAACAAATTGGTAGACATGGTTTAGGATATGATAGTAGTCAAGGGAACAACAAAGATAAAGGACCTCCAATATTCCATGGAGAATCCTCTAGTTCCAAGACTATGGGCACATGCAACTATTGCAATGAATTTGGTCATTATGCTACTTGTTGTCCTTTTAGGAAAGCACCCAAGAGAAATAGGACTTGGGTTGCTAAACTAACCCCTCTGGACCCAAAAATATGATTGGGGACCATTTCATCTTTCTTCTTGTAGGTACTTGCAAATGGATTGACATGAGCCATTGAATTGCAAATTGACTTCTCAATCCACATGAAAGAAGAAAGGTGAGATGTGCAGAGGGTGACAACAAGTGGAAAAGAAATGGTAAGCATGAAGGTAATGTTTTTACTGCTTATAACCTGTTCTAACTTGTTTTTGTCAAGTTAGTATGCACTATACATATGGTTTTTGAGTCAAAAGTGGCATTTTGTGTTTCTCTTCACACTCTTGCTGCACTACTAACTTGCTTAGACATGTTTGGATATGGTTTGTATATTTAGCATGCCTCTAGATATGTTTTATGAAAAATATGTGCTTTTTCTACAGTAGTTTTGTCGGCCGAGTTTTGTCCTGTCTAAAACTCGACCGATGGGCACCAATGGGTGTTGCCAACAGCTGCGATCGGCCGAGTTGCCAATACACAGAACTCGACCGATTACACTGTGCACAGAATATAAAGTTGGCTTATTGGATGAGAATTTCCCTCTCAACTAGATTTTCTCAACCAATAGCCTTATTCTTTGGCACTCCTTTGGTACCTTTATATATGCATATTGCCATGTTCTAAATGCCTATCTTGCTTACAACTCTATCTATCTAATTGCTCTAAATTGGTATATCTATATCTTGCAATTTCTTGCTTTGAGTTGTTTTGCAGGTTTTGATGATGATCTCTTTGGATCTCTTGGTTGTGTCTTAAATTGCTTCCGTTGTGCTCTAACTTGCTACATCTATCTAGGTGTATATCTTGTTTTGATACAACCTTGAGGTTCTTAGGGGTAATCATCTTATGGTAAGGATGCATATCTAGTGAGTTATATCCTCTCATGCTTCTAAAATTGTATATCTCTTGGTTTGGATATATCCCTATATCTACTCATAGCTTGCTTTATCTTGTGTATCTCTTGCTATGATCTAGATCCTACTAGTAGTCCTAACTTGTGATATCATCTACTAGTAGTTCACATACATGTAGTTCTAACCTTGTTTATAATTGGAATATTTGCTCATCTATATGCTATGCTTGTATCTTGTCTCATATATGCTCAAGCCTGTTCCTTGAATTGCATATCTACTATCTTGAGTTGCTTGCATAACATTGTGATGCAGGGCACATAGAGCTACATTGTATGTAGAAATTGGAGTATTTTTAAATTTTATGCAGGTTTTGCTCCAATTTCAGTTTTTGCTGCAAGTATAGTGCTTTTTATGCAGAAACACCCTTCTGAGCAAGACTCATCGCTTTGCCATGAGCTCCGACGGTTTTTGGTAAAATTCCATCATCTTGAGGGTCAAAATTGCGATTTATTGTTTTTCTGCAGCACCCTATCTTGCACATTTTTGGGATGTTCAAGTATATGTTTTAACTTGCTTTTCTTTCTATGCTTGGACAAGACCCTATATGTGCTCTTCTACTCTCCTTATATAACTTTTGTTATCTT
The DNA here is from genome assembly GCA_963693085.1 of Alisma plantago-aquatica. Classification (NCBI taxonomy): domain Eukaryota; kingdom Viridiplantae; phylum Streptophyta; class Magnoliopsida; order Alismatales; family Alismataceae; genus Alisma; species Alisma plantago-aquatica. Next base: position 1,589,905,784 of record OY856409.1, read on the forward strand.
CTTTCTCTTAACAAGTGGTGTTTCTTAGTTTCTTCACACCCCCACCTTTTTGAAATGACAAAGGGGGAGAAAGATATGTCTTCTTTTAACAACATGGAGAAGGCATGTCTTACATGAAGCAAAGAAGCGTGTCCATGTAAAGGGGAGAAGGTAAATGGGAGAAGACATATATGTGTAGAACATATATGAGTAGAAGACATAGTTTCTATAAATGTTATGAAAGCTAACCATGCAGGAGAAATAGCATCAATTGAGGGGGAGTATGAGAACTCCATGCGCATCAATTGAGGGGGAGCATATGAGCTCAATCCTATTGAAACCCCTAGGTTTCTCCAAAGGTATGATTTTACGTACAAGCTTTCAATACATTTATGGAATGGTTTGTCATCTTCAAAAAGGGGGAGAATGTTGACTCAAGGTCAATTAGGTCAATGTTGACTCACGTCTAAATTGACTAAACCCTTGTTTTGATGATGACTAACCATTCCACATTTTGGTGTCTAATGCTTCTACATTGAGTGATTTCAGATTAGGTTTAGACACACTCCAAATGCCCTAACTTGCGCATATCAAATTGGAGAAAAGACAAGTCAAAATAGCTACAAGTGTGCATTTTGGGATCTCTATGTATATGACCTTAGAATTGCTTTGTAATCACTTGTAATGATTGTATGACTTGTAATTAAGCTTAGAAAAATTATTGGGACACAAAAATCCATCGTTTGTACAGTTTATGAAAATTCCAAAATACCCATAACAGGGATTTTGTCGGCCGAATTCCAAACTCGGCCGATCCATATATTCTGGAATTTTCTGGGCAGTCGGCCGAGTTTCCAACTCAGCCGATCCCTGTTCGGTCGAGTTTCTATGGTGGGAAACTCGGCCGATCCACTGATCGGTCCAAGTTGAAAGTCGACCGATCGGCCGAGTTTCTCCAAGGAAACTCGGCCGACAGTCTATCTTTCAGACTTGTCTTTTAGTGGTTCGGCCGAATTACCTTTATGTAAACTCGGCCGATCAGACTGTACTGGAATGCAGAAAAAGCAAATCCAACCGTTGGAGACTTTGTTGGGACCCAAAATAGATCCGTTGCAACTTGTAAAATGGCTATTTTTCGTTCCTAAGTGTTCCCAAAGGCTAAGAGGCATCCCCAACTATAAATAGGACCCCTTGGGCTTCATTCCAAGGTTGAGCATTCATTGCAAACTCTTTGTGAGGTTCCTATTCTATAGTTGAGTGCTTCCTACAACCTCCTCTCTCTCTCTAAGCTTAATCACTTGCTACATCCATTAGAGTGAGTAGGAAATCTGTAAGAGAGCTAGTCCTATTTGTATATCTTGTGAAGCTCTCACTTCCGCCACCTCCCCATCTCTCATTTCCAATCATGAAGATGAAGGTTATCTCTCTTTGCCAAGAGAGGTGAAGAAGAACAAGGGAAGGAGTCCCTTGGTGAAGATCAAGGCCGAAGACTTGGAGCTAGAGTGGGTAAGCCCTTGGAGAAGGCAGAAGACTCAAGCTCAAGTGGGTAAGTCCTTGGTGGAAAGCTTCTCCGAGTGAAGGTGAAGTCAAAGGCGGAAGATCCAAGAAGAGTGGGTAATTCCTGCAAGGCCGAAGACTTGTGCAAGAGTGGGTAAGTCCTTGGAGAAGGCCGAAGACTCTTGCAAAGTGGGTAAGTCCTTGGTAAGGTTGAAGACTCTTTGTATTGGATAGGTAAGTCCTTTGTTGGTCATGTATTGTATGTCTTATTAAGTGAATATAAGAGTGCAATTGTTGGAAGTCCTAGAGGTTGACCTCTCTAGGCAAGTGGACTGACACACTTCTAGTTTGAAGTGTGGAACCACTCTAAATAGCTTGTCTAATTGGTGCATGTTCAATCTCTCTTATCCTTGCTATGCATGATTTAGTTGCACTCAAATTACCTATTTAGCAACCTTATCTTGTCATATAATTTGAAGGTTTAATGAATTTTGTTTAAGTGCTTTCAGCTCTATTCACCCCCCCCTCTAGAGCACCTAAGTCACACATCTAGGATCCAACAAGTGGTATCAGAGCGGGTCTTCTCCAAGCATACTTCTACAAGTAGGAGAAGATGGGTGACTACCTAGGAGGGAGACTCTCTACCAGCCTTCCAATCTTCAATGGGAGCAACTTCCTCTATTGGAGAAGAAGACTTCAATTCTTCATCCAAGGATCAAGTCTCGAGATGTGGCAAATGGTGAACAGCCCATACATTCTACCAAAGACAACCATTGAAGAATGGGATGAAGCCACCTTGATGAAAGCTACCTTGAACGCTAGAGCCATGCACATCCTTTATGCCTCCATGACCCCCACCGAGTTCAACCGGATTTCCTCTTGTGAGACGGCCTATGAGGTATGGAGAAAGCTTTGCATCACTTATGAAGGGACGGATCAAGTGAAGGAAAGCAAAGTCTACATGCTCAAGGGGCTGATTGAAAACTTCAAGATGGGAAAGGAGGAAAGTATAGCCAACATGTACTCAAGGATCAACACCATTGTGAATGGTCTTGCTATTCTAGGTCATCCTATGTCTAGTGGAGAGATCAACTCAAAGATCCTTAGAACTCTTCCCAAGAGGTGGGAATCAAAGGTGACTTCCATTGAAGAAGCAAGGTCACTTAAGGACATCCCCATTGAAGAGCTCATTGGAAATCTACAAGCACATGAAGCCACACTTGACAAGAGGGAGCAAGTTGAAAGACAAGAGAAGAAAGAGCTAAAGAGAATGAAGAAGGCTGAAATGAAGGCTCAAATTGAAGCTATCATGGAACAAGTCTCTCCATCCTCTCTAGCTAAGGAAGATGCCATGTACTCCAAGGGTAAGCTCTACAAAGGCAAGTCCTCCTCCACCCGGTGCTTCACATGTGGAAAGAAGGGTCACTACAAGGAAGATTGCCCACAAGGTAAAAAGACCCATTCTCACAAGAAGAAGGAGAAATGGCACTCAAGCTCAAGTGGCTCCTCCAACTCAAGCTCAAGTGAAGATTCAAGTGAAGGATCAAGATCAAGCTCTAGTGATGAAGGAGAATGTCATTTTGCTCTTGTAGCATCAACAAGTGAAGACTCAAATGAGGTAAATCTAGACTCTTTAGATAAAGAATCCTTGATTGATCTCATTCATGATATTTGTGCATCTCTTAAGTCTTCTAAAAAGAAAAAGAAAAAGCTTGCTAAAATTGTTGATAATTTGCATATAGAACTAGATGATCTTGAATATGCAAATTCTTGCTTGCTTATTGATAAAAATGATTGTCTTAGCCAAGTAGACTCTCTTAAACTTGAAAATGCTAGTTTACTTGATAAGATTAAATTTCTAGAAGCTCAACCTCTCATGACTAATTCTAATGAAGAACATACTTTAATTATTGATTCTCTCATGCATGACATTGATGTTCTTAAATCTGAAAACAAGGACAAAGATTTTGTTTTGCATGAATTAGAACTAGAAAATGCCTCCTTGCTTGCTAAAATCAATGGGCATGAATCTTGTTCTAGTTATACTAATAAAGAGAATGATGTTGCTGCTCTTCATATTGATAGAGATTCTTATTTAACTAAAGCTCTTTGCTTAGAAAATGATCTTTTGCATGCTAGAGATAATATCAATAATTTGTCTTCTACTATTGCCTCTCTTATGCATGATAATGATTGTTTGAGATCATCTTTGCAAAGATTCTTAGTTGGTAAGAAGAGTCTTAATGACATCCTACTCAATTCTACTAAACAAATTGGTAGACATGGTTTAGGATATGATAGTAGTCAAGGGAACAACAAAGATAAAGGACCTCCAATATTCCATGGAGAATCCTCTAGTTCCAAGACTATGGGCACATGCAACTATTGCAATGAATTTGGTCATTATGCTACTTGTTGTCCTTTTAGGAAAGCACCCAAGAGAAATAGGACTTGGGTTGCTAAACTAACCCCTCTGGACCCAAAAATATGATTGGGGACCATTTCATCTTTCTTCTTGTAGGTACTTGCAAATGGATTGACATGAGCCATTGAATTGCAAATTGACTTCTCAATCCACATGAAAGAAGAAAGGTGAGATGTGCAGAGGGTGACAACAAGTGGAAAAGAAATGGTAAGCATGAAGGTAATGTTTTTACTGCTTATAACCTGTTCTAACTTGTTTTTGTCAAGTTAGTATGCACTATACATATGGTTTTTGAGTCAAAAGTGGCATTTTGTGTTTCTCTTCACACTCTTGCTGCACTACTAACTTGCTTAGACATGTTTGGATATGGTTTGTATATTTAGCATGCCTCTAGATATGTTTTATGAAAAATATGTGCTTTTTCTACAGTAGTTTTGTCGGCCGAGTTTTGTCCTGTCTAAAACTCGACCGATGGGCACCAATGGGTGTTGCCAACAGCTGCGATCGGCCGAGTTGCCAATACACAGAACTCGACCGATTACACTGTGCACAGAATATAAAGTTGGCTTATTGGATGAGAATTTCCCTCTCAACTAGATTTTCTCAACCAATAGCCTTATTCTTTGGCACTCCTTTGGTACCTTTATATATGCATATTGCCATGTTCTAAATGCCTATCTTGCTTACAACTCTATCTATCTAATTGCTCTAAATTGGTATATCTATATCTTGCAATTTCTTGCTTTGAGTTGTTTTGCAGGTTTTGATGATGATCTCTTTGGATCTCTTGGTTGTGTCTTAAATTGCTTCCGTTGTGCTCTAACTTGCTACATCTATCTAGGTGTATATCTTGTTTTGATACAACCTTGAGGTTCTTAGGGGTAATCATCTTATGGTAAGGATGCATATCTAGTGAGTTATATCCTCTCATGCTTCTAAAATTGCATATCTCTTGGTTTGGATATATCCCTATATCTACTCATAGCTTGCTTTATCTTGTGTATCTCTTGCTATGATCTAGATCCTACTAGTAGTCCTAACTTGTGATATCATCTACTAGTAGTTCACATACATGTAGTTCTAACCTTGTTTATAATTGGAATATTTGCTCATCTATATGCTATGCTTGTATCTTGTCTCATATATGCTCAAGCCTGTTCCTTGAATTGCATATCTACTATCTTGAGTTGCTTGCATAACATTGTGATGCAGGGCACATAGAGCTACATTGTATGTAGAAATTGGAGTATTTTTAAATTTTATGCAGGTTTTGCTCCAATTTCAGTTTTTGCTGCAAGTATAGTGCTTTTTATGCAGAAACACCCTTCTGAGCAAGACTCATCGCTTTGCCATGAGCTCCGACGGTTTTTGGTAAAATTCCATCATCTTGAGGGTCAAAATTGCGATTTATTGTTTTTCTGCAGCACCCTATCTTGCACATTTTTGGGATGTTCAAGTATATGTTTTAACTTGCTTTTCTTTCTATGCTTGGACAAGACCCTATATGTGCTCTTCTACTCTCCTTATATAACTTTTGTTATCTTCTTTCTCTTAACAAGTGGTGTTTCTTAGTTTCTTCACACCCCCACCTTTTTGAAATGACAAAGGGGGAGAAAGATATGTCTTCTTTTAACAACATGGAGAAGGCATGTCTTACATGAAGCAAAGAATCGTGTCCATGTAAAGGGGAGAAGGTAAATGGGAGAAGACATATATGTGTAGAACATATATGAGTAGAAGACATAGTTTCTATAAATGTTATGAAAGCTAACCATGCAGGAGAAATAGCATCAATTGAGGGGGAGTATGAGAACTCCATGCGCATCAATTGAGGGGGAGCATATGAGCTCAATCCTATTGAAACCCCTAGGTTTCTCCAAAGGTATGATTTTACGTACAAGCTTTCAATACATTTATGGAATGGTTTGTCATCTTCAAAAAGGGGGAGAATGTTGACTCAAGGTCAATTAGGTCAATGTTGACTCACGTCTAAATTGACTAAACCCTTGTTTTGATGATGACTAACCATTCCACATATTGGTGTCTAATGCTTCTACATTGAGTGATTTCAGATTAGGTTTAGACACACTCCAAATGCCCTAACTTGCGCATATCAAATTGGAGAAAAGACAAGTCAAAATAGCTACAAGTGTGCATTTTGGGATCTCTATGTATATGACCTTAGAATTGCTTTGTAATCACTTGTAATGATTGTATGACTTGTAATTAAGCTTAGAAAAATTATTGGGACACAAAAATCCATCGTTTGTACAGTTTATGAAAATTCCAAAATACCCATAACAGGGATTTTGTCGGCCGAATTCCAAACTCGGCCGATCCATATATTCTGGAATTTTCTGGGCAGTCGGCCGAGTTTCCAACTCAGCCGATCCCTGTTCGGTCGAGTTTCTATGGTGGGAAACTCGGCCGATCCACTGATCGGTCCAAGTTGAAAGTCGACCGATCGGCCGAGTTTCTCCAAGGAAACTCGGCCGACAGTCTATCTTTCAGACTTGTCTTTTAGTGGTTCGGCCGAATTACCTTTATGTAAACTCGGCCGATCATACTGTACTGGAATGCAGAAAAAGCAAATCCAACCGTTGGAGACTTTGTTGGGACCCAAAATAGATCCGTTGCAACTTGTAAAACGGCTATTTTTCGTTCCTAAGTGTTCCCAAAGGCTAAGAGGCATCCCCAACTATAAATAGGACCCCTTGGGCTTCATTCCAAGGTTGAGCATTCATTGCAAACTCTTTGTGAGGTTCCTATTCTATAGTTGAGTGCTTCCTACAGCCTCCTCTCTCTCTCTAAGCTTAATCACTTGCTACATCCATTAGAGTGAGTAGGAAATCTGTAAGAGAGCTAGTCCTATTTGTATATCTTGTGAAGCTCTCACTTCCGCCACCTCCCCATCTCTCATTTCCAATCATGAAGATGAAGGTTATCTCTCTTTGCCAAGAGAGGTAAAGAAGAACAAGGGAAGGAGTCCCTTGGTGAAGATCAAGGCCGAAGACTTGGTGCTAGAGTGGGTAAGCCCTTGGAGAAGGCAGAAGGCTCAAGCTCAAGTGGGTAAGTCCTTGGTGGAAAGCTTCTCCGAGTGAAGGTGAAGTCAAAGGCGGAAGATCCAAGAAGAGTGGGTAATTCCTGCAAGGCCGAAGACTTGTGCAAGAGTGGGTAAGTCCTTGGAGAAGGCCGAAGACTCTTGCAAAGTGGGTAAGTCCTTGGTAAGGTTGAAGACTCTTTGTATTGGATAGGTAAGTCCTTTGTTGGTCATGTATTGTATGTCTTATTAAGTGAATATAAGAGTGCAATTGTTGGAAGTCCTAGAGGTTGACCTCTCTAGGCAAGTGGACTGACACACTTCTAGTTTGAAGTGTGGAACCACTCTAAATAGCTTGTCTAATTGGTGCATGTTCAATCTCTCTTATCCTTGCTATGCATGATTTAGTTGCACTCAAATTACCTATTTAGCAACCTTATCTTGTCATATAATTTGAAGGTTTAATGAATTTTGTTTAAGTGCTTTCAGCTCTATTCACCCCCCCCCCCTCTAGAGCACCTAAGTCACACATCTAGGATCCAACAAGTGGTATCAGAGCGGGTCTTCTCCAAGCATACTTCTACAAGTAGGAGAAGATGGGTGACTACCTAGGAGGGAGACTCTCTACCAGCCTTCCAATCTTCAATGGGAGCAACTTCCTCTATTGGAGAAGAAGACTTCAATTCTTCATCCAAGGATCAAGTCTCGAGATGTGGCAAATGGTGAACAGCCCATACATTCTACCAAAGACAACCATTGAAGAATGGGATGAAGCCACCTTGATGAAAGCTACCTTGAACGCTAGAGCCATGCACATCCTTTATGCCTCCATGACCCCCACCGAGTTCAACCGGATTTCCTCTTGTGAGACGGCCTATGAGGTATGGAGAAAGCTTTGCATCACTTATGAAGGGACGGATCAAGTGAAGGAAAGCAAAGTCTACATGCTCAAGGGGCTGATTGAAAACTTCAAGATGGGAAAGGAGGAAAGTATAGCCAACATGTACTCAAGGATCAACACCATTGTGAATGGTCTTTCTATTCTAGGTCATCCTATGTCTAGTGGATAGATCAACTCAAAGATCCTTAGAACTCTTCCCAAGAGGTGGGAATCAAAGGTGACTTCCATTGAAGAAGCAAGGTCACTTAAGGACATCCCCATTGAAGAGCTCATTGGAAATCTACAAGCACATGAAGCCACACTTGACAAGAGGGAGCAAGTTGAAAGACAAGAGAAGAAAGAGCTAAAGAGAATGAAGAAGGCTGAAATGAAGGCTCAAATTGAAGCTATCATGGAACAAGTCTCTCCATCCTCTCTAGCTAAGGAAGATGCCATGTACTCCAAGGGTAAGCTCTACAAAGGCAAGTCCTCCTCCACCCGGTGCTTCACATGTGGAAAGAAGGGTCACTACAAGGAAGATTGCCCACAAGGTAAAAAGACCCATTCTCACAAGAAGAAGGAGAAATGGCACTCAAGCTCAAGTGGCTCCTCCAACTCAAGCTCAAGTGAAGATTCAAGTGAAGGATCAAGATCAAGCTCTAGTGATGAAGGAGAATGTCATTTTGCTCTTGTAGCATCAACAAGTGAAGACTCAAATGAGGTAAATATAGACTCTTTAGATAAAGAATCCTTGATTGATCTCATTCATGATATTTGTGCATCTCTTAAGTCTTCTAAAAAGAAAAAGAAAAAGCTTGCTAAAATTGTTGATAATTTGCATATAGAACTAGATGATCTTGAATATGCAAATTCTTGCTTGCTTATTGATAAAAATGATTGTCTTAGCCAAGTAGACTCTCTTAAACTTGAAAATGCTAGTTTACTTGATAAGATTAAATTTCTAGAAGCTCAACCTCTCATGCCTAATTCTAATGAAGAACATACTTTAATTATTGATTCTCTCATGCATGACATTGATGTTCTTAAATCTGAAAACAAGGACAAAGATTTTGTTTTGCATGAATTAGAACTAGAAAATGCCTCCTTGCTTGCTAAAATCAATGGGCATGAATCTTGTTCTAGTTATACTAATAAAGAGAATGATGTTGCTGCTCTTCATATTGATAGAGATTCTTATTTAACTAAAGCTCTTTGCTTAGAAAATGATCTTTTGCATGCTAGAGATAATATCAATAATTTGTCTTCTACTATTGCCTCTCTTATGCATGATAATGATTGTTTGAGATCATCTTTGCAAAGATTCTTAGTTGGTAAGAAGAGTCTTAATGACATCCTACTCAATTCTACTAAACAAATTGGTAGACATGGTTTAGGATATGATAGTAGTCAAGGGAACAACAAAGATAAAGGACCTCCAATATTCCATGGAGAATCCTCTAGTTCCAAGACTATGGGCACATGCAACTATTGCAATGAATTTGGTCATTATGCTACTTGTTGTCCTTTTAGGAAAGCACCCAAGAGAAATAGGACTTGGGTTGCTAAACTAACCCCTCTGGACCCAAAAATATGATTGGGGACCATTTCATCTTTCTTCTTGTAGGTACTTGCAAATGGATTGACATGAGCCATTGAATTGCAAATTGACTTCTCAATCCACATGAAAGAAGAAAGGTGAGATGTGCAGAGGGTGACAACAAGTGGAAAAGAAATGGTAAGCATGAAGGTAATGTTTTTACTGCTTATAACCTGTTCTAACTTGTTTTTGTCAAGTTAGTATGCACTATACATATGGTTTTTGAGTCAAAAGTGGCATTTTGTGTTTCTCTTCACACTCTTGCTGCACTACTAACTTGCTTAGACATGTTTGGATATGGTTTGTATATTTAGCATGCCTCTAGATATGTTTTATGAAAAATATGTGCTTTTTCTACAGTAGTTTTGTCGGCCGAGTTTTGTCCTGTCTAAAACTCGACCGATGGGCACCAATGGGTGTTGCCAACAGCTGCGATCGGCCGAGTTGCCAATACACAGAACTCGACCGATTACACTGTGCACAGAATATAAAGTTGGCTTATTGGATGAGAATTTCCCTCTCAACTAGATTTTCTCAACCAATAGCCTTATTCTTTGGCACTCCTTTGGTACCTTTATATATGCATATTGCCATGTTCTAAATGCCTATCTTGCTTACAACTCTATCTATCTAATTGCTCTAAATTGGTATATCTATATCTTGCAATTTCTTGCTTTGAGTTGTTTTGCAGGTTTTGATGATGATCTCTTTGGATCTCTTGGTTGTGTCTTAAATTGCTTCCGTTGTGCTCTAACTTGCTACATCTATCTAGGTGTATATCTTGTTTTGATACAACCTTGAGGTTCTTAGGGGTAATCATCTTATGGTAAGGATGCATATCTAGTGAGTTATATCCTCTCATGCTTCTAAAATTGCATATCTCTTGGTTTGGATATATCCCTATATCTACTCATAGCTTGCTTTATCTTGTGTATCTCTTGCTATGATCTAGATCCTACTAGTAGTCCTAACTTGTGATATCATCTACTAGTAGTTCACATACATGTAGTTCTAACCTTGTTTATAATTGGAATATTTGCTCATCTATATGCTATGCTTGTATCTTGTCTCATATATGCTCAAGCCTGTTCCTTGAATTGCATATCTACTATCTTGAGTTGCTTGCATAACATTGTGATGCAGGGCACATAGAGCTACATTGTATGTAGAAATTGGAGTATTTTTAAATTTTATGCAGGTTTTGCTCCAATTTCAGTTTTTGCTGCAAGTATAGTGCTTTTTATGCAGAAACACCCTTCTGAGCAAGACTCATCGCTTTGCCATGAGCTCCGACGGTTTTTGGTAAAATTCCATCATCTTGAGGGTCAAAATTGCGATTTATTGTTTTTCTGCAGCACCCTATCTTGCACATTTTTGGGATGTTCAAGTATATGTTTTAACTTGCTTTTCTTTCTATGCTTGGACAAGACCCTATATGTGCTCTTCTACTCTCCTTATATAACTTTTGTTATCTTCTTTCTCTTAACAAGTGGTGTTTCTTAGTTTCTTCACACCCCCACCTTTTTGAAATGACAAAGGGGGAGAAAGATATGTCTTCTTTTAACAACATGGAGAAGGCATGTCTTACATGAAGCAAAGAAGCGTGTCCATGTAAAGGGGAGAAGGTAAATGGGAGAAGACATATATGTGTAGAACATATATGAGTAGAAGACATAGTTTCTATAAATGTTATGAAAGCTAACCATGCAGGAGAAATAGCATCAATTGAGGGGGAGTATGAGAACTCCATGCGCATCAATTGAGGGGGAGCATATGAGCTCAATCCTATTGAAACCCCTAGGTTTCTCCAAAGGTATGATTTTACGTACAAGCTTTCAATACATTTATGGAATGGTTTGTCATCTTCAAAAAGGGGGAGAATGTTGACTCAAGGTCAATTAGGTCAATGTTGACTCACGTCTAAATTGACTAAACCCTTGTTTTGATGATGACTAACCATTCCACATATTGGTGTCTAATGCTTCTACATTGAGTGATTTCAGATTAGGTTTAGACACACTCCAAATGCCCTAACTTGCGCATATCAAATTGGAGAAAAGACAAGTCAAAATAGCTACAAGTGTGCATTTTGGGATCTCTATGTATATGACCTTAGAATTGCTTTGTAATCACTTGTAATGATTGTATGACTTGTAATTAAGCTTAGAAAAATTATTGGGACACAAAAATCCATCGTTTGTACAGTTTATGAAAATTCCAAAATACCCATAACAGGGATTTTGTCGGCCGAATTCCAAACTCGGCCGATCCATATATTCTGGAATTTTCTGGGCAGTCGGCCGAGTTTCCAACTCAGCCGATCCCTGTTCGGTCGAGTTTCTATGGTGGGAAACTCGGCCGATCCACTGATCGGTCCAAGTTGAAAGTCGACCGATCGGCCGAGTTTCTCCAAGGAAACTCGGCCGACAGTCTATCTTTCAGACTTGTCTTTTAGTGGTTCGGCCGAATTACCTTTATGTAAACTCGGCCGATCAGACTGTACTGGAATGCAGAAAAAGCAAATCCAACCGTTGGAGACTTTGTTGGGACCCAAAATAGATCCGTTGCAACTTGTAAAACGGCTATTTTTCGTTCCTAAGTGTTCCCAAAGGCTAAGAGGCATCCCCAACTATAAATAGGACCCCTTGGGCTTCATTCCAAGGTTGAGCATTCATTGCAAACTCTTTGTGAGGTTCCTATTCTATAGTTGAGTGCTTCCTACAGCCTCCTCTCTCTCTCTAAGCTTAATCACTTGCTACATCCATTAGAGTGAGTAGGAAATCTGTAAGAGAGCTAGTCCTATTTGTATATCTTGTGAAGCTCTCACTTCCGCCACCTCCCCATCTCTCATTTCCAATCATGAAGATGAAGGTTATCTCTCTTTGCCAAGAGAGGTGAAGAAGAACAAGGGAAGGAGTCCCTTGGTGAAGATCAAGGCCGAAGACTTGGAGCTAGAGTGGGTAAGCCCTTGGAGAAGGCAGAAGACTCAAGCTCAAGTGGGTAAGTCCTTGGTGGAAAGCTTCTCCGAGTGAAGGTGAAGTCAAAGGCGGAAGATCCAAGAAGAGTGGGTAATTCCTGCAAGGCCGAAGACTTGTGCAAGAGTGGGTAAGTCCTTGGAGAAGGCCGAAGACTCTTGCAAAGTGGGTAAGTCCTTGGTAAGGTTGAAGACTCTTTGTATTGGATAGGTAAGTCCTTTGTTGGTCATGTATTGTATGTCTTATTAAGTGAATATAAGAGTGCAATTGTTGGAAGTCCTAGAGGTTGACCTCTCTAGGCAAGTGGACTGACACACTTCTAGTTTGAAGTGTGGAACCACTCTAAATAGCTTGTCTAATTGGTGCATGTTCAATCTCTCTTATCCTTGCTATGCATGATTTAGTTGCACTCAAATTACCTATTTAGCAACCTTATCTTGTCATATAATTTGAAGGTTTAATGAATTTTGTTTAAGTGCTTTCAGCTCTATTCACCCCCCCCCTCTAGAGCACCTAAGTCACACATCTAGGATCCAACAAGTGGTATCAGAGCGGGTCTTCTCCAAGCATACTTCTACAAGTAGGAGAAGATGGGTGACTACCTAGGAGGGAGACTCTCTACCAGCCTTCCAATCTTCAATGGGAGCAACTTCCTCTATTGGAGAAGAAGACTTCAATTCTTCATCCAAGGATCAAGTCTCGAGATGTGGCAAATGGTGAACAGCCCATACATTCTACCAAAGACAACCATTGAAGAATGGGATGAAGCCACCTTGATGAAAGCTACCTTGAACGCTAGAGCCATGCACATCCTTTATGCCTCCATGACCCCCACCGAGTTCAACCGGATTTCCTCTTGTGAGACGGCCTATGAGGTATGGAGAAAGCTTTGCATCACTTATGAAGGGACGGATCAAGTGAAGGAAAGCAAAGTCTACATGCTCAAGGGGCTGATTGAAAACTTCAAGATGGGAAAGGAGGAAAGTATAGCCAACATGTACTCAAGGATCAACACCATTGTGAATGGTCTTGCTATTCTAGGTCATCCTATGTCTAGTGGAGAGATCAACTCAAAGATCCTTAGAACTCTTCCCAAGAGGTGGGAATCAAAGGTGACTTCCATTGAAGAAGCAAGGTCACTTAAGGACATCCCCATTGAAGAGCTCATTGGAAATCTACAAGCACATGAAGCCACACTTGACAAGAGGGAGCAAGTTGAAAGACAAGAGAAGAAAGAGCTAAAGAGAATGAAGAAGGCTGAAATGAAGGCTCAAATTGAAGCTATCATGGAACAAGTCTCTCCATCCTCTCTAGCTAAGGAAGATGCCATGTACTCCAAGGGTAAGCTCTACAAAGGCAAGTCCTCCTCCACCCGGTGCTTCACATGTGGAAAGAAGGGTCACTACAAGGAAGATTGCCCACAAGGTAAAAAGACCCATTCTCACAAGAAGAAGGAGAAATGGCACTCAAGCTCAAGTGGCTCCTCCAACTCAAGCTCAAGTGAAGATTCAAGTGAAGGATCAAGATCAAGCTCTAGTGATGAAGGAGAATGTCATTTTGCTCTTGTAGCATCAACAAGTGAAGACTCAAATGAGGTAAATCTAGACTCTTTAGATAAAGAATCCTTGATTGATCTCATTCATGATATTTGTGCATCTCTTAAGTCTTCTAAAAAGAAAAAGAAAAAGCTTGCTAAAATTGTTGATAATTTGCATATAGAACTAGATGATCTTGAATATGCAAATTCTTGCTTGCTTATTGATAAAAATGATTGTCTTAGCCAAGTAGACTCTCTTAAACTTGAAAATGCTAGTTTACTTGATAAGATTAAATTTCTAGAAGCTCAACCTCTCATGCCTAATTCTAATGAAGAACATACTTTAATTATTGATTCTCTCATGCATGACATTGATGTTCTTAAATCTGAAAACAAGGACAAAGATTTTGTTTTGCATGAATTAGAACTAGAAAATGCCTCCTTGCTTGCTAAAATCAATGGGCATGAATCTTGTTCTAGTTATACTAATAAAGAGAATGATGTTGCTGCTCTTCATATTGATAGAGATTCTTATTTAACTAAAGCTATTTGCTTAGAAAATGATCTTTTGCATGCTAGAGATAATATCAATAATATGTCTTCTACTATTGCCTCTCTTATGCATGATAATGATTGTTTGAGATCATCTTTGCAAAGATTCTTAGTTGGTAAGAAGAGTCTTAATGACATCCTACTCAATTCTACTAAACAAATTGGTAGACATGGTTTAGGATATGATAGTAGTCAAGGGAACAACAAAGATAAAGGACCTCCAATATTCCATGGAGAATCCTCTAGTTCCAAGACTATGGGCACATGCAACTATTGCAATGAATTTGGTCATTATGCTACTTGTTGTCCTTTTAGGAAAGCACCCAAGAGAAATAGGACTTGGGTTGCTAAACTAACCCCTCTGGACCCAAAAATATGATTGGGGACCATTTCATCTTTCTTCTTGTAGGTACTTGCAAATGGATTGACATGAGCCATTGAATTGCAAATTGACTTCTCAATCCACATGAAAGAAGAAAGGTGAGATGTGCAGAGGGTGACAACAAGTGGAAAAGAAATGGTAAGCATGAAGGTAATGTTTTTACTGCTTATAACCTGTTCTAACTTGTTTTTGTCAAGTTAGTATGCACTATACATATGGTTTTTGAGTCAAAAGTGGCATTTTGTGTTTCTCTTCACACTCTTGCTGCACTACTAACTTGCTTAGACATGTTTGGATATGGTTTGTATATTTAGCATGCCTCTAGATATGTTTTATGAAAAATATGTGCTTTTTCTACAGTAGTTTTGTCGGCCGAGTTTTGTCCTGTCTAAAACTCGACCGATGGGCACCAATGGGTGTTGCCAACAGCTGCGATCGGCCGAGTTGCCAATACACAGAACTCGACCGATTACACTGTGCACAGAATATAAAGTTGGCTTATTGGATGAGAATTTCCCTCTCAACTAGATTTTCTCAACCAATAGCCTTATTCTTTGGCACTCCTTTGGTACCTTTATATATGCATATTGCCATGTTCTAAATGCCTATCTTGCTTACAACTCTATCTATCTAATTGCTCTAAATTGGTATATCTATATCTTGCAATTTCTTGCTTTGAGTTGTTTTGCAGGTTTTGATGATGATCTCTTTGGATCTCTTGGTTGTGTCTTAAATTGCTTCCGTTGTGCTCTAACTTGCTACATCTATCTAGGTGTATATCTTGTTTTGATACAACCTTGAGGTTCTTAGGGGTAATCATCTTATGGTAAGGATGCATATCTAGTGAGTTATATCCTCTCATGCTTCTAAAATTGCATATCTCTTGGTTTGGATATATCCCTATATCTACTCATAGCTTGCTTTATCTTGTGTATCTCTTGCTATGATCTAGATCCTACTAGTAGTCCTAACTTGTGATATCATCTACTAGTAGTTCACATACATGTAGTTCTAACCTTGTTTATAATTGGAATATTTGCTCATCTATATGCTATGCTTGTATCTTGTCTCATATATGCTCAAGCCTGTTCCTTGAATTGCATATCTACTATCTTGAGTTGCTTGCATAACATTGTGATGCAGGGCACATAGAGCTACATTGTATGTAGAAATTGGAGTATTTTTAAATTTTATGCAGGTTTTGCTCCAATTTCAGTTTTTGCTGCAAGTATAGTGCTTTTTATGCAGAAACACCCTTCTGAGCAAGACTCATCGCTTTGCCATGAGCTCCGACGGTTTTTGGTAAAATTCCATCATCTTGAGGGTCAAAATTGCGATTTATTGTTTTTCTGCAGCACCCTATCTTGCACATTTTTGGGATGTTCAAGTATATGTTTTAACTTGCTTTTCTTTCTATGCTTGGACAAGACCCTATATGTGCTCTTCTACTCTCCTTATATAACTTTTGTTATCTTCTTTCTCTTAACAAGTGGTGTTTCTTAGTTTCTTCACACCCCCACCTTTTTGAAATGACAAAGGGGGAGAAAGATATGTCTTCTTTTAACAACATGGAGAAGGCATGTCTTACATGAAGCAAAGAAGCGTGTCCATGTAAAGGGGAGAAGGTAAATGGGAGAAGACATATATGTGTAGAACATATATGAGTAGAAGACATAGTTTCTATAAATGTTATGAAAGCTAACCATGCAGGAGAAATAGCATCAATTGAGGGGGAGTATGAGAACTCCATGCGCATCAATTGAGGGGGAGCATATGAGCTCAATCCTATTGAAACCCCTAGGTTTCTCCAAAGGTATGATTTTACGTACAAGCTTTCAATACATTTATGGAATGGTTTGTCATCTTCAAAAAGGGGGAGAATGTTGACTCAAGGTCAATTAGGTCAATGTTGACTCACGTCTAAATTGACTAAACCCTTGTTTTGATGATGACTAACCATTCCACATATTGGTGTCTAATGCTTCTACATTGAGTGATTTCAGATTAGGTTTAGACACACTCCAAATGCCCTAACTTGCGCATATCAAATTGGAGAAAAGACAAGTCAAAATAGCTACAAGTGTGCATTTTGGGATCTCTATGTATATGACCTTAGAATTGCTTTGTAATCACTTGTAATGATTGTATGACTTGTAATTAAGCTTAGAAAAATTATTGGGACACAAAAATCCATCGTTTGTACAGTTTATGAAAATTCCAAAATACCCATAACAGGGATTTTGTCGGCCGAATTCCAAACTCGGCCGATCCATATATTCTGGAATTTTCTGGGCAGTCGGCCGAGTTTCCAACTCAGCCGATCCCTGTTCGGTCGAGTTTCTATGGTGGGAAACTCGGCCGATCCACTGATCGGTCCAAGTTGAAAGTCGACCGATCGGCCGAGTTTCTCCAAGGAAACTCGGCCGACAGTCTATCTTTCAGACTTGTCTTTTAGTGGTTCGGCCGAATTACCTTTATGTAAACTCGGCCGATCAGACTGTACTGGAATGCAGAAAAAGCAAATCCAACCGTTGGAGACTTTGTTGGGACCCAAAATAGATCCGTTGCAACTTGTAAAACGGCTATTTTTCGTTCCTAAGTGTTCCCAAAGGCTAAGAGGCATCCCCAACTATAAATAGGACCCCTTGGGCTTCATTCCAAGGTTGAGCATTCATTGCAAACTCTTTGTGAGGTTCCTATTCTATAGTTGAGTGCTTCCTATAGCCTCCTCTCTCTCTCTAAGCTTAATCACTTGCTACATCCATTAGAGTGAGTAGGAAATCTGTAAGAGAGCTAGTCCTATTTGTATATCTTGTGAAGCTCTCACTTCCACCACCTCCCCATCTCTCATTTCCAATCATGAAGATGAAGGTTATCTCTCTTTGCCAAGAGAGGTGAAGAAGAACAAGGGAAGGAGTCCCTTGGTGAAGATCAAGGCCGAAGACTTGGAGCTAGAGTGGGTAAGTCCTTGGAGAAGGCAGAAGGCTCAAGCTCAAGTGGGTAAGTCCTTGGTGGAAAGCTTCTCCGAGTGAAGGTGAAGTCAAAGGCGGAAGATCCAAGAAGAGTGGGTAATTCCTGCAAGGCCGAAGACTTGTGCAAGAGTGGGTAAGTCCTTGGAGAAGGCCGAAGACTCTTGCAAAGTGGGTAAGTCCTTGGTAAGGTTGAAGACTCTTTGTATTGGATAGGTAAGTCCTTTGTTGGTCATGTATTGTATGTCTTATTAAGTGAATATAAGAGTGCAATTGTTGGAAGTCCTAGAGGTTGACCTCTCTAGGCAAGTGGACTGACACACTTCTAGTTTGAAGTGTGGAACCACTCTAAATAGCTTGTCTAATTGGTGCATGTTCAATCTCTCTTATCCTTGCTATGCATGATTTAGTTGCACTCAAATTACCTATTTAGCAACCTTATCTTGTCATATAATTTGAAGGTTTAATGAATTTTGTTTAAGTGCTTTCAGCTCTATTCACCCCCCCCCCTCTAGAGCACCTAAGTCACACATCTAGGATCCAACAAGTGGTATCAGAGCGGGTCTTCTCCAAGCATACTTCTACAAGTAGGAGAAGATGGGTGACTACCTAGGAGGGAGACTCTCTACCAGCCTTCCAATCTTCAATGGGAGCAACTTCCTCTATTGGAGAAGAAGACTTCAATTCTTCATCCAAGGATCAAGTCTCGAGATGTGGCAAATGGTGAACAGCCCATACATTCTACCAAAGACAACCATTGAAGAATGGGATGAAGCCACCTTGATGAAAGCTACCTTGAACGCTAGAGCCATGCACATCCTTTATGCCTCCATGACCCCCACCGAGTTCAACCGGATTTCCTCTTGTGAGACGGCCTATGAGGTATGGAGAAAGCTTTGCATCACTTATGAAGGGACGGATCAAGTGAAGGAAAGCAAAGTCTACATGCTCAAGGGGCTGATTGAAAACTTCAAGATGGGAAAGGAGGAAAGTATAGCCAACATGTACTCAAGGATCAACACCATTGTGAATGGTCTTTCTATTCTAGGTCATCCTATGTCTAGTGGAGAGATCAACTCAAAGATCCTTAGAACTCTTCCCAAGAGGTGGGAATCAAAGGTGACTTCCATTGAAGAAGCAAGGTCACTTAAGGACATCCCCATTGAAGAGCTCATTGGAAATCTACAAGCACATGAAGCCACACTTGACAAGAGGGAGCAAGTTGAAAGACAAGAGAAGAAAGAGCTAAAGAGAATGAAGAAGGCTGAAATGAAGGCTCAAATTGAAGCTATCATGGAACAAGTCTCTCCATCCTCTCTAGCTAAGGAAGATGCCATGTACTCCAAGGGTAAGCTCTACAAAGGCAAGTCCTCCTCCACCCGGTGCTTCACATGTGGAAAGAAGGGTCACTACAAGGAAGATTGCCCACAAGGTAAAAAGACCCATTCTCACAAGAAGAAGGAGAAATGGCACTCAAGCTCAAGTGGCTCCTCCAACTCAAGCTCAAGTGAAGATTCAAGTGAAGGATCAAGATCAAGCTCTAGTGATGAAGGAGAATGTCATTTTGCTCTTGTAGCATCAACAAGTGAAGACTCAAATGAGGTAAATCTAGACTCTTTAGATAAAGAATCCTTGATTGATCTCATTCATGATATTTGTGCATCTCTTAAGTCTTCTAAAAAGAAAAAGAAAAAGCTTGCTAAAATTGTTGATAATTTGCATATAGAACTAGATGATCTTGAATATGCAAATTCTTGCTTGCTTATTGATAAAAATGATTGTCTTAGCCAAGTAGACTCTCTTAAACTTGAAAATGCTAGTTTACTTGATAAGATTAAATTTCTAGAAGCTCAACCTCTCATGCCTAATTCTAATGAAGAACATACTTTAATTATTGATTCTCTCATGCATGACATTGATGTTCTTAAATCTGAAAACAAGGACAAAGATTTTGTTTTGCATGAATTAGAACTAGAAAATGCCTCCTTGCTTGCTAAAATCAATGGGCATGAATCTTGTTCTAGTTATACTAATAAAGAGAATGATGTTGCTGCTCTTCATATTGATAGAGATTCTTATTTAACTAAAGCTATTTGCTTAGAAAATGATCTTTTGCATGCTAGAGATAATATCAATAATATGTCTTCTACTATTGCCTCTCTTATGCATGATAATGATTGTTTGAGATCATCTTTGCAAAGATTCTTAGTTGGTAAGAAGAGTCTTAATGACATCCTACTCAATTCTACTAAACAAATTGGTAGACATGGTTTAGGATATGATAGTAGTCAAGGGAACAACAAAGATAAAGGACCTCCAATATTCCATGGAGAATCCTCTAGTTCCAAGACTATGGGCACATGCAACTATTGCAATGAATTTGGTCATTATGCTACTTGTTGTCCTTTTAGGAAAGCACCCAAGAGAAATAGGACTTGGGTTGCTAAACTAACCCCTCTGGACCCAAAAATATGATTGGGGACCATTTCATCTTTCTTCTTGTAGGTACTTGCAAATGGATTGACATGAGCCATTGAATTGCAAATTGACTTCTCAATCCACATGAAAGAAGAAAGGTGAGATGTGCAGAGGGTGACAACAAGTGGAAAAGAAATGGTAAGCATGAAGGTAATGTTTTTACTGCTTATAACCTGTTCTAACTTGTTTTTGTCAAGTTAGTATGCACTATACATATGGTTTTTGAGTCAAAAGTGGCATTTTGTGTTTCTCTTCACACTCTTGCTGCACTACTAACTTGCTTAGACATGTTTGGATATGGTTTGTATATTTAGCATGCCTCTAGATATGTTTTATGAAAAATATGTGCTTTTTCTACAGTAGTTTTGTCGGCCGAGTTTTGTCCTGTCTAAAACTCGACCGATGGGCACCAATGGGTGTTGCCAACAGCTGCGATCGGCCGAGTTGCCAATACACAGAACTCGACCGATTACACTGTGCACAGAATATAAAGTTGGCTTATTGGATGAGAATTTCCCTCTCAACTAGATTTTCTCAACCAATAGCCTTATTCTTTGGCACTCCTTTGGTACCTTTATATATGCATATTGCCATGTTCTAAATGCCTATCTTGCTTACAACTCTATCTATCTAATTGCTCTAAATTGGTATATCTATATCTTGCAATTTCTTGCTTTGAGTTGTTTTGCAGGTTTTGATGATGATCTCTTTGGATCTCTTGGTTGTGTCTTAAATTGCTTCCGTTGTGCTCTAACTTGCTACATCTATCTAGGTGTATATCTTGTTTTGATACAACCTTGAGGTTCTTAGGGGTAATCATCTTATGGTAAGGATGCATATCTAGTGAGTTATATCCTCTCATGCTTCTAAAATTGCATATCTCTTGGTTTGGATATATCCCTATATCTACTCATAGCTTGCTTTATCTTGTGTATCTCTTGCTATGATCTAGATCCTACTAGTAGTCCTAACTTGTGATATCATCTACTAGTAGTTCACATACATGTAGTTCTAACCTTGTTTATAATTGGAATATTTGCTCATCTATATGCTATGCTTGTATCTTGTCTCATATATGCTCAAGCCTGTTCCTTGAATTGCATATCTACTATCTTGAGTTGCTTGCATAACATTGTGATGCAGGGCACATAGAGCTACATTGTATGTAGAAATTGGAGTATTTTTAAATTTTATGCAGGTTTTGCTCCAATTTCAGTTTTTGCTGCAAGTATAGTGCTTTTTATGCAGAAACACCCTTCTGAGCAAGACTCATCGCTTTGCCATGAGCTCCGACGGTTTTTGGTAAAATTCCATCATCTTGAGGGTCAAAATTGCGATTTATTGTTTTTCTGCAGCACCCTATCTTGCACATTTTTGGGATGTTCAAGTATATGTTTTAACTTGCTTTTCTTTCTATGCTTGGACAAGACCCTATATGTGCTCTTCTACTCTCCTTATATAACTTTTGTTATCTTCTTTCTCTTAACAAGTGGTGTTTCTTAGTTTCTTCACACCCCCACCTTTTTGAAATGACAAAGGGGGAGAAAGATATGTCTTCTTTTAACAACATGGAGAAGGCATGTCTTACATGAAGCAAAGAAGCGTGTCCATGTAAAGGGGAGAAGGTAAATGGGAGAAGACATATATGTGTAGAACATATATGAGTAGAAGACATAGTTTCTATAAATGTTATGAAAGCTAACCATGCAGGAGAAATAGCATCAATTGAGGGGGAGTATGAGAACTCCATGCGCATCAATTGAGGGGGAGCATATGAGCTCAATCCTATTGAAACCCCTAGGTTTCTCCAAAGGTATGATTTTACGTACAAGCTTTCAATACATTTATGGAATGGTTTGTCATCTTCAAAAAGGGGGAGAATGTTGACTCAAGGTCAATTAGGTCAATGTTGACTCACGTCTAAATTGACTAAACCCTTGTTTTGATGATGACTAACCATTCCACATATTGGTGTCTAATGCTTCTACATTGAGTGATTTCAGATTAGGTTTAGACACACTCCAAATGCCCTAACTTGCGCATATCAAATTGGAGAAAAGACAAGTCAAAATAGCTACAAGTGTGCATTTTGGGATCTCTATGTATATGACCTTAGAATTGCTTTGTAATCACTTGTAATGATTGTATGACTTGTAATTAAGCTTAGAAAAATTATTGGGACACAAAAATCCATCGTTTGTACAGTTTATGAAAATTCCAAAATACCCATAACAGGGATTTTGTCGGCCGAATTCCAAACTCGGCCGATCCATATATTCTGGAATTTTCTGGGCAGTCGGCCGAGTTTCCAACTCAGCCGATCCCTGTTCGGTCGAGTTTCTATGGTGGGAAACTCGGCCGATCCACTGATCGGTCCAAGTTGAAAGTCGACCGATCGGCCGAGTTTCTCCAAGGAAACTCGGCCGACAGTCTATCTTTCAGACTTGTCTTTTAGTGGTTCGGCCGAATTACCTTTATGTAAACTCGGCCGATCAGACTGTACTGGAATGCAGAAAAAGCAAATCCAACCGTTGGAGACTTTGTTGGGACCCAAAATAGATCCGTTGCAACTTGTAAAACGGCTATTTTTCGTTCCTAAGTGTTCCCAAAGGCTAAGAGGCATCCCCAACTATAAATAGGACCCCTTGGGCTTCATTCCAAGGTTGAGCATTCATTGCAAACTCTTTGTGAGGTTCCTATTCTATAGTTGAGTGCTTCCTATAGCCTCCTCTCTCTCTCTAAGCTTAATCACTTGCTACATCCATTAGAGTGAGTAGGAAATCTGTAAGAGAGCTAGTCCTATTTGTATATCTTGTGAAGCTCTCACTTCCACCACCTCCCCATCTCTCATTTCCAATCATGAAGATGAAGGTTATCTCTCTTTGCCAAGAGAGGTGAAGAAGAACAAGGGAAGGAGTCCCTTGGTGAAGATCAAGGCCGAAGACTTGGAGCTAGAGTGGGTAAGTCCTTGGAGAAGGCAGAAGGCTCAAGCTCAAGTGGGTAAGTCCTTGGTGGAAAGCTTCTCCGAGTGAAGGTGAAGTCAAAGGCGGAAGATCCAAGAAGAGTGGGTAATTCCTGCAAGGCCGAAGACTTGTGCAAGAGTGGGTAAGTCCTTGGAGAAGGCCGAAGACTCTTGCAAAGTGGGTAAGTCCTTGGTAAGGTTGAAGACTCTTTGTATTGGATAGGTAAGTCCTTTGTTGGTCATGTATTGTATGTCTTATTAAGTGAATATAAGAGTGCAATTGTTGGAAGTCCTAGAGGTTGACCTCTCTAGGCAAGTGGACTGACACACTTCTAGTTTGAAGTGTGGAACCACTCTAAATAGCTTGTCTAATTGGTGCATGTTCAATCTCTCTTATCCTTGCTATGCATGATTTAGTTGCACTCAAATTACCTATTTAGCAACCTTATCTTGTCATATAATTTGAAGGTTTAATGAATTTTGTTTAAGTGCTTTCAGCTCTATTCACCCCCCCCCCCCTCTAGAGCACCTAAGTCACACATCTAGGATCCAACAAGTGGTATCAGAGCGGGTCTTCTCCAAGCATACTTCTACAAGTAGGAGAAGATGGGTGACTACCTAGGAGGGAGACTCTCTACCAGCCTTCCAATCTTCAATGGGAGCAACTTCCTCTATTGGAGAAGAAGACTTCAATTCTTCATCCAAGGATCAAGTCTCGAGATGTGGCAAATGGTGAACAGCCCATACATTCTACCAAAGACAACCATTGAAGAATGGGATGAAGCCACCTTGATGAAAGCTACCTTGAACGCTAGAGCCATGCACATCCTTTATGCCTCCATGACCCCCACCGAGTTCAACCGGATTTCCTCTTGTGAGACGGCCTATGAGGTATGGAGAAAGCTTTGCATCACTTATGAAGGGACGGATCAAGTGAAGGAAAGCAAAGTCTACATGCTCAAGGGGCTGATTGAAAACTTCAAGATGGGAAAGGAGGAAAGTATAGCCAACATGTACTCAAGGATCAACACCATTGTGAATGGTCTTTCTATTCTAGGTCATCCTATGTCTAGTGGAGAGATCAACTCAAAGATCCTTAGAACTCTTCCCAAGAGGTGGGAATCAAAGGTGACTTCCATTGAAGAAGCAAGGTCACTTAAGGACATCCCCATTGAAGAGCTCATTGGAAATCTACAAGCACATGAAGCCACACTTGACAAGAGGGAGCAAGTTGAAAGACAAGAGAAGAAAGAGCTAAAGAGAATGAAGAAGGCTGAAATGAAGGCTCAAATTGAAGCTATCATGGAACAAGTCTCTCCATCCTCTCTAGCTAAGGAAGATGCCATGTACTCCAAGGGTAAGCTCTACAAAGGCAAGTCCTCCTCCACCCGGTGCTTCACATGTGGAAAGAAGGGTCACTACAAGGAAGATTGCCCACAAGGTAAAAAGACCCATTCTCACAAGAAGAAGGAGAAATGGCACTCAAGCTCAAGTGGCTCCTCCAACTCAAGCTCAAGTGAAGATTCAAGTGAAGGATCAAGATCAAGCTCTAGTGATGAAGGAGAATGTCATTTTGCTCTTGTAGCATCAACAAGTGAAGACTCAAATGACGTAAATCTAGACTCTTTAGATAAAGAATCCTTGATTGATCTCATTCATGATATTTGTGCATC
Source organism: Alisma plantago-aquatica (assembly GCA_963693085.1). NCBI lineage: Eukaryota > Viridiplantae > Streptophyta > Magnoliopsida > Alismatales > Alismataceae > Alisma > Alisma plantago-aquatica. The sequence goes on from OY856409.1 coordinate 1,589,930,730, forward strand.
TCTTAAGTCTTCTAAAAAGAAAAAGAAAAAGCTTGCTAAAATTGTTGATAATTTGCATATAGAACTAGATGATCTTGAATATGCAAATTCTTGCTTGCTTATTGATAAAAATGATTGTCTTAGCCAAGTAGACTCTCTTAAACTTGAAAATGCTAGTTTACTTGATAAGATTAAATTTCTAGAAGCTCAACCTCTCATGCCTAATTCTAATGAAGAACATACTTTAATTATTGATTCTCTCATGCATGACATTGATGTTCTTAAATCTGAAAACAAGGACAAAGATTTTGTTTTGCATGAATTAGAACTAGAAAATGCCTCCTTGCTTGCTAAAATCAATGGGCATGAATCTTGTTCTAGTTATACTAATAAAGAGAATGATGTTGCTGCTCTTCATATTGATAGAGATTCTTATTTAACTAAAGCTATTTGCTTAGAAAATGATCTTTTGCATGCTAGAGATAATATCAATAATTTGTCTTCTACTATTGCCTCTCTTATGCATGATAATGATTGTTTGAGATCATCTTTGCAAAGATTCTTAGTTGGTAAGAAGAGTCTTAATGACATCCTACTCAATTCTACTAAACAAATTGGTAGACATGGTTTAGGATATGATAGTAGTCAAGGGAACAACAAAGATAAAGGACCTCCAATATTCCATGGAGAATCCTCTAGTTCCAAGACTATGGGCACATGCAACTATTGCAATGAATTTGGTCATTATGCTACTTGTTGTCCTTTTAGGAAAGCACCCAAGAGAAATAGGACTTGGGTTGCTAAACTAACCCCTCTGGACCCAAAAATATGATTGGGGACCATTTCATCTTTCTTCTTGTAGGTACTTGCAAATGGATTGACATGAGCCATTGAATTGCAAATTGACTTCTCAATCCACATGAAAGAAGAAAGGTGAGATGTGCAGAGGGTGACAACAAGTGGAAAAGAAATGGTAAGCATGAAGGTAATGTTTTTACTGCTTATAACCTGTTCTAACTTGTTTTTGTCAAGTTAGTATGCACTATACATATGGTTTTTGAGTCAAAAGTGGCATTTTGTGTTTCTCTTCACACTCTTGCTGCACTACTAACTTGCTTAGACATGTTTGGATATGGTTTGTATATTTAGCATGCCTCTAGATATGTTTTATGAAAAATATGTGCTTTTTCTACAGTAGTTTTGTCGGCCGAGTTTTGTCCTGTCTAAAACTCGACCGATGGGCACCAATGGGTGTTGCCAACAGCTGCGATCGGCCGAGTTGCCAATACACAGAACTCGACCGATTACACTGTGCACAGAATATAAAGTTGGCTTATTGGATGAGAATTTCCCTCTCAACTAGATTTTCTCAACCAATAGCCTTATTCTTTGGCACTCCTTTGGTACCTTTATATATGCATATTGCCATGTTCTAAATGCCTATCTTGCTTACAACTCTATCTATCTAATTGCTCTAAATTGGTATATCTATATCTTGCAATTTCTTGCTTTGAGTTGTTTTGCAGGTTTTGATGATGATCTCTTTGGATCTCTTGGTTGTGTCTTAAATTGCTTCCGTTGTGCTCTAACTTGCTACATCTATCTAGGTGTATATCTTGTTTTGATACAACCTTGAGGTTCTTAGGGGTAATCATCTTATGGTAAGGATGCATATCTAGTGAGTTATATCCTCTCATGCTTCTAAAATTGCATATCTCTTGGTTTGGATATATCCCTATATCTACTCATAGCTTGCTTTATCTTGTGTATCTCTTGCTATGATCTAGATCCTACTAGTAGTCCTAACTTGTGATATCATCTACTAGTAGTTCACATACATGTAGTTCTAACCTTGTTTATAATTGGAATATTTGCTCATCTATATGCTATGCTTGTATCTTGTCTCATATATGCTCAAGCCTGTTCCTTGAATTGCATATCTACTATCTTGAGTTGCTTGCATAACATTGTGATGCAGGGCACATAGAGCTACATTGTATGTAGAAATTGGAGTATTTTTAAATTTTATGCAGGTTTTGCTCCAATTTCAGTTTTTGCTGCAAGTATAGTGCTTTTTATGCAGAAACACCCTTCTGAGCAAGACTCATTGCTTTGCCATGAGCTCCGACGGTTTTTGGTAAAATTCCATCATCTTGAGGGTCAAAATTGCGATTTATTGTTTTTCTGCAGCACCCTATCTTGCACATTTTTGGGATGTTCAAGTATATGTTTTAACTTGCTTTTCTTTCTATGCTTGGACAAGACCCTATATGTGCTCTTCTACTCTCCTTATATAACTTTTGTTATCTTCTTTCTCTTAACAAGTGGTGTTTCTTAGTTTCTTCACACCCCCACCTTTTTGAAATGACAAAGGGGGAGAAAGATATGTCTTCTTTTAACAACATGGAGAAGGCATGTCTTACATGAAGCAAAGAAGCGTGTCCATGTAAAGGGGAGAAGGTAAATGGGAGAAGACATATATGTGTAGAACATATATGAGTAGAAGACATAGTTTCTATAAATGTTATGAAAGCTAACCATGCAGGAGAAATAGCATCAATTGAGGGGGAGTATGAGAACTCCATGCGCATCAATTGAGGGGGAGCATATGAGCTCAATCCTATTGAAACCCCTAGGTTTCTCCAAAGGTATGATTTTACGTACAAGCTTTCAATACATTTATGGAATGGTTTGTCATCTTCAAAAAGGGGGAGAATGTTGACTCAAGGTCAATTAGGTCAATGTTGACTCACGTCTAAATTGACTAAACCCTTGTTTTGATGATGACTAACCATTCCACATATTGGTGTCTAATGCTTCTACATTGAGTGATTTCAGATTAGGTTTAGACACACTCCAAATGCCCTAACTTGCGCATATCAAATTGGAGAAAAGACAAGTCAAAATAGCTACAAGTGTGCATTTTGGGATCTCTATGTATATGACCTTAGAATTGCTTTGTAATCACTTGTAATGATTGTATGACTTGTAATTAAGCTTAGAAAAATTATTGGGACACAAAAATCCATCGTTTGTACAGTTTATGAAAATTCCAAAATACCCATAACAGGGATTTTGTCGGCCGAATTCCAAACTCGGCCGATCCATATATTCTGGAATTTTCTGGGCAGTCGGCCGAGTTTCCAACTCAGCCGATCCCTGTTCGGTCGAGTTTCTATGGTGGGAAACTCGGCCGATCCACTGATCGGTCCAAGTTGAAAGTCGACCGATCGGCCGAGTTTCTCCAAGGAAACTCGGCCGACAGTCTATCTTTCAGACTTGTCTTTTAGTGGTTCGGCCGAATTACCTTTATGTAAACTCGGCCGATCAGACTGTACTGGAATGCAGAAAAAGCAAATCCAACCGTTGGAGACTTTGTTGGGACCCAAAATAGATCCGTTGCAACTTGTAAAACGGCTATTTTTCGTTCCTAAGTGTTCCCAAAGGCTAAGAGGCATCCCCAACTATAAATAGGACCCCTTGGGCTTCATTCCAAGGTTGAGCATTCATTGCAAACTCTTTGTGAGGTTCCTATTCTATAGTTGAGTGCTTCCTATAGCCTCCTCTCTCTCTCTAAGCTTAATCACTTGCTACATCCATTAGAGTGAGTAGGAAATCTGTAAGAGAGCTAGTCCTATTTGTATATCTTGTGAAGCTCTCACTTCCACCACCTCCCCATCTCTCATTTCCAATCATGAAGATGAAGGTTATCTCTCTTTGCCAAGAGAGGTGAAGAAGAACAAGGGAAGGAGTCCCTTGGTGAAGATCAAGGCCGAAGACTTGGAGCTAGAGTGGGTAAGTCCTTGGAGAAGGCAGAAGGCTCAAGCTCAAGTGGGTAAGTCCTTGGTGGAAAGCTTCTCCGAGTGAAGGTGAAGTCAAAGGCGGAAGATCCAAGAAGAGTGGGTAATTCCTGCAAGGCCGAAGACTTGTGCAAGAGTGGGTAAGTCCTTGGAGAAGGCCGAAGACTCTTGCAAAGTGGGTAAGTCCTTGGTAAGGTTGAAGACTCTTTGTATTGGATAGGTAAGTCCTTTGTTGGTCATGTATTGTATGTCTTATTAAGTGAATATAAGAGTGCAATTGTTGGAAGTCCTAGAGGTTGACCTCTCTAGGCAAGTGGACTGACACACTTCTAGTTTGAAGTGTGGAACCACTCTAAATAGCTTGTCTAATTGGTGCATGTTCAATCTCTCTTATCCTTGCTATGCATGATTTAGTTGCACTCAAATTACCTATTTAGCAACCTTATCTTGTCATATAATTTGAAGGTTTAATGAATTTTGTTTAAGTGCTTTCAGCTCTATTCACCCCCCCCCTCTAGAGCACCTAAGTCACACATCTAGGATCCAACAAGTGGTATCAGAGCGGGTCTTCTCCAAGCATACTTCTACAAGTAGGAGAAGATGGGTGACTACCTAGGAGGGAGACTCTCTACCAGCCTTCCAATCTTCAATGGGAGCAACTTCCTCTATTGGAGAAGAAGACTTCAATTCTTCATCCAAGGATCAAGTCTCGAGATGTGGCAAATGGTGAACAGCCCATACATTCTACCAAAGACAACCATTGAAGAATGGGATGAAGCCACCTTGATGAAAGCTACCTTGAACGCTAGAGCCATGCACATCCTTTATGCCTCCATGACCCCCACCGAGTTCAACCGGATTTCCTCTTGTGAGACGGCCTATGAGGTATGGAGAAAGCTTTGCATCACTTATGAAGGGACGGATCAAGTGAAGGAAAGCAAAGTCTACATGCTCAAGGGGCTGATTGAAAACTTCAAGATGGGAAAGGAGGAAAGTATAGCCAACATGTACTCAAGGATCAACACCATTGTGAATGGTCTTTCTATTCTAGGTCATCCTATGTCTAGTGGAGAGATCAACTCAAAGATCCTTAGAACTCTTCCCAAGAGGTGGGAATCAAAGGTGACTTCCATTGAAGAAGCAAGGTCACTTAAGGACATCCCCATTGAAGAGCTCATTGGAAATCTACAAGCACATGAAGCCACACTTGACAAGAGGGAGCAAGTTGAAAGACAAGAGAAGAAAGAGCTAAAGAGAATGAAGAAGGCTGAAATGAAGGCTCAAATTGAAGCTATCATGGAACAAGTCTCTCCATCCTCTCTAGCTAAGGAAGATGCCATGTACTCCAAGGGTAAGCTCTACAAAGGCAAGTCCTCCTCCACCCGGTGCTTCACATGTGGAAAGAAGGGTCACTACAAGGAAGATTGCCCACAAGGTAAAAAGACCCATTCTCACAAGAAGAAGGAGAAATGGCACTCAAGCTCAAGTGGCTCCTCCAACTCAAGCTCAAGTGAAGATTCAAGTGAAGGATCAAGATCAAGCTCTAGTGATGAAGGAGAATGTCATTTTGCTCTTGTAGCATCAACAAGTGAAGACTCAAATGAGGTAAATCTAGACTCTTTAGATAAAGAATCCTTGATTGATCTCATTCATGATATTTGTGCATCTCTTAAGTCTTCTAAAAAGAAAAAGAAAAAGCTTGCTAAAATTGTTGATAATTTGCATATAGAACTAGATGATCTTGAATATGCAAATTCTTGCTTGCTTATTGATAAAAATGATTGTCTTAGCCAAGTAGACTCTCTTAAACTTGAAAATGCTAGTTTACTTGATAAGATTAAATTTCTAGAAGCTCAACCTCTCATGCCTAATTCTAATGAAGAACATACTTTAATTATTGATTCTCTCATGCATGACATTGATGTTCTTAAATCTGAAAACAAGGACAAAGATTTTGTTTTGCATGAATTAGAACTAGAAAATGCCTCCTTGCTTGCTAAAATCAATGGGCATGAATCTTGTTCTAGTTATACTAATAAAGAGAATGATGTTGCTGCTCTTCATATTGATAGAGATTCTTATTTAACTAAAGCTATTTGCTTAGAAAATGATCTTTTGCATGCTAGAGATAATATCAATAATTTGTCTTCTACTATTGCCTCTCTTATGCATGATAATGATTGTTTGAGATCATCTTTGCAAAGATTCTTAGTTGGTAAGAAGAGTCTTAATGACATCCTACTCAATTCTACTAAACAAATTGGTAGACATGGTTTAGGATATGATAGTAGTCAAGGGAACAACAAAGATAAAGGACCTCCAATATTCCATGGAGAATCCTCTAGTTCCAAGACTATGGGCACATGCAACTATTGCAATGAATTTGGTCATTATGCTACTTGTTGTCCTTTTAGGAAAGCACCCAAGAGAAATAGGACTTGGGTTGCTAAACTAACCCCTCTGGACCCAAAAATATGATTGGGGACCATTTCATCTTTCTTCTTGTAGGTACTTGCAAATGGATTGACATGAGCCATTGAATTGCAAATTGACTTCTCAATCCACATGAAAGAAGAAAGGTGAGATGTGCAGAGGGTGACAACAAGTGGAAAAGAAATGGTAAGCATGAAGGTAATGTTTTTACTGCTTATAACCTGTTCTAACTTGTTTTTGTCAAGTTAGTATGCACTATACATATGGTTTTTGAGTCAAAAGTGGCATTTTGTGTTTCTCTTCACACTCTTGCTGCACTACTAACTTGCTTAGACATGTTTGGATATGGTTTGTATATTTAGCATGCCTCTAGATATGTTTTATGAAAAATATGTGCTTTTTCTACAGTAGTTTTGTCGGCCGAGTTTTGTCCTGTCTAAAACTCGACCGATGGGCACCAATGGGTGTTGCCAACAGCTGCGATCGGCCGAGTTGCCAATACACAGAACTCGACCGATTACACTGTGCACAGAATATAAAGTTGGCTTATTGGATGAGAATTTCCCTCTCAACTAGATTTTCTCAACCAATAGCCTTATTCTTTGGCACTCCTTTGGTACCTTTATATATGCATATTGCCATGTTCTAAATGCCTATCTTGCTTACAACTCTATCTATCTAATTGCTCTAAATTGGTATATCTATATCTTGCAATTTCTTGCTTTGAGTTGTTTTGCAGGTTTTGATGATGATCTCTTTGGATCTCTTGGTTGTGTCTTAAATTGCTTCCGTTGTGCTCTAACTTGCTACATCTATCTAGGTGTATATCTTGTTTTGATACAACCTTGAGGTTCTTAGGGGTAATCATCTTATGGTAAGGATGCATATCTAGTGAGTTATATCCTCTCATGCTTCTAAAATTGCATATCTCTTGGTTTGGATATATCCCTATATCTACTCATAGCTTGCTTTATCTTGTGTATCTCTTGCTATGATCTAGATCCTACTAGTAGTCCTAACTTGTGATATCATCTACTAGTAGTTCACATACATGTAGTTCTAACCTTGTTTATAATTGGAATATTTGCTCATCTATATGCTATGCTTGTATCTTGTCTCATATATGCTCAAGCCTGTTCCTTGAATTGCATATCTACTATCTTGAGTTGCTTGCATAACATTGTGATGCAGGGCACATAGAGCTACATTGTATGTAGAAATTGGAGTATTTTTAAATTTTATGCAGGTTTTGCTCCAATTTCAGTTTTTGCTGCAAGTATAGTGCTTTTTATGCAGAAACACCCTTCTGAGCAAGACTCATCGCTTTGCCATGAGCTCCGACGGTTTTTGGTAAAATTCCATCATCTTGAGGGTCAAAATTGCGATTTATTGTTTTTCTGCAGCACCCTATCTTGCACATTTTTGGGATGTTCAAGTATATGTTTTAACTTGCTTTTCTTTCTATGCTTGGACAAGACCCTATATGTGCTCTTCTACTCTCCTTATATAACTTTTGTTATCTTCTTTCTCTTAACAAGTGGTGTTTCTTAGTTTCTTCACACCCCCACCTTTTTGAAATGACAAAGGGGGAGAAAGATATGTCTTCTTTTAACAACATGGAGAAGGCATGTCTTACATGAAGCAAAGAAGCGTGTCCATGTAAAGGGGAGAAGGTAAATGGGAGAAGACATATATGTGTAGAACATATATGAGTAGAAGACATAGTTTCTATAAATGTTATGAAAGCTAACCATGCAGGAGAAATAGCATCAATTGAGGGGGAGTATGAGAACTCCATGCGCATCAATTGAGGGGGAGCATATGAGCTCAATCCTATTGAAACCCCTAGGTTTCTCCAAAGGTATGATTTTACGTACAAGCTTTCAATACATTTATGGAATGGTTTGTCATCTTCAAAAAGGGGGAGAATGTTGACTCAAGGTCAATTAGGTCAATGTTGACTCACGTCTAAATTGACTAAACCCTTGTTTTGATGATGACTAACCATTCCACATATTGGTGTCTAATGCTTCTACATTGAGTGATTTCAGATTAGGTTTAGACACACTCCAAATGCCCTAACTTGCGCATATCAAATTGGAGAAAAGACAAGTCAAAATAGCTACAAGTGTGCATTTTGGGATCTCTATGTATATGACCTTAGAATTGCTTTGTAATCACTTGTAATGATTGTATGACTTGTAATTAAGCTTAGAAAAATTATTGGGACACAAAAATCCATCGTTTGTACAGTTTATGAAAATTCCAAAATACCCATAACAGGGATTTTGTCGGCCGAATTCCAAACTCGGCCGATCCATATATTCTGGAATTTTCTGGGCAGTCGGCCGAGTTTCCAACTCAGCCGATCCCTGTTCGGTCGAGTTTCTATGGTGGGAAACTCGGCCGATCCACTGATCGGTCCAAGTTGAAAGTCGACCGATCGGCCGAGTTTCTCCAAGGAAACTCGGCCGACAGTCTATCTTTCAGACTTGTCTTTTAGTGGTTCGGCCGAATTACCTTTATGTAAACTCGGCCGATCATACTGTACTGGAATGCAGAAAAAGCAAATCCAACCGTTGGAGACTTTGTTGGGACCCAAAATAGATCCGTTGCAACTTGTAAAACGACTATTTTTCGTTCCTAAGTGTTCCCAAAGGCTAAGAGGCATCCCCAACTATAAATAGGACCCCTTGGGCTTCATTCCAAGGTTGAGCATTCATTGCAAACTCTTTGTGAGGTTCCTATTCTATAGTTGAGTGCTTCCTACAGCCTCCTCTCTCTCTCTAAGCTTAATCACTTGCTACATCCATTAGAGTGAGTAGGAAATCTGTAAGAGAGCTAGTCCTATTTGTATATCTTGTGAAGCTCTCACTTCCACCACCTCCCCATCTCTCATTTCCAATCATGAAGATGAAGGTTATCTCTCTTTGCCAAGAGAGGTGAAGAAGAACAAGGGAAGGAGTCCCTTGGTGAAGATCAAGGCCGAAGACTTGGAGCTAGAGTGGGTAAGCCCTTGGAGAAGGCAGAAGGCTCAAGCTCAAGTGGGTAAGTCCTTGGTGGAAAGCTTCTCCGAGTGAAGGTGAAGTCAAAGGCGGAAGATCCAAGAAGAGTGGGTAATTCCTGCAAGGCCGAAGACTTGTGCAAGAGTGGGTAAGTCCTTGGAGAAGGCCGAAGACTCTTGCAAAGTGGGTAAGTCCTTGGTAAGGTTGAAGACTCTTTGTATTGGATAGGTAAGTCCTTTGTTGGTCATGTATTGTATGTCTTATTAAGTGAATATAAGAGTGCAATTGTTGGAAGTCCTAGAGGTTGACCTCTCTAGGCAAGTGGACTGACACACTTCTAGTTTGAAGTGTGGAACCACTCTAAATAGCTTGTCTAATTGGTGCATGTTCAATCTCTCTTATCCTTGCTATGCATGATTTAGTTGCACTCAAATTACCTATTTAGCAACCTTATCTTGTCATATAATTTGAAGGTTTAATGAATTTTGTTTAAGTGCTTTCAGCTCTATTCACCCCCCCCCTCTAGAGCACCTAAGTCACACATCTAGGATCCAACAAGTGGTATCAGAGCGGGTCTTCTCCAAGCATACTTCTACAAGTAGGAGAAGATGGGTGACTACCTAGGAGGGAGACTCTCTACCAGCCTTCCAATCTTCAATGGGAGCAACTTCCTCTATTGGAGAAGAAGACTTCAATTCTTCATCCAAGGATCAAGTCTCGAGATGTGGCAAATGGTGAACAGCCCATACATTCTACCAAAGACAACCATTGAAGAATGGGATGAAGCCACCTTGATGAAAGCTACCTTGAACGCTAGAGCCATGCACATCCTTTATGCCTCCATGACCCCCACCGAGTTCAACCGGATTTCCTCTTGTGAGACGGCCTATGAGGTATGGAGAAAGCTTTGCATCACTTATGAAGGGACGGATCAAGTGAAGGAAAGCAAAGTCTACATGCTCAAGGGGCTGATTGAAAACTTCAAGATGGGAAAGGAGGAAAGTATAGCCAACATGTACTCAAGGATCAACACCATTGTGAATGGTCTTTCTATTCTAGGTCATCCTATGTCTAGTGGAGAGATCAACTCAAAGATCCTTAGAACTCTTCCCAAGAGGTGGGAATCAAAGGTGACTTCCATTGAAGAAGCAAGGTCACTTAAGGACATCCCCATTGAAGAGCTCATTGGAAATCTACAAGCACATGAAGCCACACTTGACAAGAGGGAGCAAGTTGAAAGACAAGAGAAGAAAGAGCTAAAGAGAATGAAGAAGGCTGAAATGAAGGCTCAAATTGAAGCTATCATGGAACAAGTCTCTCCATCCTCTCTAGCTAAGGAAGATGCCATGTACTCCAAGGGTAAGCTCTACAAAGGCAAGTCCTCCTCCACCCGGTGCTTCACATGTGGAAAGAAGGGTCACTACAAGGAAGATTGCCCACAAGGTAAAAAGACCCATTCTCACAAGAAGAAGGAGAAATGGCACTCAAGCTCAAGTGGCTCCTCCAACTCAAGCTCAAGTGAAGATTCAAGTGAAGGATCAAGATCAAGCTCTAGTGATGAAGGAGAATGTCATTTTGCTCTTGTAGCATCAACAAGTGAAGACTCAAATGAGGTAAATCTAGACTCTTTAGATAAAGAATCCTTGATTGATCTCATTCATGATATTTGTGCATCTCTTAAGTCTTCTAAAAAGAAAAAGAAAAAACTTGCTAAAATTGTTGATAATTTGCATATAGAACTAGATGATCTTGAATATGCAAATTCTTGCTTGCTTATTGATAAAAATGATTGTCTTAGCCAAGTAGACTCTCTTAAACTTGAAAATGCTAGTTTACTTGATAAGATTAAATTTCTAGAAGCTCAACCTCTCATGCCTAATTCTAATGAAGAACATACTTTAATTATTGATTCTCTCATGCATGACATTGATGTTCTTAAATCTGAAAACAAGGACAAAGATTTTGTTTTGCATGAATTAGAACTAGAAAATGCCTCCTTGCTTGCTAAAATCAATGGGCATGAATCTTGTTCTAGTTATACTAATAAAGAGAATGATGTTGCTGCTCTTCATATTGATAGAGATTCTTATTTAACTAAAGCTATTTGCTTAGAAAATGATCTTTTGCATGCTAGAGATAATATCAATAATTTGTCTTCTACTATTGCCTCTCTTATGCATGATAATGATTGTTTGAGATCATCTTTGCAAAGATTCTTAGTTGGTAAGAAGAGTCTTAATGACATCCTACTCAATTCTACTAAACAAATTGGTAGACATGGTTTAGGATATGATAGTAGTCAAGGGAACAACAAAGATAAAGGACCTCCAATATTCCATGGAGAATCCTCTAGTTCCAAGACTATGGGCACATGCAACTATTGCAATGAATTTGGTCATTATGCTACTTGTTGTCCTTTTAGGAAAGCACCCAAGAGAAATAGGACTTGGGTTGCTAAACTAACCCCTCTGGACCCAAAAATATGATTGGGGACCATTTCATCTTTCTTCTTGTAGGTACTTGCAAATGGATTGACATGAGCCATTGAATTGCAAATTGACTTCTCAATCCACATGAAAGAAGAAAGGTGAGATGTGCAGAGGGTGACAACAAGTGGAAAAGAAATGGTAAGCATGAAGGTAATGTTTTTACTGCTTATAACCTGTTCTAACTTGTTTTTGTCAAGTTAGTATGCACTATACATATGGTTTTTGAGTCAAAAGTGGCATTTTGTGTTTCTCTTCACACTCTTGCTGCACTACTAACTTGCTTAGACATGTTTGGATATGGTTTGTATATTTAGCATGCCTCTAGATATGTTTTATGAAAAATATGTGCTTTTTCTACAGTAGTTTTGTCGGCCGAGTTTTGTCCTGTCTAAAACTCGACCGATGGGCACCAATGGGTGTTGCCAACAGCTGCGATCGGCCGAGTTGCCAATACACAGAACTCGACCGATTACACTGTGCACAGAATATAAAGTTGGCTTATTGGATGAGAATTTCCCTCTCAACTAGATTTTCTCAACCAATAGCCTTATTCTTTGGCACTCCTTTGGTACCTTTATATATGCATATTGCCATGTTCTAAATGCCTATCTTGCTTACAACTCTATCTATCTAATTGCTCTAAATTGGTATATCTATATCTTGCAATTTCTTGCTTTGAGTTGTTTTGCAGGTTTTGATGATGATCTCTTTGGATCTCTTGGTTGTGTCTTAAATTGCTTCCGTTGTGCTCTAACTTGCTACATCTATCTAGGTGTATATCTTGTTTTGATACAACCTTGAGGTTCTTAGGGGTAATCATCTTATGGTAAGGATGCATATCTAGTGAGTTATATCCTCTCATGCTTCTAAAATTGCATATCTCTTGGTTTGGATATATCCCTATATCTACTCATAGCTTGCTTTATCTTGTGTATCTCTTGCTATGATCTAGATCCTACTAGTAGTCCTAACTTGTGATATCATCTACTAGTAGTTCACATACATGTAGTTCTAACCTTGTTTATAATTGGAATATTTGCTCATCTATATGCTATGCTTGTATCTTGTCTCATATATGCTCAAGCCTGTTCCTTGAATTGCATATCTACTATCTTGAGTTGCTTGCATAACATTGTGATGCAGGGCACATAGAGCTACATTGTATGTAGAAATTGGAGTATTTTTAAATTTTATGCAGGTTTTGCTCCAATTTCAGTTTTTGCTGCAAGTATAGTGCTTTTTATGCAGAAACACCCTTCTGAGCAAGACTCATTGCTTTGCCATGAGCTCCGACGGTTTTTGGTAAAATTCCATCATCTTGAGGGTCAAAATTGCGATTTATTGTTTTTCTGCAGCACCCTATCTTGCACATTTTTGGGATGTTCAAGTATATGTTTTAACTTGCTTTTCTTTCTATGCTTGGACAAGACCCTATATGTGCTCTTCTACTCTCCTTATATAACTTTTGTTATCTTCTTTCTCTTAACAAGTGGTGTTTCTTAGTTTCTTCACACCCCCACCTTTTTGAAATGACAAAGGGGGAGAAAGATATGTCTTCTTTTAACAACATGGAGAAGGCATGTCTTACATGAAGCAAAGAAGCGTGTCCATGTAAAGGGGAGAAGGTAAATGGGAGAAGACATATATGTGTAGAACATATATGAGTAGAAGACATAGTTTCTATAAATGTTATGAAAGCTAACCATGTAGGAGAAATAGCATCAATTGAGGGGGAGTATGAGAACTCCATGCGCATCAATTGAGGGGGAGCATATGAGCTCAATCCTATTGAAACCCCTAGGTTTCTCCAAAGGTATGATTTTACGTACAAGCTTTCAATACATTTATGGAATGGTTTGTCATCTTCAAAAAGGGGGAGAATGTTGACTCAAGGTCAATTAGGTCAATGTTGACTCACGTCTAAATTGACTAAACCCTTGTTTTGATGATGACTAACCATTCCACATATTGGTGTCTAATGCTTCTACATTGAGTGATTTCAGATTAGGTTTAGACACACTCCAAATGCCCTAACTTGCGCATATCAAATTGGAGAAAAGACAAGTCAAAATAGCTACAAGTGTGCATTTTGGGATCTCTATGTATATGACCTTAGAATTGCTTTGTAATCACTTGTAATGATTGTATGACTTGTAATTAAGCTTAGAAAAATTATTGGGACACAAAAATCCATTGTTTGTACAGTTTATGAAAATTCCAAAATACCCATAACAGGGATTTTGTCGGCCGAATTCCAAACTCGGCCGATCCATATATTCTGGAATTTTCTGGGCAGTCGGCCGAGTTTCCAACTCAGCCGATCCCTGTTCGGTCGAGTTTCTATGGTGGGAAACTCGGCCGATCCACTGATCGGTCCAAGTTGAAAGTCGACCGATCGGCCGAGTTTCTCCAAGGAAACTCGGCCGACAGTCTATCTTTCAGACTTGTCTTTTAGTGGTTCGGCCGAATTACCTTTATGTAAACTCGGCCGATCAGACTGTACTGGAATGCAGAAAAAGCAAATCCAACCGTTGGAGACTTTGTTGGGACCCAAAATAGATCCGTTGCAACTTGTAAAACGGCTATTTTTCGTTCCTAAGTGTTCCCAAAGGCTAAGAGGCATCCCCAACTATAAATAGGACCCCTTGGGCTTCATTCCAAGGTTGAGCATTCATTGCAAACTCTTTGTGAGGTTCCTATTCTATAGTTGAGTGCTTCCTACAGCCTCCTCTCTCTCTCTAAGCTTAATCACTTGCTACATCCATTAGAGTGAGTAGGAAATCTGTAAGAGAGCTAGTCCTATTTGTATATCTTGTGAAGCTCTCACTTCCACCACCTCCCCATCTCTCATTTCCAATCATGAAGATGAAGGTTATCTCTCTTTGCCAAGAGAGGTGAAGAAGAACAAGGGAAGGAGTCCCTTGGTGAAGATCAAGGCCGAAGACTTGGAGCTAGAGTGGGTAAGCCCTTGGAGAAGGCAGAAGACTCAAGCTCAAGTGGGTAAGTCCTTGGTGGAAAGCTTCTCCGAGTGAAGGTGAAGTCAAAGGCGGAAGATCCAAGAAGAGTGGGTAATTCCTGCAAGGCCGAAGACTTGTGCAAGAGTGGGTAAGTCCTTGGAGAAGGCCGAAGACTCTTGCAAAGTGGGTAAGTCCTTGGTAAGGTTGAAGACTCTTTGTATTGGATAGGTAAGTCCTTTGTTGGTCATGTATTGTATGTCTTATTAAGTGAATATAAGAGTGCAATTGTTGGAAGTCCTAGAGGTTGACCTCTCTAGGCAAGTGGACTGACACACTTCTAGTTTGAAGTGTGGAACCACTCTAAATAGCTTGTCTAATTGGTGCATGTTCAATCTCTCTTATCCTTGCTATGCATGATTTAGTTGCACTCAAATTACCTATTTAGCAACCTTATCTTGTCATATAATTTGAAGGTTTAATGAATTTTGTTTAAGTGCTTTCAGCTCTATTCACCCCCCCCCTCTAGAGCACCTAAGTCACACATCTAGGATCCAACAAGTGGTATCAAAGCGGGTCTTCTCCAAGCATACTTCTACAAGTAGGAGAAGATGGGTGACTACCTAGGAGGGAGACTCTCTACCAGCCTTCCAATCTTCAATGGGAGCAACTTCCTCTATTGGAGAAGAAGACTTCAATTCTTCATCCAAGGATCAAGTCTCGAGATGTGGCAAATGGTGAACAGCCCATACATTCTACCAAAGACAACCATTGAAGAATGGGATGAAGCCACCTTGATGAAAGCTACCTTGAACGCTAGAGCCATGCACATCCTTTATGCCTCCATGACCCCCACCGAGTTCAACCGGATTTCCTCTTGTGAGACGGCCTATGAGGTATGGAGAAAGTTTTGCATCACTTATGAAGGGACGGATCAAGTGAAGGAAAGCAAAGTCTACATGCTCAAGGGGCTGATTGAAAACTTCAAGATGGGAAAGGAGGAAAGTATAGCCAACATGTACTCAAGGATCAACACCATTGTGAATGGTCTTTCTATTCTAGGTCATCCTATGTCTAGTGGAGAGATCAACTCAAAGATCCTTAGAACTCTTCCCAAGAGGTGGGAATCAAAGGTGACTTCCATTGAAGAAGCAAGGTCACTTAAGGACATCCCCATTGAAGAGCTCATTGGAAATCTACAAGCACATGAAGCCACACTTGACAAGAGGGAGCAAGTTGAAAGACAAGAGAAGAAAGAGCTAAAGAGAATGAAGAAGGCTGAAATGAAGGCTCAAATTGAAGCTATCATGGAACAAGTCTCTCCATCCTCTCTAGCTAAGGAAGATGCCATGTACTCCAAGGGTAAGCTCTACAAAGGCAAGTCCTCCTCCACCCGGTGCTTCACATGTGGAAAGAAGGGTCACTACAAGGAAGATTGCCCACAAGGTAAAAAGACCCATTCTCACAAGAAGAAGGAGAAATGGCACTCAAGCTCAAGTGGCTCCTCCAACTCAAGCTCAAGTGAAGATTCAAGTGAAGGATCAAGATCAAGCTCTAGTGATGAAGGAGAATGTCATTTTGCTCTTGTAGCATCAACAAGTGAAGACTCAAATGAGGTAAATCTAGACTCTTTAGATAAAGAATCCTTGATTGATCTCATTCATGATATTTGTGCATCTCTTAAGTCTTCTAAAAAGAAAAAGAAAAAGCTTGCTAAAATTGTTGATAATTTGCATATAGAACTAGATGATCTTGAATATGCAAATTCTTGCTTGCTTATTGATAAAAATGATTGTCTTAGCCAAGTAGACTCTCTTAAACTTGAAAATGCTAGTTTACTTGATAAGATTAAATTTCTAGAAGCTCAACCTCTCATGCCTAATTCTAATGAAGAACATACTTTAATTATTGATTCTCTCATGCATGACATTGATGTTCTTAAATCTGAAAACAAGGACAAAGATTTTGTTTTGCATGAATTAGAACTAGAAAATGCCTCCTTGCTTGCTAAAATCAATGGGCATGAATCTTGTTCTAGTTATACTAATAAAGAGAATGATGTTGCTGCTCTTCATATTGATAGAGATTCTTATTTAACTAAAGCTATTTGCTTAGAAAATGATCTTTTGCATGCTAGAGATAATATCAATAATTTGTCTTCTACTATTGCCTCTCTTATGCATGATAATGATTGTTTGAGATCATCTTTGCAAAGATTCTTAGTTGGTAAGAAGAGTCTTAATGACATCCTACTCAATTCTACTAAACAAATTGGTAGACATGGTTTAGGATATGATAGTAGTCAAGGGAACAACAAAGATAAAGGACCTCCAATATTCCATGGAGAATCCTCTAGTTCCAAGACTATGGGCACATGCAACTATTGCAATGAATTTGGTCATTATGCTACTTGTTGTCCTTTTAGGAAAGCACCCAAGAGAAATAGGACTTGGGTTGCTAAACTAACCCCTCTGGACCCAAAAATATGATTGGGGACCATTTCATCTTTCTTCTTGTAGGTACTTGCAAATGGATTGACATGAGCCATTGAATTGCAAATTGACTTCTCAATCCACATGAAAGAAGAAAGGTGAGATGTGCAGAGGGTGACAACAAGTGGAAAAGAAATGGTAAGCATGAAGGTAATGTTTTTACTGCTTATAACCTGTTCTAACTTGTTTTTGTCAAGTTAGTATGCACTATACATATGGTTTTTGAGTCAAAAGTGGCATTTTGTGTTTCTCTTCACACTCTTGCTGCACTACTAACTTGCTTAGACATGTTTGGATATGGTTTGTATATTTAGCATGCCTCTAGATATGTTTTATGAAAAATATGTGCTTTTTCTACAGTAGTTTTGTCGGCCGAGTTTTGTCCTGTCTAAAACTCGACCGATGGGCACCAATGGGTGTTGCCAACAGCTGCGATCGGCCGAGTTGCCAATACACAGAACTCGACCGATTACACTGTGCACAGAATATAAAGTTGGCTTATTGGATGAGAATTTCCCTCTCAACTAGATTTTCTCAACCAATAGCCTTATTCTTTGGCACTCCTTTGGTACCTTTATATATGCATATTGCCATGTTCTAAATGCCTATCTTGCTTACAACTCTATCTATCTAATTGCTCTAAATTGGTATATCTATATCTTGCAATTTCTTGCTTTGAGTTGTTTTGCAGGTTTTGATGATGATCTCTTTGGATCTCTTGGTTGTGTCTTAAATTGCTTCCGTTGTGCTCTAACTTGCTACATCTATCTAGGTGTATATCTTGTTTTGATACAACCTTGAGGTTCTTAGGGGTAATCATCTTATGGTAAGGATGCATATCTAGTGAGTTATATCCTCTCATGCTTCTAAAATTGCATATCTCTTGGTTTGGATATATCCCTATATCTACTCATAGCTTGCTTTATCTTGTGTATCTCTTGCTATGATCTAGATCCTACTAGTAGTCCTAACTTGTGATATCATCTACTAGTAGTTCACATACATGTAGTTCTAACCTTGTTTATAATTGGAATATTTGCTCATCTATATGCTATGCTTGTATCTTGTCTCATATATGCTCAAGCCTGTTCCTTGAATTGCATATCTACTATCTTGAGTTGCTTGCATAACATTGTGATGCAGGGCACATAGAGCTACATTGTATGTAGAAATTGGAGTATTTTTAAATTTTATGCAGGTTTTGCTCCAATTTCAGTTTTTGCTGCAAGTATAGTGCTTTTTATGCAGAAACACCCTTCTGAGCAAGACTCATTGCTTTGCCATGAGCTCCGACGGTTTTTGGTAAAATTCCATCATCTTGAGGGTCAAAATTGCGATTTATTGTTTTTCTGCAGCACCCTATCTTGCACATTTTTGGGATGTTCAAGTATATGTTTTAACTTGCTTTTCTTTCTATGCTTGGACAAGACCCTATATGTGCTCTTCTACTCTCCTTATATAACTTTTGTTATCTTCTTTCTCTTAACAAGTGGTGTTTCTTAGTTTCTTCACACCCCCACCTTTTTGAAATGACAAAGGGGGAGAAAGATATGTCTTCTTTTAACAACATGGAGAAGGCATGTCTTACATGAAGCAAAGAAGCGTGTCCATGTAAAGGGGAGAAGGTAAATGGGAGAAGACATATATGTGTAGAACATATATGAGTAGAAGACATAGTTTCTATAAATGTTATGAAAGCTAACCATGCAGGAGAAATAGCATCAATTGAGGGGGAGTATGAGAACTCCATGCGCATCAATTGAGGGGGAGCATATGAGCTCAATCCTATTGAAACCCCTAGGTTTCTCCAAAGGTATGATTTTACGTACAAGCTTTCAATACATTTATGGAATGGTTTGTCATCTTCAAAAAGGGGGAGAATGTTGACTCAAGGTCAATTAGGTCAATGTTGACTCACGTCTAAATTGACTAAACCCTTGTTTTGATGATGACTAACCATTCCACATATTGGTGTCTAATGCTTCTACATTGAGTGATTTCAGATTAGGTTTAGACACACTCCAAATGCCCTAACTTGCGCATATCAAATTGGAGAAAAGACAAGTCAAAATAGCTACAAGTGTGCATTTTGGGATCTCTATGTATATGACCTTAGAATTGCTTTGTAATCACTTGTAATGATTGTATGACTTGTAATTAAGCTTAGAAAAATTATTGGGACACAAAAATCCATCGTTTGTACAGTTTATGAAAATTCCAAAATACCCATAACAGGGATTTTGTCGGCCGAATTCCAAACTCGGCCGATCCATATATTCTGGAATTTTCTGGGCAGTCGGCCGAGTTTCCAACTCAGCCGATCCCTGTTCGGTCGAGTTTCTATGGTGGGAAACTCGGCCGATCCACTGATCGGTCCAAGTTGAAAGTCGACCGATCGGCCGAGTTTCTCCAAGGAAACTCGGCCGACAGTCTATCTTTCAGACTTGTCTTTTAGTGGTTCGGCCGAATTACCTTTATGTAAACTCGGCCGATCAGACTGTACTGGAATGCAGAAAAAGCAAATCCAACCGTTGGAGACTTTGTTGGGACCCAAAATAGATCCGTTGCAACTTGTAAAACGGCTATTTTTCGTTCCTAAGTGTTCCCAAAGGCTAAGAGGCATCCCCAACTATAAATAGGACCCCTTGGGCTTCATTCCAAGGTTGAGCATTCATTGCAAACTCTTTGTGAGGTTCCTATTCTATAGTTGAGTGCTTCCTACAGCCTCCTCTCTCTCTCTAAGCTTAATCACTTGCTACATCCATTAGAGTGAGTAGGAAATCTGTAAGAGAGCTAGTCCTATTTGTATATCTTGTGAAGCTCTCACTTCCACCACCTCCCCATCTCTCATTTCCAATCATGAAGATGAAGGTTATCTCTCTTTGCCAAGAGAGGTGAAGAAGAACAAGGGAAGGAGTCCCTTGGTGAAGATCAAGGCCGAAGACTTGGAGCTAGAGTGGGTAAGCCCTTGGAGAAGGCAGAAGACTCAAGCTCAAGTGGGTAAGTCCTTGGTGGAAAGCTTCTCCGAGTGAAGGTGAAGTCAAAGGCGGAAGATCCAAGAAGAGTGGGTAATTCCTGCAAGGCCGAAGACTTGTGCAAGAGTGGGTAAGTCCTTGGAGAAGGCCGAAGACTCTTGCAAAGTGGGTAAGTCCTTGGTAAGGTTGAAGACTCTTTGTATTGGATAGGTAAGTCCTTTGTTGGTCATGTATTGTATGTCTTATTAAGTGAATATAAGAGTGCAATTGTTGGAAGTCCTAGAGGTTGACCTCTCTAGGCAAGTGGACTGACACACTTCTAGTTTGAAGTGTGGAACCACTCTAAATAGCTTGTCTAATTGGTGCATGTTCAATCTCTCTTATCCTTGCTATGCATGATTTAGTTGCACTCAAATTACCTATTTAGCAACCTTATCTTGTCATATAATTTGAAGGTTTAATGAATTTTGTTTAAGTGCTTTCAGCTCTATTCACCCCCCCCCCTCTAGAGCACCTAAGTCACACATCTAGGATCCAACAAGTGGTATCAAAGCGGGTCTTCTCCAAGCATACTTCTACAAGTAGGAGAAGATGGGTGACTACCTAGGAGGGAGACTCTCTACCAGCCTTCCAATCTTCAATGGGAGCAACTTCCTCTATTGGAGAAGAAGACTTCAATTCTTCATCCAAGGATCAAGTCTCGAGATGTGGCAAATGGTGAACAGCCCATACATTCTACCAAAGACAACCATTGAAGAATGGGATGAAGCCACCTTGATGAAAGCTACCTTGAACGCTAGAGCCATGCACATCCTTTATGCCTCCATGACCCCCACCGAGTTCAACCGGATTTCCTCTTGTGAGACGGCCTATGAGGTATGGAGAAAGTTTTGCATCACTTATGAAGGGACGGATCAAGTGAAGGAAAGCAAAGTCTACATGCTCAAGGGGCTGATTGAAAACTTCAAGATGGGAAAGGAGGAAAGTATAGCCAACATGTACTCAAGGATCAACACCATTGTGAATGGTCTTTCTATTCTAGGTCATCCTATGTCTAGTGGAGAGATCAACTCAAAGATCCTTAGAACTCTTCCCAAGAGGTGGGAATCAAAGGTGACTTCCATTGAAGAAGCAAGGTCACTTAAGGACATCCCCATTGAAGAGCTCATTGGAAATCTACAAGCACATGAAGCCACACTTGACAAGAGGGAGCAAGTTGAAAGACAAGAGAAGAAAGAGCTAAAGAGAATGAAGAAGGCTGAAATGAAGGCTCAAATTGAAGCTATCATGGAACAAGTCTCTCCATCCTCTCTAGCTAAGGAAGATGCCATGTACTCCAAGGGTAAGCTCTACAAAGGCAAGTCCTCCTCCACCCGGTGCTTCACATGTGGAAAGAAGGGTCACTACAAGGAAGATTGCCCACAAGGTAAAAAGACCCATTCTCACAAGAAGAAGGAGAAATGGCACTCAAGCTCAAGTGGCTCCTCCAACTCAAGCTCAAGTGAAGATTCAAGTGAAGGATCAAGATCAAGCTCTAGTGATGAAGGAGAATGTCATTTTGCTCTTGTAGCATCAACAAGTGAAGACTCAAATGAGGTAAATCTAGACTCTTTAGATAAAGAATCCTTGATTGATCTCATTCATGATATTTGTGCATCTCTTAAGTCTTCTAAAAAGAAAAAGAAAAAGCTTGCTAAAATTGTTGATAATTTGCATATAGAACTAGATGATCTTGAATATGCAAATTCTTGCTTGCTTATTGATAAAAATGATTGTCTTAGCCAAGTAGACTCTCTTAAACTTGAAAATGCTAGTTTACTTGATAAGATTAAATTTCTAGAAGCTCAACCTCTCATGCCTAATTCTAATGAAGAACATACTTTAATTATTGATTCTCTCATGCATGACATTGATGTTCTTAAATCTGAAAACAAGGACAAAGATTTTGTTTTGCATGAATTAGAACTAGAAAATGCCTCCTTGCTTGCTAAAATCAATGGGCATGAATCTTGTTCTAGTTATACTAATAAAGAGAATGATGTTGCTGCTCTTCATATTGATAGAGATTCTTATTTAACTAAAGCTATTTGCTTAGAAAATGATCTTTTGCATGCTAGAGATAATATCAATAATTTGTCTTCTACTATTGCCTCTCTTATGCATGATAATGATTGTTTGAGATCATCTTTGCAAAGATTCTTAGTTGGTAAGAAGAGTCTTAATGACATCCTACTCAATTCTACTAAACAAATTGGTAGACATGGTTTAGGATATGATAGTAGTCAAGGGAACAACAAAGATAAAGGACCTCCAATATTCCATGGAGAATCCTCTAGTTCCAAGACTATGGGCACATGCAACTATTGCAATGAATTTGGTCATTATGCTACTTGTTGTCCTTTTAGGAAAGCACCCAAGAGAAATAGGACTTGGGTTGCTAAACTAACCCCTCTGGACCCAAAAATATGATTGGGGACCATTTCATCTTTCTTCTTGTAGGTACTTGCAAATGGATTGACATGAGCCATTGAATTGCAAATTGACTTCTCAATCCACATGAAAGAAGAAAGGTGAGATGTGCAGAGGGTGACAACAAGTGGAAAAGAAATGGTAAGCATGAAGGTAATGTTTTTACTGCTTATAACCTGTTCTAACTTGTTTTTGTCAAGTTAGTATGCACTATACATATGGTTTTTGAGTCAAAAGTGGCATTTTGTGTTTCTCTTCACACTCTTGCTGCACTACTAACTTGCTTAGACATGTTTGGATATGGTTTGTATATTTAGCATGCCTCTAGATATGTTTTATGAAAAATATGTGCTTTTTCTACAGTAGTTTTGTCGGCCGAGTTTTGTCCTGTCTAAAACTCGACCGATGGGCACCAATGGGTGTTGCCAACAGCTGCGATCGGCCGAGTTGCCAATACACAGAACTCGACCGATTACACTGTGCACAGAATATAAAGTTGGCTTATTGGATGAGAATTTCCCTCTCAACTAGATTTTCTCAACCAATAGCCTTATTCTTTGGCACTCCTTTGGTACCTTTATATATGCATATTGCCATGTTCTAAATGCCTATCTTGCTTACAACTCTATCTATCTAATTGCTCTAAATTGGTATATCTATATCTTGCAATTTCTTGCTTTGAGTTGTTTTGCAGGTTTTGATGATGATCTCTTTGGATCTCTTGGTTGTGTCTTAAATTGCTTCCGTTGTGCTCTAACTTGCTACATCTATCTAGGTGTATATCTTGTTTTGATACAACCTTGAGGTTCTTAGGGGTAATCATCTTATGGTAAGGATGCATATCTAGTGAGTTATATCCTCTCATGCTTCTAAAATTGCATATCTCTTGGTTTGGATATATCCCTATATCTACTCATAGCTTGCTTTATCTTGTGTATCTCTTGCTATGATCTAGATCCTACTAGTAGTCCTAACTTGTGATATCATCTACTAGTAGTTCACATACATGTAGTTCTAACCTTGTTTATAATTGGAATATTTGCTCATCTATATGCTATGCTTGTATCTTGTCTCATATATGCTCAAGCCTGTTCCTTGAATTGCATATCTACTATCTTGAGTTGCTTGCATAACATTGTGATGCAGGGCACATAGAGCTACATTGTATGTAGAAATTGGAGTATTTTTAAATTTTATGCAGGTTTTGCTCCAATTTCAGTTTTTGCTGCAAGTATAGTGCTTTTTATGCAGAAACACCCTTCTGAGCAAGACTCATTGCTTTGCCATGAGCTCCGACGGTTTTTGGTAAAATTCCATCATCTTGAGGGTCAAAATTGCGATTTATTGTTTTTCTGCAGCACCCTATCTTGCACATTTTTGGGATGTTCAAGTATATGTTTTAACTTGCTTTTCTTTCTATGCTTGGACAAGACCCTATATGTGCTCTTCTACTCTCCTTATATAACTTTTGTTATCTTCTTTCTCTTAACAAGTGGTGTTTCTTAGTTTCTTCACACCCCCACCTTTTTGAAATGACAAAGGGGGAGAAAGATATGTCTTCTTTTAACAACATGGAGAAGGCATGTCTTACATGAAGCAAAGAAGCGTGTCCATGTAAAGGGGAGAAGGTAAATGGGAGAAGACATATATGTGTAGAACATATATGAGTAGAAGACATAGTTTCTATAAATGTTATGAAAGCTAACCATGCAGGAGAAATAGCATCAATTGAGGGGGAGTATGAGAACTCCATGCGCATCAATTGAGGGGGAGCATATGAGCTCAATCCTATTGAAACCCCTAGGTTTCTCCAAAGGTATGATTTTACGTACAAGCTTTCAATACATTTATGGAATGGTTTGTCATCTTCAAAAAGGGGGAGAATGTTGACTCAAGGTCAATTAGGTCAATGTTGACTCACGTCTAAATTGACTAAACCCTTGTTTTGATGATGACTAACCATTCCACATATTGGTGTCTAATGCTTCTACATTGAGTGATTTCAGATTAGGTTTAGACACACTCCAAATGCCCTAACTTGCGCATATCAAATTGGAGAAAAGACAAGTCAAAATAGCTACAAGTGTGCATTTTGGGATCTCTATGTATATGACCTTAGAATTGCTTTGTAATCACTTGTAATGATTGTATGACTTGTAATTAAGCTTAGAAAAATTATTGGGACACAAAAATCCATCGTTTGTACAGTTTATGAAAATTCCAAAATACCCATAACAGGGATTTTGTCGGCCGAATTCCAAACTCGGCCGATCCATATATTCTGGAATTTTCTGGGCAGTCGGCCGAGTTTCCAACTCAGCCGATCCCTGTTCGGTCGAGTTTCTATGGTGGGAAACTCGGCCGATCCACTGATCGGTCCAAGTTGAAAGTCGACCGATCGGCCGAGTTTCTCCAAGGAAACTCGGCCGACAGTCTATCTTTCAGACTTGTCTTTTAGTGGTTCGGCCGAATTACCTTTATGTAAACTCGGCCGATCAGACTGTACTGGAATGCAGAAAAAGCAAATCCAACCGTTGGAGACTTTGTTGGGACCCAAAATAGATCCGTTGCAACTTGTAAAACGGCTATTTTTCGTTCCTAAGTGTTCCCAAAGGCTAAGAGGCATCCCCAACTATAAATAGGACCCCTTGGGCTTCATTCCAAGGTTGAGCATTCATTGCAAACTCTTTGTGAGGTTCCTATTCTATAGTTGAGTGCTTCCTACAGCCTCCTCTCTCTCTCTAAGCTTAATCACTTGCTACATCCATTAGAGTGAGTAGGAAATCTGTAAGAGAGCTAGTCCTATTTGTATATCTTGTGAAGCTCTCACTTCCACCACCTCCCCATCTCTCATTTCCAATCATGAAGATGAAGGTTATCTCTCTTTGCCAAGAGAGGTGAAGAAGAACAAGGGAAGGAGTCCCTTGGTGAAGATCAAGGCCGAAGACTTGGAGCTAGAGTGGGTAAGCCCTTGGAGAAGGCAGAAGACTCAAGCTCAAGTGGGTAAGTCCTTGGTGGAAAGCTTCTCCGAGTGAAGGTGAAGTCAAAGGCGGAAGATCCAAGAAGAGTGGGTAATTCCTGCAAGGCCGAAGACTTGTGCAAGAGTGGGTAAGTCCTTGGAGAAGGCCGAAGACTCTTGCAAAGTGGGTAAGTCCTTGGTAAGGTTGAAGACTCTTTGTATTGGATAGGTAAGTCCTTTGTTGGTCATGTATTGTATGTCTTATTAAGTGAATATAAGAGTGCAATTGTTGGAAGTCCTAGAGGTTGACCTCTCTAGGCAAGTGGACTGACACACTTCTAGTTTGAAGTGTGGAACCACTCTAAATAGCTTGTCTAATTGGTGCATGTTCAATCTCTCTTATCCTTGCTATGCATGATTTAGTTGCACTCAAATTACCTATTTAGCAACCTTATCTTGTCATATAATTTGAAGGTTTAATGAATTTTGTTTAAGTGCTTTCAGCTCTATTCACCCCCCCCTCTAGAGCACCTAAGTCACACATCTAGGATCCAACAAGTGGTATCAGAGCGGGTCTTCTCCAAGCATACTTCTACAAGTAGGAGAAGATGGGTGACTACCTAGGAGGGAGACTCTCTACCAGCCTTCCAATCTTCAATGGGAGCAACTTCCTCTATTGGAGAAGAAGACTTCAATTCTTCATCCAAGGATCAAGTCTCGAGATGTGGCAAATGGTGAACAGCCCATACATTCTACCAAAGACAACCATTGAAGAATGGGATGAAGCCACCTTGATGAAAGCTACCTTGAACGCTAGAGCCATGCACATCCTTTATGCCTCCATGACCCCCACCGAGTTCAACCGGATTTCCTCTTGTGAGACGGCCTATGAGGTATGGAGAAAGCTTTGCATCACTTATGAAGGGACGGATCAAGTGAAGGAAAGCAAAGTCTACATGCTCAAGGGGCTGATTGAAAACTTCAAGATGGGAAAGGAGGAAAGTATAGCCAACATGTACTCAAGGATCAACACCATTGTGAATGGTCTTGCTATTCTAGGTCATCCTATGTCTAGTGGAGAGATCAACTCAAAGATCCTTAGAACTCTTCCCAAGAGGTGGGAATCAAAGGTGACTTCCATTGAAGAAGCAAGGTCACTTAAGGACATCCCCATTGAAGAGCTCATTGGAAATCTACAAGCACATGAAGCCACACTTGACAAGAGGGAGCAAGTTGAAAGACAAGAGAAGAAAGAGCTAAAGAGAATGAAGAAGGCTGAAATGAAGGCTCAAATTGAAGCTATCATGGAACAAGTCTCTCCATCCTCTCTAGCTAAGGAAGATGCCATGTACTCCAAGGGTAAACTCTACAAAGGCAAGTCCTCCTCCACCCGGTGCTTCACATGTGGAAAGAAGGGTCACTACAAGGAAGATTGCCCACAAGGTAAAAAGACCCATTCTCACAAGAAGAAGGAGAAATGGCACTCAAGCTCAAGTGGCTCCTCCAACTCAAGCTCAAGTGAAGATTCAAGTGAAGGATCAAGATCAAGCTCTAGTGATGAAGGAGAATGTCATTTTGCTCTTGTAGCATCAACAAGTGAAGACTCAAATGAGGTAAATCTAGACTCTTTAGATAAAGAATCCTTGATTGATCTCATTCATGATATTTGTGCATCTCTTAAGTCTTCTAAAAAGAAAAAGAAAAAGCTTGCTAAAATTGTTGATAATTTGCATATAGAACTAGATGATCTTGAATATGCAAATTCTTGCTTGCTTATTGATAAAAATGATTGTCTTAGCCAAGTAGACTCTCTTAAACTTGAAAATGCTAGTTTACTTGATAAGATTAAATTTCTAGAAGCTCAACCTCTCATGCCTAATTCTAATGAAGAACATACTTTAATTATTGATTCTCTCATGCATGACATTGATGTTCTTAAATCTGAAAACAAGGACAAAGATTTTGTTTTGCATGAATTAGAACTAGAAAATGCCTCCTTGCTTGCTAAAATCAATGGGCATGAATCTTGTTCTAGTTATACTAATAAAGAGAATGATGTTGCTGCTCTTCATATTGATAGAGATTCTTATTTAACTAAAGCTATTTGCTTAGAAAATAATCTTTTGCATGCTAGAGATAATATCAATAATTTGTCTTCTACTATTGCCTCTCTTATGCATGATAATGATTGTTTGAGATCATCTTTGCAAAGATTCTTAGTTGGTAAGAAGAGTCTTAATGACATCCTACTCAATTCTACTAAACAAATTGGTAGACATGGTTTAGGATATGATAGTAGTCAAGGGAACAACAAAGATAAAGGACCTCCAATATTCCATGGAGAATCCTCTAGTTCCAAGACTATGGGCACATGCAACTATTGCAATGAATTTGGTCATTATGCTACTTGTTGTCCTTTTAGGAAAGCACCCAAGAGAAATAGGACTTGGGTTGCTAAACTAACCCCTCTGGACCCAAAAATATGATTGGGGACCATTTCATCTTTCTTCTTGTAGGTACTTGCAAATGGATTGACATGAGCCATTGAATTGCAAATTGACTTCTCAATCCACATGAAAGAAGAAAGGTGAGATGTGAAGAGGGTGACAACAAGTGGAAAAGAAATGGTAAGCATGAAGGTAATGTTTTTACTGCTTATAACCTGTTCTAACTTGTTTTTGTCAAGTTAGTATGCACTATACATATGGTTTTTGAGTCAAAAGTGGCATTTTGTGTTTCTCTTCACACTCTTGCTGCACTACTAACTTGCTTAGACATGTTTGGATATGGTTTGTATATTTAGCATGCCTCTAGATATGTTTTATGAAAAATATGTGCTTTTTCTACAGTAGTTTTGTCGGCCGAGTTTTGTCCTGTCTAAAACTCGACCGATGGGCACCAATGGGTGTTGCCAACAGCTGCGATCGGCCGAGTTGCCAATACACAGAACTCGACCGATTACACTGTGCACAGAATATAAAGTTGGCTTATTGGATGAGAATTTCCCTCTCAACTAGATTTTCTCAACCAATAGCCTTATTCTTTGGCACTCCTTTGGTACCTTTATATATGCATATTGCCATGTTCTAAATGCCTATCTTGCTTACAACTCTATCTATCTAATTGCTCTAAATTGGTATATCTATATCTTGCAATTTCTTGCTTTGAGTTGTTTTGCAGGTTTTGATGATGATCTCTTTGGATCTCTTGGTTGTGTCTTAAATTGCTTCCGTTGTGCTCTAACTTGCTACATCTATCTAGGTGTATATCTTGTTTTGATACAACCTTGAGGTTCTTAGGGGTAATCATCTTATGGTAAGGATGCATATCTAGTGAGTTATATCCTCTCATGCTTCTAAAATTGCATATCTCTTGGTTTGGATATATCCCTATATCTACTCATAGCTTGCTTTATCTTGTGTATCTCTTGCTATGATCTAGATCCTACTAGTAGTCCTAACTTGTGATATCATCTACTAGTAGTTCACATACATGTAGTTCTAACCTTGTTTATAATTGGAATATTTGCTCATCTATATGCTATGCTTGTATCTTGTCTCATATATGCTCAAGCCTGTTCCTTGAATTGCATATCTACTATCTTGAGTTGCTTGCATAACATTGTGATGCAGGGCACATAGAGCTACATTGTATGTAGAAATTGGAGTATTTTTAAATTTTATGCAGGTTTTGCTCCAATTTCAGTTTTTGCTGCAAGTATAGTGCTTTTTATGCAGAAACACCCTTCTGAGCAAGACTCATTGCTTTGCCATGAGCTCCGACGGTTTTTGGTAAAATTCCATCATCTTGAGGGTCAAAATTGCGATTTATTGTTTTTCTGCAGCACCCTATCTTGCACATTTTTGGGATGTTCAAGTATATGTTTTAACTTGCTTTTCTTTCTATGCTTGGACAAGACCCTATATGTGCTCTTCTACTCTCCTTATATAACTTTTGTTATCTTCTTTCTCTTAACAAGTGGTGTTTCTTAGTTTCTTCACACCCCCACCTTTTTGAAATGACAAAGGGGGAGAAAGATATGTCTTCTTTTAACAACATGGAGAAGGCATGTCTTACATGAAGCAAAGAAGCGTGTCCATGTAAAGGGGAGAAGGTAAATGGGAGAAGACATATATGTGTAGAACATATATGAGTAGAAGACATAGTTTCTATAAATGTTATGAAAGCTAACCATGCAGGAGAAATAGCATCAATTGAGGGGGAGTATGAGAACTCCATGCGCATCAATTGAGGGGGAGCATATGAGCTCAATCCTATTGAAACCCCTAGGTTTCTCCAAAGGTATGATTTTACGTACAAGCTTTCAATACATTTATGGAATGGTTTGTCATCTTCAAAAAGGGGGAGAATGTTGACTCAAGGTCAATTAGGTCAATGTTGACTCACGTCTAAATTGACTAAACCCTTGTTTTGATGATGACTAACCATTCCACATATTGGTGTCTAATGCTTCTACATTGAGTGATTTCAGATTAGGTTTAGACACACTCCAAATGCCCTAACTTGCGCATATCAAATTGGAGAAAAGACAAGTCAAAATAGCTACAAGTGTGCATTTTGGGATCTCTATGTATATGACCTTAGAATTGCTTTGTAATCACTTGTAATGATTGTATGACTTGTAATTAAGCTTAGAAAAATTATTGGGACACAAAAATCCATCGTTTGTACAGTTTATGAAAATTCCAAAATACCCATAACAGGGATTTTGTCGGCCGAATTCCAAACTCGGCCGATCCATATATTCTGGAATTTTCTGGGCAGTCGGCCGAGTTTCCAACTCAGCCGATCCCTGTTCGGTCGAGTTTCTATGGTGGGAAACTCAGCCGATCCACTGATCGGTCCAAGTTGAAAGTCGACCGATCGGCCGAGTTTCTCCAAGGAAACTCGGCCGACAGTCTATCTTTCAGACTTGTCTTTTAGTGGTTCGGCCGAATTACCTTTATGTAAACTCGGCCGATCAGACTGTACTGGAATGCAGAAAAAGCAAATCCAACCGTTGGAGACTTTGTTGGGACCCAAAATAGATCCGTTGCAACTTGTAAAACGGCTATTTTTCGTTCCTAAGTGTTCCCAAAGGCTAAGAGGCATCCCCAACTATAAATAGGACCCCTTGGGCTTCATTCCAAGGTTGAGCATTCATTGCAAACTCTTTGTGAGGTTCCTATTCTATAGTTGAGTGCTTCCTACAGCCTCCTCTCTCTCTCTAAGCTTAATCACTTGCTACATCCATTAGAGTGAGTAGGAAATCTGTAAGAGAGCTAGTCCTATTTGTATATCTTGTGAAGCTCTCACTTCCACCACCTCCCCATCTCTCATTTCCAATCATGAAGATGAAGGTTATCTCTCTTTGCCAAGAGAGGTGAAGAAGAACAAGGGAAGGAGTCCCTTGGTGAAGATCAAGGCCGAAGACTTGGAGCTAGAGTGGGTAAGCCCTTGGAGAAGGCAGAAGACTCAAGCTCAAGTGGGTAAGTCCTTGGTGGAAAGCTTCTCCGAGTGAAGGTGAAGTCAAAGGCGGAAGATCCAAGAAGAGTGGGTAATTCCTGCAAGGCCGAAGACTTGTGCAAGAGTGGGTAAGTCCTTGGAGAAGGCCGAAGACTCTTGCAAAGTGGGTAAGTCCTTGGTAAGGTTGAAGACTCTTTGTATTGGATAGGTAAGTCCTTTGTTGGTCATGTATTGTATGTCTTATTAAGTGAATATAAGAGTGCAATTGTTGGAAGTCCTAGAGGTTGACCTCTCTAGGCAAGTGGACTGACACACTTCTAGTTTGAAGTGTGGAACCACTCTAAATAGCTTGTCTAATTGGTGCATGTTCAATCTCTCTTATCCTTGCTATGCATGATTTAGTTGCACTCAAATTACCTATTTAGCAACCTTATCTTGTCATATAATTTGAAGGTTTAATGAAATTTGTTTAAGTGCTTTCAGCTCTATTCACCCCCCCCCCTCTAGAGCACCTAAGTCACACATCTAGGATCCAACAAGTGGTATCAGAGCGGGTCTTCTCCAAGCATACTTCTACAAGTAGGAGAAGATGGGTGACTACCTAGGAGGGAGACTCTCTACCAGCCTTCCAATCTTCAATGGGAGCAACTTCCTCTATTGGAGAAGAAGACTTCAATTCTTCATCCAAGGATCAAGTCTCGAGATGTGGCAAATGGTGAACAGCCCATACATTCTACCAAAGACAACCATTGAAGAATGGGATGAAGCCACCTTGATGAAAGCTACCTTGAACGCTAGAGCCATGCACATCCTTTATGCCTCCATGACCCCCACCGAGTTCAACCGGATTTCCTCTTGTGAGACGGCCTATGAGGTATGGAGAAAGCTTTGCATCACTTATGAAGGGACGGATCAAGTGAAGGAAAGCAAAGTCTACATGCTCAAGGGGCTGATTGAAAACTTCAAGATGGGAAAGGAGGAAAGTATAGCCAACATGTACTCAAGGATCAACACCATTGTGAATGGTCTTTCTATTCTAGGTCATCCTATGTCTAGTGGAGAGATCAACTCAAAGATCCTTAGAACTCTTCCCAAGAGGTGGGAATCAAAGGTGACTTCCATTGAAGAAGCAAGGTCACTTAAGGACATCCCCATTGAAGAGCTCATTGGAAATCTACAAGCACATGAAGCCACACTTGACAAGAGGGAGCAAGTTGAAAGACAAGAGAAGAAAGAGCTAAAGAGAATGAAGAAGGCTGAAATGAAGGCTCAAATTGAAGCTATCATGGAACAAGTCTCTCCATCCTCTCTAGCTAAGGAAGATGCCATGTACTCCAAGGGTAAGCTCTACAAAGGCAAGTCCTCCTCCACCCGGTGCTTCACATGTGGAAAGAAGGGTCACTACAAGGAAGATTGCCCACAAGGTAAAAAGACCCATTCTCACAAGAAGAAGGAGAAATGGCACTCAAGCTCAAGTGGCTCCTCCAACTCAAGCTCAAGTGAAGATTCAAGTGAAGGATCAAGATCAAGCTCTAGTGATGAAGGAGAATGTCATTTTGCTCTTGTAGCATCAACAAGTGAAGACTCAAATGAGGTAAATCTAGACTCTTTAGATAAAGAATCCTTGATTGATCTCATTCATGATATTTGTGCATCTCTTAAGTCTTCTAAAAAGAAAAAGAAAAAGCTTGCTAAAATTGTTGATAATTTGCATATAGAACTAGATGATCTTGAATATGCAAATTCTTGCTTGCTTATTGATAAAAATGATTGTCTTAGCCAAGTAGACTCTCTTAAACTTGAAAATGCTAGTTTACTTGATAAGATTAAATTTCTAGAAGCTCAACCTCTCATGCCTAATTCTAATGAAGAACATACTTTAATTATTGATTCTCTCATGCATGACATTGATGTTCTTAAATCTGAAAACAAGGACAAAGATTTTGTTTTGCATGAATTAGAACTAGAAAATGCCTCCTTGCTTGCTAAAATCAATGGGCATGAATCTTGTTCTAGTTATACTAATAAAGAGAATGATGTTGCTGCTCTTCATATTGATAGAGATTCTTATTTAACTAAAGCTATTTGCTTAGAAAATGATCTTTTGCATGCTAGAGATAATATCAATAATTTGTCTTCTACTATTGCCTCTCTTATGCATGATAATGATTGTTTGAGATCATCTTTGCAAAGATTCTTAGTTGGTAAGAAGAGTCTTAATGACATCCTACTCAATTCTACTAAACAAATTGGTAGACATGGTTTAGGATATGATAGTAGTCAAGGGAACAACAAAGATAAAGGACCTCCAATATTCCATGGAGAATCCTCTAGTTCCAAGACTATGGGCACATGCAACTATTGCAATGAATTTGGTCATTATGCTACTTGTTGTCCTTTTAGGAAAGCACCCAAGAGAAATAGGACTTGGGTTGCTAAACTAACCCCTCTGGACCCAAAAATATGATTGGGGACCATTTCATCTTTCTTCTTGTAGGTACTTGCAAATGGATTGACATGAGCCATTGAATTGCAAATTGACTTCTCAATCCACATGAAAGAAGAAAGGTGAGATGTGCAGAGGGTGACAACAAGTGGAAAAGAAATGGTAAGCATGAAGGTAATGTTTTTACTGCTTATAACCTGTTCTAACTTGTTTTTGTCAAGTTAGTATGCACTATACATATGGTTTTTGAGTCAAAAGTGGCATTTTGTGTTTCTCTTCACACTCTTGCTGCACTACTAACTTGCTTAGACATGTTTGGATATGGTTTGTATATTTAGCATGCCTCTAGATATGTTTTATGAAAAATATGTGCTTTTTCTACAGTAGTTTTGTCGGCCGAGTTTTGTCCTGTCTAAAACTCGACCGATGGGCACCAATGGGTGTTGCCAACAGCTGCGATCGGCCGAGTTGCCAATACACAGAACTCGACCGATTACACTGTGCACAGAATATAAAGTTGGCTTATTGGATGAGAATTTCCCTCTCAACTAGATTTTCTCAACCAATAGCCTTATTCTTTGGCACTCCTTTGGTACCTTTATATATGCATATTGCCATGTTCTAAATGCCTATCTTGCTTACAACTCTATCTATCTAATTGCTCTAAATTGGTATATCTATATCTTGCAATTTCTTGCTTTGAGTTGTTTTGCAGGTTTTGATGATGATCTCTTTGGATCTCTTGGTTGTGTCTTAAATTGCTTCCGTTGTGCTCTAACTTGCTACATCTATCTAGGTGTATATCTTGTTTTGATACAACCTTGAGGTTCTTAGGGGTAATCATCTTATGGTAAGGATGCATATCTAGTGAGTTATATCCTCTCATGCTTCTAAAATTGCATATCTCTTGGTTTGGATATATCCCTATATCTACTCATAGCTTGCTTTATCTTGTGTATCTCTTGCTATGATCTAGATCCTACTAGTAGTCCTAACTTGTGATATCATCTACTAGTAGTTCACATACATGTAGTTCTAACCTTGTTTATAATTGGAATATTTGCTCATCTATATGCTATGCTTGTATCTTGTCTCATATATGCTCAAGCCTGTTCCTTGAATTGCATATCTACTATCTTGAGTTGCTTGCATAACATTGTGATGCAGGGCACATAGAGCTACATTGTATGTAGAAATTGGAGTATTTTTAAATTTTATGCAGGTTTTGCTCCAATTTCAGTTTTTGCTGCAAGTATAGTGCTTTTTATGCAGAAACACCCTTCTGAGCAAGACTCATCGCTTTGCCATGAGCTCCGACGGTTTTTGGTAAAATTCCATCATCTTGAGGGTCAAAATTGCGATTTATTGTTTTTCTGCAGCACCCTATCTTGCACATTTTTGGGATGTTCAAGTATATGTTTTAACTTGCTTTTCTTTCTATGCTTGGACAAGACCCTATATGTGCTCTTCTACTCTCCTTATATAACTTTTGTTATCTTCTTTCTCTTAACAAGTGGTGTTTCTTAGTTTCTTCACACCCCCACCTTTTTGAAATGACAAAGGGGGAGAAAGATATGTCTTCTTTTAACAACATGGAGAAGGCATGTCTTACATGAAGCAAAGAAGCGTGTCCATGTAAAGGGGAGAAGGTAAATGGGAGAAGACATATATGTGTAGAACATATATGAGTAGAAGACATAGTTTCTATAAATGTTATGAAAGCTAACCATGCAGGAGAAATAGCATCAATTGAGGGGGAGTATGAGAACTCCATGCGCATCAATTGAGGGGGAGCATATGAGCTCAATCCTATTGAAACCCCTAGGTTTCTCCAAAGGTATGATTTTACGTACAAGCTTTCAATACATTTATGGAATGGTTTGTCATCTTCAAAAAGGGGGAGAATGTTGACTCAAGGTCAATTAGGTCAATGTTGACTCACGTCTAAATTGACTAAACCCTTGTTTTGATGATGACTAACCATTCCACATATTGGTGTCTAATGCTTCTACATTGAGTGATTTCAGATTAGGTTTAGACACACTCCAAATGCCCTAACTTGCGCATATCAAATTGGAGAAAAGACAAGTCAAAATAGCTACAAGTGTGCATTTTGGGATCTCTATGTATATGACCTTAGAATTGCTTTGTAATCACTTGTAATGATTGTATGACTTGTAATTAAGCTTAGAAAAATTATTGGGACACAAAAATCCATCGTTTGTACAGTTTATGAAAATTCCAAAATACCCATAACAGGGATTTTGTCGGCCGAATTCCAAACTCGGCCGATCCATATATTCTGGAATTTTCTGGGCAGTCGGCCGAGTTTCCAACTCAGCCGATCCCTGTTCGGTCGAGTTTCTATGGTGGGAAACTCAGCCGATCCACTGATCGGTCCAAGTTGAAAGTCGACCGATCGGCCGAGTTTCTCCAAGGAAACTCGGCCGACAGTCTATCTTTCAGACTTGTCTTTTAGTGGTTCGGCCGAATTACCTTTATGTAAACTCGGCCGATCAGACTGTACTGGAATGCAGAAAAAGCAAATCCAACCGTTGGAGACTTTGTTGGGACCCAAAATAGATCCGTTGCAACTTGTAAAACGGCTATTTTTCGTTCCTAAGTGTTCCCAAAGGCTAAGAGGCATCCCCAACTATAAATAGGACCCCTTGGGCTTCATTCCAAGGTTGAGCATTCATTGCAAACTCTTTGTGAGGTTCCTATTCTATAGTTGAGTGCTTCCTACAGCCTCCTCTCTCTCTCTAAGCTTAATCACTTGCTACATCCATTAGAGTGAGTAGGAAATCTGTAAGAGAGCTAGTCCTATTTGTATATCTTGTGAAGCTCTCACTTCCACCACCTCCCCATCTCTCATTTCCAATCATGAAGATGAAGGTTATCTCTCTTTGCCAAGAGAGGTGAAGAAGAACAAGGGAAGGAGTCCCTTGGTGAAGATCAAGGCCGAAGACTTGGAGCTAGAGTGGGTAAGCCCTTGGAGAAGGCAGAAGACTCAAGCTCAAGTGGGTAAGTCCTTGGTGGAAAGCTTCTCCGAGTGAAGGTGAAGTCAAAGGCGGAAGATCCAAGAAGAGTGGGTAATTCCTGCAAGGCCGAAGACTTGTGCAAGAGTGGGTAAGTCCTTGGAGAAGGCCGAAGACTCTTGCAAAGTGGGTAAGTCCTTGGTAAGGTTGAAGACTCTTTGTATTGGATAGGTAAGTCCTTTGTTGGTCATGTATTGTATGTCTTATTAAGTGAATATAAGAGTGCAATTGTTGGAAGTCCTAGAGGTTGACCTCTCTAGGCAAGTGGACTGACACACTTCTAGTTTGAAGTGTGGAACCACTCTAAATAGCTTGTCTAATTGGTGCATGTTCAATCTCTCTTATCCTTGCTATGCATGATTTAGTTGCACTCAAATTACCTATTTAGCAACCTTATCTTGTCATATAATTTGAAGGTTTAATGAAATTTGTTTAAGTGCTTTCAGCTCTATTCACCCCCCCCCCTCTAGAGCACCTAAGTCACACATCTAGGATCCAACAAGTGGTATCAGAGCGGGTCTTCTCCAAGCATACTTCTACAAGTAGGAGAAGATGGGTGACTACCTAGGAGGGAGACTCTCTACCAGCCTTCCAATCTTCAATGGGAGCAACTTCCTCTATTGGAGAAGAAGACTTCAATTCTTC
The DNA here is from genome assembly GCA_963693085.1 of Alisma plantago-aquatica. Taxonomy (NCBI): domain Eukaryota; kingdom Viridiplantae; phylum Streptophyta; class Magnoliopsida; order Alismatales; family Alismataceae; genus Alisma; species Alisma plantago-aquatica. The sequence continues at coordinate 1,589,967,880 of OY856409.1, forward strand.
ATCCAAGGATCAAGTCTCGAGATGTGGCAAATGGTGAACAGCCCATACATTCTACCAAAGACAACCATTGAAGAATGGGATGAAGCCACCTTGATGAAAGCTACCTTGAACGCTAGAGCCATGCACATCCTTTATGCCTCCATGACCCCCACCGAGTTCAACCGGATTTCCTCTTGTGAGACGGCCTATGAGGTATGGAGAAAGCTTTGCATCACTTATGAAGGGACGGATCAAGTGAAGGAAAGCAAAGTCTACATGCTCAAGGGGCTGATTGAAAACTTCAAGATGGGAAAGGAGGAAAGTATAGCCAACATGTACTCAAGGATCAACACCATTGTGAATGGTCTTTCTATTCTAGGTCATCCTATGTCTAGTGGAGAGATCAACTCAAAGATCCTTAGAACTCTTCCCAAGAGGTGGGAATCAAAGGTGACTTCCATTGAAGAAGCAAGGTCACTTAAGGACATCCCCATTGAAGAGCTCATTGGAAATCTACAAGCACATGAAGCCACACTTGACAAGAGGGAGCAAGTTGAAAGACAAGAGAAGAAAGAGCTAAAGAGAATGAAGAAGGCTGAAATGAAGGCTCAAATTGAAGCTATCATGGAACAAGTCTCTCCATCCTCTCTAGCTAAGGAAGATGCCATGTACTCCAAGGGTAAGCTCTACAAAGGCAAGTCCTCCTCCACCCGGTGCTTCACATGTGGAAAGAAGGGTCACTACAAGGAAGATTGCCCACAAGGTAAAAAGACCCATTCTCACAAGAAGAAGGAGAAATGGCACTCAAGCTCAAGTGGCTCCTCCAACTCAAGCTCAAGTGAAGATTCAAGTGAAGGATCAAGATCAAGCTCTAGTGATGAAGGAGAATGTCATTTTGCTCTTGTAGCATCAACAAGTGAAGACTCAAATGAGGTAAATCTAGACTCTTTAGATAAAGAATCCTTGATTGATCTCATTCATGATATTTGTGCATCTCTTAAGTCTTCTAAAAAGAAAAAGAAAAAGCTTGCTAAAATTGTTGATAATTTGCATATAGAACTAGATGATCTTGAATATGCAAATTCTTGCTTGCTTATTGATAAAAATGATTGTCTTAGCCAAGTAGACTCTCTTAAACTTGAAAATGCTAGTTTACTTGATAAGATTAAATTTCTAGAAGCTCAACCTCTCATGCCTAATTCTAATGAAGAACATACTTTAATTATTGATTCTCTCATGCATGACATTGATGTTCTTAAATCTGAAAACAAGGACAAAGATTTTGTTTTGCATGAATTAGAACTAGAAAATGCCTCCTTGCTTGCTAAAATCAATGGGCATGAATCTTGTTCTAGTTATACTAATAAAGAGAATGATGTTGCTGCTCTTCATATTGATAGAGATTCTTATTTAACTAAAGCTATTTGCTTAGAAAATGATCTTTTGCATGCTAGAGATAATATCAATAATTTGTCTTCTACTATTGCCTCTCTTATGCATGATAATGATTGTTTGAGATCATCTTTGCAAAGATTCTTAGTTGGTAAGAAGAGTCTTAATGACATCCTACTCAATTCTACTAAACAAATTGGTAGACATGGTTTAGGATATGATAGTAGTCAAGGGAACAACAAAGATAAAGGACCTCCAATATTCCATGGAGAATCCTCTAGTTCCAAGACTATGGGCACATGCAACTATTGCAATGAATTTGGTCATTATGCTACTTGTTGTCCTTTTAGGAAAGCACCCAAGAGAAATAGGACTTGGGTTGCTAAACTAACCCCTCTGGACCCAAAAATATGATTGGGGACCATTTCATCTTTCTTCTTGTAGGTACTTGCAAATGGATTGACATGAGCCATTGAATTGCAAATTGACTTCTCAATCCACATGAAAGAAGAAAGGTGAGATGTGCAGAGGGTGACAACAAGTGGAAAAGAAATGGTAAGCATGAAGGTAATGTTTTTACTGCTTATAACCTGTTCTAACTTGTTTTTGTCAAGTTAGTATGCACTATACATATGGTTTTTGAGTCAAAAGTGGCATTTTGTGTTTCTCTTCACACTCTTGCTGCACTACTAACTTGCTTAGACATGTTTGGATATGGTTTGTATATTTAGCATGCCTCTAGATATGTTTTATGAAAAATATGTGCTTTTTCTACAGTAGTTTTGTCGGCCGAGTTTTGTCCTGTCTAAAACTCGACCGATGGGCACCAATGGGTGTTGCCAACAGCTGCGATCGGCCGAGTTGCCAATACACAGAACTCGACCGATTACACTGTGCACAGAATATAAAGTTGGCTTATTGGATGAGAATTTCCCTCTCAACTAGATTTTCTCAACCAATAGCCTTATTCTTTGGCACTCCTTTGGTACCTTTATATATGCATATTGCCATGTTCTAAATGCCTATCTTGCTTACAACTCTATCTATCTAATTGCTCTAAATTGGTATATCTATATCTTGCAATTTCTTGCTTTGAGTTGTTTTGCAGGTTTTGATGATGATCTCTTTGGATCTCTTGGTTGTGTCTTAAATTGCTTCCGTTGTGCTCTAACTTGCTACATCTATCTAGGTGTATATCTTGTTTTGATACAACCTTGAGGTTCTTAGGGGTAATCATCTTATGGTAAGGATGCATATCTAGTGAGTTATATCCTCTCATGCTTCTAAAATTGCATATCTCTTGGTTTGGATATATCCCTATATCTACTCATAGCTTGCTTTATCTTGTGTATCTCTTGCTATGATCTAGATCCTACTAGTAGTCCTAACTTGTGATATCATCTACTAGTAGTTCACATACATGTAGTTCTAACCTTGTTTATAATTGGAATATTTGCTCATCTATATGCTATGCTTGTATCTTGTCTCATATATGCTCAAGCCTGTTCCTTGAATTGCATATCTACTATCTTGAGTTGCTTGCATAACATTGTGATGCAGGGCACATAGAGCTACATTGTATGTAGAAATTGGAGTATTTTTAAATTTTATGCAGGTTTTGCTCCAATTTCAGTTTTTGCTGCAAGTATAGTGCTTTTTATGCAGAAACACCCTTCTGAGCAAGACTCATTGCTTTGCCATGAGCTCCGACGGTTTTTGGTAAAATTCCATCATCTTGAGGGTCAAAATTGCGATTTATTGTTTTTCTGCAGCACCCTATCTTGCACATTTTTGGGATGTTCAAGTATATGTTTTAACTTGCTTTTCTTTCTATGCTTGGACAAGACCCTATATGTGCTCTTCTACTCTCCTTATATAACTTTTGTTATCTTCTTTCTCTTAACAAGTGGTGTTTCTTAGTTTCTTCACACCCCCACCTTTTTGAAATGACAAAGGGGGAGAAAGATATGTCTTCTTTTAACAACATGGAGAAGGCATGTCTTACATGAAGCAAAGAAGCGTGTCCATGTAAAGGGGAGAAGGTAAATGGGAGAAGACATATATGTGTAGAACATATATGAGTAGAAGACATAGTTTCTATAAATGTTATGAAAGCTAACCATGCAGGAGAAATAGCATCAATTGAGGGGGAGTATGAGAACTCCATGCGCATCAATTGAGGGGGAGCATATGAGCTCAATCCTATTGAAACCCCTAGGTTTCTCCAAAGGTATGATTTTACGTACAAGCTTTCAATACATTTATGGAATGGTTTGTCATCTTCAAAAAGGGGGAGAATGTTGACTCAAGGTCAATTAGGTCAATGTTGACTCACGTCTAAATTGACTAAACCCTTGTTTTGATGATGACTAACCATTCCACATATTGGTGTCTAATGCTTCTACATTGAGTGATTTCAGATTAGGTTTAGACACACTCCAAATGCCCTAACTTGCGCATATCAAATTGGAGAAAAGACAAGTCAAAATAGCTACAAGTGTGCATTTTGGGATCTCTATGTATATGACCTTAGAATTGCTTTGTAATCACTTGTAATGATTGTATGACTTGTAATTAAGCTTAGAAAAATTATTGGGACACAAAAATCCATCGTTTGTACAGTTTATGAAAATTCCAAAATACCCATAACAGGGATTTTGTCGGCCGAATTCCAAACTCGGCCGATCCATATATTCTGGAATTTTCTGGGCAGTCGGCCGAGTTTCCAACTCAGCCGATCCCTGTTCGGTCGAGTTTCTATGGTGGGAAACTCAGCCGATCCACTGATCGGTCCAAGTTGAAAGTCGACCGATCGGCCGAGTTTCTCCAAGGAAACTCGGCCGACAGTCTATCTTTCAGACTTGTCTTTTAGTGGTTCGGCCGAATTACCTTTATGTAAACTCGGCCGATCAGACTGTACTGGAATGCAGAAAAAGCAAATCCAACCGTTGGAGACTTTGTTGGGACCCAAAATAGATCCGTTGCAACTTGTAAAACGGCTATTTTTCGTTCCTAAGTGTTCCCAAAGGCTAAGAGGCATCCCCAACTATAAATAGGACCCCTTGGGCTTCATTCCAAGGTTGAGCATTCATTGCAAACTCTTTGTGAGGTTCCTATTCTATAGTTGAGTGCTTCCTACAGCCTCCTCTCTCTCTCTAAGCTTAATCACTTGCTACATCCATTAGAGTGAGTAGGAAATCTGTAAGAGAGCTAGTCCTATTTGTATATCTTGTGAAGCTCTCACTTCCACCACCTCCCCATCTCTCATTTCCAATCATGAAGATGAAGGTTATCTCTCTTTGCCAAGAGAGGTGAAGAAGAACAAGGGAAGGAGTCCCTTGGTGAAGATCAAGGCCGAAGACTTGGAGCTAGAGTGGGTAAGCCCTTGGAGAAGGCAGAAGACTCAAGCTCAAGTGGGTAAGTCCTTGGTGGAAAGCTTCTCCGAGTGAAGGTGAAGTCAAAGGCGGAAGATCCAAGAAGAGTGGGTAATTCCTGCAAGGCCGAAGACTTGTGCAAGAGTGGGTAAGTCCTTGGAGAAGGCCGAAGACTCTTGCAAAGTGGGTAAGTCCTTGGTAAGGTTGAAGACTCTTTGTATTGGATAGGTAAGTCCTTTGTTGGTCATGTATTGTATGTCTTATTAAGTGAATATAAGAGTGCAATTGTTGGAAGTCCTAGAGGTTGACCTCTCTAGGCAAGTGGACTGACACACTTCTAGTTTGAAGTGTGGAACCACTCTAAATAGCTTGTCTAATTGGTGCATGTTCAATCTCTCTTATCCTTGCTATGCATGATTTAGTTGCACTCAAATTACCTATTTAGCAACCTTATCTTGTCATATAATTTGAAGGTTTAATGAATTTTGTTTAAGTGCTTTCAGCTCTATTCACCCCCCCCCCTCTAGAGCACCTAAGTCACACATCTAGGATCCAACAAGTGGTATCAGAGCGGGTCTTCTCCAAGCATACTTCTACAAGTAGGAGAAGATGGGTGACTACCTAGGAGGGAGACTCTCTACCAGCCTTCCAATCTTCAATGGGAGCAACTTCCTCTATTGGAGAAGAAGACTTCAATTCTTCATCCAAGGATCAAGTCTCGAGATGTGGCAAATGGTGAACAGCCCATACATTCTACCAAAGACAACCATTGAAGAATGGGATGAAGCCACCTTGATGAAAGCTACCTTGAACGCTAGAGCCATGCACATCCTTTATGCCTCCATGACCCCCACCGAGTTCAACCGGATTTCCTCTTGTGAGACGGCCTATGAGGTATGGAGAAAGCTTTGCATCACTTATGAAGGGACGGATCAAGTGAAGGAAAGCAAAGTCTACATGCTCAAGGGGCTGATTGAAAACTTCAAGATGGGAAAGGAGGAAAGTATAGCCAACATGTACTCAAGGATCAACACCATTGTGAATGGTCTTTCTATTCTAGGTCATCCTATGTCTAGTGGAGAGATCAACTCAAAGATCCTTAGAACTCTTCCCAAGAGGTGGGAATCAAAGGTGACTTCCATTGAAGAAGCAAGGTCACTTAAGGACATCCCCATTGAAGAGATCATTGGAAATCTACAAGCACATGAAGCCACACTTGACAAGAGGGAGCAAGTTGAAAGACAAGAGAAGAAAGAGCTAAAGAGAATGAAGAAGGCTGAAATGAAGGCTCAAATTGAAGCTATCATGGAACAAGTCTCTCCATCCTCTCTAGCTAAGGAAGATGCCATGTACTCCAAGGGTAAGCTCTACAAAGGCAAGTCCTCCTCCACCCGGTGCTTCACATGTGGAAAGAAGGGTCACTACAAGGAAGATTGCCCACAAGGTAAAAAGACCCATTCTCACAAGAAGAAGGAGAAATGGCACTCAAGCTCAAGTGGCTCCTCCAACTCAAGCTCAAGTGAAGATTCAAGTGAAGGATCAAGATCAAGCTCTAGTGATGAAGGAGAATGTCATTTTGCTCTTGTAGCATCAACAAGTGAAGACTCAAATGAGGTAAATCTAGACTCTTTAGATAAAGAATCCTTGATTGATCTCATTCATGATATTTGTGCATCTCTTAAGTCTTCTAAAAAGAAAAAGAAAAAGCTTGCTAAAATTGTTGATAATTTGCATATAGAACTAGATGATCTTGAATATGCAAATTCTTGCTTGCTTATTGATAAAAATGATTGTCTTAGCCAAGTAGACTCTCTTAAACTTGAAAATGCTAGTTTACTTGATAAGATTAAATTTCTAGAAGCTCAACCTCTCATGCCTAATTCTAATGAAGAACATACTTTAATTATTGATTCTCTCATGCATGACATTGATGTTCTTAAATCTGAAAACAAGGACAAAGATTTTGTTTTGCATGAATTAGAACTAGAAAATGCCTCCTTGCTTGCTAAAATCAATGGGCATGAATCTTGTTCTAGTTATACTAATAAAGAGAATGATGTTGCTGCTCTTCATATTGATAGAGATTCTTATTTAACTAAAGCTATTTGCTTAGAAAATGATCTTTTGCATGCTAGAGATAATATCAATAATTTGTCTTCTACTATTGCCTCTCTTATGCATGATAATGATTGTTTGAGATCATCTTTGCAAAGATTCTTAGTTGGTAAGAAGAGTCTTAATGACATCCTACTCAATTCTACTAAACAAATTGGTAGACATGGTTTAGGATATGATAGTAGTCAAGGGAACAACAAAGATAAAGGACCTCCAATATTCCATGGAGAATCCTCTAGTTCCAAGACTATGGGCACATGCAACTATTGCAATGAATTTGGTCATTATGCTACTTGTTGTCCTTTTAGGAAAGCACCCAAGAGAAATAGGACTTGGGTTGCTAAACTAACCCCTCTGGACCCAAAAATATGATTGGGGACCATTTCATCTTTCTTCTTGTAGGTACTTGCAAATGGATTGACATGAGCCATTGAATTGCAAATTGACTTCTCAATCCACATGAAAGAAGAAAGGTGAGATGTGCAGAGGGTGACAACAAGTGGAAAAGAAATGGTAAGCATGAAGGTAATGTTTTTACTGCTTATAACCTGTTCTAACTTGTTTTTGTCAAGTTAGTATGCACTATACATATGGTTTTTGAGTCAAAAGTGGCATTTTGTGTTTCTCTTCACACTCTTGCTGCACTACTAACTTGCTTAGACATGTTTGGATATGGTTTGTATATTTAGCATGCCTCTAGATATGTTTTATGAAAAATATGTGCTTTTTCTACAGTAGTTTTGTCGGCCGAGTTTTGTCCTGTCTAAAACTCGACCGATGGGCACCAATGGGTGTTGCCAACAGCTGCGATCGGCCGAGTTGCCAATACACAGAACTCGACCGATTACACTGTGCACAGAATATAAAGTTGGCTTATTGGATGAGAATTTCCCTCTCAACTAGATTTTCTCAACCAATAGCCTTATTCTTTGGCACTCCTTTGGTACCTTTATATATGCATATTGCCATGTTCTAAATGCCTATCTTGCTTACAACTCTATCTATCTAATTGCTCTAAATTGGTATATCTATATCTTGCAATTTCTTGCTTTGAGTTGTTTTGCAGGTTTTGATGATGATCTCTTTGGATCTCTTGGTTGTGTCTTAAATTGCTTCCGTTGTGCTCTAACTTGCTACATCTATCTAGGTGTATATCTTGTTTTGATACAACCTTGAGGTTCTTAGGGGTAATCATCTTATGGTAAGGATGCATATCTAGTGAGTTATATCCTCTCATGCTTCTAAAATTGCATATCTCTTGGTTTGGATATATCCCTATATCTACTCATAGCTTGCTTTATCTTGTGTATCTCTTGCTATGATCTAGATCCTACTAGTAGTCCTAACTTGTGATATCATCTACTAGTAGTTCACATACATGTAGTTCTAACCTTGTTTATAATTGGAATATTTGCTCATCTATATGCTATGCTTGTATCTTGTCTCATATATGCTCAAGCCTGTTCCTTGAATTGCATATCTACTATCTTGAGTTGCTTGCATAACATTGTGATGCAGGGCACATAGAGCTACATTGTATGTAGAAATTGGAGTATTTTTAAATTTTATGCAGGTTTTGCTCCAATTTCAGTTTTTGCTGCAAGTATAGTGCTTTTTATGCAGAAACACCCTTCTGAGCAAGACTCATTGCTTTGCCATGAGCTCCGACGGTTTTTGGTAAAATTCCATCATCTTGAGGGTCAAAATTGCGATTTATTGTTTTTCTGCAGCACCCTATCTTGCACATTTTTGGGATGTTCAAGTATATGTTTTAACTTGCTTTTCTTTCTATGCTTGGACAAGACCCTATATGTGCTCTTCTACTCTCCTTATATAACTTTTGTTATCTTCTTTCTCTTAACAAGTGGTGTTTCTTAGTTTCTTCACACCCCCACCTTTTTGAAATGACAAAGGGGGAGAAAGATATGTCTTCTTTTAACAACATGGAGAAGGCATGTCTTACATGAAGCAAAGAAGCGTGTCCATGTAAAGGGGAGAAGGTAAATGGGAGAAGACATATATGTGTAGAACATATATGAGTAGAAGACATAGTTTCTATAAATGTTATGAAAGCTAACCATGCAGGAGAAATAGCATCAATTGAGGGGGAGTATGAGAACTCCATGCGCATCAATTGAGGGGGAGCATATGAGCTCAATCCTATTGAAACCCCTAGGTTTCTCCAAAGGTATGATTTTACGTACAAGCTTTCAATACATTTATGGAATGGTTTGTCATCTTCAAAAAGGGGGAGAATGTTGACTCAAGGTCAATTAGGTCAATGTTGACTCACGTCTAAATTGACTAAACCCTTGTTTTGATGATGACTAACCATTCCACATATTGGTGTCTAATGCTTCTACATTGAGTGATTTCAGATTAGGTTTAGACACACTCCAAATGCCCTAACTTGCGCATATCAAATTGGAGAAAAGACAAGTCAAAATAGCTACAAGTGTGCATTTTGGGATCTCTATGTATATGACCTTAGAATTGCTTTGTAATCACTTGTAATGATTGTATGACTTGTAATTAAGCTTAGAAAAATTATTGGGACACAAAAATCCATCGTTTGTACAGTTTATGAAAATTCCAAAATACCCATAACAGGGATTTTGTCGGCCGAATTCCAAACTCGGCCGATCCATATATTCTGGAATTTTCTGGGCAGTCGGCCGAGTTTCCAACTCAGCCGATCCCTGTTCGGTCGAGTTTCTATGGTGGGAAACTCAGCCGATCCACTGATCGGTCCAAGTTGAAAGTCGACCGATCGGCCGAGTTTCTCCAAGGAAACTCGGCCGACAGTCTATCTTTCAGACTTGTCTTTTAGTGGTTCGGCCGAATTACCTTTATGTAAACTCGGCCGATCAGACTGTACTGGAATGCAGAAAAAGCAAATCCAACCGTTGGAGACTTTGTTGGGACCCAAAATAGATCCGTTGCAACTTGTAAAACGGCTATTTTTCGTTCCTAAGTGTTCCCAAAGGCTAAGAGGCATCCCCAACTATAAATAGGACCCCTTGGGCTTCATTCCAAGGTTGAGCATTCATTGCAAACTCTTTGTGAGGTTCCTATTCTATAGTTGAGTGCTTCCTACAGCCTCCTCTCTCTCTCTAAGCTTAATCACTTGCTACATCCATTAGAGTGAGTAGGAAATCTGTAAGAGAGCTAGTCCTATTTGTATATCTTGTGAAGCTCTCACTTCCACCACCTCCCCATCTCTCATTTCCAATCATGAAGATGAAGGTTATCTCTCTTTGCCAAGAGAGGTGAAGAAGAACAAGGGAAGGAGTCCCTTGGTGAAGATCAAGGCCGAAGACTTGGAGCTAGAGTGGGTAAGCCCTTGGAGAAGGCAGAAGACTCAAGCTCAAGTGGGTAAGTCCTTGGTGGAAAGCTTCTCCGAGTGAAGGTGAAGTCAAAGGCGGAAGATCCAAGAAGAGTGGGTAATTCCTGCAAGGCCGAAGACTTGTGCAAGAGTGGGTAAGTCCTTGGAGAAGGCCGAAGACTCTTGCAAAGTGGGTAAGTCCTTGGTAAGGTTGAAGACTCTTTGTATTGGATAGGTAAGTCCTTTGTTGGTCATGTATTGTATGTCTTATTAAGTGAATATAAGAGTGCAATTGTTGGAAGTCCTAGAGGTTGACCTCTCTAGGCAAGTGGACTGACACACTTCTAGTTTGAAGTGTGGAACCACTCTAAATAGCTTGTCTAATTGGTGCATGTTCAATCTCTCTTATCCTTGCTATGCATGATTTAGTTGCACTCAAATTACCTATTTAGCAACCTTATCTTGTCATATAATTTGAAGGTTTAATGAATTTTGTTTAAGTGCTTTCAGCTCTATTCACCCCCCCCCTCTAGAGCACCTAAGTCACACATCTAGGATCCAACAAGTGGTATCAGAGCGGGTCTTCTCCAAGCATACTTCTACAAGTAGGAGAAGATGGGTGACTACCTAGGAGGGAGACTCTCTACCAGCCTTCCAATCTTCAATGGGAGCAACTTCCTCTATTGGAGAAGAAGACTTCAATTCTTCATCCAAGGATCAAGTCTCGAGATGTGGCAAATGGTGAACAGCCCATACATTCTACCAAAGACAACCATTGAAGAATGGGATGAAGCCACCTTGATGAAAGCTACCTTGAACGCTAGAGCCATGCACATCCTTTATGCCTCCATGACCCCCACCGAGTTCAACCGGATTTCCTCTTGTGAGACGGCCTATGAGGTATGGAGAAAGCTTTGCATCACTTATGAAGGGACGGATCAAGTGAAGGAAAGCAAAGTCTACATGCTCAAGGGGCTGATTGAAAACTTCAAGATGGGAAAGGAGGAAAGTATAGCCAACATGTACTCAAGGATCAACACCATTGTGAATGGTCTTTCTATTCTAGGTCATCCTATGTCTAGTGGAGAGATCAACTCAAAGATCCTTAGAACTCTTCCCAAGAGGTGGGAATCAAAGGTGACTTCCATTGAAGAAGCAAGGTCACTTAAGGACATCCCCATTGAAGAGCTCATTGGAAATCTACAAGCACATGAAGCCACACTTGACAAGAGGGAGCAAGTTGAAAGACAAGAGAAGAAAGAGCTAAAGAGAATGAAGAAGGCTGAAATGAAGGCTCAAATTGAAGCTATCATGGAACAAGTCTCTCCATCCTCTCTAGCTAAGGAAGATGCCATGTACTCCAAGGGTAAGCTCTACAAAGGCAAGTCCTCCTCCACCCGGTGCTTCACATGTGGAAAGAAGGGTCACTACAAGGAAGATTGCCCACAAGGTAAAAAGACCCATTCTCACAAGAAGAAGGAGAAATGGCACTCAAGCTCAAGTGGCTCCTCCAACTCAAGCTCAAGTGAAGATTCAAGTGAAGGATCAAGATCAAGCTCTAGTGATGAAGGAGAATGTCATTTTGCTCTTGTAGCATCAACAAGTGAAGACTCAAATGAGGTAAATCTAGACTCTTTAGATAAAGAATCCTTGATTGATCTCATTCATGATATTTGTGCATCTCTTAAGTCTTCTAAAAAGAAAAAGAAAAAGCTTGCTAAAATTGTTGATAATTTGCATATAGAACTAGATGATCTTGAATATGCAAATTCTTGCTTGCTTATTGATAAAAATGATTGTCTTAGCCAAGTAGACTCTCTTAAACTTGAAAATGCTAGTTTACTTGATAAGATTAAATTTCTAGAAGCTCAACCTCTCATGCCTAATTCTAATGAAGAACATACTTTAATTATTGATTCTCTCATGCATGACATTGATGTTCTTAAATCTGAAAACAAGGACAAAGATTTTGTTTTGCATGAATTAGAACTAGAAAATGCCTCCTTGCTTGCTAAAATCAATGGGCATGAATCTTGTTCTAGTTATACTAATAAAGAGAATGATGTTGCTGCTCTTCATATTGATAGAGATTCTTATTTAACTAAAGCTATTTGCTTAGAAAATGATCTTTTGCATGCTAGAGATAATATCAATAATTTGTCTTCTACTATTGCCTCTCTTATGCATGATAATGATTGTTTGAGATCATCTTTGCAAAGATTCTTAGTTGGTAAGAAGAGTCTTAATGACATCCTACTCAATTCTACTAAACAAATTGGTAGACATGGTTTAGGATATGATAGTAGTCAAGGGAACAACAAAGATAAAGGACCTCCAATATTCCATGGAGAATCCTCTAGTTCCAAGACTATGGGCACATGCAACTATTGCAATGAATTTGGTCATTATGCTACTTGTTGTCCTTTTAGGAAAGCACCCAAGAGAAATAGGACTTGGGTTGCTAAACTAACCCCTCTGGACCCAAAAATATGATTGGGGACCATTTCATCTTTCTTCTTGTAGGTACTTGCAAATGGATTGACATGAGCCATTGAATTGCAAATTGACTTCTCAATCCACATGAAAGAAGAAAGGTGAGATGTGCAGAGGGTGACAACAAGTGGAAAAGAAATGGTAAGCATGAAGGTAATGTTTTTACTGCTTATAACCTGTTCTAACTTGTTTTTGTCAAGTTAGTATGCACTATACATATGGTTTTTGAGTCAAAAGTGGCATTTTGTGTTTCTCTTCACACTCTTGCTGCACTACTAACTTGCTTAGACATGTTTGGATATGGTTTGTATATTTAGCATGCCTCTAGATATGTTTTATGAAAAATATGTGCTTTTTCTACAGTAGTTTTGTCGGCCGAGTTTTGTCCTGTCTAAAACTCGACCGATGGGCACCAATGGGTGTTGCCAACAGCTGCGATCGGCCGAGTTGCCAATACACAGAACTCGACCGATTACACTGTGCACAGAATATAAAGTTGGCTTATTGGATGAGAATTTCCCTCTCAACTAGATTTTCTCAACCAATAGCCTTATTCTTTGGCACTCCTTTGGTACCTTTATATATGCATATTGCCATGTTCTAAATGCCTATCTTGCTTACAACTCTATCTATCTAATTGCTCTAAATTGGTATATCTATATCTTGCAATTTCTTGCTTTGAGTTGTTTTGCAGGTTTTGATGATGATCTCTTTGGATCTCTTGGTTGTGTCTTAAATTGCTTCCGTTGTGCTCTAACTTGCTACATCTATCTAGGTGTATATCTTGTTTTGATACAACCTTGAGGTTCTTAGGGGTAATCATCTTATGGTAAGGATGCATATCTAGTGAGTTATATCCTCTCATGCTTCTAAAATTGCATATCTCTTGGTTTGGATATATCCCTATATCTACTCATAGCTTGCTTTATCTTGTGTATCTCTTGCTATGATCTAGATCCTACTAGTAGTCCTAACTTGTGATATCATCTACTAGTAGTTCACATACATGTAGTTCTAACCTTGTTTATAATTGGAATATTTGCTCATCTATATGCTATGCTTGTATCTTGTCTCATATATGCTCAAGCCTGTTCCTTGAATTGCATATCTACTATCTTGAGTTGCTTGCATAACATTGTGATGCAGGGCACATAGAGCTACATTGTATGTAGAAATTGGAGTATTTTTAAATTTTATGCAGGTTTTGCTCCAATTTCAGTTTTTGCTGCAAGTATAGTGCTTTTTATGCAGAAACACCCTTCTGAGCAAGACTCATTGCTTTGCCATGAGCTCCGACGGTTTTTGGTAAAATTCCATCATCTTGAGGGTCAAAATTGCGATTTATTGTTTTTCTGCAGCACCCTATCTTGCACATTTTTGGGATGTTCAAGTATATGTTTTAACTTGCTTTTCTTTCTATGCTTGGACAAGACCCTATATGTGCTCTTCTACTCTCCTTATATAACTTTTGTTATCTTCTTTCTCTTAACAAGTGGTGTTTCTTAGTTTCTTCACACCCCCACCTTTTTGAAATGACAAAGGGGGAGAAAGATATGTCTTCTTTTAACAACATGGAGAAGGCATGTCTTACATGAAGCAAAGAAGCGTGTCCATGTAAAGGGGAGAAGGTAAATGGGAGAAGACATATATGTGTAGAACATATATGAGTAGAAGACATAGTTTCTATAAATGTTATGAAAGCTAACCATGCAGGAGAAATAGCATCAATTGAGGGGGAGTATGAGAACTCCATGCGCATCAATTGAGGGGGAGCATATGAGCTCAATCCTATTGAAACCCCTAGGTTTCTCCAAAGGTATGATTTTACGTACAAGCTTTCAATACATTTATGGAATGGTTTGTCATCTTCAAAAAGGGGGAGAATGTTGACTCAAGGTCAATTAGGTCAATGTTGACTCACGTCTAAATTGACTAAACCCTTGTTTTGATGATGACTAACCATTCCACATATTGGTGTCTAATGCTTCTACATTGAGTGATTTCAGATTAGGTTTAGACACACTCCAAATGCCCTAACTTGCGCATATCAAATTGGAGAAAAGACAAGTCAAAATAGCTACAAGTGTGCATTTTGGGATCTCTATGTATATGACCTTAGAATTGCTTTGTAATCACTTGTAATGATTGTATGACTTGTAATTAAGCTTAGAAAAATTATTGGGACACAAAAATCCATCGTTTGTACAGTTTATGAAAATTCCAAAATACCCATAACAGGGATTTTGTCGGCCGAATTCCAAACTCGGCCGATCCATATATTCTGGAATTTTCTGGGCAGTCGGCCGAGTTTCCAACTCAGCCGATCCCTGTTCGGTCGAGTTTCTATGGTGGGAAACTCGGCCGATCCACTGATCGGTCCAAGTTGAAAGTCGACCGATCGGCCGAGTTTCTCCAAGGAAACTCGGCCGACAGTCTATCTTTCAGACTTGTCTTTTAGTGGTTCGGCCGAATTACCTTTATGTAAACTCGGCCGATCAGACTGTACTGGAATGCAGAAAAAGCAAATCCAACCGTTGGAGACTTTGTTGGGACCCAAAATAGATCCGTTGCAACTTGTAAAACGGCTATTTTTCGTTCCTAAGTGTTCCCAAAGGCTAAGAGGCATCCCCAACTATAAATAGGACCCCTTGGGCTTCATTCCAAGGTTGAGCATTCATTGCAAACTCTTTGTGAGGTTCCTATTCTATAGTTGAGTGCTTCCTACATCCTCCTCTCTCTCTCTAAGCTTAATCACTTGCTACATCCATTAGAGTGAGTAGGAAATCTGTAAGAGAGCTAGTCCTATTTGTATATCTTGTGAAGCTCTCACTTCCACCACCTCCCCATCTCTCATTTCCAATCATGAAGATGAAGGTTATCTCTCTTTGCCAAGAGAGGTGAAGAAGAACAAGGGAAGGAGTCCCTTGGTGAAGATCAAGGCCGAAGACTTGGAGCTAGAGTGGGTAAGCCCTTGGAGAAGGCAGAAGACTCAAGCTCAAGTGGGTAAGTCCTTGGTGGAAAGCTTCTCCGAGTGAAGGTGAAGTCAAAGGCGGAAGATCCAAGAAGAGTGGGTAATTCCTGCAAGGCCGAAGACTTGTGCAAGAGTGGGTAAGTCCTTGGAGAAGGCCGAAGACTCTTGCAAAGTGGGTAAGTCCTTGGTAAGGTTGAAGACTCTTTGTATTGGATAGGTAAGTCCTTTGTTGGTCATGTATTGTATGTCTTATTAAGTGAATATAAGAGTGCAATTGTTGGAAGTCCTAGAGGTTGACCTCTCTAGGCAAGTGGACTGACACACTTCTAGTTTGAAGTGTGGAACCACTCTAAATAGCTTGTCTAATTGGTGCATGTTCAATCTCTCTTATCCTTGCTATGCATGATTTAGTTGCACTCAAATTACCTATTTAGCAACCTTATCTTGTCATATAATTTGAAGGTTTAATGAATTTTGTTTAAGTGCTTTCAGCTCTATTCACCCCCCCCCCTCTAGAGCACCTAAGTCACACATCTAGGATCCAACAAGTGGTATCAGAGCGGGTCTTCTCCAAGCATACTTCTACAAGTAGGAGAAGATGGGTGACTACCTAGGAGGGAGACTCTCTACCAGCCTTCCAATCTTCAATGGGAGCAACTTCCTCTATTGGAGAAGAAGACTTCAATTCTTCATCCAAGGATCAAGTCTCGAGATGTGGCAAATGGTGAACAGCCCATACATTCTACCAAAGACAACCATTGAAGAATGGGATGAAGCCACCTTGATGAAAGCTACCTTGAACGCTAGAGCCATGCACATCCTTTATGCCTCCATGACCCCCACCGAGTTCAACCGGATTTCCTCTTGTGAGACGGCCTATGAGGTATGGAGAAAGCTTTGCATCACTTATGAAGGGACGGATCAAGTGAAGGAAAGCAAAGTCTACATGCTCAAGGGGCTGATTGAAAACTTCAAGATGGGAAAGGAGGAAAGTATAGCCAACATGTACTCAAGGATCAACACCATTGTGAATGGTCTTTCTATTCTAGGTCATCCTATGTCTAGTGGAGAGATCAACTCAAAGATCCTTAGAACTCTTCCCAAGAGGTGGGAATCAAAGGTGACTTCCATTGAAGAAGCAAGGTCACTTAAGGACATCCCCATTGAAGAGCTCATTGGAAATCTACAAGCACATGAAGCCACACTTGACAAGAGGGAGCAAGTTGAAAGACAAGAGAAGAAAGAGCTAAAGAGAATGAAGAAGGCTGAAATGAAGGCTCAAATTGAAGCTATCATGGAACAAGTCTCTCCATCCTCTCTAGCTAAGGAAGATGCCATGTACTCCAAGGGTAAGCTCTACAAAGGCAAGTCCTCCTCCACCCGGTGCTTCACATGTGGAAAGAAGGGTCACTACAAGGAAGATTGCCCACAAGGTAAAAAGACCCATTCTCACAAGAAGAAGGAGAAATGGCACTCAAGCTCAAGTGGCTCCTCCAACTCAAGCTCAAGTGAAGATTCAAGTGAAGGATCAAGATCAAGCTCTAGTGATGAAGGAGAATGTCATTTTGCTCTTGTAGCATCAACAAGTGAAGACTCAAATGAGGTAAATCTAGACTCTTTAGATAAAGAATCCTTGATTGATCTCATTCATGATATTTGTGCATCTCTTAAGTCTTCTAAAAAGAAAAAGAAAAAGCTTGCTAAAATTGTTGATAATTTGCATATAGAACTAGATGATCTTGAATATGCAAATTCTTGCTTGCTTATTGATAAAAATGATTGTCTTAGCCAAGTAGACTCTCTTAAACTTGAAAATGCTAGTTTACTTGATAAGATTAAATTTCTAGAAGCTCAACCTCTCATGCCTAATTCTAATGAAGAACATACTTTAATTATTGATTCTCTCATGCATGACATTGATGTTCTTAAATCTGAAAACAAGGACAAAGATTTTGTTTTGCATGAATTAGAACTAGAAAATGCCTCCTTGCTTGCTAAAATCAATGGGCATGAATCTTGTTCTAGTTATACTAATAAAGAGAATGATGTTGCTGCTCTTCATATTGATAGAGATTCTTATTTAACTAAAGCTCTTTGCTTAGAAAATGATCTTTTGCATGCTAGAGATAATATCAATAATTTGTCTTCTACTATTGCCTCTCTTATGCATGATAATGATTGTTTGAGATCATCTTTGCAAAGATTCTTAGTTGGTAAGAAGAGTCTTAATGACATCCTACTCAATTCTACTAAACAAATTGGTAGACATGGTTTAGGATATGATAGTAGTCAAGGGAACAACAAAGATAAAGGACCTCCAATATTCCATGGAGAATCCTCTAGTTCCAAGACTATGGGCACATGCAACTATTGCAATGAATTTGGTCATTATGCTACTTGTTGTCCTTTTAGGAAAGCACCCAAGAGAAATAGGACTTGGGTTGCTAAACTAACCCCTCTGGACCCAAAAATATGATTGGGGACCATTTCATCTTTCTTCTTGTAGGTACTTGCAAATGGATTGACATGAGCCATTGAATTGCAAATTGACTTCTCAATCCACATGAAAGAAGAAAGGTGAGATGTGCAGAGGGTGACAACAAGTGGAAAAGAAATGGTAAGCATGAAGGTAATGTTTTTACTGCTTATAACCTGTTCTAACTTGTTTTTGTCAAGTTAGTATGCACTATACATATGGTTTTTGAGTCAAAAGTGGCATTTTGTGTTTCTCTTCACACTCTTGCTGCACTACTAACTTGCTTAGACATGTTTGGATATGGTTTGTATATTTAGCATGCCTCTAGATATGTTTTATGAAAAATATGTGCTTTTTCTACAGTAGTTTTGTCGGCCGAGTTTTGTCCTGTCTAAAACTCGACCGATGGGCACCAATGGGTGTTGCCAACAGCTGCGATCGGCCGAGTTGCCAATACACAGAACTCGACCGATTACACTGTGCACAGAATATAAAGTTGGCTTATTGGATGAGAATTTCCCTCTCAACTAGATTTTCTCAACCAATAGCCTTATTCTTTGGCACTCCTTTGGTACCTTTATATATGCATATTGCCATGTTCTAAATGCCTATCTTGCTTACAACTCTATCTATCTAATTGCTCTAAATTGGTATATCTATATCTTGCAATTTCTTGCTTTGAGTTGTTTTGCAGGTTTTGATGATGATCTCTTTGGATCTCTTGGTTGTGTCTTAAATTGCTTCCGTTGTGCTCTAACTTGCTACATCTATCTAGGTGTATATCTTGTTTTGATACAACCTTGAGGTTCTTAGGGGTAATCATCTTATGGTAAGGATGCATATCTAGTGAGTTATATCCTCTCATGCTTCTAAAATTGCATATCTCTTGGTTTGGATATATCCCTATATCTACTCATAGCTTGCTTTATCTTGTGTATCTCTTGCTATGATCTAGATCCTACTAGTAGTCCTAACTTGTGATATCATCTACTAGTAGTTCACATACATGTAGTTCTAACCTTGTTTATAATTGGAATATTTGCTCATCTATATGCTATGCTTGTATCTTGTCTCATATATGCTCAAGCCTGTTCCTTGAATTGCATATCTACTATCTTGAGTTGCTTGCATAACATTGTGATGCAGGGCACATAGAGCTACATTGTATGTAGAAATTGGAGTATTTTTAAATTTTATGCAGGTTTTGCTCCAATTTCAGTTTTTGCTGCAAGTATAGTGCTTTTTATGCAGAAACACCCTTCTGAGCAAGACTCATCGCTTTGCCATGAGCTCCGACGGTTTTTGGTAAAATTCCATCATCTTGAGGGTCAAAATTGCGATTTATTGTTTTTCTGCAGCACCCTATCTTGCACATTTTTGGGATGTTCAAGTATATGTTTTAACTTGCTTTTCTTTCTATGCTTGGACAAGACCCTATATGTGCTCTTCTACTCTCCTTATATAACTTTTGTTATCTTCTTTCTCTTAACAAGTGGTGTTTCTTAGTTTCTTCACACCCCCACCTTTTTGAAATGACAAAGGGGGAGAAAGATATGTCTTCTTTTAACAACATGGAGAAGGCATGTCTTACATGAAGCAAAGAAGCGTGTCCATGTAAAGGGGAGAAGGTAAATGGGAGAAGACATATATGTGTAGAACATATATGAGTAGAAGACATAGTTTCTATAAATGTTATGAAAGCTAACCATGCAGGAGAAATAGCATCAATTGAGGGGGAGTATGAGAACTCCATGCGCATCAATTGAGGGGGAGCATATGAGCTCAATCCTATTGAAACCCCTAGGTTTCTCCAAAGGTATGATTTTACGTACAAGCTTTCAATACATTTATGGAATGGTTTGTCATCTTCAAAAAGGGGGAGAATGTTGACTCAAGGTCAATTAGGTCAATGTTGACTCACGTCTAAATTGACTAAACCCTTGTTTTGATGATGACTAACCATTCCACATATTGGTGTCTAATGCTTCTACATTGAGTGATTTCAGATTAGGTTTAGACACACTCCAAATGCCCTAACTTGCGCATATCAAATTGGAGAAAAGACAAGTCAAAATAGCTACAAGTGTGCATTTTGGGATCTCTATGTATATGACCTTAGAATTGCTTTGTAATCACTTGTAATGATTGTATGACTTGTAATTAAGCTTAGAAAAATTATTGGGACACAAAAATCCATCGTTTGTACAGTTTATGAAAATTCCAAAATACCCATAACAGGGATTTTGTCGGCCGAATTCCAAACTCGGCCGATCCATATATTCTGGAATTTTCTGGGCAGTCGGCCGAGTTTCCAACTCAGCCGATCCCTGTTCGGTCGAGTTTCTATGGTGGGAAACTCGGCCGATCCACTGATCGGTCCAAGTTGAAAGTCGACCGATCGGCCGAGTTTCTCCAAGGAAACTCGGCCGACAGTCTATCTTTCAGACTTGTCTTTTAGTGGTTCGGCCGAATTACCTTTATGTAAACTCGGCCGATCAGACTGTACTGGAATGCAGAAAAAGCAAATCCAACCGTTGGAGACTTTGTTGGGACCCAAAATAGATCCGTTGCAACTTGTAAAACGGCTATTTTTCGTTCCTAAGTGTTCCCAAAGGCTAAGAGGCATCCCCAACTATAAATAGGACCCCTTGGGCTTCATTCCAAGGTTGAGCATTCATTGCAAACTCTTTGTGAGGTTCCTATTCTATAGTTGAGTGCTTCCTACAGCCTCCTCTCTCTCTCTAAGCTTAATCACTTGCTACATCCATTAGAGTGAGTAGGAAATCTGTAAGAGAGCTAGTCCTATTTGTATATCTTGTGAAGCTCTCACTTCCACCACCTCCCCATCTCTCATTTCCAATCATGAAGATGAAGGTTATCTCTCTTTGCCAAGAGAGGTGAAGAAGAACAAGGGAAGGAGTCCCTTGGTGAAGATCAAGGCCGAAGACTTGGAGCTAGAGTGGGTAAGCCCTTGGAGAAGGCAGAAGACTCAAGCTCAAGTGGGTAAGTCCTTGGTGGAAAGCTTCTCCGAGTGAAGGTGAAGTCAAAGGCGGAAGATCCAAGAAGAGTGGGTAATTCCTGCAAGGCCGAAGACTTGTGCAAGAGTGGGTAAGTCCTTGGAGAAGGCCGAAGACTCTTGCAAAGTGGGTAAGTCCTTGGTAAGGTTGAAGACTCTTTGTATTGGATAGGTAAGTCCTTTGTTGGTCATGTATTGTATGTCTTATTAAGTGAATATAAGAGTGCAATTGTTGGAAGTCCTAGAGGTTGACCTCTCTAGGCAAGTGGACTGACACACTTCTAGTTTGAAGTGTGGAACCACTCTAAATAGCTTGTCTAATTGGTGCATGTTCAATCTCTCTTATCCTTGCTATGCATGATTTAGTTGCACTCAAATTACCTATTTAGCAACCTTATCTTGTCATATAATTTGAAGGTTTAATGAATTTTGTTTAAGTGCTTTCAGCTCTATTCACCCCCCCCCTCTAGAGCACCTAAGTCACACATCTAGGATCCAACAAGTGGTATCAGAGCGGGTCTTCTCCAAGCATACTTCTACAAGTAGGAGAAGATGGGTGACTACCTAGGAGGGAGACTCTCTACCAGCCTTCCAATCTTCAATGGGAGCAACTTCCTCTATTGGAGAAGAAGACTTCAATTCTTCATCCAAGGATCAAGTCTCGAGATGTGGCAAATGGTGAACAGCCCATACATTCTACCAAAGACAACCATTGAAGAATGGGATGAAGCCACCTTGATGAAAGCTACCTTGAACGCTAGAGCCATGCACATCCTTTATGCCTCCATGACCCCCACCGAGTTCAACCGGATTTCCTCTTGTGAGACGGCCTATGAGGTATGGAGAAAGCTTTGCATCACTTATGAAGGGACGGATCAAGTGAAGGAAAGCAAAGTCTACATGCTCAAGGGGCTGATTGAAAACTTCAAGATGGGAAAGGAGGAAAGTATAGCCAACATGTACTCAAGGATCAACACCATTGTGAATGGTCTTTCTATTCTAGGTCATCCTATGTCTAGTGGAGAGATCAACTCAAAGATCCTTAGAACTCTTCCCAAGAGGTGGGAATCAAAGGTGACTTCCATTGAAGAAGCAAGGTCACTTAAGGACATCCCCATTGAAGAGCTCATTGGAAATCTACAAGCACATGAAGCCACACTTGACAAGAGGGAGCAAGTTGAAAGACAAGAGAAGAAAGAGCTAAAGAGAATGAAGAAGGCTGAAATGAAGGCTCAAATTGAAGCTATCATGGAACAAGTCTCTCCATCCTCTCTAGCTAAGGAAGATGCCATGTACTCCAAGGGTAAGCTCTACAAAGGCAAGTCCTCCTCCACCCGGTGCTTCACATGTGGAAAGAAGGGTCACTACAAGGAAGATTGCCCACAAGGTAAAAAGACCCATTCTCACAAGAAGAAGGAGAAATGGCACTCAAGCTCAAGTGGCTCCTCCAACTCAAGCTCAAGTGAAGATTCAAGTGAAGGATCAAGATCAAGCTCTAGTGATGAAGGAGAATGTCATTTTGCTCTTGTAGCATCAACAAGTGAAGACTCAAATGAGGTAAATCTAGACTCTTTAGATAAAGAATCCTTGATTGATCTCATTCATGATATTTGTGCATCTCTTAAGTCTTCTAAAAAGAAAAAGAAAAAGCTTGCTAAAATTGTTGATAATTTGCATATAGAACTAGATGATCTTGAATATGCAAATTCTTGCTTGCTTATTGATAAAAATGATTGTCTTAGCCAAGTAGACTCTCTTAAACTTGAAAATGCTAGTTTACTTGATAAGATTAAATTTCTAGAAGCTCAACCTCTCATGCCTAATTCTAATGAAGAACATACTTTAATTATTGATTCTCTCATGCATGACATTGATGTTCTTAAATCTGAAAACAAGGACAAAGATTTTGTTTTGCATGAATTAGAACTAGAAAATGCCTCCTTGCTTGCTAAAATCAATGGGCATGAATCTTGTTCTAGTTATACTAATAAAGAGAATGATGTTGCTGCTCTTCATATTGATAGAGATTCTTATTTAACTAAAGCTATTTGCTTAGAAAATGATCTTTTGCATGCTAGAGATAATATCAATAATTTGTCTTCTACTATTGCCTCTCTTATGCATGATAATGATTGTTTGAGATCATCTTTGCAAAGATTCTTAGTTGGTAAGAAGAGTCTTAATGACATCCTACTCAATTCTACTAAACAAATTGGTAGACATGGTTTAGGATATGATAGTAGTCAAGGGAACAACAAAGATAAAGGACCTCCAATATTCCATGGAGAATCCTCTAGTTCCAAGACTATGGGCACATGCAACTATTGCAATGAATTTGGTCATTATGCTACTTGTTGTCCTTTTAGGAAAGCACCCAAGAGAAATAGGACTTGGGTTGCTAAACTAACCCCTCTGGACCCAAAAATATGATTGGGGACCATTTCATCTTTCTTCTTGTAGGTACTTGCAAATGGATTGACATGAGCCATTGAATTGCAAATTGACTTCTCAATCCACATGAAAGAAGAAAGGTGAGATGTGCAGAGGGTGACAACAAGTGGAAAAGAAATGGTAAGCATGAAGGTAATGTTTTTACTGCTTATAACCTGTTCTAACTTGTTTTTGTCAAGTTAGTATGCACTATACATATGGTTTTTGAGTCAAAAGTGGCATTTTGTGTTTCTCTTCACACTCTTGCTGCACTACTAACTTGCTTAGACATGTTTGGATATGGTTTGTATATTTAGCATGCCTCTAGATATGTTTTATGAAAAATATGTGCTTTTTCTACAGTAGTTTTGTCGGCCGAGTTTTGTCCTGTCTAAAACTCGACCGATGGGCACCAATGGGTGTTGCCAACAGCTGCGATCGGCCGAGTTGCCAATACACAGAACTCGACCGATTACACTGTGCACAGAATATAAAGTTGGCTTATTGGATGAGAATTTCCCTCTCAACTAGATTTTCTCAACCAATAGCCTTATTCTTTGGCACTCCTTTGGTACCTTTATATATGCATATTGCCATGTTCTAAATGCCTATCTTGCTTACAACTCTATCTATCTAATTGCTCTAAATTGGTATATCTATATCTTGCAATTTCTTGCTTTGAGTTGTTTTGCAGGTTTTGATGATGATCTCTTTGGATCTCTTGGTTGTGTCTTAAATTGCTTCCGTTGTGCTCTAACTTGCTACATCTATCTAGGTGTATATCTTGTTTTGATACAACCTTGAGGTTCTTAGGGGTAATCATCTTATGGTAAGGATGCATATCTAGTGAGTTATATCCTCTCATGCTTCTAAAATTGCATATCTCTTGGTTTGGATATATCCCTATATCTACTCATAGCTTGCTTTATCTTGTGTATCTCTTGCTATGATCTAGATCCTACTAGTAGTCCTAACTTGTGATATCATCTACTAGTAGTTCACATACATGTAGTTCTAACCTTGTTTATAATTGGAATATTTGCTCATCTATATGCTATGCTTGTATCTTGTCTCATATATGCTCAAGCCTGTTCCTTGAATTGCATATCTACTATCTTGAGTTGCTTGCATAACATTGTGATGCAGGGCACATAGAGCTACATTGTATGTAGAAATTGGAGTATTTTTAAATTTTATGCAGGTTTTGCTCCAATTTCAGTTTTTGCTGCAAGTATAGTGCTTTTTATGCAGAAACACCCTTCTGAGCAAGACTCATCGCTTTGCCATGAGCTCCGACGGTTTTTGGTAAAATTCCATCATCTTGAGGGTCAAAATTGCGATTTATTGTTTTTCTGCAGCACCCTATCTTGCACATTTTTGGGATGTTCAAGTATATGTTTTAACTTGCTTTTCTTTCTATGCTTGGACAAGACCCTATATGTGCTCTTCTACTCTCCTTATATAACTTTTGTTATCTTCTTTCTCTTAACAAGTGGTGTTTCTTAGTTTCTTCACACCCCCACCTTTTTGAAATGACAAAGGGGGAGAAAGATATGTCTTCTTTTAACAACATGGAGAAGGCATGTCTTACATGAAGCAAAGAAGCGTGTCCATGTAAAGGGGAGAAGGTAAATGGGAGAAGACATATATGTGTAGAACATATATGAGTAGAAGACATAGTTTCTATAAATGTTATGAAAGCTAACCATGCAGGAGAAATAGCATCAATTGAGGGGGAGTATGAGAACTCCATGCGCATCAATTGAGGGGGAGCATATGAGCTCAATCCTATTGAAACCCCTAGGTTTCTCCAAAGGTATGATTTTACGTACAAGCTTTCAATACATTTATGGAATGGTTTGTCATCTTCAAAAAGGGGGAGAATGTTGACTCAAGGTCAATTAGGTCAATGTTGACTCACGTCTAAATTGACTAAACCCTTGTTTTGATGATGACTAACCATTCCACATATTGGTGTCTAATGCTTCTACATTGAGTGATTTCAGATTAGGTTTAGACACACTCCAAATGCCCTAACTTGCGCATATCAAATTGGAGAAAAGACAAGTCAAAATAGCTACAAGTGTGCATTTTGGGATCTCTATGTATATGACCTTAGAATTGCTTTGTAATCACTTGTAATGATTGTATGACTTGTAATTAAGCTTAGAAAAATTATTGGGACACAAAAATCCATCGTTTGTACAGTTTATGAAAATTCCAAAATACCCATAACAGGGATTTTGTCGGCCGAATTCCAAACTCGGCCGATCCATATATTCTGGAATTTTCTGGGCAGTCGGCCGAGTTTCCAACTCAGCCGATCCCTGTTCGGTCGAGTTTCTATGGTGGGAAACTCGGCCGATCCACTGATCGGTCCAAGTTGAAAGTCGACCGATCGGCCGAGTTTCTCCAAGGAAACTCGGCCGACAGTCTATCTTTCAGACTTGTCTTTTAGTGGTTCGGCCGAATTACCTTTATGTAAACTCGGCCGATCAGACTGTACTGGAATGCAGAAAAAGCAAATCCAACCGTTGGAGACTTTGTTGGGACCCAAAATAGATCCGTTGCAACTTGTAAAACGGCTATTTTTCGTTCCTAAGTGTTCCCAAAGGCTAAGAGGCATCCCCAACTATAAATAGGACCCCTTGGGCTTCATTCCAAGGTTGAGCATTCATTGCAAACTCTTTGTGAGGTTCCTATTCTATAGTTGAGTGCTTCCTACAGCCTCCTCTCTCTCTCTAAGCTTAATCACTTGCTACATCCATTAGAGTGAGTAGGAAATCTGTAAGAGAGCTAGTCCTATTTGTATATCTTGTGAAGCTCTCACTTCCACCACCTCCCCATCTCTCATTTCCAATCATGAAGATGAAGGTTATCTCTCTTTGCCAAGAGAGGTGAAGAAGAACAAGGGAAGGAGTCCCTTGGTGAAGATCAAGGCCGAAGACTTGGAGCTAGAGTGGGTAAGCCCTTGGAGAAGGCAGAAGACTCAAGCTCAAGTGGGTAAGTCCTTGGTGGAAAGCTTCTCCGAGTGAAGGTGAAGTCAAAGGCGGAAGATCCAAGAAGAGTGGGTAATTCCTGCAAGGCCGAAGACTTGTGCAAGAGTGGGTAAGTCCTTGGAGAAGGCCGAAGACTCTTGCAAAGTGGGTAAGTCCTTGGTAAGGTTGAAGACTCTTTGTATTGGATAGGTAAGTCCTTTGTTGGTCATGTATTGTATGTCTTATTAAGTGAATATAAGAGTGCAATTGTTGGAAGTCCTAGAGGTTGACCTCTCTAGGCAAGTGGACTGACACACTTCTAGTTTGAAGTGTGGAACCACTCTAAATAGCTTGTCTAATTGGTGCATGTTCAATCTCTCTTATCCTTGCTATGCATGATTTAGTTGCACTCAAATTACCTATTTAGCAACCTTATCTTGTCATATAATTTGAAGGTTTAATGAATTTTGTTTAAGTGCTTTCAGCTCTATTCACCCCCCCCCTCTAGAGCACCTAAGTCACACATCTAGGATCCAACAAGTGGTATCAGAGCGGGTCTTCTCCAAGCATACTTCTACAAGTAGGAGAAGATGGGTGACTACCTAGGAGGGAGACTCTCTACCAGCCTTCCAATCTTCAATGGGAGCAACTTCCTCTATTGGAGAAGAAGACTTCAATTCTTCATCCAAGGATCAAGTCTCGAGATGTGGCAAATGGTGAACAGCCCATACATTCTACCAAAGACAACCATTGAAGAATGGGATGAAGCCACCTTGATGAAAGCTACCTTGAACGCTAGAGCCATGCACATCCTTTATGCCTCCATGACCCCCACCGAGTTCAACCGGATTTCCTCTTGTGAGACGGCCTATGAGGTATGGAGAAAGCTTTGCATCACTTATGAAGGGACGGATCAAGTGAAGGAAAGCAAAGTCTACATGCTCAAGGGGCTGATTGAAAACTTCAAGATGGGAAAGGAGGAAAGTATAGCCAACATGTACTCAAGGATCAACACCATTGTGAATGGTCTTGCTATTCTAGGTCATCCTATGTCTAGTGGAGAGATCAACTCAAAGATCCTTAGAACTCTTCCCAAGAGGTGGGAATCAAAGGTGACTTCCATTGAAGAAGCAAGGTCACTTAAGGACATCCCCATTGAAGAGCTCATTGGAAATCTACAAGCACATGAAGCCACACTTGACAAGAGGGAGCAAGTTGAAAGACAAGAGAAGAAAGAGCTAAAGAGAATGAAGAAGGCTGAAATGAAGGCTCAAATTGAAGCTATCATGGAACAAGTCTCTCCATCCTCTCTAGCTAAGGAAGATGCCATGTACTCCAAGGGTAAGCTCTACAAAGGCAAGTCCTCCTCCACCCGGTGCTTCACATGTGGAAAGAAGGGTCACTACAAGGAAGATTGCCCACAAGGTAAAAAGACCCATTCTCACAAGAAGAAGGAGAAATGGCACTCAAGCTCAAGTGGCTCCTCCAACTCAAGCTCAAGTGAAGATTCAAGTGAAGGATCAAGATCAAGCTCTAGTGATGAAGGAGAATGTCATTTTGCTCTTGTAGCATCAACAAGTGAAGACTCAAATGAGGTAAATCTAGACTCTTTAGATAAAGAATCCTTGATTGATCTCATTCATGATATTTGTGCATCTCTTAAGTCTTCTAAAAAGAAAAAGAAAAAGCTTGCTAAAATTGTTGATAATTTGCATATAGAACTAGATGATCTTGAATATGCAAATTCTTGCTTGCTTATTGATAAAAATGATTGTCTTAGCCAAGTAGACTCTCTTAAACTTGAAAATGCTAGTTTACTTGATAAGATTAAATTTCTAGAAGCTCAACCTCTCATGCCTAATTCTAATGAAGAACATACTTTAATTATTGATTCTCTCATGCATGACATTGATGTTCTTAAATCTGAAAACAAGGACAAAGATTTTGTTTTGCATGAATTAGAACTAGAAAATGCCTCCTTGCTTGCTAAAATCAATGGGCATGAATCTTGTTCTAGTTATACTAATAAAGAGAATGATGTTGCTGCTCTTCATATTGATAGAGATTCTTATTTAACTAAAGCTATTTGCTTAGAAAATGATCTTTTGCATGCTAGAGATAATATCAATAATTTGTCTTCTACTATTGCCTCTCTTATGCATGATAATGATTGTTTGAGATCATCTTTGCAAAGATTCTTAGTTGGTAAGAAGAGTCTTAATGACATCCTACTCAATTCTACTAAACAAATTGGTAGACATGGTTTAGGATATGATAGTAGTCAAGGGAACAACAAAGATAAAGGACCTCCAATATTCCATGGAGAATCCTCTAGTTCCAAGACTATGGGCACATGCAACTATTGCAATGAATTTGGTCATTATGCTACTTGTTGTCCTTTTAGGAAAGCACCCAAGAGAAATAGGACTTGGGTTGCTAAACTAACCCCTCTGGACCCAAAAATATGATTGGGGACCATTTCATCTTTCTTCTTGTAGGTACTTGCAAATGGATTGACATGAGCCATTGAATTGCAAATTGACTTCTCAATCCACATGAAAGAAGAAAGGTGAGATGTGCAGAGGGTGACAACAAGTGGAAAAGAAATGGTAAGCATGAAGGTAATGTTTTTACTGCTTATAACCTGTTCTAACTTGTTTTTGTCAAGTTAGTATGCACTATACATATGGTTTTTGAGTCAAAAGTGGCATTTTGTGTTTCTCTTCACACTCTTGCTGCACTACTAACTTGCTTAGACATGTTTGGATATGGTTTGTATATTTAGCATGCCTCTAGATATGTTTTATGAAAAATATGTGCTTTTTCTACAGTAGTTTTGTCGGCCGAGTTTTGTCCTGTCTAAAACTCGACCGATGGGCACCAATGGGTGTTGCCAACAGCTGCGATCGGCCGAGTTGCCAATACACAGAACTCGACCGATTACACTGTGCACAGAATATAAAGTTGGCTTATTGGATGAGAATTTCCCTCTCAACTAGATTTTCTCAACCAATAGCCTTATTCTTTGGCACTCCTTTGGTACCTTTATATATGCATATTGCCATGTTCTAAATGCCTATCTTGCTTACAACTCTATCTATCTAATTGCTCTAAATTGGTATATCTATATCTTGCAATTTCTTGCTTTGAGTTGTTTTGCAGGTTTTGATGATGATCTCTTTGGATCTCTTGGTTGTGTCTTAAATTGCTTCCGTTGTGCTCTAACTTGCTACATCTATCTAGGTGTATATCTTGTTTTGATACAACCTTGAGGTTCTTAGGGGTAATCATCTTATGGTAAGGATGCATATCTAGTGAGTTATATCCTCTCATGCTTCTAAAATTGCATATCTCTTGGTTTGGATATATCCCTATATCTACTCATAGCTTGCTTTATCTTGTGTATCTCTTGCTATGATCTAGATCCTACTAGTAGTCCTAACTTGTGATATCATCTACTAGTAGTTCACATACATGTAGTTCTAACCTTGTTTATAATTGGAATATTTGCTCATCTATATGCTATGCTTGTATCTTGTCTCATATATGCTCAAGCCTGTTCCTTGAATTGCATATCTACTATCTTGAGTTGCTTGCATAACATTGTGATGCAGGGCACATAGAGCTACATTGTATGTAGAAATTGGAGTATTTTTAAATTTTATGCAGGTTTTGCTCCAATTTCAGTTTTTGCTGCAAGTATAGTGCTTTTTATGCAGAAACACCCTTCTGAGCAAGACTCATTGCTTTGCCATGAGCTCCGACGGTTTTTGGTAAAATTCCATCATCTTGAGGGTCAAAATTGCGATTTATTGTTTTTCTGCAGCACCCTATCTTGCACATTTTTGGGATGTTCAAGTATATGTTTTAACTTGCTTTTCTTTCTATGCTTGGACAAGACCCTATATGTGCTCTTCTACTCTCCTTATATAACTTTTGTTATCTTCTTTCTCTTAACAAGTGGTGTTTCTTAGTTTCTTCACACCCCCACCTTTTTGAAATGACAAAGGGGGAGAAAGATATGTCTTCTTTTAACAACATGGAGAAGGCATGTCTTACATGAAGCAAAGAAGCGTGTCCATGTAAAGGGGAGAAGGTAAATGGGAGAAGACATATATGTGTAGAACATATATGAGTAGAAGACATAGTTTCTATAAATGTTATGAAAGCTAACCATGCAGGAGAAATAGCATCAATTGAGGGGGAGTATGAGAACTCCATGCGCATCAATTGAGGGGGAGCATATGAGCTCAATCCTATTGAAACCCCTAGGTTTCTCCAAAGGTATGATTTTACGTACAAGCTTTCAATACATTTATGGAATGGTTTGTCATCTTCAAAAAGGGGGAGAATGTTGACTCAAGGTCAATTAGGTCAATGTTGACTCACGTCTAAATTGACTAAACCCTTGTTTTGATGATGACTAACCATTCCACATATTGGTGTCTAATGCTTCTACATTGAGTGATTTCAGATTAGGTTTAGACACACTCCAAATGCCCTAACTTGCGCATATCAAATTGGAGAAAAGACAAGTCAAAATAGCTACAAGTGTGCATTTTGGGATCTCTATGTATATGACCTTAGAATTGCTTTGTAATCACTTGTAATGATTGTATGACTTGTAATTAAGCTTAGAAAAATTATTGGGACACAAAAATCCATCGTTTGTACAGTTTATGAAAATTCCAAAATACCCATAACAGGGATTTTGTCGGCCGAATTCCAAACTCGGCCGATCCATATATTCTGGAATTTTCTGGGCAGTCGGCCGAGTTTCCAACTCAGCCGATCCCTGTTCGGTCGAGTTTCTATGGTGGGAAACTCGGCCGATCCACTGATCGGTCCAAGTTGAAAGTCGACCGATCGGCCGAGTTTCTCCAAGGAAACTCGGCCGACAGTCTATCTTTCAGACTTGTCTTTTAGTGGTTCGGCCGAATTACCTTTATGTAAACTCGGCCGATCAGACTGTACTGGAATGCAGAAAAAGCAAATCCAACCGTTGGAGACTTTGTTGGGACCCAAAATAGATCCGTTGCAACTTGTAAAACGGCTATTTTTCGTTCCTAAGTGTTCCCAAAGGCTAAGAGGCATCCCCAACTATAAATAGGACCCCTTGGGCTTCATTCCAAGGTTGAGCATTCATTGCAAACTCTTTGTGAGGTTCCTATTCTATAGTTGAGTGCTTCCTACAGCCTCCTCTCTCTCTCTAAGCTTAATCACTTGCTACATCCATTAGAGTGAGTAGGAAATCTGTAAGAGAGCTAGTCCTATTTGTATATCTTGTGAAGCTCTCACTTCCACCACCTCCCCATCTCTCATTTCCAATCATGAAGATGAAGGTTATCTCTCTTTGCCAAGAGAGGTGAAGAAGAACAAGGGAAGGAGTCCCTTGGTGAAGATCAAGGCCGAAGACTTGGAGCTAGAGTGGGTAAGCCCTTGGAGAAGGCAGAAGACTCAAGCTCAAGTGGGTAAGTCCTTGGTGGAAAGCTTCTCCGAGTGAAGGTGAAGTCAAAGGCGGAAGATCCAAGAAGAGTGGGTAATTCCTGCAAGGCCGAAGACTTGTGCAAGAGTGGGTAAGTCCTTGGAGAAGGCCGAAGACTCTTGCAAAGTGGGTAAGTCCTTGGTAAGGTTGAAGACTCTTTGTATTGGATAGGTAAGTCCTTTGTTGGTCATGTATTGTATGTCTTATTAAGTGAATATAAGAGTGCAATTGTTGGAAGTCCTAGAGGTTGACCTCTCTAGGCAAGTGGACTGACACACTTCTAGTTTGAAGTGTGGAACCACTCTAAATAGCTTGTCTAATTGGTGCATGTTCAATCTCTCTTATCCTTGCTATGCATGATTTAGTTGCACTCAAATTACCTATTTAGCAACCTTATCTTGTCATATAATTTGAAGGTTTAATGAATTTTGTTTAAGTGCTTTCAGCTCTATTCACCCCCCCCCCCTCTAGAGCACCTAAGTCACACATCTAGGATCCAACAAGTGGTATCAGAGCGGGTCTTCTCCAAGCATACTTCTACAAGTAGGAGAAGATGGGTGACTACCTAGGAGGGAGACTCTCTACCAGCCTTCCAATCTTCAATGGGAGCAACTTCCTCTATTGGAGAAGAAGACTTCAATTCTTCATCCAAGGATCAAGTCTCGAGATGTGGCAAATGGTGAACAGCCCATACATTCTACCAAAGACAACCATTGAAGAATGGGATGAAGCCACCTTGATGAAAGCTACCTTGAACGCTAGAGCCATGCACATCCTTTATGCCTCCATGACCCCCACCGAGTTCAACCGGATTTCCTCTTGTGAGACGGCCTATGAGGTATGGAGAAAGCTTTGCATCACTTATGAAGGGACGGATCAAGTGAAGGAAAGCAAAGTCTACATGCTCAAGGGGCTGATTGAAAACTTCAAGATGGGAAAGGAGGAAAGTATAGCCAACATGTACTCAAGGATCAACACCATTGTGAATGGTCTTTCTATTCTAGGTCATCCTATGTCTAGTGGAGAGATCAACTCAAAGATCCTTAGAACTCTTCCCAAGAGGTGGGAATCAAAGGTGACTTCCATTGAAGAAGCAAGGTCACTTAAGGACATCCCCATTGAAGAGCTCATTGGAAATCTACAAGCACATGAAGCCACACTTGACAAGAGGGAGCAAGTTGAAAGACAAGAGAAGAAAGAGCTAAAGAGAATGAAGAAGGCTGAAATGAAGGCTCAAATTGAAGCTATCATGGAACAAGTCTCTCCATCCTCTCTAGCTAAGGAAGATGCCATGTACTCCAAGGGTAAGCTCTACAAAGGCAAGTCCTCCTCCACCCGGTGCTTCACATGTGGAAAGAAGGGTCACTACAAGGAAGATTGCCCACAAGGTAAAAAGACCCATTCTCACAAGAAGAAGGAGAAATGGCACTCAAGCTCAAGTGGCTCCTCCAACTCAAGCTCAAGTGAAGATTCAAGTGAAGGATCAAGATCAAGCTCTAGTGATGAAGGAGAATGTCATTTTGCTCTTGTAGCATCAACAAGTGAAGACTCAAATGAGGTAAATCTAGACTCTTTAGATAAAGAATCCTTGATTGATCTCATTCATGATATTTGTGCATCTCTTAAGTCTTCTAAAAAGAAAAAGAAAAAGCTTGCTAAAATTGTTGATAATTTGCATATAGAACTAGATGATCTTGAATATGCAAATTCTTGCTTGCTTATTGATAAAAATGATTGTCTTAGCCAAGTAGACTCTCTTAAACTTGAAAATGCTAGTTTACTTGATAAGATTAAATTTCTAGAAGCTCAACCTCTCATGCCTAATTCTAATGAAGAACATACTTTAATTATTGATTCTCTCATGCATGACATTGATGTTCTTAAATCTGAAAACAAGGACAAAGATTTTGTTTTGCATGAATTAGAACTAGAAAATGCCTCCTTGCTTGCTAAAATCAATGGGCATGAATCTTGTTCTAGTTATACTAATAAAGAGAATGATGTTGCTGCTCTTCATATTGATAGAGATTCTTATTTAACTAAAGCTCTTTGCTTAGAAAATGATCTTTTGCATGCTAGAGATAATATCAATAATTTGTCTTCTACTATTGCCTCTCTTATGCATGATAATGATTGTTTGAGATCATCTTTGCAAAGATTCTTAGTTGGTAAGAAGAGTCTTAATGACATCCTACTCAATTCTACTAAACAAATTGGTAGACATGGTTTAGGATATGATAGTAGTCAAGGGAACAACAAAGATAAAGGACCTCCAATATTCCATGGAGAATCCTCTAGTTCCAAGACTATGGGCACATGCAACTATTGCAATGAATTTGGTCATTATGCTACTTGTTGTCCTTTTAGGAAAGCACCCAAGAGAAATAGGACTTGGGTTGCTAAACTAACCCCTCTGGACCCAAAAATATGATTGGGGACCATTTCATCTTTCTTCTTGTAGGTACTTGCAAATGGATTGACATGAGCCATTGAATTGCAAATTGACTTCTCAATCCACATGAAAGAAGAAAGGTGAGATGTGCAGAGGGTGACAACAAGTGGAAAAGAAATGGTAAGCATGAAGGTAATGTTTTTACTGCTTATAACCTGTTCTAACTTGTTTTTGTCAAGTTAGTATGCACTATACATATGGTTTTTGAGTCAAAAGTGGCATTTTGTGTTTCTCTTCACACTCTTGCTGCACTACTAACTTGCTTAGACATGTTTGGATATGGTTTGTATATTTAGCATGCCTCTAGATATGTTTTATGAAAAATATGTGCTTTTTCTACAGTAGTTTTGTCGGCCGAGTTTTGTCCTGTCTAAAACTCGACCGATGGGCACCAATGGGTGTTGCCAACAGCTGCGATCGGCCGAGTTGCCAATACACAGAACTCGACCGATTACACTGTGCACAGAATATAAAGTTGGCTTATTGGATGAGAATTTCCCTCTCAACTAGATTTTCTCAACCAATAGCCTTATTCTTTGGCACTCCTTTGGTACCTTTATATATGCATATTGCCATGTTCTAAATGCCTATCTTGCTTACAACTCTATCTATCTAATTGCTCTAAATTGGTATATCTATATCTTGCAATTTCTTGCTTTGAGTTGTTTTGCAGGTTTTGATGATGATCTCTTTGGATCTCTTGGTTGTGTCTTAAATTGCTTCCGTTGTGCTCTAACTTGCTACATCTATCTAGGTGTATATCTTGTTTTGATACAACCTTGAGGTTCTTAGGGGTAATCATCTTATGGTAAGGATGCATATCTAGTGAGTTATATCCTCTCATGCTTCTAAAATTGCATATCTCTTGGTTTGGATATATCCCTATATCTACTCATAGCTTGCTTTATCTTGTGTATCTCTTGCTATGATCTAGATCCTACTAGTAGTCCTAACTTGTGATATCATCTACTAGTAGTTCACATACATGTAGTTCTAACCTTGTTTATAATTGGAATATTTGCTCATCTATATGCTATGCTTGTATCTTGTCTCATATATGCTCAAGCCTGTTCCTTGAATTGCATATCTACTATCTTGAGTTGCTTGCATAACATTGTGATGCAGGGCACATAGAGCTACATTGTATGTAGAAATTGGAGTATTTTTAAATTTTATGCAGGTTTTGCTCCAATTTCAGTTTTTGCTGCAAGTATAGTGCTTTTTATGCAGAAACACCCTTCTGAGCAAGACTCATCGCTTTGCCATGAGCTCCGACGGTTTTTGGTAAAATTCCATCATCTTGAGGGTCAAAATTGCGATTTATTGTTTTTCTGCAGCACCCTATCTTGCACATTTTTGGGATGTTCAAGTATATGTTTTAACTTGCTTTTCTTTCTATGCTTGGACAAGACCCTATATGTGCTCTTCTACTCTCCTTATATAACTTTTGTTATCTTCTTTCTCTTAACAAGTGGTGTTTCTTAGTTTCTTCACACCCCCACCTTTTTGAAATGACAAAGGGGGAGAAAGATATGTCTTCTTTTAACAACATGGAGAAGGCATGTCTTACATGAAGCAAAGAAGCGTGTCCATGTAAAGGGGAGAAGGTAAATGGGAGAAGACATATATGTGTAGAACATATATGAGTAGAAGACATAGTTTCTATAAATGTTATGAAAGCTAACCATGCAGGAGAAATAGCATCAATTGAGGGGGAGTATGAGAACTCCATGCGCATCAATTGAGGGGGAGCATATGAGCTCAATCCTATTGAAACCCCTAGGTTTCTCCAAAGGTATGATTTTACGTACAAGCTTTCAATACATTTATGGAATGGTTTGTCATCTTCAAAAAGGGGGAGAATGTTGACTCAAGGTCAATTAGGTCAATGTTGACTCACGTCTAAATTGACTAAACCCTTGTTTTGATGATGACTAACCATTCCACATATTGGTGTCTAATGCTTCTACATTGAGTGATTTCAGATTAGGTTTAGACACACTCCAAATGCCCTAACTTGCGCATATCAAATTGGAGAAAAGACAAGTCAAAATAGCTACAAGTGTGCATTTTGGGATCTCTATGTATATGACCTTAGAATTGCTTTGTAATCACTTGTAATGATTGTATGACTTGTAATTAAGCTTAGAAAAATTATTGGGACACAAAAATCCATCGTTTGTACAGTTTATGAAAATTCCAAAATACCCATAACAGGGATTTTGTCGG
Organism: Alisma plantago-aquatica; assembly: GCA_963693085.1. NCBI lineage: Eukaryota > Viridiplantae > Streptophyta > Magnoliopsida > Alismatales > Alismataceae > Alisma > Alisma plantago-aquatica. The sequence continues at coordinate 1,590,004,595 of OY856409.1, forward strand.
CCGAATTCCAAACTCGGCCGATCCATATATTCTGGAATTTTCTGGGCAGTCGGCCGAGTTTCCAACTCAGCCGATCCCTGTTCGGTCGAGTTTCTATGGTGGGAAACTCGGCCGATCCACTGATCGGTCCAAGTTGAAAGTCGACCGATCGGCCGAGTTTCTCCAAGGAAACTCGGCCGACAGTCTATCTTTCAGACTTGTCTTTTAGTGGTTCGGCCGAATTACCTTTATGTAAACTCGGCCGATCAGACTGTACTGGAATGCAGAAAAAGCAAATCCAACCGTTGGAGACTTTGTTGGGACCCAAAATAGATCCGTTGCAACTTGTAAAACGGCTATTTTTCGTTCCTAAGTGTTCCCAAAGGCTAAGAGGCATCCCCAACTATAAATAGGACCCCTTGGGCTTCATTCCAAGGTTGAGCATTCATTGCAAACTCTTTGTGAGGTTCCTATTCTATAGTTGAGTGCTTCCTACAGCCTCCTCTCTCTCTCTAAGCTTAATCACTTGCTACATCCATTAGAGTGAGTAGGAAATCTGTAAGAGAGCTAGTCCTATTTGTATATCTTGTGAAGCTCTCACTTCCACCACCTCCCCATCTCTCATTTCCAATCATGAAGATGAAGGTTATCTCTCTTTGCCAAGAGAGGTGAAGAAGAACAAGGGAAGGAGTCCCTTGGTGAAGATCAAGGCCGAAGACTTGGAGCTAGAGTGGGTAAGCCCTTGGAGAAGGCAGAAGACTCAAGCTCAAGTGGGTAATTCCTTGGTGGAAAGCTTCTCCGAGTGAAGGTGAAGTCAAAGGCGGAAGATCCAAGAAGAGTGGGTAATTCCTGCAAGGCCGAAGACTTGTGCAAGAGTGGGTAAGTCCTTGGAGAAGGCCGAAGACTCTTGCAAAGTGGGTAAGTCCTTGGTAAGGTTGAAGACTCTTTGTATTGGATAGGTAAGTCCTTTGTTGGTCATGTATTGTATGTCTTATTAAGTGAATATAAGAGTGCAATTGTTGGAAGTCCTAGAGGTTGACCTCTCTAGGCAAGTGGACTGACACACTTCTAGTTTGAAGTGTGGAACCACTCTAAATAGCTTGTCTAATTGGTGCATGTTCAATCTCTCTTATCCTTGCTATGCATGATTTAGTTGCACTCAAATTACCTATTTAGCAACCTTATCTTGTCATATAATTTGAAGGTTTAATGAATTTTGTTTAAGTGCTTTCAGCTCTATTCACCCCCCCCCCTCTAGAGCACCTAAGTCACACATCTAGGATCCAACAAGTGGTATCAGAGCGGGTCTTCTCCAAGCATACTTCTACAAGTAGGAGAAGATGGGTGACTACCTAGGAGGGAGACTCTCTACCAGCCTTCCAATCTTCAATGGGAGCAACTTCCTCTATTGGAGAAGAAGACTTCAATTCTTCATCCAAGGATCAAGTCTCGAGATGTGGCAAATGGTGAACAGCCCATACATTCTACCAAAGACAACCATTGAAGAATGGGATGAAGCCACCTTGATGAAAGCTACCTTGAACGCTAGAGCCATGCACATCCTTTATGCCTCCATGACCCCCACCGAGTTCAACCGGATTTCCTCTTGTGAGACGGCCTATGAGGTATGGAGAAAGCTTTGCATCACTTATGAAGGGACGGATCAAGTGAAGGAAAGCAAAGTCTACATGCTCAAGGGGCTGATTGAAAACTTCAAGATGGGAAAGGAGGAAAGTATAGCCAACATGTACTCAAGGATCAACACCATTGTGAATGGTCTTTCTATTCTAGGTCATCCTATGTCTAGTGGAGAGATCAACTCAAAGATCCTTAGAACTCTTCCCAAGAGGTGGGAATCAAAGGTGACTTCCATTGAAGAAGCAAGGTCACTTAAGGACATCCCCATTGAAGAGCTCATTGGAAATCTACAAGCACATGAAGCCACACTTGACAAGAGGGAGCAAGTTGAAAGACAAGAGAAGAAAGAGCTAAAGAGAATGAAGAAGGCTGAAATGAAGGCTCAAATTGAAGCTATCATGGAACAAGTCTCTCCATCCTCTCTAGCTAAGGAAGATGCCATGTACTCCAAGGGTAAGCTCTACAAAGGCAAGTCCTCCTCCACCCGGTGCTTCACATGTGGAAAGAAGGGTCACTACAAGGAAGATTGCCCACAAGGTAAAAAGACCCATTCTCACAAGAAGAAGGAGAAATGGCACTCAAGCTCAAGTGGCTCCTCCAACTCAAGCTCAAGTGAAGATTCAAGTGAAGGATCAAGATCAAGCTCTAGTGATGAAGGAGAATGTCATTTTGCTCTTGTAGCATCAACAAGTGAAGACTCAAATGAGGTAAATCTAGACTCTTTAGATAAAGAATCCTTGATTGATCTCATTCATGATATTTGTGCATCTCTTAAGTCTTCTAAAAAGAAAAAGAAAAAGCTTGCTAAAATTGTTGATAATTTGCATATAGAACTAGATGATCTTGAATATGCAAATTCTTGCTTGCTTATTGATAAAAATGATTGTCTTAGCCAAGTAGACTCTCTTAAACTTGAAAATGCTAGTTTACTTGATAAGATTAAATTTCTAGAAGCTCAACCTCTCATGCCTAATTCTAATGAAGAACATACTTTAATTATTGATTCTCTCATGCATGACATTGATGTTCTTAAATCTGAAAACAAGGACAAAGATTTTGTTTTGCATGAATTAGAACTAGAAAATGCCTCCTTGCTTGCTAAAATCAATGGGCATGAATCTTGTTCTAGTTATACTAATAAAGAGAATGATGTTGCTGCTCTTCATATTGATAGAGATTCTTATTTAACTAAAGCTATTTGCTTAGAAAATGATCTTTTGCATGCTAGAGATAATATCAATAATTTGTCTTCTACTATTGCCTCTCTTATGCATGATAATGATTGTTTGAGATCATCTTTGCAAAGATTCTTAGTTGGTAAGAAGAGTCTTAATGACATCCTACTCAATTCTACTAAACAAATTGGTAGACATGGTTTAGGATATGATAGTAGTCAAGGGAACAACAAAGATAAAGGACCTCCAATATTCCATGGAGAATCCTCTAGTTCCAAGACTATGGGCACATGCAACTATTGCAATGAATTTGGTCATTATGCTACTTGTTGTCCTTTTAGGAAAGCACCCAAGAGAAATAGGACTTGGGTTGCTAAACTAACCCCTCTGGACCCAAAAATATGATTGGGGACCATTTCATCTTTCTTCTTGTAGGTACTTGCAAATGGATTGACATGAGCCATTGAATTGCAAATTGACTTCTCAATCCACATGAAAGAAGAAAGGTGAGATGTGCAGAGGGTGACAACAAGTGGAAAAGAAATGGTAAGCATGAAGGTAATGTTTTTACTGCTTATAACCTGTTCTAACTTGTTTTTGTCAAGTTAGTATGCACTATACATATGGTTTTTGAGTCAAAAGTGGCATTTTGTGTTTCTCTTCACACTCTTGCTGCACTACTAACTTGCTTAGACATGTTTGGATATGGTTTGTATATTTAGCATGCCTCTAGATATGTTTTATGAAAAATATGTGCTTTTTCTACAGTAGTTTTGTCGGCCGAGTTTTGTCCTGTCTAAAACTCGACCGATGGGCACCAATGGGTGTTGCCAACAGCTGCGATCGGCCGAGTTGCCAATACACAGAACTCGACCGATTACACTGTGCACAGAATATAAAGTTGGCTTATTGGATGAGAATTTCCCTCTCAACTAGATTTTCTCAACCAATAGCCTTATTCTTTGGCACTCCTTTGGTACCTTTATATATGCATATTGCCATGTTCTAAATGCCTATCTTGCTTACAACTCTATCTATCTAATTGCTCTAAATTGGTATATCTATATCTTGCAATTTCTTGCTTTGAGTTGTTTTGCAGGTTTTGATGATGATCTCTTTGGATCTCTTGGTTGTGTCTTAAATTGCTTCCGTTGTGCTCTAACTTGCTACATCTATCTAGGTGTATATCTTGTTTTGATACAACCTTGAGGTTCTTAGGGGTAATCATCTTATGGTAAGGATGCATATCTAGTGAGTTATATCCTCTCATGCTTCTAAAATTGCATATCTCTTGGTTTGGATATATCCCTATATCTACTCATAGCTTGCTTTATCTTGTGTATCTCTTGCTATGATCTAGATCCTACTAGTAGTCCTAACTTGTGATATCATCTACTAGTAGTTCACATACATGTAGTTCTAACCTTGTTTATAATTGGAATATTTGCTCATCTATATGCTATGCTTGTATCTTGTCTCATATATGCTCAAGCCTGTTCCTTGAATTGCATATCTACTATCTTGAGTTGCTTGCATAACATTGTGATGCAGGGCACATAGAGCTACATTGTATGTAGAAATTGGAGTATTTTTAAATTTTATGCAGGTTTTGCTCCAATTTCAGTTTTTGCTGCAAGTATAGTGCTTTTTATGCAGAAACACCCTTCTGAGCAAGACTCATTGCTTTGCCATGAGCTCCGACGGTTTTTGGTAAAATTCCATCATCTTGAGGGTCAAAATTGCGATTTATTGTTTTTCTGCAGCACCCTATCTTGCACATTTTTGGGATGTTCAAGTATATGTTTTAACTTGCTTTTCTTTCTATGCTTGGACAAGACCCTATATGTGCTCTTCTACTCTCCTTATATAACTTTTGTTATCTTCTTTCTCTTAACAAGTGGTGTTTCTTAGTTTCTTCACACCCCCACCTTTTTGAAATGACAAAGGGGGAGAAAGATATGTCTTCTTTTAACAACATGGAGAAGGCATGTCTTACATGAAGCAAAGAAGCGTGTCCATGTAAAGGGGAGAAGGTAAATGGGAGAAGACATATATGTGTAGAACATATATGAGTAGAAGACATAGTTTCTATAAATGTTATGAAAGCTAACCATGCAGGAGAAATAGCATCAATTGAGGGGGAGTATGAGAACTCCATGCGCATCAATTGAGGGGGAGCATATGAGCTCAATCCTATTGAAACCCCTAGGTTTCTCCAAAGGTATGATTTTACGTACAAGCTTTCAATACATTTATGGAATGGTTTGTCATCTTCAAAAAGGGGGAGAATGTTGACTCAAGGTCAATTAGGTCAATGTTGACTCACGTCTAAATTGACTAAACCCTTGTTTTGATGATGACTAACCATTCCACATATTGGTGTCTAATGCTTCTACATTGAGTGATTTCAGATTAGGTTTAGACACACTCCAAATGCCCTAACTTGCGCATATCAAATTGGAGAAAAGACAAGTCAAAATAGCTACAAGTGTGCATTTTGGGATCTCTATGTATATGACCTTAGAATTGCTTTGTAATCACTTGTAATGATTGTATGACTTGTAATTAAGCTTAGAAAAATTATTGGGACACAAAAATCCATCGTTTGTACAGTTTATGAAAATTCCAAAATACCCATAACAGGGATTTTGTCGGCCGAATTCCAAACTCGGCCGATCCATATATTCTGGAATTTTCTGGGCAGTCGGCCGAGTTTCCAACTCAGCCGATCCCTGTTCGGTCGAGTTTCTATGGTGGGAAACTCGGCCGATCCACTGATCGGTCCAAGTTGAAAGTCGACCGATCGGCCGAGTTTCTCCAAGGAAACTCGGCCGACAGTCTATCTTTCAGACTTGTCTTTTAGTGGTTCGGCCGAATTACCTTTATGTAAACTCGGCCGATCAGACTGTACTGGAATGCAGAAAAAGCAAATCCAACCGTTGGAGACTTTGTTGGGACCCAAAATAGATCCGTTGCAACTTGTAAAACGGCTATTTTTCGTTCCTAAGTGTTCCCAAAGGCTAAGAGGCATCCCCAACTATAAATAGGACCCCTTGGGCTTCATTCCAAGGTTGAGCATTCATTGCAAACTCTTTGTGAGGTTCCTATTCTATAGTTGAGTGCTTCCTACAGCCTCCTCTCTCTCTCTAAGCTTAATCACTTGCTACATCCATTAGAGTGAGTAGGAAATCTGTAAGAGAGCTAGTCCTATTTGTATATCTTGTGAAGCTCTCACTTCCACCACCTCCCCATCTCTCATTTCCAATCATGAAGATGAAGGTTATCTCTCTTTGCCAAGAGAGGTGAAGAAGAACAAGGGAAGGAGTCCCTTGGTGAAGATCAAGGCCGAAGACTTGGAGCTAGAGTGGGTAAGCCCTTGGAGAAGGCAGAAGACTCAAGCTCAAGTGGGTAAGTCCTTGGTGGAAAGCTTCTCCGAGTGAAGGTGAAGTCAAAGGCGGAAGATCCAAGAAGAGTGGGTAATTCCTGCAAGGCCGAAGACTTGTGCAAGAGTGGGTAAGTCCTTGGAGAAGGCCGAAGACTCTTGCAAAGTGGGTAAGTCCTTGGTAAGGTTGAAGACTCTTTGTATTGGATAGGTAAGTCCTTTGTTGGTCATGTATTGTATGTCTTATTAAGTGAATATAAGAGTGCAATTGTTGGAAGTCCTAGAGGTTGACCTCTCTAGGCAAGTGGACTGACACACTTCTAGTTTGAAGTGTGGAACCACTCTAAATAGCTTGTCTAATTGGTGCATGTTCAATCTCTCTTATCCTTGCTATGCATGATTTAGTTGCACTCAAATTACCTATTTAGCAACCTTATCTTGTCATATAATTTGAAGGTTTAATGAATTTTGTTTAAGTGCTTTCAGCTCTATTCACCCCCCCCCCTCTAGAGCACCTAAGTCACACATCTAGGATCCAACAAGTGGTATCAGAGCGGGTCTTCTCCAAGCATACTTCTACAAGTAGGAGAAGATGGGTGACTACCTAGGAGGGAGACTCTCTACCAGCCTTCCAATCTTCAATGGGAGCAACTTCCTCTATTGGAGAAGAAGACTTCAATTCTTCATCCAAGGATCAAGTCTCGAGATGTGGCAAATGGTGAACAGCCCATACATTCTACCAAAGACAACCATTGAAGAATGGGATGAAGCCACCTTGATGAAAGCTACCTTGAACGCTAGAGCCATGCACATCCTTTATGCCTCCATGACCCCCACCGAGTTCAACCGGATTTCCTCTTGTGAGACGGCCTATGAGGTATGGAGAAAGCTTTGCATCACTTATGAAGGGACGGATCAAGTGAAGGAAAGCAAAGTCTACATGCTCAAGGGGCTGATTGAAAACTTCAAGATGGGAAAGGAGGAAAGTATAGCCAACATGTACTCAAGGATCAACACCATTGTGAATGGTCTTGCTATTCTAGGTCATCCTATGTCTAGTGGAGAGATCAACTCAAAGATCCTTAGAACTCTTCCCAAGAGGTGGGAATCAAAGGTGACTTCCATTGAAGAAGCAAGGTCACTTAAGGACATCCCCATTGAAGAGCTCATTGGAAATCTACAAGCACATGAAGCCACACTTGACAAGAGGGAGCAAGTTGAAAGACAAGAGAAGAAAGAGCTAAAGAGAATGAAGAAGGCTGAAATGAAGGCTCAAATTGAAGCTATCATGGAACAAGTCTCTCCATCCTCTCTAGCTAAGGAAGATGCCATGTACTCCAAGGGTAAGCTCTACAAAGGCAAGTCCTCCTCCACCCGGTGCTTCACATGTGGAAAGAAGGGTCACTACAAGGAAGATTGCCCACAAGGTAAAAAGACCCATTCTCACAAGAAGAAGGAGAAATGGCACTCAAGCTCAAGTGGCTCCTCCAACTCAAGCTCAAGTGAAGATTCAAGTGAAGGATCAAGATCAAGCTCTAGTGATGAAGGAGAATGTCATTTTGCTCTTGTAGCATCAACAAGTGAAGACTCAAATGAGGTAAATCTAGACTCTTTAGATAAAGAATCCTTGATTGATCTCATTCATGATATTTGTGCATCTCTTAAGTCTTCTAAAAAGAAAAAGAAAAAGCTTGCTAAAATTGTTGATAATTTGCATATAGAACTAGATGATCTTGAATATGCAAATTCTTGCTTGCTTATTGATAAAAATGATTGTCTTAGCCAAGTAGACTCTCTTAAACTTGAAAATGCTAGTTTACTTGATAAGATTAAATTTCTAGAAGCTCAACCTCTCATGCCTAATTCTAATGAAGAACATACTTTAATTATTGATTCTCTCATGCATGACATTGATGTTCTTAAATCTGAAAACAAGGACAAAGATTTTGTTTTGCATGAATTAGAACTAGAAAATGCCTCCTTGCTTGCTAAAATCAATGGGCATGAATCTTGTTCTAGTTATACTAATAAAGAGAATGATGTTGCTGCTCTTCATATTGATAGAGATTCTTATTTAACTAAAGCTATTTGCTTAGAAAATGATCTTTTGCATGCTAGAGATAATATCAATAATTTGTCTTCTACTATTGCCTCTCTTATGCATGATAATGATTGTTTGAGATCATCTTTGCAAAGATTCTTAGTTGGTAAGAAGAGTCTTAATGACATCCTACTCAATTCTACTAAACAAATTGGTAGACATGGTTTAGGATATGATAGTAGTCAAGGGAACAACAAAGATAAAGGACCTCCAATATTCCATGGAGAATCCTCTAGTTCCAAGACTATGGGCACATGCAACTATTGCAATGAATTTGGTCATTATGCTACTTGTTGTCCTTTTAGGAAAGCACCCAAGAGAAATAGGACTTGGGTTGCTAAACTAACCCCTCTGGACCCAAAAATATGATTGGGGACCATTTCATCTTTCTTCTTGTAGGTACTTGCAAATGGATTGACATGAGCCATTGAATTGCAAATTGACTTCTCAATCCACATGAAAGAAGAAAGGTGAGATGTGCAGAGGGTGACAACAAGTGGAAAAGAAATGGTAAGCATGAAGGTAATGTTTTTACTGCTTATAACCTGTTCTAACTTGTTTTTGTCAAGTTAGTATGCACTATACATATGGTTTTTGAGTCAAAAGTGGCATTTTGTGTTTCTCTTCACACTCTTGCTGCACTACTAACTTGCTTAGACATGTTTGGATATGGTTTGTATATTTAGCATGCCTCTAGATATGTTTTATGAAAAATATGTGCTTTTTCTACAGTAGTTTTGTCGGCCGAGTTTTGTCCTGTCTAAAACTCGACCGATGGGCACCAATGGGTGTTGCCAACAGCTGCGATCGGCCGAGTTGCCAATACACAGAACTCGACCGATTACACTGTGCACAGAATATAAAGTTGGCTTATTGGATGAGAATTTCCCTCTCAACTAGATTTTCTCAACCAATAGCCTTATTCTTTGGCACTCCTTTGGTACCTTTATATATGCATATTGCCATGTTCTAAATGCCTATCTTGCTTACAACTCTATCTATCTAATTGCTCTAAATTGGTATATCTATATCTTGCAATTTCTTGCTTTGAGTTGTTTTGCAGGTTTTGATGATGATCTCTTTGGATCTCTTGGTTGTGTCTTAAATTGCTTCCGTTGTGCTCTAACTTGCTACATCTATCTAGGTGTATATCTTGTTTTGATACAACCTTGAGGTTCTTAGGGGTAATCATCTTATGGTAAGGATGCATATCTAGTGAGTTATATCCTCTCATGCTTCTAAAATTGCATATCTCTTGGTTTGGATATATCCCTATATCTACTCATAGCTTGCTTTATCTTGTGTATCTCTTGCTATGATCTAGATCCTACTAGTAGTCCTAACTTGTGATATCATCTACTAGTAGTTCACATACATGTAGTTCTAACCTTGTTTATAATTGGAATATTTGCTCATCTATATGCTATGCTTGTATCTTGTCTCATATATGCTCAAGCCTGTTCCTTGAATTGCATATCTACTATCTTGAGTTGCTTGCATAACATTGTGATGCAGGGCACATAGAGCTACATTGTATGTAGAAATTGGAGTATTTTTAAATTTTATGCAGGTTTTGCTCCAATTTCAGTTTTTGCTGCAAGTATAGTGCTTTTTATGCAGAAACACCCTTCTGAGCAAGACTCATTGCTTTGCCATGAGCTCCGACGGTTTTTGGTAAAATTCCATCATCTTGAGGGTCAAAATTGCGATTTATTGTTTTTCTGCAGCACCCTATCTTGCACATTTTTGGGATGTTCAAGTATATGTTTTAACTTGCTTTTCTTTCTATGCTTGGACAAGACCCTATATGTGCTCTTCTACTCTCCTTATATAACTTTTGTTATCTTCTTTCTCTTAACAAGTGGTGTTTCTTAGTTTCTTCACACCCCCACCTTTTTGAAATGACAAAGGGGGAGAAAGATATGTCTTCTTTTAACAACATGGAGAAGGCATGTCTTACATGAAGCAAAGAAGCGTGTCCATGTAAAGGGGAGAAGGTAAATGGGAGAAGACATATATGTGTAGAACATATATGAGTAGAAGACATAGTTTCTATAAATGTTATGAAAGCTAACCATGCAGGAGAAATAGCATCAATTGAGGGGGAGTATGAGAACTCCATGCGCATCAATTGAGGGGGAGCATATGAGCTCAATCCTATTGAAACCCCTAGGTTTCTCCAAAGGTATGATTTTACGTACAAGCTTTCAATACATTTATGGAATGGTTTGTCATCTTCAAAAAGGGGGAGAATGTTGACTCAAGGTCAATTAGGTCAATGTTGACTCACGTCTAAATTGACTAAACCCTTGTTTTGATGATGACTAACCATTCCACATATTGGTGTCTAATGCTTCTACATTGAGTGATTTCAGATTAGGTTTAGACACACTCCAAATGCCCTAACTTGCGCATATCAAATTGGAGAAAAGACAAGTCAAAATAGCTACAAGTGTGCATTTTGGGATCTCTATGTATATGACCTTAGAATTGCTTTGTAATCACTTGTAATGATTGTATGACTTGTAATTAAGCTTAGAAAAATTATTGGGACACAAAAATCCATCGTTTGTACAGTTTATGAAAATTCCAAAATACCCATAACAGGGATTTTGTCGGCCGAATTCCAAACTCGGCCGATCCATATATTCTGGAATTTTCTGGGCAGTCGGCCGAGTTTCCAACTCAGCCGATCCCTGTTCGGTCGAGTTTCTATGGTGGGAAACTCGGCCGATCCACTGATCGGTCCAAGTTGAAAGTCGACCGATCGGCCGAGTTTCTCCAAGGAAACTCGGCCGACAGTCTATCTTTCAGACTTGTCTTTTAGTGGTTCGGCCGAATTACCTTTATGTAAACTCGGCCGATCAGACTGTACTGGAATGCAGAAAAAGCAAATCCAACCGTTGGAGACTTTGTTGGGACCCAAAATAGATCCGTTGCAACTTGTAAAACGGCTATTTTTCGTTCCTAAGTGTTCCCAAAGGCTAAGAGGCATCCCCAACTATAAATAGGACCCCTTGGGCTTCATTCCAAGGTTGAGCATTCATTGCAAACTCTTTGTGAGGTTCCTATTCTATAGTTGAGTGCTTCCTACAGCCTCCTCTCTCTCTCTAAGCTTAATCACTTGCTACATCCATTAGAGTGAGTAGGAAATCTGTAAGAGAGCTAGTCCTATTTGTATATCTTGTGAAGCTCTCACTTCCACCACCTCCCCATCTCTCATTTCCAATCATGAAGATGAAGGTTATCTCTCTTTGCCAAGAGAGGTGAAGAAGAACAAGGGAAGGAGTCCCTTGGTGAAGATCAAGGCCGAAGACTTGGAGCTAGAGTGGGTAAGCCCTTGGAGAAGGCAGAAGACTCAAGCTCAAGTGGGTAAGTCCTTGGTGGAAAGCTTCTCCGAGTGAAGGTGAAGTCAAAGGCGGAAGATCCAAGAAGAGTGGGTAATTCCTGCAAGGCCGAAGACTTGTGCAAGAGTGGGTAAGTCCTTGGAGAAGGCCGAAGACTCTTGCAAAGTGGGTAAGTCCTTGGTAAGGTTGAAGACTCTTTGTATTGGATAGGTAAGTCCTTTGTTGGTCATGTATTGTATGTCTTATTAAGTGAATATAAGAGTGCAATTGTTGGAAGTCCTAGAGGTTGACCTCTCTAGGCAAGTGGACTGACACACTTCTAGTTTGAAGTGTGGAACCACTCTAAATAGCTTGTCTAATTGGTGCATGTTCAATCTCTCTTATCCTTGCTATGCATGATTTAGTTGCACTCAAATTACCTATTTAGCAACCTTATCTTGTCATATAATTTGAAGGTTTAATGAATTTTGTTTAAGTGCTTTCAGCTCTATTCACCCCCCCCCCCTCTAGAGCACCTAAGTCACACATCTAGGATCCAACAAGTGGTATCAGAGCGGGTCTTCTCCAAGCATACTTCTACAAGTAGGAGAAGATGGGTGACTACCTAGGAGGGAGACTCTCTACCAGCCTTCCAATCTTCAATGGGAGCAACTTCCTCTATTGGAGAAGAAGACTTCAATTCTTCATCCAAGGATCAAGTCTCGAGATGTGGCAAATGGTGAACAGCCCATACATTCTACCAAAGACAACCATTGAAGAATGGGATGAAGCCACCTTGATGAAAGCTACCTTGAACGCTAGAGCCATGCACATCCTTTATGCCTCCATGACCCCCACCGAGTTCAACCGGATTTCCTCTTGTGAGACGGCCTATGAGGTATGGAGAAAGCTTTGCATCACTTATGAAGGGACGGATCAAGTGAAGGAAAGCAAAGTCTACATGCTCAAGGGGCTGATTGAAAACTTCAAGATGGGAAAGGAGGAAAGTATAGCCAACATGTACTCAAGGATCAACACCATTGTGAATGGTCTTGCTATTCTAGGTCATCCTATGTCTAGTGGAGAGATCAACTCAAAGATCCTTAGAACTCTTCCCAAGAGGTGGGAATCAAAGGTGACTTCCATTGAAGAAGCAAGGTCACTTAAGGACATCCCCATTGAAGAGCTCATTGGAAATCTACAAGCACATGAAGCCACACTTGACAAGAGGGAGCAAGTTGAAAGACAAGAGAAGAAAGAGCTAAAGAGAATGAAGAAGGCTGAAATGAAGGCTCAAATTGAAGCTATCATGGAACAAGTCTCTCCATCCTCTCTAGCTAAGGAAGATGCCATGTACTCCAAGGGTAAGCTCTACAAAGGCAAGTCCTCCTCCACCCGGTGCTTCACATGTGGAAAGAAGGGTCACTACAAGGAAGATTGCCCACAAGGTAAAAAGACCCATTCTCACAAGAAGAAGGAGAAATGGCACTCAAGCTCAAGTGGCTCCTCCAACTCAAGCTCAAGTGAAGATTCAAGTGAAGGATCAAGATCAAGCTCTAGTGATGAAGGAGAATGTCATTTTGCTCTTGTAGCATCAACAAGTGAAGACTCAAATGAGGTAAATCTAGACTCTTTAGATAAAGAATCCTTGATTGATCTCATTCATGATATTTGTGCATCTCTTAAGTCTTCTAAAAAGAAAAAGAAAAAGCTTGCTAAAATTGTTGATAATTTGCATATAGAACTAGATGATCTTGAATATGCAAATTCTTGCTTGCTTATTGATAAAAATGATTGTCTTAGCCAAGTAGACTCTCTTAAACTTGAAAATGCTAGTTTACTTGATAAGATTAAATTTCTAGAAGCTCAACCTCTCATGCCTAATTCTAATGAAGAACATACTTTAATTATTGATTCTCTCATGCATGACATTGATGTTCTTAAATCTGAAAACAAGGACAAAGATTTTGTTTTGCATGAATTAGAACTAGAAAATGCCTCCTTGCTTGCTAAAATCAATGGGCATGAATCTTGTTCTAGTTATACTAATAAAGAGAATGATGTTGCTGCTCTTCATATTGATAGAGATTCTTATTTAACTAAAGCTATTTGCTTAGAAAATGATCTTTTGCATGCTAGAGATAATATCAATAATTTGTCTTCTACTATTGCCTCTCTTATGCATGATAATGATTGTTTGAGATCATCTTTGCAAAGATTCTTAGTTGGTAAGAAGAGTCTTAATGACATCCTACTCAATTCTACTAAACAAATTGGTAGACATGGTTTAGGATATGATAGTAGTCAAGGGAACAACAAAGATAAAGGACCTCCAATATTCCATGGAGAATCCTCTAGTTCCAAGACTATGGGCACATGCAACTATTGCAATGAATTTGGTCATTATGCTACTTGTTGTCCTTTTAGGAAAGCACCCAAGAGAAATAGGACTTGGGTTGCTAAACTAACCCCTCTGGACCCAAAAATATGATTGGGGACCATTTCATCTTTCTTCTTGTAGGTACTTGCAAATGGATTGACATGAGCCATTGAATTGCAAATTGACTTCTCAATCCACATGAAAGAAGAAAGGTGAGATGTGCAGAGGGTGACAACAAGTGGAAAAGAAATGGTAAGCATGAAGGTAATGTTTTTACTGCTTATAACCTGTTCTAACTTGTTTTTGTCAAGTTAGTATGCACTATACATATGGTTTTTGAGTCAAAAGTGGCATTTTGTGTTTCTCTTCACACTCTTGCTGCACTACTAACTTGCTTAGACATGTTTGGATATGGTTTGTATATTTAGCATGCCTCTAGATATGTTTTATGAAAAATATGTGCTTTTTCTACAGTAGTTTTGTCGGCCGAGTTTTGTCCTGTCTAAAACTCGACCGATGGGCACCAATGGGTGTTGCCAACAGCTGCGATCGGCCGAGTTGCCAATACACAGAACTCGACCGATTACACTGTGCACAGAATATAAAGTTGGCTTATTGGATGAGAATTTCCCTCTCAACTAGATTTTCTCAACCAATAGCCTTATTCTTTGGCACTCCTTTGGTACCTTTATATATGCATATTGCCATGTTCTAAATGCCTATCTTGCTTACAACTCTATCTATCTAATTGCTCTAAATTGGTATATCTATATCTTGCAATTTCTTGCTTTGAGTTGTTTTGCAGGTTTTGATGATGATCTCTTTGGATCTCTTGGTTGTGTCTTAAATTGCTTCCGTTGTGCTCTAACTTGCTACATCTATCTAGGTGTATATCTTGTTTTGATACAACCTTGAGGTTCTTAGGGGTAATCATCTTATGGTAAGGATGCATATCTAGTGAGTTATATCCTCTCATGCTTCTAAAATTGCATATCTCTTGGTTTGGATATATCCCTATATCTACTCATAGCTTGCTTTATCTTGTGTATCTCTTGCTATGATCTAGATCCTACTAGTAGTCCTAACTTGTGATATCATCTACTAGTAGTTCACATACATGTAGTTCTAACCTTGTTTATAATTGGAATATTTGCTCATCTATATGCTATGCTTGTATCTTGTCTCATATATGCTCAAGCCTGTTCCTTGAATTGCATATCTACTATCTTGAGTTGCTTGCATAACATTGTGATGCAGGGCACATAGAGCTACATTGTATGTAGAAATTGGAGTATTTTTAAATTTTATGCAGGTTTTGCTCCAATTTCAGTTTTTGCTGCAAGTATAGTGCTTTTTATGTAGAAACACCCTTCTGAGCAAGACTCATCGCTTTGCCATGAGCTCCGACGGTTTTTGGTAAAATTCCATCATCTTGAGGGTCAAAATTGCGATTTATTGTTTTTCTGCAGCACCCTATCTTGCACATTTTTGGGATGTTCAAGTATATGTTTTAACTTGCTTTTCTTTCTATGCTTGGACAAGACCCTATATGTGCTCTTCTACTCTCCTTATATAACTTTTGTTATCTTCTTTCTCTTAACAAGTGGTGTTTCTTAGTTTCTTCACACCCCCACCTTTTTGAAATGACAAAGGGGGAGAAAGATATGTCTTCTTTTAACAACATGGAGAAGGCATGTCTTACATGAAGCAAAGAAGCGTGTCCATGTAAAGGGGAGAAGGTAAATGGGAGAAGACATATATGTGTAGAACATATATGAGTAGAAGACATAGTTTCTATAAATGTTATGAAAGCTAACCATGCAGGAGAAATAGCATCAATTGAGGGGGAGTATGAGAACTCCATGCGCATCAATTGAGGGGGAGCATATGAGCTCAATCCTATTGAAACCCCTAGGTTTCTCCAAAGGTATGATTTTACGTACAAGCTTTCAATACATTTATGGAATGGTTTGTCATCTTCAAAAAGGGGGAGAATGTTGACTCAAGGTCAATTAGGTCAATGTTGACTCACGTCTAAATTGACTAAACCCTTGTTTTGATGATGACTAACCATTCCACATATTGGTGTCTAATGCTTCTACATTGAGTGATTTCAGATTAGGTTTAGACACACTCCAAATGCCCTAACTTGCGCATATCAAATTGGAGAAAAGACAAGTCAAAATAGCTACAAGTGTGCATTTTGGGATCTCTATGTATATGACCTTAGAATTGCTTTGTAATCACTTGTAATGATTGTATGACTTGTAATTAAGCTTAGAAAAATTATTGGGACACAAAAATCCATCGTTTGTACAGTTTATGAAAATTCCAAAATACCCATAACAGGGATTTTGTCGGCCGAATTCCAAACTCGGCCGATCCATATATTCTGGAATTTTCTGGGCAGTCGGCCGAGTTTCCAACTCAGCCGATCCCTGTTCGGTCGAGTTTCTATGGTGGGAAACTCGGCCGATCCACTGATCGGTCCAAGTTGAAAGTCGACCGATCGGCCGAGTTTCTCCAAGGAAACTCGGCCGACAGTCTATCTTTCAGACTTGTCTTTTAGTGGTTCGGCCGAATTACCTTTATGTAAACTCGGCCGATCAGACTGTACTGGAATGCAGAAAAAGCAAATCCAACCGTTGGAGACTTTGTTGGGACCCAAAATAGATCTGTTGCAACTTGTAAAACGGCTATTTTTCGTTCCTAAGTGTTCCCAAAGGCTAAGAGGCATCCCCAACTATAAATAGGACCCCTTGGGCTTCATTCCAAGGTTGAGCATTCATTGCAAACTCTTTGTGAGGTTCCTATTCTATAGTTGAGTGCTTCCTACAGCCTCCTCTCTCTCTCTAAGCTTAATCACTTGCTACATCCATTAGAGTGAGTAGGAAATCTGTAAGAGAGCTAGTCCTATTTGTATATCTTGTGAAGCTCTCACTTCCACCACCTCCCCATCTCTCATTTCCAATCATGAAGATGAAGGTTATCTCTCTTTGCCAAGAGAGGTGAAGAAGAACAAGGGAAGGAGTCCCTTGGTGAAGATCAAGGCCGAAGACTTGGAGCTAGAGTGGGTAAGCCCTTGGAGAAGGCAGAAGACTCAAGCTCAAGTGGGTAAGTCCTTGGTGGAAAGCTTCTCCGAGTGAAGGTGAAGTCAAAGGCGGAAGATCCAAGAAGAGTGGGTAATTCCTGCAAGGCCGAAGACTTGTGCAAGAGTGGGTAAGTCCTTGGAGAAGGCCGAAGACTCTTGCAAAGTGGGTAAGTCCTTGGTAAGGTTGAAGACTCTTTGTATTGGATAGGTAAGTCCTTTGTTGGTCATGTATTGTATGTCTTATTAAGTGAATATAAGAGTGCAATTGTTGGAAGTCCTAGAGGTTGACCTCTCTAGGCAAGTGGACTGACACACTTCTAGTTTGAAGTGTGGAACCACTCTAAATAGCTTGTCTAATTGGTGCATGTTCAATCTCTCTTATCCTTGCTATGCATGATTTAGTTGCACTCAAATTACCTATTTAGCAACCTTATCTTGTCATATAATTTGAAGGTTTAATGAATTTTGTTTAAGTGCTTTCAGCTCTATTCACCCCCCCCCTCTAGAGCACCTAAGTCACACATCTAGGATCCAACAAGTGGTATCAGAGCGGGTCTTCTCCAAGCATACTTCTACAAGTAGGAGAAGATGGGTGACTACCTAGGAGGGAGACTCTCTACCAGCCTTCCAATCTTCAATGGGAGCAACTTCCTCTATTGGAGAAGAAGACTTCAATTCTTCATCCAAGGATCAAGTCTCGAGATGTGGCAAATGGTGAACAGCCCATACATTCTACCAAAGACAACCATTGAAGAATGGGATGAAGCCACCTTGATGAAAGCTACCTTGAACGCTAGAGCCATGCACATCCTTTATGCCTCCATGACCCCCACCGAGTTCAACCGGATTTCCTCTTGTGAGACGGCCTATGAGGTATGGAGAAAGCTTTGCATCACTTATGAAGGGACGGATCAAGTGAAGGAAAGCAAAGTCTACATGCTCAAGGGGCTGATTGAAAACTTCAAGATGGGAAAGGAGGAAAGTATAGCCAACATGTACTCAAGGATCAACACCATTGTGAATGGTCTTGCTATTCTAGGTCATCCTATGTCTAGTGGAGAGATCAACTCAAAGATCCTTAGAACTCTTCCCAAGAGGTGGGAATCAAAGGTGACTTCCATTGAAGAAGCAAGGTCACTTAAGGACATCCCCATTGAAGAGCTCATTGGAAATCTACAAGCACATGAAGCCACACTTGACAAGAGGGAGCAAGTTGAAAGACAAGAGAAGAAAGAGCTAAAGAGAATGAAGAAGGCTGAAATGAAGGCTCAAATTGAAGCTATCATGGAACAAGTCTCTCCATCCTCTCTAGCTAAGGAAGATGCCATGTACTCCAAGGGTAAGCTCTACAAAGGCAAGTCCTCCTCCACCCGGTGCTTCACATGTGGAAAGAAGGGTCACTACAAGGAAGATTGCCCACAAGGTAAAAAGACCCATTCTCACAAGAAGAAGGAGAAATGGCACTCAAGCTCAAGTGGCTCCTCCAACTCAAGCTCAAGTGAAGATTCAAGTGAAGGATCAAGATCAAGCTCTAGTGATGAAGGAGAATGTCATTTTGCTCTTGTAGCATCAACAAGTGAAGACTCAAATGAGGTAAATCTAGACTCTTTAGATAAAGAATCCTTGATTGATCTCATTCATGATATTTGTGCATCTCTTAAGTCTTCTAAAAAGAAAAAGAAAAAGCTTGCTAAAATTGTTGATAATTTGCATATAGAACTAGATGATCTTGAATATGCAAATTCTTGCTTGCTTATTGATAAAAATGATTGTCTTAGCCAAGTAGACTCTCTTAAACTTGAAAATGCTAGTTTACTTGATAAGATTAAATTTCTAGAAGCTCAACCTCTCATGCCTAATTCTAATGAAGAACATACTTTAATTATTGATTCTCTCATG
Organism: Alisma plantago-aquatica; assembly: GCA_963693085.1. Lineage (NCBI taxonomy): Eukaryota > Viridiplantae > Streptophyta > Magnoliopsida > Alismatales > Alismataceae > Alisma > Alisma plantago-aquatica. Next base: position 1,590,023,566 of record OY856409.1, read on the forward strand.
CATGACATTGATGTTCTTAAATCTGAAAACAAGGACAAAGATTTTGTTTTGCATGAATTAGAACTAGAAAATGCCTCCTTGCTTGCTAAAATCAATGGGCATGAATCTTGTTCTAGTTATACTAATAAAGAGAATGATGTTGCTGCTCTTCATATTGATAGAGATTCTTATTTAACTAAAGCTATTTGCTTAGAAAATGATCTTTTGCATGCTAGAGATAATATCAATAATTTGTCTTCTACTATTGCCTCTCTTATGCATGATAATGATTGTTTGAGATCATCTTTGCAAAGATTCTTAGTTGGTAAGAAGAGTCTTAATGACATCCTACTCAATTCTACTAAACAAATTGGTAGACATGGTTTAGGATATGATAGTAGTCAAGGGAACAACAAAGATAAAGGACCTCCAATATTCCATGGAGAATCCTCTAGTTCCAAGACTATGGGCACATGCAACTATTGCAATGAATTTGGTCATTATGCTACTTGTTGTCCTTTTAGGAAAGCACCCAAGAGAAATAGGACTTGGGTTGCTAAACTAACCCCTCTGGACCCAAAAATATGATTGGGGACCATTTCATCTTTCTTCTTGTAGGTACTTGCAAATGGATTGACATGAGCCATTGAATTGCAAATTGACTTCTCAATCCACATGAAAGAAGAAAGGTGAGATGTGCAGAGGGTGACAACAAGTGGAAAAGAAATGGTAAGCATGAAGGTAATGTTTTTACTGCTTATAACCTGTTCTAACTTGTTTTTGTCAAGTTAGTATGCACTATACATATGGTTTTTGAGTCAAAAGTGGCATTTTGTGTTTCTCTTCACACTCTTGCTGCACTACTAACTTGCTTAGACATGTTTGGATATGGTTTGTATATTTAGCATGCCTCTAGATATGTTTTATGAAAAATATGTGCTTTTTCTACAGTAGTTTTGTCGGCCGAGTTTTGTCCTGTCTAAAACTCGACCGATGGGCACCAATGGGTGTTGCCAACAGCTGCGATCGGCCGAGTTGCCAATACACAGAACTCGACCGATTACACTGTGCACAGAATATAAAGTTGGCTTATTGGATGAGAATTTCCCTCTCAACTAGATTTTCTCAACCAATAGCCTTATTCTTTGGCACTCCTTTGGTACCTTTATATATGCATATTGCCATGTTCTAAATGCCTATCTTGCTTACAACTCTATCTATCTAATTGCTCTAAATTGGTATATCTATATCTTGCAATTTCTTGCTTTGAGTTGTTTTGCAGGTTTTGATGATGATCTCTTTGGATCTCTTGGTTGTGTCTTAAATTGCTTCCGTTGTGCTCTAACTTGCTACATCTATCTAGGTGTATATCTTGTTTTGATACAACCTTGAGGTTCTTAGGGGTAATCATCTTATGGTAAGGATGCATATCTAGTGAGTTATATCCTCTCATGCTTCTAAAATTGCATATCTCTTGGTTTGGATATATCCCTATATCTACTCATAGCTTGCTTTATCTTGTGTATCTCTTGCTATGATCTAGATCCTACTAGTAGTCCTAACTTGTGATATCATCTACTAGTAGTTCACATACATGTAGTTCTAACCTTGTTTATAATTGGAATATTTGCTCATCTATATGCTATGCTTGTATCTTGTCTCATATATGCTCAAGCCTGTTCCTTGAATTGCATATCTACTATCTTGAGTTGCTTGCATAACATTGTGATGCAGGGCACATAGAGCTACATTGTATGTAGAAATTGGAGTATTTTTAAATTTTATGCAGGTTTTGCTCCAATTTCAGTTTTTGCTGCAAGTATAGTGCTTTTTATGCAGAAACACCCTTCTGAGCAAGACTCATTGCTTTGCCATGAGCTCCGACGGTTTTTGGTAAAATTCCATCATCTTGAGGGTCAAAATTGCGATTTATTGTTTTTCTGCAGCACCCTATCTTGCACATTTTTGGGATGTTCAAGTATATGTTTTAACTTGCTTTTCTTTCTATGCTTGGACAAGACCCTATATGTGCTCTTCTACTCTCCTTATATAACTTTTGTTATCTTCTTTCTCTTAACAAGTGGTGTTTCTTAGTTTCTTCACACCCCCACCTTTTTGAAATGACAAAGGGGGAGAAAGATATGTCTTCTTTTAACAACATGGAGAAGGCATGTCTTACATGAAGCAAAGAAGCGTGTCCATGTAAAGGGGAGAAGGTAAATGGGAGAAGACATATATGTGTAGAACATATATGAGTAGAAGACATAGTTTCTATAAATGTTATGAAAGCTAACCATGCAGGAGAAATAGCATCAATTGAGGGGGAGTATGAGAACTCCATGCGCATCAATTGAGGGGGAGCATATGAGCTCAATCCTATTGAAACCCCTAGGTTTCTCCAAAGGTATGATTTTACGTACAAGCTTTCAATACATTTATGGAATGGTTTGTCATCTTCAAAAAGGGGGAGAATGTTGACTCAAGGTCAATTAGGTCAATGTTGACTCACGTCTAAATTGACTAAACCCTTGTTTTGATGATGACTAACCATTCCACATATTGGTGTCTAATGCTTCTACATTGAGTGATTTCAGATTAGGTTTAGACACACTCCAAATGCCCTAACTTGCGCATATCAAATTGGAGAAAAGACAAGTCAAAATAGCTACAAGTGTGCATTTTGGGATCTCTATGTATATGACCTTAGAATTGCTTTGTAATCACTTGTAATGATTGTATGACTTGTAATTAAGCTTAGAAAAATTATTGGGACACAAAAATCCATCGTTTGTACAGTTTATGAAAATTCCAAAATACCCATAACAGGGATTTTGTCGGCCGAATTCCAAACTCGGCCGATCCATATATTCTGGAATTTTCTGGGCAGTCGGCCGAGTTTCCAACTCAGCCGATCCCTGTTCGGTCGAGTTTCTATGGTGGGAAACTCGGCCGATCCACTGATCGGTCCAAGTTGAAAGTCGACCGATCGGCCGAGTTTCTCCAAGGAAACTCGGCCGACAGTCTATCTTTCAGACTTGTCTTTTAGTGGTTCGGCCGAATTACCTTTATGTAAACTCGGCCGATCAGACTGTACTGGAATGCAGAAAAAGCAAATCCAACCGTTGGAGACTTTGTTGGGACCCAAAATAGATCCGTTGCAACTTGTAAAACGGCTATTTTTCGTTCCTAAGTGTTCCCAAAGGCTAAGAGGCATCCCCAACTATAAATAGGACCCCTTGGGCTTCATTCCAAGGTTGAGCATTCATTGCAAACTCTTTGTGAGGTTCCTATTCTATAGTTGAGTGCTTCCTACAGCCTCCTCTCTCTCTCTAAGCTTAATCACTTGCTACATCCATTAGAGTGAGTAGGAAATCTGTAAGAGAGCTAGTCCTATTTGTATATCTTGTGAAGCTCTCACTTCCACCACCTCCCCATCTCTCATTTCCAATCATGAAGATGAAGGTTATCTCTCTTTGCCAAGAGAGGTGAAGAAGAACAAGGGAAGGAGTCCCTTGGTGAAGATCAAGGCCGAAGACTTGGAGCTAGAGTGGGTAAGCCCTTGGAGAAGGCAGAAGACTCAAGCTCAAGTGGGTAAGTCCTTGGTGGAAAGCTTCTCCGAGTGAAGGTGAAGTCAAAGGCGGAAGATCCAAGAAGAGTGGGTAATTCCTGCAAGGCCGAAGACTTGTGCAAGAGTGGGTAAGTCCTTGGAGAAGGCCGAAGACTCTTGCAAAGTGGGTAAGTCCTTGGTAAGGTTGAAGACTCTTTGTATTGGATAGGTAAGTCCTTTGTTGGTCATGTATTGTATGTCTTATTAAGTGAATATAAGAGTGCAATTGTTGGAAGTCCTAGAGGTTGACCTCTCTAGGCAAGTGGACTGACACACTTCTAGTTTGAAGTGTGGAACCACTCTAAATAGCTTGTCTAATTGGTGCATGTTCAATCTCTCTTATCCTTGCTATGCATGATTTAGTTGCACTCAAATTACCTATTTAGCAACCTTATCTTGTCATATAATTTGAAGGTTTAATGAATTTTGTTTAAGTGCTTTCAGCTCTATTCACCCCCCCCCCTCTAGAGCACCTAAGTCACACATCTAGGATCCAACAAGTGGTATCAGAGCGGGTCTTCTCCAAGCATACTTCTACAAGTAGGAGAAGATGGGTGACTACCTAGGAGGGAGACTCTCTACCAGCCTTCCAATCTTCAATGGGAGCAACTTCCTCTATTGGAGAAGAAGACTTCAATTCTTCATCCAAGGATCAAGTCTCGAGATGTGGCAAATGGTGAACAGCCCATACATTCTACCAAAGACAACCATTGAAGAATGGGATGAAGCCACCTTGATGAAAGCTACCTTGAACGCTAGAGCCATGCACATCCTTTATGCCTCCATGACCCCCACCGAGTTCAACCGGATTTCCTCTTGTGAGACGGCCTATGAGGTATGGAGAAAGCTTTGCATCACTTATGAAGGGACGGATCAAGTGAAGGAAAGCAAAGTCTACATGCTCAAGGGGCTGATTGAAAACTTCAAGATGGGAAAGGAGGAAAGTATAGCCAACATGTACTCAAGGATCAACACCATTGTGAATGGTCTTGCTATTCTAGGTCATCCTATGTCTAGTGGAGAGATCAACTCAAAGATCCTTAGAACTCTTCCCAAGAGGTGGGAATCAAAGGTGACTTCCATTGAAGAAGCAAGGTCACTTAAGGACATCCCCATTGAAGAGCTCATTGGAAATCTACAAGCACATGAAGCCACACTTGACAAGAGGGAGCAAGTTGAAAGACAAGAGAAGAAAGAGCTAAAGAGAATGAAGAAGGCTGAAATGAAGGCTCAAATTGAAGCTATCATGGAACAAGTCTCTCCATCCTCTCTAGCTAAGGAAGATGCCATGTACTCCAAGGGTAAGCTCTACAAAGGCAAGTCCTCCTCCACCCGGTGCTTCACATGTGGAAAGAAGGGTCACTACAAGGAAGATTGCCCACAAGGTAAAAAGACCCATTCTCACAAGAAGAAGGAGAAATGGCACTCAAGCTCAAGTGGCTCCTCCAACTCAAGCTCAAGTGAAGATTCAAGTGAAGGATCAAGATCAAGCTCTAGTGATGAAGGAGAATGTCATTTTGCTCTTGTAGCATCAACAAGTGAAGACTCAAATGAGGTAAATCTAGACTCTTTAGATAAAGAATCCTTGATTGATCTCATTCATGATATTTGTGCATCTCTTAAGTCTTCTAAAAAGAAAAAGAAAAAGCTTGCTAAAATTGTTGATAATTTGCATATAGAACTAGATGATCTTGAATATGCAAATTCTTGCTTGCTTATTGATAAAAATGATTGTCTTAGCCAAGTAGACTCTCTTAAACTTGAAAATGCTAGTTTACTTGATAAGATTAAATTTCTAGAAGCTCAACCTCTCATGCCTAATTCTAATGAAGAACATACTTTAATTATTGATTCTCTCATGCATGACATTGATGTTCTTAAATCTGAAAACAAGGACAAAGATTTTGTTTTGCATGAATTAGAACTAGAAAATGCCTCCTTGCTTGCTAAAATCAATGGGCATGAATCTTGTTCTAGTTATACTAATAAAGAGAATGATGTTGCTGCTCTTCATATTGATAGAGATTCTTATTTAACTAAAGCTATTTGCTTAGAAAATGATCTTTTGCATGCTAGAGATAATATCAATAATTTGTCTTCTACTATTGCCTCTCTTATGCATGATAATGATTGTTTGAGATCATCTTTGCAAAGATTCTTAGTTGGTAAGAAGAGTCTTAATGACATCCTACTCAATTCTACTAAACAAATTGGTAGACATGGTTTAGGATATGATAGTAGTCAAGGGAACAACAAAGATAAAGGACCTCCAATATTCCATGGAGAATCCTCTAGTTCCAAGACTATGGGCACATGCAACTATTGCAATGAATTTGGTCATTATGCTACTTGTTGTCCTTTTAGGAAAGCACCCAAGAGAAATAGGACTTGGGTTGCTAAACTAACCCCTCTGGACCCAAAAATATGATTGGGGACCATTTCATCTTTCTTCTTGTAGGTACTTGCAAATGGATTGACATGAGCCATTGAATTGCAAATTGACTTCTCAATCCACATGAAAGAAGAAAGGTGAGATGTGCAGAGGGTGACAACAAGTGGAAAAGAAATGGTAAGCATGAAGGTAATGTTTTTACTGCTTATAACCTGTTCTAACTTGTTTTTGTCAAGTTAGTATGCACTATACATATGGTTTTTGAGTCAAAAGTGGCATTTTGTGTTTCTCTTCACACTCTTGCTGCACTACTAACTTGCTTAGACATGTTTGGATATGGTTTGTATATTTAGCATGCCTCTAGATATGTTTTATGAAAAATATGTGCTTTTTCTACAGTAGTTTTGTCGGCCGAGTTTTGTCCTGTCTAAAACTCGACCGATGGGCACCAATGGGTGTTGCCAACAGCTGCGATCGGCCGAGTTGCCAATACACAGAACTCGACCGATTACACTGTGCACAGAATATAAAGTTGGCTTATTGGATGAGAATTTCCCTCTCAACTAGATTTTCTCAACCAATAGCCTTATTCTTTGGCACTCCTTTGGTACCTTTATATATGCATATTGCCATGTTCTAAATGCCTATCTTGCTTACAACTCTATCTATCTAATTGCTCTAAATTGGTATATCTATATCTTGCAATTTCTTGCTTTGAGTTGTTTTGCAGGTTTTGATGATGATCTCTTTGGATCTCTTGGTTGTGTCTTAAATTGCTTCCGTTGTGCTCTAACTTGCTACATCTATCTAGGTGTATATCTTGTTTTGATACAACCTTGAGGTTCTTAGGGGTAATCATCTTATGGTAAGGATGCATATCTAGTGAGTTATATCCTCTCATGCTTCTAAAATTGCATATCTCTTGGTTTGGATATATCCCTATATCTACTCATAGCTTGCTTTATCTTGTGTATCTCTTGCTATGATCTAGATCCTACTAGTAGTCCTAACTTGTGATATCATCTACTAGTAGTTCACATACATGTAGTTCTAACCTTGTTTATAATTGGAATATTTGCTCATCTATATGCTATGCTTGTATCTTGTCTCATATATGCTCAAGCCTGTTCCTTGAATTGCATATCTACTATCTTGAGTTGCTTGCATAACATTGTGATGCAGGGCACATAGAGCTACATTGTATGTAGAAATTGGAGTATTTTTAAATTTTATGCAGGTTTTGCTCCAATTTCAGTTTTTGCTGCAAGTATAGTGCTTTTTATGCAGAAACACCCTTCTGAGCAAGACTCATTGCTTTGCCATGAGCTCCGACGGTTTTTGGTAAAATTCCATCATCTTGAGGGTCAAAATTGCGATTTATTGTTTTTCTGCAGCACCCTATCTTGCACATTTTTGGGATGTTCAAGTATATGTTTTAACTTGCTTTTCTTTCTATGCTTGGACAAGACCCTATATGTGCTCTTCTACTCTCCTTATATAACTTTTGTTATCTTCTTTCTCTTAACAAGTGGTGTTTCTTAGTTTCTTCACACCCCCACCTTTTTGAAATGACAAAGGGGGAGAAAGATATGTCTTCTTTTAACAACATGGAGAAGGCATGTCTTACATGAAGCAAAGAAGCGTGTCCATGTAAAGGGGAGAAGGTAAATGGGAGAAGACATATATGTGTAGAACATATATGAGTAGAAGACATAGTTTCTATAAATGTTATGAAAGCTAACCATGCAGGAGAAATAACATCAATTGAGGGGGAGTATGAGAACTCCATGCGCATCAATTGAGGGGGAGCATATGAGCTCAATCCTATTGAAACCCCTAGGTTTCTCCAAAGGTATGATTTTACGTACAAGCTTTCAATACATTTATGGAATGGTTTGTCATCTTCAAAAAGGGGGAGAATGTTGACTCAAGGTCAATTAGGTCAATGTTGACTCACGTCTAAATTGACTAAACCCTTGTTTTGATGATGACTAACCATTCCACATATTGGTGTCTAATGCTTCTACATTGAGTGATTTCAGATTAGGTTTAGACACACTCCAAATGCCCTAACTTGCGCATATCAAATTGGAGAAAAGACAAGTCAAAATAGCTACAAGTGTGCATTTTGGGATCTCTATGTATATGACCTTAGAATTGCTTTGTAATCACTTGTAATGATTGTATGACTTGTAATTAAGCTTAGAAAAATTATTGGGACACAAAAATCCATCGTTTGTACAGTTTATGAAAATTCCAAAATACCCATAACAGGGATTTTGTCGGCCGAATTCCAAACTCGGCCGATCCATATATTCTGGAATTTTCTGGGCAGTCGGCCGAGTTTCCAACTCAGCCGATCCCTGTTCGGTCGAGTTTCTATGGTGGGAAACTCGGCCGATCCACTGATCGGTCCAAGTTGAAAGTCGACCGATCGGCCGAGTTTCTCCAAGGAAACTCGGCCGACAGTCTATCTTTCAGACTTGTCTTTTAGTGGTTCGGCCGAATTACCTTTATGTAAACTCGGCCGATCAGACTGTACTGGAATGCAGAAAAAGCAAATCCAACCGTTGGAGACTTTGTTGGGACCCAAAATAGATCCGTTGCAACTTGTAAAACGGCTATTTTTCGTTCCTAAGTGTTCCCAAAGGCTAAGAGGCATCCCCAACTATAAATAGGACCCCTTGGGCTTCATTCCAAGGTTGAGCATTCATTGCAAACTCTTTGTGAGGTTCCTATTCTATAGTTGAGTGCTTCCTACAGCCTCCTCTCTCTCTCTAAGCTTAATCACTTGCTACATCCATTAGAGTGAGTAGGAAATCTGTAAGAGAGCTAGTCCTATTTGTATATCTTGTGAAGCTCTCACTTCCACCACCTCCCCATCTCTCATTTCCAATCATGAAGATGAAGGTTATCTCTCTTTGCCAAGAGAGGTGAAGAAGAACAAGGGAAGGAGTCCCTTGGTGAAGATCAAGGCCGAAGACTTGGAGCTAGAGTGGGTAAGCCCTTGGAGAAGGCAGAAGACTCAAGCTCAAGTGGGTAAGTCCTTGGTGGAAAGCTTCTCCGAGTGAAGGTGAAGTCAAAGGCGGAAGATCCAAGAAGAGTGGGTAATTCCTGCAAGGCCGAAGACTTGTGCAAGAGTGGGTAAGTCCTTGGAGAAGGCCGAAGACTCTTGCAAAGTGGGTAAGTCCTTGGTAAGGTTGAAGACTCTTTGTATTGGATAGGTAAGTCCTTTGTTGGTCATGTATTGTATGTCTTATTAAGTGAATATAAGAGTGCAATTGTTGGAAGTCCTAGAGGTTGACCTCTCTAGGCAAGTGGACTGACACACTTCTAGTTTGAAGTGTGGAACCACTCTAAATAGCTTGTCTAATTGGTGCATGTTCAATCTCTCTTATCCTTGCTATGCATGATTTAGTTGCACTCAAATTACCTATTTAGCAACCTTATCTTGTCATATAATTTGAAGGTTTAATGAATTTTGTTTAAGTGCTTTCAGCTCTATTCACCCCCCCCCCTCTAGAGCACCTAAGTCACACATCTAGGATCCAACAAGTGGTATCAGAGCGGGTCTTCTCCAAGCATACTTCTACAAGTAGGAGAAGATGGGTGACTACCTAGGAGGGAGACTCTCTACCAGCCTTCCAATCTTCAATGGGAGCAACTTCCTCTATTGGAGAAGAAGACTTCAATTCTTCATCCAAGGATCAAGTCTCGAGATGTGGCAAATGGTGAACAGCCCATACATTCTACCAAAGACAACCATTGAAGAATGGGATGAAGCCACCTTGATGAAAGCTACCTTGAACGCTAGAGCCATGCACATCCTTTATGCCTCCATGACCCCCACCGAGTTCAACCGGATTTCCTCTTGTGAGACGGCCTATGAGGTATGGAGAAAGCTTTGCATCACTTATGAAGGGACGGATCAAGTGAAGGAAAGCAAAGTCTACATGCTCAAGGGGCTGATTGAAAACTTCAAGATGGGAAAGGAGGAAAGTATAGCCAACATGTACTCAAGGATCAACACCATTGTGAATGGTCTTGCTATTCTAGGTCATCCTATGTCTAGTGGAGAGATCAACTCAAAGATCCTTAGAACTCTTCCCAAGAGGTGGGAATCAAAGGTGACTTCCATTGAAGAAGCAAGGTCACTTAAGGACATCCCCATTGAAGAGCTCATTGGAAATCTACAAGCACATGAAGCCACACTTGACAAGAGGGAGCAAGTTGAAAGACAAGAGAAGAAAGAGCTAAAGAGAATGAAGAAGGCTGAAATGAAGGCTCAAATTGAAGCTATCATGGAACAAGTCTCTCCATCCTCTCTAGCTAAGGAAGATGCCATGTACTCCAAGGGTAAGCTCTACAAAGGCAAGTCCTCCTCCACCCGGTGCTTCACATGTGGAAAGAAGGGTCACTACAAGGAAGATTGCCCACAAGGTAAAAAGACCCATTCTCACAAGAAGAAGGAGAAATGGCACTCAAGCTCAAGTGGCTCCTCCAACTCAAGCTCAAGTGAAGATTCAAGTGAAGGATCAAGATCAAGCTCTAGTGATGAAGGAGAATGTCATTTTGCTCTTGTAGCATCAACAAGTGAAGACTCAAATGAGGTAAATCTAGACTCTTTAGATAAAGAATCCTTGATTGATCTCATTCATGATATTTGTGCATCTCTTAAGTCTTCTAAAAAGAAAAAGAAAAAGCTTGCTAAAATTGTTGATAATTTGCATATAGAACTAGATGATCTTGAATATGCAAATTCTTGCTTGCTTATTGATAAAAATGATTGTCTTAGCCAAGTAGACTCTCTTAAACTTGAAAATGCTAGTTTACTTGATAAGATTAAATTTCTAGAAGCTCAACCTCTCATGCCTAATTCTAATGAAGAACATACTTTAATTATTGATTCTCTCATGCATGACATTGATGTTCTTAAATCTGAAAACAAGGACAAAGATTTTGTTTTGCATGAATTAGAACTAGAAAATGCCTCCTTGCTTGCTAAAATCAATGGGCATGAATCTTGTTCTAGTTATACTAATAAAGAGAATGATGTTGCTGCTCTTCATATTGATAGAGATTCTTATTTAACTAAAGCTATTTGCTTAGAAAATGATCTTTTGCATGCTAGAGATAATATCAATAATTTGTCTTCTACTATTGCCTCTCTTATGCATGATAATGATTGTTTGAGATCATCTTTGCAAAGATTCTTAGTTGGTAAGAAGAGTCTTAATGACATCCTACTCAATTCTACTAAACAAATTGGTAGACATGGTTTAGGATATGATAGTAGTCAAGGGAACAACAAAGATAAAGGACCTCCAATATTCCATGGAGAATCCTCTAGTTCCAAGACTATGGGCACATGCAACTATTGCAATGAATTTGGTCATTATGCTACTTGTTGTCCTTTTAGGAAAGCACCCAAGAGAAATAGGACTTGGGTTGCTAAACTAACCCCTCTGGACCCAAAAATATGATTGGGGACCATTTCATCTTTCTTCTTGTAGGTACTTGCAAATGGATTGACATGAGCCATTGAATTGCAAATTGACTTCTCAATCCACATGAAAGAAGAAAGGTGAGATGTGCAGAGGGTGACAACAAGTGGAAAAGAAATGGTAAGCATGAAGGTAATGTTTTTACTGCTTATAACCTGTTCTAACTTGTTTTTGTCAAGTTAGTATGCACTATACATATGGTTTTTGAGTCAAAAGTGGCATTTTGTGTTTCTCTTCACACTCTTGCTGCACTACTAACTTGCTTAGACATGTTTGGATATGGTTTGTATATTTAGCATGCCTCTAGATATGTTTTATGAAAAATATGTGCTTTTTCTACAGTAGTTTTGTCGGCCGAGTTTTGTCCTGTCTAAAACTCGACCGATGGGCACCAATGGGTGTTGCCAACAGCTGCGATCGGCCGAGTTGCCAATACACAGAACTCGACCGATTACACTGTGCACAGAATATAAAGTTGGCTTATTGGATGAGAATTTCCCTCTCAACTAGATTTTCTCAACCAATAGCCTTATTCTTTGGCACTCCTTTGGTACCTTTATATATGCATATTGCCATGTTCTAAATGCCTATCTTGCTTACAACTCTATCTATCTAATTGCTCTAAATTGGTATATCTATATCTTGCAATTTCTTGCTTTGAGTTGTTTTGCAGGTTTTGATGATGATCTCTTTGGATCTCTTGGTTGTGTCTTAAATTGCTTCCGTTGTGCTCTAACTTGCTACATCTATCTAGGTGTATATCTTGTTTTGATACAACCTTGAGGTTCTTAGGGGTAATCATCTTATGGTAAGGATGCATATCTAGTGAGTTATATCCTCTCATGCTTCTAAAATTGCATATCTCTTGGTTTGGATATATCCCTATATCTACTCATAGCTTGCTTTATCTTGTGTATCTCTTGCTATGATCTAGATCCTACTAGTAGTCCTAACTTGTGATATCATCTACTAGTAGTTCACATACATGTAGTTCTAACCTTGTTTATAATTGGAATATTTGCTCATCTATATGCTATGCTTGTATCTTGTCTCATATATGCTCAAGCCTGTTCCTTGAATTGCATATCTACTATCTTGAGTTGCTTGCATAACATTGTGATGCAGGGCACATAGAGCTACATTGTATGTAGAAATTGGAGTATTTTTAAATTTTATGCAGGTTTTGCTCCAATTTCAGTTTTTGCTGCAAGTATAGTGCTTTTTATGCAGAAACACCCTTCTGAGCAAGACTCATTTCTTTGCCATGAGCTCCGACGGTTTTTGGTAAAATTCCATCATCTTGAGGGTCAAAATTGCGATTTATTGTTTTTCTGCAGCACCCTATCTTGCACATTTTTGGGATGTTCAAGTATATGTTTTAACTTGCTTTTCTTTCTATGCTTGGACAAGACCCTATATGTGCTCTTCTACTCTCCTTATATAACTTTTGTTATCTTCTTTCTCTTAACAAGTGGTGTTTCTTAGTTTCTTCACACCCCCACCTTTTTGAAATGACAAAGGGGGAGAAAGATATGTCTTCTTTTAACAACATGGAGAAGGCATGTCTTACATGAAGCAAAGAAGCGTGTCCATGTAAAGGGGAGAAGGTAAATGGGAGAAGACATATATGTGTAGAACATATATGAGTAGAAGACATAGTTTCTATAAATGTTATGAAAGCTAACCATGCAGGAGAAATAGCATCAATTGAGGGGGAGTATGAGAACTCCATGCGCATCAATTGAGGGGGAGCATATGAGCTCAATCCTATTGAAACCCCTAGGTTTCTCCAAAGGTATGATTTTACGTACAAGCTTTCAATACATTTATGGAATGGTTTGTCATCTTCAAAAAGGGGGAGAATGTTGACTCAAGGTCAATTAGGTCAATGTTGACTCACGTCTAAATTGACTAAACCCTTGTTTTGATGATGACTAACCATTCCACATATTGGTGTCTAATGCTTCTACATTGAGTGATTTCAGATTAGGTTTAGACACACTCCAAATGCCCTAACTTGCGCATATCAAATTGGAGAAAAGACAAGTCAAAATAGCTACAAGTGTGCATTTTGGGATCTCTATGTATATGACCTTAGAATTGCTTTGTAATCACTTGTAATGATTGTATGACTTGTAATTAAGCTTAGAAAAATTATTGGGACACAAAAATCCATCGTTTGTACAGTTTATGAAAATTCCAAAATACCCATAACAGGGATTTTGTCGGCCGAATTCCAAACTCGGCCGATCCATATATTCTGGAATTTTCTGGGCAGTCGGCCGAGTTTCCAACTCAGCCGATCCCTGTTCGGTCGAGTTTCTATGGTGGGAAACTCGGCCGATCCACTGATCGGTCCAAGTTGAAAGTCGACCGATCGGCCGAGTTTCTCCAAGGAAACTCGGCCGACAGTCTATCTTTCAGACTTGTCTTTTAGTGGTTCGGCCGAATTACCTTTATGTAAACTCGGCCGATCAGACTGTACTGGAATGCAGAAAAAGCAAATCCAACCGTTGGAGACTTTGTTGGGACCCAAAATAGATCCGTTGCAACTTGTAAAACGGCTATTTTTCGTTCCTAAGTGTTCCCAAAGGCTAAGAGGCATCCCCAACTATAAATAGGACCCCTTGGGCTTCATTCCAAGGTTGAGCATTCATTGCAAACTCTTTGTGAGGTTCCTATTCTATAGTTGAGTGCTTCCTACAGCCTCCTCTCTCTCTCTAAGCTTAATCACTTGCTACATCCATTAGAGTGAGTAGGAAATCTGTAAGAGAGCTAGTCCTATTTGTATATCTTGTGAAGCTCTCACTTCCACCACCTCCCCATCTCTCATTTCCAATCATGAAGATGAAGGTTATCTCTCTTTGCCAAGAGAGGTGAAGAAGAACAAGGGAAGGAGTCCCTTGGTGAAGATCAAGGCCGAAGACTTGGAGCTAGAGTGGGTAAGCCCTTGGAGAAGGCAGAAGACTCAAGCTCAAGTGGGTAAGTCCTTGGTGGAAAGCTTCTCCGAGTGAAGGTGAAGTCAAAGGCGGAAGATCCAAGAAGAGTGGGTAATTCCTGCAAGGCCGAAGACTTGTGCAAGAGTGGGTAAGTCCTTGGAGAAGGCCGAAGACTCTTGCAAAGTGGGTAATTCCTTGGTAAGGTTGAAGACTCTTTGTATTGGATAGGTAAGTCCTTTGTTGGTCATGTATTGTATGTCTTATTAAGTGAATATAAGAGTGCAATTGTTGGAAGTCCTAGAGGTTGACCTCTCTAGGCAAGTGGACTGACACACTTCTAGTTTGAAGTGTGGAACCACTCTAAATAGCTTGTCTAATTGGTGCATGTTCAATCTCTCTTATCCTTGCTATGCATGATTTAGTTGCACTCAAATTACCTATTTAGCAACCTTATCTTGTCATATAATTTGAAGGTTTAATGAATTTTGTTTAAGTGCTTTCAGCTCTATTCACCCCCCCCCTCTAGAGCACCTAAGTCACACATCTAGGATCCAACAAGTGGTATCAGAGCGGGTCTTCTCCAAGCATACTTCTACAAGTAGGAGAAGATGGGTGACTACCTAGGAGGGAGACTCTCTACCAGCCTTCCAATCTTCAATGGGAGCAACTTCCTCTATTGGAGAAGAAGACTTCAATTCTTCATCCAAGGATCAAGTCTCGAGATGTGGCAAATGGTGAACAGCCCATACATTCTACCAAAGACAACCATTGAAGAATGGGATGAAGCCACCTTGATGAAAGCTACCTTGAACGCTAGAGCCATGCACATCCTTTATGCCTCCATGACCCCCACCGAGTTCAACCGGATTTCCTCTTGTGAGACGGCCTATGAGGTATGGAGAAAGCTTTGCATCACTTATGAAGGGACGGATCAAGTGAAGGAAAGCAAAGTCTACATGCTCAAGGGGCTGATTGAAAACTTCAAGATGGGAAAGGAGGAAAGTATAGCCAACATGTACTCAAGGATCAACACCATTGTGAATGGTCTTGCTATTCTAGGTCATCCTATGTCTAGTGGAGAGATCAACTCAAAGATCCTTAGAACTCTTCCCAAGAGGTGGGAATCAAAGGTGACTTCCATTGAAGAAGCAAGGTCACTTAAGGACATCCCCATTGAAGAGCTCATTGGAAATCTACAAGCACATGAAGCCACACTTGACAAGAGGGAGCAAGTTGAAAGACAAGAGAAGAAAGAGCTAAAGAGAATGAAGAAGGCTGAAATGAAGGCTCAAATTGAAGCTATCATGGAACAAGTCTCTCCATCCTCTCTAGCTAAGGAAGATGCCATGTACTCCAAGGGTAAGCTCTACAAAGGCAAGTCCTCCTCCACCCGGTGCTTCACATGTGGAAAGAAGGGTCACTACAAGGAAGATTGCCCACAAGGTAAAAAGACCCATTCTCACAAGAAGAAGGAGAAATGGCACTCAAGCTCAAGTGGCTCCTCCAACTCAAGCTCAAGTGAAGATTCAAGTGAAGGATCAAGATCAAGCTCTAGTGATGAAGGAGAATGTCATTTTGCTCTTGTAGCATCAACAAGTGAAGACTCAAATGAGGTAAATCTAGACTCTTTAGATAAAGAATCCTTGATTGATCTCATTCATGATATTTGTGCATCTCTTAAGTCTTCTAAAAAGAAAAAGAAAAAGCTTGCTAAAATTGTTGATAATTTGCATATAGAACTAGATGATCTTGAATATGCAAATTCTTGCTTGCTTATTGATAAAAATGATTGTCTTAGCCAAGTAGACTCTCTTAAACTTGAAAATGCTAGTTTACTTGATAAGATTAAATTTCTAGAAGCTCAACCTCTCATGCCTAATTCTAATGAAGAACATACTTTAATTATTGATTCTCTCATGCATGACATTGATGTTCTTAAATCTGAAAACAAGGACAAAGATTTTGTTTTGCATGAATTAGAACTAGAAAATGCCTCCTTGCTTGCTAAAATCAATGGGCATGAATCTTGTTCTAGTTATACTAATAAAGAGAATGATGTTGCTGCTCTTCATATTGATAGAGATTCTTATTTAACTAAAGCTATTTGCTTAGAAAATGATCTTTTGCATGCTAGAGATAATATCAATAATTTGTCTTCTACTATTGCCTCTCTTATGCATGATAATGATTGTTTGAGATCATCTTTGCAAAGATTCTTAGTTGGTAAGAAGAGTCTTAATGACATCCTACTCAATTCTACTAAACAAATTGGTAGACATGGTTTAGGATATGATAGTAGTCAAGGGAACAACAAAGATAAAGGACCTCCAATATTCCATGGAGAATCCTCTAGTTCCAAGACTATGGGCACATGCAACTATTGCAATGAATTTGGTCATTATGCTACTTGTTGTCCTTTTAGGAAAGCACCCAAGAGAAATAGGACTTGGGTTGCTAAACTAACCCCTCTGGACCCAAAAATATGATTGGGGACCATTTCATCTTTCTTCTTGTAGGTACTTGCAAATGGATTGACATGAGCCATTGAATTGCAAATTGACTTCTCAATCCACATGAAAGAAGAAAGGTGAGATGTGCAGAGGGTGACAACAAGTGGAAAAGAAATGGTAAGCATGAAGGTAATGTTTTTACTGCTTATAACCTGTTCTAACTTGTTTTTGTCAAGTTAGTATGCACTATACATATGGTTTTTGAGTCAAAAGTGGCATTTTGTGTTTCTCTTCACACTCTTGCTGCACTACTAACTTGCTTAGACATGTTTGGATATGGTTTGTATATTTAGCATGCCTCTAGATATGTTTTATGAAAAATATGTGCTTTTTCTACAGTAGTTTTGTCGGCCGAGTTTTGTCCTGTCTAAAACTCGACCGATGGGCACCAATGGGTGTTGCCAACAGCTGCGATCGGCCGAGTTGCCAATACACAGAACTCGACCGATTACACTGTGCACAGAATATAAAGTTGGCTTATTGGATGAGAATTTCCCTCTCAACTAGATTTTCTCAACCAATAGCCTTATTCTTTGGCACTCCTTTGGTACCTTTATATATGCATATTGCCATGTTCTAAATGCCTATCTTGCTTACAACTCTATCTATCTAATTGCTCTAAATTGGTATATCTATATCTTGCAATTTCTTGCTTTGAGTTGTTTTGCAGGTTTTGATGATGATCTCTTTGGATCTCTTGGTTGTGTCTTAAATTGCTTCCGTTGTGCTCTAACTTGCTACATCTATCTAGGTGTATATCTTGTTTTGATACAACCTTGAGGTTCTTAGGGGTAATCATCTTATGGTAAGGATGCATATCTAGTGAGTTATATCCTCTCATGCTTCTAAAATTGCATATCTCTTGGTTTGAATATATCCCTATATCTACTCATAGCTTGCTTTATCTTGTGTATCTCTTGCTATGATCTAGATCCTACTAGTAGTCCTAACTTGTGATATCATCTACTAGTAGTTCACATACATGTAGTTCTAACCTTGTTTATAATTGGAATATTTGCTCATCTATATGCTATGCTTGTATCTTGTCTCATATATGCTCAAGCCTGTTCCTTGAATTGCATATCTACTATCTTGAGTTGCTTGCATAACATTGTGATGCAGGGCACATAGAGCTACATTGTATGTAGAAATTGGAGTATTTTTAAATTTTATGCAGGTTTTGCTCCAATTTCAGTTTTTGCTGCAAGTATAGTGCTTTTTATGCAGAAACACCCTTCTGAGCAAGACTCATTGCTTTGCCATGAGCTCCGACGGTTTTTGGTAAAATTCCATCATCTGGAGGGTCAAAATTGCGATTTATTGTTTTTCTGCAGCACCCTATCTTGCACATTTTTGGGATGTTCAAGTATATGTTTTAACTTGCTTTTCTTTCTATGCTTGGACAAGACCCTATATGTGCTCTTCTACTCTCCTTATATAACTTTTGTTATCTTCTTTCTCTTAACAAGTGGTGTTTCTTAGTTTCTTCACACCCCCACCTTTTTGAAATGACAAAGGGGGAGAAAGATATGTCTTCTTTTAACAACATGGAGAAGGCATGTCTTACATGAAGCAAAGAAGCGTGTCCATGTAAAGGGGAGAAGGTAAATGGGAGAAGACATATATGTGTAGAACATATATGAGTAGAAGACATAGTTTCTATAAATGTTATGAAAGCTAACCATGCAGGAGAAATAGCATCAATTGAGGGGGAGTATGAGAACTCCATGCGCATCAATTGAGGGGGAGCATATGAGCTCAATCCTATTGAAACCCCTAGGTTTCTCCAAAGGTATGATTTTACGTACAAGCTTTCAATACATTTATGGAATGGTTTGTCATCTTCAAAAAGGGGGAGAATGTTGACTCAAGGTCAATTAGGTCAATGTTGACTCACGTCTAAATTGACTAAACCCTTGTTTTGATGATGACTAACCATTCCACATATTGGTGTCTAATGCTTCTACATTGAGTGATTTCAGATTAGGTTTAGACACACTCCAAATGCCCTAACTTGCGCATATCAAATTGGAGAAAAGACAAGTCAAAATAGCTACAAGTGTGCATTTTGGGATCTCTATGTATATGACCTTAGAATTGCTTTGTAATCACTTGTAATGATTGTATGACTTGTAATTAAGCTTAGAAAAATTATTGGGACACAAAAATCCATCGTTTGTACAGTTTATGAAAATTCCAAAATACCCATAACAGGGATTTTGTCGGCCGAATTCCAAACTCGGCCGATCCATATATTCTGGAATTTTCTGGGCAGTCGGCCGAGTTTCCAACTCAGCCGATCCCTGTTCGGTCGAGTTTCTATGGTGGGAAACTCGGCCGATCCACTGATCGGTCCAAGTTGAAAGTCGACCGATCGGCCGAGTTTCTCCAAGGAAACTCGGCCGACAGTCTATCTTTCAGACTTGTCTTTTAGTGGTTCGGCCGAATTACCTTTATGTAAACTCGGCCGATCAGACTGTACTGGAATGCAGAAAAAGCAAATCCAACCGTTGGAGACTTTGTTGGGACCCAAAATAGATCCGTTGCAACTTGTAAAACGGCTATTTTTCGTTCCTAAGTGTTCCCAAAGGCTAAGAGGCATCCCCAACTATAAATAGGACCCCTTGGGCTTCATTCCAAGGTTGAGCATTCATTGCAAACTCTTTGTGAGGTTCCTATTCTATAGTTGAGTGCTTCCTACAGCCTCCTCTCTCTCTCTAAGCTTAATCACTTGCTACATCCATTAGAGTGAGTAGGAAATCTGTAAGAGAGCTAGTCCTATTTGTATATCTTGTGAAGCTCTCACTTCCACCACCTCCCCATCTCTCATTTCCAATCATGAAGATGAAGGTTATCTCTCTTTGCCAAGAGAGGTGAAGAAGAACAAGGGAAGGAGTCCCTTGGTGAAGATCAAGGCCGAAGACTTGGAGCTAGAGTGGGTAAGCCCTTGGAGAAGGCAGAAGACTCAAGCTCAAGTGGGTAAGTCCTTGGTGGAAAGCTTCTCCGAGTGAAGGTGAAGTCAAAGGCGGAAGATCCAAGAAGAGTGGGTAATTCCTGCAAGGCCGAAGACTTGTGCAAGAGTGGGTAAGTCCTTGGAGAAGGCCGAAGACTCTTGCAAAGTGGGTAAGTCCTTGGTAAGGTTGAAGACTCTTTGTATTGGATAGGTAAGTCCTTTGTTGGTCATGTATTGTATGTCTTATTAAGTGAATATAAGAGTGCAATTGTTGGAAGTCCTAGAGGTTGACCTCTCTAGGCAAGTGGACTGACACACTTCTAGTTTGAAGTGTGGAACCACTCTAAATAGCTTGTCTAATTGGTGCATGTTCAATCTCTCTTATCCTTGCTATGCATGATTTAGTTGCACTCAAATTACCTATTTAGCAACCTTATCTTGTCATATAATTTGAAGGTTTAATGAATTTTGTTTAAGTGCTTTCAGCTCTATTCACCCCCCCCCTCTAGAGCACCTAAGTCACACATCTAGGATCCAACAAGTGGTATCAGAGCGGGTCTTCTCCAAGCATACTTCTACAAGTAGGAGAAGATGGGTGACTACCTAGGAGGGAGACTCTCTACCAGCCTTCCAATCTTCAATGGGAGCAACTTCCTCTATTGGAGAAGAAGACTTCAATTCTTCATCCAAGGATCAAGTCTCGAGATGTGGCAAATGGTGAACAGCCCATACATTCTACCAAAGACAACCATTGAAGAATGGGATGAAGCCACCTTGATGAAAGCTACCTTGAACGCTAGAGCCATGCACATCCTTTATGCCTCCATGACCCCCACCGAGTTCAACCGGATTTCCTCTTGTGAGACGGCCTATGAGGTATGGAGAAAGCTTTGCATCACTTATGAAGGGACGGATCAAGTGAAGGAAAGCAAAGTCTACATGCTCAAGGGGCTGATTGAAAACTTCAAGATGGGAAAGGAGGAAAGTATAGCCAACATGTACTCAAGGATCAACACCATTGTGAATGGTCTTGCTATTCTAGGTCATCCTATGTCTAGTGGAGAGATCAACTCAAAGATCCTTAGAACTCTTCCCAAGAGGTGGGAATCAAAGGTGACTTCCATTGAAGAAGCAAGGTCACTTAAGGACATCCCCATTGAAGAGCTCATTGGAAATCTACAAGCACATGAAGCCACACTTGACAAGAGGGAGCAAGTTGAAAGACAAGAGAAGAAAGAGCTAAAGAGAATGAAGAAGGC
This sequence comes from Alisma plantago-aquatica, assembly GCA_963693085.1. Classification (NCBI taxonomy): domain Eukaryota; kingdom Viridiplantae; phylum Streptophyta; class Magnoliopsida; order Alismatales; family Alismataceae; genus Alisma; species Alisma plantago-aquatica. Next base: position 1,590,044,709 of record OY856409.1, read on the forward strand.
TGAAATGAAGGCTCAAATTGAAGCTATCATGGAACAAGTCTCTCCATCCTCTCTAGCTAAGGAAGATGCCATGTACTCCAAGGGTAAGCTCTACAAAGGCAAGTCCTCCTCCACCCGGTGCTTCACATGTGGAAAGAAGGGTCACTACAAGGAAGATTGCCCACAAGGTAAAAAGACCCATTCTCACAAGAAGAAGGAGAAATGGCACTCAAGCTCAAGTGGCTCCTCCAACTCAAGCTCAAGTGAAGATTCAAGTGAAGGATCAAGATCAAGATCTAGTGATGAAGGAGAATGTCATTTTGCTCTTGTAGCATCAACAAGTGAAGACTCAAATGAGGTAAATCTAGACTCTTTAGATAAAGAATCCTTGATTGATCTCATTCATGATATTTGTGCATCTCTTAAGTCTTCTAAAAAGAAAAAGAAAAAGCTTGCTAAAATTGTTGATAATTTGCATATAGAACTAGATGATCTTGAATATGCAAATTCTTGCTTGCTTATTGATAAAAATGATTGTCTTAGCCAAGTAGACTCTCTTAAACTTGAAAATGCTAGTTTACTTGATAAGATTAAATTTCTAGAAGCTCAACCTCTCATGCCTAATTCTAATGAAGAACATACTTTAATTATTGATTCTCTCATGCATGACATTGATGTTCTTAAATCTGAAAACAAGGACAAAGATTTTGTTTTGCATGAATTAGAACTAGAAAATGCCTCCTTGCTTGCTAAAATCAATGGGCATGAATCTTGTTCTAGTTATACTAATAAAGAGAATGATGTTGCTGCTCTTCATATTGATAGAGATTCTTATTTAACTAAAGCTATTTGCTTAGAAAATGATCTTTTGCATGCTAGAGATAATATCAATAATTTGTCTTCTACTATTGCCTCTCTTATGCATGATAATGATTGTTTGAGATCATCTTTGCAAAGATTCTTAGTTGGTAAGAAGAGTCTTAATGACATCCTACTCAATTCTACTAAACAAATTGGTAGACATGGTTTAGGATATGATAGTAGTCAAGGGAACAACAAAGATAAAGGACCTCCAATATTCCATGGAGAATCCTCTAGTTCCAAGACTATGGGCACATGCAACTATTGCAATGAATTTGGTCATTATGCTACTTGTTGTCCTTTTAGGAAAGCACCCAAGAGAAATAGGACTTGGGTTGCTAAACTAACCCCTCTGGACCCAAAAATATGATTGGGGACCATTTCATCTTTCTTCTTGTAGGTACTTGCAAATGGATTGACATGAGCCATTGAATTGCAAATTGACTTCTCAATCCACATGAAAGAAGAAAGGTGAGATGTGCAGAGGGTGACAACAAGTGGAAAAGAAATGGTAAGCATGAAGGTAATGTTTTTACTGCTTATAACCTGTTCTAACTTGTTTTTGTCAAGTTAGTATGCACTATACATATGGTTTTTGAGTCAAAAGTGGCATTTTGTGTTTCTCTTCACACTCTTGCTGCACTACTAACTTGCTTAGACATGTTTGGATATGGTTTGTATATTTAGCATGCCTCTAGATATGTTTTATGAAAAATATGTGCTTTTTCTACAGTAGTTTTGTCGGCCGAGTTTTGTCCTGTCTAAAACTCGACCGATGGGCACCAATGGGTGTTGCCAACAGCTGCGATCGGCCGAGTTGCCAATACACAGAACTCGACCGATTACACTGTGCACAGAATATAAAGTTGGCTTATTGGATGAGAATTTCCCTCTCAACTAGATTTTCTCAACCAATAGCCTTATTCTTTGGCACTCCTTTGGTACCTTTATATATGCATATTGCCATGTTCTAAATGCCTATCTTGCTTACAACTCTATCTATCTAATTGCTCTAAATTGGTATATCTATATCTTGCAATTTCTTGCTTTGAGTTGTTTTGCAGGTTTTGATGATGATCTCTTTGGATCTCTTGGTTGTGTCTTAAATTGCTTCCGTTGTGCTCTAACTTGCTACATCTATCTAGGTGTATATCTTGTTTTGATACAACCTTGAGGTTCTTAGGGGTAATCATCTTATGGTAAGGATGCATATCTAGTGAGTTATATCCTCTCATGCTTCTAAAATTGCATATCTCTTGGTTTGGATATATCCCTATATCTACTCATAGCTTGCTTTATCTTGTGTATCTCTTGCTATGATCTAGATCCTACTAGTAGTCCTAACTTGTGATATCATCTACTAGTAGTTCACATACATGTAGTTCTAACCTTGTTTATAATTGGAATATTTGCTCATCTATATGCTATGCTTGTATCTTGTCTCATATATGCTCAAGCCTGTTCCTTGAATTGCATATCTACTATCTTGAGTTGCTTGCATAACATTGTGATGCAGGGCACATAGAGCTACATTGTATGTAGAAATTGGAGTATTTTTAAATTTTATGCAGGTTTTGCTCCAATTTCAGTTTTTGCTGCAAGTATAGTGCTTTTTATGCAGAAACACCCTTCTGAGCAAGACTCATTGCTTTGCCATGAGCTCCGACGGTTTTTGGTAAAATTCCATCATCTGGAGGGTCAAAATTGCGATTTATTGTTTTTCTGCAGCACCCTATCTTGCACATTTTTGGGATGTTCAAGTATATGTTTTAACTTGCTTTTCTTTCTATGCTTGGACAAGACCCTATATGTGCTCTTCTACTCTCCTTATATAACTTTTGTTATCTTCTTTCTCTTAACAAGTGGTGTTTCTTAGTTTCTTCACACCCCCACCTTTTTGAAATGACAAAGGGGGAGAAAGATATGTCTTCTTTTAACAACATGGAGAAGGCATGTCTTACATGAAGCAAAGAAGCGTGTCCATGTAAAGGGGAGAAGGTAAATGGGAGAAGACATATATGTGTAGAACATATATGAGTAGAAGACATAGTTTCTATAAATGTTATGAAAGCTAACCATGCAGGAGAAATAGCATCAATTGAGGGGGAGTATGAGAACTCCATGCGCATCAATTGAGGGGGAGCATATGAGCTCAATCCTATTGAAACCCCTAGGTTTCTCCAAAGGTATGATTTTACGTACAAGCTTTCAATACATTTATGGAATGGTTTGTCATCTTCAAAAAGGGGGAGAATGTTGACTCAAGGTCAATTAGGTCAATGTTGACTCACGTCTAAATTGACTAAACCCTTGTTTTGATGATGACTAACCATTCCACATATTGGTGTCTAATGCTTCTACATTGAGTGATTTCAGATTAGGTTTAGACACACTCCAAATGCCCTAACTTGCGCATATCAAATTGGAGAAAAGACAAGTCAAAATAGCTACAAGTGTGCATTTTGGGATCTCTATGTATATGACCTTAGAATTGCTTTGTAATCACTTGTAATGATTGTATGACTTGTAATTAAGCTTAGAAAAATTATTGGGACACAAAAATCCATCGTTTGTACAGTTTATGAAAATTCCAAAATACCCATAACAGGGATTTTGTCGGCCGAATTCCAAACTCGGCCGATCCATATATTCTGGAATTTTCTGGGCAGTCGGCCGAGTTTCCAACTCAGCCGATCCCTGTTCGGTCGAGTTTCTATGGTGGGAAACTCGGCCGATCCACTGATCGGTCCAAGTTGAAAGTCGACCGATCGGCCGAGTTTCTCCAAGGAAACTCGGCCGACAGTCTATCTTTCAGACTTGTCTTTTAGTGGTTCGGCCGAATTACCTTTATGTAAACTCGGCCGATCAGACTGTACTGGAATGCAGAAAAAGCAAATCCAACCGTTGGAGACTTTGTTGGGACCCAAAATAGATCCGTTGCAACTTGTAAAACGGCTATTTTTCGTTCCTAAGTGTTCCCAAAGGCTAAGAGGCATCCCCAACTATAAATAGGACCCCTTGGGCTTCATTCCAAGGTTGAGCATTCATTGCAAACTCTTTGTGAGGTTCCTATTCTATAGTTGAGTGCTTCCTACAGCCTCCTCTCTCTCTCTAAGCTTAATCACTTGCTACATCCATTAGAGTGAGTAGGAAATCTGTAAGAGAGCTAGTCCTATTTGTATATCTTGTGAAGCTCTCACTTCCACCACCTCCCCATCTCTCATTTCCAATCATGAAGATGAAGGTTATCTCTCTTTGCCAAGAGAGGTGAAGAAGAACAAGGGAAGGAGTCCCTTGGTGAAGATCAAGGCCGAAGACTTGGAGCTAGAGTGGGTAAGCCCTTGGAGAAGGCAGAAGACTCAAGCTCAAGTGGGTAAGTCCTTGGTGGAAAGCTTCTCCGAGTGAAGGTGAAGTCAAAGGCGGAAGATCCAAGAAGAGTGGGTAATTCCTGCAAGGCCGAAGACTTGTGCAAGAGTGGGTAAGTCCTTGGAGAAGGCCGAAGACTCTTGCAAAGTGGGTAATTCCTTGGTAAGGTTGAAGACTCTTTGTATTGGATAGGTAAGTCCTTTGTTGGTCATGTATTGTATGTCTTATTAAGTGAATATAAGAGTGCAATTGTTGGAAGTCCTAGAGGTTGACCTCTCTAGGCAAGTGGACTGACACACTTCTAGTTTGAAGTGTGGAACCACTCTAAATAGCTTGTCTAATTGGTGCATGTTCAATCTCTCTTATCCTTGCTATGCATGATTTAGTTGCACTCAAATTACCTATTTAGCAACCTTATCTTGTCATATAATTTGAAGGTTTAATGAATTTTGTTTAAGTGCTTTCAGCTCTATTCACCCCCCCCCTCTAGAGCACCTAAGTCACACATCTAGGATCCAACAAGTGGTATCAGAGCGGGTCTTCTCCAAGCATACTTCTACAAGTAGGAGAAGATGGGTGACTACCTAGGAGGGAGACTCTCTACCAGCCTTCCAATCTTCAATGGGAGCAACTTCCTCTATTGGAGAAGAAGACTTCAATTCTTCATCCAAGGATCAAGTCTCGAGATGTGGCAAATGGTGAACAGCCCATACATTCTACCAAAGACAACCATTGAAGAATGGGATGAAGCCACCTTGATGAAAGCTACCTTGAACGCTAGAGCCATGCACATCCTTTATGCCTCCATGACCCCCACCGAGTTCAACCGGATTTCCTCTTGTGAGACGGCCTATGAGGTATGGAGAAAGCTTTGCATCACTTATGAAGGGACGGATCAAGTGAAGGAAAGCAAAGTCTACATGCTCAAGGGGCTGATTGAAAACTTCAAGATGGGAAAGGAGGAAAGTATAGCCAACATGTACTCAAGGATCAACACCATTGTGAATGGTCTTGCTATTCTAGGTCATCCTATGTCTAGTGGAGAGATCAACTCAAAGATCCTTAGAACTCTTCCCAAGAGGTGGGAATCAAAGGTGACTTCCATTGAAGAAGCAAGGTCACTTAAGGACATCCCCATTGAAGAGCTCATTGGAAATCTACAAGCACATGAAGCCACACTTGACAAGAGGGAGCAAGTTGAAAGACAAGAGAAGAAAGAGCTAAAGAGAATGAAGAAGGCTGAAATGAAGGCTCAAATTGAAGCTATCATGGAACAAGTCTCTCCATCCTCTCTAGCTAAGGAAGATGCCATGTACTCCAAGGGTAAGCTCTACAAAGGCAAGTCCTCCTCCACCCGGTGCTTCACATGTGGAAAGAAGGGTCACTACAAGGAAGATTGCCCACAAGGTAAAAAGACCCATTCTCACAAGAAGAAGGAGAAATGGCACTCAAGCTCAAGTGGCTCCTCCAACTCAAGCTCAAGTGAAGATTCAAGTGAAGGATCAAGATCAAGCTCTAGTGATGAAGGAGAATGTCATTTTGCTCTTGTAGCATCAACAAGTGAAGACTCAAATGAGGTAAATCTAGACTCTTTAGATAAAGAATCCTTGATTGATCTCATTCATGATATTTGTGCATCTCTTAAGTCTTCTAAAAAGAAAAAGAAAAAGCTTGCTAAAATTGTTGATAATTTGCATATAGAACTAGATGATCTTGAATATGCAAATTCTTGCTTGCTTATTGATAAAAATGATTGTCTTAGCCAAGTAGACTCTCTTAAACTTGAAAATGCTAGTTTACTTGATAAGATTAAATTTCTAGAAGCTCAACCTCTCATGCCTAATTCTAATGAAGAACATACTTTAATTATTGATTCTCTCATGCATGACATTGATGTTCTTAAATCTGAAAACAAGGACAAAGATTTTGTTTTGCATGAATTAGAACTAGAAAATGCCTCCTTGCTTGCTAAAATCAATGGGCATGAATCTTGTTCTAGTTATACTAATAAAGAGAATGATGTTGCTGCTCTTCATATTGATAGAGATTCTTATTTAACTAAAGCTATTTGCTTAGAAAATGATCTTTTGCATGCTAGAGATAATATCAATAATTTGTCTTCTACTATTGCCTCTCTTATGCATGATAATGATTGTTTGAGATCATCTTTGCAAAGATTCTTAGTTGGTAAGAAGAGTCTTAATGACATCCTACTCAATTCTACTAAACAAATTGGTAGACATGGTTTAGGATATGATAGTAGTCAAGGGAACAACAAAGATAAAGGACCTCCAATATTCCATGGAGAATCCTCTAGTTCCAAGACTATGGGCACATGCAACTATTGCAATGAATTTGGTCATTATGCTACTTGTTGTCCTTTTAGGAAAGCACCCAAGAGAAATAGGACTTGGGTTGCTAAACTAACCCCTCTGGACCCAAAAATATGATTGGGGACCATTTCATCTTTCTTCTTGTAGGTACTTGCAAATGGATTGACATGAGCCATTGAATTGCAAATTGACTTCTCAATCCACATGAAAGAAGAAAGGTGAGATGTGCAGAGGGTGACAACAAGTGGAAAAGAAATGGTAAGCATGAAGGTAATGTTTTTACTGCTTATAACCTGTTCTAACTTGTTTTTGTCAAGTTAGTATGCACTATACATATGGTTTTTGAGTCAAAAGTGGCATTTTGTGTTTCTCTTCACACTCTTGCTGCACTACTAACTTGCTTAGACATGTTTGGATATGGTTTGTATATTTAGCATGCCTCTAGATATGTTTTATGAAAAATATGTGCTTTTTCTACAGTAGTTTTGTCGGCCGAGTTTTGTCCTGTCTAAAACTCGACCGATGGGCACCAATGGGTGTTGCCAACAGCTGCGATCGGCCGAGTTGCCAATACACAGAACTCGACCGATTACACTGTGCACAGAATATAAAGTTGGCTTATTGGATGAGAATTTCCCTCTCAACTAGATTTTCTCAACCAATAGCCTTATTCTTTGGCACTCCTTTGGTACCTTTATATATGCATATTGCCATGTTCTAAATGCCTATCTTGCTTACAACTCTATCTATCTAATTGCTCTAAATTGGTATATCTATATCTTGCAATTTCTTGCTTTGAGTTGTTTTGCAGGTTTTGATGATGATCTCTTTGGATCTCTTGGTTGTGTCTTAAATTGCTTCCGTTGTGCTCTAACTTGCTACATCTATCTAGGTGTATATCTTGTTTTGATACAACCTTGAGGTTCTTAGGGGTAATCATCTTATGGTAAGGATGCATATCTAGTGAGTTATATCCTCTCATGCTTCTAAAATTGCATATCTCTTGGTTTGGATATATCCCTATATCTACTCATAGCTTGCTTTATCTTGTGTATCTCTTGCTATGATCTAGATCCTACTAGTAGTCCTAACTTGTGATATCATCTACTAGTAGTTCACATACATGTAGTTCTAACCTTGTTTATAATTGGAATATTTGCTCATCTATATGCTATGCTTGTATCTTGTCTCATATATGCTCAAGCCTGTTCCTTGAATTGCATATCTACTATCTTGAGTTGCTTGCATAACATTGTGATGCAGGGCACATAGAGCTACATTGTATGTAGAAATTGGAGTATTTTTAAATTTTATGCAGGTTTTGCTCCAATTTCAGTTTTTGCTGCAAGTATAGTGCTTTTTATGCAGAAACACCCTTCTGAGCAAGACTCATTGCTTTGCCATGAGCTCCGACGGTTTTTGGTAAAATTCCATCATCTGGAGGGTCAAAATTGCGATTTATTGTTTTTCTGCAGCACCCTATCTTGCACATTTTTGGGATGTTCAAGTATATGTTTTAACTTGCTTTTCTTTCTATGCTTGGACAAGACCCTATATGTGCTCTTCTACTCTCCTTATATAACTTTTGTTATCTTCTTTCTCTTAACAAGTGGTGTTTCTTAGTTTCTTCACACCCCCACCTTTTTGAAATGACAAAGGGGGAGAAAGATATGTCTTCTTTTAACAACATGGAGAAGGCATGTCTTACATGAAGCAAAGAAGCGTGTCCATGTAAAGGGGAGAAGGTAAATGGGAGAAGACATATATGTGTAGAACATATATGAGTAGAAGACATAGTTTCTATAAATGTTATGAAAGCTAACCATGCAGGAGAAATAGCATCAATTGAGGGGGAGTATGAGAACTCCATGCGCATCAATTGAGGGGGAGCATATGAGCTCAATCCTATTGAAACCCCTAGGTTTCTCCAAAGGTATGATTTTACGTACAAGCTTTCAATACATTTATGGAATGGTTTGTCATCTTCAAAAAGGGGGAGAATGTTGACTCAAGGTCAATTAGGTCAATGTTGACTCACGTCTAAATTGACTAAACCCTTGTTTTGATGATGACTAACCATTCCACATATTGGTGTCTAATGCTTCTACATTGAGTGATTTCAGATTAGGTTTAGACACACTCCAAATGCCCTAACTTGCGCATATCAAATTGGAGAAAAGACAAGTCAAAATAGCTACAAGTGTGCATTTTGGGATCTCTATGTATATGACCTTAGAATTGCTTTGTAATCACTTGTAATGATTGTATGACTTGTAATTAAGCTTAGAAAAATTATTGGGACACAAAAATCCATCGTTTGTACAGTTTATGAAAATTCCAAAATACCCATAACAGGGATTTTGTCGGCCGAATTCCAAACTCGGCCGATCCATATATTCTGGAATTTTCTGGGCAGTCGGCCGAGTTTCCAACTCAGCCGATCCCTGTTCGGTCGAGTTTCTATGGTGGGAAACTCGGCCGATCCACTGATCGGTCCAAGTTGAAAGTCGACCGATCGGCCGAGTTTCTCCAAGGAAACTCGGCCGACAGTCTATCTTTCAGACTTGTCTTTTAGTGGTTCGGCCGAATTACCTTTATGTAAACTCGGCCGATCAGACTGTACTGGAATGCAGAAAAAGCAAATCCAACCGTTGGAGACTTTGTTGGGACCCAAAATAGATCCGTTGCAACTTGTAAAACGGCTATTTTTCGTTCCTAAGTGTTCCCAAAGGCTAAGAGGCATCCCCAACTATAAATAGGACCCCTTGGGCTTCATTCCAAGGTTGAGCATTCATTGCAAACTCTTTGTGAGGTTCCTATTCTATAGTTGAGTGCTTCCTACAGCCTCCTCTCTCTCTCTAAGCTTAATCACTTGCTACATCCATTAGAGTGAGTAGGAAATCTGTAAGAGAGCTAGTCCTATTTGTATATCTTGTGAAGCTCTCACTTCCACCACCTCCCCATCTCTCATTTCCAATCATGAAGATGAAGGTTATCTCTCTTTGCCAAGAGAGGTGAAGAAGAACAAGGGAAGGAGTCCCTTGGTGAAGATCAAGGCCGAAGACTTGGAGCTAGAGTGGGTAAGCCCTTGGAGAAGGCAGAAGACTCAAGCTCAAGTGGGTAAGTCCTTGGTGGAAAGCTTCTCCGAGTGAAGGTGAAGTCAAAGGCGGAAGATCCAAGAAGAGTGGGTAATTCCTGCAAGGCCGAAGACTTGTGCAAGAGTGGGTAAGTCCTTGGAGAAGGCCGAAGACTCTTGCAAAGTGGGTAATTCCTTGGTAAGGTTGAAGACTCTTTGTATTGGATAGGTAAGTCCTTTGTTGGTCATGTATTGTATGTCTTATTAAGTGAATATAAGAGTGCAATTGTTGGAAGTCCTAGAGGTTGACCTCTCTAGGCAAGTGGACTGACACACTTCTAGTTTGAAGTGTGGAACCACTCTAAATAGCTTGTCTAATTGGTGCATGTTCAATCTCTCTTATCCTTGCTATGCATGATTTAGTTGCACTCAAATTACCTATTTAGCAACCTTATCTTGTCATATAATTTGAAGGTTTAATGAATTTTGTTTAAGTGCTTTCAGCTCTATTCACCCCCCCCCCTCTAGAGCACCTAAGTCACACATCTAGGATCCAACAAGTGGTATCAGAGCGGGTCTTCTCCAAGCATACTTCTACAAGTAGGAGAAGATGGGTGACTACCTAGGAGGGAGACTCTCTACCAGCCTTCCAATCTTCAATGGGAGCAACTTCCTCTATTGGAGAAGAAGACTTCAATTCTTCATCCAAGGATCAAGTCTCGAGATGTGGCAAATGGTGAACAGCCCATACATTCTACCAAAGACAACCATTGAAGAATGGGATGAAGCCACCTTGATGAAAGCTACCTTGAACGCTAGAGCCATGCACATCCTTTATGCCTCCATGACCCCCACCGAGTTCAACCGGATTTCCTCTTGTGAGACGGCCTATGAGGTATGGAGAAAGCTTTGCATCACTTATGAAGGGACGGATCAAGTGAAGGAAAGCAAAGTCTACATGCTCAAGGGGCTGATTGAAAACTTCAAGATGGGAAAGGAGGAAAGTATAGCCAACATGTACTCAAGGATCAACACCATTGTGAATGGTCTTGCTATTCTAGGTCATCCTATGTCTAGTGGAGAGATCAACTCAAAGATCCTTAGAACTCTTCCCAAGAGGTGGGAATCAAAGGTGACTTCCATTGAAGAAGCAAGGTCACTTAAGGACATCCCCATTGAAGAGCTCATTGGAAATCTACAAGCACATGAAGCCACACTTGACAAGAGGGAGCAAGTTGAAAGACAAGAGAAGAAAGAGCTAAAGAGAATGAAGAAGGCTGAAATGAAGGCTCAAATTGAAGCTATCATGGAACAAGTCTCTCCATCCTCTCTAGCTAAGGAAGATGCCATGTACTCCAAGGGTAAGCTCTACAAAGGCAAGTCCTCCTCCACCCGGTGCTTCACATGTGGAAAGAAGGGTCACTACAAGGAAGATTGCCCACAAGGTAAAAAGACCCATTCTCACAAGAAGAAGGAGAAATGGCACTCAAGCTCAAGTGGCTCCTCCAACTCAAGCTCAAGTGAAGATTCAAGTGAAGGATCAAGATCAAGCTCTAGTGATGAAGGAGAATGTCATTTTGCTCTTGTAGCATCAACAAGTGAAGACTCAAATGAGGTAAATCTAGACTCTTTAGATAAAGAATCCTTGATTGATCTCATTCATGATATTTGTGCATCTCTTAAGTCTTCTAAAAAGAAAAAGAAAAAGCTTGCTAAAATTGTTGATAATTTGCATATAGAACTAGATGATCTTGAATATGCAAATTCTTGCTTGCTTATTGATAAAAATGATTGTCTTAGCCAAGTAGACTCTCTTAAACTTGAAAATGCTAGTTTACTTGATAAGATTAAATTTCTAGAAGCTCAACCTCTCATGCCTAATTCTAATGAAGAACATACTTTAATTATTGATTCTCTCATGCATGACATTGATGTTCTTAAATCTGAAAACAAGGACAAAGATTTTGTTTTGCATGAATTAGAACTAGAAAATGCCTCCTTGCTTGCTAAAATCAATGGGCATGAATCTTGTTCTAGTTATACTAATAAAGAGAATGATGTTGCTGCTCTTCATATTGATAGAGATTCTTATTTAACTAAAGCTATTTGCTTAGAAAATGATCTTTTGCATGCTAGAGATAATATCAATAATTTGTCTTCTACTATTGCCTCTCTTATGCATGATAATGATTGTTTGAGATCATCTTTGCAAAGATTCTTAGTTGGTAAGAAGAGTCTTAATGACATCCTACTCAATTCTACTAAACAAATTGGTAGACATGGTTTAGGATATGATAGTAGTCAAGGGAACAACAAAGATAAAGGACCTCCAATATTCCATGGAGAATCCTCTAGTTCCAAGACTATGGGCACATGCAACTATTGCAATGAATTTGGTCATTATGCTACTTGTTGTCCTTTTAGGAAAGCACCCAAGAGAAATAGGACTTGGGTTGCTAAACTAACCCCTCTGGACCCAAAAATATGATTGGGGACCATTTCATCTTTCTTCTTGTAGGTACTTGCAAATGGATTGACATGAGCCATTGAATTGCAAATTGACTTCTCAATCCACATGAAAGAAGAAAGGTGAGATGTGCAGAGGGTGACAACAAGTGGAAAAGAAATGGTAAGCATGAAGGTAATGTTTTTACTGCTTATAACCTGTTCTAACTTGTTTTTGTCAAGTTAGTATGCACTATACATATGGTTTTTGAGTCAAAAGTGGCATTTTGTGTTTCTCTTCACACTCTTGCTGCACTACTAACTTGCTTAGACATGTTTGGATATGGTTTGTATATTTAGCATGCCTCTAGATATGTTTTATGAAAAATATGTGCTTTTTCTACAGTAGTTTTGTCGGCCGAGTTTTGTCCTGTCTAAAACTCGACCGATGGGCACCAATGGGTGTTGCCAACAGCTGCGATCGGCCGAGTTGCCAATACACAGAACTCGACCGATTACACTGTGCACAGAATATAAAGTTGGCTTATTGGATGAGAATTTCCCTCTCAACTAGATTTTCTCAACCAATAGCCTTATTCTTTGGCACTCCTTTGGTACCTTTATATATGCATATTGCCATGTTCTAAATGCCTATCTTGCTTACAACTCTATCTATCTAATTGCTCTAAATTGGTATATCTATATCTTGCAATTTCTTGCTTTGAGTTGTTTTGCAGGTTTTGATGATGATCTCTTTGGATCTCTTGGTTGTGTCTTAAATTGCTTCCGTTGTGCTCTAACTTGCTACATCTATCTAGGTGTATATCTTGTTTTGATACAACCTTGAGGTTCTTAGGGGTAATCATCTTATGGTAAGGATGCATATCTAGTGAGTTATATCCTCTCATGCTTCTAAAATTGCATATCTCTTGGTTTGGATATATCCCTATATCTACTCATAGCTTGCTTTATCTTGTGTATCTCTTGCTATGATCTAGATCCTACTAGTAGTCCTAACTTGTGATATCATCTACTAGTAGTTCACATACATGTAGTTCTAACCTTGTTTATAATTGGAATATTTGCTCATCTATATGCTATGCTTGTATCTTGTCTCATATATGCTCAAGCCTGTTCCTTGAATTGCATATCTACTATCTTGAGTTGCTTGCATAACATTGTGATGCAGGGCACATAGAGCTACATTGTATGTAGAAATTGGAGTATTTTTAAATTTTATGCAGGTTTTGCTCCAATTTCAGTTTTTGCTGCAAGTATAGTGCTTTTTATGCAGAAACACCCTTCTGAGCAAGACTCATTGCTTTGCCATGAGCTCCGACGGTTTTTGGTAAAATTCCATCATCTTGAGGGTCAAAATTGCGATTTATTGTTTTTCTGCAGCACCCTATCTTGCACATTTTTGGGATGTTCAAGTATATGTTTTAACTTGCTTTTCTTTCTATGCTTGGACAAGACCCTATATGTGCTCTTCTACTCTCCTTATATAACTTTTGTTATCTTCTTTCTCTTAACAAGTGGTGTTTCTTAGTTTCTTCACACCCCCACCTTTTTGAAATGACAAAGGGGGAGAAAGATATGTCTTCTTTTAACAACATGGAGAAGGCATGTCTTACATGAAGCAAAGAAGCGTGTCCATGTAAAGGGGAGAAGGTAAATGGGAGAAGACATATATGTGTAGAACATATATGAGTAGAAGACATAGTTTCTATAAATGTTATGAAAGCTAACCATGCAGGAGAAATAGCATCAATTGAGGGGGAGTATGAGAACTCCATGCGCATCAATTGAGGGGGAGCATATGAGCTCAATCCTATTGAAACCCCTAGGTTTCTCCAAAGGTATGATTTTACGTACAAGCTTTCAATACATTTATGGAATGGTTTGTCATCTTCAAAAAGGGGGAGAATGTTGACTCAAGGTCAATTAGGTCAATGTTGACTCACGTCTAAATTGACTAAACCCTTGTTTTGATGATGACTAACCATTCCACATATTGGTGTCTAATGCTTCTACATTGAGTGATTTCAGATTAGGTTTAGACACACTCCAAATGCCCTAACTTGCGCATATCAAATTGGAGAAAAGACAAGTCAAAATAGCTACAAGTGTGCATTTTGGGATCTCTATGTATATGACCTTAGAATTGCTTTGTAATCACTTGTAATGATTGTATGACTTGTAATTAAGCTTAGAAAAATTATTGGGACACAAAAATCCATCGTTTGTACAGTTTATGAAAATTCCAAAATACCCATAACAGGGATTTTGTCGGCCGAATTCCAAACTCGGCCGATCCATATATTCTGGAATTTTCTGGGCAGTCGGCCGAGTTTCCAACTCAGCCGATCCCTGTTCGGTCGAGTTTCTATGGTGGGAAACTCGGCCGATCCACTGATCGGTCCAAGTTGAAAGTCGACCGATCGGCCGAGTTTCTCCAAGGAAACTCGGCCGACAGTCTATCTTTCAGACTTGTCTTTTAGTGGTTCGGCCGAATTACCTTTATGTAAACTCGGCCGATCAGACTGTACTGGAATGCAGAAAAAGCAAATCCAACCGTTGGAGACTTTGTTGGGACCCAAAATAGATCCGTTGCAACTTGTAAAACGGCTATTTTTCGTTCCTAAGTGTTCCCAAAGGCTAAGAGGCATCCCCAACTATAAATAGGACCCCTTGGGCTTCATTCCAAGGTTGAGCATTCATTGCAAACTCTTTGTGAGGTTCCTATTCTATAGTTGAGTGCTTCCTACAGCCTCCTCTCTCTCTCTAAGCTTAATCACTTGCTACATCCATTAGAGTGAGTAGGAAATCTGTAAGAGAGCTAGTCCTATTTGTATATCTTGTGAAGCTCTCACTTCCACCACCTCCCCATCTCTCATTTCCAATCATGAAGATGAAGGTTATCTCTCTTTGCCAAGAGAGGTGAAGAAGAACAAGGGAAGGAGTCCCTTGGTGAAGATCAAGGCCGAAGACTTGGAGCTAGAGTGGGTAAGCCCTTGGAGAAGGCAGAAGACTCAAGCTCAAGTGGGTAAGTCCTTGGTGGAAAGCTTCTCCGAGTGAAGGTGAAGTCAAAGGCGGAAGATCCAAGAAGAGTGGGTAATTCCTGCAAGGCCGAAGACTTGTGCAAGAGTGGGTAAGTCCTTGGAGAAGGCCGAAGACTCTTGCAAAGTGGGTAATTCCTTGGTAAGGTTGAAGACTCTTTGTATTGGATAGGTAAGTCCTTTGTTGGTCATGTATTGTATGTCTTATTAAGTGAATATAAGAGTGCAATTGTTGGAAGTCCTAGAGGTTGACCTCTCTAGGCAAGTGGACTGACACACTTCTAGTTTGAAGTGTGGAACCACTCTAAATAGCTTGTCTAATTGGTGCATGTTCAATCTCTCTTATCCTTGCTATGCATGATTTAGTTGCACTCAAATTACCTATTTAGCAACCTTATCTTGTCATATAATTTGAAGGTTTAATGAATTTTGTTTAAGTGCTTTCAGCTCTATTCACCCCCCCCCTCTAGAGCACCTAAGTCACACATCTAGGATCCAACAAGTGGTATCAGAGCGGGTCTTCTCCAAGCATACTTCTACAAGTAGGAGAAGATGGGTGACTACCTAGGAGGGAGACTCTCTACCAGCCTTCCAATCTTCAATGGGAGCAACTTCCTCTATTGGAGAAGAAGACTTCAATTCTTCATCCAAGGATCAAGTCTCGAGATGTGGCAAATGGTGAACAGCCCATACATTCTACCAAAGACAACCATTGAAGAATGGGATGAAGCCACCTTGATGAAAGCTACCTTGAACGCTAGAGCCATGCACATCCTTTATGCCTCCATGACCCCCACCGAGTTCAACCGGATTTCCTCTTGTGAGACGGCCTATGAGGTATGGAGAAAGCTTTGCATCACTTATGAAGGGACGGATCAAGTGAAGGAAAGCAAAGTCTACATGCTCAAGGGGCTGATTGAAAACTTCAAGATGGGAAAGGAGGAAAGTATAGCCAACATGTACTCAAGGATCAACACCATTGTGAATGGTCTTGCTATTCTAGGTCATCCTATGTCTAGTGGAGAGATCAACTCAAAGATCCTTAGAACTCTTCCCAAGAGGTGGGAATCAAAGGTGACTTCCATTGAAGAAGCAAGGTCACTTAAGGACATCCCCATTGAAGAGCTCATTGGAAATCTACAAGCACATGAAGCCACACTTGACAAGAGGGAGCAAGTTGAAAGACAAGAGAAGAAAGAGCTAAAGAGAATGAAGAAGGCTGAAATGAAGGCTCAAATTGAAGCTATCATGGAACAAGTCTCTCCATCCTCTCTAGCTAAGGAAGATGCCATGTACTCCAAGGGTAAGCTCTACAAAGGCAAGTCCTCCTCCACCCGGTGCTTCACATGTGGAAAGAAGGGTCACTACAAGGAAGATTGCCCACAAGGTAAAAAGACCCATTCTCACAAGAAGAAGGAGAAATGGCACTCAAGCTCAAGTGGCTCCTCCAACTCAAGCTCAAGTGAAGATTCAAGTGAAGGATCAAGATCAAGCTCTAGTGATGAAGGAGAATGTCATTTTGCTCTTGTAGCATCAACAAGTGAAGACTCAAATGAGGTAAATCTAGACTCTTTAGATAAAGAATCCTTGATTGATCTCATTCATGATATTTGTGCATCTCTTAAGTCTTCTAAAAAGAAAAAGAAAAAGCTTGCTAAAATTGTTGATAATTTGCATATAGAACTAGATGATCTTGAATATGCAAATTCTTGCTTGCTTATTGATAAAAATGATTGTCTTAGCCAAGTAGACTCTCTTAAACTTGAAAATGCTAGTTTACTTGATAAGATTAAATTTCTAGAAGCTCAACCTCTCATGCCTAATTCTAATGAAGAACATACTTTAATTATTGATTCTCTCATGCATGACATTGATGTTCTTAAATCTGAAAACAAGGACAAAGATTTTGTTTTGCATGAATTAGAACTAGAAAATGCCTCCTTGCTTGCTAAAATCAATGGGCATGAATCTTGTTCTAGTTATACTAATAAAGAGAATGATGTTGCTGCTCTTCATATTGATAGAGATTCTTATTTAACTAAAGCTATTTGCTTAGAAAATGATCTTTTGCATGCTAGAGATAATATCAATAATTTGTCTTCTACTATTGCCTCTCTTATGCATGATAATGATTGTTTGAGATCATCTTTGCAAAGATTCTTAGTTGGTAAGAAGAGTCTTAATGACATCCTACTCAATTCTACTAAACAAATTGGTAGACATGGTTTAGGATATGATAGTAGTCAAGGGAACAACAAAGATAAAGGACCTCCAATATTCCATGGAGAATCCTCTAGTTCCAAGACTATGGGCACATGCAACTATTGCAATGAATTTGGTCATTATGCTACTTGTTGTCCTTTTAGGAAAGCACCCAAGAGAAATAGGACTTGGGTTGCTAAACTAACCCCTCTGGACCCAAAAATATGATTGGGGACCATTTCATCTTTCTTCTTGTAGGTACTTGCAAATGGATTGACATGAGCCATTGAATTGCAAATTGACTTCTCAATCCACATGAAAGAAGAAAGGTGAGATGTGCAGAGGGTGACAACAAGTGGAAAAGAAATGGTAAGCATGAAGGTAATGTTTTTACTGCTTATAACCTGTTCTAACTTGTTTTTGTCAAGTTAGTATGCACTATACATATGGTTTTTGAGTCAAAAGTGGCATTTTGTGTTTCTCTTCACACTCTTGCTGCACTACTAACTTGCTTAGACATGTTTGGATATGGTTTGTATATTTAGCATGCCTCTAGATATGTTTTATGAAAAATATGTGCTTTTTCTACAGTAGTTTTGTCGGCCGAGTTTTGTCCTGTCTAAAACTCGACCGATGGGCACCAATGGGTGTTGCCAACAGCTGCGATCGGCCGAGTTGCCAATACACAGAACTCGACCGATTACACTGTGCACAGAATATAAAGTTGGCTTATTGGATGAGAATTTCCCTCTCAACTAGATTTTCTCAACCAATAGCCTTATTCTTTGGCACTCCTTTGGTACCTTTATATATGCATATTGCCATGTTCTAAATGCCTATCTTGCTTACAACTCTATCTATCTAATTGCTCTAAATTGGTATATCTATATCTTGCAATTTCTTGCTTTGAGTTGTTTTGCAGGTTTTGATGATGATCTCTTTGGATCTCTTGGTTGTGTCTTAAATTGCTTCCGTTGTGCTCTAACTTGCTACATCTATCTAGGTGTATATCTTGTTTTGATACAACCTTGAGGTTCTTAGGGGTAATCATCTTATGGTAAGGATGCATATCTAGTGAGTTATATCCTCTCATGCTTCTAAAATTGCATATCTCTTGGTTTGGATATATCCCTATATCTACTCATAGCTTGCTTTATCTTGTGTATCTCTTGCTATGATCTAGATCCTACTAGTAGTCCTAACTTGTGATATCATCTACTAGTAGTTCACATACATGTAGTTCTAACCTTGTTTATAATTGGAATATTTGCTCATCTATATGCTATGCTTGTATCTTGTCTCATATATGCTCAAGCCTGTTCCTTGAATTGCATATCTACTATCTTGAGTTGCTTGCATAACATTGTGATGCAGGGCACATAGAGCTACATTGTATGTAGAAATTGGAGTATTTTTAAATTTTATGCAGGTTTTGCTCCAATTTCAGTTTTTGCTGCAAGTATAGTGCTTTTTATGCAGAAACACCCTTCTGAGCAAGACTCATCGCTTTGCCATGAGCTCCGATGGTTTTTGGTAAAATTCCATCATCTTGAGGGTCAAAATTGCGATTTATTGTTTTTCTGCAGCACCCTATCTTGCACATTTTTGGGATGTTCAAGTATATGTTTTAACTTGTTTTTCTTTCTATGCTTGGACAAGACCCTATATGTGCTCTTCTACTCTCCTTATATAACTTTTGTTATCTTCTTTCTCTTAACAAGTGGTGTTTCTTAGTTTCTTCACACCCCCACCTTTTTGAAATGACAAAGGGGGAGAAAGATATGTCTTCTTTTAACAACATGGAGAAGGCATGTCTTACATGAAGCAAAGAAGCGTGTCCATGTAAAGGGGAGAAGGTAAATGGGAGAAGACATATATGTGTAGAACATATATGAGTAGAAGACATAGTTTCTATAAATGTTATGAAAGCTAACCATGCAGGAGAAATAGCATCAATTGAGGGGGAGTATGAGAACTCCATGCGCATCAATTGAGGGGGAGCATATGAGCTCAATCCTATTGAAACCCCTAGGTTTCTCCAAAGGTATGATTTTACGTACAAGCTTTCAATACATTTATGGAATGGTTTGTCATCTTCAAAAAGGGGGAGAATGTTGACTCAAGGTCAATTAGGTCAATGTTGACTCACGTCTAAATTGACTAAACCCTTGTTTTGATGATGACTAACCATTCCACATATTGGTGTCTAATGCTTCTACATTGAGTGATTTCAGATTAGGTTTAGACACACTCCAAATGCCCTAACTTGCGCATATCAAATTGGAGAAAAGACAAGTCAAAATAGCTACAAGTGTGCATTTTGGGATCTCTATGTATATGACCTTAGAATTGCTTTGTAATCACTTGTAATGATTGTATGACTTGTAATTAAGCTTAGAAAAATTATTGGGACACAAAAATCCATCGTTTGTACAGTTTATGAAAATTCCAAAATACCCATAACAGGGATTTTATCGGCCGAATTCCAAACTCGGCCGATCCATATATTCTGGAATTTTCTGGGCAGTCGGCCGAGTTTCCAACTCAGCCGATCCCTGTTCGGTCGAGTTTCTATGGTGGGAAACTCGGCCGATCCACTGATCGGTCCAAGTTGAAAGTCGACCGATCGGCCGAGTTTCTCCAAGGAAACTCGGCCGACAGTCTATCTTTCAGACTTGTCTTTTAGTGGTTCGGCCGAATTACCTTTATGTAAACTCGGCCGATCAGACTGTACTGGAATGCAGAAAAAGCAAATCCAACCGTTGGAGACTTTGTTGGGACCCAAAATAGATCCGTTGCAACTTGTAAAACGGCTATTTTTCGTTCCTAAGTGTTCCCAAAGGCTAAGAGGCATCCCCAACTATAAATAGGACCCCTTGGGCTTCATTCCAAGGTTGAGCATTCATTGCAAACTCTTTGTGAGGTTCCTATTCTATAGTTGAGTGCTTCCTACAGCCTCCTCTCTCTCTCTAAGCTTAATCACTTGCTACATCCATTAGAGTGAGTAGGAAATCTGTAAGAGAGCTAGTCCTATTTGTATATCTTGTGAAGCTCTCACTTCCACCACCTCCCCATCTCTCATTTCCAATCATGAAGATGAAGGTTATCTCTCTTTGCCAAGAGAGGTGAAGAAGAACAAGGGAAGGAGTCCCTTGGTGAAGATCAAGGCCGAAGACTTGGAGCTAGAGTGGGTAAGCCCTTGGAGAAGGCAGAAGACTCAAGCTCAAGTGGGTAAGTCCTTGGTGGAAAGCTTCTTCGAGTGAAGGTGAAGTCAAAGGCGGAAGATCCAAGAAGAGTGGGTAATTCCTGCAAGGCCGAAGACTTGTGCAAGAGTGGGTAAGTCCTTAGAGAAGGCCGAAGACTCTTGCAAAGTGGGTAAGTCCTTGGTAAGGTTGAAGACTCTTTGTATTGGATAGGTAAGTCCTTTGTTGGTCATGTATTGTATGTCTTATTAAGTGAATATAAGAGTGCAATTGTTGGAAGTCCTAGAGGTTGACCTCTCTAGGCAAGTGGACTGACACACTTCTAGTTTGAAGTGTGGAACCACTCTAAATAGCTTGTCTAATTGGTGCATGTTCAATCTCTCTTATCCTTGCTATGCATGATTTAGTTGCACTCAAATTACCTATTTAGCAACCTTATCTTGTCATATAATTTGAAGGTTTAATGAATTTTGTTTAAGTGCTTTCAGCTCTATTCACCCCCCCCTCTAGAGCACCTAAGTCACACATCTAGGATCCAACAAGTGGTATCAGAGCGGGTCTTCTCCAAGCATACTTCTACAAGTAGGAGAAGATGGGTGACTACCTAGGAGGGAGACTCTCTACCAGCCTTCCAATCTTCAATGGGAGCAACTTCCTCTATTGGAGAAGAAGACTTCAATTCTTCATCCAAGGATCAAGTCTCGAGATGTGGCAAATGGTGAACAGCCCATACATTCTACCAAAGACAACCATTGAAGAATGGGATGAAGCCACCTTGATGAAAGCTACCTTGAACGCTAGAGCCATGCACATCCTTTATGCCTCCATGACCCCCACCGAGTTCAACCGGATTTCCTCTTGTGAGACGGCCTATGAGGTATGGAGAAAGCTTTGCATCACTTATGAAGGGACGGATCAAGTGAAGGAAAGCAAAGTCTACATGCTCAAGGGGCTGATTGAAAACTTCAAGATGGGAAAGGAGGAAAGTATAGCCAACATGTACTCAAGGATCAACACCATTGTGAATGGTCTTGATATTCTAGGTCATCCTATGTCTAGTGGAGAGATCAACTCAAAGATCCTTAGAACTCTTCCCAAGAGGTGGGAATCAAAGGTGACTTCCATTGAAGAAGCAAGGTCACTTAAGGACATCCCCATTGAAGAGCTCATTGGAAATCTACAAGCACATGAAGCCACACTTGACAAGAGGGAGCAAGTTGAAAGACAAGAGAAGAAAGAGCTAAAGAGAATGAAGAAGGCTGAAATGAAGGCTCAAATTGAAGCTATCATGGAACAAGTCTCTCCATCCTCTCTAGCTAAGGAAGATGCCATGTACTCCAAGGGTAAGCTCTACAAAGGCAAGTCCTCCTCCACCCGGTGCTTCACATGTGGAAAGAAGGGTCACTACAAGGAAGATTGCCCACAAGGTAAAAAGACCCATTCTCACAAGAAGAAGGAGAAATGGCACTCAAGCTCAAGTGGCTCCTCCAACTCAAGCTCAAGTGAAGATTCAAGTGAAGGATCAAGATCAAGCTCTAGTGATGAAGGAGAATGTCATTTTGCTCTTGTAGCATCAACAAGTGAAGACTCAAATGAGGTAAATCTAGACTCTTTAGATAAAGAATCCTTGATTGATCTCATTCATGATATTTGTGCATCTCTTAAGTCTTCTAAAAAGAAAAAGAAAAAGCTTGCTAAAATTGTTGATAATTTGCATATAGAACTAGATGATCTTGAATATGCAAATTCTTGCTTGCTTATTGATAAAAATGATTGTCTTAGCCAAGTAGACTCTCTTAAACTTGAAAATGCTAGTTTACTTGATAAGATTAAATTTCTAGAAGCTCAACCTCTCATGCCTAATTCTAATGAAGAACATACTTTAATTATTGATTCTCTCATGCATGACATTGATGTTCTTAAATCTGAAAACAAGGACAAAGATTTTGTTTTGCATGAATTAGAACTAGAAAATGCCTCCTTGCTTGCTAAAATCAATGGGCATGAATCTTGTTCTAGTTATACTAATAAAGAGAATGATGTTGCTGCTCTTCATATTAATAGAGATTCTTATTTAACTAAAGCTCTTTGCTTAGAAAATGATCTTTTGCATGCTAGAGATAATATCAATAATTTATCTTCTACTATTGCCTCTCTTATGCATGATAATGATTGTTTGAGATCATCTTTGCAAAGATTCTTAGTTGGTAAGAAGAGTCTTAATGACATCCTACTCAATTCTACTAAACAAATTGGTAGACATGGTTTAGGATATGATAGTAGTCAAGGGAACAACAAAGATAAAGGACCTCCAATATTCCATGGAGAATCCTCTAGTTCCAAGACTATGGGCACATGCAACTATTGCAATGAATTTGGTCATTATGCTACTTGTTGTCCTTTTAGGAAAGCACCCAAGAGAAATAGGACTTGGGTTGCTAAACTAACCCCTCTAGACCCAAAAATATGATTGGGGACCATTTCATCTTTCTTCTTGTAGGTACTTGCAAATGGATTGACATGAGCCATTGAATTGCAAATTGACTTCTCAATCCACATGAAAGAAGAAAGGTGAGATGTGCAGAGGGTGACAACAAGTGGAAAAGAAATGGTAAGCATGAAGGTAATGTTTTTACTGCTTATAACCTGTTCTAACTTGTTTTTGTCAAGTTAGTATGCACTATACATATGGTTTTTGAGTCAAAAGTGACATTTTGTGTTTCTCTTCACACTCTTGCTGCACTACTAACTTGCTTAGACATGTTTGGATATGGTTTGTATATTTAGCATGCCTCTAGATATGTTTTATGAAAAATATGTGCTTTTTCTACAGTAGTTTTGTCGGCCGAGTTTTGTCCTGTCTAAAACTCGACCGATGGGCACCAATGGGTGTTGCCAACAGCTGCGATCGGCCGAGTTGCCAATACACAGAACTCGACCGATTACACTGTGCACAGAATATAAAGTTGGCTTATTGGATGAGAATTTCCCTCTCAACTAGATTTTCTCAACCAATAGCCTTATTCTTTGGCACTCCTTTGGTACCTTTATATATGCATATTTCCATGTTTTAAATGCCTATCTTTCTTACAACTCTATCTATCTAATTGCTCTAAATTGGTATATCTATATCTTGCAATTTCTTGCTTTGAGTTGTTTTGCAGGTTTTGATGATGATCTCTTTGGATCTCTTGGTTGTGTCTTAAATTGCTTCCGTTGTGCTCTAACTTGCTACATCTATCTAGGTGTATATCTTGTTTTGATACAACCTTGAGGTTCTTAGGGGTAATCATCTTATGGTAAGGATGCATATCTAGTGAGTTATATCCTCTCATGCTTCTAAAATTGCATATCTCTTGGTTTGGATATATCCCTATATCTACTCATAGCTTGCTTTATCTTGTGTATCTCTTGCTATGATCTAGATCCTACTAGTAGTCCTAACTTGTGATATCATCTACTAGTAGTTCACATACATGTAGTTCTAACCTTGTTTATAATTGGAATATTTGCTCATCTATATGCTATGCTTGTATCTTGTCTCATATATGCTCAAGCCTGTTCCTTGAATTGCATATCTACTATCTTGAGTTGCTTGCATAACATTGTGATGCAGGGCACATAGAGCTACATTGTATGTAGAAATTGGAGTATTTTTAAATTTTATGCAGGTTTTGCTCCAATTTCAGTTTTTGCTGCAAGTATAGTGCTTTTTATGCAGAAACACCCTTCTGAGCAAGACTCATTGCTTTGCCATGAGCTCCGATGGTTTTTGGTAAAATTCCATCATCTTGAGGGTCAAAATTGCGATTTATTGTTTTTCTGCAGCACCCTATCTTGCACATTTTTGGGATGTTCAAGTATATGTTTTAACTTGCTTTTCTTTCTATGCTTGGACAAGACCCTATATGTGCTCTTCTACTCTCCTTATATAACTTTTGTTATCTTCTTTCTCTTAACAAGTGGTGTTTCTTAGTTTCTTCACACCCCCACCTTTTTGAAATGACAAAGGGGGAGAAAGATATGTCTTCTTTTAACAACATGGAGAAGGCATGTCTTACATGAAGCAAAGAAGCGTGTCCATGTAAAGGGGAGAAGGTAAATGGGAGAAGACATATATGTGTAGAACATATATGAGTAGAAGACATAGTTTCTATAAATGTTATGAAAGCTAACCATGCAGGAGAAATAGCATCAATTGAGGGGGAGTATGAGAACTCCATGCGCATCAATTGAGGGGGAGCATATGAGCTCAATCCTATTGAAACCCCTAGGTTTCTCCAAAGGTATGATTTTACGTACAAGCTTTCAATACATTTATGGAATGGTTTGTCATCTTCAAAAAGGGGGAGAATGTTGACTCAAGGTCAATTAGGTCAATGTTGACTCACGTCTAAATTGACTAAACCCTTGTTTTGATGATGATTAACCATTCCACATATTGGTGTCTAATGCTTCTACATTGAGTGATTTCAGATTAGGTTTAGACACACTCCAAATGCCCTAACTTGCGCATATCAAATTGGAGAAAAGACAAGTCAAAATAGCTACAAGTGTGCATTTTGGGATCTCTATGTATATGACCTTAGAATTGCTTTGTAATCACTTGTAATGATTGTATGACTTGTAATTAAGCTTAGAAAAATTATTGGGACACAAAAATCCATCGTTTGTACAGTTTATGAAAATTCCAAAATACCCATAACAGGGATTTTATCGGCCGAATTCCAAACTCGGCCGATCCATATATTCTGGAATTTTCTGGGCAGTCGGCCGAGTTTCCAACTCAGCCGATCCCTGTTCGGTCGAGTTTCTATGGTGGGAAACTCGGCCGATCCACTGATCGGTCCAAGTTGAAAGTCGACCGATCGGCCGAGTTTCTCCAAGGAAACTCGGCCGACAGTCTATCTTTCAGACTTGTCTTTTAGTGGTTCGGCCGAATTACCTTTATGTAAACTCGGCCGATCAGACTGTACTGGAATGCAGAAAAAGCAAATCCAACCGTTGGAGACTTTGTTGGGACCCAAAATAGATCCGTTGCAACTTGTAAAACGGCTATTTTTCGTTCCTAAGTGTTCCCAAAGGCTAAGAGGCATCCCCAACTATAAATAGGACCCCTTGGGCTTCATTCCAAGGTTGAGCATTCATTGCAAACTCTTTGTGAGGTTCCTATTCTATAGTTGAGTGCTTCCTACAGCCTCCTCTCTCTCTCTAAGCTTAATCACTTGCTACATCCATTAGAGTGAGTAGGAAATCTGTAAGAGAGCTAGTCCTATTTGTATATCTTGTGAAGCTCTCACTTCCACCACCTCCCCATCTCTCATTTCCAATCATGAAGATGAAGGTTATCTCTCTTTGCCAAGAGAGGTGAAGAAGAACAAGGGAAGGAGTCCCTTGGTGAAGATCAAGGCCGAAGACTTGGAGCTAGAGTGGGTAAGCCCTTGGAGAAGGCAGAAGACTCAAGCTCAAGTGGGTAAGTCCTTGGTGGAAAGCTTCTCCGAGTGAAGGTGAAGTCAAAGGCGGAAGATCCAAGAAGAGTGGGTAATTCCTGCAAGGCCGAAGACTTGTGCAAGAGTGGGTAAGTCCTTAGAGAAGGCCGAAGACTCTTGCAAAGTGGGTAAGTCCTTGGTAAGGTTGAAGACTCTTTGTATTGGATAGGTAAGTCCTTTGTTGGTCATGTATTGTATGTCTTATTAAGTGAATATAAGAGTGCAATTGTTGGAAGTCCTAGAGGTTGACCTCTCTAGGCAAGTGGACTGACACACTTCTAGTTTGAAGTGTGGAACCACTCTAAATAGCTTGTCTAATTGGTGCATGTTCAATCTCTCTTATCCTTGCTATGCATGATTTAGTTGCACTCAAATTACCTATTTAGCAACCTTATCTTGTCATATAATTTGAAGGTTTAATGAATTTTGTTTAAGTGCTTTCAGCTCTATTCACCCCCCCCTCTAGAGCACCTAAGTCACACATCTAGGATCCAACAAGTGGTATCAGAGCGGGTCTTCTCCAAGCATACTTCTACAAGTAGGAGAAGATGGGTGACTACCTAGGAGGGAGACTCTCTACCAGCCTTCCAATCTTCAATGGGAGCAACTTCCTCTATTGGAGAAGAAGACTTCAATTCTTCATCCAAGGATCAAGTCTCGAGATGTGGCAAATGGTGAACAGCCCATACATTCTACCAAAGACAACCATTGAAGAATGGGATGAAGCCACCTTGATGAAAGCTACCTTGAACGCTAGAGCCATGCACATCCTTTATGCCTCCATGACCCCCACCGAGTTCAACCGGATTTCCTCTTGTGAGACGGCCTATGAGGTATGGAGAAAGCTTTGCATCACTTATGAAGGGACGGATCAAGTGAAGGAAAGCAAAGTCTACATGCTCAAGGGGCTGATTGAAAACTTCAAGATGGGAAAGGAGGAAAGTATAGCCAACATGTACTCAAGGATCAACACCATTGTGAATGGTCTTGATATTCTAGGTCATCCTATGTCTAGTGGAGAGATCAACTCAAAGATCCTTAGAACTCTTCCCAAGAGGTGGGAATCAAAGGTGACTTCCATTGAAGAAGCAAGGTCACTTAAGGACATCCCCATTGAAGAGCTCATTGGAAATCTACAAGCACATGAAGCCACACTTGACAAGAGGGAGCAAGTTGAAAGACAAGAGAAGAAAGAGCTAAAGAGAATGAAGAAGGCTGAAATGAAGGCTCAAATTGAAGCTATCATGGAACAAGTCTCTCCATCCTCTCTAGCTAAGGAAGATGCCATGTACTCCAAGGGTAAGCTCTACAAAGGCAAGTCCTCCTCCACCCGGTGCTTCACATGTGGAAAGAAGGGTCACTACAAGGAAGATTGCCCACAAGGTAAAAAGACCCATTCTCACAAGAAGAAGGAGAAATGGCACTCAAGCTCAAGTGGCTCCTCCAACTCAAGCTCAAGTGAAGATTCAAGTGAAGGATCAAGATCAAGCTCTAGTGATGAAGGAGAATGTCATTTTGCTCTTGTAGCATCAACAAGTGAAGACTCAAATGAGGTAAATCTAGACTCTTTAGATAAAGAATCCTTGATTGATCTCATTCATGATATTTGTGCATCTCTTAAGTCTTCTAAAAAGAAAAAGAAAAAGCTTGCTAAAATTGTTGATAATTTGCATATAGAACTAGATGATCTTGAATATGCAAATTCTTGCTTGCTTATTGATAAAAATGATTGTCTTAGCCAAGTAGACTCTCTTAAACTTGAAAATGCTAGTTTACTTGATAAGATTAAATTTCTAGAAGCTCAACCTCTCATGCCTAATTCTAATGAAGAACATACTTTAATTATTGATTCTCTCATGCATGACATTGATGTTCTTAAATCTGAAAACAAGGACAAAGATTTTGTTTTGCATGAATTAGAACTAGAAAATGCCTCCTTGCTTGCTAAAATCAATGGGCATGAATCTTGTTCTAGTTATACTAATAAAGAGAATGATGTTGCTACTCTTCATATTAATAGAGATTCTTATTTAACTAAAGCTCTTTGCTTAGAAAATGATCTTTTGCATGCTAGAGATAATATCAATAATTTATCTTCTACTATTGCCTCTCTTATGCATGATAATGATTGTTTGAGATCATCTTTGCAAAGATTCTTAGTTGGTAAGAAGAGTCTTAATGACATCCTACTCAATTCTACTAAACAAATTGGTAGACATGGTTTAGGATATGATAGTAGTCAAGGGAACAACAAAGATAAAGGACCTCCAATATTCCATGGAGAATCCTCTAGTTCCAAGACTATGGGCACATGCAACTATTGCAATGAATTTGGTCATTATGCTACTTGTTGTCCTTTTAGGAAAGCACCCAAGAGAAATAGGACTTGGGTTGCTAAACTAACCCCTCTAGACCCAAAAATATGATTGGGGACCATTTCATCTTTCTTCTTGTAGGTACTTGCAAATGGATTGACATGAGCCATTGAATTGCAAATTGACTTCTCAATCCACATGAAAGAAGAAAGGTGAGATGTGCAGAGGGTGACAACAAGTGGAAAAGAAATGGTAAGCATGAAGGTAATGTTTTTACTGCTTATAACCTGTTCTAACTTGTTTTTGTCAAGTTAGTATGCACTATACATATGGTTTTTGAGTCAAAAGTGACATTTTGTGTTTCTCTTCACACTCTTGCTGCACTACTAACTTGCTTAGACATGTTTGGATATGGTTTGTATATTTAGCATGCCTCTAGATATGTTTTATGAAAAATATGTGCTTTTTCTACAGTAGTTTTGTCGGCCGAGTTTTGTCCTGTCTAAAACTCGACCGATGGGCACCAATGGGTGTTGCCAACAGCTGCGATCGGCCGAGTTGCCAATACACAGAACTCGACCGATTACACTGTGCACAGAATATAAAGTTGGCTTATTGGATGAGAATTTCCCTCTCAACTAGATTTTCTCAACCAATAGCCTTATTCTTTGGCACTCCTTTGGTACCTTTATATATGCATATTGCCATGTTCTAAATGCCTATCTTGCTTACAACTCTATCTATCTAATTGCTCTAAATTGGTATATCTATATCTTGCAATTTCTTGCTTTGAGTTGTTTTGCAGGTTTTGATGATGATCTCTTTGGATCTCTTGGTTGTGTCTTAAATTGCTTCCGTTGTGCTCTAACTTGCTACATCTATCTAGGTGTATATCTTGTTTTGATACAACCTTGAGGTTCTTAGGGGTAATCATCTTATGGTAAGGATGCATATCTAGTGAGTTATATCCTCTCATGCTTCTAAAATTGCATATCTCTTGGTTTGGATATATCCCTATATCTACTCATAGCTTGCTTTATCTTGTGTATCTCTTGCTATGATCTAGATCCTACTAGTAGTCCTAACTTGTGATATCATCTACTAGTAGTTCACATACATGTAGTTCTAACCTTGTTTATAATTGGAATATTTGCTCATCTATATGCTATGCTTGTATCTTGTCTCATATATGCTCAAGCCTGTTCCTTGAATTGCATATCTACTATCTTGAGTTGCTTGCATAACATTGTGATGCAGGGCACATAGAGCTACATTGTATGTAGAAATTGGAGTATTTTTAAATTTTATGCAGGTTTTGCTCCAATTTCAGTTTTTGCTGCAAGTATAGTGCTTTTTATGCAGAAACACCCTTCTGAGCAAGACTCATTGCTTTGCCATGAGCTCCGACGGTTTTTGGTAAAATTCCATCATCTTGAGGGTCAAAATTGCGATTTATTGTTTTTCTGCAGCACCCTATCTTGCACATTTTTGGGATGTTCAAGTATATGTTTTAACTTGCTTTTCTTTCTATGCTTGGACAAGACCCTATATGTGCTCTTCTACTCTCCTTATATAACTTTTGTTATCTTCTTTCTCTTAACAAGTGGTGTTTCTTAGTTTCTTCACACCCCCACCTTTTTGAAATGACAAAGGGGGAGAAAGATATGTCTTCTTTTAACAACATGGAGAAGGCATGTCTTACATGAAGCAAAGAAGCGTGTCCATGTAAAGGGGAGAAGGTAAATGGGAGAAGACATATATGTGTAGAACATATATGAGTAGAAGACATAGTTTCTATAAATGTTATGAAAGCTAACCATGCAGGAGAAATAGCATCAATTGAGGGGGAGTATGAGAACTCCATGCGCATCAATTGAGGGGGAGCATATGAGCTCAATCCTATTGAAACCCCTAGGTTTCTCCAAAGGTATGATTTTACGTACAAGCTTTCAATACATTTATGGAATGGTTTGTCATCTTCAAAAAGGGGGAGAATGTTGACTCAAGGTCAATTAGGTCAATGTTGACTCACGTCTAAATTGACTAAACCCTTGTTTTGATGATGACTAACCATTCCACATATTGGTGTCTAATGCTTCTACATTGAGTGATTTCAGATTAGGTTTAGACACACTCCAAATGCCCTAACTTGCGCATATCAAATTGGAGAAAAGACAAGTCAAAATAGCTACAAGTGTGCATTTTGGGATCTCTATGTATATGACCTTAGAATTGCTTTGTAATCACTTGTAATGATTGTATGACTTGTAATTAAGCTTAGAAAAATTATTGGGACACAAAAATCCATCGTTTGTACAGTTTATGAAAATTCCAAAATACCCATAACAGGGATTTTGTCGGCCGAATTCCAAACTCGGCCGATCCATATATTCTGGAATTTTCTGGGCAGTCGGCCGAGTTTCCAACTCAGCCGATCCCTGTTCGGTCGAGTTTCTATGGTGGGAAACTCGGCCGATCCACTGATCGGTCCAAGTTGAAAGTCGACCGATCGGCCGAGTTTCTCCAAGGAAACTCGGCCGACAGTCTATCTTTCAGACTTGTCTTTTAGTGGTTCGGCCGAATTACCTTTATGTAAACTCGGCCGATCAGACTGTACTGGAATGCAGAAAAAGCAAATCCAACCGTTGGAGACTTTGTTGGGACCCAAAATAGATCCGTTGCAACTTGTAAAACGGCTATTTTTCGTTCCTAAGTGTTCCCAAAGGCTAAGAGGCATCCCCAACTATAAATAGGACCCCTTGGGCTTCATTCCAAGGTTGAGCATTCATTGCAAACTCTTTGTGAGGTTCCTATTCTATAGTTGAGTGCTTCCTACAGCCTCCTCTCTCTCTCTAAGCTTAATCACTTGCTACATCCATTAGAGTGAGTAGGAAATCTGTAAGAGAGCTAGTCCTATTTGTATATCTTGTGAAGCTCTCACTTCCGCCACCTCCCCATCTCTCATTTCCAATCATGAAGATGAAGGTTATCTCTCTTTGCCAAGAGAGGTGAAGAAGAACAAGGGAAGGAGTCCCTTGGTGAAGATCAAGGCCGAAGACTTGGAGCTAGAGTGGGTAAGCCCTTGGAGAAGGCAGAAGACTCAAGCTCAAGTGGGTAAGTCCTTGGTGGAAAGCTTCTCCGAGTGAAGGTGAAGTCAAAGGCGGAAGATCCAAGAAGAGTGGGTAATTCCTGCAAGGCCGAAGACTTGTGCAAGAGTGGGTAAGTCCTTGGAGAAGGCCGAAGACTCTTGCAAAGTGGGTAAGTCCTTGGTAAGGTTGAAGACTCTTTGTATTGGATAGGTAAGTCCTTTGTTGGTCATGTATTGTATGTCTTATTAAGTGAATATAAGAGTGCAATTGTTGGAAGTCCTAGAGGTTGACCTCTCTAGGCAAGTGGACTGACACACTTCTAGTTTGAAGTGTGGAACCACTCTAAATAGCTTGTCTAATTGGTGCATGTTCAATCTCTCTTATCCTTGCTATGCATGATTTAGTTGCACTCAAATTACCTATTTAGCAACCTTATCTTGTCATATAATTTGAAGGTTTAATGAATTTTGTTTAAGTGCTTTCAGCTCTATTCACCCCCCCCTCTAGAGCACCTAAGTCACACATCTAGGATCCAACAAGTGGTATCAGAGCGGGTCTTCTCCAAGCATACTTCTACAAGTAGGAGAAGATGGGTGACTACCTAGGAGGGAGACTCTCTACCAGCCTTCCAATCTTCAATGGGAGCAACTTCCTCTATTGGAGAAGAAGACTTCAATTCTTCATCCAAGGATCAAGTCTCGAGATGTGGCAAATGGTGAACAGCCCATACATTCTACCAAAGACAACCATTGAAGAATGGGATGAAGCCACCTTGATGAAAGCTACCTTGAACGCTAGAGCCATGCACATCCTTTATGCCTCCATGACCCCCACCGAGTTCAACCGGATTTCCTCTTGTGAGACGGCCTATGAGGTATGGAGAAAGCTTTGCATCACTTATGAAGGGACGGATCAAGTGAAGGAAAGCAAAGTCTACATGCTCAAGGGGCTGATTGAAAACTTCAAGATGGGAAAGGAGGAAAGTATAGCCAACATGTACTCAAGGATCAACACCATTGTGAATGGTCTTGCTATTCTAGGTCATCCTATGTCTAGTGGAGAGATCAACTCAAAGATCCTTAGAACTCTTCCCAAGAGGTGGGAATCAAAGGTGACTTCCATTGAAGAAGCAAGGTCACTTAAGGACATCCCCATTGAAGAGCTCATTGGAAATCTACAAGCACATGAAGCCACACTTGACAAGAGGGAGCAAGTTGAAAGACAAGAGAAGAAAGAGCTAAAGAGAATGAAGAAGGCTGAAATGAAGGCTCAAATTGAAGCTATCATGGAACAAGTCTCTCCATCCTCTCTAGCTAAGGAAGATGCCATGTACTCCAAGGGTAAGCTCTACAAAGGCAAGTCCTCCTCCACCCGGTGCTTCACATGTGGAAAGAAGGGTCACTACAAGGAAGATTGCCCACAAGGTAAAAAGACCCATTCTCACAAGAAGAAGGAGAAATGGCACTCAAGCTCAAGTGGCTCCTCCAACTCAAGCTCAAGTGAAGATTCAAGTGAAGGATCAAGATCAAGCTCTAGTGATGAAGGAGAATGTCATTTTGCTCTTGTAGCATCAACAAGTGAAGACTCAAATGAGGTAAATCTAGACTCTTTAGATAAAGAATCCTTGATTGATCTCATTCATGATATTTGTGCATCTCTTAAGTCTTCTAAAAAGAAAAAGAAAAAGCTTGCTAAAATTGTTGATAATTTGCATATAGAACTAGATGATCTTGAATATGCAAATTCTTGCTTGCTTATTGATAAAAATGATTGTCTTAGCCAAGTAGACTCTCTTAAACTTGAAAATGCTAGTTTACTTGATAAGATTAAATTTCTAGAAGCTCAACCTCTCATGCCTAATTCTAATGAAGAACATACTTTAATTATTGATTCTCTCATGCATGACATTGATGTTCTTAAATCTGAAAACAAGGACAAAGATTTTGTTTTGCATGAATTAGAACTAGAAAATGCCTCCTTGCTTGCTAAAATCAATGGGCATGAATCTTGTTCTAGTTATACTAATAAAGAGAATGATGTTGCTGCTCTTCATATTGATAGAGATTCTTATTTAACTAAAGCTATTTGCTTAGAAAATGATCTTTTGCATGCTAGAGATAATATCAATAATTTGTCTTCTACTATTGCCTCTCTTATGCATGATAATGATTGTTTGAGATCATCTTTGCAAAGATTCTTAGTTGGTAAGAAGAGTCTTAATGACATCCTACTCAATTCTACTAAACAAATTGGTAGACATGGTTTAGGATATGATAGTAGTCAAGGGAACAACAAAGATAAAGGACCTCCAATATTCCATGGAGAATCCTCTAGTTCCAAGACTATGGGCACATGCAACTATTGCAATGAATTTGGTCATTATGCTACTTGTTGTCCTTTTAGGAAAGCACCCAAGAGAAATAGGACTTGGGTTGCTAAACTAACCCCTCTGGACCCAAAAATATGATTGGGGACCATTTCATCTTTCTTCTTGTAGGTACTTGCAAATGGATTGACATGAGCCATTGAATTGCAAATTGACTTCTCAATCCACATGAAAGAAGAAAGGTGGGATGTGCAGAGGGTGACAACAAGTGGAAAAGAAATGGTAAGCATGAAGGTAATGTTTTTACTGCTTATAACCTGTTCTAACTTGTTTTCGTCAAGTTAGTATGCACTATACATATGGTTTTTGAGTCAAAAGTGGCATTTTGTGTTTCTCTTCACACTCTTGCTGCACTACTAACTTGCTTAGACATGTTTGGATATGGTTTGTATATTTAGCATGCCTCTAGATATGTTTTATGAAAAATATGTGCTTTTTCTACAGTAGTTTTGTCGGCCGAGTTTTGTCCTATCTAAAACTCGACCGATGGGCACCAATGGGTGTTGCCAACAGCTGCGATCGGCCGAGTTGCCAATACACAGAACTCGACCGATTACACTATGCACAGAATATAAAGTTGGCTTATTGGATGAGAATTTCCCTCTCAACTAGATTTTCTCAACCAATAGCCTTATTCTTTGGCACTCCTTTGGTACCTTTATATATGCATATTGCCATGTTCTAAATGCCTATCTTGCTTACAACTCTATCTATCTAATTGCTCTAAATTGGTATATCTATATCTTGCAATTTCTTGCTTTGAGTTGTTTTGCAGGTTTTGATGATGATCTCTTTGGATCTCTTGGTTGTGTCTTAAATTGCTTCCGTTGTGCTCTAACTTGCTACATCTATCTAGGTGTATATCTTGTTTTGATACAACCTTGAGGTTCTTAGGGGTAATCATCTTATGGTAAGGATGCATATCTAGTGAGTTATATCCTCTCATGCTTCTAAAATTGCATATCTCTTGGTTTGGATATATCCCTATATCTACTCATAGCTTGCTTTATCTTGTGTATCTCTTGCTATGATCTAGATCCTACTAGTAGTCCTAACTTGTGATATCATCTACTAGTAGTTCACATACATGTAGTTCTAACCTTGTTTATAATTGGAATATTTGCTCATCTATATGCTATGCTTGTATCTTGTCTCATATATGCTCAAGCCTGTTCCTTGAATTGCATATCTACTATCTTGAGTTGCTTGCATAACATTGTGATGCAGGGCACATAGAGCTACATTGTATGTAGAAATTGGAGTATTTTTAAATTTTATGCAGGTTTTGCTCCAATTTCAGTTTTTGCTGCAAGTATAGTGCTTTTTATGCAGAAACACCCTTCTGAGCAAGACTCATCGCTTTGCCATGAGCTCCGATGGTTTTTGGTAAAATTCCATCATCTTGAGGGTCAAAATTGCGATTTATTGTTTTTCTGCAGCACCCTATCTTGCACATTTTTGGGATGTTCAAGTATATGTTTTAACTTGCTTTTCTTTCTATGCTTGGACAAGACCCTATATGTGCTCTTCTACTCTCCTTATATAACTTTTGTTATCTTCTTTCTCTTAACAAGTGGTGTTTCTTAGTTTCTTCACACCCCCACCTTTTTGAAATGACAAAGGGGGAGAAAGATATGTCTTCTTTTAACAACATGGAGAAGGCATGTCTTACATGAAGCAAAGAAGCGTGTCCATGTAAAGGGGAGAAGGTAAATGGGAGAAGACATATATGTGTAGAACATATATGAGTAGAAGACATAGTTTCTATAAATGTTATGAAAGCTAACCATGCAGGAGAAATAGCATCAATTGAGGGGGAGTATGAGAACTCCATGCGCATCAATTGAGGGGGAGCATATGAGCTCAATCCTATTGAAACCCCTAGGTTTCTCCAAAGGTATGATTTTACGTACAAGCTTTCAATACATTTATGGAATGGTTTGTCATCTTCAAAAAGGGGGAGAATGTTGACTCAAGGTCAATTAGGTCAATGTTGACTCACGTCTAAATTGACTAAACCCTTGTTTTGATGATGACTAACCATTCCACATATTGGTGTCTAATGCTTCTACATTGAGTGATTTCAGATTAGGTTTAGACACACTCCAAATGCCCTAACTTGCGCATATCAAATTGGAGAAAAGACAAGTCAAAATAGCTACAAGTGTGCATTTTGGGATCTCTATGTATATGACCTTAGAATTGCTTTGTAATCACTTGTAATGATTGTATGACTTGTAATTAAGCTTAGAAAAATTATTGGGACACAAAAATCCATCGTTTGTACAGTTTATGAAAATTCCAAAATACCCATAACAGGGATTTTGTCGGCCGAATTCCAAACTCGGCCGATCCATATATTCTGGAATTTTCTGGGCAGTCGGCCGAGTTTCCAACTCAGCCGATCCCTGTTTGGTCGAGTTTCTATGGTGGGAAACTCGGCCGATCCACTGATCGGTCCAAGTTGAAAGTCGACCGATCGGCCGAGTTTCTCCAAGGAAACTCGGCCGACAGTCTATCTTTCAGACTTGTCTTTTAGTGGTTCGGCCGAATTACCTTTATGTAAACTCGGCCGATCAGACTGTACTGGAATGCAGAAAAAGCAAATCCAACCGTTGGAGACTTTGTTGGGACCCAAAATAGATCCGTTGCAACTTGTAAAACGGCTATTTTTCGTTCCTAAGTGTTCCCAAAGGCTAAGAGGCATCCCCAACTATAAATAGGACCCCTTGGGCTTCATTCCAAGGTTGAGCATTCATTGCAAACTCTTTGTGAGGTTCCTATTCTATAGTTGAGTGCTTCCTACAGCCTCCTCTCTCTCTCTAAGCTTAATCACTTGCTACATCCATTAGAGTGAGTAGGAAATCTGTAAGAGAGCTAGTCCTATTTGTATATCTTGTGAAGCTCTCACTTCCGCCACCTCCCCATCTCTCATTTCCAATCATGAAGATGAAGGTTATCTCTCTTTGCCAAGAGAGGTGAAGAAGAACAAGGGAAGGAGTCCCTTGGTGAAGATCAAGGCCGAAGACTTGGAGCTAGAGTGGGTAAGCCCTTGGAGAAGGCAGAAGACTCAAGCTCAAGTGGGTAAGTCCTTGGTGGAAAGCTTCTCCGAGTGAAGGTGAAGTCAAAGGCGGAAGATCCAAGAAGAGTGGGTAATTCCTGCAAGGCCGAAGACTTGTGCAAGAGTGGGTAAGTCCTTGGAGAAGGCCGAAGACTCTTGCAAAGTGGGTAAGTCCTTGGTAAGGTTGAAGACTCTTTGTATTGGATAGGTAAGTCCTTTGTTGGTCATGTATTGTATGTCTTATTAAGTGAATATAAGAGTGCAATTGTTGGAAGTCCTAGAGGTTGACCTCTCTAGGCAAGTGGACTGACACACTTCTAGTTTGAAGTGTGGAACCACTCTAAATAGCTTGTCTAATTGGTGCATGTTCAATCTCTCTTATCCTTGCTATGCATGATTTAGTTGCACTCAAATTACCTATTTAGCAACCTTATCTTGTCATATAATTTGAAGGTTTAATGAATTTTGTTTAAGTGCTTTCAGCTCTATTCACCCCCCCCCCTCTAGAGCACCTAAGTCACACATCTAGGATCCAACAAGTGGTATCAGAGCGGGTCTTCTCCAAGCATACTTCTACAAGTAGGAGAAGATGGGTGACTACCTAGGAGGGAGACTCTCTACCAGCCTTCCAATCTTCAATGGGAGCAACTTCCTCTATTGGAGAAGAAGACTTCAATTCTTCATCCAAGGATCAAGTCTCGAGATGTGGCAAATGGTGAACAGCCCATACATTCTACCAAAGACAACCATTGAAGAATGGGATGAAGCCACCTTGATGAAAGCTACCTTGAACGCTAGAGCCATGCACATCCTTTATGCCTCCATGACCCCCACCGAGTTCAACCGGATTTCCTCTTGTGAGACGGCCTATGAGGTATGGAGAAAGCTTTGCATCACTTATGAAGGGACGGATCAAGTGAAGGAAAGCAAAGTCTACATGCTCAAGGGGCTGATTGAAAACTTCAAGATGGGAAAGGAGGAAAGTATAGCCAACATGTACTCAAGGATCAACACCATTGTGAATGGTCTTGCTATTCTAGGTCATCCTATGTCTAGTGGAGAGATCAACTCAAAGATCCTTAGAACTCTTCCCAAGAGGTGGGAATCAAAGGTGACTTCCATTGAAGAAGCAAGGTCACTTAAGGACATCCCCATTGAAGAGCTCATTGGAAATCTACAAGCACATGAAGCCACACTTGACAAGAGGGAGCAAGTTGAAAGACAAGAGAAGAAAGAGCTAAAGAGAATGAAGAAGGCTGAAATGAAGGCTCAAATTGAAGCTATCATGGAACAAGTCTCTCCATCCTCTCTAGCTAAGGAAGATGCCATGTACTCCAAGGGTAAGCTCTACAAAGGCAAGTCCTCCTCCACCCGGTGCTTCACATGTGGAAAGAAGGGTCACTACAAGGAAGATTGCCCACAAGGTAAAAAGACCCATTCTCACAAGAAGAAGGAGAAATGGCACTCAAGCTCAAGTGGCTCCTCCAACTCAAGCTCAAGTGAAGATTCAAGTGAAGGATCAAGATCAAGCTCTAGTGATGAAGGAGAATGTCATTTTGCTCTTGTAGCATCAACAAGTGAAGACTCAAATGAGGTAAATCTAGACTCTTTAGATAAAGAATCCTTGATTGATCTCATTCATGATATTTGTGCATCTCTTAAGTCTTCTAAAAAGAAAAAGAAAAAGCTTGCTAAAATTGTTGATAATTTGCATATAGAACTAGATGATCTTGAATATGCAAATTCTTGCTTGCTTATTGATAAAAATGATTGTCTTAGCCAAGTAGACTCTCTTAAACTTGAAAATGCTAGTTTACTTGATAAGATTAAATTTCTAG
This sequence comes from Alisma plantago-aquatica, assembly GCA_963693085.1. NCBI lineage: Eukaryota > Viridiplantae > Streptophyta > Magnoliopsida > Alismatales > Alismataceae > Alisma > Alisma plantago-aquatica. The sequence goes on from OY856409.1 coordinate 1,590,083,411, forward strand.
AAGCTCAACCTCTCATGCCTAATTCTAATGAAGAACATACTTTAATTATTGATTCTCTCATGCATGACATTGGTGTTCTTAAATCTGAAAACAAGGACAAAGATTTTGTTTTGCATGAATTAGAACTAGAAAATGCCTCCTTGCTTGCTAAAATCAATGGGCATGAATCTTGTTCTAGTTATACTAATAAAGAGAATGATGTTGCTGCTCTTCATATTGATAGAGATTCTTATTTAACTAAAGCTATTTGCTTAGAAAATGATCTTTTGCATGCTAGAGATAATATCAATAATTTGTCTTCTACTATTGCCTCTCTTATGCATGATAATGATTGTTTGAGATCATCTTTGCAAAGATTCTTAGTTGGTAAGAAGAGTCTTAATGACATCCTACTCAATTCTACTAAACAAATTGGTAGACATGGTTTAGGATATGATAGTAGTCAAGGGAACAACAAAGATAAAGGACCTCCAATATTCCATGGAGAATCCTCTAGTTCCAAGACTATGGGCACATGCAACTATTGCAATGAATTTGGTCATTATGCTACTTGTTGTCCTTTTAGGAAAGCACCCAAGAGAAATAGGACTTGGGTTGCTAAACTAACCCCTCTGGACCCAAAAATATGATTGGGGACCATTTCATCTTTCTTCTTGTAGGTACTTGCAAATGGATTGACATGAGCCATTGAATTGCAAATTGACTTCTCAATCCACATGAAAGAAGAAAGGTGGGATGTGCAGAGGGTGACAACAAGTGGAAAAGAAATGGTAAGCATGAAGGTAATGTTTTTACTGCTTATAACCTGTTCTAACTTGTTTTTGTCAAGTTAGTATGCACTATACATATGGTTTTTGAGTCAAAAGTGGCATTTTGTGTTTCTCTTCACACTCTTGCTGCACTACTAACTTGCTTAGACATGTTTGGATATGGTTTGTATATTTAGCATGCCTCTAGATATGTTTTATGAAAAATATGTGCTTTTTCTACAGTAGTTTTGTCGGCCGAGTTTTGTCCTATCTAAAACTCGACCGATGGGCACCAATGGGTGTTGCCAACAGCTGCGATCGGCCGAGTTGCCAATACACAGAACTCGACCGATTACACTATGCACAGAATATAAAGTTGGCTTATTGGATGAGAATTTCCCTCTCAACTAGATTTTCTCAACCAATAGCCTTATTCTTTGGCACTCCTTTGGTACCTTTATATATGCATATTGCCATGTTCTAAATGCCTATCTTGCTTACAACTCTATCTATCTAATTGCTCTAAATTGGTATATCTATATCTTGCAATTTCTTGCTTTGAGTTGTTTTGCAGGTTTTGATGATGATCTCTTTGGATCTCTTGGTTGTGTCTTAAATTGCTTCCGTTGTGCTCTAACTTGCTACATCTATCTAGGTGTATATCTTGTTTTGATACAACCTTGAGGTTCTTAGGGGTAATCATCTTATGGTAAGGATGCATATCTAGTGAGTTATATCCTCTCATGCTTCTAAAATTGCATATCTCTTGGTTTGGATATATCCCTATATCTACTCATAGCTTGCTTTATCTTGTGTATCTCTTGCTATGATCTAGATCCTACTAGTAGTCCTAACTTGTGATATCATCTACTAGTAGTTCACATACATGTAGTTCTAACCTTGTTTATAATTGGAATATTTGCTCATCTATATGCTATGCTTGTATCTTGTCTCATATATGCTCAAGCCTGTTCCTTGAATTGCATATCTACTATCTTGAGTTGCTTGCATAACATTGTGATGCAGGGCACATAGAGCTACATTGTATGTAGAAATTGGAGTATTTTTAAATTTTATGCAGGTTTTGCTCCAATTTCAGTTTTTGCTGCAAGTATAGTGCTTTTTATGCAGAAACACCCTTCTGAGCAAGACTCATCGCTTTGCCATGAGCTCCGATGGTTTTTGGTAAAATTCCATCATCTTGAGGGTCAAAATTGCGATTTATTGTTTTTCTGCAGCACCCTATCTTGCACATTTTTGGGATGTTCAAGTATATGTTTTAACTTGCTTTTCTTTCTATGCTTGGACAAGACCCTATATGTGCTCTTCTACTCTCCTTATATAACTTTTGTTATCTTCTTTCTCTTAACAAGTGGTGTTTCTTAGTTTCTTCACACCCCCACCTTTTTGAAATGACAAAGGGGGAGAAAGATATGTCTTCTTTTAACAACATGGAGAAGGCATGTCTTACATGAAGCAAAGAAGCGTGTCCATGTAAAGGGGAGAAGGTAAATGGGAGAAGACATATATGTGTAGAACATATATGAGTAGAAGACATAGTTTCTATAAATGTTATGAAAGCTAACCATGCAGGAGAAATAGCATCAATTGAGGGGGAGTATGAGAACTCCATGCGCATCAATTGAGGGGGAGCATATGAGCTCAATCCTATTGAAACCCCTAGGTTTCTCCAAAGGTATGATTTTACGTACAAGCTTTCAATACATTTATGGAATGGTTTGTCATCTTCAAAAAGGGGGAGAATGTTGACTCAAGGTCAATTAGGTCAATGTTGACTCACGTCTAAATTGACTAAACCCTTGTTTTGATGATGACTAACCATTCCACATATTGGTGTCTAATGCTTCTACATTGAGTGATTTCAGATTAGGTTTAGACACACTCCAAATGCCCTAACTTGCGCATATCAAATTGGAGAAAAGACAAGTCAAAATAGCTACAAGTGTGCATTTTGGGATCTCTATGTATATGACCTTAGAATTGCTTTGTAATCACTTGTAATGATTGTATGACTTGTAATTAAGCTTAGAAAAATTATTGGGACACAAAAATCCATCGTTTGTACAGTTTATGAAAATTCCAAAATACCCATAACAGGGATTTTGTCGGCCGAATCCAAACTCGGCCGATCCATATATTCTGGAATTTTGTGGGCAGTCGGCCGAGTTTCCAACTCAGCCGATCCCTGTTTGGTCGAGTTTCTATGGTGGGAAACTCGGCCGATCCACTGATCGGTCCAAGTTGAAAGTCGACCGATCGGCCGAGTTTCTCCAAGGAAACTCGGCCGACAGTCTATCTTTCAGACTTGTCTTTTAGTGGTTCGGCCGAATTACCTTTATGTAAACTCGGCCGATCAGACTGTACTGGAATGCAGAAAAAGCAAATCCAACCGTTGGAGACTTTGTTGGGACCCAAAATAGATCCGTTGCAACTTGTAAAACGGCTATTTTTCGTTCCTAAGTGTTCCCAAAGGCTAAGAGGCATCCCCAACTATAAATAGGACCCCTTGGGCTTCATTCCAAGGTTGAGCATTCATTGCAAACTCTTTGTGAGGTTCCTATTCTATAGTTGAGTGCTTCCTACAGCCTCCTCTCTCTCTCTAAGCTTAATCACTTGCTACATCCATTAGAGTGAGTAGGAAATCTGTAAGAGAGCTAGTCCTATTTGTATATCTTGTGAAGCTCTCACTTCCGCCACCTCCCCATCTCTCATTTCCAATCATGAAGATGAAGGTTATCTCTCTTTGCCAAGAGAGGTGAAGAAGAACAAGGGAAGGAGTCCCTTGGTGAAGATCAAGGCCGAAGACTTGGAGCTAGAGTGGGTAAGCCCTTGGAGAAGGCAGAAGACTCAAGCTCAAGTGGGTAAGTCCTTGGTGGAAAGCTTCTCCGAGTGAAGGTGAAGTCAAAGGCGGAAGATCCAAGAAGAGTGGGTAATTCCTGCAAGGCCGAAGACTTGTGCAAGAGTGGGTAAGTCCTTGGAGAAGGCCGAAGACTCTTGCAAAGTGGGTAAGTCCTTGGTAAGGTTGAAGACTCTTTGTATTGGATAGGTAAGTCCTTTGTTGGTCATGTATTGTATGTCTTATTAAGTGAATATAAGAGTGCAATTGTTGGAAGTCCTAGAGGTTGACCTCTCTAGGCAAGTGGACTGACACACTTCTAGTTTGAAGTGTGGAACCACTCTAAATAGCTTGTCTAATTGGTGCATGTTCAATCTCTCTTATCCTTGCTATGCATGATTTAGTTGCACTCAAATTACCTATTTAGCAACCTTATCTTGTCATATAATTTGAAGGTTTAATGAATTTTGTTTAAGTGCTTTCAGCTCTATTCACCCCCCCCCCTCTAGAGCACCTAAGTCACACATCTAGGATCCAACAAGTGGTATCAGAGCGGGTCTTCTCCAAGCATACTTCTACAAGTAGGAGAAGATGGGTGACTACCTAGGAGGGAGACTCTCTACCAGCCTTCCAATCTTCAATGGGAGCAACTTCCTCTATTGGAGAAGAAGACTTCAATTCTTCATCCAAGGATCAAGTCTCGAGATGTGGCAAATGGTGAACAGCCCATACATTCTACCAAAGACAACCATTGAAGAATGGGATGAAGCCACCTTGATGAAAGCTACCTTGAACGCTAGAGCCATGCACATCCTTTATGCCTCCATGACCCCCACCGAGTTCAACCGGATTTCCTCTTGTGAGACGGCCTATGAGGTATGGAGAAAGCTTTGCATCACTTATGAAGGGACGGATCAAGTGAAGGAAAGCAAAGTCTACATGCTCAAGGGGCTGATTGAAAACTTCAAGATGGGAAAGGAGGAAAGTATAGCCAACATGTACTCAAGGATCAACACCATTGTGAATGGTCTTGCTATTCTAGGTCATCCTATGTCTAGTGGAGAGATCAACTCAAAGATCCTTAGAACTCTTCCCAAGAGGTGGGAATCAAAGGTGACTTCCATTGAAGAAGCAAGGTCACTTAAGGACATCCCCATTGAAGAGCTCATTGGAAATCTACAAGCACATGAAGCCACACTTGACAAGAGGGAGCAAGTTGAAAGACAAGAGAAGAAAGAGCTAAAGAGAATGAAGAAGGCTGAAATGAAGGCTCAAATTGAAGCTATCATGGAACAAGTCTCTCCATCCTCTCTAGCTAAGGAAGATGCCATGTACTCCAAGGGTAAGCTCTACAAAGGCAAGTCCTCCTCCACCCGGTGCTTCACATGTGGAAAGAAGGGTCACTACAAGGAAGATTGCCCACAAGGTAAAAAGACCCATTCTCACAAGAAGAAGGAGAAATGGCACTCAAGCTCAAGTGGCTCCTCCAACTCAAGCTCAAGTGAAGATTCAAGTGAAGGATCAAGATCAAGCTCTAGTGATGAAGGAGAATGTCATTTTGCTCTTGTAGCATCAACAAGTGAAGACTCAAATGAGGTAAATCTAGACTCTTTAGATAAAGAATCCTTGATTGATCTCATTCATGATATTTGTGCATCTCTTAAGTCTTCTAAAAAGAAAAAGAAAAAGCTTGCTAAAATTGTTGATAATTTGCATATAGAACTAGATGATCTTGAATATGCAAATTCTTGCTTGCTTATTGATAAAAATGATTGTCTTAGCCAAGTAGACTCTCTTAAACTTGAAAATGCTAGTTTACTTGATAAGATTAAATTTCTAGAAGCTCAACCTCTCATGCCTAATTCTAATGAAGAACATACTTTAATTATTGATTCTCTCATGCATGACATTGGTGTTCTTAAATCTGAAAACAAGGACAAAGATTTTGTTTTGCATGAATTAGAACTAGAAAATGCCTCCTTGCTTGCTAAAATCAATGGGCATGAATCTTGTTCTAGTTATACTAATAAAGAGAATGATGTTGCTGCTCTTCATATTGATAGAGATTCTTATTTAACTAAAGCTATTTGCTTAGAAAATGATCTTTTGCATGCTAGAGATAATATCAATAATTTGTCTTCTACTATTGCCTCTCTTATGCATGATAATGATTGTTTGAGATCATCTTTGCAAAGATTCTTAGTTGGTAAGAAGAGTCTTAATGACATCCTACTCAATTCTACTAAACAAATTGGTAGACATGGTTTAGGATATGATAGTAGTCAAGGGAACAACAAAGATAAAGGACCTCCAATATTCCATGGAGAATCCTCTAGTTCCAAGACTATGGGCACATGCAACTATTGCAATGAATTTGGTCATTATGCTACTTGTTGTCCTTTTAGGAAAGCACCCAAGAGAAATAGGACTTGGGTTGCTAAACTAACCCCTCTGGACCCAAAAATATGATTGGGGACCATTTCATCTTTCTTCTTGTAGGTACTTGCAAATGGATTGACATGAGCCATTGAATTGCAAATTGACTTCTCAATCCACATGAAAGAAGAAAGGTGGGATGTGCAGAGGGTGACAACAAGTGGAAAAGAAATGGTAAGCATGAAGGTAATGTTTTTACTGCTTATAACCTGTTCTAACTTGTTTTTGTCAAGTTAGTATGCACTATACATATGGTTTTTGAGTCAAAAGTGGCATTTTGTGTTTCTCTTCACACTCTTGCTGCACTACTAACTTGCTTAGACATGTTTGGATATGGTTTGTATATTTAGCATGCCTCTAGATATGTTTTATGAAAAATATGTGCTTTTTCTACAGTAGTTTTGTCGGCCGAGTTTTGTCCTATCTAAAACTCGACCGATGGGCACCAATGGGTGTTGCCAACAGCTGCGATCGGCCGAGTTGCCAATACACAGAACTCGACCGATTACACTATGCACAGAATATAAAGTTGGCTTATTGGATGAGAATTTCCCTCTCAACTAGATTTTCTCAACCAATAGCCTTATTCTTTGGCACTCCTTTGGTACCTTTATATATGCATATTGCCATGTTCTAAATGCCTATCTTGCTTACAACTCTATCTATCTAATTGCTCTAAATTGGTATATCTATATCTTGCAATTTCTTGCTTTGAGTTGTTTTGCAGGTTTTGATGATGATCTCTTTGGATCTCTTGGTTGTGTCTTAAATTGCTTCCGTTGTGCTCTAACTTGCTACATCTATCTAGGTGTATATCTTGTTTTGATACAACCTTGAGGTTCTTAGGGGTAATCATCTTATGGTAAGGATGCATATCTAGTGAGTTATATCCTCTCATGCTTCTAAAATTGCATATCTCTTGGTTTGGATATATCCCTATATCTACTCATAGCTTGCTTTATCTTGTGTATCTCTTGCTATGATCTAGATCCTACTAGTAGTCCTAACTTGTGATATCATCTACTAGTAGTTCACATACATGTAGTTCTAACCTTGTTTATAATTGGAATATTTGCTCATCTATATGCTATGCTTGTATCTTGTCTCATATATGCTCAAGCCTGTTCCTTGAATTGCATATCTACTATCTTGAGTTGCTTGCATAACATTGTGATGCAGGGCACATAGAGCTACATTGTATGTAGAAATTGGAGTATTTTTAAATTTTATGCAGGTTTTGCTCCAATTTCAGTTTTTGCTGCAAGTATAGTGCTTTTTATGCAGAAACACCCTTCTGAGCAAGACTCATCGCTTTGCCATGAGCTCCGATGGTTTTTGGTAAAATTCCATCATCTTGAGGGTCAAAATTGCGATTTATTGTTTTTCTGCAGCACCCTATCTTGCACATTTTTGGGATGTTCAAGTATATGTTTTAACTTGCTTTTCTTTCTATGCTTGGACAAGACCCTATATGTGCTCTTCTACTCTCCTTATATAACTTTTGTTATCTTCTTTCTCTTAACAAGTGGTGTTTCTTAGTTTCTTCACACCCCCACCTTTTTGAAATGACAAAGGGGGAGAAAGATATGTCTTCTTTTAACAACATGGAGAAGGCATGTCTTACATGAAGCAAAGAAGCGTGTCCATGTAAAGGGGAGAAGGTAAATGGGAGAAGACATATATGTGTAGAACATATATGAGTAGAAGACATAGTTTCTATAAATGTTATGAAAGCTAACCATGCAGGAGAAATAGCATCAATTGAGGGGGAGTATGAGAACTCCATGCGCATCAATTGAGGGGGAGCATATGAGCTCAATCCTATTGAAACCCCTAGGTTTCTCCAAAGGTATGATTTTACGTACAAGCTTTCAATACATTTATGGAATGGTTTGTCATCTTCAAAAAGGGGGAGAATGTTGACTCAAGGTCAATTAGGTCAATGTTGACTCACGTCTAAATTGACTAAACCCTTGTTTTGATGATGACTAACCATTCCACATATTGGTGTCTAATGCTTCTACATTGAGTGATTTCAGATTAGGTTTAGACACACTCCAAATGCCCTAACTTGCGCATATCAAATTGGAGAAAAGACAAGTCAAAATAGCTACAAGTGTGCATTTTGGGATCTCTATGTATATGACCTTAGAATTGCTTTGTAATCACTTGTAATGATTGTATGACTTGTAATTAAGCTTAGAAAAATTATTGGGACACAAAAATCCATCGTTTGTACAGTTTATGAAAATTCCAAAATACCCATAACAGGGATTTTGTCGGCCGAATTCCAAACTCGGCCGATCCATATATTCTGGAATTTTCTGGGCAGTCGGCCGAGTTTCCAACTCAGCCGATCCCTGTTCGGTCGAGTTTCTATGGTGGGAAACTCGGCCGATCCACTGATCGGTCCAAGTTGAAAGTCGACCGATCGGCCGAGTTTCTCCAAGGAAACTCGGCCGACAGTCTATCTTTCAGACTTGTCTTTTAGTGGTTCGGCCGAATTACCTTTATGTAAACTCGGCCGATCAGACTGTACTGGAATGCAGAAAAAGCAAATCCAACCGTTGGAGACTTTGTTGGGACCCAAAATAGATCCGTTGCAACTTGTAAAACGGCTATTTTTCGTTCCTAAGTGTTCCCAAAGGCTAAGAGGCATCCCCAACTATAAATAGGACCCCTTGGGCTTCATTCCAAGGTTGAGCATTCATTGCAAACTCTTTGTGAGGTTCCTATTCTATAGTTGAGTGCTTCCTATAGCCTCCTCTCTCTCTCTAAGCTTAATCACTTGCTACATCCATTAGAGTGAGTAGGAAATCTGTAAGAGAGCTAGTCCTATTTGTATATCTTGTGAAGCTCTCACTTCCACCACCTCCCCATCTCTCATTTCCAATCATGAAGATGAAGGTTATCTCTCTTTGCCAAGAGAGGTGAAGAAGAACAAGGGAAGGAGTCCCTTGGTGAAGATCAAGGCCGAAGACTTGGAGCTAGAGTGGGTAAGCCCTTGGAGAAGGCAGAAGACTCAAGCTCAAGTGGGTAAGTCCTTGGTGGAAAGCTTCTCCGAGTGAAGGTGAAGTCAAAGGCGGAAGATCCAAGAAGAGTGGGTAATTCCTGCAAGGCCGAAGACTTGTGCAAGAGTGGGTAAGTCCTTGGAGAAGGCCAAAGACTCTTGCAAAGTGGGTAAGTCCTTGGTAAGGTTGAAGACTCTTTGTATTGGATAGGTAAGTCCTTTGTTGGTCATGTATTGTATGTCTTATTAAGTGAATATAAGAGTGCAATTGTTGGAAGTCCTAGAGGTTGACCTCTCTAGGCAAGTGGACTGACACACTTCTAGTTTGAAGTGTGGAACCACTCTAAATAGCTTGTCTAATTGGTGCATGTTCAATCTCTCTTATCCTTGCTATGCATGATTTAGTTGCACTCAAATTACCTATTTAGCAACCTTATCTTGTCATATAATTTGAAGGTTTAATGAATTTTGTTTAAGTGCTTTCAGCTCTATTCACCCCCCCCCTCTAGAGCACCTAAGTCACACATCTAGGATCCAACAAGTGGTATCAGAGCGGGTCTTCTCCAAGCATACTTCTACAAGTAGGAGAAGATGGGTGACTACCTAGGAGGGAGACTCTCTACCAGCCTTCCAATCTTCAATGGGAGCAACTTCCTCTATTGGAGAAGAAGACTTCAATTCTTCATCCAAGGATCAAGTCTCGAGATGTGGCAAATGGTGAACAGCCCATACATTCTACCAAAGACAACCATTGAAGAATGGGATGAAGCCACCTTGATGAAAGCTACCTTGAACGCTAGAGCCATGCACATCCTTTATGCCTCCATGACCCCCACCGAGTTCAACCGGATTTCCTCTTGTGAGACGGCCTATGAGGTATGGAGAAAGCTTTGCATCACTTATGAAGGGACGGATCAAGTGAAGGAAAGCAAAGTCTACATGCTCAAGGGGCTGATTGAAAACTTCAAGATGGGAAAGGAGGAAAGTATAGCCAACATGTACTCAAGGATCAACACCATTGTGAATGGTCTTGCTATTCTAGGTCATCCTATGTCTAGTGGAGAGATCAACTCAAAGATCCTTAGAACTCTTCCCAAGAGGTGGGAATCAAAGGTGACTTCCATTGAAGAAGCAAGGTCACTTAAGGACATCCCCATTGAAGAGCTCATTGGAAATCTACAAGCACATGAAGCCACACTTGACAAGAGGGAGCAAGTTGAAAGACAAGAGAAGAAAGAGCTAAAGAGAATGAAGAAGGCTGAAATGAAGGCTCAAATTGAAGCTATCATGGAACAAGTCTCTCCATCCTCTCTAGCTAAGGAAGATGCCATGTACTCCAAGGGTAAGCTCTACAAAGGCAAGTCCTCCTCCACCCGGTGCTTCACATGTGGAAAGAAGGGTCACTACAAGGAAGATTGCCCACAAGGTAAAAAGACCCATTCTCACAAGAAGAAGGAGAAATGGCACTCAAGCTCAAGTGGCTCCTCCAACTCAAGCTCAAGTGAAGATTCAAGTGAAGGATCAAGATCAAGCTCTAGTGATGAAGGAGAATGTCATTTTGCTCTTGTAGCATCAACAAGTGAAGACTCAAATGAGGTAAATCTAGACTCTTTAGATAAAGAATCCTTGATTGATCTCATTCATGATATTTGTGCATCTCTTAAGTCTTCTAAAAAGAAAAAGAAAAAGCTTGCTAAAATTGTTGATAATTTGCATATAGAACTAGATGATCTTGAATATGCAAATTCTTGCTTGCTTATTGATAAAAATGATTGTCTTAGCCAAGTAGACTCTCTTAAACTTGAAAATGCTAGTTTACTTGATAAGATTAAATTTCTAGAAGCTCAACCTCTCATGCCTAATTCTAATGAAGAACATACTTTAATTATTGATTCTCTCATGCATGACATTGATGTTCTTAAATCTGAAAACAAGGACAAAGATTTTGTTTTGCATGAATTAGAACTAGAAAATGCCTCCTTGCTTGCTAAAATCAATGGGCATGAATCTTGTTCTAGTTATACTAATAAAGAGAATGATGTTGCTGCTCTTCATATTGATAGAGATTCTTATTTAACTAAAGCTATTTGCTTAGAAAATGATCTTTTGCATGCTAGAGATAATATCAATAATTTGTCTTCTACTATTGCCTCTCTTATGCATGATAATGATTGTTTGAGATCATCTTTGCAAAGATTCTTAGTTGGTAAGAAGAGTCTTAATGACATCCTACTCAATTCTACTAAACAAATTGGTAGACATGGTTTAGGATATGATAGTAGTCAAGGGAACAACAAAGATAAAGGACCTCCAATATTCCATGGAGAATCCTCTAGTTCCAAGACTATGGGCACATGCAACTATTGCAATGAATTTGGTCATTATGCTACTTGTTGTCCTTTTAGGAAAGCACCCAAGAGAAATAGGACTTGGGTTGCTAAACTAACCCCTCTGGACCCAAAAATATGATTGGGGACCATTTCATCTTTCTTCTTGTAGGTACTTGCAAATGGATTGACATGAGCCATTGAATTGCAAATTGACTTCTCAATCCACATGAAAGAAGAAAGGTGAGATGTGCAGAGGGTGACAACAAGTGGAAAAGAAATGGTAAGCATGAAGGTAATGTTTTTACTGCTTATAACCTGTTCTAACTTGTTTTTGTCAAGTTAGTATGCACTATACATATGGTTTTTGAGTCAAAAGTGGCATTTTGTGTTTCTCTTCACACTCTTGCTGCACTACTAACTTGCTTAGACATGTTTGGATATGGTTTGTATATTTAGCATGCCTCTAGATATGTTTTATGAAAAATATGTGCTTTTTCTACAGTAGTTTTGTCGGCCGAGTTTTGTCCTGTCTAAAACTCGACCGATGGGCACCAATGGGTGTTGCCAACAGCTGCGATCGGCCGAGTTGCCAATACACAGAACTCGACCGATTACACTGTGCACAGAATATAAAGTTGGCTTATTGGATGAGAATTTCCCTCTCAACTAGATTTTCTCAACCAATAGCCTTATTCTTTGGCACTCCTTTGGTACCTTTATATATGCATATTGCCATGTTCTAAATGCCTATCTTGCTTACAACTCTATCTATCTAATTGCTCTAAATTGGTATATCTATATCTTGCAATTTCTTGCTTTGAGTTGTTTTGCAGGTTTTGATGATGATCTCTTTGGATCTCTTGGTTGTGTCTTAAATTGCTTCCGTTGTGCTCTAACTTGCTACATCTATCTAGGTGTATATCTTGTTTTGATACAACCTTGAGGTTCTTAGGGGTAATCATCTTATGGTAAGGATGCATATCTAGTGAGTTATATCCTCTCATGCTTCTAAAATTGCATATCTCTTGGTTTGGATATATCCCTATATCTACTCATAGCTTGCTTTATCTTGTGTATCTCTTGCTATGATCTAGATCCTACTAGTAGTCCTAACTTGTGATATCATCTACTAGTAGTTCACATACATGTAGTTCTAACCTTGTTTATAATTGGAATATTTGCTCATCTATATGCTATGCTTGTATCTTGTCTCATATATGCTCAAGCCTGTTCCTTGAATTGCATATCTACTATCTTGAGTTGCTTGCATAACATTGTGATGCAGGGCACATAGAGCTACATTGTATGTAGAAATTGGAGTATTTTTAAATTTTATGCAGGTTTTGCTCCAATTTCAGTTTTTGCTGCAAGTATAGTGCTTTTTATGCAGAAACACCCTTCTGAGCAAGACTCATCGCTTTGCCATGAGCTCCGATGGTTTTTGGTAAAATTCCATCATCTTGAGGGTCAAAATTGCGATTTATTGTTTTTCTGCAGCACCCTATCTTGCACATTTTTGGGATGTTCAAGTATATGTTTTAACTTGCTTTTCTTTCTATGCTTGGACAAGACCCTATATGTGCTCTTCTACTCTCCTTATATAACTTTTGTTATCTTCTTTCTCTTAACAAGTGGTGTTTCTTAGTTTCTTCACACCCCCACCTTTTTGAAATGACAAAGGGGGAGAAAGATATGTCTTCTTTTAACAACATGGAGAAGGCATGTCTTACATGAAGCAAAGAAGCGTGTCCATGTAAAGGGGAGAAGGTAAATGGGAGAAGACATATATGTGTAGAACATATATGAGTAGAAGACATAGTTTCTATAAATGTTATGAAAGCTAACCATGCAGGAGAAATAGCATCAATTGAGGGGGAGTATGAGAACTCCATGCGCATCAATTGAGGGGGAGCATATGAGCTCAATCCTATTGAAACCCCTAGGTTTCTCCAAAGGTATGATTTTACGTACAAGCTTTCAATACATTTATGGAATGGTTTGTCATCTTCAAAAAGGGGGAGAATGTTGACTCAAGGTCAATTAGGTCAATGTTGACTCACGTCTAAATTGACTAAACCCTTGTTTTGATGATGACTAACCATTCCACATATTGGTGTCTAATGCTTCTACATTGAGTGATTTCAGATTAGGTTTAGACACACTCCAAATGCCCTAACTTGCGCATATCAAATTGGAGAAAAGACAAGTCAAAATAGCTACAAGTGTGCATTTTGGGATCTCTATGTATATGACCTTAGAATTGCTTTGTAATCACTTGTAATGATTGTATGACTTGTAATTAAGCTTAGAAAAATTATTGGGACACAAAAATCCATCGTTTGTACAGTTTATGAAAATTCCAAAATACCCATAACAGGGATTTTGTCGGCCGAATTCCAAACTCGGCCGATCCATATATTCTGGAATTTTCTGGGCAGTCGGCCGAGTTTCCAACTCAGCCGATCCCTGTTCGGTCGAGTTTCTATGGTGGGAAACTCGGCCGATCCACTGATCGGTCCAAGTTGAAAGTCGACCGATCGGCCGAGTTTCTCCAAGGAAACTCGGCCGACAGTCTATCTTTCAGACTTGTCTTTTAGTGGTTCGGCCGAATTACCTTTATGTAAACTCGGCCGATCAGACTGTACTGGAATGCAGAAAAATCAAATCCAACCGTTGGAGACTTTGTTGGGACCCAAAATAGATCCGTTGCAACTTGTAAAACGGCTATTTTTCGTTCCTAAGTGTTCCCAAAGGCTAAGAGGCATCCCCAACTATAAATAGGACCCCTTGGGCTTCATTCCAAGGTTGAGCATTCATTGCAAACTCTTTGTGAGGTTCCTATTCTATAGTTGAGTGCTTCCTACAGCCTCCTCTCTCTCTCTAAGCTTAATCACTTGCTACATCCATTAGAGTGAGTAGGAAATCTGTAAGAGAGCTAGTCCTATTTGTATATCTTGTGAAGCTCTCACTTCCACCACCTCCCCATCTCTCATTTCCAATCATGAAGATGAAGGTTATCTCTCTTTGCCAAGAGAGGTGAAGAAGAACAAGGGAAGGAGTCCCTTGGTGAAGATCAAGGCCGAAGACTTGGAGCTAGAGTGGGTAAGCCCTTGGAGAAGGCAGAAGACTCAAGCTCAAGTGGGTAAGTCCTTGGTGGAAAGCTTCTCCGAGTGAAGGTGAAGTCAAAGGCGGAAGATCCAAGAAGAGTGGGTAATTCCTGCAAGGCCGAAGACTTGTGCAAGAGTGGGTAAGTCCTTGGAGAAGGCCGAAGACTCTTGCAAAGTGGGTAAGTCCTTGGTAAGGTTGAAGACTCTTTGTATTGGATAGGTAAGTCCTTTGTTGGTCATGTATTGTATGTCTTATTAAGTGAATATAAGAGTGCAATTGTTGGAAGTCCTAGAGGTTGACCTCTCTAGGCAAGTGGACTGACACACTTCTAGTTTGAAGTGTGGAACCACTCTAAATAGGTTGTCTAATTGGTGCATGTTCAATCTCTCTTATCCTTGCTATGCATGATTTAGTTGCACTCAAATTACCTATTTAGCAACCTTATCTTGTCATATAATTTGAAGGTTTAATGAATTTTGTTTAAGTGCTTTCAGCTCTATTCACCCCCCCCCTCTAGAGCACCTAAGTCACACATCTAGGATCCAACAAGTGGTATCAGAGCGGGTCTTCTCCAAGCATACTTCTACAAGTAGGAGAAGATGGGTGACTACCTAGGAGGGAGACTCTCTACCAGCCTTCCAATCTTCAATGGGAGCAACTTCCTCTATTGGAGAAGAAGACTTCAATTCTTCATCCAAGGATCAAGTCTCGAGATGTGGCAAATGGTGAACAGCCCATACATTCTACCAAAGACAACCATTGAAGAATGGGATGAAGCCACCTTGATGAAAGCTACCTTGAACGCTAGAGCCATGCACATCCTTTATGCCTCCATGACCCCCACCGAGTTCAACCGGATTTCCTCTTGTGAGACGGCCTATGAGGTATGGAGAAAGCTTTGCATCACTTATGAAGGGACGGATCAAGTGAAGGAAAGCAAAGTCTACATGCTCAAGGGGCTGATTGAAAACTTCAAGATGGGAAAGGAGGAAAGTATAGCCAACATGTACTCAAGGATCAACACCATTGTGAATGGTCTTGCTATTCTAGGTCATCCTATGTCTAGTGGAGAGATCAACTCAAAGATCCTTAGAACTCTTCCCAAGAGGTGGGAATCAAAGGTGACTTCCATTGAAGAAGCAAGGTCACTTAAGGACATCCCCATTGAAGAGCTCATTGGAAATCTACAAGCACATGAAGCCACACTTGACAAGAGGGAGCAAGTTGAAAGACAAGAGAAGAAAGAGCTAAAGAGAATGAAGAAGGCTGAAATGAAGGCTCAAATTGAAGCTATCATGGAACAAGTCTCTCCATCCTCTCTAGCTAAGGAAGATGCCATGTACTCCAAGGGTAAGCTCTACAAAGGCAAGTCCTCCTCCACCCGGTGCTTCACATGTGGAAAGAAGGGTCACTACAAGGAAGATTGCCCACAAGGTAAAAAGACCCATTCTCACAAGAAGAAGGAGAAATGGCACTCAAGCTCAAGTGGCTCCTCCAACTCAAGCTCAAGTGAAGATTCAAGTGAAGGATCAAGATCAAGCTCTAGTGATGAAGGAGAATGTCATTTTGCTCTTGTAGCATCAACAAGTGAAGACTCAAATGAGGTAAATCTAGACTCTTTAGATAAAGAATCCTTGATTGATCTCATTCATGATATTTGTGCATCTCTTAAGTCTTCTAAAAAGAAAAAGAAAAAGCTTGCTAAAATTGTTGATAATTTGCATATAGAACTAGATGATCTTGAATATGCAAATTCTTGCTTGCTTATTGATAAAAATGATTGTCTTAGCCAAGTAGACTCTCTTAAACTTGAAAATGCTAGTTTACTTGATAAGATTAAATTTCTAGAAGCTCAACCTCTCATGCCTAATTCTAATGAAGAACATACTTTAATTATTGATTCTCTCATGCATGACATTGATGTTCTTAAATATGAAAACAAGGACAAAGATTTTGTTTTGCATGAATTAGAACTAGAAAATGCCTCCTTGCTTGCTAAAATCAATGGGCATGAATCTTGTTCTAGTTATACTAATAAAGAGAATGATGTTGCTGCTCTTCATATTGATAGAGATTCTTATTTAACTAAAGCTCTTTGCTTAGAAAATGATCTTTTGCATGCTAGAGATAATATCAATAATTTGTCTTCTACTATTGCCTCTCTTATGCATGATAATGATTGTTTGAGATCATCTTTGCAAAGATTCTTAGTTGGTAAGAAGAGTCTTAATGACATCCTACTCAATTCTACTAAACAAATTGGTAGACATGGTTTAGGATATGATAGTAGTCAAGGGAACAACAAAGATAAAGGACCTCCAATATTCCATGGAGAATCCTCTAGTTCCAAGACTATGGGCACATGCAACTATTGCAATGAATTTGGTCATTATGCTACTTGTTGTCCTTTTAGGAAAGCACCCAAGAGAAATAGGACTTGGGTTGCTAAACTAACCCCTCTGGACCCAAAAATATGATTGGGGACCATTTCATCTTTCTTCTTGTAGGTACTTGCAAATGGATTGACATGAGCCATTGAATTGCAAATTGACTTCTCAATCCACATGAAAGAAGAAAGGTGGGATGTGCAGAGGGTGACAACAAGTGGAAAAGAAATGGTAAGCATGAAGGTAATGTTTTTACTGCTTATAACCTGTTCTAACTTGTTTTTGTCAAGTTAGTATGCACTATACATATGGTTTTTGAGTCAAAAGTGGCATTTTGTGTTTCTCTTCACACTCTTGCTGCACTACTAACTTGCTTAGACATGTTTGGATATGGTTTGTATATTTAGCATACCTCTAGATATGTTTTATGAAAAATATGTGCTTTTTCTACAGTAGTTTTGTCGGCCGAGTTTTGTCCTGTCTAAAACTCGACCGATGGGCACCAATGGGTGTTGCCAACAGCTGCGATCGGCCGAGTTGCCAATACACAGAACTCGACCGATTACACTGTGCACAGAATATAAAGTTGGCTTATTGGATGAGAATTTCCCTCTCAACTAGATTTTCTCAACCAATAGCCTTATTCTTTGGCACTCCTTTGGTACCTTTATATATGCATATTGCCATGTTCTAAATGCCTATCTTGCTTACAACTCTATCTATCTAATTGCTCTAAATTGGTATATCTATATCTTGCAATTTCTTGCTTTGAGTTGTTTTGCAGGTTTTGATGATGATCTCTTTGGATCTCTTGGTTGTGTCTTAAATTGCTTCCGTTGTGCTCTAACTTGCTACATCTATCTAGGTGTATATCTTGTTTTGATACAACCTTGAGGTTCTTAGGGGTAATCATCTTATGGTAAGGATGCATATCTAGTGAGTTATATCCTCTCATGCTTCTAAAATTGCATATCTCTTGGTTTGGATATATCCCTATATCTACTCATAGCTTGCTTTATCTTGTGTATCTCTTGCTATGATCTAGATCCTACTAGTAGTCCTAACTTGTGATATCATCTACTAGTAGTTCACATACATGTAGTTCTAACCTTGTTTATAATTGGAATATTTGCTCATCTATATGCTATGCTTGTATCTTGTCTCATATATGCTCAAGCCTGTTCCTTGAATTGCATATCTACTATCTTGAGTTGCTTGCATAACATTGTGATGCAGGGCACATAGAGCTACATTGTATGTAGAAATTGGAGTATTTTTAAATTTTATGCAGGTTTTGCTCCAATTTCAGTTTTTGCTGCAAGTATAGTGCTTTTTATGCAGAAACACCCTTCTGAGCAAGACTCATCGCTTTGCCATGAGCTCCGATGGTTTTTGGTAAAATTCCATCATCTTGAGGGTCAAAATTGCGATTTATTGTTTTTCTGCAGCACCCTATCTTGCACATTTTTGGGATGTTCAAGTATATGTTTTAACTTGCTTTTCTTTCTATGCTTGGACAAGACCCTATATGTGCTCTTCTACTCTCCTTATATAACTTTTGTTATCTTCTTTCTCTTAACAAGTGGTGTTTCTTAGTTTCTTCACACCCCCACCTTTTTGAAATGACAAAGGGGGAGAAAGATATGTCTTCTTTTAACAACATGGAGAAGGCATGTCTTACATGAAGCAAAGAAGCGTGTCCATGTAAAGGGGAGAAGGTAAATGGGAGAAGACATATATGTGTAGAACATATATGAGTAGAAGACATAGTTTCTAGAAATGTTATGAAAGCTAACCATGCAGGAGAAATAGCATCAATTGAGGGGGAGTATGAGAACTCCATGCGCATCAATTGAGGGGGAGCATATGAGCTCAATCCTATTGAAACCCCTAGGTTTCTCCAAAGGTATGATTTTACGTACAAGCTTTCAATACATTTATGGAATGGTTTGTCATCTTCAAAAAGGGGGAGAATGTTGACTCAAGGTCAATTAGGTCAATGTTGACTCACGTCTAAATTGACTAAACCCTTGTTTTGATGATGACTAACCATTCCACATATTGGTGTCTAATGCTTCTACATTGAGTGATTTCAGATTAGGTTTAGACACACTCCAAATGCCCTAACTTGCGCATATCAAATTGGAGAAAAGACAAGTCAAAATAGCTACAAGTGTGCATTTTGGGATCTCTATGTATATGACCTTAGAATTGCTTTGTAATCACTTGTAATGATTGTATGACTTGTAATTAAGCTTAGAAAAATTATCGGGACACAAAAATCCATCGTTTGTACAGTTTATGAAAATTCCAAAATGCCCATAACAGGGATTTTGTCGGCCGAATTCCAAACTCGGCCGATCCATATATTCTGGAATTTTCTGGGCAGTCGGCCGAGTTTCCAACTCAGCCGATCCCTGTTCGGTCGAGTTTCTATGGTGGGAAACTCGGCCGATCCACTGATCGGTCCAAGTTGAAAGTCGACCGATCGGCCGAGTTTCTCCAAGGAAACTCGGCCGACAGTCTATCTTTCAGACTTGTCTTTTAGTGGTTCGGCCGAATTACCTTTATGTAAACTCGGCCGATCAGACTGTACTGGAATGCAGAAAAAGCAAATCCAACCGTTGGAGACTTTGTTGGGACCCAAAATAGATCCGTTGCAACTTGTAAAACGGCTATTTTTCGTTCCTAAGTGTTCCCAAAGGCTAAGAGGCATCCCCAACTATAAATAGGACCCCTTGGGCTTCATTCCAAGGTTGAGCATTCATTGCAAACTCTTTGTGAGGTTCCTATTCTATAGTTGAGTGCTTCCTACAGCCTCCTCTCTCTCTCTAAGCTTAATCACTTGCTACATCCATTAGAGTGAGTAGGAAATCTGTAAGAGAGCTAGTCCTATTTGTATATCTTGTGAAGCTCTCACTTCCACCACCTCCCCATCTCTCATTTCCAATCATGAAGATGAAGGTTATCTCTCTTTGCCAAGAGAGGTGAAGAAGAACAAGGGAAGGAGTCCCTTGGTGAAGATCAAGGCCGAAGACTTGGAGCTAGAGTGGGTAAGCCCTTGGAGAAGGCAGAAGACTCAAGCTCAAGTGGGTAAGTCCTTGGTGGAAAGCTTCTCCGAGTGAAGGTGAAGTCAAAGGCGGAAGATCCAAGAAGAGTGGGTAATTCCTGCAAGGCCGAAGACTTGTGCAAGAGTGGGTAAGTCCTTGGAGAAGGCCGAAGACTCTTGCAAAGTGGGTAAGTCCTTGGTAAGGTTGAAGACTCTTTGTATTGGATAGGTAAGTCCTTTGTTGGTCATGTATTGTATGTCTTATTAAGTGAATATAAGAGTGCAATTGTTGGAAGTCCTAGAGGTTGACCTCTCTAGGCAAGTGGACTGACACACTTCTAGTTTGAAGTGTGGAACCACTCTAAATAGCTTGTCTAATTGGTGCATGTTCAATCTCTCTTATCCTTGCTATGCATGATTTAGTTGCACTCAAATTACCTATTTAGCAACCTTATCTTGTCATATAATTTGAAGGTTTAATGAATTTTGTTTAAGTGCTTTCAGCTCTATTCACCCCCCCCCCTCTAGAGCACCTAAGTCACACATCTAGGATCCAACAAGTGGTATCAGAGCGGGTCTTCTCCAAGCATACTTCTACAAGTAGGAGAAGATGGGTGACTACCTAGGAGGGAGACTCTCTACCAGCCTTCCAATCTTCAATGGGAGCAACTTCCTCTATTGGAGAAGAAGACTTCAATTCTTCATCCAAGGATCAAGTCTCGAGATGTGGCAAATGGTGAACAGCCCATACATTCTACCAAAGACAACCATTGAAGAATGGGATGAAGCCACCTTGATGAAAGCTACCTTGAACGCTAGAGCCATGCACATCCTTTATGCCTCCATGACCCCCACCGAGTTCAACCGGATTTCCTCTTGTGAGACGGCCTATGAGGTATGGAGAAAGCTTTGCATCACTTATGAAGGGACGGATCAAGTGAAGGAAAGCAAAGTCTACATGCTCAAGGGGCTGATTGAAAACTTCAAGATGGGAAAGGAGGAAAGTATAGCCAACATGTACTCAAGGATCAACACCATTGTGAATGGTCTTGCTATTCTAGGTCATCCTATGTCTAGTGGAGAGATCAACTCAAAGATCCTTAGAACTCTTCCCAAGAGGTGGGAATCAAAGGTGACTTCCATTGAAGAAGCAAGGTCACTTAAGGACATCCCCATTGAAGAGCTCATTGGAAATCTACAAGCACATGAAGCCACACTTGACAAGAGGGAGCAAGTTGAAAGACAAGAGAAGAAAGAGCTAAAGAGAATGAAGAAGGCTGAAATGAAGGCTCAAATTGAAGCTATCATGGAACAAGTCTCTCCATCCTCTCTAGCTAAGGAAGATGCCATGTACTCCAAGGGTAAGCTCTACAAAGGCAAGTCCTCCTCCACCCGGTGCTTCACATGTGGAAAGAAGGGTCACTACAAGGAAGATTGCCCACAAGGTAAAAAGACCCATTCTCACAAGAAGAAGGAGAAATGGCACTCAAGCTCAAGTGGCTCCTCCAACTCAAGCTCAAGTGAAGATTCAAGTGAAGGATCAAGATCAAGCTCTAGTGATGAAGGAGAATGTCATTTTGCTCTTGTAGCATCAACAAGTGAAGACTCAAATGAGGTAAATCTAGACTCTTTAGATAAAGAATCCTTGATTGATCTCATTCATGATATTTGTGCATCTCTTAAGTCTTCTAAAAAGAAAAAGAAAAAGCTTGCTAAAATTGTTGATAATTTGCATATAGAACTAGATGATCTTGAATATGCAAATTCTTGCTTGCTTATTGATAAAAATGATTGTCTTAGCCAAGTAGACTCTCTTAAACTTGAAAATGCTAGTTTACTTGATAAGATTAAATTTCTAGAAGCTCAACCTCTCATGCCTAATTCTAATGAAGAACATACTTTAATTATTGATTCTCTCATGCATGACATTGATGTTCTTAAATCTGAAAACAAGGACAAAGATTTTGTTTTGCATGAATTAGAACTAGAAAATGCCTCCTTGCTTGCTAAAATCAATGGGCATGAATCTTGTTCTAGTTATACTAATAAAGAGAATGATGTTGCTGCTCTTCATATTGATAGAGATTCTTATTTAACTAAAGCTATTTGCTTAGAAAATGATCTTTTGCATGCTAGAGATAATATCAATAATTTGTCTTCTACTATTGCCTCTCTTATGCATGATAATGATTGTTTGAGATCATCTTTGCAAAGATTCTTAGTTGGTAAGAAGAGTCTTAATGACATCCTACTCAATTCTACTAAACAAATTGGTAGACATGGTTTAGGATATGATAGTAGTCAAGGGAACAACAAAGATAAAGGACCTCCAATATTCCATGGAGAATCCTCTAGTTCCAAGACTATGGGCACATGCAACTATTGCAATGAATTTGGTCATTATGCTACTTGTTGTCCTTTTAGGAAAGCACCCAAGAGAAATAGGACTTGGGTTGCTAAACTAACCCCTCTGGACCCAAAAATATGATTGGGGACCATTTCATCTTTCTTCTTGTAGGTACTTGCAAATGGATTGACATGAGCCATTGAATTGCAAATTGACTTCTCAATCCACATGAAAGAAGAAAGGTGGGATGTGCAGAGGGTGACAACAAGTGGAAAAGAAATGGTAAGCATGAAGGTAATGTTTTTACTGCTTATAACCTGTTCTAACTTGTTTTTGTCAAGTTAGTATGCACTATACATATGGTTTTTGAGTCAAAAGTGGCATTTTGTGTTTCTCTTCACACTCTTGCTGCACTACTAACTTGCTTAGACATGTTTGGATATGGTTTGTATATTTAGCATGCCTCTAGATATGTTTTATGAAAAATATGTGCTTTTTCTACAGTAGTTTTGTCGGCCGAGTTTTGTCCTGTCTAAAACTCGACCGATGGGCACCAATGGGTGTTGCCAACAGCTGCGATCGGCCGAGTTGCCAATACACAGAACTCGACCGATTACACTGTGCACAGAATATAAAGTTGGCTTATTGGATGAGAATTTCCCTCTCAACTAGATTTTCTCAACCAATAGCCTTATTCTTTGGCACTCCTTTGGTACCTTTATATATGCATATTGCCATGTTCTAAATGCCTATCTTGCTTACAACTCTATCTATCTAATTGCTCTAAATTGGTATATCTATATCTTGCAATTTCTTGCTTTGAGTTGTTTTGCAGGTTTTGATGATGATCTCTTTGGATCTCTTGGTTGTGTCTTAAATTGCTTCCGTTGTGCTCTAACTTGCTACATCTATCTAGGTGTATATCTTGTTTTGATACAACCTTGAGGTTCTTAGGGGTAATCATCTTATGGTAAGGATGCATATCTAGTGAGTTATATCCTCTCATGCTTCTAAAATTGCATATCTCTTGGTTTGGATATATCCCTATATCTACTCATAGCTTGCTTTATCTTGTGTATCTCTTGCTATGATCTAGATCCTACTAGTAGTCCTAACTTGTGATATCATCTACTAGTAGTTCACATACATGTAGTTCTAACCTTGTTTATAATTGGAATATTTGCTCATCTATATGCTATGCTTGTATCTTGTCTCATATATGCTCAAGCCTGTTCCTTGAATTGCATATCTACTATCTTGAGTTGCTTGCATAACATTGTGATGCAGGGCACATAGAGCTACATTGTATGTAGAAATTGGAGTATTTTTAAATTTTATGCAGGTTTTGCTCCAATTTCAGTTTTTGCTGCAAGTATAGTGCTTTTTATGCAGAAACACCCTTCTGAGCAAGACTCATCGCTTTGCCATGAGCTCCGATGGTTTTTGGTAAAATTCCATCATCTTGAGGGTCAAAATTGCGATTTATTGTTTTTCTGCAGCACCCTATCTTGCACATTTTTGGGATGTTCAAGTATATGTTTTAACTTGCTTTTCTTTCTATGCTTGGACAAGACCCTATATGTGCTCTTCTACTCTCCTTATATAACTTTTGTTATCTTCTTTCTCTTAACAAGTGGTGTTTCTTAGTTTCTTCACACCCCCACCTTTTTGAAATGACAAAGGGGGAGAAAGATATGTCTTCTTTTAACAACATGGAGAAGGCATGTCTTACATGAAGCAAAGAAGCGTGTCCATGTAAAGGGGAGAAGGTAAATGGGAGAAGACATATATGTGTAGAACATATATGAGTAGAAGACATAGTTTCTATAAATGTTATGAAAGCTAACCATGTAGGAGAAATAGCATCAATTGAGGGGGAGTATGAGAACTCCATGCGCATCAATTGAGGGGGAGCATATGAGCTCAATCCTATTGAAACCCCTAGGTTTCTCCAAAGGTATGATTTTACGTACAAGCTTTCAATACATTTATGGAATGGTTTGTCATCTTCAAAAAGGGGGAGAATGTTGACTCAAGGTCAATTAGGTCAATGTTGACTCACGTCTAAATTGACTAAACCCTTGTTTTGATGATGACTAACCATTCCACATATTGGTGTCTAATGCTTCTACATTGAGTGATTTCAGATTAGGTTTAGACACACTCCAAATGCCCTAACTTGCGCATATCAAATTGGAGAAAAGACAAGTCAAAATAGCTACAAGTGTGCATTTTGGGATCTCTATGTATATGACCTTAGAATTGCTTTGTAATCACTTGTAATGATTGTATGACTTGTAATTAAGCTTAGAAAAATTATTGGGACACAAAAATCCATCGTTTGTACAGTTTATGAAAATTCCAAAATACCCATAACAGGGATTTTGTCGGCCGAATTCCAAACTCGGCCGATCCATATATTCTGGAATTTTCTGGGCAGTCGGCCGAGTTTCCAACTCAGCCGATCCCTGTTCGGTCGAGTTTCTATGGTGGGAAACTCGGCCGATCCACTGATCGGTCCAAGTTGAAAGTCGACCGATCGGCCGAGTTTCTCCAAGGAAACTCGGCCGACAGTCTATCTTTCAGACTTGTCTTTTAGTGGTTCGGCCGAATTACCTTTATGTAAACTCGGCCGATCAGACTGTACTGGAATGCAGAAAAAGCAAATCCAACCGTTGGAGACTTTGTTGGGACCCAAAATAGATCCGTTGCAACTTGTAAAACGGCTATTTTTCGTTCCTAAGTGTTCCCAAAGGCTAAGAGGCATCCCCAACTATAAATAGGACCCCTTGGGCTTCATTCCAAGGTTGAGCATTCATTGCAAACTCTTTGTGAGGTTCCTATTCTATAGTTGAGTGCTTCCTACAGCCTCCTCTCTCTCTCTAAGCTTAATCACTTGCTACATCCATTAGAGTGAGTAGGAAATCTGTAAGAGAGCTAGTCCTATTTGTATATCTTGTGAAGCTCTCACTTCCACCACCTCCCCATCTCTCATTTCCAATCATGAAGATGAAGGTTATCTCTCTTTGCCAAGAGAGG
Organism: Alisma plantago-aquatica; assembly: GCA_963693085.1. Lineage (NCBI taxonomy): Eukaryota > Viridiplantae > Streptophyta > Magnoliopsida > Alismatales > Alismataceae > Alisma > Alisma plantago-aquatica. The sequence continues at coordinate 1,590,108,723 of OY856409.1, forward strand.
TGAAGAAGAACAAGGGAAGGAGTCCCTTGGTGAAGATCAAGGCCGAAGACTTGGAGCTAGAGTGGGTAAGCCCTTGGAGAAGGCAGAAGACTCAAGCTCAAGTGGGTAAGTCCTTGGTGGAAAGCTTCTCCGAGTGAAGGTGAAGTCAAAGGCGGAAGATCCAAGAAGAGTGGGTAATTCCTGCAAGGCCGAAGACTTGTGCAAGAGTGGGTAAGTCCTTGGAGAAGGCCGAAGACTCTTGCAAAGTGGGTAAGTCCTTGGTAAGGTTGAAGACTCTTTGTATTGGATAGGTAAGTCCTTTGTTGGTCATGTATTGTATGTCTTATTAAGTGAATATAAGAGTGCAATTGTTGGAAGTCCTAGAGGTTGACCTCTCTAGGCAAGTGGACTGACACACTTCTAGTTTGAAGTGTGGAACCACTCTAAATAGCTTGTCTAATTGGTGCATGTTCAATCTCTCTTATCCTTGCTATGCATGATTTAGTTGCACTCAAATTACCTATTTAGCAACCTTATCTTGTCATATAATTTGAAGGTTTAATGAATTTTGTTTAAGTGCTTTCAGCTCTATTCACCCCCCCCCTCTAGAGCACCTAAGTCACACATCTAGGATCCAACAAGTGGTATCAGAGCGGGTCTTCTCCAAGCATACTTCTACAAGTAGGAGAAGATGGGTGACTACCTAGGAGGGAGACTCTCTACCAGCCTTCCAATCTTCAATGGGAGCAACTTCCTCTATTGGAGAAGAAGACTTCAATTCTTCATCCAAGGATCAAGTCTCGAGATGTGGCAAATGGTGAACAGCCCATACATTCTACCAAAGACAACCATTGAAGAATGGGATGAAGCCACCTTGATGAAAGCTACCTTGAACGCTAGAGCCATGCACATCCTTTATGCCTCCATGACCCCCACCGAGTTCAACCGGATTTCCTCTTGTGAGACGGCCTATGAGGTATGGAGAAAGCTTTGCATCACTTATGAAGGGACGGATCAAGTGAAGGAAAGCAAAGTCTACATGCTCAAGGGGCTGATTGAAAACTTCAAGATGGGAAAGGAGGAAAGTATAGCCAACATGTACTCAAGGATCAACACCATTGTGAATGGTCTTGCTATTCTAGGTCATCCTATGTCTAGTGGAGAGATCAACTCAAAGATCCTTAGAACTCTTCCCAAGAGGTGGGAATCAAAGGTGACTTCCATTGAAGAAGCAAGGTCACTTAAGGACATCCCCATTGAAGAGCTCATTGGAAATCTACAAGCACATGAAGCCACACTTGACAAGAGGGAGCAAGTTGAAAGACAAGAGAAGAAAGAGCTAAAGAGAATGAAGAAGGCTGAAATGAAGGCTCAAATTGAAGCTATCATGGAACAAGTCTCTCCATCCTCTCTAGCTAAGGAAGATGCCATGTACTCCAAGGGTAAGCTCTACAAAGGCAAGTCCTCCTCCACCCGGTGCTTCACATGTGGAAAGAAGGGTCACTACAAGGAAGATTGCCCACAAGGTAAAAAGACCCATTCTCACAAGAAGAAGGAGAAATGGCACTCAAGCTCAAGTGGCTCCTCCAACTCAAGCTCAAGTGAAGATTCAAGTGAAGGATCAAGATCAAGCTCTAGTGATGAAGGAGAATGTCATTTTGCTCTTGTAGCATCAACAAGTGAAGACTCAAATGAGGTAAATCTAGACTCTTTAGATAAAGAATCCTTGATTGATCTCATTCATGATATTTGTGCATCTCTTAAGTCTTCTAAAAAGAAAAAGAAAAAGCTTGCTAAAATTGTTGATAATTTGCATATAGAACTAGATGATCTTGAATATGCAAATTCTTGCTTGCTTATTGATAAAAATGATTGTCTTAGCCAAGTAGACTCTCTTAAACTTGAAAATGCTAGTTTACTTGATAAGATTAAATTTCTAGAAGCTCAACCTCTCATGCCTAATTCTAATGAAGAACATACTTTAATTATTGATTCTCTCATGCATGACATTGATGTTCTTAAATCTGAAAACAAGGACAAAGATTTTGTTTTGCATGAATTAGAACTAGAAAATGCCTCCTTGCTTGCTAAAATCAATGGGCATGAATCTTGTTCTAGTTATACTAATAAAGAGAATGATGTTGCTGCTCTTCATATTGATAGAGATTCTTATTTAACTAAAGCTCTTTGCTTAGAAAATGATCTTTTGCATGCTAGAGATAATATCAATAATTTGTCTTCTACTATTGCCTCTCTTATGCATGATAATGATTGTTTGAGATCATCTTTGCAAAGATTCTTAGTTGGTAAGAAGAGTCTTAATGACATCCTACTCAATTCTACTAAACAAATTGGTAGACATGGTTTAGGATATGATAGTAGTCAAGGGAACAACAAAGATAAAGGACCTCCAATATTCCATGGAGAATCCTCTAGTTCCAAGACTATGGGCACATGCAACTATTGCAATGAATTTGGTCATTATGCTACTTGTTGTCCTTTTAGGAAAGCACCCAAGAGAAATAGGACTTGGGTTGCTAAACTAACCCCTCTGGACCCAAAAATATGATTGGGGACCATTTCATCTTTCTTCTTGTAGGTACTTGCAAATGGATTGACATGAGCCATTGAATTGCAAATTGACTTCTCAATCCACATGAAAGAAGAAAGGTGAGATGTGCAGAGGGTGACAACAAGTGGAAAAGAAATGGTAAGCATGAAGGTAATGTTTTTACTGCTTATAACCTGTTCTAACTTGTTTTTGTCAAGTTAGTATGAACTATACATATGGTTTTTGAGTCAAAAGTGGCATTTTGTGTTTCTCTTCACACTCTTGCTGCACTACTAACTTGCTTAGACATGTTTGGATATGGTTTGTATATTTAGCATGCCTCTAGATATGTTTTATGAAAAATATGTGCTTTTTCTACAGTAGTTTTGTCGGCCGAGTTTTGTCCTGTCTAAAACTCGACCGATGGGCACCAATGGGTGTTGCCAACAGCTGCGATCGGCCGAGTTGCCAATACACAGAACTCGACCGATTACACTGTGCACAGAATATAAAGTTGGCTTATTGGATGAGAATTTCCCTCTCAACTAGATTTTCTCAACCAATAGCCTTATTCTTTGGCACTCCTTTGGTACCTTTATATATGCATATTGCCATGTTATAAATGCCTATCTTGCTTACAACTCTATCTATCTAATTGCTCTAAATTGGTATATCTATATCTTGCAATTTCTTGCTTTGAGTTGTTTTGCAGGTTTTGATGATGATCTCTTTGGATCTCTTGGTTGTGTCTTAAATTGCTTCCGTTGTGCTCTAACTTGCTACATCTATCTAGGTGTATATCTTGTTTTGATACAACCTTGAGGTTCTTAAGGGTAATCATCTTATGGTAAGGATGCATATCTAGTGAGTTATATCCTCTCATGCTTCTAAAATTGCATATCTCTTGGTTTGGATATATCCCTATATCTACTCATAGCTTGCTTTATCTTGTGTATCTCTTGCTATGATCTAGATCCTACTAGTAGTCCTAACTTGTGATATCATCTACTAGTAGTTCACATACATGTAGTTCTAACCTTGTTTATAATTGGAATATTTGCTCATCTATATGCTATGCTTGTATCTTGTCTCATATATGCTCAAGCCTGTTCCTTGAATTGCATATCTACTATCTTGAGTTGCTTGCATAACATTGTGATGCAGGGCACATAGAGCTACATTGTATGTAGAAATTGGAGTATTTTTAAATTTTATGCAGGTTTTGCTCCAATTTCAGTTTTTGCTGCAAGTATAGTGCTTTTTATGCAGAAACACCCTTCTGAGCAAGACTCATCGCTTTGCCATGAGCTCCGATGGTTTTTGGTAAAATTCCATCATCTTGAGGGTCAAAATTGCGATTTATTGTTTTTCTGCAGCACCCTATCTTGCACATTTTTGGGATGTTCAAGTATATGTTTTAACTTGCTTTTCTTTCTATGCTTGGACAAGACCCTATATGTGCTCTTCTACTCTCCTTATATAACTTTTGTTATCTTCTTTCTCTTAACAAGTGGTGTTTCTTAGTTTCTTCACACCCCCACCTTTTTGAAATGACAAAGGGGGAGAAAGATATGTCTTCTTTTAACAACATGGAGAAGGCATGTCTTACATGAAGCAAAGAAGCGTGTCCATGTAAAGGGGAGAAGGTAAATGGGAGAAGACATATATGTGTAGAACATATATGAGTAGAAGACATAGTTTCTATAAATGTTATGAAAGCTAACCATGCAGGAGAAATAGCATCAATTGAGGGGGAGTATGAGAACTCCATGCGCATCAATTGAGGGGGAGCATATGAGCTCAATCCTATTGAAACCCCTAGGTTTCTCCAAAGGTATGATTTTACGTACAAGCTTTCAATACATTTATGGAATGGTTTGTCATCTTCAAAAAGGGGGAGAATGTTGACTCAAGGTCAATTAGGTCAATGTTGACTCACGTCTAAATTGACTAAACCCTTGTTTTGATGATGACTAACCATTCCACATATTGGTGTCTAATGCTTCTACATTGAGTGATTTCAGATTAGGTTTAGACACACTCCAAATGCCCTAACTTGCGCATATCAAATTGGAGAAAAGACAAGTCAAAATAGCTACAAGTGTGCATTTTGGGATCTCTATGTATATGACCTTAGAATTGCTTTGTAATCACTTGTAATGATTGTATGACTTGTAATTAAGCTTAGAAAAATTATTGGGACACAAAAATCCATCGTTTGTACAGTTTATGAAAATTCCAAAATACCCATAACAGGGATTTTGTCGGCCGAATTCCAAACTCGGCCGATCCATATATTCTGGAATTTTCTGGGCAGTCGGCCGAGTTTCCAACTCAGCCGATCCCTGTTCGGTCGAGTTTCTATGGTGGGAAACTCGGCCGATCCACTGATCGGTCCAAGTTGAAAGTCGACCGATCGGCCGAGTTTCTCCAAGGAAACTCGGCCGACAGTCTATCTTTCAGACTTGTCTTTTAGTGGTTCGGCCGAATTACCTTTATGTAAACTCGGCCGATCAGACTGTACTGGAATGCAGAAAAAGCAAATCCAACCGTTGGAGACTTTGTTGGGACCCAAAATAGATCCGTTGCAACTTGTAAAACGGCTATTTTTCATTCCTAAGTGTTCCCAAAGGCTAAGAGGCATCCCCAACTATAAATAGGACCCCTTGGGATTCATTCCAAGGTTGAGCATTCATTGCAAACTCTTTGTGAGGTTCCTATTCTATAGTTGAGTGCTTCCTACAGCCTCCTCTCTCTCTCTAAGCTTAATCACTTGCTACATCCATTAGAGTGAGTAGGAAATCTGTAAGAGAGCTAGTCCTATTTGTATATCTTGTGAAGCTCTCACTTCCACCACCTCCCCATCTCTCATTTCCAATCATGAAGATGAAGGTTATCTCTCTTTGCCAAGAGAGGTGAAGAAGAACAAGGGAAGGAGTCCCTTGGTGAAGATCAAGGCCGAAGACTTGGAGCTAGAGTGGGTAAGCCCTTGGAGAAGGCAGAAGACTCAAGCTCAAGTGGGTAAGTCCTTGGTGGAAAGCTTCTCCGAGTGAAGGTGAAGTCAAAGGCGGAAGATCCAAGAAGAGTGGGTAATTCCTGCAAGGCCGAAGACTTGTGCAAGAGTGGGTAAGTCCTTGGAGAAGGCCGAAGACTCTTGCAAAGTGGGTAATTCCTTGGTAAGGTTGAAGACTCTTTGTATTGGATAGGTAAGTCCTTTGTTGGTCATGTATTGTATGTCTTATTAAGTGAATATAAGAGTGCAATTGTTGGAAGTCCTAAAGGTTGACCTCTCTAGGCAAGTGGACTGACACACTTCTAGTTTGAAGTGTGGAACCACTCTAAATAGCTTGTCTAATTGGTGCATGTTCAATCTCTCTTATCCTTGCTATGCATGATTTAGTTGCACTCAAATTACCTATTTAGCAACCTTATCTTGTCATATAATTTGAAGGTTTAATGAATTTTGTTTAAGTGCTTTCAGCTCTATTCACCCCCCCCCTCTAGAGCACCTAAGTCACACATCTAGGATCCAACAAGTGGTATCAGAGCGGGTCTTCTCCAAGCATACTTCTACAAGTAGGAGAAGATGGGTGACTACCTAGGAGGGAGACTCTCTACCAGCCTTCCAATCTTCAATGGGAGCAACTTCCTCTATTGGAGAAGAAGACTTCAATTCTTCATCCAAGGATCAAGTCTCGAGATGTGGCAAATGGTGAACAGCCCATACATTCTACCAAAGACAACCATTGAAGAATGGGATGAAGCCACCTTGATGAAAGCTACCTTGAACGCTAGAGCCATGCACATCCTTTATGCCTCCATGACCCCCACCGAGTTCAACCGGATTTCCTCTTGTGAGACGGCCTATGAGGTATGGAGAAAGCTTTGCATCACTTATGAAGGGACGGATCAAGTGAAGGAAAGCAAAGTCTACATGCTCAAGGGGCTGATTGAAAACTTCAAGATGGGAAAGGAGGAAAGTATAGCCAACATGTACTCAAGGATCAACACCATTGTGAATGGTCTTGCTATTCTAGGTCATCCTATGTCTAGTGGAGAGATCAACTCAAAGATCCTTAGAACTCTTCCCAAGAGGTGGGAATCAAAGGTGACTTCCATTGAAGAAGCAAGGTCACTTAAGGACATCCCCATTGAAGAGCTCATTGGAAATCTACAAGCACATGAAGCCACACTTGACAAGAGGGAGCAAGTTGAAAGACAAGAGAAGAAAGAGCTAAAGAGAATGAAGAAGGCTGAAATGAAGGCTCAAATTGAAGCTATCATGGAACAAGTCTCTCCATCCTCTCTAGCTAAGGAAGATGCCATGTACTCCAAGGGTAAGCTCTACAAAGGCAAGTCCTCCTCCACCCGGTGCTTCACATGTGGAAAGAAGGGTCACTACAAGGAAGATTGCCCACAAGGTAAAAAGACCCATTCTCACAAGAAGAAGGAGAAATGGCACTCAAGCTCAAGTGGCTCCTCCAACTCAAGCTCAAGTGAAGATTCAAGTGAAGGATCAAGATCAAGCTCTAGTGATGAAGGAGAATGTCATTTTGCTCTTGTAGCATCAACAAGTGAAGACTCAAATGAGGTAAATCTAGACTCTTTAGATAAAGAATCCTTGATTGATCTCATTCATGATATTTGTGCATCTCTTAAGTCTTCTAAAAAGAAAAAGAAAAAGCTTGCTAAAATTGTTGATAATTTGCATATAGAACTAGATGATCTTGAATATGCAAATTCTTGCTTGCTTATTGATAAAAATGATTGTCTTAGCCAAGTAGACTCTCTTAAACTTGAAAATGCTAGTTTACTTGATAAGATTAAATTTCTAGAAGCTCAACCTCTCATGCCTAATTCTAATGAAGAACATACTTTAATTATTGATTCTCTCATGCATGACATTGATGTTCTTAAATCTGAAAACAAGGACAAAGATTTTGTTTTGCATGAATTAGAACTAGAAAATGCCTCCTTGCTTGCTAAAATCAATGGGCATGAATCTTGTTCTAGTTATACTAATAAAGAGAATGATGTTGCTGCTCTTCATATTGATAGAGATTCTTATTTAACTAAAGCTCTTTGCTTAGAAAATGATCTTTTGCATGCTAGAGATAATATCAATAATTTGTCTTCTACTATTGCCTCTCTTATGCATGATAATGATTGTTTGAGATCATCTTTGCAAAGATTCTTAGTTGGTAAGAAGAGTCTTAATGACATCCTACTCAATTCTACTAAACAAATTGGTAGACATGGTTTAGGATATGATAGTAGTCAAGGGAACAACAAAGATAAAGGACCTCCAATATTCCATGGAGAATCCTCTAGTTCCAAGACTATGGGCACATGCAACTATTGCAATGAATTTGGTCATTATGCTACTTGTTGTCCTTTTAGGAAAGCACCCAAGAGAAATAGGACTTGGGTTGCTAAACTAACCCCTCTGGACCCAAAAATATGATTGGGGACCATTTCATCTTTCTTCTTGTAGGTACTTGCAAATGGATTGACATGAGCCATTGAATTGCAAATTGACTTCTCAATCCACATGAAAGAAGAAAGGTGAGATGTGCAGAGGGTGACAACAAGTGGAAAAGAAATGGTAAGCATGAAGGTAATGTTTTTACTGCTTATAACCTGTTCTAACTTGTTTTTGTCAAGTTAGTATGCACTATACATATGGTTTTTGAGTCAAAAGTGGCATTTTGTGTTTCTCTTCACACTCTTGCTGCACTACTAACTTGCTTAGACATGTTTGGATATGGTTTGTATATTTAGCATGCCTCTAGATATGTTTTATGAAAAATATGTGCTTTTTCTACAGTAGTTTTGTCGGCCGAGTTTTGTCCTGTCTAAAACTCGACCGATGGGCACCAATGGGTGTTGCCAACAGCTGCGATCGGCCGAGTTGCCAATACACAGAACTCGACCGATTACACTGTGCACAGAATATAAAGTTGGCTTATTGGATGAGAATTTCCCTCTCAACTAGATTTTCTCAACCAATAGCCTTATTCTTTGGCACTCCTTTGGTACCTTTATATATGCATATTGCCATGTTCTAAATGCCTATCTTGCTTACAACTCTATCTATCTAATTGCTCTAAATTGGTATATCTATATCTTGCAATTTCTTGCTTTGAGTTGTTTTGCAGGTTTTGATGATGATCTCTTTGGATCTCTTGGTTGTGTCTTAAATTGCTTCCGTTGTGCTCTAACTTGCTACATCTATCTAGGTGTATATCTTGTTTTGATACAACCTTGAGGTTCTTAGGGGTAATCATCTTATGGTAAGGATGCATATCTAGTGAGTTATATCCTCTCATGCTTCTAAAATTGCATATCTCTTGGTTTGGATATATCCCTATATCTACTCATAGCTTGCTTTATCTTGTGTATCTCTTGCTATGATCTAGATCCTACTAGTAGTCCTAACTTGTGATATCATCTACTAGTAGTTCACATACATGTAGTTCTAACCTTGTTTATAATTGGAATATTTGCTCATCTATATGCTATGCTTGTATCTTGTCTCATATATGCTCAAGCCTGTTCCTTGAATTGCATATCTACTATCTTGAGTTGCTTGCATAACATTGTGATGCAGGGCACATAGAGCTACATTGTATGTAGAAATTGGAGTATTTTTAAATTTTATGCAGGTTTTGCTCCAATTTCAGTTTTTGCTGCAAGTATAGTGCTTTTTATGCAGAAACACCCTTCTGAGCAAGACTCATCGCTTTGCCATGAGCTCCGATGGTTTTTGGTAAAATTCCATCATCTTGAGGGTCAAAATTGCGATTTATTGTTTTTCTGCAGCACCCTATCTTGCACATTTTTGGGATGTTCAAGTATATGTTTTAACTTGCTTTTCTTTCTATGCTTGGACAAGACCCTATATGTGCTCTTCTACTCTCCTTATATAACTTTTGTTATCTTCTTTCTCTTAACAAGTGGTGTTTCTTAGTTTCTTCACACCCCCACCTTTTTGAAATGACAAAGGGGGAGAAAGATATGTCTTCTTTTAACAACATGGAGAAGGCATGTCTTACATGAAGCAAAGAAGCGTGTCCATGTAAAGGGGAGAAGGTAAATGGGAGAAGACATATATGTGTAGAACATATATGAGTAGAAGACATAGTTTCTATAAATGTTATGAAAGCTAACCATGCAGGAGAAATAGCATCAATTGAGGGGGAGTATGAGAACTCCATGCGCATCAATTGAGGGGGAGCATATGAGCTCAATCCTATTGAAACCCCTAGGTTTCTCCAAAGGTATGATTTTACGTACAAGCTTTCAATACATTTATGGAATGGTTTGTCATCTTCAAAAAGGGGGAGAATGTTGACTCAAGGTCAATTAGGTCAATGTTGACTCACGTCTAAATTGACTAAACCCTTGTTTTGATGATGACTAACCATTCCACATATTGGTGTCTAATGCTTCTACATTGAGTGATTTCAGATTAGGTTTAGACACACTCCAAATGCCCTAACTTGCGCATATCAAATTGGAGAAAAGACAAGTCAAAATAGCTACAAGTGTGCATTTTGGGATCTCTATGTATATGACCTTAGAATTGCTTTGTAATCACTTGTAATGATTGTATGACTTGTAATTAAGCTTAGAAAAATTATTGGGACACAAAAATCCATCGTTTGTACAGTTTATGAAAATTCCAAAATACCCATAACAGGGATTTTGTCGGCCGAATTCCAAACTCGGCCGATCCATATATTCTGGAATTTTCTGGGCAGTCGGCCGAGTTTCCAACTCAGCCGATCCCTGTTCGGTCGAGTTTCTATGGTGGGAAACTCGGCCGATCCACTGATCGGTCCAAGTTGAAAGTCGACCGATCGGCCGAGTTTCTCCAAGGAAACTCGGCCGACAGTCTATCTTTCAGACTTGTCTTTTAGTGGTTCGGCCGAATTACCTTTATGTAAACTCGGCCGATCAGACTGTACTGGAATGCAGAAAAAGCAAATCCAACCGTTGGAGACTTTGTTGGGACCCAAAATAGATCCGTTGCAACTTGTAAAACGGCTATTTTTCATTCCTAAGTGTTCCCAAAGGCTAAGAGGCATCCCCAACTATAAATAGGACCCCTTGGGATTCATTCCAAGGTTGAGCATTCATTGCAAACTCTTTGTGAGGTTCCTATTCTATAGTTGAGTGCTTCCTACAGCCTCCTCTCTCTCTCTAAGCTTAATCACTTGCTACATCCATTAGAGTGAGTAGGAAATCTGTAAGAGAGCTAGTCCTATTTGTATATCTTGTGAAGCTCTCACTTCCACCACCTCCCCATCTCTCATTTCCAATCATGAAGATGAAGGTTATCTCTCTTTGCCAAGAGAGGTGAAGAAGAACAAGGGAAGGAGTCCCTTGGTGAAGATCAAGGCCGAAGACTTGGAGCTAGAGTGGGTAAGCCCTTGGAGAAGGCAGAAGACTCAAGCTCAAGTGGGTAAGTCCTTGGTGGAAAGCTTCTCCGAGTGAAGGTGAAGTCAAAGGCGGAAGATCCAAGAAGAGTGGGTAATTCCTGCAAGGCCGAAGACTTGTGCAAGAGTGGGTAAGTCCTTGGAGAAGGCCGAAGACTCTTGCAAAGTGGGTAATTCCTTGGTAAGGTTGAAGACTCTTTGTATTGGATAGGTAAGTCCTTTGTTGGTCATGTATTGTATGTCTTATTAAGTGAATATAAGAGTGCAATTGTTGGAAGTCCTAAAGGTTGACCTCTCTAGGCAAGTGGACTGACACACTTCTAGTTTGAAGTGTGGAACCACTCTAAATAGCTTGTCTAATTGGTGCATGTTCAATCTCTCTTATCCTTGCTATGCATGATTTAGTTGCACTCAAATTACCTATTTAGCAACCTTATCTTGTCATATAATTTGAAGGTTTAATGAATTTTGTTTAAGTGCTTTCAGCTCTATTCACCCCCCCCTCTAGAGCACCTAAGTCACACATCTAGGATCCAACAAGTGGTATCAGAGCGGGTCTTCTCCAAGCATACTTCTACAAGTAGGAGAAGATGGGTGACTACCTAGGAGGGAGACTCTCTACCAGCCTTCCAATCTTCAATGGGAGCAACTTCCTCTATTGGAGAAGAAGACTTCAATTCTTCATCCAAGGATCAAGTCTCGAGATGTGGCAAATGGTGAACAGCCCATACATTCTACCAAAGACAACCATTGAAGAATGGGATGAAGCCACCTTGATGAAAGCTACCTTGAACGCTAGAGCCATGCACATCCTTTATGCCTCCATGACCCCCACCGAGTTCAACCGGATTTCCTCTTGTGAGACGGCCTATGAGGTATGGAGAAAGCTTTGCATCACTTATGAAGGGACGGATCAAGTGAAGGAAAGCAAAGTCTACATGCTCAAGGGGCTGATTGAAAACTTCAAGATGGGAAAGGAGGAAAGTATAGCCAACATGTACTCAAGGATCAACACCATTGTGAATGGTCTTGCTATTCTAGGTCATCCTATGTCTAGTGGAGAGATCAACTCAAAGATCCTTAGAACTCTTCCCAAGAGGTGGGAATCAAAGGTGACTTCCATTGAAGAAGCAAGGTCACTTAAGGACATCCCCATTGAAGAGCTCATTGGAAATCTACAAGCACATGAAGCCACACTTGACAAGAGGGAGCAAGTTGAAAGACAAGAGAAGAAAGAGCTAAAGAGAATGAAGAAGGCTGAAATGAAGGCTCAAATTGAAGCTATCATGGAACAAGTCTCTCCATCCTCTCTAGCTAAGGAAGATGCCATGTACTCCAAGGGTAAGCTCTACAAAGGCAAGTCCTCCTCCACCCGGTGCTTCACATGTGGAAAGAAGGGTCACTACAAGGAAGATTGCCCACAAGGTAAAAAGACCCATTCTCACAAGAAGAAGGAGAAATGGCACTCAAGCTCAAGTGGCTCCTCCAACTCAAGCTCAAGTGAAGATTCAAGTGAAGGATCAAGATCAAGCTCTAGTGATGAAGGAGAATGTCATTTTGCTCTTGTAGCATCAACAAGTGAAGACTCAAATGAGGTAAATCTAGACTCTTTAGATAAAGAATCCTTGATTGATCTCATTCATGATATTTGTGCATCTCTTAAGTCTTCTAAAAAGAAAAAGAAAAAGCTTGCTAAAATTGTTGATAATTTGCATATAGAACTAGATGATCTTGAATATGCAAATTCTTGCTTGCTTATTGATAAAAATGATTGTCTTAGCCAAGTAGACTCTCTTAAACTTGAAAATGCTAGTTTACTTGATAAGATTAAATTTCTAGAAGCTCAACCTCTCATGCCTAATTCTAATGAAGAACATACTTTAATTATTGATTCTCTCATGCATGACATTGATGTTCTTAAATCTGAAAACAAGGACAAAGATTTTGTTTTGCATGAATTAGAACTAGAAAATGCCTCCTTGCTTGCTAAAATCAATGGGCATGAATCTTGTTCTAGTTATACTAATAAAGAGAATGATGTTGCTGCTCTTCATATTGATAGAGATTCTTATTTAACTAAAGCTCTTTGCTTAGAAAATGATCTTTTGCATGCTAGAGATAATATCAATAATTTGTCTTCTACTATTGCCTCTCTTATGCATGATAATGATTGTTTGAGATCATCTTTGCAAAGATTCTTAGTTGGTAAGAAGAGTCTTAATGACATCCTACTCAATTCTACTAAACAAATTGGTAGACATGGTTTAGGATATGATAGTAGTCAAGGGAACAACAAAGATAAAGGACCTCCAATATTCCATGGAGAATCCTCTAGTTCCAAGACTATGGGCACATGCAACTATTGCAATGAATTTGGTCATTATGCTACTTGTTGTCCTTTTAGGAAAGCACCCAAGAGAAATAGGACTTGGGTTGCTAAACTAACCCCTCTGGACCCAAAAATATGATTGGGGACCATTTCATCTTTCTTCTTGTAGGTACTTGCAAATGGATTGACATGAGCCATTGAATTGCAAATTGACTTCTCAATCCACATGAAAGAAGAAAGGTGAGATGTGCAGAGGGTGACAACAAGTGGAAAAGAAATGGTAAGCATGAAGGTAATGTTTTTACTGCTTATAACCTGTTCTAACTTGTTTTTGTCAAGTTAGTATGCACTATACATATGGTTTTTGAGTCAAAAGTGGCATTTTGTGTTTCTCTTCACACTCTTGCTGCACTACTAACTTGCTTAGACATGTTTGGATATGGTTTGTATATTTAGCATGCCTCTAGATATGTTTTATGAAAAATATGTGCTTTTTCTACAGTAGTTTTGTCGGCCGAGTTTTGTCCTGTCTAAAACTCGACCGATGGGCACCAATGGGTGTTGCCAACAGCTGCGATCGGCCGAGTTGCCAATACACAGAACTCGACCGATTACACTGTGCACAGAATATAAAGTTGGCTTATTGGATGAGAATTTCCCTCTCAACTAGATTTTCTCAACCAATAGCCTTATTCTTTGGCACTCCTTTGGTACCTTTATATATGCATATTGCCATGTTCTAAATGCCTATCTTGCTTACAACTCTATCTATCTAATTGCTCTAAATTGGTATATCTATATCTTGCAATTTCTTGCTTTGAGTTGTTTTGCAGGTTTTGATGATGATCTCTTTGGATCTCTTGGTTGTGTCTTAAATTGCTTCCGTTGTGCTCTAACTTGCTACATCTATCTAGGTGTATATCTTGTTTTGATACAACCTTGAGGTTCTTAGGGGTAATCATCTTATGGTAAGGATGCATATCTAGTGAGTTATATCCTCTCATGCTTCTAAAATTGCATATCTCTTGGTTTGGATATATCCCTATATCTACTCATAGCTTGCTTTATCTTGTGTATCTCTTGCTATGATCTAGATCCTACTAGTAGTCCTAACTTGTGATATCATCTACTAGTAGTTCACATACATGTAGTTCTAACCTTGTTTATAATTGGAATATTTGCTCATCTATATGCTATGCTTGTATCTTGTCTCATATATGCTCAAGCCTATTCCTTGAATTGCATATCTACTATCTTGAGTTGCTTGCATAACATTGTGATGCAGGGCACATAGAGCTACATTGTATGTAGAAATTGGAGTATTTTTAAATTTTATGCAGGTTTTGCTCCAATTTCAGTTTTTGCTGCAAGTATAGTGCTTTTTATGCAGAAACACCCTTCTGAGCAAGACTCATTGCTTTGCCATGAGCTCCGATGGTTTTTGGTAAAATTCCATCATCTTGAGGGTCAAAATTGCGATTTATTGTTTTTCTGCAGCACCCTATCTTGCACATTTTTGGGATGTTCAAGTATATGTTTTAACTTGCTTTTCTTTCTATGCTTGGACAAGACCCTATATGTGCTCTTCTACTCTCCTTATATAACTTTTGTTATCTTCTTTCTCTTAACAAGTGGTGTTTCTTAGTTTCTTCACACCCCCACCTTTTTGAAATGACAAAGGGGGAGAAAGATATGTCTTCTTTTAACAACATGGAGAAGGCATGTCTTACATGAAGCAAAGAAGCGTGTCCATGTAAAGGGGAGAAGGTAAATGGGAGAAGACATATATGTGTAGAACATATATGAGTAGAAGACATAGTTTCTATAAATGTTATGAAAGCTAACCATGCAGGAGAAATAGCATCAATTGAGGGGGAGTATGAGAACTTCATGCGCATCAATTGAGGGGGAGCATATGAGCTCAATCCTATTGAAACCCCTAGGTTTCTCCAAAGGTATGATTTTACGTACAAGCTTTCAATACATTTATGGAATGGTTTGTCATCTTCAAAAAGGGGGAGAATGTTGACTCAAGGTCAATTAGGTCAATGTTGACTCACGTCTAAATTGACTAAACCCTTGTTTTGATGATGACTAACCATTCCACATATTGGTGTCTAATGCTTCTACATTGAGTGATTTCAGATTAGGTTTAGACACACTCCAAATGCCCTAACTTGCGCATATCAAATTGGAGAAAAGACAAGTCAAAATAGCTACAAGTGTGCATTTTGGGATCTCTATGTATATGACCTTAGAATTGCTTTGTAATCACTTGTAATGATTGTATGACTTGTAATTAAGCTTAGAAAAATTATTGGGACACAAAAATCCATCGTTTGTACAGTTTATGAAAATTCCAAAATACCCATAACAGGGATTTTGTCGGCCGAATTCCAAACTCGGCCGATCCATATATTCTGGAATTTTCTGGGCAGTCGGCCGAGTTTCCAACTCAGCCGATCCCTGTTCGGTCGAGTTTCTATGGTGGGAAACTCGGCCGATCCACTGATCGGTCCAAGTTGAAAGTCGACCGATCGGCCGAGTTTCTCCAAGGAAACTCGGCCGACAGTCTATCTTTCAGACTTGTCTTTTAGTGGTTCGGCCGAATTACCTTTATGTAAACTCGGCCGATCAGACTGTACTGGAATGCAGAAAAAGCAAATCCAACCGTTGGAGACTTTGTTGGGACCCAAAATAGATCCGTTGCAACTTGTAAAACGGCTATTTTTCGTTCCTAAGTGTTCCCAAAGGCTAAGAGGCATCCCCAACTATAAATAGGACCCCTTGGGATTCATTCCAAGGTTGAGCATTCATTGCAAACTCTTTGTGAGGTTCCTATTCTATAGTTGAGTGCTTCCTACAGCCTCCTCTCTCTCTCTAAGCTTAATCACTTGCTACATCCATTAGAGTGAGTAGGAAATCTGTAAGAGAGCTAGTCCTATTTGTATATCTTGTGAAGCTCTCACTTCCACCACCTCCCCATCTCTCATTTCCAATCATGAAGATGAAGGTTATCTCTCTTTGCCAAGAGAGGTGAAGAAGAACAAGGGAAGGAGTCCCTTGGTGAAGATCAAGGCCGAAGACTTGGAGCTAGAGTGGGTAAGCCCTTGGAGAAGGCAGAAGACTCAAGCTCAAGTGGGTAAGTCCTTGGTGGAAAGCTTCTCCGAGTGAAGGTGAAGTCAAAGGCGGAAGATCCAAGAAGAGTGGGTAATTCCTGCAAGGCCGAAGACTTGTGCAAGAGTGGGTAAGTCCTTGGAGAAGGCCGAAGACTCTTGCAAAGTGGGTAATTCCTTGGTAAGGTTGAAGACTCTTTGTATTGGATAGGTAAGTCCTTTGTTGGTCATGTATTGTATGTCTTATTAAGTGAATATAAGAGTGCAATTGTTGGAAGTCCTAGAGGTTGACCTCTCTAGGCAAGTGGACTGACACACTTCTAGTTTGAAGTGTGGAACCACTCTAAATAGCTTGTCTAATTGGTGCATGTTCAATCTCTCTTATCCTTGCTATGCATGATTTAGTTGCACTCAAATTACCTATTTAGCAACCTTATCTTGTCATATAATTTGAAGGTTTAATGAATTTTGTTTAAGTGCTTTCAGCTCTATTCACCCCCCCCTCTAGAGCACCTAAGTCACACATCTAGGATCCAACAAGTGGTATCAGAGCGGGTCTTCTCCAAGCATACTTCTACAAGTAGGAGAAGATGGGTGACTACCTAGGAGGGAGACTCTCTACCAGCCTTCCAATCTTCAATGGGAGCAACTTCCTCTATTGGAGAAGAAGACTTCAATTCTTCATCCAAGGATCAAGTCTCGAGATGTGGCAAATGGTGAACAGCCCATACATTCTACCAAAGACAACCATTGAAGAATGGGATGAAGCCACCTTGATGAAAGCTACCTTGAACGCTAGAGCCATGCACATCCTTTATGCCTCCATGACCCCCACCGAGTTCAACCGGATTTCCTCTTGTGAGACGGCCTATGAGGTATGGAGAAAGCTTTGCATCACTTATGAAGGGACGGATCAAGTGAAGGAAAGCAAAGTCTACATGCTCAAGGGGCTGATTGAAAACTTCAAGATGGGAAAGGAGGAAAGTATAGCCAACATGTACTCAAGGATCAACACCATTGTGAATGGTCTTGCTATTCTAGGTCATCCTATGTCTAGTGGAGAGATCAACTCAAAGATCCTTAGAACTCTTCCCAAGAGGTGGGAATCAAAGGTGACTTCCATTGAAGAAGCAAGGTCACTTAAGGACATCCCCATTGAAGAGCTCATTGGAAATCTACAAGCACATGAAGCCACACTTGACAAGAGGGAGCAAGTTGAAAGACAAGAGAAGAAAGAGCTAAAGAGAATGAAGAAGGCTGAAATGAAGGCTCAAATTGAAGCTATCATGGAACAAGTCTCTCCATCCTCTCTAGCTAAGGAAGATGCCATGTACTCCAAGGGTAAGCTCTACAAAGGCAAGTCCTCCTCCACCCGGTGCTTCACATGTGGAAAGAAGGGTCACTACAAGGAAGATTGCCCACAAGGTAAAAAGACCCATTCTCACAAGAAGAAGGAGAAATGGCACTCAAGCTCAAGTGGCTCCTCCAACTCAAGCTCAAGTGAAGATTCAAGTGAAGGATCAAGATCAAGCTCTAGTGATGAAGGAGAATGTCATTTTGCTCTTGTAGCATCAACAAGTGAAGACTCAAATGAGGTAAATCTAGACTCTTTAGATAAAGAATCCTTGATTGATCTCATTCATGATATTTGTGCATCTCTTAAGTCTTCTAAAAAGAAAAAGAAAAAGCTTGCTAAAATTGTTGATAATTTGCATATAGAACTAGATGATCTTGAATATGCAAATTCTTGCTTGCTTATTGATAAAAATGATTGTCTTAGCCAAGTAGACTCTCTTAAACTTGAAAATGCTAGTTTACTTGATAAGATTAAATTTCTAGAAGCTCAACCTCTCATGCCTAATTCTAATGAAGAACATACTTTAATTATTGATTCTCTCATGCATGACATTGATGTTCTTAAATCTGAAAACAAGGACAAAGATTTTGTTTTGCATGAATTAGAACTAGAAAATGCCTCCTTGCTTGCTAAAATCAATGGGCATGAATCTTGTTCTAGTTATACTAATAAAGAGAATGATGTTGCTGCTCTTCATATTGATAGAGATTCTTATTTAACTAAAGCTCTTTGCTTAGAAAATGATCTTTTGCATGCTAGAGATAATATCAATAATTTGTCTTCTACTATTGCCTCTCTTATGCATGATAATGATTGTTTGAGATCATCTTTGCAAAGATTCTTAGTTGGTAAGAAGAGTCTTAATGACATCCTACTCAATTCTACTAAACAAATTGGTAGACATGGTTTAGGATATGATAGTAGTCAAGGGAACAACAAAGATAAAGGACCTCCAATATTCCATGGAGAATCCTCTAGTTCCAAGACTATGGGCACATGCAACTATTGCAATGAATTTGGTCATTATGCTACTTGTTGTCCTTTTAGGAAAGCACCCAAGAGAAATAGGACTTGGGTTGCTAAACTAACCCCTCTGGACCCAAAAATATGATTGGGGACCATTTCATCTTTCTTCTTGTAGGTACTTGCAAATGGATTGACATGAGCCATTGAATTGCAAATTGACTTCTCAATCCACATGAAAGAAGAAAGGTGAGATGTGCAGAGGGTGACAACAAGTGGAAAAGAAATGGTAAGCATGAAGGTAATGTTTTTACTGCTTATAACCTGTTCTAACTTGTTTTTGTCAAGTTAGTATGCACTATACATATGGTTTTTGAGTCAAAAGTGGCATTTTGTGTTTCTCTTCACACTCTTGCTGCACTACTAACTTGCTTAGACATGTTTGGATATGGTTTGTATATTTAGCATGCCTCTAGATATGTTTTATGAAAAATATGTGCTTTTTCTACAGTAGTTTTGTCGGCCGAGTTTTGTCCTGTCTAAAACTCGACCGATGGGCACCAATGGGTGTTGCCAACAGCTGCGATCGGCCGAGTTGCCAATACACAGAACTCGACCGATTACACTGTGCACAGAATATAAAGTTGGCTTATTGGATGAGAATTTCCCTCTCAACTAGATTTTCTCAACCAATAGCCTTATTCTTTGGCACTCCTTTGGTACCTTTATATATGCATATTGCCATGTTCTAAATGCCTATCTTGCTTACAACTCTATCTATCTAATTGCTCTAAATTGGTATATCTATATCTTGCAATTTCTTGCTTTGAGTTGTTTTGCAGGTTTTGATGATGATCTCTTTGGATCTCTTGGTTGTGTCTTAAATTGCTTCCGTTGTGCTCTAACTTGCTACATCTATCTAGGTGTATATCTTGTTTTGATACAACCTTGAGGTTCTTAGGGGTAATCATCTTATGGTAAGGATGCATATCTAGTGAGTTATATCCTCTCATGCTTCTAAAATTGCATATCTCTTGGTTTGGATATATCCCTATATCTACTCATAGCTTGCTTTATCTTGTGTATCTCTTGCTATGATCTAGATCCTACTAGTAGTCCTAACTTGTGATATCATCTACTAGTAGTTCACATACATGTAGTTCTAACCTTGTTTATAATTGGAATATTTGCTCATCTATATGCTATGCTTGTATCTTGTCTCATATATGCTCAAGCCTGTTCCTTGAATTGCATATCTACTATCTTGAGTTGCTTGCATAACATTGTGATGCAGGGCACATAGAGCTACATTGTATGTAGAAATTGGAGTATTTTTAAATTTTATGCAGGTTTTGCTCCAATTTCAGTTTTTGCTGCAAGTATAGTGCTTTTTATGCAGAAACACCCTTCTGAGCAAGACTCATCGCTTTGCCATGAGCTCCGATGGTTTTTGGTAAAATTCCATCATCTTGAGGGTCAAAATTGCGATTTATTGTTTTTCTGCAGCACCCTATCTTGCACATTTTTGGGATGTTCAAGTATATGTTTTAACTTGCTTTTCTTTCTATGCTTGGACAAGACCCTAGATGTGCTCTTCTACTCTCCTTATATAACTTTTGTTATCTTCTTTCTCTTAACAAGTGGTGTTTCTTAGTTTCTTCACACCCCCACCTTTTTGAAATGACAAAGGGGGAGAAAGATATGTCTTCTTTTAACAACATGGAGAAGGCATGTCTTACATGAAGCAAAGAAGCGTGTCCATGTAAAGGGGAGAAGGTAAATGGGAGAAGACATATATGTGTAGAACATATATGAGTAGAAGACATAGTTTCTATAAATGTTATGAAAGCTAACCATGCAGGAGAAATAGCATCAATTGAGGGGGAGTATGAGAACTCCATGCGCATCAATTGAGGGGGAGCATATGAGCTCAATCCTATTGAAACCCCTAGGTTTCTCCAAAGGTATGATTTTACGTACAAGCTTTCAATACATTTATGGAATGGTTTGTCATCTTCAAAAAGGGGGAGAATGTTGACTCAAGGTCAATTAGGTCAATGTTGACTCACGTCTAAATTGACTAAACCCTTGTTTTGATGATGACTAACCATTCCACATATTGGTGTCTAATGCTTCTACATTGAGTGATTTCAGATTAGGTTTAGACACACTCCAAATGCCCTAACTTGCGCATATCAAATTGGAGAAAAGACAAGTCAAAATAGCTACAAGTGTGCATTTTGGGATCTCTATGTATATGACCTTAGAATTGCTTTGTAATCACTTGTAATGATTGTATGACTTGTAATTAAGCTTAGAAAAATTATTGGGACACAAAAATCCATCGTTTGTACAGTTTATGAAAATTCCAAAATACCCATAACAGGGATTTTGTCGGCCGAATTCCAAACTCGGCCGATCCATATATTCTGGAATTTTCTGGGCAGTCGGCCGAGTTTCCAACTCAGCCGATCCCTGTTCGGTCGAGTTTCTATGGTGGGAAACTCGGCCGATCCACTGATCGGTCCAAGTTGAAAGTCGACCGATCGGCCGAGTTTCTCCAAGGAAACTCGGCCGACAGTCTATCTTTCAGACTTGTCTTTTAGTGGTTCGGCCGAATTACCTTTATGTAAACTCGGCCGATCAGACTGTACTGGAATGCAGAAAAAGCAAATCCAACCGTTGGAGACTTTGTTGGGACCCAAAATAGATCCGTTGCAACTTGTAAAACGGCTATTTTTCGTTCCTAAGTGTTCCCAAAGGCTAAGAGGCATCCCCAACTATAAATAGGACCCCTTGGGCTTCATTCCAAGGTTGAGCATTCATTGCAAACTCTTTGTGAGGTTCCTATTCTATAGTTGAGTGCTTCCTACAGCCTCCTCTCTCTCTCTAAGCTTAATCACTTGCTACATCCATTAGAGTGAGTAGGAAATCTGTAAGAGAGCTAGTCCTATTTGTATATCTTGTGAAGCTCTCACTTCCACCACCTCCCCATCTCTCATTTCCAATCATGAAGATGAAGGTTATCTCTCTTTGCCAAGAGAGGTGAAGAAGAACAAGGGAAGGAGTCCCTTGGTGAAGATCAAGGCCGAAGACTTGGAGCTAGAGTGGGTAAGCCCTTGGAGAAGGCAGAAGACTCAAGCTCAAGTGGGTAAGTCCTTGGTGGAAAGCTTCTCCGAGTGAAGGTGAAGTCAAAGGCGGAAGATCCAAGAAGAGTGGGTAATTCCTGCAAGGCCGAAGACTTGTGCAAGAGTGGGTAAGTCCTTGGAGAAGGCCGAAGACTCTTGCAAAGTGGGTAAGTCCTTGGTAAGGTTGAAGACTCTTTGTATTGGATAGGTAAGTCCTTTGTTGGTCATGTATTGTATGTCTTATTAAGTGAATATAAGAGTGCAATTGTTGGAAGTCCTAGAGGTTGACCTCTCTAGGCAAGTGGACTGACACACTTCTAGTTTGAAGTGTGGAACCACTCTAAATAGCTTGTCTAATTGGTGCATGTTCAATCTCTCTTATCCTTGCTATGCATGATTTAGTTGCACTCAAATTACCTATTTAGCAACCTTATCTTGTCATATAATTTGAAGGTTTAATGAATTTTGTTTAAGTGCTTTCAGCTCTATTCACCCCCCCCCCCTCTAGAGCACCTAAGTCACACATCTAGGATCCAACAAGTGGTATCAGAGCGGGTCTTCTCCAAGCATACTTCTACAAGTAGGAGAAGATGGGTGACTACCTAGGAGGGAGACTCTCTACCAGCCTTCCAATCTTCAATGGGAGCAACTTCCTCTATTGGAGAAGAAGACTTCAATTCTTCATCCAAGGATCAAGTCTCGAGATGTGGCAAATGGTGAACAGCCCATACATTCTACCAAAGACAACCATTGAAGAATGGGATGAAGCCACCTTGATGAAAGCTACCTTGAACGCTAGATCCATGCACATCCTTTATGCCTCCATGACCCCCACCGAGTTCAACCGGATTTCCTCTTGTGAGACGGCCTATGAGGTATGGAGAAAGCTTTGCATCACTTATGAAGGGACGGATCAAGTGAAGGAAAGCAAAGTCTACATGCTCAAGGGGCTGATTGAAAACTTCAAGATGGGAAAGGAGGAAAGTATAGCCAACATGTACTCAAGGATCAACACCATTGTGAATGGTCTTGCTATTCTAGGTCATCCTATGTCTAGTGGAGAGATCAACTCAAAGATCCTTAGAACTCTTCCCAAGAGGTGGGAATCAAAGGTGACTTCCATTGAAGAAGCAAGGTCACTTAAGGACATCCCCATTGAAGAGCTCATTGGAAATCTACAAGCACATGAAGCCACACTTGACAAGAGGGAGCAAGTTGAAAGACAAGAGAAGAAAGAGCTAAAGAGAATGAAGAAGGCTGAAATGAAGGCTCAAATTGAAGCTATCATGGAACAAGTCTCTCCATCCTCTCTAGCTAAGGAAGATGCCATGTACTCCAAGGGTAAGCTCTACAAAGGCAAGTCCTCCTCCACCCGGTGCTTCACATGTGGAAAGAAGGGTCACTACAAGGAAGATTGCCCACAAGGTAAAAAGACCCATTCTCACAAGAAGAAGGAGAAATGGCACTCAAGCTCAAGTGGCTCCTCCAACTCAAGCTCAAGTGAAGATTCAAGTGAAGGATCAAGATCAAGCTCTAGTGATGAAGGAGAATGTCATTTTGCTCTTGTAGAATCAACAAGTGAAGACTCAAATGAGGTAAATCTAGACTCTTTAGATAAAGAATCCTTGATTGATCTCATTCATGATATTTGTGCATCTCTTAAGTCTTCTAAAAAGAAAAAGAAAAAGCTTGCTAAAATTGTTGATAATTTGCATATAGAACTAGATGATCTTGAATATGCAAATTCTTGCTTGCTTATTGATAAAAATGATTGTCTTAGCCAAGTAGACTCTCTTAAACTTGAAAATGCTAGTTTACTTGATAAGATTAAATTTCTAGAAGCTCAACCTCTCATGCCTAATTCTAATGAAGAACATACTTTAATTATTGATTCTCTCATGCATGACATTGATGTTCTTAAATCTGAAAACAAGGACAAAGATTTTGTTTTGCATGAATTAGAACTAGAAAATGCCTCCTTGCTTGCTAAAATCAATGGGCATGAATCTTGTTCTAGTTATACTAATAAAGAGAATGATGTTGCTGCTCTTCATATTGATAGAGATTCTTATTTAACTAAAGCTCTTTGCTTAGAAAATGATCTTTTGCATGCTAGAGATAATATCAATAATTTGTCTTCTACTATTGCCTCTCTTATGCATGATAATGATTGTTTGAGATCATCTTTGCAAAGATTCTTAGTTGGTAAGAAGAGTCTTAATGACATCCTACTCAATTCTACTAAACAAATTGGTAGACATGGTTTAGGATATGATAGTAGTCAAGGGAACAACAAAGATAAAGGACCTCCAATATTCCATGGAGAATCCTCTAGTTCCAAGACTATGGGCACATGCAACTATTGCAATGAATTTGGTCATTATGCTACTTGTTGTCCTTTTAGGAAAGCACCCAAGAGAAATAGGACTTGGGTTGCTAAACTAACCCCTCTGGACCCAAAAATATGATTGGGGACCATTTCATCTTTCTTCTTGTAGGTACTTGCAAATGGATTGATATGAGCCATTGAATTGCAAATTGACTTCTCAATCCACATGAAAGAAGAAAGGTGAGATGTGCAGAGGGTGACAACAAGTGGAAAAGAAATGGTAAGCATGAAGGTAATGTTTTTACTGCTTATAACCTGTTCTAACTTGTTTTTGTCAAGTTAGTATGCACTATACATATGGTTTTTGAGTCAAAAGTGGCATTTTGTGTTTCTCTTCACACTCTTGCTGCACTACTAACTTGCTTAGACATGTTTGGATATGGTTTGTATATTTAGCATGCCTCTAGATATGTTTTATGAAAAATATGTGCTTTTTCTACAGTAGTTTTGTCGGCCGAGTTTTGTCCTGTCTAAAACTCGACCGATGGGCACCAATGGGTGTTGCCAACAGCTGCGATCGGCCGAGTTGCCAATACACAGAACTCGACCGATTACACTGTGCACAGAATATAAAGTTGGCTTATTGGATGAGAATTTCCCTCTCAACTAGATTTTCTCAACCAATAGCCTTATTCTTTGGCACTCCTTTGGTACCTTTATATATGCATATTGCCATGTTCTAAATGCCTATCTTGCTTACAACTCTATCTATCTAATTGCTCTAAATTGGTATATCTATATCTTGCAATTTCTTGCTTTGAGTTGTTTTGCAGGTTTTGATGATGATCTCTTTGGATCTCTTGGTTGTGTCTTAAATTGCTTCCGTTGTGCTCTAACTTGCTACATCTATCTAGGTGTATATCTTGTTTTGATACAACCTTGAGGTTCTTAGGGGTAATCATCTTATGGTAAGGATGCATATCTAGTGAGTTATATCCTCTCATGCTTCTAAAATTGCATATCTCTTGGTTTGGATATATCCCTATATCTACTCATAGCTTGCTTTATCTTGTGTATCTCTTGCTATGATCTAGATCCTACTAGTAGTCCTAACTTGTGATATCATCTACTAGTAGTTCACATACATGTAGTTCTAACCTTGTTTATAATTAGAATATTTGCTCATCTATATGCTATGCTTGTATCTTGTCTCATATATGCTCAAGTCTGTTCCTTGAATTGCATATCTACTATCTTGAGTTGCTTGCATAACATTGTGATGCAGGGCACATAGAGCTACATTGTATGTAGAAATTGGAGTATTTTTAAATTTTATGCAGGTTTTGCTCCAATTTCAGTTTTTGCTGCAAGTATAGTGCTTTTTATGCAGAAACACCCTTCTGAGCAAGACTCATTGCTTTGCCATGAGCTCCGACGGTTTTTGGTAAAATTCCATCATCTTGAGGGTCAAAATTGCGATTTATTGTTTTTCTGCAGCACCCTATCTTGCACATTTTTGGGATGTTCAAGTATATGTTTTAACTTGCTTTTCTTTCTATGCTTGGACAAGACCCTATATGTGCTCTTCTACTCTCCTTATATAACTTTTGTTATCTTCTTTCTCTTAACAAGTGGTGTTTCTTAGTTTCTTCACACCCCCACCTTTTTGAAATGACAAAGGGGGAGAAAGATATGTCTTCTTTTAACAACATGGAGAAGGCATGTCTTACATGAAGCAAAGAAGCGTGTCCATGTAAAGGGGAGAAGGTAAATGGGAGAAGACATATATGTGTAGAACATATATGAGTAGAAGACATAGTTTCTATAAATGTTATGAAAGCTAACCATGCAGGAGAAATAGCATCAATTGAGGGGGAGTATGAGAACTCCATGCGCATCAATTGAGGGGGAGCATATGAGCTCAATCCTATTGAAACCCCTAGGTTTCTCCAAAGGTATGATTTTACGTACAAGCTTTCAATACATTTATGGAATGGTTTGTCATCTTCAAAAAGGGGGAGAATGTTGACTCAAGGTCAATTAGGTCAATGTTGACTCACGTCTAAATTGACTAAACCCTTGTTTTGATGATGACTAACCATTCCACATATTGGTGTCTAATGCTTCTACATTGAGTGATTTCAGATTAGGTTTAGACACACTCCAAATGCCCTAACTTGCGCATATCAAATTGGAGAAAAGACAAGTCAAAATAGCTACAAGTGTGCATTTTGGGATCTCTATGTATATGACCTTAGAATTGCTTTGTAATCACTTGTAATGATTGTATGACTTGTAATTAAGCTTAGAAAAATTATTGGGACACAAAAATCCATCGTTTGTACAGTTTATGAAAATTCCAAAATACCCATAACAGGGATTTTGTCGGCCGAATTCCAAACTCGGCCGATCCATATATTCTGGAATTTTCTGGGCAGTCGGCCGAGTTTCCAACTCAGCCGATCCCTGTTCGGTCGAGTTTCTATGGTGGGAAACTCGGCCGATCCACTGATCGGTCCAAGTTGAAAGTCGACCGATCGGCCGAGTTTCTCCAAGGAAACTCGGCCGACAGTCTATCTTTCAGACTTGTCTTTTAGTGGTTCGGCCGAATTACCTTTATGTAAACTCGGCCGATCAGACTGTACTGGAATGCAGAAAAAGCAAATCCAACCATTGGAGACTTTGTTGGGACCCAAAATAGATCCGTTGCAACTTGTAAAACGGCTATTTTTCGTTCCTAAGTGTTCCCAAAGGCTAAGAGGCATCCCCAACTATAAATAGGACCCCTTGGGCTTCATTCCAAGGTTGAGCATTCATTGCAAACTCTTTGTGAGGTTCCTATTCTATAGTTGAGTGCTTCCTACAGCCTCCTCTCTCTCTCTAAGCTTAATCACTTGCTACATCCATTAGAGTGAGTAGGAAATCTGTAAGAGAGCTAGTCCTATTTGTATATCTTGTGAAGCTCTCACTTCCACCACCTCCCCATCTCTCATTTCCAATCATGAAGATGAAGGTTATCTCTCTTTGCCAAGAGAGGTGAAGAAGAACAAGGGAAGGAGTCCCTTGGTGAAGATCAAGGCCGAAGACTTGGAGCTAGAGTGGGTAAGCCCTTGGAGAAGGCAGAAGACTCAAGCTCAAGTGGGTAAGTCCTTGGTGGAAAGCTTCTCCGAGTGAAGGTGAAGTCAAAGGCGGAAGATCCAAGAAGAGTGGGTAATTCCTGCAAGGCCGAAGACTTGTGCAAGAGTGGGTAAGTCCTTGGAGAAGGCCGAAGACTCTTGCAAAGTGGGTAAGTCCTTGGTAAGGTTGAAGACTCTTTGTATTGGATAGGTAAGTCCTTTGTTGGTCATGTATTGTATGTCTTATTAAGTGAATATAAGAGTGCAATTGTTGGAAGTCCTAGAGGTTGACCTCTCTAGGCAAGTGGACTGACACACTTCTAGTTTGAAGTGTGGAACCACTCTAAATAGCTTGTCTAATTGGTGCATGTTCAATCTCTCTTATCCTTGCTATGCATGATTTAGTTGCACTCAAATTACCTATTTAGCAACCTTATCTTGTCATATAATTTGAAGGTTTAATGAATTTTGTTTAAGTGCTTTCAGCTCTATTCACCCCCCCCCCCCTCTAGAGCACCTAAGTCACACATCTAGGATCCAACAAGTGGTATCAGAGCGGGTCTTCTCCAAGCATACTTCTACAAGTAGGAGAAGATGGGTGACTACCTAGGAGGGAGACTCTCTACCAGCCTTCCAATCTTCAATGGGAGCAACTTCCTCTATTGGAGAAGAAGACTTCAATTCTTCATCCAAGGATCAAGTCTCGAGATGTGGCAAATGGTGAACAGCCCATACATTCTACCAAAGACAACCATTGAAGAATGGGATGAAGCCACCTTGATGAAAGCTACCTTGAACGCTAGATCCATGCACATCCTTTATGCCTCCATGACCCCCACCGAGTTCAACCGGATTTCCTCTTGTGAGACGGCCTATGAGGTATGGAGAAAGCTTTGCATCACTTATGAAGGGACGGATCAAGTGAAGGAAAGCAAAGTCTACATGCTCAAGGGGCTGATTGAAAACTTCAAGATGGGAAAGGAGGAAAGTATAGCCAACATGTACTCAAGGATCAACACCATTGTGAATGGTCTTGCTATTCTAGGTCATCCTATGTCTAGTGGAGAGATCAACTCAAAGATCCTTAGAACTCTTCCCAAGAGGTGGGAATCAAAGGTGACTTCCATTGAAGAAGCAAGGTCACTTAAGGACATCCCCATTGAAGAGCTCATTGGAAATCTACAAGCACATGAAGCCACACTTGACAAGAGGGAGCAAGTTGAAAGACAAGAGAAGAAAGAGCTAAAGAGAATGAAGAAGGCTGAAATGAAGGCTCAAATTGAAGCTATCATGGAACAAGTCTCTCCATCCTCTCTAGCTAAGGAAGATGCCATGTACTCCAAGGGTAAGCTCTACAAAGGCAAGTCCTCCTCCACCCGGTGCTTCACATGTGGAAAGAAGGGTCACTACAAGGAAGATTGCCCACAAGGTAAAAAGACCCATTCTCACAAGAAGAAGGAGAAATGGCACTCAAGCTCAAGTGGCTCCTCCAACTCAAGCTCAAGTGAAGATTCAAGTGAAGGATCAAGATCAAGCTCTAGTGATGAAGGAGAATGTCATTTTGCTCTTGTAGCATCAACAAGTGAAGACTCAAATGAGGTAAATCTAGACTCTTTAGATAAAGAATCCTTGATTGATCTCATTCATGATATTTGTGCATCTCTTAAGTCTTCTAAAAAGAAAAAGAAAAAGCTTGCTAAAATTGTTGATAATTTGCATATAGAACTAGATGATCTTGAATATGCAAATTCTTGCTTGCTTATTGATAAAAATGATTGTCTTAGCCAAGTAGACTCTCTTAAACTTGAAAATGCTAGTTTACTTGATAAGATTAAATTTCTAGAAGCTCAACCTCTCATGCCTAATTCTAATGAAGAACATACTTTAATTATTGATTCTCTCATGCATGACATTGATGTTCTTAAATCTGAAAACAAGGACAAAGATTTTGTTTTGCATGAATTAGAACTAGAAAATGCCTCCTTGCTTGCTAAAATCAATGGGCATGAATCTTGTTCTAGTTATACTAATAAAGAGAATGATGTTGCTGCTCTTCATATTGATAGAGATTCTTATTTAACTAAAGCTCTTTGCTTAGAAAATGATCTTTTGCATGCTAGAGATAATATCAATAATTTGTCTTCTACTATTGCCTCTCTTATGCATGATAATGATTGTTTGAGATCATCTTTGCAAAGATTCTTAGTTGGTAAGAAGAGTCTTAATGACATCCTACTCAATTCTACTAAACAAATTGGTAGACATGGTTTAGGATATGATAGTTGTCAAGGGAACAACAAAGATAAAGGACCTCCAATATTCCATGGAGAATCCTCTAGTTCCAAGACTATGGGCACATGCAACTATTGCAATGAATTTGGTCATTATGCTACTTGTTGTCCTTTTAGGAAAGCACCCAAGAGAAATAGGACTTGGGTTGCTAAACTAACCCCTCTGGACCCAAAAATATGATTGGGGACCATTTCATCTTTCTTCTTGTAGGTACTTGCAAATGGATTGACATGAGCCATTGAATTGCAAATTGACTTCTCAATCCACATGAAAGAAGAAAGGTGAGATGTGCAGAGGGTGACAACAAGTGGAAAAGAAATGGTAAGCATGAAGGTAATGTTTTTACTGCTTATAACCTGTTCTAACTTGTTTTTGTCAAGTTAGTATGCACTATACATATGGTTTTTGAGTCAAAAGTGGCATTTTGTGTTTCTCTTCACACTCTTGCTGCACTACTAACTTGCTTAGACATGTTTGGATATGGTTTGTATATTTAGCATGCCTCTAGATATGTTTTATGAAAAATATGTGCTTTTTCTACAGTAGTTTTGTCGGCCGAGTTTTGTCCTGTCTAAAACTCGACCGATGGGCACCAATGGGTGTTGCCAACAGCTGCGATCGGCCGAGTTGCCAATACACAGAACTCGACCGATTACACTGTGCACAGAATATAAAGTTGGCTTATTGGATGAGAATTTCCCTCTCAACTAGATTTTCTCAACCAATAGCCTTATTCTTTGGCACTCCTTTGGTACCTTTATATATGCATATTGCCATGTTCTAAATGCCTATCTTGCTTACAACTCTATCTATCTAATTGCTCTAAATTGGTATATCTATATCTTGCAATTTCTTGCTTTGAGTTGTTTTGCAGGTTTTGATGATGATCTCTTTGGATCTCTTGGTTGTGTCTTAAATTGCTTCCGTTGTGCTCTAACTTGCTACATCTATCTAGGTGTATATCTTGTTTTGATACAACCTTGAGGTTCTTAGGGGTAATCATCTTATGGTAAGGATGCATATCTAGTGAGTTATATCCTCTCATGCTTCTAAAATTGCATATCTCTTGGTTTGGATATATCCCTATATCTACTCATAGCTTGCTTTATCTTGTGTATCTCTTGCTATGATCTAGATCCTACTAGTAGTCCTAACTTGTGATATCATCTACTAGTAGTTCACATACATGTAGTTCTAACCTTGTTTATAATTGGAATATTTGCTCATCTATATGCTATGCTTGTATCTTGTCTCATATATGCTCAAGCCTGTTCCTTGAATTGCATATCTACTATCTTGAGTTGCTTGCATAACATTGTGATGCAGGGCACATAGAGCTACATTGTATGTAGAAATTGGAGTATTTTTAAATTTTATGCAGGTTTTGCTCCAATTTCAGTTTTTGCTGCAAGTATAGTGCTTTTTATGCAGAAACACCCTTCTGAGCAAGACTCATCGCTTTGCCATGAGCTCCGACGGTTTTTGGTAAAATTCCATCATCTTGAGGGTCAAAATTGCGATTTATTGTTTTTCTGCAGCACCCTATCTTGCACATTTTTGGGATGTTCAAGTATATGTTTTAACTTGCTTTTCTTTCTATGCTTGGACAAGACCCTATATGTGCTCTTCTACTCTCCTTATATAACTTTTGTTATCTTCTTTCTCTTAACAAGTGGTGTTTCTTAGTTTCTTCACACCCCCACCTTTTTGAAATGACAAAGGGGGAGAAAGATATGTCTTCTTTTAACAACATGGAGAAGGCATGTCTTACATGAAGCAAAGAAGCGTGTCCATGTAAAGGGGAGAAGGTAAATGGGAGAAGACATATATGTGTAGAACATATATGAGTAGAAGACATAGTTTCTATAAATGTTATGAAAGCTAACCATGCAGGAGAAATAGCATCAATTGAGGGGGAGTATGAGAACTCCATGCGCATCAATTGAGGGGGAGCATATGAGCTCAATCCTATTGAAACCCCTAGGTTTCTCCAAAGGTATGATTTTACGTACAAGCTTTCAATACATTTATGGAATGGTTTGTCATCTTCAAAAAGGGGGAGAATGTTGACTCAAGGTCAATTAGGTCAATGTTGACTCACGTCTAAATTGACTAAACCCTTGTTTTGATGATGACTAACCATTCCACATATTGGTGTCTAATGCTTCTACATTGAGTGATTTCAGATTAGGTTTAGACACACTCCAAATGCCCTAACTTGCGCATATCAAATTGGAGAAAAGACAAGTCAAAATAGCTACAAGTGTGCATTTTGGGATCTCTATGTATATGACCTTAGAATTGCTTTGTAATCACTTGTAATGATTGTATGACTTGTAATTAAGCTTAGAAAAATTATTGGGACACAAAAATCCATCGTTTGTACAGTTTATGAAAATTCCAAAATACCCATAACAGGGATTTTGTCGGCCGAATTCCAAACTCGGCCGATCCATATATTCTGGAATTTTCTGGGCAGTCGGCCGAGTTTCCAACTCAGCCGATCCCTGTTCGGTCGAGTTTCTATGGTGGGAAACTCGGCCGATCCACTGATCGGTCCAAGTTGAAAGTCGACCGATCGGCCGAGTTTCTCCAAGGAAACTCGGCCGACAGTCTATCTTTCAGACTTGTCTTTTAGTGGTTCGGCCGAATTACCTTTATGTAAACTCGGCCGATCAGACTGTACTGGAATGCAGAAAAAGCAAATCCAACCGTTGGAGACTTTGTTGGGACCCAAAATAGATCCGTTGCAACTTGTAAAACGGCTATTTTTCGTTCCTAAGTGTTCCCAAAGGCTAAGAGGCATCCCCAACTATAAATAGGACCCCTTGGGCTTCATTCCAAGGTTGAGCATTCATTGCAAACTCTTTGTGAGGTTCCTATTCTATAGTTGAGTGCTTCCTACAGCCTCCTCTCTCTCTCTAAGCTTAATCACTTGCTACATCCATTAGAGTGAGTAGGAAATCTGTAAGAGAGCTAGTCCTATTTGTATATCTTGTGAAGCTCTCACTTCCACCACCTCCCCATCTCTCATTTCCAATCATGAAGATGAAGGTTATCTCTCTTTGCCAAGAGAGGTGAAGAAGAACAAGGGAAGGAGTCCCTTGGTGAAGATCAAGGCCGAAGACTTGGAGCTAGAGTGGGTAAGCCCTTGGAGAAGGCAGAAGACTCAAGCTCAAGTGGGTAAGTCCTTGGTGGAAAGCTTCTCCGAGTGAAGGTGAAGTCAAAGGCGGAAGATCCAAGAAGAGTGGGTAATTCCTGCAAGGCCGAAGACTTGTGCAAGAGTGGGTAAGTCCTTGGAGAAGGCCGAAGACTCTTGCAAAGTGGGTAATTCCTTGGTAAGGTTTAAGACTCTTTGTATTGGATAGGTAAGTCCTTTGTTGGTCATGTATTGTATGTCTTATTAAGTGAATATAAGAGTGCAATTGTTGGAAGTCCTAGAGGTTGACCTCTCTAGGCAAGTGGACTGACACACTTCTAGTTTGAAGTGTGGAACCACTCTAAATAGCTTGTCTAATTGGTGCATGTTCAATCTCTCTTATCCTTGCTATGCATGATTTAGTTGCACTCAAATTACCTATTTAGCAACCTTATCTTGTCATATAATTTGAAGGTTTAATGAATTTTGTTTAAGTGCTTTCAGCTCTATTCACCCCCCCCCCCTCTAGAGCACCTAAGTCACACATCTAGGATCCAACAAGTGGTATCAGAGCGGGTCTTCTCCAAGCATACTTCTACAAGTAGGAGAAGATGGGTGACTACCTAGGAGGGAGACTCTCTACCAGCCTTCCAATCTTCAATGGGAGCAACTTCCTCTATTGGAGAAGAAGACTTCAATTCTTCATCCAAGGATCAAGTCTCGAGATGTGGCAAATGGTGAACAGCCCATACATTCTACCAAAGACAACCATTGAAGAATGGGATGAAGCCACCTTGATGAAAGCTACCTTGAACGCTAGATCCATGCACATCCTTTATGCCTCCATGACCCCCACCGAGTTCAACCGGATTTCCTCTTGTGAGACGGCCTATGAGGTATGGAGAAAGCTTTGCATCACTTATGAAGGGACGGATCAAGTGAAGGAAAGCAAAGTCTACATGCTCAAGGGGCTGATTGAAAACTTCAAGATGGGAAAGGAGGAAAGTATAGCCAACATGTACTCAAGGATCAACACCATTGTGAATGGTCTTGCTATTCTAGGTCATCCTATGTCTAGTGGAGAGATCAACTCAAAGATCCTTAGAACTCTTCCCAAGAGGTGGGAATCAAAGGTGACTTCCATTGAAGAAGCAAGGTCACTTAAGGACATCCCCATTGAAGAGCTCATTGGAAATCTACAAGCACATGAAGCCACACTTGACAAGAGGGAGCAAGTTGAAAGACAAGAGAAGAAAGAGCTAAAGAGAATGAAGAAGGCTGAAATGAAGGCTCAAATTGAAGCTATCATGGAACAAGTCTCTCCATCCTCTCTAGCTAAGGAAGATGCCATGTACTCCAAGGGTAAGCTCTACAAAGGCAAGTCCTCCTCCACCCGGTGCTTCACATGTGGAAAGAAGGGTCACTACAAGGAAGATTGCCCACAAGGTAAAAAGACCCATTCTCACAAGAAGAAGGAGAAATGGCACTCAAGCTCAAGTGGCTCCTCCAACTCAAGCTCAAGTGAAGATTCAAGTGAAGGATCAAGATCAAGCTCTAGTGATGAAGGAGAATGTCATTTTGCTCTTGTAGCATCAACAAGTGAAGACTCAAATGAGGTAAATCTAGACTCTTTAGATAAAGAATCCTTGATTGATCTCATTCATGATATTTGTGCATCTCTTAAGTCTTCTAAAAAGAAAAAGAAAAAGCTTGCTAAAATTGTTGATAATTTGCATATAGAACTAGATGATCTTGAATATGCAAATTCTTGCTTGCTTATTGATAAAAATGATTGTCTTAGCCAAGTAGACTCTCTTAAACTTGAAAATGCTAGTTTACTTGATAAGATTAAATTTCTAGAAGCTCAACCTCTCATGCCTAATTCTAATGAAGAACATACTTTAATTATTGATTCTCTCATGCATGACATTGATGTTCTTAAATCTGAAAACAAGGACAAAGATTTTGTTTTGCATGAATTAGAACTAGAAAATGCCTCCTTGCTTGCTAAAATCAATGGGCATGAATCTTGTTCTAGTTATACTAATAAAGAGAATGATGTTGCTGCTCTTCATATTGATAGAGATTCTTATTTAACTAAAGCTCTTTGCTTAGAAAATGATCTTTTGCATGCTAGAGATAATATCAATAATTTGTCTTCTACTATTGCCTCTCTTATGCATGATAATGATTGTTTGAGATCATCTTTGCAAAGATTCTTAGTTGGTAAGAAGAGTCTTAATGACATCCTACTCAATTCTACTAAACAAATTGGTAGACATGGTTTAGGATATGATAGTAGTCAAGGGAACAACAAAGATAAAGGACCTCCAATATTCCATGGAGAATCCTCTAGTTCCAAGACTATGGGCACATGCAACTATTGCAATGAATTTGGTCATTATGCTACTTGTTGTCCTTTTAGGAAAGCACCCAAGAGAAATAGGACTTGGGTTGCTAAACTAACCCCTCTGGACCCAAAAATATGATTGGGGACCATTTCATCTTTCTTCTTGTAGGTACTTGCAAATGGATTGACATGAGCCATTGAATTGCAAATTGACTTCTCAATCCACATGAAAGAAGAAAGGTGAGATGTGCAGAGGGTGACAACAAGTGGAAAAGAAATGGTAAGCATGAAGGTAATGTTTTTACTGCTTATAACCTGTTCTAACTTGTTTTTGTCAAGTTAGTATGCACTATACATATGGTTTTTGAGTCAAAAGTGGCATTTTGTGTTTCTCTTCACACTCTTGCTGCACTACTAACTTGCTTAGACATGTTTGGATATGGTTTGTATATTTAGCATGCCTCTAGATATGTTTTATGAAAAATATGTGCTTTTTCTACAGTAGTTTTGTCGGCCGAGTTTTGTCCTGTCTAAAACTCGACCGATGGGCACCAATGGGTGTTGCCAACAGCTGCGATCGGCCGAGTTGCCAATACACAGAACTCGACCGATTACACTGTGCACAGAATATAAAGTTGGCTTATTGGATGAGAATTTCCCTCTCAACTAGATTTTCTCAACCAATAGCCTTATTCTTTGGCACTCCTTTGGTACCTTTATATATGCATATTGCCATGTTCTAAATGCCTATCTTGCTTACAACTCTATCTATCTAATTGCTCTAAATTGGTATATCTATATCTTGCAATTTCTTGCTTTGAGTTGTTTTGCAGGTTTTGATGATGATCTCTTTGGATCTCTTGGTTGTGTCTTAAATTGCTTCCGTTGTGCTCTAACTTGCTACATCTATCTAGGTGTATATCTTGTTTTGATACAACCTTGAGGTTCTTAGGGGTAATCATCTTATGGTAAGGATGCATATCTAGTGAGTTATATCCTCTCATGCTTCTAAAATTGCATATCTCTTGGTTTGGATATATCCCTATATCTACTCATAGCTTGCTTTATCTTGTGTATCTCTTGCTATGATCTAGATCCTACTAGTAGTCCTAACTTGTGATATCATCTACTAGTAGTTCACATACATGTAGTTCTAACCTTGTTTATAATTGGAATATTTGCTCATCTATATGCTATGCTTGTATCTTGTCTCATATATGCTCAAGCCTGTTCCTTGAATTGCATATCTACTATCTTGAGTTGCTTGCATAACATTGTGATGCAGGGCACATAGAGCTACATTGTATGTAGAAATTGGAGTATTTTTAAATTTTATGCAGGTTTTGCTCCAATTTCAGTTTTTGCTGCAAGTATAGTGCTTTTTATGCAGAAACACCCTTCTGAGCAAGACTCATCGCTTTGCCATGAGCTCCGATGGTTTTTGGTAAAATTCCATCATCTTGAGGGTCAAAATTGCGATTTATTGTTTTTCTGCAGCACCCTATCTTGCACATTTTTGGGATGTTCAAGTATATGTTTTAACTTGCTTTTCTTTCTATGCTTGGACAAGACCCTATATGTGCTCTTCTACTCTCCTTATATAACTTTTGTTATCTTCTTTCTCTTAACAAGTGGTGTTTCTTAGTTTCTTCACACCCCCACCTTTTTGAAATGACAAAGGGGGAGAAAGATATGTCTTCTTTTAACAACATGGAGAAGGCATGTCTTACATGAAGCAAAGAAGCGTGTCCATGTAAAGGGGAGAAGGTAAATGGGAGAAGACATATATGTGTAGAACATATATGAGTAGAAGACATAGTTTCTATAAATGTTATGAAAGCTAACCATGCAGGAGAAATAGCATCAATTGAGGGGGAGTATGAGAACTCCATGCGCATCAATTGAGGGGGAGCATATGAGCTCAATCCTATTGAAACCCCTAGGTTTCTCCAAAGGTATGATTTTACGTACAAGCTTTCAATACATTTATGGAATGGTTTGTCATCTTCAAAAAGGGGGAGAATGTTGACTCAAGGTCAATTAGGTCAATGTTGACTCACGTCTAAATTGACTAAACCCTTGTTTTGATGATGACTAACCATTCCACATATTGGTGTCTAATGCTTCTACATTGAGTGATTTCAGATTAGGTTTAGACACACTCCAAATGCCCTAACTTGCGCATATCAAATTGGAGAAAAGACAAGTCAAAATAGCTACAAGTGTGCATTTTGGGATCTCTATGTATATGACCTTAGAATTGCTTTGTAATCACTTGTAATGATTGTATGACTTGTAATTAAGCTTAGAAAAATTATTGGGACACAAAAATCCATCGTTTGTACAGTTTATGAAAATTCCAAAATACCCATAACAGGGATTTTGTCGGCCGAATTCCAAACTCGGCCGATCCATATATTCTGGAATTTTCTGGGCAGTCGACCGAGTTTCCAACTCAGCCGATCCCTGTTCGGTCGAGTTTCTATGGTGGGAAACTCGGCCGATCCACTGATCGGTCCAAATTGAAAGTCGACCGATCGGCCGAGTTTCTCCAAGGAAACTCGGCCGACAGTCTATCTTTCAGACTTGTCTTTTAGTGGTTCGGCCGAATTACCTTTATGTAAACTCGGCCGATCAGACTGTACTGGAATGCAGAAAAAGCAAATCCAACCGTTGGAGACTTTGTTGGGACCCAAAATAGATCCGTTGCAACTTGTAAAACGGCTATTTTTCGTTCCTAAGTGTTCCCAAAGGCTAAGAGGCATCCCCAACTATAAATAGGACCCCTTGGGCTTCATTCCAAGGTTGAGCATTCATTGCAAACTCTTTGTGAGGTTCCTATTCTATAGTTGAGTGCTTCCTACAGCCTCCTCTCTCTCTCTAAGCTTAATCACTTGCTACATCCATTAGAGTGAGTAGGAAATCTGTAAGAGAGCTAGTCCTATTTGTATATCTTGTGAAGCTCTCACTTCCACCACCTCCCCATCTCTCATTTCCAATCATGAAGATGAAGGTTATCTCTCTTTGCCAAGAGAGGTGAAGAAGAACAAGGGAAGGAGTCCCTTGGTGAAGATCAAGGCCGAAGACTTGGAGCTAGAGTGGGTAAGCCCTTGGAGAAGGCAGAAGACTCAAGCTCAAGTGGGTAAGTCCTTGGTGGAAAGCTTCTCCGAGTGAAGGTGAAGTCAAAGGCGGAAGATCCAAGAAGAGTGGGTAATTCCTGCAAGGCCGAAGACTTGTGCAAGAGTGGGTAAGTCCTTGGAGAAGGCCGAAGACTCTTGCAAAGTGGGTAAGTCCTTGGTAAGGTTGAAGACTCTTTGTATTGGATAGGTAAGTCCTTTGTTGGTCATGTATTGTATGTCTTATTAAGTGAATATAAGAGTGCAATTGTTGGAAGTCCTAGAGGTTGACCTCTCTAGGCAAGTGGACTGACACACTTCTAGTTTGAAGTGTGGAACCACTCTAAATAGCTTGTCTAATTGGTGCATGTTCAATCTCTCTTATCCTTGCTATGCATGATTTAGTTGCACTCAAATTACCTATTTAGCAACCTTATCTTGTCATATAATTTGAAGGTTTAATGAATTTTGTTTAAGTGCTTTCAGCTC
This sequence comes from Alisma plantago-aquatica, assembly GCA_963693085.1. Classification (NCBI taxonomy): domain Eukaryota; kingdom Viridiplantae; phylum Streptophyta; class Magnoliopsida; order Alismatales; family Alismataceae; genus Alisma; species Alisma plantago-aquatica. The sequence goes on from OY856409.1 coordinate 1,590,147,418, forward strand.
TATTCACCCCCCCCCTCTAGAGCACCTAAGTCACACATCTAGGATCCAACAAGTGGTATCAGAGCGGGTCTTCTCCAAGCATACTTCTACAAGTAGGAGAAGATGGGTGACTACCTAGGAGGGAGACTCTCTACCAGCCTTCCAATCTTCAATGGGAGCAACTTCCTCTATTGGAGAAGAAGACTTCAATTCTTCATCCAAGGATCAAGTCTCGAGATGTGGCAAATGGTGAACAGCCCATACATTCTACCAAAGACAACCATTGAAGAATGGGATGAAGCCACCTTGATGAAAGCTACCTTGAACGCTAGATCCATGCACATCCTTTATGCCTCCATGACCCCCACCGAGTTCAACCGGATTTCCTCTTGTGAGACGGCCTATGAGGTATGGAGAAAGCTTTGCATCACTTATGAAGGGACGGATCAAGTGAAGGAAAGCAAAGTCTACATGCTCAAGGGGCTGATTGAAAACTTCAAGATGGGAAAGGAGGAAAGTATAGCCAACATGTACTCAAGGATCAACACCATTGTGAATGGTCTTGCTATTCTAGGTCATCCTATGTCTAGTGGAGAGATCAACTCAAAGATCCTTAGAACTCTTCCCAAGAGGTGGGAATCAAAGGTGACTTCCATTGAAGAAGCAAGGTCACTTAAGGACATCCCCATTGAAGAGCTCATTGGAAATCTACAAGCACATGAAGCCACACTTGACAAGAGGGAGCAAGTTGAAAGACAAGAGAAGAAAGAGCTAAAGAGAATGAAGAAGGCTGAAATGAAGGCTCAAATTGAAGCTATCATGGAACAAGTCTCTCCATCCTCTCTAGCTAAGGAAGATGCCATGTACTCCAAGGGTAAGCTCTACAAAGGCAAGTCCTCCTCCACCCGGTGCTTCACATGTGGAAAGAAGGGTCACTACAAGGAAGATTGCCCACAAGGTAAAAAGACCCATTCTCACAAGAAGAAGGAGAAATGGCACTCAAGCTCAAGTGGCTCCTCCAACTCAAGCTCAAGTGAAGATTCAAGTGAAGGATCAAGATCAAGCTCTAGTGATGAAGGAGAATGTCATTTTGCTCTTGTAGCATCAACAAGTGAAGACTCAAATGAGGTAAATCTAGACTCTTTAGATAAAGAATCCTTGATTGATCTCATTCATGATATTTGTGCATCTCTTAAGTCTTCTAAAAAGAAAAAGAAAAAGCTTGCTAAAATTGTTGATAATTTGCATATAGAACTAGATGATCTTGAATATGCAAATTCTTGCTTGCTTATTGATAAAAATGATTGTCTTAGCCAAGTAGACTCTCTTAAACTTGAAAATGCTAGTTTACTTGATAAGATTAAATTTCTAGAAGCTCAACCTCTCATGCCTAATTCTAATGAAGAACATACTTTAATTATTGATTCTCTCATGCATGACATTGATGTTCTTAAATCTGAAAACAAGGACAAAGATTTTGTTTTGCATGAATTAGAACTAGAAAATGCCTCCTTGCTTGCTAAAATCAATGGGCATGAATCTTGTTCTAGTTATACTAATAAAGAGAATGATGTTGCTGCTCTTCATATTGATAGAGATTCTTATTTAACTAAAGCTCTTTGCTTAGAAAATGATCTTTTGCATGCTAGAGATAATATCAATAATTTGTCTTCTACTATTGCCTCTCTTATGCATGATAATGATTGTTTGAGATCATCTTTGCAAAGATTCTTAGTTGGTAAGAAGAGTCTTAATGACATCCTACTCAATTCTACTAAACAAATTGGTAGACATGGTTTAGGATATGATAGTAGTCAAGGGAACAACAAAGATAAAGGACCTCCAATATTCCATGGAGAATCCTCTAGTTCCAAGACTATGGGCACATGCAACTATTGCAATGAATTTGGTCATTATGCTACTTGTTGTCCTTTTAGGAAAGCACCCAAGAGAAATAGGACTTGGGTTGCTAAACTAACCCCTCTGGACCCAAAAATATGATTGGGGACCATTTCATCTTTCTTCTTGTAGGTACTTGCAAATGGATTGACATGAGCCATTGAATTGCAAATTGACTTCTCAATCCACATGAAAGAAGAAAGGTGAGATGTGCAGAGGGTGACAACAAGTGGAAAAGAAATGGTAAGCATGAAGGTAATGTTTTTACTGCTTATAACCTGTTCTAACTTGTTTTTGTCAAGTTAGTATGCACTATACATATGGTTTTTGAGTCAAAAGTGGCATTTTGTGTTTCTCTTCACACTCTTGCTGCACTACTAACTTGCTTAGACATGTTTGGATATGGTTTGTATATTTAGCATGCCTCTAGATATGTTTTATGAAAAATATGTGCTTTTTCTACAGTAGTTTTGTCGGCCGAGTTTTGTCCTGTCTAAAACTCGACCGATGGGCACCAATGGGTGTTGCCAACAGCTGCGATCGGCCGAGTTGCCAATACACAGAACTCGACCGATTACACTGTGCACAGAATATAAAGTTGGCTTATTGGATGAGAATTTCCCTCTCAACTAGATTTTCTCAACCAATAGCCTTATTCTTTGGCACTCCTTTGGTACCTTTATATATGCATATTGCCATGTTCTAAATGCCTATCTTGCTTACAACTCTATCTATCTAATTGCTCTAAATTGGTATATCTATATCTTGCAATTTCTTGCTTTGAGTTGTTTTGCAGGTTTTGATGATGATCTCTTTGGATCTCTTGGTTGTGTCTTAAATTGCTTCCGTTGTGCTCTAACTTGCTACATCTATCTAGGTGTATATCTTGTTTTGATACAACCTTGAGGTTCTTAGGGGTAATCATCTTATGGTAAGGATGCATATCTAGTGAGTTATATCCTCTCATGCTTCTAAAATTGCATATCTCTTGGTTTGGATATATCCCTATATCTACTCATAGCTTGCTTTATCTTGTGTATCTCTTGCTATGATCTAGATCCTACTAGTAGTCCTAACTTGTGATATCATCTACTAGTAGTTCACATACATGTAGTTCTAACCTTGTTTATAATTGGAATATTTGCTCATCTATATGCTATGCTTGTATCTTGTCTCATATATGCTCAAGCCTGTTCCTTGAATTGCATATCTACTATCTTGAGTTGCTTGCATAACATTGTGATGCAGGGCACATAGAGCTACATTGTATGTAGAAATTGGAGTATTTTTAAATTTTATGCAGGTTTTGCTCCAATTTCAGTTTTTGCTGCAAGTATAGTGCTTTTTATGCAGAAACACCCTTCTGAGCAAGACTCATCGCTTTGCCATGAGCTCCGATGGTTTTTGGTAAAATTCCATCATCTTGAGGGTCAAAATTGCGATTTATTGTTTTTCTGCAGCACCCTATCTTGCACATTTTTGGGATGTTCAAGTATATGTTTTAACTTGCTTTTCTTTCTATGCTTGGACAAGACCCTATATGTGCTCTTCTACTCTCCTTATATAACTTTTGTTATCTTCTTTCTCTTAACAAGTGGTGTTTCTTAGTTTCTTCACACCCCCACCTTTTTGAAATGACAAAGGGGGAGAAAGATATGTCTTCTTTTAACAACATGGAGAAGGCATGTCTTACATGAAGCAAAGAAGCGTGTCCATGTAAAGGGGAGAAGGTAAATGGGAGAAGACATATATGTGTAGAACATATATGAGTAGAAGACATAGTTTCTATAAATGTTATGAAAGCTAACCATGCAGGAGAAATAGCATCAATTGAGGGGGAGTATGAGAACTCCATGCGCATCAATTGAGGGGGAGCATATGAGCTCAATCCTATTGAAACCCCTAGGTTTCTCCAAAGGTATGATTTTACGTACAAGCTTTCAATACATTTATGGAATGGTTTGTCATCTTCAAAAAGGGGGAGAATGTTGACTCAAGGTCAATTAGGTCAATGTTGACTCACGTCTAAATTGACTAAACCCTTGTTTTGATGATGACTAACCATTCCACATATTGGTGTCTAATGCTTCTAAATTGAGTGATTTCAGATTAGGTTTAGACACACTCCAAATGCCCTAACTTGCGCATATCAAATTGGAGAAAAGACAAGTCAAAATAGCTACAAGTGTGCATTTTGGGATCTCTATGTATATGACCTTAGAATTGCTTTGTAATCACTTGTAATGATTGTATGACTTGTAATTAAGCTTAGAAAAATTATTGGGACACAAAAATCCATCGTTTGTACAGTTTATGAAAATTCCAAAATACCCATAACAGGGATTTTGTCGGCCGAATTCCAAACTCGGCCGATCCATATATTCTGGAATTTTCTGGGCAGTCGGCCGAGTTTCCAACTCAGCCGATCCCTGTTCGGTCGAGTTTCTATGGTGGGAAACTCGGCCGATCCACTGATCGGTCCAAGTTGAAAGTCGACCGATCGGCCGAGTTTCTCCAAGGAAACTCGGCCGACAGTCTATCTTTCAGACTTGTCTTTTAGTGGTTCGGCCGAATTACCTTTATGTAAACTCGGCCGATCAGACTGTACTGGAATGCAGAAAAAGCAAATCCAACCGTTGGAGACTTTGTTGGGACCCAAAATAGATCCGTTGCAACTTGTAAAACGGCTATTTTTCGTTCCTAAGTGTTCCCAAAGGCTAAGAGGCATCCCCAACTATAAATAGGACCCCTTGGGCTTCATTCCAAGGTTGAGCATTCATTGCAAACTCTTTGTGAGGTTCCTATTCTATAGTTGAGTGCTTCCTACAGCCTCCTCTCTCTCTCTAAGCTTAATCACTTGCTACATCCATTAGAGTGAGTAGGAAATCTGTAAGAGAGCTAGTCCTATTTGTATATCTTGTGAAGCTCTCACTTCCACCACCTCCCCATCTCTCATTTCCAATCATGAAGATGAAGGTTATCTCTCTTTGCCAAGAGAGGTGAAGAAGAACAAGGGAAGGAGTCCCTTGGTGAAGATCAAGGCCGAAGACTTGGAGCTAGAGTGGGTAAGCCCTTGGAGAAGGCAGAAGACTCAAGCTCAAGTGGGTAAGTCCTTGGTGGAAAGCTTCTCCGAGTGAAGGTGAAGTCAAAGGCGGAAGATCCAAGAAGAGTGGGTAATTCCTGCAAGGCCGAAGACTTGTGCAAGAGTGGGTAAGTCCTTGGAGAAGGCCGAAGACTCTTGCAAAGTGGGTAAGTCCTTGGTAAGGTTGAAGACTCTTTGTATTGGATAGGTAAGTCCTTTGTTGGTCATGTATTGTATGTCTTATTAAGTGAATATAAGAGTGCAATTGTTGGAAGTCCTAGAGGTTGACCTCTCTAGGCAAGTGGACTGACACACTTCTAGTTTGAAGTGTGGAACCACTCTAAATAGCTTGTCTAATTGGTGCATGTTCAATCTCTCTTATCCTTGCTATGCATGATTTAGTTGCACTCAAATTACCTATTTAGCAACCTTATCTTGTCATATAATTTGAAGGTTTAATGAATTTTGTTTAAGTGCTTTCAGCTCTATTCACCCCCCCCCTCTAGAGCACCTAAGTCACACATCTAGGATCCAACAAGTGGTATCAGAGCGGGTCTTCTCCAAGCATACTTCTACAAGTAGGAGAAGATGGGTGACTACCTAGGAGGGAGACTCTCTACCAGCCTTCCAATCTTCAATGGGAGCAACTTCCTCTATTGGAGAAGAAGACTTCAATTCTTCATCCAAGGATCAAGTCTCGAGATGTGGCAAATGGTGAACAGCCCATACATTCTACCAAAGACAACCATTGAAGAATGGGATGAAGCCACCTTGATGAAAGCTACCTTGAACGCTAGATCCATGCACATCCTTTATGCCTCCATGACCCCCACCGAGTTCAACCGGATTTCCTCTTGTGAGACGGCCTATGAGGTATGGAGAAAGCTTTGCATCACTTATGAAGGGACGGATCAAGTGAAGGAAAGCAAAGTCTACATGCTCAAGGGGCTGATTGAAAACTTCAAGATGGGAAAGGAGGAAAGTATAGCCAACATGTACTCAAGGATCAACACCATTGTGAATGGTCTTGCTATTCTAGGTCATCCTATGTCTAGTGGAGAGATCAACTCAAAGATCCTTAGAACTCTTCCCAAGAGGTGGGAATCAAAGGTGACTTCCATTGAAGAAGCAAGGTCACTTAAGGACATCCCCATTGAAGAGCTCATTGGAAATCTACAAGCACATGAAGCCACACTTGACAAGAGGGAGCAAGTTGAAAGACAAGAGAAGAAAGAGCTAAAGAGAATGAAGAAGGCTGAAATGAAGGCTCAAATTGAAGCTATCATGGAACAAGTCTCTCCATCCTCTCTAGCTAAGGAAGATGCCATGTACTCCAAGGGTAAGCTCTACAAAGGCAAGTCCTCCTCCACCCGGTGCTTCACATGTGGAAAGAAGGGTCACTACAAGGAAGATTGCCCACAAGGTAAAAAGACCCATTCTCACAAGAAGAAGGAGAAATGGCACTCAAGCTCAAGTGGCTCCTCCAACTCAAGCTCAAGTGAAGATTCAAGTGAAGGATCAAGATCAAGCTCTAGTGATGAAGGAGAATGTCATTTTGCTCTTGTAGCATCAACAAGTGAAGACTCAAATGAGGTAAATCTAGACTCTTTAGATAAAGAATCCTTGATTGATCTCATTCATGATATTTGTGCATCTCTTAAGTCTTCTAAAAAGAAAAAGAAAAAGCTTGCTAAAATTGTTGATAATTTGCATATAGAACTAGATGATCTTGAATATGCAAATTCTTGCTTGCTTATTGATAAAAATGATTGTCTTAGCCAAGTAGACTCTCTTAAACTTGAAAATGCTAGTTTACTTGATAAGATTAAATTTCTAGAAGCTCAACCTCTCATGCCTAATTCTAATGAAGAACATACTTTAATTATTGATTCTCTCATGCATGACATTGATGTTCTTAAATCTGAAAACAAGGACAAAGATTTTGTTTTGCATGAATTAGAACTAGAAAATGCCTCCTTGCTTGCTAAAATCAATGGGCATGAATCTTGTTCTAGTTATACTAATAAAGAGAATGATGTTGCTTCTCTTCATATTGATAGAGATTCTTATTTAACTAAAGCTCTTTGCTTAGAAAATGATCTTTTGCATGCTAGAGATAATATCAATAATTTGTCTTCTACTATTGCCTCTCTTATGCATGATAATGATTGTTTGAGATCATCTTTGCAAAGATTCTTAGTTGGTAAGAAGAGTCTTAATGACATCCTACTCAATTCTACTAAACAAATTGGTAGACATGGTTTAGGATATGATAGTAGTCAAGGGAACAACAAAGATAAAGGACCTCCAATATTCCATGGAGAATCCTCTAGTTCCAAGACTATGGGCACATGCAACTATTGCAATGAATTTGGTCATTATGCTACTTGTTGTCCTTTTAGGAAAGCACCCAAGAGAAATAGGACTTGGGTTGCTAAACTAACCCCTCTGGACCCAAAAATATGATTGGGGACCATTTCATCTTTCTTCTTGTAGGTACTTGCAAATGGATTGACATGAGCCATTGAATTGCAAATTGACTTCTCAATCCACATGAAAGAAGAAAGGTGAGATGTGCAGAGGGTGACAACAAGTGGAAAAGAAATGGTAAGCATGAAGGTAATGTTTTTACTGCTTATAACCTGTTCTAACTTGTTTTTGTCAAGTTAGTATGCACTATACATATGGTTTTTGAGTCAAAAGTGGCATTTTGTGTTTCTCTTCACACTCTTGCTGCACTACTAACTTGCTTAGACATGTTTGGATATGGTTTGTATATTTAGCATGCCTCTAGATATGTTTTATGAAAAATATGTGCTTTTTCTACAGTAGTTTTGTCGGCCGAGTTTTGTCCTGTCTAAAACTCGACCGATGGGCACCAATGGGTGTTGCCAACAGCTGCGATCGGCCGAGTTGCCAATACACAGAACTCGACCGATTACACTGTGCACAGAATATAAAGTTGGCTTATTGGATGAGAATTTCCCTCTCAACTAGATTTTCTCAACCAATAGCCTTATTCTTTGGCACTCCTTTGGTACCTTTATATATGCATATTGCCATGTTCTAAATGCCTATCTTGCTTACAACTCTATCTATCTAATTGCTCTAAATTGGTATATCTATATCTTGCAATTTCTTGCTTTGAGTTGTTTTGCAGGTTTTGATGATGATCTCTTTGGATCTCTTGGTTGTGTCTTAAATTGCTTCCGTTGTGCTCTAACTTGCTACATCTATCTAGGTGTATATCTTGTTTTGATACAACCTTGAGGTTCTTAGGGGTAATCATCTTATGGTAAGGATGCATATCTAGTGAGTTATATCCTCTCATGCTTCTAAAATTGCATATCTCTTGGTTTGGATATATCCCTATATCTACTCATAGCTTGCTTTATCTTGTGTATCTCTTGCTATGATCTAGATCCTACTAGTAGTCCTAACTTGTGATATCATCTACTAGTAGTTCACATACATGTAGTTCTAACCTTGTTTATAATTGGAATATTTGCTCATCTATATGCTATGCTTGTATCTTGTCTCATATATGCTCAAGCCTGTTCCTTGAATTGCATATCTACTATCTTGAGTTGCTTGCATAACATTGTGATGCAGGGCACATAGAGCTACATTGTATGTAGAAATTGGAGTATTTTTAAATTTTATGCAGGTTTTGCTCCAATTTCAGTTTTTGCTGCAAGTATAGTGCTTTTTATGCAGAAACACCCTTCTGAGCAAGACTCATCGCTTTGCCATGAGCTCCGATGGTTTTTGGTAAAATTCCATCATCTTGAGGGTCAAAATTGCGATTTATTGTTTTTCTGCAGCACCCTATCTTGCACATTTTTGGGATGTTCAAGTATATGTTTTAACTTGCTTTTCTTTCTATGCTTGGACAAGACCCTATATGTGCTCTTCTACTCTCCTTATATAACTTTTGTTATCTTCTTTCTCTTAACAAGTGGTGTTTCTTAGTTTCTTCACACCCCCACCTTTTTGAAATGACAAAGGGGGAGAAAGATATGTCTTCTTTTAACAACATGGAGAAGGCATGTCTTACATGAAGCAAAGAAGCGTGTCCATGTAAAGGGGAGAAGGTAAATGGGAGAAGACATATATGTGTAGAACATATATGAGTAGAAGACATAGTTTCTATAAATGTTATGAAAGCTAACCATGCAGGAGAAATAGCATCAATTGAGGGGGAGTATGAGAACTCCATGCGCATCAATTGAGGGGGAGCATATGAGCTCAATCCTATTGAAACCCCTAGGTTTCTCCAAAGGTATGATTTTACGTACAAGCTTTCAATACATTTATGGAATGGTTTGTCATCTTCAAAAAGGGGGAGAATGTTGACTCAAGGTCAATTAGGTCAATGTTGACTCACGTCTAAATTGACTAAACCCTTGTTTTGATGATGACTAACCATTCCACATATTGGTGTCTAATGCTTCTACATTGAGTGATTTCAGATTAGGTTTAGACACACTCCAAATGCCCTAACTTGCGCATATCAAATTGGAGAAAAGACAAGTCAAAATAGCTACAAGTGTGCATTTTGGGATCTCTATGTATATGACCTTAGAATTGCTTTGTAATCACTTGTAATGATTGTATGACTTGTAATTAAGCTTAGAAAAATTATTGGGACACAAAAATCCATCGTTTGTACAGTTTATGAAAATTCCAAAATACCCATAACAGGGATTTTGTCGGCCGAATTCCAAACTCGGCCGATCCATATATTCTGGAATTTTCTGGGCAGTCGGCCGAGTTTCCAACTCAGCCGATCCCTGTTCGGTCGAGTTTCTATGGTGGGAAACTCGGCCGATCCACTGATCGGTCCAAGTTGAAAGTCGACCGATCGGCCGAGTTTCTCCAAGGAAACTCGGCCGACAGTCTATCTTTCAGACTTGTCTTTTAGTGGTTCGGCCGAATTACCTTTATGTAAACTCGGCCGATCAGACTGTACTGGAATGCAGAAAAAGCAAATCCAACCGTTGGAGACTTTGTTGGGACCCAAAATAGATCCGTTGCAACTTGTAAAACGGCTATTTTTCGTTCCTAAGTGTTCCCAAAGGCTAAGAGGCATCCCCAACTATAAATAGGACCCCTTGGGATTCATTCCAAGGTTGAGCATTCATTGCAAACTCTTTGTGAGGTTCCTATTCTATAGTTGAGTGCTTCCTACAGCCTCCTCTCTCTCTCTAAGCTTAATCACTTGCTACATCCATTAGAGTGAGTAGGAAATCTGTAAGAGAGCTAGTCCTATTTGTATATCTTGTGAAGCTCTCACTTCCACCACCTCCCCATCTCTCATTTCCAATCATGAAGATGAAGGTTATCTCTCTTTGCCAAGAGAGGTGAAGAAGAACAAGGGAAGGAGTCCCTTGGTGAAGATCAAGGCCGAAGACTTGGAGCTAGAGTGGGTAAGCCCTTGGAGAAGGCAGAAGACTCAAGCTCAAGTGGGTAAGTCCTTGGTGGAAAGCTTCTCCGAGTGAAGGTGAAGTCAAAGGCGGAAGATCCAAGAAGAGTGGGTAATTCCTGCAAGGCCGAAGACTTGTGCAAGAGTGGGTAAGTCCTTGGAGAAGGCCGAAGACTCTTGCAAAGTGGGTAAGTCCTTGGTAAGGTTGAAGACTCTTTGTATTGGATAGGTAAGTCCTTTGTTGGTCATGTATTGTATGTCTTATTAAGTGAATATAAGAGTGCAATTGTTGGAAGTCCTAGAGGTTGACCTCTCTAGGCAAGTGGACTGACACACTTCTAGTTTGAAGTGTGGAACCACTCTAAATAGCTTGTCTAATTGGTGCATGTTCAATCTCTCTTATCCTTGCTATGCATGATTTAGTTGCACTCAAATTACCTATTTAGCAACCTTATCTTGTCATATAATTTGAAGGTTTAATGAATTTTGTTTAAGTGCTTTCAGCTCTATTCACCCCCCCCTCTAGAGCACCTAAGTCACACATCTAGGATCCAACAAGTGGTATCAGAGCGGGTCTTCTCCAAGCATACTTCTACAAGTAGGAGAAGATGGGTGACTACCTAGGAGGGAGACTCTCTACCAGCCTTCCAATCTTCAATGGGAGCAACTTCCTCTATTGGAGAAGAAGACTTCAATTCTTCATCCAAGGATCAAGTCTCGAGATGTGGCAAATGGTGAACAGCCCATACATTCTACCAAAGACAACCATTGAAGAATGGGATGAAGCCACCTTGATGAAAGCTACCTTGAACGCTAGATCCATGCACATCCTTTATGCCTCCATGACCCCCACCGAGTTCAACCGGATTTCCTCTTGTGAGACGGCCTATGAGGTATGGAGAAAGCTTTGCATCACTTATGAAGGGACGGATCAAGTGAAGGAAAGCAAAGTCTACATGCTCAAGGGGCTGATTGAAAACTTCAAGATGGGAAAGGAGGAAAGTATAGCCAACATGTACTCAAGGATCAACACCATTGTGAATGGTCTTGCTATTCTAGGTCATCCTATGTCTAGTGGAGAGATCAACTCAAAGATCCTTAGAACTCTTCCCAAGAGGTGGGAATCAAAGGTGACTTCCATTGAAGAAGCAAGGTCACTTAAGGACATCCCCATTGAAGAGCTCATTGGAAATCTACAAGCACATGAAGCCACACTTGACAAGAGGGAGCAAGTTGAAAGACAAGAGAAGAAAGAGCTAAAGAGAATGAAGAAGGCTGAAATGAAGGCTCAAATTGAAGCTATCATGGAACAAGTCTCTCCATCCTCTCTAGCTAAGGAAGATGCCATGTACTCCAAGGGTAAGCTCTACATAGGCAAGTCCTCCTCCACCCGGTGCTTCACATGTGGAAAGAAGGGTCACTACAAGGAAGATTGCCCACAAGGTAAAAAGACCCATTCTCACAAGAAGAAGGAGAAATGGCACTCAAGCTCAAGTGGCTCCTCCAACTCAAGCTCAAGTGAAGATTCAAGTGAAGGATCAAGATCAAGCTCTAGTGATGAAGGAGAATGTCATTTTGCTCTTGTAGCATCAACAAGTGAAGACTCAAATGAGGTAAATCTAGACTCTTTAGATAAAGAATCCTTGATTGATCTCATTCATGATATTTGTGCATCTCTTAAGTCTTCTAAAAAGAAAAAGAAAAAGCTTGCTAAAATTGTTGATAATTTGCATATAGAACTAGATGATCTTGAATATGCAAATTCTTGCTTGCTTATTGATAAAAATGATTGTCTTAGCCAAGTAGACTCTCTTAAACTTGAAAATGCTAGTTTACTTGATAAGATTAAATTTCTAGAAGCTCAACCTCTCATGCCTAATTCTAATGAAGAACATACTTTAATTATTGATTCTCTCATGCATGACATTGATGTTCTTAAATCTGAAAACAAGGACAAAGATTTTGTTTTGCATGAATTAGAACTAGAAAATGCCTCCTTGCTTGCTAAAATCAATGGGCATGAATCTTGTTCTAGTTATACTAATAAAGAGAATGATGTTGCTGCTCTTCATATTGATAGAGATTCTTATTTAACTAAAGCTCTTTGCTTAGAAAATGATCTTTTGCATGCTAGAGATAATATCAATAATTTGTCTTCTACTATTGCCTCTCTTATGCATGATAATGATTGTTTGAGATCATCTTTGCAAAGATTCTTAGTTGGTAAGAAGAGTCTTAATGACATCCTACTCAATTCTACTAAACAAATTGGTAGACATGGTTTAGGATATGATAGTAGTCAAGGGAACAACAAAGATAAAGGACCTCCAATATTCCATGGAGAATCCTCTAGTTCCAAGACTATGGGCACATGCAACTATTGCAATGAATTTGGTCATTATGCTACTTGTTGTCCTTTTAGGAAAGCACCCAAGAGAAATAGGACTTGGGTTGCTAAACTAACCCCTCTGGACCCAAAAATATGATTGGGGACCATTTCATCTTTCTTCTTGTAGGTACTTGCAAATGGATTGACATGAGCCATTGAATTGCAAATTGACTTCTCAATCCACATGAAAGAAGAAAGGTGAGATGTGCAGAGGGTGACAACAAGTGGAAAAGAAATGGTAAGCATGAAGGTAATGTTTTTACTGCTTATAACCTGTTCTAACTTGTTTTTGTCAAGTTAGTATGCACTATACATATGGTTTTTGAGTCAAAAGTGGCATTTTGTGTTTCTCTTCACACTCTTGCTGCACTACTAACTTGCTTAGACATGTTTGGATATGGTTTGTATATTTAGCATGCCTCTAGATATGTTTTATGAAAAATATGTGCTTTTTCTACAGTAGTTTTGTCGGCCGAGTTTTGTCCTGTCTAAAACTCGACCGATGGGCACCAATGGGTGTTGCCAACAGCTGCGATCGGCCGAGTTGCCAATACACAGAACTCGACCGATTACACTGTGCACAGAATATAAAGTTGGCTTATTGGATGAGAATTTCCCTCTCAACTAGATTTTCTCAACCAATAGCCTTATTCTTTGGCACTCCTTTGGTACCTTTATATATGCATATTGCCATGTTCTAAATGCCTATCTTGCTTACAACTCTATCTATCTAATTGCTCTAAATTGGTATATCTATATCTTGCAATTTCTTGCTTTGAGTTGTTTTGCAGGTTTTGATGATGATCTCTTTGGATCTCTTGGTTGTGTCTTAAATTGCTTCCGTTGTGCTCTAACTTGCTACATCTATCTAGGTGTATATCTTGTTTTGATACAACCTTGAGGTTCTTAGGGGTAATCATCTTATGGTAAGGATGCATATCTAGTGAGTTATATCCTCTCATGCTTCTAAAATTGCATATCTCTTGGTTTGGATATATCCCTATATCTACTCATAGCTTGCTTTATCTTGTGTATCTCTTGCTATGATCTAGATCCTACTAGTAGTCCTAACTTGTGATATCATCTACTAGTAGTTCACATACATGTAGTTCTAACCTTGTTTATAATTGGAATATTTGCTCATCTATATGCTATGCTTGTATCTTGTCTCATATATGCTCAAGCCTGTTCCTTGAATTGCATATCTACTATCTTGAGTTGCTTGCATAACATTGTGATGCAGGGCACATAGAGCTACATTGTATGTAGAAATTGGAGTATTTTTAAATTTTATGCAGGTTTTGCTCCAATTTCAGTTTTTGCTGCAAGTATAGTGCTTTTTATGCAGAAACACCCTTCTGAGCAAGACTCATCGCTTTGCCATGAGCTCCGATGGTTTTTGGTAAAATTCCATCATCTTGAGGGTCAAAATTGCGATTTATTGTTTTTCTGCAGCACCCTATCTTGCACATTTTTGGGATGTTCAAGTATATGTTTTAACTTGCTTTTCTTTCTATGCTTGGACAAGACCCTATATGTGCTCTTCTACTCTCCTTATATAACTTTTGTTATCTTCTTTCTCTTAACAAGTGGTGTTTCTTAGTTTCTTCACACCCCCACCTTTTTGAAATGACAAAGGGGGAGAAAGATATGTCTTCTTTTAACAACATGGAGAAGGCATGTCTTACATGAAGCAAAGAAGCGTGTCCATGTAAAGGGGAGAAGGTAAATGGGAGAAGACATATATGTGTAGAACATATATGAGTAGAAGACATAGTTTCTATAAATGTTATGAAAGCTAACCATGCAGGAGAAATAGCATCAATTGAGGGGGAGTATGAGAACTCCATGCGCATCAATTGAGGGGGAGCATATGAGCTCAATCCTATTGAAACCCCTAGGTTTCTCCAAAGGTATGATTTTACGTACAAGCTTTCAATACATTTATGGAATGGTTTGTCATCTTCAAAAAGGGGGAGAATGTTGACTCAAGGTCAATTAGGTCAATGTTGACTCACGTCTAAATTGACTAAACCCTTGTTTTGATGATGACTAACCATTCCACATATTGGTGTCTAATGCTTCTACATTGAGTGATTTCAGATTAGGTTTAGACACACTCCAAATGCCCTAACTTGCGCATATCAAATTGGAGAAAAGACAAGTCAAAATAGCTACAAGTGTGCATTTTGGGATCTCTATGTATATGACCTTAGAATTGCTTTGTAATCACTTGTAATGATTGTATGACTTGTAATTAAGCTTAGAAAAATTATTGGGACACAAAAATCCATCGTTTGTACAGTTTATGAAAATTCCAAAATACCCATAACAGGGATTTTGTCGGCCGAATTCCAAACTCGGCCGATCCATATATTCTGGAATTTTCTGGGCAGTCGGCCGAGTTTCCAACTCAGCCGATCCCTGTTCGGTCGAGTTTCTATGGTGGGAAACTCGGCCGATCCACTGATCGGTCCAAGTTGAAAGTCGACCGATCGGCCGAGTTTCTCCAAGGAAACTCGGCCGACAGTCTATCTTTCAGACTTGTCTTTTAGTGGTTCGGCCGAATTACCTTTATGTAAACTCGGCCGATCAGACTGTACTGGAATGCAGAAAAAGCAAATCCAACCGTTGGAGACTTTGTTGGGACCCAAAATAGATCCGTTGCAACTTGTAAAACGGCTATTTTTCGTTCCTAAGTGTTCCCAAAGGCTAAGAGGCATCCCCAACTATAAATAGGACCCCTTGGGCTTCATTCCAAGGTTGAGCATTCATTGCAAACTCTTTGTGAGGTTCCTATTCTATAGTTGAGTGCTTCCTACAGCCTCCTCTCTCTCTCTAAGCTTAATCACTTGCTACATCCATTAGAGTGAGTAGGAAATCTGTAAGAGAGCTAGTCCTATTTGTATATCTTGTGAAGCTCTCACTTCCACCACCTCCCCATCTCTCATTTCCAATCATGAAGATGAAGGTTATCTCTCTTTGCCAAGAGAGGTGAAGAAGAACAAGGGAAGGAGTCCCTTGGTGAAGATCAAGGCCGAAGACTTGGAGCTAGAGTGGGTAAGCCCTTGGAGAAGGCAGAAGACTCAAGCTCAAGTGGGTAAGTCCTTGGTGGAAAGCTTCTCCGAGTGAAGGTGAAGTCAAAGGCGGAAGATCCAAGAAGAGTGGGTAATTCCTGCAAGGCCGAAGACTTGTGCAAGAGTGGGTAAGTCCTTGGAGAAGGCCGAAGACTCTTGCAAAGTGGGTAAGTCCTTGGTAAGGTTGAAGACTCTTTGTATTGGATAGGTAAGTCCTTTGTTGGTCATGTATTGTATGTCTTATTAAGTGAATATAAGAGTGCAATTGTTGGAAGTCCTAGAGGTTGACCTCTCTAGGAAAGTGGACTGACACACTTCTAGTTTGAAGTGTGGAACCACTCTAAATAGCTTGTCTAATTGGTGCATGTTCAATCTCTCTTATCCTTGCTATGCATGATTTAGTTGCACTCAAATTACCTATTTAGCAACCTTATCTTGTCATATAATTTGAAGGTTTAATGAATTTTGTTTAAGTGCTTTCAGCTCTATTCACCCCCCCCTCTAGAGCACCTAAGTCACACATCTAGGATCCAACAAGTGGTATCAGAGCGGGTCTTCTCCAAGCATACTTCTACAAGTAGGAGAAGATGGGTGACTACCTAGGAGGGAGACTCTCTACCAGCCTTCCAATCTTCAATGGGAGCAACTTCCTCTATTGGAGAAGAAGACTTCAATTCTTCATCCAAGGATCAAGTCTCGAGATGTGGCAAATGGTGAACAGCCCATACATTCTACCAAAGACAACCATTGAAGAATGGGATGAAGCCACCTTGATGAAAGCTACCTTGAACGCTAGAGCCATGCACATCCTTTATGCCTCCATGACCCCCACCGAGTTCAACCGGATTTCCTCTTGCGAGACGGCCTATGAGGTATGGAGAAAGCTTTGCATCACTTATGAAGGGACGGATCAAGTGAAGGAAAGCAAAGTCTACATGCTCAAGGGGCTGATTGAAAACTTCAAGATGGGAAAGGAGGAAAGTATAGCCAACATGTACTCAAGGATCAACACCATTGTGAATGGTCTTGCTATTCTAGGTCATCCTATGTCTAGTGGAGAGATCAACTCAAAGATCCTTAGAACTCTTCCCAAGAGGTGGGAATCAAAGGTGACTTCCATTGAAGAAGCAAGGTCACTTAAGGACATCCCCATTGAAGAGCTCATTGGAAATCTACAAGCACATGAAGCCACACTTGACAAGAGGGAGCAAGTTGAAAGACAAGAGAAGAAAGAGCTAAAGAGAATGAAGAAGGCTGAAATGAAGGCTCAAATTGAAGCTATCATGGAACAAGTCTCTCCATCCTCTCTAGCTAAGGAAGATGCCATGTACTCCAAGGGTAAGCTCTACAAAGGCAAGTCCTCCTCCACCCGGTGCTTCACATGTGGAAAGAAGGGTCACTACAAGGAAGATTGCCCACAAGGTAAAAAGACCCATTCTCACAAGAAGAAGGAGAAATGGCACTCAAGCTCAAGTGGCTCCTCCAACTCAAGCTCAAGTGAAGATTCAAGTGAAGGATCAAGATCAAGCTCTAGTGATGAAGGAGAATGTCATTTTGCTCTTGTAGCATCAACAAGTGAAGACTCAAATGAGGTAAATCTAGACTCTTTAGATAAAGAATCCTTGATTGATCTCATTCATGATATTTGTGCATCTCTTAAGTCTTCTAAAAAGAAAAAGAAAAAGCTTGCTAAAATTGTTGATAATTTGCATATAGAACTAGATGATCTTGAATATGCAAATTCTTGCTTGCTTATTGATAAAAATGATTGTCTTAGCCAAGTAGACTCTCTTAAACTTGAAAATGCTAGTTTACTTGATAAGATTAAATTTCTAGAAGCTCAACCTCTCATGCCTAATTCTAATGAAGAACATACTTTAATTATTGATTCTCTCATGCATGACATTGATGTTCTTAAATCTGAAAACAAGGACAAAGATTTTGTTTTGCATGAATTAGAACTAGAAAATGCCTCCTTGCTTGCTAAAATCAATGGGCATGAATCTTGTTCTAGTTATACTAATAAAGAGAATGATGTTGCTGCTCTTCATATTGATAGAGATTCTTATTTAACTAAAGCTCTTTGCTTAGAAAATGATCTTTTGCATGCTAGAGATAATATCAATAATTTGTCTTCTACTATTGCCTCTCTTATGCATGATAATGATTGTTTGAGATCATCTTTGCAAAGATTCTTAGTTGGTAAGAAGAGTCTTAATGACATCCTACTCAATTCTACTAAACAAATTGGTAGACATGGTTTAGGATATGATAGTAGTCAAGGGAACAACAAAGATAAAGGACCTCCAATATTCCATGGAGAATCCTCTAGTTCCAAGACTATGGGCACATGCAACTATTGCAATGAATTTGGTCATTATGCTACTTGTTGTCCTTTTAGGAAAGCACCCAAGAGAAATAGGACTTGGGTTGCTAAACTAACCCCTCTGGACCCAAAAATATGATTGGGGACCATTTCATCTTTCTTCTTGTAGGTACTTGCAAATGGATTGACATGAGCCATTGAATTGCAAATTGACTTCTCAATCCACATGAAAGAAGAAAGGTGAGATGTGCAGAGGGTGACAACAAGTGGAAAAGAAATGGTAAGCATGAAGGTAATGTTTTTACTGCTTATAACCTGTTCTAACTTGTTTTTGTCAAGTTAGTATGCACTATACATATGGTTTTTGAGTCAAAAGTGGCATTTTGTGTTTCTCTTCACACTCTTGCTGCACTACTAACTTGCTTAGACATGTTTGGATATGGTTTGTATATTTAGCATGCCTCTAGATATGTTTTATGAAAAATATGTGCTTTTTCTACAGTAGTTTTGTCGGCCGAGTTTTGTCCTGTCTAAAACTCGACCGATGGGCACCAATGGGTGTTGCCAACAGCTGCGATCGGCCGAGTTGCCAATACACAGAACTCGACCGATTACACTGTGCACAGAATATAAAGTTGGCTTATTGGATGAGAATTTCCCTCTCAACTAGATTTTCTCAACCAATAGCCTTATTCTTTGGCACTCCTTTGGTACCTTTATATATGCATATTGCCATGTTCTAAATGCCTATCTTGCTTACAACTCTATCTATCTAATTGCTCTAAATTGGTATATCTATATCTTGCAATTTCTTGCTTTGAGTTGTTTTGCAGGTTTTGATGATGATCTCTTTGGATCTCTTGGTTGTGTCTTAAATTGCTTCCGTTGTGCTCTAACTTGCTACATCTATCTAGGTGTATATCTTGTTTTGATACAACCTTGAGGTTCTTAGGGGTAATCATCTTATGGTAAGGATGCATATCTAGTGAGTTATATCCTCTCATGCTTCTAAAATTGCATATCTCTTGGTTTGGATATATCCCTATATCTACTCATAGTTTGCTTTATCTTGTGTATCTCTTGCTATGATCTAGATCCTACTAGTAGTCCTAACTTGTGATATCATCTACTAGTAGTTCACATACATGTAGTTCTAACCTTGTTTATAATTGGAATATTTGCTCATCTATATGCTATGCTTGTATCTTGTCTCATATATGCTCAAGCCTGTTCCTTGAATTGCATATCTACTATCTTGAGTTGCTTGCATAACATTGTGATGCAGGGCACATAGAGCTACATTGTATGTAGAAATTGGAGTATTTTTAAATTTTATGCAGGTTTTGCTCCAATTTCAGTTTTTGCTGCAAGTATAGTGCTTTTTATGCAGAAACACCCTTCTGAGCAAGACTCATCGCTTTGCCATGAGCTCCGATGGTTTTTGGTAAAATTCCATCATCTTGAGGGTCAAAATTGCGATTTATTGTTTTTCTGCAGCACCCTATCTTGCACATTTTTGGGATGTTCAAGTATATGTTTTAACTTGCTTTTCTTTCTATGCTTGGACAAGACCCTATATGTGCTCTTCTACTCTCCTTATATAACTTTTGTTATCTTCTTTCTCTTAACAAGTGGTGTTTCTTAGTTTCTTCACACCCCCACCTTTTTGAAATGACAAAGGGGGAGAAAGATATGTCTTCTTTTAACAACATGGAGAAGGCATGTCTTACATGAAGCAAAGAAGCGTGTCCATGTAAAGGGGAGAAGGTAAATGGGAGAAGACATATATGTGTAGAACATATATGAGTAGAAGACATAGTTTCTATAAATGTTATGAAAGCTAACCATGCAGGAGAAATAGCATCAATTGAGGGGGAGTATGAGAACTCCATGCGCATCAATTGAGGGGGAGCATATGAGCTCAATCCTATTGAAACCCCTAGGTTTCTCCAAAGGTATGATTTTACGTACAAGCTTTCAATACATTTATGGAATGGTTTGTCATCTTCAAAAAGGGGGAGAATGTTGACTCAAGGTCAATTAGGTCAATGTTGACTCACGTCTAAATTGACTAAACCCTTGTTTTGATGATGACTAACCATTCCACATATTGGTGTCTAATGCTTCTACATTGAGTGATTTCAGATTAGGTTTAGACACACTCCAAATGCCCTAACTTGCGCATATCAAATTGGAGAAAAGACAAGTCAAAATAGCTACAAGTGTGCATTTTGGGATCTCTATGTATATGACCTTAGAATTGCTTTGTAATCACTTGTAATGATTGTATGACTTGTAATTAAGCTTAGAAAAATTATTGGGACACAAAAATCCATCGTTTGTACAGTTTATGAAAATTCCAAAATACCCATAACAGGGATTTTGTCGGCCGAATTCCAAACTCGGCCGATCCATATATTCTGGAATTTTCTGGGCAGTCGGCCGAGTTTCCAACTCAGCCGATCCCTGTTCGGTCGAGTTTCTATGGTGGGAAACTCGGCCGATCCACTGATCGGTCCAAGTTGAAAGTCGACCGATCGGCCGAGTTTCTCCAAGGAAACTCGGCCGACAGTCTATCTTTCAGACTTGTCTTTTAGTGGTTCGGCCGAATTACCTTTATGTAAACTCGGCCGATCAGACTGTACTGGAATGCAGAAAAAGCAAATCCAACCGTTGGAGACTTTGTTGGGACCCAAAATAGATCCGTTGCAACTTGTAAAACGGCTATTTTTCGTTCCTAAGTGTTCCCAAAGGCTAAGAGGCATCCCCAACTATAAATAGGACCCCTTGGGCTTCATTCCAAGGTTGAGCATTCATTGCAAACTCTTTGTGAGGTTCCTATTCTATAGTTGAGTGCTTCCTACAGCCTCCTCTCTCTCTCTAAGCTTAATCACTTGCTACATCCATTAGAGTGAGTAGGAAATCTGTAAGAGAGCTAGTCCTATTTGTATATCTTGTGAAGCTCTCACTTCCACCACCTCCCCATCTCTCATTTCCAATCATGAAGATGAAGGTTATCTCTCTTTGCCAAGAGAGGTGAAGAAGAACAAGGGAAGGAGTCCCTTGGTGAAGATCAAGGCCGAAGACTTGGAGCTAGAGTGGGTAAGCCCTTGGAGAAGGCAGAAGACTCAAGCTCAAGTGGGTAAGTCCTTGGTGGAAAGCTTCTCCGAGTGAAGGTGAAGTCAAAGGCGGAAGATCCAAGAAGAGTGGGTAATTCCTGCAAGGCCGAAGACTTGTGCAAGAGTGGGTAAGTCCTTGGAGAAGGCCGAAGACTCTTGCAAAGTGGGTAAGTCCTTGGTAAGGTTGAAGACTCTTTGTATTGGATAGGTAAGTCCTTTGTTGGTCATGTATTGTATGTCTTATTAAGTGAATATAAGAGTGCAATTGTTGGAAGTCCTAGAGGTTGACCTCTCTAGGAAAGTGGACTGACACACTTCTAGTTTGAAGTGTGGAACCACTCTAAATAGCTTGTCTAATTGGTGCATGTTCAATCTCTCTTATCCTTGCTATGCATGATTTAGTTGCACTCAAATTACCTATTTAGCAACCTTATCTTGTCATATAATTTGAAGGTTTAATGAATTTTGTTTAAGTGCTTTCAGCTCTATTCACCCCCCCCCTCTAGAGCACCTAAGTCACACATCTAGGATCCAACAAGTGGTATCAGAGCGGGTCTTCTCCAAGCATACTTCTACAAGTAGGAGAAGATGGGTGACTACCTAGGAGGGAGACTCTCTACCAGCCTTCCAATCTTCAATGGGAGCAACTTCCTCTATTGGAGAAGAAGACTTCAATTCTTCATCCAAGGATCAAGTCTCGAGATGTGGCAAATGGTGAACAGCCCATACATTCTACCAAAGACAACCATTGAAGAATGGGATGAAGCCACCTTGATGAAAGCTACCTTGAACGCTAGAGCCATGCACATCCTTTATGCCTCCATGACCCCCACCGAGTTCAACCGGATTTCCTCTTGCGAGACGGCCTATGAGGTATGGAGAAAGCTTTGCATCACTTATGAAGGGACGGATCAAGTGAAGGAAAGCAAAGTCTACATGCTCAAGGGGCTGATTGAAAACTTCAAGATGGGAAAGGAGGAAAGTATAGCCAACATGTACTCAAGGATCAACACCATTGTGAATGGTCTTGCTATTCTAGGTCATCCTATGTCTAGTGGAGAGATCAACTCAAAGATCCTTAGAACTCTTCCCAAGAGGTGGGAATCAAAGGTGACTTCCATTGAAGAAGCAAGGTCACTTAAGGACATCCCCATTGAAGAGCTCATTGGAAATCTACAAGCACATGAAGCCACACTTGACAAGAGGGAGCAAGTTGAAAGACAAGAGAAGAAAGAGCTAAAGAGAATGAAGAAGGCTGAAATGAAGGCTCAAATTGAAGCTATCATGGAACAAGTCTCTCCATCCTCTCTAGCTAAGGAAGATGCCATGTACTCCAAGGGTAAGCTCTACAAAGGCAAGTCCTCCTCCACCCGGTGCTTCACATGTGGAAAGAAGGGTCACTACAAGGAAGATTGCCCACAAGGTAAAAAGACCCATTCTCACAAGAAGAAGGAGAAATGGCACTCAAGCTCAAGTGGCTCCTCCAACTCAAGCTCAAGTGAAGATTCAAGTGAAGGATCAAGATCAAGCTCTAGTGATGAAGGAGAATGTCATTTTGCTCTTGTAGCATCAACAAGTGAAGACTCAAATGAGGTAAATCTAGACTCTTTAGATAAAGAATCCTTGATTGATCTCATTCATGATATTTGTGCATCTCTTAAGTCTTCTAAAAAGAAAAAGAAAAAGCTTGCTAAAATTGTTGATAATTTGCATATAGAACTAGATGATCTTGAATATGCAAATTCTTGCTTGCTTATTGATAAAAATGATTGTCTTAGCCAAGTAGACTCTCTTAAACTTGAAAATGCTAGTTTACTTGATAAGATTAAATTTCTAGAAGCTCAACCTCTCATGCCTAATTCTAATGAAGAACATACTTTAATTATTGATTCTCTCATGCATGACATTGATGTTCTTAAATCTGAAAACAAGGACAAAGATTTTGTTTTGCATGAATTAGAACTAGAAAATGCCTCCTTGCTTGCTAAAATCAATGGGCATGAATCTTGTTCTAGTTATACTAATAAAGAGAATGATGTTGCTGCTCTTCATATTGATAGAGATTCTTATTTAACTAAAGCTCTTTGCTTAGAAAATGATCTTTTGCATGCTAGAGATAATATCAATAATTTGTCTTCTACTATTGCCTCTCTTATGCATGATAATGATTGTTTGAGATCATCTTTGCAAAGATTCTTAGTTGGTAAGAAGAGTCTTAATGACATCCTACTCAATTCTACTAAACAAATTGGTAGACATGGTTTAGGATATGATAGTAGTCAAGGGAACAACAAAGATAAAGGACCTCCAATATTCCATGGAGAATCCTCTAGTTCCAAGACTATGGGCACATGCAACTATTGCAATGAATTTGGTCATTATGCTACTTGTTGTCCTTTTAGGAAAGCACCCAAGAGAAATAGGACTTGGGTTGCTAAACTAACCCCTCTGGACCCAAAAATATGATTGGGGACCATTTCATCTTTCTTCTTGTAGGTACTTGCAAATGGATTGACATGAGCCATTGAATTGCAAATTGACTTCTCAATCCACATGAAAGAAGAAAGGTGAGATGTGCAGAGGGTGACAACAAGTGGAAAAGAAATGGTAAGCATGAAGGTAATGTTTTTACTGCTTATAACCTGTTCTAACTTGTTTTTGTCAAGTTAGTATGCACTATACATATGGTTTTTGAGTCAAAAGTGGCATTTTGTGTTTCTCTTCACACTCTTGCTGCACTACTAACTTGCTTAGACATGTTTGGATATGGTTTGTATATTTAGCATGCCTCTAGATATGTTTTATGAAAAATATGTGCTTTTTCTACAGTAGTTTTGTCGGCCGAGTTTTGTCCTGTCTAAAACTCGACCGATGGGCACCAATGGGTGTTGCCAACAGCTGCGATCGGCCGAGTTGCCAATACACAGAACTCGACCGATTACACTGTGCACAGAATATAAAGTTGGCTTATTGGATGAGAATTTCCCTCTCAACTAGATTTTCTCAACCAATAGCCTTATTCTTTGGCACTCCTTTGGTACCTTTATATATGCATATTGCCATGTTCTAAATGCCTATCTTGCTTACAACTCTATCTATCTAATTGCTCTAAATTGGTATATCTATATCTTGCAATTTCTTGCTTTGAGTTGTTTTGCAGGTTTTGATGATGATCTCTTTGGATCTCTTGGTTGTGTCTTAAATTGCTTCCGTTGTGCTCTAACTTGCTACATCTATCTAGGTGTATATCTTGTTTTGATACAACCTTGAGGTTCTTAGGGGTAATCATCTTATGGTAAGGATGCATATCTAGTGAGTTATATCCTCTCATGCTTCTAAAATTGCATATCTCTTGGTTTGGATATATCCCTATATCTACTCATAGCTTGCTTTATCTTGTGTATCTCTTGCTATGATCTAGATCCTACTAGTAGTCCTAACTTGTGATATCATCTACTAGTAGTTCACATACATGTAGTTCTAACCTTGTTTATAATTGGAATATTTGCTCATCTATATGCTATGCTTGTATCTTGTCTCATATATGCTCAAGCCTGTTCCTTGAATTGCATATCTACTATCTTGAGTTGCTTGCATAACATTGTGATGCAGGGCACATAGAGCTACATTGTATGTAGAAATTGGAGTATTTTTAAATTTTATGCAGGTTTTGCTCCAATTTCAGTTTTTGCTGCAAGTATAGTGCTTTTTATGCAGAAACACCCTTCTGAGCAAGACTCATCGCTTTGCCATGAGCTCCGATGGTTTTTGGTAAAATTCCATCATCTTGAGGGTCAAAATTGCGATTTATTGTTTTTCTGCAGCACCCTATCTTGCACATTTTTGGGATGTTCAAGTATATGTTTTAACTTGCTTTTCTTTCTATGCTTGGACAAGACCCTATATGTGCTCTTCTACTCTCCTTATATAACTTTTGTTATCTTCTTTCTCTTAACAAGTGGTGTTTCTTAGTTTCTTCACACCCCCACCTTTTTGAAATGACAAAGGGGGAGAAAGATATGTCTTCTTTTAACAACATGGAGAAGGCATGTCTTACATGAAGCAAAGAAGCGTGTCCATGTAAAGGGGAGAAGGTAAATGGGAGAAGACATATATGTGTAGAACATATATGAGTAGAAGACATAGTTTCTATAAATGTTATGAAAGCTAACCATGCAGGAGAAATAGCATCAATTGAGGGGGAGTATGAGAACTCCATGCGCATCAATTGAGGGGGAGCATATGAGCTCAATCCTATTGAAACCCCTAGGTTTCTCCAAAGGTATGATTTTACGTACAAGCTTTCAATACATTTATGGAATGGTTTGTCATCTTCAAAAAGGGGGAGAATGTTGACTCAAGGTCAATTAGGTCAATGTTGACTCACGTCTAAATTGACTAAACCCTTGTTTTGATGATGACTAACCATTCCACATATTGGTGTCTAATGCTTCTACATTGAGTGATTTCAGATTAGGTTTAGACACACTCCAAATGCCCTAACTTGCGCATATCAAATTGGAGAAAAGACAAGTCAAAATAGCTACAAGTGTGCATTTTGGGATCTCTATGTATATGACCTTAGAATTGCTTTGTAATCACTTGTAATGATTGTATGACTTGTAATTAAGCTTAGAAAAATTATTGGGACACAAAAATCCATCGTTTGTACAGTTTATGAAAATTCCAAAATACCCATAACAGGGATTTTGTCGGCCGAATTCCAAACTCGGCCGATCCATATATTCTGGAATTTTCTGGGCAGTCGGCCGAGTTTCCAACTCAGCCGATCCCTGTTCGGTCGAGTTTCTATGGTGGGAAACTCGGCCGATCCACTGATCGGTCCAAGTTGAAAGTCGACCGATCGGCCGAGTTTCTCCAAGGAAACTCGGCCGACAGTCTATCTTTCAGACTTGTCTTTTAGTGGTTCGGCCGAATTACCTTTATGTAAACTCGGCCGATCAGACTGTACTGGAATGCAGAAAAAGCAAATCCAACCGTTGGAGACTTTGTTGGGACCCAAAATAGATCCGTTGCAACTTGTAAAACGGCTATTTTTCGTTCCTAAGTGTTCCCAAAGGCTAAGAGGCATCCCCAACTATAAATAGGACCCCTTGGGCTTCATTCCAAGGTTGAGCATTCATTGCAAACTCTTTGTGAGGTTCCTATTCTATAGTTGAGTGCTTCCTACAGCCTCCTCTCTCTCTCTAAGCTTAATCACTTGCTACATCCATTAGAGTGAGTAGGAAATCTGTAAGAGAGCTAGTCCTATTTGTATATCTTGTGAAGCTCTCACTTCCACCACCTCCCCATCTCTCATTTCCAATCATGAAGATGAAGGTTATCTCTCTTTGCCAAGAGAGGTGAAGAAGAACAAGGGAAGGAGTCCCTTGGTGAAGATCAAGGCCGAAGACTTGGAGCTAGAGTGGGTAAGCCCTTGGAGAAGGCAGAAGACTCAAGCTCAAGTGGGTAAGTCCTTGGTGGAAAGCTTCTCCGAGTGAAGGTGAAGTCAAAGGCGGAAGATCCAAGAAGAGTGGGTAATTCCTGCAAGGCCGAAGACTTGTGCAAGAGTGGGTAAGTCCTTGGAGAAGGCCGAAGACTCTTGCAAAGTGGGTAAGTCCTTGGTAAGGTTGAAGACTCTTTGTATTGGATAGGTAAGTCCTTTGTTGGTCATGTATTGTATGTCTTATTAAGTGAATATAAGAGTGCAATTGTTGGAAGTCCTAGAGGTTGACCTCTCTAGGCAAGTGGACTGACACACTTCTAGTTTGAAGTGTGGAACCACTCTAAATAGCTTGTCTAATTGGTGCATGTTCAATCTCTCTTATCCTTGCTATGCATGATTTAGTTGCACTCAAATTACCTATTTAGCAACCTTATCTTGTCATATAATTTGAAGGTTTAATGAATTTTGTTTAAGTGCTTTCAGCTCTATTCACCCCCCCCTCTAGAGCACCTAAGTCACACATCTAGGATCCAACAAGTGGTATCAGAGCGGGTCTTCTCCAAGCATACTTCTACAAGTAGGAGAAGATGGGTGACTACCTAGGAGGGAGACTCTCTACCAGCCTTCCAATCTTCAATGGGAGCAACTTCCTCTATTGGAGAAGAAGACTTCAATTCTTCATCCAAGGATCAAGTCTCGAGATGTGGCAAATGGTGAACAGCCCATACATTCTACCAAAGACAACCATTGAAGAATGGGATGAAGCCACCTTGATGAAAGCTACCTTGAACGCTAGAGCCATGCACATCCTTTATGCCTCCATGACCCCCACCGAGTTCAACCGGATTTCCTCTTGTGAGACGGCCTATGAGGTATGGAGAAAGCTTTGCATCACTTATGAAGGGACGGATCAAGTGAAGGAAAGCAAAGTCTACATGCTCAAGGGGCTGATTGAAAACTTCAAGATGGGAAAGGAGGAAAGTATAGCCAACATGTACTCAAGGATCAACACCATTGTGAATGGTCTTGCTATTCTAGGTCATCCTATGTCTAGTGGAGAGATCAACTCAAAGATCCTTAGAACTCTTCCCAAGAGGTGGGAATCAAAGGTGACTTCCATTGAAGAAGCAAGGTCACTTAAGGACATCCCCATTGAAGAGCTCATTGGAAATCTACAAGCACATGAAGCCACACTTGACAAGAGGGAGCAAGTTGAAAGACAAGAGAAGAAAGAGCTAAAGAGAATGAAGAAGGCTGAAATGAAGGCTCAAATTGAAGCTATCATGGAACAAGTCTCTCCATCCTCTCTAGCTAAGGAAGATGCCATGTACTCCAAGGGTAAGCTCTACAAAGGCAAGTCCTCCTCCACCCGGTGCTTCACATGTGGAAAGAAGGGTCACTACAAGGAAGATTGCCCACAAGGTAAAAAGACCCATTCTCACAAGAAGAAGGAGAAATGGCACTCAAGCTCAAGTGGCTCCTCCAACTCAAGCTCAAGTGAAGATTCAAGTGAAGGATCAAGATCAAGCTCTAGTGATGAAGGAGAATGTCATTTTGCTCTTGTAGCATCAACAAGTGAAGACTCAAATGAGGTAAATCTAGACTCTTTAGATAAAGAATCCTTGATTGATCTCATTCATGATATTTGTGCATCTCTTAAGTCTTCTAAAAAGAAAAAGAAAAAGCTTGCTAAAATTGTTGATAATTTGCATATAGAACTAGATGATCTTGAATATGCAAATTCTTGCTTGCTTATTGATAAAAATGATTGTCTTAGCCAAGTAGACTCTCTTAAACTTGAAAATGCTAGTTTACTTGATAAGATTAAATTTCTAGAAGCTCAACCTCTCATGCCTAATTCTAATGAAGAACATACTTTAATTATTGATTCTCTCATGCATGACATTGATGTTCTTAAATCTGAAAACAAGGACAAAGATTTTGTTTTGCATGAATTAGAACTAGAAAATGCCTCCTTGCTTGCTAAAATCAATGGGCATGAATCTTGTTCTAGTTATACTAATAAAGAGAATGATGTTGCTGCTCTTCATATTGATAGAGATTCTTATTTAACTAAAGCTCTTTGCTTAGAAAATGATCTTTTGCATGCTAGAGATAATATCAATAATTTGTCTTCTACTATTGCCTCTCTTATGCATGATAATGATTGTTTGAGATCATCTTTGCAAAGATTCTTAGTTGGTAAGAAGAGTCTTAATGACATCCTACTCAATTCTACTAAACAAATTGGTAGACATGGTTTAGGATATGATAGTAGTCAAGGGAACAACAAAGATAAAGGACCTCCAATATTCCATGGAGAATCCTCTAGTTCCAAGACTATGGGCACATGCAACTATTGCAATGAATTTGGTCATTATGCTACTTGTTGTCCTTTTAGGAAAGCACCCAAGAGAAATAGGACTTGGGTTGCTAAACTAACCCCTCTGGACCCAAAAATATGATTGGGGACCATTTCATCTTTCTTCTTGTAGGTACTTGCAAATGGATTGACATGAGCCATTGAATTGCAAATTGACTTCTCAATCCACATGAAAGAAGAAAGGTGAGATGTGCAGAGGGTGACAACAAGTGGAAAAGAAATGGTAAGCATGAAGGTAATGTTTTTACTGCTTATAACCTGTTCTAACTTGTTTTTGTCAAGTTAGTATGCACTATACATATGGTTTTTGAGTCAAAAGTGGCATTTTGTGTTTCTCTTCACACTCTTGCTGCACTACTAACTTGCTTAGACATGTTTGGATATGGTTTGTATATTTAGCATGCCTCTAGATATGTTTTATGAAAAATATGTGCTTTTTCTACAGTAGTTTTGTCGGCCGAGTTTTGTCCTGTCTAAAACTCGACCGATGGGCACCAATGGGTGTTGCCAACAGCTGCGATCGGCCGAGTTGCCAATACACAGAACTCGACCGATTACACTGTGCACAGAATATAAAGTTGGCTTATTGGATGAGAATTTCCCTCTCAACTAGATTTTCTCAACCAATAGCCTTATTCTTTGGCACTCCTTTGGTACCTTTATATATGCATATTGCCATGTTCTAAATGCCTATCTTGCTTACAACTCTATCTATCTAATTGCTCTAAATTGGTATATCTATATCTTGCAATTTCTTGCTTTGAGTTGTTTTGCAGGTTTTGATGATGATCTCTTTGGATCTCTTGGTTGTGTCTTAAATTGCTTCCGTTGTGCTCTAACTTGCTACATCTATCTAGGTGTATATCTTGTTTTGATACAACCTTGAGGTTCTTAGGGGTAATCATCTTATGGTAAGGATGCATATCTAGTGAGTTATATCCTCTCATGCTTCTAAAATTGCATATCTCTTGGTTTGGATATATCCCTATATCTACTCATAGCTTGCTTTATCTTGTGTATCTCTTGCTATGATCTAGATCCTACTAGTAGTCCTAACTTGTGATATCATCTACTAGTAGTTCACATACATGTAGTTCTAACCTTGTTTATAATTGGAATATTTGCTCATCTATATGCTATGCTTGTATCTTGTCTCATATATGCTCAAGCCTGTTCCTTGAATTGCATATCTACTATCTTGAGTTGCTTGCATAACATTGTGATGCAGGGCACATAGAGCTACATTGTATGTAGAAATTGGAGTATTTTTAAATTTTATGCAGGTTTTGCTCCAATTTCAGTTTTTGCTGCAAGTATAGTGCTTTTTATGCAGAAACACCCTTCTGAGCAAGACTCATCGCTTTGCCATGAGCTCCGATGGTTTTTGGTAAAATTCCATCATCTTGAGGGTCAAAATTGCGATTTATTGTTTTTCTGCAGCACCCTATCTTGCACATTTTTGGGATGTTCAAGTATATGTTTTAACTTGCTTTTCTTTCTATGCTTGGACAAGACCCTATATGTGCTCTTCTACTCTCCTTATATAACTTTTGTTATCTTCTTTCTCTTAACAAGTGGTGTTTCTTAGTTTCTTCACACCCCCACCTTTTTGAAATGACAAAGGGGGAGAAAGATATGTCTTCTTTTAACAACATGGAGAAGGCATGTCTTACATGAAGCAAAGAAGCGTGTCCATGTAAAGGGGAGAAGGTAAATGGGAGAAGACATATATGTGTAGAACATATATGAGTAGAAGACATAGTTTCTATAAATGTTATGAAAGCTAACCATGCAGGAGAAATAGCATCAATTGAGGGGGAGTATGAGAACTCCATGCGCATCAATTGAGGGGGAGCATATGAGCTCAATCCTATTGAAACCCCTAGGTTTCTCCAAAGGTATGATTTTACGTACAAGCTTTCAATACATTTATGGAATGGTTTGTCATCTTCAAAAAGGGGGAGAATGTTGACTCAAGGTCAATTAGGTCAATGTTGACTCACGTCTAAATTGACTAAACCCTTGTTTTGATGATGACTAACCATTCCACATATTGGTGTCTAATGCTTCTACATTGAGTGATTTCAGATTAGGTTTAGACACACTCCAAATGCCCTAACTTGCGCATATCAAATTGGAGAAAAGACAAGTCAAAATAGCTACAAGTGTGCATTTTGGGATCTCTATGTATATGACCTTAGAATTGCTTTGTAATCACTTGTAATGATTGTATGACTTGTAATTAAGCTTAGAAAAATTATTGGGACACAAAAATCCATCGTTTGTACAGTTTATGAAAATTCCAAAATACCCATAACAGGGATTTTGTCGGCCGAATTCCAAACTCGGCCGATCCATATATTCTGGAATTTTCTGGGCAGTCGGCCGAGTTTCCAACTCAGCCGATCCCTGTTCGGTCGAGTTTCTATGGTGGGAAACTCGGCCGATCCACTGATCGGTCCAAGTTGAAAGTCGACCGATCGGCCGAGTTTCTCCAAGGAAACTCGGCCGACAGTCTATCTTTCAGACTTGTCTTTTAGTGGTTCGGCCGAATTACCTTTATGTAAACTCGGCCGATCAGACTGTACTGGAATGCAGAAAAAGCAAATCCAACGGTTGGAGACTTTGTTGGGACCCAAAATAGATCTGTTGCAACTTGTAAAACGGCAATTTTTCGTTCCTAAGTGTTCCCAAAGGCTAAGAGGCATCCCCAACTATAAATAGGACCCCTTGGGCTTCATTCCAAGGTTGAGCATTCATTGCAAACTCTTTGTGAGGTTCCTATTCTATAGTTGAGTGCTTCCTACAGCCTCCTCTCTCTCTCTAAGCTTAATCACTTGCTACATCCATTAGAGTGAGTAGGAAATCTGTAAGAGAGCTAGTCCTATTTGTATATCTTGTGAAGCTCTCACTTCCACCACCTCCCCATCTCTCATTTCCAATCATGAAGATGAAGGTTATCTCTCTTTGCCAAGAGAGGTGAAGAAGAACAAGGGAAGGAGTCCCTTGGTGAAGATCAAGGCCGAAGACTTGGAGCTAGAGTGGGTAAGCCCTTGGAGAAGGCAGAAGACTCAAGCTCAAGTGGGTAAGTCCTTGGTGGAAAGCTTCTCCGAGTGAAGGTGAAGTCAAAGGCGGAAGATCCAAGAAGAGTGGGTAATTCCTGCAAGGCCGAAGACTTGTGCAAGAGTGGGTAAGTCCTTGGAGAAGGCCGAAGACTCTTGCAAAGTGGGTAAGTCCTTGGTAAGGTTGAAGACTCTTTGTATTGGATAGGTAAGTCCTTTGTTGGTCATGTATTGTATGTCTTATTAAGTGAATATAAGAGTGCAATTGTTGGAAGTCCTAGAGGTTGACCTCTCTAGGCAAGTGGACTGACACACTTCTAGTTTGAAGTGTGGAACCACTCTAAATAGCTTGTCTAATTGGTGCATGTTCAATCTCTCTTATCCTTGCTATGCATGATTTAGTTGCACTCAAATTACCTATTTAGCAACCTTATCTTGTCATATAATTTGAAGGTTTAATGAATTTTGTTTAAGTGCTTTCAGCTCTATTCACCCCCCCTCTAGAGCACCTAAGTCACACATCTAGGATCCAACAAGTGGTATCAGAGCGGGTCTTCTCCAAGCATACTTCTACAAGTAGGAGAAGATGGGTGACTACCTAGGAGGGAGACTCTCTACCAGCCTTCCAATCTTCAATGGGAGCAACTTCCTCTATTGGAGAAGAAGACTTCAATTCTTCATCCAAGGATCAAGTCTCGAGATGTGGCAAATGGTGAACAGCCCATACATTCTACCAAAGACAACCATTGAAGAATGGGATGAAGCCACCTTGATGAAAGCTACCTTGAACGCTAGAGCCATGCACATCCTTTATGCCTCCATGACCCCCACCGAGTTCAACCGGATTTCCTCTTGTGAGACGGCCTATGAGGTATGGAGAAAGCTTTGCATCACTTATGAAGGGACGGATCAAGTGAAGGAAAGCAAAGTCTACATGCTCAAGGGGCTGATTGAAAACTTCAAGATGGGAAAGGAGGAAAGTATAGCCAACATGTACTCAAGGATCAACACCATTGTGAATGGTCTTGCTATTCTAGGTCATCCTATGTCTAGTGGAGAGATCAACTCAAAGATCCTTAGAACTCTTCCCAAGAGGTGGGAATCAAAGGTGACTTCCATTGAAGAAGCAAGGTCACTTAAGGACATCCCCATTGAAGAGCTCATTGGAAATCTACAAGCACATGAAGCCACACTTGACAAGAGGGAGCAAGTTGAAAGACAAGAGAAGAAAGAGCTAAAGAGAATGAAGAAGGCTGAAATGAAGGCTCAAATTGAAGCTATCATGGAACAAGTCTCTCCATCCTCTCTAGCTAAGGAAGATGCCATGTACTCCAAGGGTAAGCTCTACAAAGGCAAGTCCTCCTCCACCCGGTGCTTCACATGTGGAAAGAAGGGTCACTACAAGGAAGATTGCCCACAAGGTAAAAAGACCCATTCTCACAAGAAGAAGGAGAAATGGCACTCAAGCTCAAGTGGCTCCTCCAACTCAAGCTCAAGTGAAGATTCAAGTGAAGGATCAAGATCAAGCTCTAGTGATGAAGGAGAATGTCATTTTGCTCTTGTAGCATCAACAAGTGAAGACTCAAATGAGGTAAATCTAGACTCTTTAGATAAAGAATCCTTGATTGATCTCATTCATGATATTTGTGCATCTCTTAAGTCTTCTAAAAAGAAAAAGAAAAAGCTTGCTAAAATTGTTGATAATTTGCATATAGAACTAGATGATCTTGAATATGCAAATTCTTGCTTGCTTATTGATAAAAATGATTGTCTTAGCCAAGTAGACTCTCTTAAACTTGAAAATGCTAGTTTACTTGATAAGATTAAATTTCTAGAAGCTCAACCTCTCATGCCTAATTCTAATGAAGAACATACTTTAATTATTGATTCTCTCATGCATGACATTGATGTTCTTAAATCTGAAAACAAGGACAAAGATTTTGTTTTGCATGAATTAGAACTAGAAAATGCCTCCTTGCTTGCTAAAATCAATGGGCATGAATCTTGTTCTAGTTATACTAATAAAGAGAATGATGTTGCTGCTCTTCATATTGATAGAGATTCTTATTTAACTAAAGCTATTTGCTTAGAAAATGATCTTTTGCATGCTAGAGATAATATCAATAATTTGTCTTCTACTATTGCCTCTCTTATGCATGATAATGATTGTTTGAGATCATCTTTGCAAAGATTCTTAGTTGGTAAGAAGAGTCTTAATGACATCCTACTCAATTCTACTAAACAAATTGGTAGACATGGTTTAGGATATGATAGTAGTCAAGGGAACAACAAAGATAAAGGACCTCCAATATTCCATGGAGAATCCTCTAGTTCCAAGACTATGGGCACATGCAACTATTGCAATGAATTTGGTCATTATGCTACTTGTTGTCCTTTTAGGAAAGCACCCAAGAGAAATAGGACTTGGGTTGCTAAACTAACCCCTCTGGACCCAAAAATATGATTGGGGACCATTTCATCTTTCTTCTTGTAGGTACTTGCAAATGGATTGACATGAGCCATTGAATTGCAAATTGACTTCTCAATCCACATGAAAGAAGAAAGGTGAGATGTGCAGAGGGTGACAACAAGTGGAAAAGAAATGGTAAGCATGAAGGTAATGTTTTTACTGCTTATAACCTGTTCTAACTTGTTTTTGTCAAGTTAGTATGCACTATACATATGGTTTTTGAGTCAAAAGTGGCATTTTGTGTTTCTCTTCACACTCTTGCTGCACTACTAACTTGCTTAGACATGTTTGGATATGGTTTGTATATTTAGCATGCCTCTAGATATGTTTTATGAAAAATATGTGCTTTTTCTACAGTAGTTTTGTCGGCCGAGTTTTGTCCTGTCTAAAACTCGACCGATGGGCACCAATGGGTGTTGCCAACAGCTGCGATCGGCCGAGTTGCCAATACACAGAACTCGACCGATTACACTGTGCACAGAATATAAAGTTGGCTTATTGGATGAGAATTTCCCTCTCAACTAGATTTTCTCAACCAATAGCCTTATTCTTTGGCACTCCTTTGGTACCTTTATATATGCATATTGCCATGTTCTAAATGCCTATCTTGCTTACAACTCTATCTATCTAATTGCTCTAAATTGGTATATCTATATCTTGCAATTTCTTGCTTTGAGTTGTTTTGCAGGTTTTGATGATGATCTCTTTGGATCTCTTGGTTGTGTCTTAAATTGCTTCCGTTGTGCTCTAACTTGCTACATCTATCTAGGTGTATATCTTGTTTTGATACAACCTTGAGGTTCTTAGGGGTAATCATCTTATGGTAAGGATGCATATCTAGTGAGTTATATCCTCTCATGCTTCTAAAATTGCATATCTCTTGGTTTGGATATATCCCTATATCTACTCATAGCTTGCTTTATCTTGTGTATCTCTTGCTATGATCTAGATCCTACTAGTAGTCCTAACTTGTGATATCATCTACTAGTAGTTCACATACATGTAGTTCTAACCTTGTTTATAATTGGAATATTTGCTCATCTATATGCTATGCTTGTATCTTGTCTCATATATGCTCAAGCCTGTTCCTTGAATTGCATATCTACTATCTTGAGTTGCTTGCATAACATTGTGATGCAGGGCACATAGAGCTACATTGTATGTAGAAATTGGAGTATTTTTAAATTTTATGCAGGTTTTGCTCCAATTTCAGTTTTTGCTGCAAGTATAGTGCTTTTTATGCAGAAACACCCTTCTGAGCAAGACTCATCGCTTTGCCATGAGCTCCGATGGTTTTTGGTAAAATTCCATCATCTTGAGGGTCAAAATTGCGATTTATTGTTTTTCTGCAGCACCCTATCTTGCACATTTTTGGGATGTTCAAGTATATGTTTTAACTTGCTTTTCTTTCTATGCTTGGACAAGACCCTATATGTGCTCTTCTACTCTCCTTATATAACTTTTGTTATCTTCTTTCTCTTAACAAGTGGTGTTTCTTAGTTTCTTCACACCCCCACCTTTTTGAAATGACAAAGGGGGAGAAAGATATGTCTTCTTTTAACAACATGGAGAAGGCATGTCTTACATGAAGCAAAGAAGCGTGTCCATGTAAAGGGGAGAAGGTAAATGGGAGAAGACATATATGTGTAGAACATATATGAGTAGAAGACATAGTTTCTATAAATGTTATGAAAGCTAACCATGCAGGAGAAATAGCATCAATTGAGGGGGAGTATGAGAACTCCATGCGCATCAATTGAGGGGGAGCATATGAGCTCAATCCTATTGAAACCCCTAGGTTTCTCCAAAGGTATGATTTTACGTACAAGCTTTCAATACATTTATGGAATGGTTTGTCATCTTCAAAAAGGGGGAGAATGTTGACTCAAGGTCAATTAGGTCAATGTTGACTCACGTCTAAATTGACTAAACCCTTGTTTTGATGATGACTAACCATTCCACATATTGGTGTCTAATGCTTCTACATTGAGTGATTTCAGATTAGGTTTAGACACACTCCAAATGCCCTAACTTGCGCATATCAAATTGGAGAAAAGACAAGTCAAAATAGCTACAAGTGTGCATTTTGGGATCTCTATGTATATGACCTTAGAATTGCTTTGTAATCACTTGTAATGATTGTATGACTTGTAATTAAGCTTAGAAAAATTATTGGGACACAAAAATCCATCGTTTGTACAGTTTATGAAAATTCCAAAATACCCATAACAGGGATTTTGTCGGCCGAATTCCAAACTCGGCCGATCCATATATTCTGGAATTTTCTGGGCAGTCGGCCGAGTTTCCAACTCAGCCGATCCCTGTTCGGTCGAGTTTCTATGGTGGGAAACTCGGCCGATCCACTGATCGGTCCAAGTTGAAAGTCGACCGATCGGCCGAGTTTCTCCAAGGAAACTCGGCCGACAGTCTATCTTTCAGACTTGTCTTTTAGTGGTTCGGCCGAATTACCTTTATGTAAACTCGGCCGATCAGACTGTACTGGAATGCAGAAAAAGCAAATCCAACCGTTGGAGACTTTGTTGGGACCCAAAATAGATCCGTTGCAACTTGTAAAACGGCAATTTTTCGTTCCTAAGTGTTCCCAAAGGCTAAGAGGCATCCCCAACTATAAATAGGACCCCTTGGGCTTCATTCCAAGGTTGAGCATTCATTGCAAACTCTTTGTGAGGTTCCTATTCTATAGTTGAGTGCTTCCTACAGCCTCCTCTCTCTCTCTAAGCTTAATCACTTGCTACATCCATTAGAGTGAGTAGGAAATCTGTAAGAGAGCTAGTCCTATTTGTATATCTTGTGAAGCTCTCACTTCCACCACCTCCCCATCTCTCATTTCCAATCATGAAGATGAAGGTTATCTCTCTTTGCCAAGAGAGGTGAAGAAGAACAAGGGAAGGAGTCCCTTGGTGAAGATCAAGGCCGAAGACTTGGAGCTAGAGTGGGTAAGCCCTTGGAGAAGGCAGAAGACTCAAGCTCAAGTGGGTAAGTCCTTGGTGGAAAGCTTCTCCGAGTGAAGGTGAAGTCAAAGGCGGAAGATCCAAGAAGAGTGGGTAATTCCTGCAAGGCCGAAGACTTGTGCAAGAGTGGGTAAGTCCTTGGAGAAGGCCGAAGACTCTTGCAAAGTGGGTAAGTCCTTGGTAAGGTTGAAGACTCTTTGTATTGGATAGGTAAGTCCTTTGTTGGTCATGTATTGTATGTCTTATTAAGTGAATATAAGAGTGCAATTGTTGGAAGTCCTAGAGGTTGACCTCTCTAGGCAAGTGGACTGACACACTTCTAGTTTGAAGTGTGGAACCACTCTAAATAGCTTGTCTAATTGGTGCATGTTCAATCTCTCTTATCCTTGCTATGCATGATTTAGTTGCACTCAAATTACCTATTTAGCAACCTTATCTTGTCATATAATTTGAAGGTTTAATGAATTTTGTTTAAGTGCTTTCAGCTCTATTCACCCCCCCTCTAGAGCACCTAAGTCACACATCTAGGATCCAACAAGTGGTATCAGAGCGGGTCTTCTCCAAGCATACTTCTACAAGTAGGAGAAGATGGGTGACTACCTAGGAGGGAGACTCTCTACCAGCCTTCCAATCTTCAATGGGAGCAACTTCCTCTATTGGAGAAGAAGACTTCAATTCTTCATCCAAGGATCAAGTCTCGAGATGTGGCAAATGGTGAACAGCCCATACATTCTACCAAAGACAACCATTGAAGAATGGGATGAAGCCACCTTGATGAAAGCTACCTTGAACGCTAGAGCCATGCACATCCTTTATGCCTCCATGACCCCCACCGAGTTCAACCGGATTTCCTCTTGTGAGACGGCCTATGAGGTATGGAGAAAGCTTTGCATCACTTATGAAGGGACGGATCAAGTGAAGGAAAGCAAAGTCTACATGCTCAAGGGGCTGATTGAAAACTTCAAGATGGGAAAGGAGGAAAGTATAGCCAACATGTACTCAAGGATCAACACCATTGTGAATGGTCTTGCTATTCTAGGTCATCCTATGTCTAGTGGAGAGATCAACTCAAAGATCCTTAGAACTCTTCCCAAGAGGTGGGAATCAAAGGTGACTTCCATTGAAGAAGCAAGGTCACTTAAGGACATCCCCATTGAAGAGCTCATTGGAAATCTACAAGCACATGAAGCCACACTTGACAAGAGGGAGCAAGTTGAAAGACAAGAGAAGAAAGAGCTAAAGAGAATGAAGAAGGCTGAAATGAAGGCTCAAATTGAAGCTATCATGGAACAAGTCTCTCCATCCTCTCTAGCTAAGGAAGATGCCATGTACTCCAAGGGTAAGCTCTACAAAGGCAAGTCCTCCTCCACCCGGTGCTTCACATGTGGAAAGAAGGGTCACTACAAGGAAGATTGCCCACAAGGTAAAAAGACCC
Source organism: Alisma plantago-aquatica (assembly GCA_963693085.1). NCBI lineage: Eukaryota > Viridiplantae > Streptophyta > Magnoliopsida > Alismatales > Alismataceae > Alisma > Alisma plantago-aquatica. The sequence continues at coordinate 1,590,186,482 of OY856409.1, forward strand.
ATTCTCACAAGAAGAAGGAGAAATGGCACTCAAGCTCAAGTGGCTCCTCCAACTCAAGCTCAAGTGAAGATTCAAGTGAAGGATCAAGATCAAGCTCTAGTGATGAAGGAGAATGTCATTTTGCTCTTGTAGCATCAACAAGTGAAGACTCAAATGAGGTAAATCTAGACTCTTTAGATAAAGAATCCTTGATTGATCTCATTCATGATATTTGTGCATCTCTTAAGTCTTCTAAAAAGAAAAAGAAAAAGCTTGCTAAAATTGTTGATAATTTGCATATAGAACTAGATGATCTTGAATATGCAAATTCTTGCTTGCTTATTGATAAAAATGATTGTCTTAGCCAAGTAGACTCTCTTAAACTTGAAAATGCTAGTTTACTTGATAAGATTAAATTTCTAGAAGCTCAACCTCTCATGCCTAATTCTAATGAAGAACATACTTTAATTATTGATTCTCTCATGCATGACATTGATGTTCTTAAATCTGAAAACAAGGACAAAGATTTTGTTTTGCATGAATTAGAACTAGAAAATGCCTCCTTGCTTGCTAAAATCAATGGGCATGAATCTTGTTCTAGTTATACTAATAAAGAGAATGATGTTGCTGCTCTTCATATTGATAGAGATTCTTATTTAACTAAAGCTCTTTGCTTAGAAAATGATCTTTTGCATGCTAGAGATAATATCAATAATTTGTCTTCTACTATTGCCTCTCTTATGCATGATAATGATTGTTTGAGATCATCTTTGCAAAGATTCTTAGTTGGTAAGAAGAGTCTTAATGACATCCTACTCAATTCTACTAAACAAATTGGTAGACATGGTTTAGGATATGATAGTAGTCAAGGGAACAACAAAGATAAAGGACCTCCAATATTCCATGGAGAATCCTCTAGTTCCAAGACTATGGGCACATGCAACTATTGCAATGAATTTGGTCATTATGCTACTTGTTGTCCTTTTAGGAAAGCACCCAAGAGAAATAGGACTTGGGTTGCTAAACTAACCCCTCTGGACCCAAAAATATGATTGGGGACCATTTCATCTTTCTTCTTGTAGGTACTTGCAAATGGATTGACATGAGCCATTGAATTGCAAATTGACTTCTCAATCCACATGAAAGAAGAAAGGTGAGATGTGCAGAGGGTGACAACAAGTGGAAAAGAAATGGTAAGCATGAAGGTAATGTTTTTACTGCTTATAACCTGTTCTAACTTGTTTTTGTCAAGTTAGTATGCACTATACATATGGTTTTTGAGTCAAAAGTGGCATTTTGTGTTTCTCTTCACACTCTTGCTGCACTACTAACTTGCTTAGACATGTTTGGATATGGTTTGTATATTTAGCATGCCTCTAGATATGTTTTATGAAAAATATGTGCTTTTTCTACAGTAGTTTTGTCGGCCGAGTTTTGTCCTGTCTAAAACTCGACCGATGGGCACCAATGGGTGTTGCCAACAGCTGCGATCGGCCGAGTTGCCAATACACAGAACTCGACCGATTACACTGTGCACAGAATATAAAGTTGGCTTATTGGATGAGAATTTCCCTCTCAACTAGATTTTCTCAACCAATAGCCTTATTCTTTGGCACTCCTTTGGTACCTTTATATATGCATATTGCCATGTTCTAAATGCCTATCTTGCTTACAACTCTATCTATCTAATTGCTCTAAATTGGTATATCTATATCTTGCAATTTCTTGCTTTGAGTTGTTTTGCAGGTTTTGATGATGATCTCTTTGGATCTCTTGGTTGTGTCTTAAATTGCTTCCGTTGTGCTCTAACTTGCTACATCTATCTAGGTGTATATCTTGTTTTGATACAACCTTGAGGTTCTTAGGGGTAATCATCTTATGGTAAGGATGCATATCTAGTGAGTTATATCCTCTCATGCTTCTAAAATTGCATATCTCTTGGTTTGGATATATCCCTATATCTACTCATAGCTTGCTTTATCTTGTGTATCTCTTGCTATGATCTAGATCCTACTAGTAGTCCTAACTTGTGATATCATCTACTAGTAGTTCACATACATGTAGTTCTAACCTTGTTTATAATTGGAATATTTGCTCATCTATATGCTATGCTTGTATCTTGTCTCATATATGCTCAAGCCTGTTCCTTGAATTGCATATCTACTATCTTGAGTTGCTTGCATAACATTGTGATGCAGGGCACATAGAGCTACATTGTATGTAGAAATTGGAGTATTTTTAAATTTTATGCAGGTTTTGCTCCAATTTCAGTTTTTGCTGCAAGTATAGTGCTTTTTATGCAGAAACACCCTTCTGAGCAAGACTCATCGCTTTGCCATGAGCTCCGATGGTTTTTGGTAAAATTCCATCATCTTGAGGGTCAAAATTGCGATTTATTGTTTTTCTGCAGCACCCTATCTTGCACATTTTTGGGATGTTCAAGTATATGTTTTAACTTGCTTTTCTTTCTATGCTTGGACAAGACCCTATATGTGCTCTTCTACTCTCCTTATATAACTTTTGTTATCTTCTTTCTCTTAACAAGTGGTGTTTCTTAGTTTCTTCACACCCCCACCTTTTTGAAATGACAAAGGGGGAGAAAGATATGTCTTCTTTTAACAACATGGAGAAGGCATGTCTTACATGAAGCAAAGAAGCGTGTCCATGTAAAGGGGAGAAGGTAAATGGGAGAAGACATATATGTGTAGAACATATATGAGTAGAAGACATAGTTTCTATAAATGTTATGAAAGCTAACCATGCAGGAGAAATAGCATCAATTGAGGGGGAGTATGAGAACTCCATGCGCATCAATTGAGGGGGAGCATATGAGCTCAATCCTATTGAAACCCCTAGGTTTCTCCAAAGGTATGATTTTACGTACAAGCTTTCAATACATTTATGGAATGGTTTGTCATCTTCAAAAAGGGGGAGAATGTTGACTCAAGGTCAATTAGGTCAATGTTGACTCACGTCTAAATTGACTAAACCCTTGTTTTGATGATGACTAACCATTCCACATATTGGTGTCTAATGCTTCTACATTGAGTGATTTCAGATTAGGTTTAGACACACTCCAAATGCCCTAACTTGCGCATATCAAATTGGAGAAAAGACAAGTCAAAATAGCTACAAGTGTGCATTTTGGGATCTCTATGTATATGACCTTAGAATTGCTTTGTAATCACTTGTAATGATTGTATGACTTGTAATTAAGCTTAGAAAAATTATTGGGACACAAAAATCCATCGTTTGTACAGTTTATGAAAATTCCAAAATACCCATAACAGGGATTTTGTCGGCCGAATTCCAAACTCGGCCGATCCATATATTCTGGAATTTTCTGGGCAGTCGGCCGAGTTTCCAACTCAGCCGATCCCTGTTCGGTCGAGTTTCTATGGTGGGAAACTCGGCCGATCCACTGATCGGTCCAAGTTGAAAGTCGACCGATCGGCCGAGTTTCTCCAAGGAAACTCGGCCGACAGTCTATCTTTCAGACTTGTCTTTTAGTGGTTCGGCCGAATTACCTTTATGTAAACTCGGCCGATCAGACTGTACTGGAATGCAGAAAAAGCAAATCCAACCGTTGGAGACTTTGTTGGGACCCAAAATAGATCCGTTGCAACTTGTAAAACGGCAATTTTTCGTTCCTAAGTGTTCCCAAAGGCTAAGAGGCATCCCCAACTATAAATAGGACCCCTTGGGCTTCATTCCAAGGTTGAGCATTCATTGCAAACTCTTTGTGAGGTTCCTATTCTATAGTTGAGTGCTTCCTACAGCCTCCTCTCTCTCTCTAAGCTTAATCACTTGCTACATCCATTAGAGTGAGTAGGAAATCTGTAAGAGAGCTAGTCCTATTTGTATATCTTGTGAAGCTCTCACTTCCACCACCTCCCCATCTCTCATTTCCAATCATGAAGATGAAGGTTATCTCTCTTTGCCAAGAGAGGTGAAGAAGAACAAGGGAAGGAGTCCCTTGGTGAAGATCAAGGCCGAAGACTTGGAGCTAGAGTGGGTAAGCCCTTGGAGAAGGCAGAAGACTCAAGCTCAAGTGGGTAAGTCCTTGGTGGAAAGCTTCTCCGAGTGAAGGTGAAGTCAAAGGCGGAAGATCCAAGAAGAGTGGGTAATTCCTGCAAGGCCGAAGACTTGTGCAAGAGTGGGTAAGTCCTTGGAGAAGGCCGAAGACTCTTGCAAAGTGGGTAAGTCCTTGGTAAGGTTGAAGACTCTTTGTATTGGATAGGTAAGTCCTTTGTTGGTCATGTATTGTATGTCTTATTAAGTGAATATAAGAGTGCAATTGTTGGAAGTCCTAGAGGTTGACCTCTCTAGGCAAGTGGACTGACACACTTCTAGTTTGAAGTGTGGAACCACTCTAAATAGCTTGTCTAATTGGTGCATGTTCAATCTCTCTTATCCTTGCTATGCATGATTTAGTTGCACTCAAATTACCTATTTAGCAACCTTATCTTGTCATATAATTTGAAGGTTTAATGAATTTTGTTTAAGTGATTTCAGCTCTATTCACCCCCCCTCTAGAGCACCTAAGTCACACATCTAGGATCCAACAAGTGGTATCAGAGCGGGTCTTCTCCAAGCATACTTCTACAAGTAGGAGAAGATGGGTGACTACCTAGGAGGGAGACTCTCTACCAGCCTTCCAATCTTCAATGGGAGCAACTTCCTCTATTGGAGAAGAAGACTTCAATTCTTCATCCAAGGATCAAGTCTCGAGATGTGGCAAATGGTGAACAGCCCATACATTCTACCAAAGACAACCATTGAAGAATGGGATGAAGCCACCTTGATGAAAGCTACCTTGAACGCTAGAGCCATGCACATCCTTTATGCCTCCATGACCCCCACCGAGTTCAACCGGATTTCCTCTTGTGAGACGGCCTATGAGGTATGGAGAAAGCTTTGCATCACTTATGAAGGGACGGATCAAGTGAAGGAAAGCAAAGTCTACATGCTCAAGGGGCTGATTGAAAACTTCAAGATGGGAAAGGAGGAAAGTATAGCCAACATGTACTCAAGGATCAACACCATTGTGAATGGTCTTGCTATTCTAGGTCATCCTATGTCTAGTGGAGAGATCAACTCAAAGATCCTTAGAACTCTTCCCAAGAGGTGGGAATCAAAGGTGACTTCCATTGAAGAAGCAAGGTCACTTAAGGACATCCCCATTGAAGAGCTCATTGGAAATCTACAAGCACATGAAGCCACACTTGACAAGAGGGAGCAAGTTGAAAGACAAGAGAAGAAAGAGCTAAAGAGAATGAAGAAGGCTGAAATGAAGGCTCAAATTGAAGCTATCATGGAACAAGTCTCTCCATCCTCTCTAGCTAAGGAAGATGCCATGTACTCCAAGGGTAAGCTCTACAAAGGCAAGTCCTCCTCCACCCGGTGCTTCACATGTGGAAAGAAGGGTCACTACAAGGAAGATTGCCCACAAGGTAAAAAGACCCATTCTCACAAGAAGAAGGAGAAATGGCACTCAAGCTCAAGTGGCTCCTCCAACTCAAGCTCAAGTGAAGATTCAAGTGAAGGATCAAGATCAAGCTCTAGTGATGAAGGAGAATGTCATTTTGCTCTTGTAGCATCAACAAGTGAAGACTCAAATGAGGTAAATCTAGACTCTTTAGATAAAGAATCCTTGATTGATCTCATTCATGATATTTGTGCATCTCTTAAGTCTTCTAAAAAGAAAAAGAAAAAGCTTGCTAAAATTGTTGATAATTTGCATATAGAACTAGATGATCTTGAATATGCAAATTCTTGCTTGCTTATTGATAAAAATGATTGTCTTAGCCAAGTAGACTCTCTTAAACTTGAAAATGCTAGTTTACTTGATAAGATTAAATTTCTAGAAGCTCAACCTCTCATGCCTAATTCTAATGAAGAACATACTTTAATTATTGATTCTCTCATGCATGACATTGATGTTCTTAAATCTGAAAACAAGGACAAAGATTTTGTTTTGCATGAATTAGAACTAGAAAATGCCTCCTTGCTTGCTAAAATCAATGGGCATGAATCTTGTTCTAGTTATACTAATAAAGAGAATGATGTTGCTGCTCTTCATATTGATAGAGATTCTTATTTAACTAAAGCTCTTTGCTTAGAAAATGATCTTTTGCATGCTAGAGATAATATCAATAATTTGTCTTCTACTATTGCCTCTCTTATGCATGATAATGATTGTTTGAGATCATCTTTGCAAAGATTCTTAGTTGGTAAGAAGAGTCTTAATGACATCCTACTCAATTCTACTAAACAAATTGGTAGACATGGTTTAGGATATGATAGTAGTCAAGGGAACAACAAAGATAAAGGACCTCCAATATTCCATGGAGAATCCTCTAGTTCCAAGACTATGGGCACATGCAACTATTGCAATGAATTTGGTCATTATGCTACTTGTTGTCCTTTTAGGAAAGCACCCAAGAGAAATAGGACTTGGGTTGCTAAACTAACCCCTCTGGACCCAAAAATATGATTGGGGACCATTTCATCTTTCTTCTTGTAGGTACTTGCAAATGGATTGACATGAGCCATTGAATTGCAAATTGACTTCTCAATCCACATGAAAGAAGAAAGGTGAGATGTGCAGAGGGTGACAACAAGTGGAAAAGAAATGGTAAGCATGAAGGTAATGTTTTTACTGCTTATAACCTGTTCTAACTTGTTTTTGTCAAGTTAGTATGCACTATACATATGGTTTTTGAGTCAAAAGTGGCATTTTGTGTTTCTCTTCACACTCTTGCTGCACTACTAACTTGCTTAGACATGTTTGGATATGGTTTGTATATTTAGCATGCCTCTAGATATGTTTTATGAAAAATATGTGCTTTTTCTACAGTAGTTTTGTCGGCCGAGTTTTGTCCTGTCTAAAACTCGACCGATGGGCACCAATGGGTGTTGCCAACAGCTGCGATCGGCCGAGTTGCCAATACACAGAACTCGACCGATTACACTGTGCACAGAATATAAAGTTGGCTTATTGGATGAGAATTTCCCTCTCAACTAGATTTTCTCAACCAATAGCCTTATTCTTTGGCACTCCTTTGGTACCTTTATATATGCATATTGCCATGTTCTAAATGCCTATCTTGCTTACAACTCTATCTATCTAATTGCTCTAAATTGGTATATCTATATCTTGCAATTTCTTGCTTTGAGTTGTTTTGCAGGTTTTGATGATGATCTCTTTGGATCTCTTGGTTGTGTCTTAAATTGCTTCCGTTGTGCTCTAACTTGCTACATCTATCTAGGTGTATATCTTGTTTTGATACAACCTTGAGGTTCTTAGGGGTAATCATCTTATGGTAAGGATGCATATCTAGTGAGTTATATCCTCTCATGCTTCTAAAATTGCATATCTCTTGGTTTGGATATATCCCTATATCTACTCATAGCTTGCTTTATCTTGTGTATCTCTTGCTATGATCTAGATCCTACTAGTAGTCCTAACTTGTGATATCATCTACTAGTAGTTCACATACATGTAGTTCTAACCTTGTTTATAATTGGAATATTTGCTCATCTATATGCTATGCTTGTATCTTGTCTCATATATGCTCAAGCCTGTTCCTTGAATTGCATATCTACTATCTTGAGTTGCTTGCATAACATTGTGATGCAGGGCACATAGAGCTACATTGTATGTAGAAATTGGAGTATTTTTAAATTTTATGCAGGTTTTGCTCCAATTTCAGTTTTTGCTGCAAGTATAGTGCTTTTTATGCAGAAACACCCTTCTGAGCAAGACTCATCGCTTTGCCATGAGCTCCGATGGTTTTTGGTAAAATTCCATCATCTTGAGGGTCAAAATTGCGATTTATTGTTTTTCTGCAGCACCCTATCTTGCACATTTTTGGGATGTTCAAGTATATGTTTTAACTTGCTTTTCTTTCTATGCTTGGACAAGACCCTATATGTGCTCTTCTACTCTCCTTATATAACTTTTGTTATCTTCTTTCTCTTAACAAGTGGTGTTTCTTAGTTTCTTCACACCCCCACCTTTTTGAAATGACAAAGGGGGAGAAAGATATGTCTTCTTTTAACAACATGGAGAAGGCATGTCTTACATGAAGCAAAGAAGCGTGTCCATGTAAAGGGGAGAAGGTAAATGGGAGAAGACATATATGTGTAGAACATATATGAGTAGAAGACATAGTTTCTATAAATGTTATGAAAGCTAACCATGCAGGAGAAATAGCATCAATTGAGGGGGAGTATGAGAACTCCATGCGCATCAATTGAGGGGGAGCATATGAGCTCAATCCTATTGAAACCCCTAGGTTTCTCCAAAGGTATGATTTTACGTACAAGCTTTCAATACATTTATGGAATGGTTTGTCATCTTCAAAAAGGGGGAGAATGTTGACTCAAGGTCAATTAGGTCAATGTTGACTCACGTCTAAATTGACTAAACCCTTGTTTTGATGATGACTAACCATTCCACATATTGGTGTCTAATGCTTCTACATTGAGTGATTTCAGATTAGGTTTAGACACACTCCAAATGCCCTAACTTGCGCATATCAAATTGGAGAAAAGACAAGTCAAAATAGCTACAAGTGTGCATTTTGGGATCTCTATGTATATGACCTTAGAATTGCTTTGTAATCACTTGTAATGATTGTATGACTTGTAATTAAGCTTAGAAAAATTATTGGGACACAAAAATCCATCGTTTGTACAGTTTATGAAAATTCCAAAATACCCATAACAGGGATTTTGTCGGCCGAATTCCAAACTCGGCCGATCCATATATTCTGGAATTTTCTGGGCAGTCGGCCGAGTTTCCAACTCAGCCGATCCCTGTTCGGTCGAGTTTCTATGGTGGGAAACTCGGCCGATCCACTGATCGGTCCAAGTTGAAAGTCGACCGATCGGCCGAGTTTCTCCAAGGAAACTCGGCCGACAGTCTATCTTTCAGACTTGTCTTTTAGTGGTTCGGCCGAATTACCTTTATGTAAACTCGGCCGATCAGACTGTACTGGAATGCAGAAAAAGCAAATCCAACCGTTGGAGACTTTGTTGGGACCCAAAATAGATCCGTTGCAACTTGTAAAACGGCTATTTTTCGTTCCTAAGTGTTCCCAAAGGCTAAGAGGCATCCCCAACTATAAATAGGACCCCTTGGGCTTCATTCCAAGGTTGAGCATTCATTGCAAACTCTTTGTGAGGTTCCTATTCTATAGTTGAGTGCTTCCTACAGCCTCCTCTCTCTCTCTAAGCTTAATCACTTGCTACATCCATTAGAGTGAGTAGGAAATCTGTAAGAGAGCTAGTCCTATTTGTATATCTTGTGAAGCTCTCACTTCCACCACCTCCCCATCTCTCATTTCCAATCATGAAGATGAAGGTTATCTCTCTTTGCCAAGAGAGGTGAAGAAGAACAAGGGAAGGAGTCCCTTGGTGAAGATCAAGGCCGAAGACTTGGAGCTAGAGTGGGTAAGCCCTTGGAGAAGGCAGAAGACTCAAGCTCAAGTGGGTAAGTCCTTGGTGGAAAGCTTCTCCGAGTGAAGGTGAAGTCAAAGGCGGAAGATCCAAGAAGAGTGGGTAATTCCTGCAAGGCCGAAGACTTGTGCAAGAGTGGGTAAGTCCTTGGAGAAGGCCGAAGACTCTTGCAAAGTGGGTAAGTCCTTGGTAAGGTTGAAGACTCTTTGTATTGGATAGGTAAGTCCTTTGTTGGTCATGTATTGTATGTCTTATTAAGTGAATATAAGAGTGCAATTGTTGGAAGTCCTAGAGGTTGACCTCTCTAGGCAAGTGGACTGACACACTTCTAGTTTGAAGTGTGGAACCACTCTAAATAGCTTGTCTAATTGGTGCATGTTCAATCTCTCTTATCCTTGCTATGCATGATTTAGTTGCACTCAAATTACCTATTTAGAAACCTTATCTTGTCATATAATTTGAAGGTTTAATGAATTTTGTTTAAGTGCTTTCAGCTCTATTCACCCCCCCCTCTAGAGCACCTAAGTCACACATCTAGGATCCAACAAGTGGTATCAGAGCGGGTCTTCTCCAAGCATACTTCTACAAGTAGGAGAAGATGGGTGACTACCTAGGAGGGAGACTCTCTACCAGCCTTCCAATCTTCAATGGGAGCAACTTCCTCTATTGGAGAAGAAGACTTCAATTCTTCATCCAAGGATCAAGTCTCGAGATGTGGCAAATGGTGAACAGCCCATACATTCTACCAAAGACAACCATTGAAGAATGGGATGAAGCCACCTTGATGAAAGCTACCTTGAACGCTAGAGCCATGCACATCCTTTATGCCTCCATGACCCCCACCGAGTTCAACCGGATTTCCTCTTGTGAGACGGCCTATGAGGTATGGAGAAAGCTTTGCATCACTTATGAAGGGACGGATCAAGTGAAGGAAAGCAAAGTCTACATGCTCAAGGGGCTGATTGAAAACTTCAAGATGGGAAAGGAGGAAAGTATAGCCAACATGTACTCAAGGATCAACACCATTGTGAATGGTCTTGCTATTCTAGGTCATCCTATGCCTAGTGGAGAGATCAACTCAAAGATCCTTAGAACTCTTCCCAAGAGGTGGGAATCAAAGGTGACTTCCATTGAAGAAGCAAGGTCACTTAAGGACATCCCCATTGAAGAGCTCATTGGAAATCTACAAGCACATGAAGCCACACTTGACAAGAGGGAGCAAGTTGAAAGACAAGAGAAGAAAGAGCTAAAGAGAATGAAGAAGGCTGAAATGAAGGCTCAAATTGAAGCTATCATGGAACAAGTCTCTCCATCCTCTCTAGCTAAGGAAGATGCCATGTACTCCAAGGGTAAGCTCTACAAAGGCAAGTCCTCCTCCACCCGGTGCTTCACATGTGGAAAGAAGGGTCACTACAAGGAAGATTGCCCACAAGGTAAAAAGACCCATTCTCACAAGAAGAAGGAGAAATGGCACTCAAGCTCAAGTGGCTCCTCCAACTCAAGCTCAAGTGAAGATTCAAGTGAAGGATCAAGATCAAGCTCTAGTGATGAAGGAGAATGTCATTTTGCTCTTGTAGCATCAACAAGTGAAGACTCAAATGAGGTAAATCTAGACTCTTTAGATAAAGAATCCTTGATTGATCTCATTCATGATATTTGTGCATCTCTTAAGTCTTCTAAAAAGAAAAAGAAAAAGCTTGCTAAAATTGTTGATAATTTGCATATAGAACTAGATGATCTTGAATATGCAAATTCTTGCTTGCTTATTGATAAAAATGATTGTCTTAGCCAAGTAGACTCTCTTAAACTTGAAAATGCTAGTTTACTTGATAAGATTAAATTTCTAGAAGCTCAACCTCTCATGCCTAATTCTAATGAAGAACATACTTTAATTATTGATTCTCTCATGCATGACATTGATGTTCTTAAATCTGAAAACAAGGACAAAGATTTTGTTTTGCATGAATTAGAACTAGAAAATGCCTCCTTGCTTGCTAAAATCAATGGGCATGAATCTTGTTCTAGTTATACTAATAAAGAGAATGATGTTGCTGCTCTTCATATTGATAGAGATTCTTATTTAACTAAAGCTCTTTGCTTAGAAAATGATCTTTTGCATGCTAGAGATAATATCAATAATTTGTCTTCTACTATTGCCTCTCTTATGCATGATAATGATTGTTTGAGATCATCTTTGCAAAGATTCTTAGTTGGTAAGAAGAGTCTTAATGACATCCTACTCAATTCTACTAAACAAATTGGTAGACATGGTTTAGGATATGATAGTAGTCAAGGGAACAACAAAGATAAAGGACCTCCAATATTCCATGGAGAATCCTCTAGTTCCAAGACTATGGGCACATGCAACTATTGCAATGAATTTGGTCATTATGCTACTTGTTGTCCTTTTAGGAAAGCACCCAAGAGAAATAGGACTTGGGTTGCTAAACTAACCCCTCTGGACCCAAAAATATGATTGGGGACCATTTCATCTTTCTTCTTGTAGGTACTTGCAAATGGATTGACATGAGCCATTGAATTGCAAATTGACTTCTCAATCCACATGAAAGAAGAAAGGTGAGATGTGCAGAGGGTGACAACAAGTGGAAAAGAAATGGTAAGCATGAAGGTAATGTTTTTACTGCTTATAACCTGTTCTAACTTGTTTTTGTCAAGTTAGTATGCACTATACATATGGTTTTTGAGTCAAAAGTGGCATTTTGTGTTTCTCTTCACACTCTTGCTGCACTACTAACTTGCTTAGACATGTTTGGATATGGTTTGTATATTTAGCATGCCTCTAGATATGTTTTATGAAAAATATGTGCTTTTTCTACAGTAGTTTTGTCGGCCGAGTTTTGTCCTGTCTAAAACTCGACCGATGGGCACCAATGGGTGTTGCCAACAGCTGCGATCGGCCGAGTTGCCAATACACAGAACTCGACCGATTACACTGTGCACAGAATATAAAGTTGGCTTATTGGATGAGAATTTCCCTCTCAACTAGATTTTCTCAACCAATAGCCTTATTCTTTGGCACTCCTTTGGTACCTTTATATATGCATATTGCCATGTTCTAAATGCCTATCTTGCTTACAACTCTATCTATCTAATTGCTCTAAATTGGTATATCTATATCTTGCAATTTCTTGCTTTGAGTTGTTTTGCAGGTTTTGATGATGATCTCTTTGGATCTCTTGGTTGTGTCTTAAATTGCTTCCGTTGTGCTCTAACTTGCTACATCTATCTAGGTGTATATCTTGTTTTGATACAACCTTGAGGTTCTTAGGGGTAATCATCTTATGGTAAGGATGCATATCTAGTGAGTTATATCCTCTCATGCTTCTAAAATTGCATATCTCTTGGTTTGGATATATCCCTATATCTACTCATAGCTTGCTTTATCTTGTGTATCTCTTGCTATGATCTAGATCCTACTAGTAGTCCTAACTTGTGATATCATCTACTAGTAGTTCACATACATGTAGTTCTAACCTTGTTTATAATTGGAATATTTGCTCATCTATATGCTATGCTTGTATCTTGTCTCATATATGCTCAAGCCTGTTCCTTGAATTGCATATCTACTATCTTGAGTTGCTTGCATAACATTGTGATGCAGGGCACATAGAGCTACATTGTATGTAGAAATTGGAGTATTTTTAAATTTTATGCAGGTTTTGCTCCAATTTCAGTTTTTGCTGCAAGTATAGTGCTTTTTATGCAGAAACACCCTTCTGAGCAAGACTCATCGCTTTGCCATGAGCTCCGATGGTTTTTGGTAAAATTCCATCATCTTGAGGGTCAAAATTGCGATTTATTGTTTTTCTGCAGCACCCTATCTTGCACATTTTTGGGATGTTCAAGTATATGTTTTAACTTGCTTTTCTTTCTATGCTTGGACAAGACCCTATATGTGCTCTTCTACTCTCCTTATATAACTTTTGTTATCTTCTTTCTCTTAACAAGTGGTGTTTCTTAGTTTCTTCACACCCCCACCTTTTTGAAATGACAAAGGGGGAGAAAGATATGTCTTCTTTTAACAACATGGAGAAGGCATGTCTTACATGAAGCAAAGAAGCGTGTCCATGTAAAGGGGAGAAGGTAAATGGGAGAAGACATATATGTGTAGAACATATATGAGTAGAAGACATAGTTTCTATAAATGTTATGAAAGCTAACCATGCAGGAGAAATAGCATCAATTGAGGGGGAGTATGAGAACTCCATGCGCATCAATTGAGGGGGAGCATATGAGCTCAATCCTATTGAAACCCCTAGGTTTCTCCAAAGGTATGATTTTACGTACAAGCTTTCAATACATTTATGGAATGGTTTGTCATCTTCAAAAAGGGGGAGAATGTTGACTCAAGGTCAATTAGGTCAATGTTGACTCACGTCTAAATTGACTAAACCCTTGTTTTGATGATGACTAACCATTCCACATATTGGTGTCTAATGCTTCTACATTGAGTGATTTCAGATTAGGTTTAGACACACTCCAAATGCCCTAACTTGCGCATATCAAATTGGAGAAAAGACAAGTCAAAATAGCTACAAGTGTGCATTTTGGGATCTCTATGTATATGACCTTAGAATTGCTTTGTAATCACTTGTAATGATTGTATGACTTGTAATTAAGCTTAGAAAAATTATTGGGACACAAAAATCCATCGTTTGTACAGTTTATGAAAATTCCAAAATACCCATAACAGGGATTTTGTCGGCCGAATTCCAAACTCGGCCGATCCATATATTCTGGAATTTTCTGGGCAGTCGGCCGAGTTTCCAACTCAGCCGATCCCTGTTCGGTCGAGTTTCTATGGTGGGAAACTCGGCCGATCCACTGATCGGTCCAAGTTGAAAGTCGACCGATCGGCCGAGTTTCTCCAAGGAAACTCGGCCGACAGTCTATCTTTCAGACTTGTCTTTTAGTGGTTCGGCCGAATTACCTTTATGTAAACTCGGCCGATCAGACTGTACTGGAATGCAGAAAAAGCAAATCCAACCGTTGGAGACTTTGTTGGGACCCAAAATAGATCCGTTGCAACTTGTAAAACGGCTATTTTTCGTTCCTAAGTGTTCCCAAAGGCTAAGAGGCATCCCCAACTATAAATAGGACCCCTTGGGCTTCATTCCAAGGTTGAGCATTCATTGCAAACTCTTTGTGAGGTTCCTATTCTATAGTTGAGTGCTTCCTACAGCCTCCTCTCTCTCTCTAAGCTTAATCACTTGCTACATCCATTAGAGTGAGTAGGAAATCTGTAAGAGAGCTAGTCCTATTTGTATATCTTGTGAAGCTCTCACTTCCACCACCTCCCCATCTCTCATTTCCAATCATGAAGATGAAGGTTATCTCTCTTTGCCAAGAGAGGTGAAGAAGAACAAGGGAAGGAGTCCCTTGGTGAAGATCAAGGCCGAAGACTTGGAGCTAGAGTGGGTAAGCCCTTGGAGAAGGCAGAAGACTCAAGCTCAAGTGGGTAAGTCCTTGGTGGAAAGCTTCTCCGAGTGAAGGTGAAGTCAAAGGCGGAAGATCCAAGAAGAGTGGGTAATTCCTGCAAGGCCGAAGACTTGTGCAAGAGTGGGTAAGTCCTTGGAGAAGGCCGAAGACTCTTGCAAAGTGGGTAAGTCCTTGGTAAGGTTGAAGACTCTTTGTATTGGATAGGTAAGTCCTTTGTTGGTCATGTATTGTATGTCTTATTAAGTGAATATAAGAGTGCAATTGTTGGAAGTCCTAGAGGTTGACCTCTCTAGGCAAGTGGACTGACACACTTCTAGTTTGAAGTGTGGAACCACTCTAAATAGCTTGTCTAATTGGTGCATGTTCAATCTCTCTTATCCTTGCTATGCATGATTTAGTTGCACTCAAATTACCTATTTAGAAACCTTATCTTGTCATATAATTTGAAGGTTTAATGAATTTTGTTTAAGTGCTTTCAGCTCTATTCACCCCCCCCCCCTCTAGAGCACCTAAGTCACACATCTAGGATCCAACAAGTGGTATCAGAGCGGGTCTTCTCCAAGCATACTTCTACAAGTAGGAGAAGATGGGTGACTACCTAGGAGGGAGACTCTCTACCAGCCTTCCAATCTTCAATGGGAGCAACTTCCTCTATTGGAGAAGAAGACTTCAATTCTTCATCCAAGGATCAAGTCTCGAGATGTGGCAAATGGTGAACAGCCCATACATTCTACCAAAGACAACCATTGAAGAATGGGATGAAGCCACCTTGATGAAAGCTACCTTGAACGCTAGAGCCATGCACATCCTTTATGCCTCCATGACCCCCACCGAGTTCAACCGGATTTCCTCTTGTGAGACGGCCTATGAGGTATGGAGAAAGCTTTGCATCACTTATGAAGGGACGGATCAAGTGAAGGAAAGCAAAGTCTACATGCTCAAGGGGCTGATTGAAAACTTCAAGATGGGAAAGGAGGAAAGTATAGCCAACATGTACTCAAGGATCAACACCATTGTGAATGGTCTTGCTATTCTAGGTCATCCTATGTCTAGTGGAGAGATCAACTCAAAGATCCTTAGAACTCTTCCCAAGAGGTGGGAATCAAAGGTGACTTCCATTGAAGAAGCAAGGTCACTTAAGGACATCCCCATTGAAGAGCTCATTGGAAATCTACAAGCACATGAAGCCACACTTGACAAGAGGGAGCAAGTTGAAAGACAAGAGAAGAAAGAGCTAAAGAGAATGAAGAAGGCTGAAATGAAGGCTCAAATTGAAGCTATCATGGAACAAGTCTCTCCATCCTCTCTAGCTAAGGAAGATGCCATGTACTCCAAGGGTAAGCTCTACAAAGGCAAGTCCTCCTCCACCCGGTGCTTCACATGTGGAAAGAAGGGTCACTACAAGGAAGATTGCCCACAAGGTAAAAAGACCCATTCTCACAAGAAGAAGGAGAAATGGCACTCAAGCTCAAGTGGCTCCTCCAACTCAAGCTCAAGTGAAGATTCAAGTGAAGGATCAAGATCAAGCTCTAGTGATGAAGGAGAATGTCATTTTGCTCTTGTAGCATCAACAAGTGAAGACTCAAATGAGGTAAATCTAGACTCTTTAGATAAAGAATCCTTGATTGATCTCATTCATGATATTTGTGCATCTCTTAAGTCTTCTAAAAAGAAAAAGAAAAAGCTTGCTAAAATTGTTGATAATTTGCATATAGAACTAGATGATCTTGAATATGCAAATTCTTGCTTGCTTATTGATAAAAATGATTGTCTTAGCCAAGTAGACTCTCTTAAACTTGAAAATGCTAGTTTACTTGATAAGATTAAATTTCTAGAAGCTCAACCTCTCATGCCTAATTCTAATGAAGAACATACTTTAATTATTGATTCTCTCATGCATGACATTGATGTTCTTAAATCTGAAAACAAGGACAAAGATTTTGTTTTGCATGAATTAGAACTAGAAAATGCCTCCTTGCTTGCTAAAATCAATGGGCATGAATCTTGTTCTAGTTATACTAATAAAGAGAATGATGTTGCTGCTCTTCATATTGATAGAGATTCTTATTTAACTAAAGCTCTTTGCTTAGAAAATGATCTTTTGCATGCTAGAGATAATATCAATAATTTGTCTTCTACTATTGCCTCTCTTATGCATGATAATGATTGTTTGAGATCATCTTTGCAAAGATTCTTAGTTGGTAAGAAGAGTCTTAATGACATCCTACTCAATTCTACTAAACAAATTGGTAGACATGGTTTAGGATATGATAGTAGTCAAGGGAACAACAAAGATAAAGGACCTCCAATATTCCATGGAGAATCCTCTAGTTCCAAGACTATGGGCACATGCAACTATTGCAATGAATTTGGTCATTATGCTACTTGTTGTCCTTTTAGGAAAGCACCCAAGAGAAATAGGACTTGGGTTGCTAAACTAACCCCTCTGGACCCAAAAATATGATTGGGGACCATTTCATCTTTCTTCTTGTAGGTACTTGCAAATGGATTGACATGAGCCATTGAATTGCAAATTGACTTCTCAATCCACATGAAAGAAGAAAGGTGAGATGTGCAGAGGGTGACAACAAGTGGAAAAGAAATGGTAAGCATGAAGGTAATGTTTTTACTGCTTATAACCTGTTCTAACTTGTTTTTGTCAAGTTAGTATGCACTATACATATGGTTTTTGAGTCAAAAGTGGCATTTTGTGTTTCTCTTCACACTCTTGCTGCACTACTAACTTGCTTAGACATGTTTGGATATGGTTTGTATATTTAGCATGCCTCTAGATATGTTTTATGAAAAATATGTGCTTTTTCTACAGTAGTTTTGTCGGCCGAGTTTTGTCCTGTCTAAAACTCGACCGATGGGCACCAATGGGTGTTGCCAACAGCTGCGATCGGCCGAGTTGCCAATACACAGAACTCGACCGATTACACTGTGCACAGAATATAAAGTTGGCTTATTGGATGAGAATTTCCCTCTCAACTAGATTTTCTCAACCAATAGCCTTATTCTTTGGCACTCCTTTGGTACCTTTATATATGCATATTGCCATGTTCTAAATGCCTATCTTGCTTACAACTCTATCTATCTAATTGCTCTAAATTGGTATATCTATATCTTGCAATTTCTTGCTTTGAGTTGTTTTGCAGGTTTTGATGATGATCTCTTTGGATCTCTTGGTTGTGTCTTAAATTGCTTCCGTTGTGCTCTAACTTGCTACATCTATCTAGGTGTATATCTTGTTTTGATACAACCTTGAGGTTCTTAGGGGTAATCATCTTATGGTAAGGATGCATATCTAGTGAGTTATATCCTCTCATGCTTCTAAAATTGCATATCTCTTGGTTTGGATATATCCCTATATCTACTCATAGCTTGCTTTATCTTGTGTATCTCTTGCTATGATCTAGATCCTACTAGTAGTCCTAACTTGTGATATCATCTACTAGTAGTTCACATACATGTAGTTCTAACCTTGTTTATAATTGGAATATTTGCTCATCTATATGCTATGCTTGTATCTTGTCTCATATATGCTCAAGCCTGTTCCTTGAATTGCATATCTACTATCTTGAGTTGCTTGCATAACATTGTGATGCAGGGCACATAGAGCTACATTGTATGTAGAAATTGGAGTATTTTTAAATTTTATGCAGGTTTTGCTCCAATTTCAGTTTTTGCTGCAAGTATAGTGCTTTTTATGCAGAAACACCCTTCTGAGCAAGACTCATCGCTTTGCCATGAGCTCCGATGGTTTTTGGTAAAATTCCATCATCTTGAGGGTCAAAATTGCGATTTATTGTTTTTCTGCAGCACCCTATCTTGCACATTTTTGGGATGTTCAAGTATATGTTTTAACTTGCTTTTCTTTCTATGCTTGGACAAGACCCTATATGTGCTCTTCTACTCTCCTTATATAACTTTTGTTATCTTCTTTCTCTTAACAAGTGGTGTTTCTTAGTTTCTTCACACCCCCACCTTTTTGAAATGACAAAGGGGGAGAAAGATATGTCTTCTTTTAACAACATGGAGAAGGCATGTCTTACATGAAGCAAAGAAGCGTGTCCATGTAAAGGGGAGAAGGTAAATGGGAGAAGACATATATGTGTAGAACATATATGAGTAGAAGACATAGTTTCTATAAATGTTATGAAAGCTAACCATGCAGGAGAAATAGCATCAATTGAGGGGGAGTATGAGAACTCCATGCGCATCAATTGAGGGGGAGCATATGAGCTCAATCCTATTGAAACCCCTAGGTTTCTCCAAAGGTATGATTTTACGTACAAGCTTTCAATACATTTATGGAATGGTTTGTCATCTTCAAAAAGGGGGAGAATGTTGACTCAAGGTCAATTAGGTCAATGTTGACTCACGTCTAAATTGACTAAACCCTTGTTTTGATGATGACTAACCATTCCACATATTGGTGTCTAATGCTTCTACATTGAGTGATTTCAGATTAGGTTTAGACACACTCCAAATGCCCTAACTTGCGCATATCAAATTGGAGAAAAGACAAGTCAAAATAGCTACAAGTGTGCATTTTGGGATCTCTATGTATATGACCTTAGAATTGCTTTGTAATCACTTGTAATGATTGTATGACTTGTAATTAAGCTTAGAAAAATTATTGGGACACAAAAATCCATCGTTTGTACAGTTTATGAAAATTCCAAAATACCCATAACAGGGATTTTGTCGGCCGAATTCCAAACTCGGCCGATCCATATATTCTGGAATTTTCTGGGCAGTCGGCCGAGTTTCCAACTCAGCCGATCCCTGTTCGGTCGAGTTTCTATGGTGGGAAACTCGGCCGATCCACTGATCGGTCCAAGTTGAAAGTCGACCGATCGGCCGAGTTTCTCCAAGGAAACTCGGCCGACAGTCTATCTTTCAGACTTGTCTTTTAGTGGTTCGGCCGAATTACCTTTATGTAAACTCGGCCGATCAGACTGTACTGGAATGCAGAAAAAGCAAATCCAACCGTTGGAGACTTTGTTGGGACCCAAAATAGATCCGTTGCAACTTGTAAAACGGCTATTTTTCGTTCCTAAGTGTTCCCAAAGGCTAAGAGGCATCCCCAACTATAAATAGGACCCCTTGGGCTTCATTCCAAGGTTGAGCATTCATTGCAAACTCTTTGTGAGGTTCCTATTCTATAGTTGAGTGCTTCCTACAGCCTCCTCTCTCTCTCTAAGCTTAATCACTTGCTACATCCATTAGAGTGAGTAGGAAATCTGTAAGAGAGCTAGTCCTATTTGTATATCTTGTGAAGCTCTCACTTCCACCACCTCCCCATCTCTCATTTCCAATCATGAAGATGAAGGTTATCTCTCTTTGCCAAGAGAGGTGAAGAAGAACAAGGGAAGGAGTCCCTTGGTGAAGATCAAGGCCGAAGACTTGGAGCTAGAGTGGGTAAGCCCTTGGAGAAGGCAGAAGACTCAAGCTCAAGTGGGTAAGTCCTTGGTGGAAAGCTTCTCCGAGTGAAGGTGAAGTCAAAGGCGGAAGATCCAAGAAGAGTGGGTAATTCCTGCAAGGCCGAAGACTTGTGCAAGAGTGGGTAAGTCCTTGGAGAAGGCCGAAGACTCTTGCAAAGTGGGTAAGTCCTTGGTAAGGTTGAAGACTCTTTGTATTGGATAGGTAAGTCCTTTGTTGGTCATGTATTGTATGTCTTATTAAGTGAATATAAGAGTGCAATTGTTGGAAGTCCTAGAGGTTGACCTCTCTAGGCAAGTGGACTGACACACTTCTAGTTTGAAGTGTGGAACCACTCTAAATAGCTTGTCTAATTGGTGCATGTTCAATCTCTCTTATCCTTGCTATGCATGATTTAGTTGCACTCAAATTACCTATTTAGAAACCTTATCTTGTCATATAATTTGAAGGTTTAATGAATTTTGTTTAAGTGCTTTCAGCTCTATTCACCCCCCCCCTCTAGAGCACCTAAGTCACACATCTAGGATCCAACAAGTGGTATCAGAGCGGGTCTTCTCCAAGCATACTTCTACAAGTAGGAGAAGATGGGTGACTACCTAGGAGGGAGACTCTCTACCAGCCTTCCAATCTTCAATGGGAGCAACTTCCTCTATTGGAGAAGAAGACTTCAATTCTTCATCCAAGGATCAAGTCTCGAGATGTGGCAAATGGTGAACAGCCCATACATTCTACCAAAGACAACCATTGAAGAATGGGATGAAGCCACCTTGATGAAAGCTACCTTGAACGCTAGAGCCATGCACATCCTTTATGCCTCCATGACCCCCACCGAGTTCAACCGGATTTCCTCTTGTGAGACGGCCTATGAGGTATGGAGAAAGCTTTGCATCACTTATGAAGGGACGGATCAAGTGAAGGAAAGCAAAGTCTACATGCTCAAGGGGCTGATTGAAAACTTCAAGATGGGAAAGGAGGAAAGTATAGCCAACATGTACTCAAGGATCAACACCATTGTGAATGGTCTTGCTATTCTAGGTCATCCTATGTCTAGTGGAGAGATCAACTCAAAGATCCTTAGAACTCTTCCCAAGAGGTGGGAATCAAAGGTGACTTCCATTGAAGAAGCAAGGTCACTTAAGGACATCCCCATTGAAGAGCTCATTGGAAATCTACAAGCACATGAAGCCACACTTGATAAGAGGGAGCAAGTTGAAAGACAAGAGAAGAAAGAGCTAAAGAGAATGAAGAAGGCTGAAATGAAGGCTCAAATTGAAGCTATCATGGAACAAGTCTCTCCATCCTCTCTAGCTAAGGAAGATGCCATGTACTCCAAGGGTAAGCTCTACAAAGGCAAGTCCTCCTCCACCCGGTGCTTCACATGTGGAAAGAAGGGTCACTACAAGGAAGATTGCCCACAAGGTAAAAAGACCCATTCTCACAAGAAGAAGGAGAAATGGCACTCAAGCTCAAGTGGCTCCTCCAACTCAAGCTCAAGTGAAGATTCAAGTGAAGGATCAAGATCAAGCTCTAGTGATGAAGGAGAATGTCATTTTGCTCTTGTAGCATCAACAAGTGAAGACTCAAATGAGGTAAATCTAGACTCTTTAGATAAAGAATCCTTGATTGATCTCATTCATGATATTTGTGCATCTCTTAAGTCTTCTAAAAAGAAAAAGAAAAAGCTTGCTAAAATTGTTGATAATTTGCATATAGAACTAGATGATCTTGAATATGCAAATTCTTGCTTGCTTATTGATAAAAATGATTGTCTTAGCCAAGTAGACTCTCTTAAACTTGAAAATGCTAGTTTACTTGATAAGATTAAATTTCTAGAAGCTCAACCTCTCATGCCTAATTCTAATGAAGAACATACTTTAATTATTGATTCTCTCATGCATGACATTGATGTTCTTAAATCTGAAAACAAGGACAAAGATTTTGTTTTGCATGAATTAGAACTAGAAAATGCCTCCTTGCTTGCTAAAATCAATGGGCATGAATCTTGTTCTAGTTATACTAATAAAGAGAATGATGTTGCTGCTCTTCATATTGATAGAGATTCTTATTTAACTAAAGCTCTTTGCTTAGAAAATGATCTTTTGCATGCTAGAGATAATATCAATAATTTGTCTTCTACTATTGCCTCTCTTATGCATGATAATGATTGTTTGAGATCATCTTTGCAAAGATTCTTAGTTGGTAAGAAGAGTCTTAATGACATCCTACTCAATTCTACTAAACAAATTGGTAGACATGGTTTAGGATATGATAGTAGTCAAGGGAACAACAAAGATAAAGGACCTCCAATATTCCATGGAGAATCCTCTAGTTCCAAGACTATGGGCACATGAAACTATTGCAATGAATTTGGTCATTATGCTACTTGTTGTCCTTTTAGGAAAGCACCCAAGAGAAATAGGACTTGGGTTGCTAAACTAACCCCTCTGGACCCAAAAATATGATTGGGGACCATTTCATCTTTCTTCTTGTAGGTACTTGCAAATGGATTGACATGAGCCATTGAATTGCAAATTGACTTCTCAATCCACATGAAAGAAGAAAGGTGAGATGTGCAGAGGGTGACAACAAGTGGAAAAGAAATGGTAAGCATGAAGGTAATGTTTTTACTGCTTATAACCTGTTCTAACTTGTTTTTGTCAAGTTAGTATGCACTATACATATGGTTTTTGAGTCAAAAGTGGCATTTTGTGTTTCTCTTCACACTCTTGCTGCACTACTAACTTGCTTAGACATGTTTGGATATGGTTTGTATATTTAGCATGCCTCTAGATATGTTTTATGAAAAATATGTGCTTTTTCTACAGTAGTTTTGTCGGCCGAGTTTTGTCCTGTCTAAAACTCGACCGATGGGCACCAATGGGTGTTGCCAACAGCTGCGATCGGCCGAGTTGCCAATACACAGAACTCGACCGATTACACTGTGCACAGAATATAAAGTTGGCTTATTGGATGAGAATTTCCCTCTCAACTAGATTTTCTCAACCAATAGCCTTATTCTTTGGCACTCCTTTGGTACCTTTATATATGCATATTGCCATGTTCTAAATGCCTATCTTGCTTACAACTCTATCTATCTAATTGCTCTAAATTGGTATATCTATATCTTGCAATTTCTTGCTTTGAGTTGTTTTGCAGGTTTTGATGATGATCTCTTTGGATCTCTTGGTTGTGTCTTAAATTGCTTCCGTTGTGCTCTAACTTGCTACATCTATCTAGGTGTATATCTTGTTTTGATACAACCTTGAGGTTCTTAGGGGTAATCATCTTATGGTAAGGATGCATATCTAGTGAGTTATATCCTCTCATGCTTCTAAAATTGCATATCTCTTGGTTTGGATATATCCCTATATCTACTCATAGCTTGCTTTATCTTGTGTATCTCTTGCTATGATCTAGATCCTACTAGTAGTCCTAACTTGTGATATCATCTACTAGTAGTTCACATACATGTAGTTCTAACCTTGTTTATAATTGGAATATTTGCTCATCTATATGCTATGCTTGTATCTTGTCTCATATATGCTCAAGCCTGTTCCTTGAATTGCATATCTACTATCTTGAGTTGCTTGCATAACATTGTGATGCAGGGCACATAGAGCTACATTGTATGTAGAAATTGGAGTATTTTTAAATTTTATGCAGGTTTTGCTCCAATTTCAGTTTTTGCTGCAAGTATAGTGCTTTTTATGCAGAAACACCCTTCTGAGCAAGACTCATCGCTTTGCCATGAGCTCCGATGGTTTTTGGTAAAATTCCATCATCTTGAGGGTCAAAATTGCGATTTATTGTTTTTCTGCAGCACCCTATCTTGCACATTTTTGGGATGTTCAAGTATATGTTTTAACTTGCTTTTCTTTCTATGCTTGGACAAGACCCTATATGTGCTCTTCTACTCTCCTTATATAACTTTTGTTATCTTCTTTCTCTTAACAAGTGGTGTTTCTTAGTTTCTTCACACCCCCACCTTTTTGAAATGACAAAGGGGGAGAAAGATATGTCTTCTTTTAACAACATGGAGAAGGCATGTCTTACATGAAGCAAAGAAGCGTGTCCATGTAAAGGGGAGAAGGTAAATGGGAGAAGACATATATGTGTAGAACATATATGAGTAGAAGACATAGTTTCTATAAATGTTATGAAAGCTAACCATGCAGGAGAAATAGCATCAATTGAGGGGGAGTATGAGAACTCCATGCGCATCAATTGAGGGGGAGCATATGAGCTCAATCCTATTGAAACCCCTAGGTTTCTCCAAAGGTATGATTTTACGTACAAGCTTTCAATACATTTATGGAATGGTTTGTCATCTTCAAAAAGGGGGAGAATGTTGACTCAAGGTCAATTAGGTCAATGTTGACTCACGTCTAAATTGACTAAACCCTTGTTTTGATGATGACTAACCATTCCACATATTGGTGTCTAATGCTTCTACATTGAGTGATTTCAGATTAGGTTTAGACACACTCCAAATGCCCTAACTTGCGCATATCAAATTGGAGAAAAGACAAGTCAAAATAGCTACAAGTGTGCATTTTGGGATCTCTATGTATATGACCTTAGAATTGCTTTGTAATCACTTGTAATGATTGTATGACTTGTAATTAAGCTTAGAAAAATTATTGGGACACAAAAATCCATCGTTTGTACAGTTTATGAAAATTCCAAAATACCCATAACAGGGATTTTGTCGGCCGAATTCCAAACTCGGCCGATCCATATATTCTGGAATTTTCTGGGCAGTCGGCCGAGTTTCCAACTCAGCCGATCCCTGTTCGGTCGAGTTTCTATGGTGGGAAACTCGGCCGATCCACTGATCGGTCCAAGTTGAAAGTCGACCGATCGGCCGAGTTTCTCCAAGGAAACTCGGCCGACAGTCTATCTTTCAGACTTGTCTTTTAGTGGTTCGGCCGAATTACCTTTATGTAAACTCGGCCGATCAGACTGTACTGGAATGCAGAAAAAGCAAATCCAACCGTTGGAGACTTTGTTGGGACCCAAAATAGATCCGTTGCAACTTGTAAAACGGCTATTTTTCGTTCCTAAGTGTTCCCAAAGGCTAAGAGGCATCCCCAACTATAAATAGGACCCCTTGGGCTTCATTCCAAGGTTGAGCATTCATTGCAAACTCTTTGTGAGGTTCCTATTCTATAGTTGAGTGCTTCCTACAGCCTCCTCTCTCTCTCTAAGCTTAATCACTTGCTACATCCATTAGAGTGAGTAGGAAATCTGTAAGAGAGCTAGTCCTATTTGTATATCTTGTGAAGCTCTCACTTCCACCACCTCCCCATCTCTCATTTCCAATCATGAAGATGAAGGTTATCTCTCTTTGCCAAGAGAGGTGAAGAAGAACAAGGGAAGGAGTCCCTTGGTGAAGATCAAGGCCGAAGACTTGGAGCTAGAGTGGGTAAGCCCTTGGAGAAGGCAGAAGACTCAAGCTCAAGTGGGTAAGTCCTTTGTGGAAAGCTTCTCCGAGTGAAGGTGAAGTCAAAGGCGGAAGATCCAAGAAGAGTGGGTAATTCCTGCAAGGCCGAAGACTTGTGCAAGAGTGGGTAAGTCCTTGGAGAAGGCCGAAGACTCTTGCAAAGTGGGTAAGTCCTTGGTAAGGTTGAAGACTCTTTGTATTGGATAGGTAAGTCCTTTGTTGGTCATGTATTGTATGTCTTATTAAGTGAATATAAGAGTGCAATTGTTGGAAGTCCTAGAGGTTGACCTCTCTAGGCAAGTGGACTGACACACTTCTAGTTTGAAGTGTGGAACCACTCTAAATAGCTTGTCTAATTGGTGCATGTTCAATCTCTCTTATCCTTGCTATGCATGATTTAGTTGCACTCAAATTACCTATTTAGAAACCTTATCTTGTCATATAATTTGAAGGTTTAATGAATTTTGTTTAAGTGCTTTCAGCTCTATTCACCCCCCCCCCCTCTAGAGCACCTAAGTCACACATCTAGGATCCAACAAGTGGTATCAGAGCGGGTCTTCTCCAAGCATACTTCTACAAGTAGGAGAAGATGGGTGACTACCTAGGAGGGAGACTCTCTACCAGCCTTCCAATCTTCAATGGGAGCAACTTCCTCTATTGGAGAAGAAGACTTCAATTCTTCATCCAAGGATCAAGTCTCGAGATGTGGCAAATGGTGAACAGCCCATACATTCTACCAAAGACAACCATTGAAGAATGGGATGAAGCCACCTTGATGAAAGCTACCTTGAACGCTAGAGCCATGCACATCCTTTATGCCTCCATGACCCCCACCGAGTTCAACCGGATTTCCTCTTGTGAGACGGCCTATGAGGTATGGAGAAAGCTTTGCATCACTTATGAAGGGACGGATCAAGTGAAGGAAAGCAAAGTCTACATGCTCAAGGGGCTGATTGAAAACTTCAAGATGGGAAAGGAGGAAAGTATAGCCAACATGTACTCAAGGATCAACACCATTGTGAATGGTCTTGCTATTCTAGGTCATCCTATGTCTAGTGGAGAGATCAACTCAAAGATCCTTAGAACTCTTCCCAAGAGGTGGGAATCAAAGGTGACTTCCATTGAAGAAGCAAGGTCACTTAAGGACATCCCCATTGAAGAGCTCATTGGAAATCTACAAGCACATGAAGCCACACTTGACAAGAGGGAGCAAGTTGAAAGACAAGAGAAGAAAGAGCTAAAGAGAATGAAGAAGGCTGAAATGAAGGCTCAAATTGAAGCTATCATGGAACAAGTCTCTCCATCCTCTCTAGCTAAGGAAGATGCCATGTACTCCAAGGGTAAGCTCTACAAAGGCAAGTCCTCCTCCACCCGGTGCTTCACATGTGGAAAGAAGGGTCACTACAAGGAAGATTGCCCACAAGGTAAAAAGACCCATTCTCACAAGAAGAAGGAGAAATGGCACTCAAGCTCAAGTGGCTCCTCCAACTCAAGCTCAAGTGAAGATTCAAGTGAAGGATCAAGATCAAGCTCTAGTGATGAAGGAGAATGTCATTTTGCTCTTGTAGCATCAACAAGTGAAGACTCAAATGAGGTAAATCTAGACTCTTTAGATAAAGAATCCTTGATTGATCTCATTCATGATATTTGTGCATCTCTTAAGTCTTCTAAAAAGAAAAAGAAAAAGCTTGCTAAAATTGTTGATAATTTGCATATAGAACTAGATGATCTTGAATATGCAAATTCTTGCTTGCTTATTGATAAAAATGATTGTCTTAGCCAAGTAGACTCTCTTAAACTTGAAAATGCTAGTTTACTTGATAAGATTAAATTTCTAGAAGCTCAACCTCTCATGCCTAATTCTAATGAAGAACATACTTTAATTATTGATTCTCTCATGCATGACATTGATGTTCTTAAATCTGAAAACAAGGACAAAGATTTTGTTTTGCATGAATTAGAACTAGAAAATGCCTCCTTGCTTGCTAAAATCAATGGGCATGAATCTTGTTCTAGTTATACTAATAAAGAGAATGATGTTGCTGCTCTTCATATTGATAGAGATTCTTATTTAAATAAAGCTCTTTGCTTAGAAAATGATCTTTTGCATGCTAGAGATAATATCAATAATTTGTCTTCTACTATTGCCTCTCTTATGCATGATAATGATTGTTTGAGATCATCTTTGCAAAGATTCTTAGTTGGTAAGAAGAGTCTTAATGACATCCTACTCAATTCTACTAAACAAATTGGTAGACATGGTTTAGGATATGATAGTAGTCAAGGGAACAACAAAGATAAAGGACCTCCAATATTCCATGGAGAATCCTCTAGTTCCAAGACTATGGGCACATGCAACTATTGCAATGAATTTGGTCATTATGCTACTTGTTGTCCTTTTAGGAAAGCACCCAAGAGAAATAGGACTTGGGTTGCTAAACTAACCCCTCTGGACCCAAAAATATGATTGGGGACCATTTCATCTTTCTTCTTGTAGGTACTTGCAAATGGATTGACATGAGCCATTGAATTGCAAATTGACTTCTCAATCCACATGAAAGAAGAAAGGTGAGATGTGCAGAGGGTGACAACAAGTGGAAAAGAAATGGTAAGCATGAAGGTAATGTTTTTACTGCTTATAACCTGTTCTAACTTGTTTTTGTCAAGTTAGTATGCACTATACATATGGTTTTTGAGTCAAAAGTGGCATTTTGTGTTTCTCTTCACACTCTTGCTGCACTACTAACTTGCTTAGACATGTTTGGATATGGTTTGTATATTTAGCATGCCTCTAGATATGTTTTATGAAAAATATGTGCTTTTTCTACAGTAGTTTTGTCGGCCGAGTTTTGTCCTGTCTAAAACTCGACCGATGGGCACCAATGGGTGTTGCCAACAGCTGCGATCGGCCGAGTTGCCAATACACAGAACTCGACCGATTACACTGTGCACAGAATATAAAGTTGGCTTATTGGATGAGAATTTCCCTCTCAACTAGATTTTCTCAACCAATAGCCTTATTCTTTGGCACTCCTTTGGTACCTTTATATATGCATATTGCCATGTTCTAAATGCCTATCTTGCTTACAACTCTATCTATCTAATTGCTCTAAATTGGTATATCTATATCTTGCAATTTCTTGCTTTGAGTTGTTTTGCAGGTTTTGATGATGATCTCTTTGGATCTCTTGGTTGTGTCTTAAATTGCTTCCGTTGTGCTCTAACTTGCTACATCTATCTAGGTGTATATCTTGTTTTGATACAACCTTGAGGTTCTTAGGGGTAATCATCTTATGGTAAGGATGCATATCTAGTGAGTTATATCCTCTCATGCTTCTAAAATTGCATATCTCTTGGTTTGGATATATCCCTATATCTACTCATAGCTTGCTTTATCTTGTGTATCTCTTGCTATGATCTAGATCCTACTAGTAGTCCTAACTTGTGATATCATCTACTAGTAGTTCACATACATGTAGTTCTAACCTTGTTTATAATTGGAATATTTGCTCATCTATATGCTATGCTTGTATCTTGTCTCATATATGCTCAAGCCTGTTCCTTGAATTGCATATCTACTATCTTGAGTTGCTTGCATAACATTGTGATGCAGGGCACATAGAGCTACATTGTATGTAGAAATTGGAGTATTTTTAAATTTTATGCAGGTTTTGCTCCAATTTCAGTTTTTGCTGCAAGTATAGTGCTTTTTATGCAGAAACACCCTTCTGAGCAAGACTCATCGCTTTGCCATGAGCTCCGATGGTTTTTGGTAAAATTCCATCATCTTGAGGGTCAAAATTGCGATTTATTGTTTTTCTGCAGCACCCTATCTTGCACATTTTTGGGATGTTCAAGTATATGTTTTAACTTGCTTTTCTTTCTATGCTTGGACAAGACCCTATATGTGCTCTTCTACTCTCCTTATATAACTTTTGTTATCTTCTTTCTCTTAACAAGTGGTGTTTCTTAGTTTCTTCACACCCCCACCTTTTTGAAATGACAAAGGGGGAGAAAGATATGTCTTCTTTTAACAACATGGAGAAGGCATGTCTTACATGAAGCAAAGAAGCGTGTCCATGTAAAGGGGAGAAGGTAAATGGGAGAAGACATATATGTGTAGAACATATATGAGTAGAAGACATAGTTTCTATAAATGTTATGAAAGCTAACCATGCAGGAGAAATAGCATCAATTGAGGGGGAGTATGAGAACTCCATGCGCATCAATTGAGGGGGAGCATATGAGCTCAATCCTATTGAAACCCCTAGGTTTCTCCAAAGGTATGATTTTACGTACAAGCTTTCAATACATTTATGGAATGGTTTGTCATCTTCAAAAAGGGGGAGAATGTTGACTCAAGGTCAATTAGGTCAATGTTGACTCACGTCTAAATTGACTAAACCCTTGTTTTGATGATGACTAACCATTCCACATATTGGTGTCTAATGCTTCTACATTGAGTGATTTCAGATTAGGTTTAGACACACTCCAAATGCCCTAACTTGCGCATATCAAATTGGAGAAAAGACAAGTCAAAATAGCTACAAGTGTGCATTTTGGGATCTCTATGTATATGACCTTAGAATTGCTTTGTAATCACTTGTAATGATTGTATGACTTGTAATTAAGCTTAGAAAAATTATTGGGACACAAAAATCCATCGTTTGTACAGTTTATGAAAATTCCAAAATACCCATAACAGGGATTTTGTCGGCCGAATTCCAAACTCGGCCGATCCATATATTCTGGAATTTTCTGGGCAGTCGGCCGAGTTTCCAACTCAGCCGATCCCTGTTCGGTCGAGTTTCTATGGTGGGAAACTCGGCCGATCCACTGATCGGTCCAAGTTGAAAGTCGACCGATCGGCCGAGTTTCTCCAAGGAAACTCGGCCGACAGTCTATCTTTCAGACTTGTCTTTTAGTGGTTCGGCCGAATTACCTTTATGTAAACTCGGCCGATCAGACTGTACTGGAATGCAGAAAAAGCAAATCCAACCGTTGGAGACTTTGTTGGGACCCAAAATAGATCCGTTGCAACTTGTAAAACGGCTATTTTTCGTTCCTAAGTGTTCCCAAAGGCTAAGAGGCATCCCCAACTATAAATAGGACCCCTTGGGCTTCATTCCAAGGTTGAGCATTCATTGCAAACTCTTTGTGAGGTTCCTATTCTATAGTTGAGTGCTTCCTACAGCCTCCTCTCTCTCTCTAAGCTTAATCACTTGCTACATCCATTAGAGTGAGTAGGAAATCTGTAAGAGAGCTAGTCCTATTTGTATATCTTGTGAAGCTCTCACTTCCACCACCTCCCCATCTCTCATTTCCAATCATGAAGATGAAGGTTATCTCTCTTTGCCAAGAGAGGTGAAGAAGAACAAGGGAAGGAGTCCCTTGGTGAAGATCAAGGCCGAAGACTTGGAGCTAGAGTGGGTAAGCCCTTGGAGAAGGCAGAAGACTCAAGCTCAAGTGGGTAAGTCCTTGGTGGAAAGCTTCTCCGAGTGAAGGTGAAGTCAAAGGCGGAAGATCCAAGAAGAGTGGGTAATTCCTGCAAGGCCGAAGACTTGTGCAAGAGTGGGTAAGTCCTTGGAGAAGGCCGAAGACTCTTGCAAAGTGGGTAAGTCCTTGGTAAGGTTGAAGACTCTTTGTATTGGATAGGTAAGTCCTTTGTTGGTCATGTATTGTATGTCTTATTAAGTGAATATAAGAGTGCAATTGTTGGAAGTCCTAGAGGTTGACCTCTCTAGGCAAGTGGACTGACACACTTCTAGTTTGAAGTGTGGAACCACTCTAAATAGCTTGTCTAATTGGTGCATGTTCAATCTCTCTTATCCTTGCTATGCATGATTTAGTTGCACTCAAATTACCTATTTAGAAACCTTATCTTGTCATATAATTTGAAGGTTTAATGAATTTTGTTTAAGTGCTTTCAGCTCTATTCACCCCCCCCCCCCTCTAGAGCACCTAAGTCACACATCTAGGATCCAACAAGTGGTATCAGAGCGGGTCTTCTCCAAGCATACTTCTACAAGTAGGAGAAGATGGGTGACTACCTAGGAGGGAGACTCTCTACCAGCCTTCCAATCTTCAATGGGAGCAACTTCCTCTATTGGAGAAGAAGACTTCAATTCTTCATCCAAGGATCAAGTCTCGAGATGTGGCAAATGGTGAACAGCCCATACATTCTACCAAAGACAACCATTGAAGAATGGGATGAAGCCACCTTGATGAAAGCTACCTTGAACGCTAGAGCCATGCACATCCTTTATGCCTCCATGACCCCCACCGAGTTCAACCGGATTTCCTCTTGTGAGACGGCCTATGAGGTATGGAGAAAGCTTTGCATCACTTATGAAGGGACGGATCAAGTGAAGGAAAGCAAAGTCTACATGCTCAAGGGGCTGATTGAAAACTTCAAGATGGGAAAGGAGGAAAGTATAGCCAACATGTACTCAAGGATCAACACCATTGTGAATGGTCTTGCTATTCTAGGTCATCCTATGTCTAGTGGAGAGATCAACTCAAAGATCCTTAGAACTCTTCCCAAGAGGTGGGAATCAAAGGTGACTTCCATTGAAGAAGCAAGGTCACTTAAGGACATCCCCATTGAAGAGCTCATTGGAAATCTACAAGCACATGAAGCCACACTTGACAAGAGGGAGCAAGTTGAAAGACAAGAGAAGAAAGAGCTAAAGAGAATGAAGAAGGCTGAAATGAAGGCTCAAATTGAAGCTATCATGGAACAAGTCTCTCCATCCTCTCTAGCTAAGGAAGATGCCATGTACTCCAAGGGTAAGCTCTACAAAGGCAAGTCCTCCTCCACCCGGTGCTTCACATGTGGAAAGAAGGGTCACTACAAGGAAGATTGCCCACAAGGTAAAAAGACCCATTCTCACAAGAAGAAGGAGAAATGGCACTCAAGCTCAAGTGGCTCCTCCAACTCAAGCTCAAGTGAAGATTCAAGTGAAGGATCAAGATCAAGCTCTAGTGATGAAGGAGAATGTCATTTTGCTCTTGTAGCATCAACAAGTGAAGACTCAAATGAGGTAAATCTAGACTCTTTAGATAAAGAATCCTTGATTGATCTCATTCATGATATTTGTGCATCTCTTAAGTCTTCTAAAAAGAAAAAGAAAAAGCTTGCTAAAATTGTTGATAATTTGCATATAGAACTAGATGATCTTGAATATGCAAATTCTTGCTTGCTTATTGATAAAAATGATTGTCTTAGCCAAGTAGACTCTCTTAAACTTGAAAATGCTAGTTTACTTGATAAGATTAAATTTCTAGAAGCTCAACCTCTCATGCCTAATTCTAATGAAGAACATACTTTAATTATTGATTCTCTCATGCATGACATTGATGTTCTTAAATCTGAAAACAAGGACAAAGATTTTGTTTTGCATGAATTAGAACTAGAAAATGCCTCCTTGCTTGCTAAAATCAATGGGCATGAATCTTGTTCTAGTTATACTAATAAAGAGAATGATGTTGCTGCTCTTCATATTGATAGAGATTCTTATTTAAATAAAGCTCTTTGCTTAGAAAATGATCTTTTGCATGCTAGAGATAATATCAATAATTTGTCTTCTACTATTGCCTCTCTTATGCATGATAATGATTGTTTGAGATCATCTTTGCAAAGATTCTTAGTTGGTAAGAAGAGTCTTAATGACATCCTACTCAATTCTACTAAACAAATTGGTAGACATGGTTTAGGATATGATAGTAGTCAAGGGAACAACAAAGATAAAGGACCTCCAATATTCCATGGAGAATCCTCTAGTTCCAAGACTATGGGCACATGCAACTATTGCAATGAATTTGGTCATTATGCTACTTGTTGTCCTTTTAGGAAAGCACCCAAGAGAAATAGGACTTGGGTTGCTAAACTAACCCCTCTGGACCCAAAAATATGATTGGGGACCATTTCATCTTTCTTCTTGTAGGTACTTGCAAATGGATTGACATGAGCCATTGAATTGCAAATTGACTTCTCAATCCACATGAAAGAAGAAAGGTGAGATGTGCAGAGGGTGACAACAAGTGGAAAAGAAATGGTAAGCATGAAGGTAATGTTTTTACTGCTTATAACCTGTTCTAACTTGTTTTTGTCAAGTTAGTATGCACTATACATATGGTTTTTGAGTCAAAAGTGGCATTTTGTGTTTCTCTTCACACTCTTGCTGCACTACTAACTTGCTTAGACATGTTTGGATATGGTTTGTATATTTAGCATGCCTCTAGATATGTTTTATGAAAAATATGTGCTTTTTCTACAGTAGTTTTGTCGGCCGAGTTTTGTCCTGTCTAAAACTCGACCGATGGGCACCAATGGGTGTTGCCAACAGCTGCGATCGGCCGAGTTGCCAATACACAGAACTCGACCGATTACACTGTGCACAGAATATAAAGTTCGCTTATTGGATGAGAATTTCCCTCTCAACTAGATTTTCTCAACCAATAGCCTTATTCTTTGGCACTCCTTTGGTACCTTTATATATGCATATTGCCATGTTCTAAATGCCTATCTTGCTTACAACTCTATCTATCTAATTGCTCTAAATTGGTATATCTATATCTTGCAATTTCTTGCTTTGAGTTGTTTTGCAGGTTTTGATGATGATCTCTTTGGATCTCTTGGTTGTGTCTTAAATTGCTTCCGTTGTGCTCTAACTTGCTACATCTATCTAGGTGTATATCTTGTTTTGATACAACCTTGAGGTTCTTAGGGGTAATCATCTTATGGTAAGGATGCATATCTAGTGAGTTATATCCTCTCATGCTTCTAAAATTGCATATCTCTTGGTTTGGATATATCCCTATATCTACTCATAGCTTGCTTTATCTTGTGTATCTCTTGCTATGATCTAGATCCTACTAGTAGTCCTAACTTGTGATATCATCTACTAGTAGTTCACATACATGTAGTTCTAACCTTGTTTATAATTGGAATATTTGCTCATCTATATGCTATGCTTGTATCTTGTCTCATATATGCTCAAGCCTGTTCCTTGAATTGCATATCTACTATCTTGAGTTGCTTGCATAACATTGTGATGCAGGGCACATAGAGCTACATTGTATGTAGAAATTGGAGTATTTTTAAATTTTATGCAGGTTTTGCTCCAATTTCAGTTTTTGCTGCAAGTATAGTGCTTTTTATGCAGAAACACCCTTCTGAGCAAGACTCATCGCTTTGCCATGAGCTCCGATGGTTTTTGGTAAAATTCCATCATCTTGAGGGTCAAAATTGCGATTTATTGTTTTTCTGCAGCACCCTATCTTGCACATTTTTGGGATGTTCAAGTATATGTTTTAACTTGCTTTTCTTTCTATGCTTGGACAAGACCCTATATGTGCTCTTCTACTCTCCTTATATAACTTTTGTTATCTTCTTTCTCTTAACAAGTGGTGTTTCTTAGTTTCTTCACACCCCCACCTTTTTGAAATGACAAAGGGGGAGAAAGATATGTCTTCTTTTAACAACATGGAGAAGGCATGTCTTACATGAAGCAAAGAAGCGTGTCCATGTAAAGGGGAGAAGGTAAATGGGAGAAGACATATATGTGTAGAACATATATGAGTAGAAGACATAGTTTCTATAAATGTTATGAAAGCTAACCATGCAGGAGAAATAGCATCAATTGAGGGGGAGTATGAGAACTCCATGCGCATCAATTGAGGGGGAGCATATGAGCTCAATCCTATTGAAACCCCTAGGTTTCTCCAAAGGTATGATTTTACGTACAAGCTTTCAATACATTTATGGAATGGTTTGTCATCTTCAAAAAGGGGGAGAATGTTGACTCAAGGTCAATTAGGTCAATGTTGACTCACGTCTAAATTGACTAAACCCTTGTTTTGATGATGACTAACCATTCCACATATTGGTGTCTAATGCTTCTACATTGAGTGATTTCAGATTAGGTTTAGACACACTCCAAATGCCCTAACTTGCGCATATCAAATTGGAGAAAAGACAAGTCAAAATAGCTACAAGTGTGCATTTTGGGATCTCTATGTATATGACCTTAGAATTGCTTTGTAATCACTTGTAATGATTGTATGACTTGTAATTAAGCTTAGAAAAATTATTGGGACACAAAAATCCATCGTTTGTACAGTTTATGAAAATTCCAAAATACCCATAACAGGGATTTTGTCGGCCGAATTCCAAACTCGGCCGATCCATATATTCTGGAATTTTCTGGGCAGTCGGCCGAGTTTCCAACTCAGCCGATCCCTGTTCGGTCGAGTTTCTATGGTGGGAAACTCGGCCGATCCACTGATCGGTCCAAGTTGAAAGTCGACCGATCGGCCGAGTTTCTCCAAGGAAACTCGGCCGACAGTCTATCTTTCAGACTTGTCTTTTAGTGGTTCGGCCGAATTACCTTTATGTAAACTCGGCCGATCAGACTGTACTGGAATGCAGAAAAAGCAAATCCAACCGTTGGAGACTTTGTTGGGACCCAAAATAGATCCGTTGCAACTTGTAAAACGGCTATTTTTCGTTCCTAAGTGTTCACAAAGGCTAAGAGGCATCCCCAACTATAAATAGGACCCCTTGGGCTTCATTCCAAGGTTGAGCATTCATTGCAAACTCTTTGTGAGGTTCCTATTCTATAGTTGAGTGCTTCCTACAGCCTCCTCTCTCTCTCTAAGCTTAATCACTTGCTACATCCATTAGAGTGAGTAGGAAATCTGTAAGAGAGCTAGTCCTATTTGTATATCTTGTGAAGCTCTCACTTCCACCACCTCCCCATCTCTCATTTCCAATCATGAAGATGAAGGTTATCTCTCTTTGCCAAGAGAGGTGAAGAAGAACAAGGGAAGGAGTCCCTTGGTGAAGATCAAGGCCGAAGACTTGGAGCTAGAGTGGGTAAGCCCTTGGAGAAGGCAGAAGACTCAAGCTCAAGTGGGTAAGTCCTTGGTGGAAAGCTTCTCCGAGTGAAGGTGAAGTCAAAGGCGGAAGATCCAAGAAGAGTGGGTAATTCCTGCAAGGCCGAAGACTTGTGCAAGAGTGGGTAAGTCCTTGGAGAAGGCCGAAGACTCTTGCAAAGTGGGTAAGTCCTTGGTAAGGTTGAAGACTCTTTGTATTGGATAGGTAAGTCCTTTGTTGGTCATGTATTGTATGTCTTATTAAGTGAATATAAGAGTGCAATTGTTGGAAGTCCTAGAGGTTGACCTCTCTAGGCAAGTGGACTGACACACTTCTAGTTTGAAGTGTGGAACCACTCTAAATAGCTTGTCTAATTGGTGCATGTTCAATCTCTCTTATCCTTGCTATGCATGATTTAATTGCACTCAAATTACCTATTTAGCAACCTTATCTTGTCATATAATTTGAAGGTTTAATGAATTTTGTTTAAGTGATTTCAGCTCTATTCACCCCCCCCCTCTAGAGCACCTAAGTCACACATCTAGGATCCAACAAGTGGTATCAGAGCGGGTCTTATCCAAGCATACTTCTACAAGTAGGAGAAGATGGGTGACTACCTAGGAGGGAGACTCTCTACCAGCCTTCCAATCTTCAATGGGAGCAACTTCCTCTATTGGAGAAGAAGACTTCAATTCTTCATCCAAGGATCAAGTCTCGAGATGTGGCAAATGGTGAACAGCCCATACATTCTACCAAAGACAACCATTGAAGAATGGGATGAAGCCACCTTGATGAAAGCTACCTTGAACACTAGAGCCATGCACATCCTTTATGCCTCCATGACCCCCACCGAGTTCAACCGGATTTCCTCTTGTGAGACGGCCTATGAGGTATGGAGAAAGCTTTGCATCACTTATGAAGGGACGGATCAAGTGAAGGAAAGCAAAGTCTACATGCTCAAGGGGCTGATTGAAAACTTCAAGATGGGAAAGGAGGAAAGTATAGCCAACATGTACTCAAGGATCAACACCATTGTGAATGGTCTTGCTATTCTAGGTCATCCTATGTCTAGTGGAGAGATCAACTCAAAGATCCTTAGAACTCTTCCCAAGAGGTGGGAATCAAAGGTGACTTCCATTGAAGAAGCAAGGTCACTTAAGGACATCCCCATTGAAGAGCTCATTGGAAATCTACAAGCACATGAAGCCACACTTGACAAGAGGGAGCAAGTTGAAAGACAAGAGAAGAAAGAGCTAAAGAGAATGAAGAAGGCTGAAATGAAGGCTCAAATTGAAGCTATCATGGAACAAGTCTCTCCATCCTCTCTAGCTAAGGAAGATGCCATGTACTCCAAGGGTAAGCTCTACAAAGGCAAGTCCTCCTCCACCCGGTGCTTCACATGTGGAAAGAAGGGTCACTACAAGGAAGATTGCCCACAAGGTAAAAAGACCCATTCTCACAAGAAGAAGGAGAAATGGCACTCAATCTCAAGTGGCTCCTCCAACTCAAGCTCAAGTGAAGATTCAAGTGAAGGATCAAGATCAAGCTCTAGTGATGAAGGAGAATGTCATTTTGCTCTTGTAGCATCAACAAGTGAAGACTCAAATGAGGTAAATCTAGACTCTTTAGATAAAGAATCCTTGATTGATCTCATTCATGATATTTGTGCATCTCTTAAGTCTTCTAAAAAGAAAAAGAAAAAGCTTGCTAAAATTGTTGATAATTTGCATATAGAACTAGATGATCTTGAATATGCAAATTCTTGCTTGCTTATTGATAAAAATGATTGTCTTAGCCAAGTAGACTCTCTTAAACTTGAAAATGCTAGTTTACTTGATAAGATTAAATTTCTAGAAGCTCAACCTCTCATGCCTAATTCTAATGAAGAACATACTTTAATTATTGATTCTCTCATGCATGACATTGATGTTCTTAAATCTGAAAACAAGGACAAAGATTTTGTTTTGCATGAATTAGAACTAGAAAATGCCTCCTTGCTTGCTAAAATCAATGGGCATGAATCTTGTTCTAGTTATACTAATAAAGAGAATGATGTTGCTGCTCTTCATATTGATAGAGATTCTTATTTAACTAAAGCTCTTTGCTTAGAAAATGATCTTTTGCATGCTAGAGATAATATCAATAATTTGTCTTCTACTATTGCCTCTCTTATGCATGATAATGATTGTTTGAGATCATCTTTGCAAAGATTCTTAGTTGGTAAGAAGAGTCTTAATGACATCCTACTCAATTCTACTAAACAAATTGGTAGACATGGTTTAGGATATGATAGTAGTCAAGGGAACAACAAAGATAAAGGACCTCCAATATTCCATGGAGAATCCTCTAGTTCCAAGACTATGGGCACATGCAACTATTGCAATGAATTTGGTCATTATGCTACTTGTTGTCCTTTTAGGAAAGCACCCAAGAGAAATAGGACTTGGGTTGCTAAACTAACCCCTCTGGACCCAAAAATATGATTGGGGACCATTTCATCTTTCTTCTTGTAGGTACTTGCAAATGGATTGACATGAGCCATTGAATTGCAAATTGACTTCTCAATCCACATGAAAGAAGAAAGGTGAGATGTGCAGAGGGTGACAACAAGTGGAAAAGAAATGGTAAGCATGAAGGTAATGTTTTTACTGCTTATAACCTGTTCTAACTTGTTTTTGTCAAGTTAGTATGCACTATACATATGGTTTTTGAGTCAAAAGTGGCATTTTGTGTTTCTCTTCACACTCTTGCTGCACTACTAACTTGCTTAGACATGTTTGGATATGGTTTGTATATTTAGCATGCCTCTAGATATGTTTTATGAAAAATATGTGCTTTTTCTACAGTAGTTTTGTCGGCCGAGTTTTGTCCTGTCTAAAACTCGACCGATGGGCACCAATGGGTGTTGCCAACAGCTGCGATCGGCCGAGTTGCCAATACACAGAACTCGACCGATTACACTGTGCACAGAATATAAAGTTGGCTTATTGGATGAGAATTTCCCTCTCAACTAGATTTTCTCAACCAATAGCCTTATTCTTTGGCACTCCTTTGGTACCTTTATATATGCATATTGCCATGTTCTAAATGCCTATCTTGCTTACAACTCTATCTATCTAATTGCTCTAAATTGGTATATCTATATCTTGCAATTTCTTGCTTTGAGTTGTTTTGCAGGTTTTGATGATGATCTCTTTGGATCTCTTGGTTGTGTCTTAAATTGCTTCCGTTGTGCTCTAACTTGCTACATCTATCTAGGTGTATATCTTGTTTTGATACAACCTTGAGGTTCTTAGGGGTAATCATCTTATGGTAAGGATGCATATCTAGTGAGTTATATCCTCTCATGCTTCTAAAATTGCATATCTCTTGGTTTGGATATATCCCTATATCTACTCATAGCTTGCTTTATCTTGTGTATCTCTTGCTATGATCTAGATCCTACTAGTAGTCCTAACTTGTGATATCATCTACTAGTAGTTCACATACATGTAGTTCTAACCTTGTTTATAATTGGAATATTTGCTCATCTATATGCTATGCTTGTATCTTGTCTCATATATGCTCAAGCCTGTTCCTTGAATTGCATATCTACTATCTTGAGTTGCTTGCATAACATTGTGATGCAGGGCACATAGAGCTACATTGTATGTAGAAATTGGAGTATTTTTAAATTTTATGCAGGTTTTGCTCCAATTTCAGTTTTTGCTGCAAGTATAGTGCTTTTTATGCAGAAACACCCTTCTGAGCAAGACTCATCGCTTTGCCATGAGCTCCGATGGTTTTTGGTAAAATTCCATCATCTTGAGGGTCAAAATTGCGATTTATTGTTTTTCTGCAGCACCCTATCTTGCACATTTTTGGGATGTTCAAGTATATGTTTTAACTTGCTTTTCTTTCTATGCTTGGACAAGACCCTATATGTGCTCTTCTACTCTCCTTATATAACTTTTGTTATCTTCTTTCTCTTAACAAGTGGTGTTTCTTAGTTTCTTCACACCCCCACCTTTTTGAAATGACAAAGGGGGAGAAAGATATGTCTTCTTTTAACAACATGGAGAAGGCATGTCTTACATGAAGCAAAGAAGCGTGTCCATGTAAAGGGGAGAAGGTAAATGGGAGAAGACATATATGTGTAGAACATATATGAGTAGAAGACATAGTTTCTATAAATGTTATGAAAGCTAACCATGCAGGAGAAATAGCATCAATTGAGGGGGAGTATGAGAACTCCATGCGCATCAATTGAGGGGGAGCATATGAGCTCAATCCTATTGAAACCCCTAGGTTTCTCCAAAGGTATGATTTTACGTACAAGCTTTCAATACATTTATGGAATGGTTTGTCATCTTCAAAAAGGGGGAGAATGTTGACTCAAGGTCAATTAGGTCAATGTTGACTCACGTCTAAATTGACTAAACCCTTGTTTTGATGATGACTAACCATTCCACATATTGGTGTCTAATGCTTCTACATTGAGTGATTTCAGATTAGGTTTAGACACACTCCAAATGCCCTAACTTGCGCATATCAAATTGGAGAAAAGACAAGTCAAAATAGCTACAAGTGTGCATTTTGGGATCTCTATGTATATGACCTTAGAATTGCTTTGTAATCACTTGTAATGATTGTATGACTTGTAATTAAGCTTAGAAAAATTATTGGGACACAAAAATCCATCGTTTGTACAGTTTATGAAAATTCCAAAATACCCATAACAGGGATTTTGTCGGCCGAATTCCAAACTCGGCCGATCCATATATTCTGGAATTTTCTGGGCAGTCGGCCGAGTTTCCAACTCAGCCGATCCCTGTTCGGTCGAGTTTCTATGGTGGGAAACTCGGCCGATCCACTGATCGGTCCAAGTTGAAAGTCGACCGATCGGCCGAGTTTCTCCAAGGAAACTCGGCCGACAGTCTATCTTTCAGACTTGTCTTTTAGTGGTTCGGCCGAATTACCTTTATGTAAACTCGGCCGATCAGACTGTACTGGAATGCAGAAAAAGCAAATCCAACCGTTGGAGACTTTGTTGGGACCCAAAATAGATCCGTTGCAACTTGTAAAACGGCTATTTTTCGTTCCTAAGTGTTCACAAAGGCTAAGAGGCATCCCCAACTATAAATAGGACCCCTTGGGCTTCATTCCAAGGTTGAGCATTCATTGCAAACTCTTTGTGAGGTTCCTATTCTATAGTTGAGTGCTTCCTACAGCCTCCTCTCTCTCTCTAAGCTTAATCACTTGCTACATCCATTAGAGTGAGTAGGAAATCTGTAAGAGAGCTAGTCCTATTTGTATATCTTGTGAAGCTCTCACTTCCACCACCTCCCCATCTCTCATTTCCAATCATGAAGATGAAGGTTATCTCTCTTTGCCAAGAGAGGTGAAGAAGAACAAGGGAAGGAGTCCCTTGGTGAAGATCAAGGCCGAAGACTTGGAGCTAGAGTGGGTAAGCCCTTGGAGAAGGCAGAAGACTCAAGCTCAAGTGGGTAAGTCCTTGGTGGAAAGCTTCTCCGAGTGAAGGTGAAGTCAAAGGCGGAAGATCCAAGAAGAGTGGGTAATTCCTGCAAGGCCGAAGACTTGTGCAAGAGTGGGTAAGTCCTTGGAGAAGGCCGAAGACTCTTGCAAAGTGGGTAAGTCCTTGGTAAGGTTGAAGACTCTTTGTATTGGATAGGTAAGTCCTTTGTTGGTCATGTATTGTATGTCTTATTAAGTGAATATAAGAGTGCAATTGTTGGAAGTCCTAGAGGTTGACCTCTCTAGGCAAGTGGACTGACACACTTCTAGTTTGAAGTGTGGAACCACTCTAAATAGCTTGTCTAATTGGTGCATGTTCAATCTCTCTTATCCTTGCTATGCATGATTTAGTTGCACTCAAATTACCTATTTAGCAACCTTATCTTGTCATATAATTTGAAGGTTTAATGAATTTTGTTTAAGTGATTTCAGCTCTA
Organism: Alisma plantago-aquatica; assembly: GCA_963693085.1. NCBI lineage: Eukaryota > Viridiplantae > Streptophyta > Magnoliopsida > Alismatales > Alismataceae > Alisma > Alisma plantago-aquatica. The sequence goes on from OY856409.1 coordinate 1,590,229,107, forward strand.
TTCACCCCCCCCTCTAGAGCACCTAAGTCACACATCTAGGATCCAACAAGTGGTATCAGAGCGGGTCTTCTCCAAGCATACTTCTACAAGTAGGAGAAGATGGGTGACTACCTAGGAGGGAGACTCTCTACCAGCCTTCCAATCTTCAATGGGAGCAACTTCCTCTATTGGAGAAGAAGACTTCAATTCTTCATCCAAGGATCAAGTCTCGAGATGTGGCAAATGGTGAACAGCCCATACATTCTACCAAAGACAACCATTGAAGAATGGGATGAAGCCACCTTGATGAAAGCTACCTTGAACGCTAGAGCCATGCACATCCTTTATGCCTCCATGACCCCCACCGAGTTCAACCGGATTTCCTCTTGTGAGACGGCCTATGAGGTATGGAGAAAGCTTTGCATCACTTATGAAGGGACGGATCAAGTGAAGGAAAGCAAAGTCTACATGCTCAAGGGGCTGATTGAAAACTTCAAGATGGGAAAGGAGGAAAGTATAGCCAACATGTACTCAAGGATCAACACCATTGTGAATGGTCTTGCTATTCTAGGTCATCCTATGTCTAGTGGAGAGATCAACTCAAAGATCCTTAGAACTCTTCCCAAGAGGTGGGAATCAAAGGTGACTTCCATTGAAGAAGCAAGGTCACTTAAGGACATCCCCATTGAAGAGCTCATTGGAAATCTACAAGCACATGAAGCCACACTTGACAAGAGGGAGCAAGTTGAAAGACAAGAGAAGAAAGAGCTAAAGAGAATGAAGAAGGCTGAAATGAAGGCTCAAATTGAAGCTATCATGGAACAAGTCTCTCCATCCTCTCTAGCTAAGGAAGATGCCATGTACTCCAAGGGTAAGCTCTACAAAGGCAAGTCCTCCTCCACCCGGTGCTTCACATGTGGAAAGAAGGGTCACTACAAGGAAGATTGCCCACAAGGTAAAAAGACCCATTCTCACAAGAAGAAGGAGAAATGGCACTCAAGCTCAAGTGGCTCCTCCAACTCAAGCTCAAGTGAAGATTCAAGTGAAGGATCAAGATCAAGCTCTAGTGATGAAGGAGAATGTCATTTTGCTCTTGTAGCATCAACAAGTGAAGACTCAAATGAGGTAAATCTAGACTCTTTAGATAAAGAATCCTTGATTGATCTCATTCATGATATTTGTGCATCTCTTAAGTCTTCTAAAAAGAAAAAGAAAAAGCTTGCTAAAATTGTTGATAATTTGCATATAGAACTAGATGATCTTGAATATGCAAATTCTTGCTTGCTTATTGATAAAAATGATTGTCTTAGCCAAGTAGACTCTCTTAAACTTGAAAATGCTAGTTTACTTGATAAGATTAAATTTCTAGAAGCTCAACCTCTCATGCCTAATTCTAATGAAGAACATACTTTAATTATTGATTCTCTCATGCATGACATTGATGTTCTTAAATCTGAAAACAAGGACAAAGATTTTGTTTTGCATGAATTAGAACTAGAAAATGCCTCCTTGCTTGCTAAAATCAATGGGCATGAATCTTGTTCTAGTTATACTAATAAAGAGAATGATGTTGCTGCTCTTCATATTGATAGAGATTCTTATTTAACTAAAGCTCTTTGCTTAGAAAATGATCTTTTGCATGCTAGAGATAATATCAATAATTTGTCTTCTACTATTGCCTCTCTTATGCATGATAATGATTGTTTGAGATCATCTTTGCAAAGATTCTTAGTTGGTAAGAAGAGTCTTAATGACATCCTACTCAATTCTACTAAACAAATTGGTAGACATGGTTTAGGATATGATAGTAGTCAAGGGAACAACAAAGATAAAGGACCTCCAATATTCCATGGAGAATCCTCTAGTTCCAAGACTATGGGCACATGCAACTATTGCAATGAATTTGGTCATTATGCTACTTGTTGTCCTTTTAGGAAAGCACCCAAGAGAAATAGGACTTGGGTTGCTAAACTAACCCCTCTGGACCCAAAAATATGATTGGGGACCATTTCATCTTTCTTCTTGTAGGTACTTGCAAATGGATTGACATGAGCCATTGAATTGCAAATTGACTTCTCAATCCACATGAAAGAAGAAAGGTGAGATGTGCAGAGGGTGACAACAAGTGGAAAAGAAATGGTAAGCATGAAGGTAATGTTTTTACTGCTTATAACCTGTTCTAACTTGTTTTTGTCAAGTTAGTATGCACTATACATATGGTTTTTGAGTCAAAAGTGGCATTTTGTGTTTCTCTTCACACTCTTGCTGCACTACTAACTTGCTTAGACATGTTTGGATATGGTTTGTATATTTAGCATGCCTCTAGATATGTTTTATGAAAAATATGTGCTTTTTCTACAGTAGTTTTGTCGGCCGAGTTTTGTCCTGTCTAAAACTCGACCGATGGGCACCAATGGGTGTTGCCAACAGCTGCGATCGGCCGAGTTGCCAATACACAGAACTCGACCGATTACACTGTGCACAGAATATAAAGTTGGCTTATTGGATGAGAATTTCCCTCTCAACTAGATTTTCTCAACCAATAGCCTTATTCTTTGGCACTCCTTTGGTACCTTTATATATGCATATTGCCATGTTCTAAATGCCTATCTTGCTTACAACTCTATCTATCTAATTGCTCTAAATTGGTATATCTATATCTTGCAATTTCTTGCTTTGAGTTGTTTTGCAGGTTTTGATGATGATCTCTTTGGATCTCTTGGTTGTGTCTTAAATTGCTTCCGTTGTGCTCTAACTTGCTACATCTATCTAGGTGTATATCTTGTTTTGATACAACCTTGAGGTTCTTAGGGGTAATCATCTTATGGTAAGGATGCATATCTAGTGAGTTATATCCTCTCATGCTTCTAAAATTGCATATCTCTTGGTTTGGATATATCCCTATATCTACTCATAGCTTGCTTTATCTTGTGTATCTCTTGCTATGATCTAGATCCTACTAGTAGTCCTAACTTGTGATATCATCTACTAGTAGTTCACATACATGTAGTTCTAACCTTGTTTATAATTGGAATATTTGCTCATCTATATGCTATGCTTGTATCTTGTCTCATATATGCTCAAGCCTGTTCCTTGAATTGCATATCTACTATCTTGAGTTGCTTGCATAACATTGTGATGCAGGGCACATAGAGCTACATTGTATGTAGAAATTGGAGTATTTTTAAATTTTATGCAGGTTTTGCTCCAATTTCAGTTTTTGCTGCAAGTATAGTGCTTTTTATGCAGAAACACCCTTCTGAGCAAGACTCATCGCTTTGCCATGAGCTCCGATGGTTTTTGGTAAAATTCCATCATCTTGAGGGTCAAAATTGCGATTTATTGTTTTTCTGCAGCACCCTATCTTGCACATTTTTGGGATGTTCAAGTATATGTTTTAACTTGCTTTTCTTTCTATGCTTGGACAAGACCCTATATGTGCTCTTCTACTCTCCTTATATAACTTTTGTTATCTTCTTTCTCTTAACAAGTGGTGTTTCTTAGTTTCTTCACACCCCCACCTTTTTGAAATGACAAAGGGGGAGAAAGATATGTCTTCTTTTAACAACATGGAGAAGGCATGTCTTACATGAAGCAAAGAAGCGTGTCCATGTAAAGGGGAGAAGGTAAATGGGAGAAGACATATATGTGTAGAACATATATGAGTAGAAGACATAGTTTCTATAAATGTTATGAAAGCTAACCATGCAGGAGAAATAGCATCAATTGAGGGGGAGTATGAGAACTCCATGCGCATCAATTGAGGGGGAGCATATGAGCTCAATCCTATTGAAACCCCTAGGTTTCTCCAAAGGTATGATTTTACGTACAAGCTTTCAATACATTTATGGAATGGTTTGTCATCTTCAAAAAGGGGGAGAATGTTGACTCAAGGTCAATTAGGTCAATGTTGACTCACGTCTAAATTGACTAAACCCTTGTTTTGATGATGACTAACCATTCCACATATTGGTGTCTAATGCTTCTACATTGAGTGATTTCAGATTAGGTTTAGACACACTCCAAATGCCCTAACTTGCGCATATCAAATTGGAGAAAAGACAAGTCAAAATAGCTACAAGTGTGCATTTTGGGATCTCTATGTATATGACCTTAGAATTGCTTTGTAATCACTTGTAATGATTGTATGACTTGTAATTAAGCTTAGAAAAATTATTGGGACACAAAAATCCATCGTTTGTACAGTTTATGAAAATTCCAAAATACCCATAACAGGGATTTTGTCGGCCGAATTCCAAACTCGGCCGATCCATATATTCTGGAATTTTCTGGGCAGTCGGCCGAGTTTCCAACTCAGCCGATCCCTGTTCGGTCGAGTTTCTATGGTGGGAAACTCGGCCGATCCACTGATCGGTCCAAGTTGAAAGTCGACCGATCGGCCGAGTTTCTCCAAGGAAACTCGGCCGACAGTCTATCTTTCAGACTTGTCTTTTAGTGGTTCGGCCGAATTACCTTTATGTAAACTCGGCCGATCAGACTGTACTGGAATGCAGAAAAAGCAAATCCAACCGTTGGAGACTTTGTTGGGACCCAAAATAGATCCGTTGCAACTTGTAAAACGGCTATTTTTCGTTCCTAAGTGTTCACAAAGGCTAAGAGGCATCCCCAACTATAAATAGGACCCCTTGGGCTTCATTCCAAGGTTGAGCATTCATTGCAAACTCTTTGTGAGGTTCCTATTCTATAGTTGAGTGCTTCCTACAGCCTCCTCTCTCTCTCTAAGCTTAATCACTTGCTACATCCATTAGAGTGAGTAGGAAATCTGTAAGAGAGCTAGTCCTATTTGTATATCTTGTGAAGCTCTCACTTCCACCACCTCCCCATCTCTCATTTCCAATCATGAAGATGAAGGTTATCTCTCTTTGCCAAGAGAGGTGAAGAAGAACAAGGGAAGGAGTCCCTTGGTGAAGATCAAGGCCGAAGACTTGGAGCTAGAGTGGGTAAGCCCTTGGAGAAGGCAGAAGACTCAAGCTCAAGTGGGTAAGTCCTTGGTGGAAAGCTTCTCCGAGTGAAGGTGAAGTCAAAGGCGGAAGATCCAAGAAGAGTGGGTAATTCCTGCAAGGCCGAAGACTTGTGCAAGAGTGGGTAAGTCCTTGGAGAAGGCCGAAGACTCTTGCAAAGTGGGTAAGTCCTTGGTAAGGTTGAAGACTCTTTGTATTGGATAGGTAAGTCCTTTGTTGGTCATGTATTGTATGTCTTATTAAGTGAATATAAGAGTGCAATTGTTGGAAGTCCTAGAGGTTGACCTCTCTAGGCAAGTGGACTGACACACTTCTAGTTTGAAGTGTGGAACCACTCTAAATAGCTTGTCTAATTGGTGCATGTTCAATCTCTCTTATCCTTGCTATGCATGATTTAGTTGCACTCAAATTACCTATTTAGCAACCTTATCTTGTCATATAATTTGAAGGTTTAATGAATTTTGTTTAAGTGATTTCAGCTCTATTCACCCCCCCCTCTAGAGCACCTAAGTCACACATCTAGGATCCAACAAGTGGTATCAGAGCGGGTCTTCTCCAAGCATACTTCTACAAGTAGGAGAAGATGGGTGACTACCTAGGAGGGAGACTCTCTACCAGCCTTCCAATCTTCAATGGGAGCAACTTCCTCTATTGGAGAAGAAGACTTCAATTCTTCATCCAAGGATCAAGTCTCGAGATGTGGCAAATGGTGAACAGCCCATACATTCTACCAAAGACAACCATTGAAGAATGGGATGAAGCCACCTTGATGAAAGCTACCTTGAACGCTAGAGCCATGCACATCCTTTATGCCTCCATGACCCCCACCGAGTTCAACCGGATTTCCTCTTGTGAGACGGCCTATGAGGTATGGAGAAAGCTTTGCATCACTTATGAAGGGACGGATCAAGTGAAGGAAAGCAAAGTCTACATGCTCAAGGGGCTGATTGAAAACTTCAAGATGGGAAAGGAGGAAAGTATAGCCAACATGTACTCAAGGATCAACACCATTGTGAATGGTCTTGCTATTCTAGGTCATCCTATGTCTAGTGGAGAGATCAACTCAAAGATCCTTAGAACTCTTCCCAAGAGGTGGGAATCAAAGGTGACTTCCATTGAAGAAGCAAGGTCACTTAAGGACATCCCCATTGAAGAGCTCATTGGAAATCTACAAGCACATGAAGCCACACTTGACAAGAGGGAGCAAGTTGAAAGACAAGAGAAGAAAGAGCTAAAGAGAATGAAGAAGGCTGAAATGAAGGCTCAAATTGAAGCTATCATGGAACAAGTCTCTCCATCCTCTCTAGCTAAGGAAGATGCCATGTACTCCAAGGGTAAGCTCTACAAAGGCAAGTCCTCCTCCACCCGGTGCTTCACATGTGGAAAGAAGGGTCACTACAAGGAAGATTGCCCACAAGGTAAAAAGACCCATTCTCACAAGAAGAAGGAGAAATGGCACTCAAGCTCAAGTGGCTCCTCCAACTCAAGCTCAAGTGAAGATTCAAGTGAAGGATCAAGATCAAGCTCTAGTGATGAAGGAGAATGTCATTTTGCTCTTGTAGCATCAACAAGTGAAGACTCAAATGAGGTAAATCTAGACTCTTTAGATAAAGAATCCTTGATTGATCTCATTCATGATATTTGTGCATCTCTTAAGTCTTCTAAAAAGAAAAAGAAAAAGCTTGCTAAAATTGTTGATAATTTGCATATAGAACTAGATGATCTTGAATATGCAAATTCTTGCTTGCTTATTGATAAAAATGATTGTCTTAGCCAAGTAGACTCTCTTAAACTTGAAAATGCTAGTTTACTTGATAAGATTAAATTTCTAGAAGCTCAACCTCTCATGCCTAATTCTAATGAAGAACATACTTTAATTATTGATTCTCTCATGCATGACATTGATGTTCTTAAATCTGAAAACAAGGACAAAGATTTTGTTTTGCATGAATTAGAACTAGAAAATGCCTCCTTGCTTGCTAAAATCAATGGGCATGAATCTTGTTCTAGTTATACTAATAAAGAGAATGATGTTGCTGCTCTTCATATTGATAGAGATTCTTATTTAACTAAAGCTCTTTGCTTAGAAAATGATCTTTTGCATGCTAGAGATAATATCAATAATTTGTCTTCTACTATTGCCTCTCTTATGCATGATAATGATTGTTTGAGATCATCTTTGCAAAGATTCTTAGTTGGTAAGAAGAGTCTTAATGACATCCTACTCAATTCTACTAAACAAATTGGTAGACATGGTTTAGGATATGATAGTAGTCAAGGGAACAACAAAGATAAAGGACCTCCAATATTCCATGGAGAATCCTCTAGTTCCAAGACTATGGGCACATGCAACTATTGCAATGAATTTGGTCATTATGCTACTTGTTGTCCTTTTAGGAAAGCACCCAAGAGAAATAGGACTTGGGTTGCTAAACTAACCCCTCTGGACCCAAAAATATGATTGGGGACCATTTCATCTTTCTTCTTGTAGGTACTTGCAAATGGATTGACATGAGCCATTGAATTGCAAATTGACTTCTCAATCCACATGAAAGAAGAAAGGTGAGATGTGCAGAGGGTGACAACAAGTGGAAAAGAAATGGTAAGCATGAAGGTAATGTTTTTACTGCTTATAACCTGTTCTAACTTGTTTTTGTCAAGTTAGTATGCACTATACATATGGTTTTTGAGTCAAAAGTGGCATTTTGTGTTTCTCTTCACACTCTTGCTGCACTACTAACTTGCTTAGACATGTTTGGATATGGTTTGTATATTTAGCATGCCTCTAGATATGTTTTATGAAAAATATGTGCTTTTTCTACAGTAGTTTTGTCGGCCGAGTTTTGTCCTGTCTAAAACTCGACCGATGGGCACCAATGGGTGTTGCCAACAGCTGCGATCGGCCGAGTTGCCAATACACAGAACTCGACCGATTACACTGTGCACAGAATATAAAGTTGGCTTATTGGATGAGAATTTCCCTCTCAACTAGATTTTCTCAACCAATAGCCTTATTCTTTGGCACTCCTTTGGTACCTTTATATATGCATATTGCCATGTTCTAAATGCCTATCTTGCTTACAACTCTATCTATCTAATTGCTCTAAATTGGTATATCTATATCTTGCAATTTCTTGCTTTGAGTTGTTTTGCAGGTTTTGATGATGATCTCTTTGGATCTCTTGGTTGTGTCTTAAATTGCTTCCGTTGTGCTCTAACTTGCTACATCTATCTAGGTGTATATCTTGTTTTGATACAACCTTGAGGTTCTTAGGGGTAATCATCTTATGGTAAGGATGCATATCTAGTGAGTTATATCCTCTCATGCTTCTAAAATTGCATATCTCTTGGTTTGGATATATCCCTATATCTACTCATAGCTTGCTTTATCTTGTGTATCTCTTGCTATGATCTAGATCCTACTAGTAGTCCTAACTTGTGATATCATCTACTAGTAGTTCACATACATGTAGTTCTAACCTTGTTTATAATTGGAATATTTGCTCATCTATATGCTATGCTTGTATCTTGTCTCATATATGCTCAAGCCTGTTCCTTGAATTGCATATCTACTATCTTGAGTTGCTTGCATAACATTGTGATGCAGGGCACATAGAGCTACATTGTATGTAGAAATTGGAGTATTTTTAAATTTTATGCAGGTTTTGCTCCAATTTCAGTTTTTGCTGCAAGTATAGTGCTTTTTATGCAGAAACACCCTTCTGAGCAAGACTCATCGCTTTGCCATGAGCTCCGATGGTTTTTGGTAAAATTCCATCATCTTGAGGGTCAAAATTGCGATTTATTGTTTTTCTGCAGCACCCTATCTTGCACATTTTTGGGATGTTCAAGTATATGTTTTAACTTGCTTTTCTTTCTATGCTTGGACAAGACCCTATATGTGCTCTTCTACTCTCCTTATATAACTTTTGTTATCTTCTTTCTCTTAACAAGTGGTGTTTCTTAGTTTCTTCACACCCCCACCTTTTTGAAATGACAAAGGGGGAGAAAGATATGTCTTCTTTTAACAACATGGAGAAGGCATGTCTTACATGAAGCAAAGAAGCGTGTCCATGTAAAGGGGAGAAGGTAAATGGGAGAAGACATATATGTGTAGAACATATATGAGTAGAAGACATAGTTTCTATAAATGTTATGAAAGCTAACCATGCAGGAGAAATAGCATCAATTGAGGGGGAGTATGAGAACTCCATGCGCATCAATTGAGGGGGAGCATATGAGCTCAATCCTATTGAAACCCCTAGGTTTCTCCAAAGGTATGATTTTACGTACAAGCTTTCAATACATTTATGGAATGGTTTGTCATCTTCAAAAAGGGGGAGAATGTTGACTCAAGGTCAATTAGGTCAATGTTGACTCACGTCTAAATTGACTAAACCCTTGTTTTGATGATGACTAACCATTCCACATATTGGTGTCTAATGCTTCTACATTGAGTGATTTCAGATTAGGTTTAGACACACTCCAAATGCCCTAACTTGCGCATATCAAATTGGAGAAAAGACAAGTCAAAATAGCTACAAGTGTGCATTTTGGGATCTCTATGTATATGACCTTAGAATTGCTTTGTAATCACTTGTAATGATTGTATGACTTGTAATTAAGCTTAGAAAAATTATTGGGACACAAAAATCCATCGTTTGTACAGTTTATGAAAATTCCAAAATACCCATAACAGGGATTTTGTCGGCCGAATTCCAAACTCGGCCGATCCATATATTCTGGAATTTTCTGGGCAGTCGGCCGAGTTTCCAACTCAGCCGATCCCTGTTCGGTCGAGTTTCTATGGTGGGAAACTCGGCCGATCCACTGATCGGTCCAAGTTGAAAGTCGACCGATCGGCCGAGTTTCTCCAAGGAAACTCGGCCGACAGTCTATCTTTCAGACTTGTCTTTTAGTGGTTCGGCCGAATTACCTTTATGTAAACTCGGCCGATCAGACTGTACTGGAATGCAGAAAAAGCAAATCCAACCATTGGAGACTTTGTTGGGACCCAAAATAGATCCGTTGCAACTTGTAAAACGGCTATTTTTCGTTCCTAAGTGTTCCCAAAGGCTAAGAGGCATCCCCAACTATAAATAGGACCCCTTGGGCTTCATTCCAAGGTTGAGCATTCATTGCAAACTCTTTGTGAGGTTCCTATTCTATAGTTGAGTGCTTCCTACAGCCTCCTCTCTCTCTCTAAGCTTAATCACTTGCTACATCCATTAGAGTGAGTAGGAAATCTGTAAGAGAGCTAGTCCTATTTGTATATCTTGTGAAGCTCTCACTTCCACCACCTCCCCATCTCTCATTTCCAATCATGAAGATGAAGGTTATCTCTCTTTGCCAAGAGAGGTGAAGAAGAACAAGGGAAGGAGTCCCTTGGTGAAGATCAAGGCCGAAGACTTGGAGCTAGAGTGGGTAAGCCCTTGGAGAAGGCAGAAGACTCAAGCTCAAGTGGGTAAGTCCTTGGTGGAAAGCTTCTCCGAGTGAAGGTGAAGTCAAAGGCGGAAGATCCAAGAAGAGTGGGTAATTCCTGCAAGGCCGAAGACTTGTGCAAGAGTGGGTAAGTCCTTGGAGAAGGCCGAAGACTCTTGCAAAGTGGGTAAGTCCTTGGTAAGGTTGAAGACTCTTTGTATTGGATAGGTAAATCCTTTGTTGGTCATGTATTGTATGTCTTATTAAGTGAATATAAGAGTGCAATTGTTGGAAGTCCTAGAGGTTGACCTCTCTAGGCAAGTGGACTGACACACTTCTAGTTTGAAGTGTGGAACCACTCTAAATAGCTTGTCTAATTGGTGCATGTTCAATCTCTCTTATCCTTGCTATGCATGATTTAGTTGCACTCAAATTACCTATTTAGCAACCTTATCTTGTCATATAATTTGAAGGTTTAATGAATTTTGTTTAAGTGATTTCAGCTCTATTCACCCCCCCCCTCTAGAGCACCTAAGTCACACATCTAGGATCCAACAAGTGGTATCAGAGCGGGTCTTCTCCAAGCATACTTCTACAAGTAGGAGAAGATGGGTGACTACCTAGGAGGGAGACTCTCTACCAGCCTTCCAATCTTCAATGGGAGCAACTTCCTCTATTGGAGAAGAAGACTTCAATTCTTCATCCAAGGATCAAGTCTCGAGATGTGGCAAATGGTGAACAGCCCATACATTCTACCAAAGACAACCATTGAAGAATGGGATGAAGCCACCTTGATGAAAGCTACCTTGAACGCTAGAGCCATGCACATCCTTTATGCCTCCATGACCCCCACCGAGTTCAACCGGATTTCCTCTTGTGAGACGGCCTATGAGGTATGGAGAAAGCTTTGCATCACTTATGAAGGGACGGATCAAGTGAAGGAAAGCAAAGTCTACATGCTCAAGGGGCTGATTGAAAACTTCAAGATGGGAAAGGAGGAAAGTATAGCCAACATGTACTCAAGGATCAACACCATTGTGAATGGTCTTGCTATTCTAGGTCATCCTATGTCTAGTGGAGAGATCAACTCAAAGATCCTTAGAACTCTTCCCAAGAGGTGGGAATCAAAGGTGACTTCCATTGAAGAAGCAAGGTCACTTAAGGACATCCCCATTGAAGAGCTCATTGGAAATCTACAAGCACATGAAGCCACACTTGACAAGAGGGAGCAAGTTGAAAGACAAGAGAAGAAAGAGCTAAAGAGAATGAAGAAGGCTGAAATGAAGGCTCAAATTGAAGCTATCATGGAACAAGTCTCTCCATCCTCTCTAGCTAAGGAAGATGCCATGTACTCCAAGGGTAAGCTCTACAAAGGCAAGTCCTCCTCCACCCGGTGCTTCACATGTGGAAAGAAGGGTCACTACAAGGAAGATTGCCCACAAGGTAAAAAGACCCATTCTCACAAGAAGAAGGAGAAATGGCACTCAAGCTCAAGTGGCTCCTCCAACTCAAGCTCAAGTGAAGATTCAAGTGAAGGATCAAGATCAAGCTCTAGTGATGAAGGAGAATGTCATTTTGCTCTTGTAGCATCAACAAGTGAAGACTCAAATGAGGTAAATCTAGACTCTTTAGATAAAGAATCCTTGATTGATCTCATTCATGATATTTGTGCATCTCTTAAGTCTTCTAAAAAGAAAAAGAAAAAGCTTGCTAAAATTGTTGATAATTTGCATATAGAACTAGATGATCTTGAATATGCAAATTCTTGCTTGCTTATTGATAAAAATGATTGTCTTAGCCAAGTAGACTCTCTTAAACTTGAAAATGCTAGTTTACTTGATAAGATTAAATTTCTAGAAGCTCAACCTCTCATGCCTAATTCTAATGAAGAACATACTTTAATTATTGATTCTCTCATGCATGACATTGATGTTCTTAAATCTGAAAACAAGGACAAAGATTTTGTTTTGCATGAATTAGAACTAGAAAATGCCTCCTTGCTTGCTAAAATCAATGGGCATGAATCTTGTTCTAGTTATACTAATAAAGAGAATGATGTTGCTGCTCTTCATATTGATAGAGATTCTTATTTAACTAAAGCTCTTTGCTTAGAAAATGATCTTTTGCATGCTAGAGATAATATCAATAATTTGTCTTCTACTATTGCCTCTCTTATGCATGATAATGATTGTTTGAGATCATCTTTGCAAAGATTCTTAGTTGGTAAGAAGAGTCTTAATGACATCCTACTCAATTCTACTAAACAAATTGGTAGACATGGTTTAGGATATGATAGTAGTCAAGGGAACAACAAAGATAAAGGACCTCCAATATTCCATGGAGAATCCTCTAGTTCCAAGACTATGGGCACATGCAACTATTGCAATGAATTTGGTCATTATGCTACTTGTTGTCCTTTTAGGAAAGCACCCAAGAGAAATAGGACTTGGGTTGCTAAACTAACCCCTCTGGACCCAAAAATATGATTGGGGACCATTTCATCTTTCTTCTTGTAGGTACTTGCAAATGGATTGACATGAGCCATTGAATTGCAAATTGACTTCTCAATCCACATGAAAGAAGAAAGGTGAGATGTGCAGAGGGTGACAACAAGTGGAAAAGAAATGGTAAGCATGAAGGTAATGTTTTTACTGCTTATAACCTGTTCTAACTTGTTTTTGTCAAGTTAGTATGCACTATACATATGGTTTTTGAGTCAAAAGTGGCATTTTGTGTTTCTCTTCACACTCTTGCTGCACTACTAACTTGCTTAGACATGTTTGGATATGGTTTGTATATTTAGCATGCCTCTAGATATGTTTTATGAAAAATATGTGCTTTTTCTACAGTAGTTTTGTCGGCCGAGTTTTGTCCTGTCTAAAACTCGACCGATGGGCACCAATGGGTGTTGCCAACAGCTGCGATCGGCCGAGTTGCCAATACACAGAACTCGACCGATTACACTGTGCACAGAATATAAAGTTGGCTTATTGGATGAGAATTTCCCTCTCAACTAGATTTTCTCAACCAATAGCCTTATTCTTTGGCACTCCTTTGGTACCTTTATATATGCATATTGCCATGTTCTAAATGCCTATCTTGCTTACAACTCTATCTATCTAATTGCTCTAAATTGGTATATCTATATCTTGCAATTTCTTGCTTTGAGTTGTTTTGCAGGTTTTGATGATGATCTCTTTGGATCTCTTGGTTGTGTCTTAAATTGCTTCCGTTGTGCTCTAACTTGCTACATCTATCTAGGTGTATATCTTGTTTTGATACAACCTTGAGGTTCTTAGGGGTAATCATCTTATGGTAAGGATGCATATCTAGTGAGTTATATCCTCTCATGCTTCTAAAATTGCATATCTCTTGGTTTGGATATATCCCTATATCTACTCATAGCTTGCTTTATCTTGTGTATCTCTTGCTATGATCTAGATCCTACTAGTAGTCCTAACTTGTGATATCATCTACTAGTAGTTCACATACATGTAGTTCTAACCTTGTTTATAATTGGAATATTTGCTCATCTATATGCTATGCTTGTATCTTGTCTCATATATGCTCAAGCATGTTCCTTGAATTGCATATCTACTATCTTGAGTTGCTTGCATAACATTGTGATGCAGGGCACATAGAGCTACATTGTATGTAGAAATTGGAGTATTTTTAAATTTTATGCAGGTTTTGCTCCAATTTCAGTTTTTGCTGCAAGTATAGTGCTTTTTATGCAGAAACACCCTTCTGAGCAAGACTCATTGCTTTGCCATGAGCTCCGATGGTTTTTGGTAAAATTCCATCATCTTGAGGGTCAAAATTGCGATTTATTGTTTTTCTGCAGCACCCTATCTTGCACATTTTTGGGATGTTCAAGTATATGTTTTAACTTGCTTTTCTTTCTATGCTTGGACAAGACCCTATATGTGCTCTTCTACTCTCCTTATATAACTTTTGTTATCTTCTTTCTCTTAACAAGTGGTGTTTCTTAGTTTCTTCACACCCCCACCTTTTTGAAATGACAAAGGGGGAGAAAGATATGTCTTCTTTTAACAACATGGAGAAGGCATGTCTTACATGAAGCAAAGAAGCGTGTCCATGTAAAGGGGAGAAGGTAAATGGGAGAAGACATATATGTGTAGAACATATATGAGTAGAAGACATAGTTTCTATAAATGTTATGAAAGCTAACCATGCAGGAGAAATAGCATCAATTGAGGGGGAGTATGAGAACTCCATGCGCATCAATTGAGGGGGAGCATATGAGCTCAATCCTATTGAAACCCCTAGGTTTCTCCAAAGGTATGATTTTACGTACAAGCTTTCAATACATTTATGGAATGGTTTGTCATCTTCAAAAAGGGGGAGAATGTTGACTCAAGGTCAATTAGGTCAATGTTGACTCACGTCTAAATTGACTAAACCCTTGTTTTGATGATGACTAACCATTCCACATATTGGTGTCTAATGCTTCTACATTGAGTGATTTCAGATTAGGTTTAGACACACTCCAAATGCCCTAACTTGCGCATATCAAATTGGAGAAAAGACAAGTCAAAATAGCTACAAGTGTGCATTTTGGGATCTCTATGTATATGACCTTAGAATTGCTTTGTAATCACTTGTAATGATTGTATGACTTGTAATTAAGCTTAGAAAAATTATTGGGACACAAAAATCCATCGTTTGTACAGTTTATGAAAATTCCAAAATACCCATAACAGGGATTTTGTCGGCCGAATTCCAAACTCGGCCGATCCATATATTCTGGAATTTTCTGGGCAGTCGGCCGAGTTTCCAACTCAGCCGATCCCTGTTCGGTCGAGTTTCTATGGTGGGAAACTCGGCCGATCCACTGATCGGTCCAAGTTGAAAGTCGACCGATCGGCCGAGTTTCTCCAAGGAAACTCGGCCGACAGTCTATCTTTCAGACTTGTCTTTTAGTGGTTCGGCCGAATTACCTTTATGTAAACTCGGCCGATCAGACTGTACTGGAATGCAGAAAAAGCAAATCCAACCGTTGGAGACTTTGTTGGGACCCAAAATAGATCCGTTGCAACTTGTAAAACGGCTATTTTTCGTTCCTAAGTGTTCCCAAAGGCTAAGAGGCATCCCCAACTATAAATAGGACCCCTTGGGCTTCATTCCAAGGTTGAGCATTCATTGCAAACTCTTTGTGAGGTTCCTATTCTATAGTTGAGTGCTTCCTACAGCCTCCTCTCTCTCTCTAAGCTTAATCACTTGCTACATCCATTAGAGTGAGTAGGAAATCTGTAAGAGAGCTAGTCCTATTTGTATATCTTGTGAAGCTCTCACTTCCACCACCTCCCCATCTCTCATTTCCAATCATGAAGATGAAGGTTATCTCTCTTTGCCAAGAGAGGTGAAGAAGAACAAGGGAAGGAGTCCCTTGGTGAAGATCAAGGCCGAAGACTTGGAGCTAGAGTGGGTAAGCCCTTGGAGAAGGCAGAAGACTCAAGCTCAAGTGGGTAAGTCCTTGGTGGAAAGCTTCTCCGAGTGAAGGTGAAGTCAAAGGCGGAAGATCCAAGAAGAGTGGGTAATTCCTGCAAGGCCGAAGACTTGTGCAAGAGTGGGTAAGTCCTTGGAGAAGGCCGAAGACTCTTGCAAAGTGGGTAAGTCCTTGGTAAGGTTGAAGACTCTTTGTATTGGATAGGTAAGTCCTTTGTTGGTCATGTATTGTATGTCTTATTAAGTGAATATAAGAGTGCAATTGTTGGAAGTCCTAGAGGTTGACCTCTCTAGGCAAGTGGACTGACACACTTCTAGTTTGAAGTGTGGAACCACTCTAAATAGCTTGTCTAATTGGTGCATGTTCAATCTCTCTTATCCTTGCTATGCATGATTTAGTTGCACTCAAATTACCTATTTAGCAACCTTATCTTGTCATATAATTTGAAGGTTTAATGAATTTTGTTTAAGTGATTTCAGCTCTATTCACCCCCCCCCTCTAGAGCACCTAAGTCACACATCTAGGATCCAACAAGTGGTATCAGAGCGGGTCTTCTCCAAGCATACTTCTACAAGTAGGAGAAGATGGGTGACTACCTAGGAGGGAGACTCTCTACCAGCCTTCCAATCTTCAATGGGAGCAACTTCCTCTATTGGAGAAGAAGACTTCAATTCTTCATCCAAGGATCAAGTCTCGAGATGTGGCAAATGGTGAACAGCCCATACATTCTACCAAAGACAACCATTGAAGAATGGGATGAAGCCACCTTGATGAAAGCTACCTTGAACGCTAGAGCCATGCACATCCTTTATGCCTCCATGACCCCCACCGAGTTCAACCGGATTTCCTCTTGTGAGACGGCCTATGAGGTATGGAGAAAGCTTTGCATCACTTATGAAGGGACGGATCAAGTGAAGGAAAGCAAAGTCTACATGCTCAAGGGGCTGATTGAAAACTTCAAGATGGGAAAGGAGGAAAGTATAGCCAACATGTACTCAAGGATCAACACCATTGTGAATGGTCTTGCTATTCTAGGTCATCCTATGTCTAGTGGAGAGATCAACTCAAAGATCCTTAGAACTCTTCCCAAGAGGTGGGAATCAAAGGTGACTTCCATTGAAGAAGCAAGGTCACTTAAGGACATCCCCATTGAAGAGCTCATTGGAAATCTACAAGCACATGAAGCCACACTTGACAAGAGGGAGCAAGTTGAAAGACAAGAGAAGAAAGAGCTAAAGAGAATGAAGAAGGCTGAAATGAAGGCTCAAATTGAAGCTATCATGGAACAAGTCTCTCCATCCTCTCTAGCTAAGGAAGATGCCATGTACTCCAAGGGTAAGCTCTACAAAGGCAAGTCCTCCTCCACCCGGTGCTTCACATGTGGAAAGAAGGGTCACTACAAGGAAGATTGCCCACAAGGTAAAAAGACCCATTCTCACAAGAAGAAGGAGAAATGGCACTCAAGCTCAAGTGGCTCCTCCAACTCAAGCTCAAGTGAAGATTCAAGTGAAGGATCAAGATCAAGCTCTAGTGATGAAGGAGAATGTCATTTTGCTCTTGTAGCATCAACAAGTGAAGACTCAAATGAGGTAAATCTAGACTCTTTAGATAAAGAATCCTTGATTGATCTCATTCATGATATTTGTGCATCTGTTAAGTCTTCTAAAAAGAAAAAGAAAAAGCTTGCTAAAATTGTTGATAATTTGCATATAGAACTAGATGATCTTGAATATGCAAATTCTTGCTTGCTTATTGATAAAAATGATTGTCTTAGCCAAGTAGACTCTCTTAAACTTGAAAATGCTAGTTTACTTGATAAGATTAAATTTCTAGAAGCTCAACCTCTCATGCCTAATTCTAATGAAGAACATACTTTAATTATTGATTCTCTCATGCATGACATTGATGTTCTTAAATCTGAAAACAAGGACAAAGATTTTGTTTTGCATGAATTAGAACTAGAAAATGCCTCCTTGCTTGCTAAAATCAATGGGCATGAATCTTGTTCTAGTTATACTAATAAAGAGAATGATGTTGCTGCTCTTCATATTGATAGAGATTCTTATTTAACTAAAGCTCTTTGCTTAGAAAATGATCTTTTGCATGCTAGAGATAATATCAATAATTTGTCTTCTACTATTGCCTCTCTTATGCATGATAATGATTGTTTGAGATCATCTTTGCAAAGATTCTTAGTTGGTAAGAAGAGTCTTAATGACATCCTACTCAATTCTACTAAACAAATTGGTAGACATGGTTTAGGATATGATAGTAGTCAAGGGAACAACAAAGATAAAGGACCTCCAATATTCCATGGAGAATCCTCTAGTTCCAAGACTATGGGCACATGCAACTATTGCAATGAATTTGGTCATTATGCTACTTGTTGTCCTTTTAGGAAAGCACCCAAGAGAAATAGGACTTGGGTTGCTAAACTAACCCCTCTGGACCCAAAAATATGATTGGGGACCATTTCATCTTTCTTCTTGTAGGTACTTGCAAATGGATTGACATGAGCCATTGAATTGCAAATTGACTTCTCAATCCACATGAAAGAAGAAAGGTGAGATGTGCAGAGGGTGACAACAAGTGGAAAAGAAATGGTAAGCATGAAGGTAATGTTTTTACTGCTTATAACCTGTTCTAACTTGTTTTTGTCAAGTTAGTATGCACTATACATATGGTTTTTGAGTCAAAAGTGGCATTTTGTGTTTCTCTTCACACTCTTGCTGCACTACTAACTTGCTTAGACATGTTTGGATATGGTTTGTATATTTAGCATGCCTCTAGATATGTTTTATGAAAAATATGTGCTTTTTCTACAGTAGTTTTGTCGGCCGAGTTTTGTCCTGTCTAAAACTCGACCGATGGGCACCAATGGGTGTTGCCAACAGCTGCGATCGGCCGAGTTGCCAATACACAGAACTCGACCGATTACACTGTGCACAGAATATAAAGTTGGCTTATTGGATGAGAATTTCCCTCTCAACTAGATTTTCTCAACCAATAGCCTTATTCTTTGGCACTCCTTTGGTACCTTTATATATGCATATTGCCATGTTCTAAATGCCTATCTTGCTTACAACTCTATCTATCTAATTGCTCTAAATTGGTATATCTATATCTTGCAATTTCTTGCTTTGAGTTGTTTTGCAGGTTTTGATGATGATCTCTTTGGATCTCTTGGTTGTGTCTTAAATTGCTTCCGTTGTGCTCTAACTTGCTACATCTATCTAGGTGTATATCTTGTTTTGATACAACCTTGAGGTTCTTAGGGGTAATCATCTTATGGTAAGGATGCATATCTAGTGAGTTATATCCTCTCATGCTTCTAAAATTGCATATCTCTTGGTTTGGATATATCCCTATATCTACTCATAGCTTGCTTTATCTTGTGTATCTCTTGCTATGATCTAGATCCTACTAGTAGTCCTAACTTGTGATATCATCTACTAGTAGTTCACATACATGTAGTTCTAACCTTGTTTATAATTGGAATATTTGCTCATCTATATGCTATGCTTGTATCTTGTCTCATATATGCTCAAGCTTGTTCCTTGAATTGCATATCTACTATCTTGAGTTGCTTGCATAACATTGTGATGCAGGGCACATAGAGCTACATTGTATGTAGAAATTGGAGTATTTTTAAATTTTATGCAGGTTTTGCTCCAATTTCAGTTTTTGCTGCAAGTATAGTGCTTTTTATGCAGAAACACCCTTCTGAGCAAGACTCATCGCTTTGCCATGAGCTCCGATGGTTTTTGGTAAAATTCCATCATCTTGAGGGTCAAAATTGCGATTTATTGTTTTTCTGCAGCACCCTATCTTGCACATTTTTGGGATGTTCAAGTATATGTTTTAACTTGCTTTTCTTTCTATGCTTGGACAAGACCCTATATGTGCTCTTCTACTCTCCTTATATAACTTTTGTTATCTTCTTTCTCTTAACAAGTGGTGTTTCTTAGTTTCTTCACACCCCCACCTTTTTGAAATGACAAAGGGGGAGAAAGATATGTCTTCTTTTAACAACATGGAGAAGGCATGTCTTACATGAAGCAAAGAAGCGTGTCCATGTAAAGGGGAGAAGGTAAATGGGAGAAGACATATATGTGTAGAACATATATGAGTAGAAGACATAGTTTCTATAAATGTTATGAAAGCTAACCATGCAGGAGAAATAGCATCAATTGAGGGGGAGTATGAGAACTCCATGCGCATCAATTGAGGGGGAGCATATGAGCTCAATCCTATTGAAACCCCTAGGTTTCTCCAAAGGTATGATTTTACGTACAAGCTTTCAATACATTTATGGAATGGTTTGTCATCTTCAAAAAGGGGGAGAATGTTGACTCAAGGTCAATTAGGTCAATGTTGACTCACGTCTAAATTGACTAAACCCTTGTTTTGATGATGACTAACCATTCCACATATTGGTGTCTAATGCTTCTACATTGAGTGATTTCAGATTAGGTTTAGACACACTCCAAATGCCCTAACTTGCGCATATCAAATTGGAGAAAAGACAAGTCAAAATAGCTACAAGTGTGCATTTTGGGATCTCTATGTATATGACCTTAGAATTGCTTTGTAATCACTTGTAATGATTGTATGACTTGTAATTAAGCTTAGAAAAATTATTGGGACACAAAAATCCATCGTTTGTACAGTTTATGAAAATTCCAAAATACCCATAACAGGGATTTTGTCGGCCGAATTCCAAACTCGGCCGATCCATATATTCTGGAATTTTCTGGGCAGTCGGCCGAGTTTCCAACTCAGCCGATCCCTGTTCGGTCGAGTTTCTATGGTGGGAAACTCGGCCGATCCACTGATCGGTCCAAGTTGAAAGTCGACCGATCGGCCGAGTTTCTCCAAGGAAACTCGGCCGACAGTCTATCTTTCAGACTTGTCTTTTAGTGGTTCGGCCGAATTACCTTTATGTAAACTCGGCCGATCAGACTGTACTGGAATGCAGAAAAAGCAAATCCAACCGTTGGAGACTTTGTTGGGACCCAAAATAGATCCGTTGCAACTTGTAAAACGGCTATTTTTCGTTCCTAAGTGTTCCCAAAGGCTAAGAGGCATCCCCAACTATAAATAGGACCCCTTGGGCTTCATTCCAAGGTTGAGCATTCATTGCAAACTCTTTGTGAGGTTCCTATTCTATAGTTGAGTGCTTCCTACAGCCTCCTCTCTCTCTCTAAGCTTAATCACTTGCTACATCCATTAGAGTGAGTAGGAAATCTGTAAGAGAGCTAGTCCTATTTGTATATCTTGTGAAGCTCTCACTTCCACCACCTCCCCATCTCTCATTTCCAATCATGAAGATGAAGGTTATCTCTCTTTGCCAAGAGAGGTGAAGAAGAACAAGGGAAGGAGTCCCTTGGTGAAGATCAAGGCCGAAGACTTGGAGCTAGAGTGGGTAAGCCCTTGGAGAAGGCAGAAGACTCAAGCTCAAGTGGGTAAGTCCTTGGTGGAAAGCTTCTCCGAGTGAAGGTGAAGTCAAAGGCGGAAGATCCAAGAAGAGTGGGTAATTCCTGCAAGGCCGAAGACTTGTGCAAGAGTGGGTAAGTCCTTGGAGAAGGCCGAAGACTCTTGCAAAGTGGGTAAGTCCTTGGTAAGGTTGAAGACTCTTTGTATTGGATAGGTAAGTCCTTTGTTGGTCATGTATTGTATGTCTTATTAAGTGAATATAAGAGTGCAATTGTTGGAAGTCCTAGAGGTTGACCTCTCTAGGCAAGTGGACTGACACACTTCTAGTTTGAAGTGTGGAACCACTCTAAATAGCTTGTCTAATTGGTGCATGTTCAATCTCTCTTATCCTTGCTATGCATGATTTAGTTGCACTCAAATTACCTATTTAGCAACCTTATCTTGTCATATAATTTGAAGGTTTAATGAATTTTGTTTAAGTGATTTCAGCTCTATTCACCCCCCCCCCTCTAGAGCACCTAAGTCACACATCTAGGATCCAACAAGTGGTATCAGAGCGGGTCTTCTCCAAGCATACTTCTACAAGTAGGAGAAGATGGGTGACTACCTAGGAGGGAGACTCTCTACCAGCCTTCCAATCTTCAATGGGAGCAACTTCCTCTATTGGAGAAGAAGACTTCAATTCTTCATCCAAGGATCAAGTCTCGAGATGTGGCAAATGGTGAACAGCCCATACATTCTACCAAAGACAACCATTGAAGAATGGGATGAAGCCACCTTGATGAAAGCTACCTTGAACGCTAGAGCCATGCACATCCTTTATGCCTCCATGACCCCCACCGAGTTCAACCGGATTTCCTCTTGTGAGACGGCCTATGAGGTATGGAGAAAGCTTTGCATCACTTATGAAGGGACGGATCAAGTGAAGGAAAGCAAAGTCTACATGCTCAAGGGGCTGATTGAAAACTTCAAGATGGGAAAGGAGGAAAGTATAGCCAACATGTACTCAAGGATCAACACCATTGTGAATGGTCTTGCTATTCTAGGTCATCCTATGTCTAGTGGAGAGATCAACTCAAAGATCCTTAGAACTCTTCCCAAGAGGTGGGAATCAAAGGTGACTTCCATTGAAGAAGCAAGGTCACTTAAGGACATCCCCATTGAAGAGCTCATTGGAAATCTACAAGCACATGAAGCCACACTTGACAAGAGGGAGCAAGTTGAAAGACAAGAGAAGAAAGAGCTAAAGAGAATGAAGAAGGCTGAAATGAAGGCTCAAATTGAAGCTATCATGGAACAAGTCTCTCCATCCTCTCTAGCTAAGGAAGATGCCATGTACTCCAAGGGTAAGCTCTACAAAGGCAAGTCCTCCTCCACCCGGTGCTTCACATGTGGAAAGAAGGGTCACTACAAGGAAGATTGCCCACAAGGTAAAAAGACCCATTCTCACAAGAAGAAGGAGAAATGGCACTCAAGCTCAAGTGGCTCCTCCAACTCAAGCTCAAGTGAAGATTCAAGTGAAGGATCAAGATCAAGCTCTAGTGATGAAGGAGAATGTCATTTTGCTCTTGTAGCATCAACAAGTGAAGACTCAAATGAGGTAAATCTAGACTCTTTAGATAAAGAATCCTTGATTGATCTCATTCATGATATTTGTGCATCTCTTAAGTCTTCTAAAAAGAAAAAGAAAAAGCTTGCTAAAATTGTTGATAATTTGCATATAGAACTAGATGATCTTGAATATGCAAATTCTTGCTTGCTTATTGATAAAAATGATTGTCTTAGCCAAGTAGACTCTCTTAAACTTGAAAATGCTAGTTTACTTGATAAGATTAAATTTCTAGAAGCTCAACCTCTCATGCCTAATTCTAATGAAGAACATACTTTAATTATTGATTCTCTCATGCATGACATTGATGTTCTTAAATCTGAAAACAAGGACAAAGATTTTGTTTTGCATGAATTAGAACTAGAAAATGCCTCCTTGCTTGCTAAAATCAATGGGCATGAATCTTGTTCTAGTTATACTAATAAAGAGAATGATGTTGCTGCTCTTCATATTGATAGAGATTCTTATTTAACTAAAGCTCTTTGCTTAGAAAATGATCTTTTGCATGCTAGAGATAATATCAATAATTTGTCTTCTACTATTGCCTCTCTTATGCATGATAATGATTGTTTGAGATCATCTTTGCAAAGATTCTTAGTTGGTAAGAAGAGTCTTAATGACATCCTACTCAATTCTACTAAACAAATTGGTAGACATGGTTTAGGATATGATAGTAGTCAAGGGAACAACAAAGATAAAGGACCTCCAATATTCCATGGAGAATCCTCTAGTTCCAAGACTATGGGCACATGCAACTATTGCAATGAATTTGGTCATTATGCTACTTGTTGTCCTTTTAGGAAAGCACCCAAGAGAAATAGGACTTGGGTTGCTAAACTAACCCCTCTGGACCCAAAAATATGATTGGGGACCATTTCATCTTTCTTCTTGTAGGTACTTGCAAATGGATTGACATGAGCCATTTAATTGCAAATTGACTTCTCAATCCACATGAAAGAAGAAAGGTGAGATGTGCAGAGGGTGACAACAAGTGGAAAAGAAATGGTAAGCATGAAGGTAATGTTTTTACTGCTTATAACCTGTTCTAACTTGTTTTTGTCAAGTTAGTATGCACTATACATATGGTTTTTGAGTCAAAAGTGGCATTTTGTGTTTCTCTTCACACTCTTGCTGCACTACTAACTTGCTTAGACATGTTTGGATATGGTTTGTATATTTAGCATGCCTCTAGATATGTTTTATGAAAAATATGTGCTTTTTCTACAGTAGTTTTGTCGGCCGAGTTTTGTCCTGTCTAAAACTCGACCGATGGGCACCAATGGGTGTTGCCAACAGCTGCGATCGGCCGAGTTGCCAATACACAGAACTCGACCGATTACACTGTGCACAGAATATAAAGTTGGCTTATTGGATGAGAATTTCCCTCTCAACTAGATTTTCTCAACCAATAGCCTTATTCTTTGGCACTCCTTTGGTACCTTTATATATGCATATTGCCATGTTCTAAATGCCTATCTTGCTTACAACTCTATCTATCTAATTGCTCTAAATTGGTATATCTATATCTTGCAATTTCTTGCTTTGAGTTGTTTTGCAGGTTTTGATGATGATCTCTTTGGATCTCTTGGTTGTGTCTTAAATTGCTTCCGTTGTGCTCTAACTTGCTACATCTATCTAGGTGTATATCTTGTTTTGATACAACCTTGAGGTTCTTAGGGGTAATCATCTTATGGTAAGGATGCATATCTAGTGAGTTATATCCTCTCATGCTTCTAAAATTGCATATCTCTTGGTTTGGATATATCCCTATATCTACTCATAGCTTGCTTTATCTTGTGTATCTCTTGCTATGATCTAGATCCTACTAGTAGTCCTAACTTGTGATATCATCTACTAGTAGTTCACATACATGTAGTTCTAACCTTGTTTATAATTGGAATATTTGCTCATCTATATGCTATGCTTGTATCTTGTCTCATATATGCTCAAGCTTGTTCCTTGAATTGCATATCTACTATCTTGAGTTGCTTGCATAACATTGTGATGCAGGGCACATAGAGCTACATTGTATGTAGAAATTGGAGTATTTTTAAATTTTATGCAGGTTTTGCTCCAATTTCAGTTTTTGCTGCAAGTATAGTGCTTTTTATGCAGAAACACCCTTCTGAGCAAGACTCATCGCTTTGCCATGAGCTCCGATGGTTTTTGGTAAAATTCCATCATCTTGAGGGTCAAAATTGCGATTTATTGTTTTTCTGCAGCACCCTATCTTGCACATTTTTGGGATGTTCAAGTATATGTTTTAACTTGCTTTTCTTTCTATGCTTGGACAAGACCCTATATGTGCTCTTCTACTCTCCTTATATAACTTTTGTTATCTTCTTTCTCTTAACAAGTGGTGTTTCTTAGTTTCTTCACACCCCCACCTTTTTGAAATGACAAAGGGGGAGAAAGATATGTCTTCTTTTAACAACATGGAGAAGGCATGTCTTACATGAAGCAAAGAAGCGTGTCCATGTAAAGGGGAGAAGGTAAATGGGAGAAGACATATATGTGTAGAACATATATGAGTAGAAGACATAGTTTCTATAAATGTTATGAAAGCTAACCATGCAGGAGAAATAGCATCAATTGAGGGGGAGTATGAGAACTCCATGCGCATCAATTGAGGGGGAGCATATGAGCTCAATCCTATTGAAACCCCTAGGTTTCTCCAAAGGTATGATTTTACGTACAAGCTTTCAATACATTTATGGAATGGTTTGTCATCTTCAAAAAGGGGGAGAATGTTGACTCAAGGTCAATTAGGTCAATGTTGACTCACGTCTAAATTGACTAAACCCTTGTTTTGATGATGACTAACCATTCCACATATTGGTGTCTAATGCTTCTACATTGAGTGATTTCAGATTAGGTTTAGACACACTCCAAATGCCCTAACTTGCGCATATCAAATTGGAGAAAAGACAAGTCAAAATAGCTACAAGTGTGCATTTTGGGATCTCTATGTATATGACCTTAGAATTGCTTTGTAATCACTTGTAATGATTGTATGACTTGTAATTAAGCTTAGAAAAATTATTGGGACACAAAAATCCATCGTTTGTACAGTTTATGAAAATTCCAAAATACCCATAACAGGGATTTTGTCGGCCGAATTCCAAACTCGGCCGATCCATATATTCTGGAATTTTCTGGGCAGTCGGCCGAGTTTCCAACTCAGCCGATCCCTGTTCGGTCGAGTTTCTATGGTGGGAAACTCGGCCGATCCACTGATCGGTCCAAGTTGAAAGTCGACCGATCGGCCGAGTTTCTCCAAGGAAACTCGGCCGACAGTCTATCTTTCAGACTTGTCTTTTAGTGGTTCGGCCGAATTACCTTTATGTAAACTCGGCCGATCAGACTGTACTGGAATGCAGAAAAAGCAAATCCAACCGTTGGAGACTTTGTTGGGACCCAAAATAGATCCGTTGCAACTTGTAAAACGGCTATTTTTCGTTCCTAAGTGTTCCCAAAGGCTAAGAGGCATCCCCAACTATAAATAGGACCCCTTGGGCTTCATTCCAAGGTTGAGCATTCATTGCAAACTCTTTGTGAGGTTCCTATTCTATAGTTGAGTGCTTCCTACAGCCTCCTCTCTCTCTCTAAGCTTAATCACTTGCTACATCCATTAGAGTGAGTAGGAAATCTGTAAGAGAGCTAGTCCTATTTGTATATCTTGTGAAGCTCTCACTTCCACCACCTCCCCATCTCTCATTTCCAATCATGAAGATGAAGGTTATCTCTCTTTGCCAAGAGAGGTGAAGAAGAACAAGGGAAGGAGTCCCTTGGTGAAGATCAAGGCCGAAGACTTGGAGCTAGAGTGGGTAAGCCCTTGGAGAAGGCAGAAGACTCAAGCTCAAGTGGGTAAGTCCTTGGTGGAAAGCTTCTCCGAGTGAAGGTGAAGTCAAAGGCGGAAGATCCAAGAAGAGTGGGTAATTCCTGCAAGGCCGAAGACTTGTGCAAGAGTGGGTAAGTCCTTGGAGAAGGCCGAAGACTCTTGCAAAGTGGGTAAGTCCTTGGTAAGGTTGAAGACTCTTTGTATTGGATAGGTAAGTCCTTTGTTGGTCATGTATTGTATGTCTTATTAAGTGAATATAAGAGTGCAATTGTTGGAAGTCCTAGAGGTTGACCTCTCTAGGCAAGTGGACTGACACACTTCTAGTTTGAAGTGTGGAACCACTCTAAATAGCTTGTCTAATTGGTGCATGTTCAATCTCTCTTATCCTTGCTATGCATGATTTAGTTGCACTCAAATTACCTATTTAGCAACCTTATCTTGTCATATAATTTGAAGGTTTAATGAATTTTGTTTAAGTGATTTCAGCTCTATTCACCCCCCCCCCTCTAGAGCACCTAAGTCACACATCTAGGATCCAACAAGTGGTATCAGAGCGGGTCTTCTCCAAGCATACTTCTACAAGTAGGAGAAGATGGGTGACTACCTAGGAGGGAGACTCTCTACCAGCCTTCCAATCTTCAATGGGAGCAACTTCCTCTATTGGAGAAGAAGACTTCAATTCTTCATCCAAGGATCAAGTCTCGAGATGTGGCAAATGGTGAACAGCCCATACATTCTACCAAAGACAACCATTGAAGAATGGGATGAAGCCACCTTGATGAAAGCTACCTTGAACGCTAGAGCCATGCACATCCTTTATGCCTCCATGACCCCCACCGAGTTCAACCGGATTTCCTCTTGTGAGACGGCCTATGAGGTATGGAGAAAGCTTTGCATCACTTATGAAGGGACGGATCAAGTGAAGGAAAGCAAAGTCTACATGCTCAAGGGGCTGATTGAAAACTTCAAGATGGGAAAGGAGGAAAGTATAGCCAACATGTACTCAAGGATCAACACCATTGTGAATGGTCTTGCTATTCTAGGTCATCCTATGTCTAGTGGAGAGATCAACTCAAAGATCCTTAGAACTCTTCCCAAGAGGTGGGAATCAAAGGTGACTTCCATTGAAGAAGCAAGGTCACTTAAGGACATCCCCATTGAAGAGCTCATTGGAAATCTACAAGCACATGAAGCCACACTTGACAAGAGGGAGCAAGTTGAAAGACAAGAGAAGAAAGAGCTAAAGAGAATGAAGAAGGCTGAAATGAAGGCTCAAATTGAAGCTATCATGGAACAAGTCTCTCCATCCTCTCTAGCTAAGGAAGATGCCATGTACTCCAAGGGTAAGCTCTACAAAGGCAAGTCCTCCTCCACCCGGTGCTTCACATGTGGAAAGAAGGGTCACTACAAGGAAGATTGCCCACAAGGTAAAAAGACCCATTCTCACAAGAAGAAGGAGAAATGGCACTCAAGCTCAAGTGGCTCCTCCAACTCAAGCTCAAGTGAAGATTCAAGTGAAGGATCAAGATCAAGCTCTAGTGATGAAGGAGAATGTCATTTTGCTCTTGTAGCATCAACAAGTGAAGACTCAAATGAGGTAAATCTAGACTCTTTAGATAAAGAATCCTTGATTGATCTCATTCATGATATTTGTGCATCTCTTAAGTCTTCTAAAAAGAAAAAGAAAAAGCTTGCTAAAATTGTTGATAATTTGCATATAGAACTAGATGATCTTGAATATGCAAATTCTTGCTTGCTTATTGATAAAAATGATTGTCTTAGCCAAGTAGACTCTCTTAAACTTGAAAATGCTAGTTTACTTGATAAGATTAAATTTCTAGAAGCTCAACCTCTCATGCCTAATTCTAATGAAGAACATACTTTAATTATTGATTCTCTCATGCATGACATTGATGTTCTTAAATCTGAAAACAAGGACAAAGATTTTGTTTTGCATGAATTAGAACTAGAAAATGCCTCCTTGCTTGCTAAAATCAATGGGCATGAATCTTGTTCTAGTTATACTAATAAAGAGAATGATGTTGCTGCTCTTCATATTGATAGAGATTCTTATTTAACTAAAGCTCTTTGCTTAGAAAATGATCTTTTGCATGCTAGAGATAATATCAATAATTTGTCTTCTACTATTGCCTCTCTTATGCATGATAATGATTGTTTGAGATCATCTTTGCAAAGATTCTTAGTTGGTAAGAAGAGTCTTAATGACATCCTACTCAATTCTACTAAACAAATTGGTAGACATGGTTTAGGATATGATAGTAGTCAAGGGAACAACAAAGATAAAGGACCTCCAATATTCCATGGAGAATCCTCTAGTTCCAAGACTATGGGCACATGCAACTATTGCAATGAATTTGGTCATTATGCTACTTGTTGTCCTTTTAGGAAAGCACCCAAGAGAAATAGGACTTGGGTTGCTAAACTAACCCCTCTGGACCCAAAAATATGATTGGGGACCATTTCATCTTTCTTCTTGTAGGTACTTGCAAATGGATTGACATGAGCCATTGAATTGCAAATTGACTTCTCAATCCACATGAAAGAAGAAAGGTGAGATGTGCAGAGGGTGACAACAAGTGGAAAAGAAATGGTAAGCATGAAGGTAATGTTTTTACTGCTTATAACCTGTTCTAACTTGTTTTTGTCAAGTTAGTATGCACTATACATATGGTTTTTGAGTCAAAAGTGGCATTTTGTGTTTCTCTTCACACTCTTGCTGCACTACTAACTTGCTTAGACATGTTTGGATATGGTTTGTATATTTAGCATGCCTCTAGATATGTTTTATGAAAAATATGTGCTTTTTCTACAGTAGTTTTGTCGGCCGAGTTTTGTCCTGTCTAAAACTCGACCGATGGGCACCAATGGGTGTTGCCAACAGCTGCGATCGGCCGAGTTGCCAATACACAGAACTCGACCGATTACACTGTGCACAGAATATAAAGTTGGCTTATTGGATGAGAATTTCCCTCTCAACTAGATTTTCTCAACCAATAGCCTTATTCTTTGGCACTCCTTTGGTACCTTTATATATGCATATTGCCATGTTCTAAATGCCTATCTTGCTTACAACTCTATCTATCTAATTGCTCTAAATTGGTATATCTATATCTTGCAATTTCTTGCTTTGAGTTGTTTTGCAGGTTTTGATGATGATCTCTTTGGATCTCTTGGTTGTGTCTTAAATTGCTTCCGTTGTGCTCTAACTTGCTACATCTATCTAGGTGTATATCTTGTTTTGATACAACCTTGAGGTTCTTAGGGGTAATCATCTTATGGTAAGGATGCATATCTAGTGAGTTATATCCTCTCATGCTTCTAAAATTGCATATCTCTTGGTTTGGATATATCCCTATATCTACTCATAGCTTGCTTTATCTTGTGTATCTCTTGCTATGATCTAGATCCTACTAGTAGTCCTAACTTGTGATATCATCTACTAGTAGTTCACATACATGTAGTTCTAACCTTGTTTATAATTGGAATATTTGCTCATCTATATGCTATGCTTGTATCTTGTCTCATATATGCTCAAGCCTGTTCCTTGAATTGCATATCTACTATCTTGAGTTGCTTGCATAACATTGTGATGCAGGGCACATAGAGCTACATTGTATGTAGAAATTGGAGTATTTTTAAATTTTATGCAGGTTTTGCTCCAATTTCAGTTTTTGCTGCAAGTATAGTGCTTTTTATGCAGAAACACCCTTCTGAGCAAGACTCATCGCTTTGCCATGAGCTCCGATGGTTTTTGGTAAAATTCCATCATCTTGAGGGTCAAAATTGCGATTTATTGTTTTTCTGCAGCACCCTATCTTGCACATTTTTGGGATGTTCAAGTATATGTTTTAACTTGCTTTTCTTTCTATGCTTGGACAAGACCCTATATGTGCTCTTCTACTCTCCTTATATAACTTTTGTTATCTTCTTTCTCTTAACAAGTGGTGTTTCTTAGTTTCTTCACACCCCCACCTTTTTGAAATGACAAAGGGGGAGAAAGATATGTCTTCTTTTAACAACATGGAGAAGGCATGTCTTACATGAAGCAAAGAAGCGTGTCCATGTAAAGGGGAGAAGGTAAATGGGAGAAGACATATATGTGTAGAACATATATGAGTAGAAGACATAGTTTCTATAAATGTTATGAAAGCTAACCATGCAGGAGAAATAGCATCAATTGAGGGGGAGTATGAGAACTCCATGCGCATCAATTGAGGGGGAGCATATGAGCTCAATCCTATTGAAACCCCTAGGTTTCTCCAAAGGTATGATTTTACGTACAAGCTTTCAATACATTTATGGAATGGTTTGTCATCTTCAAAAAGGGGGAGAATGTTGACTCAAGGTCAATTAGGTCAATGTTGACTCACGTCTAAATTGACTAAACCCTTGTTTTGATGATGACTAACCATTCCACATATTGGTGTCTAATGCTTCTACATTGAGTGATTTCAGATTAGGTTTAGACACACTCCAAATGCCCTAACTTGCGCATATCAAATTGGAGAAAAGACAAGTCAAAATAGCTACAAGTGTGCATTTTGGGATCTCTATGTATATGACCTTAGAATTGCTTTGTAATCACTTGTAATGATTGTATGACTTGTAATTAAGCTTAGAAAAATTATTGGGACACAAAAATCCATCGTTTGTACAGTTTATGAAAATTCCAAAATACCCATAACAGGGATTTTGTCGGCCGAATTCCAAACTCGGCCGATCCATATATTCTGGAATTTTCTGGGCAGTCGGCCGAGTTTCCAACTCAGCCGATCCCTGTTCGGTCGAGTTTCTATGGTGGGAAACTCGGCCGATCCACTGATCGGTCCAAGTTGAAAGTCGACCGATCGGCCGAGTTTCTCCAAGGAAACTCGGCCGACAGTCTATCTTTCAGACTTGTCTTTTAGTGGTTCGGCCGAATTACCTTTATGTAAACTCGGCCGATCAGACTGTACTGGAATGCAGAAAAAGCAAATCCAACCGTTGGAGACTTTGTTGGGACCCAAAATAGATCCGTTGCAACTTGTAAAACGGC
Organism: Alisma plantago-aquatica; assembly: GCA_963693085.1. Lineage (NCBI taxonomy): Eukaryota > Viridiplantae > Streptophyta > Magnoliopsida > Alismatales > Alismataceae > Alisma > Alisma plantago-aquatica. The sequence continues at coordinate 1,590,260,901 of OY856409.1, forward strand.
TATTTTTCGTTCCTAAGTGTTCCCAAAGGCTAAGAGGCATCCCCAACTATAAATAGGACCCCTTGGGCTTCATTCCAAGGTTGAGCATTCATTGCAAACTCTTTGTGAGGTTCCTATTCTATAGTTGAGTGCTTCCTACAGCCTCCTCTCTCTCTCTAAGCTTAATCACTTGCTACATCCATTAGAGTGAGTAGGAAATCTGTAAGAGAGCTAGTCCTATTTGTATATCTTGTGAAGCTCTCACTTCCACCACCTCCCCATCTCTCATTTCCAATCATGAAGATGAAGGTTATCTCTCTTTGCCAAGAGAGGTGAAGAAGAACAAGGGAAGGAGTCCCTTGGTGAAGATCAAGGCCGAAGACTTGGAGCTAGAGTGGGTAAGCCCTTGGAGAAGGCAGAAGACTCAAGCTCAAGTGGGTAAGTCCTTGGTGGAAAGCTTCTCCGAGTGAAGGTGAAGTCAAAGGCGGAAGATCCAAGAAGAGTGGGTAATTCCTGCAAGGCCGAAGACTTGTGCAAGAGTGGGTAAGTCCTTGGAGAAGGCCGAAGACTCTTGCAAAGTGGGTAAGTCCTTGGTAAGGTTGAAGACTCTTTGTATTGGATAGGTAAGTCCTTTGTTGGTCATGTATTGTATGTCTTATTAAGTGAATATAAGAGTGCAATTGTTGGAAGTCCTAGAGGTTGACCTCTCTAGGCAAGTGGACTGACACACTTCTAGTTTGAAGTGTGGAACCACTCTAAATAGCTTGTCTAATTGGTGCATGTTCAATCTCTCTTATCCTTGCTATGCATGATTTAGTTGCACTCAAATTACCTATTTAGCAACCTTATCTTGTCATATAATTTGAAGGTTTAATGAATTTTGTTTAAGTGATTTCAGCTCTATTCACCCCCCCCCCTCTAGAGCACCTAAGTCACACATCTAGGATCCAACAAGTGGTATCAGAGCGGGTCTTCTCCAAGCATACTTCTACAAGTAGGAGAAGATGGGTGACTACCTAGGAGGGAGACTCTCTACCAGCCTTCCAATCTTCAATGGGAGCAACTTCCTCTATTGGAGAAGAAGACTTCAATTCTTCATCCAAGGATCAAGTCTCGAGATGTGGCAAATGGTGAACAGCCCATACATTCTACCAAAGACAACCATTGAAGAATGGGATGAAGCCACCTTGATGAAAGCTACCTTGAACGCTAGAGCCATGCACATCCTTTATGCCTCCATGACCCCCACCGAGTTCAACCGGATTTCCTCTTGTGAGACGGCCTATGAGGTATGGAGAAAGCTTTGCATCACTTATGAAGGGACGGATCAAGTGAAGGAAAGCAAAGTCTACATGCTCAAGGGGCTGATTGAAAACTTCAAGATGGGAAAGGAGGAAAGTATAGCCAACATGTACTCAAGGATCAACACCATTGTGAATGGTCTTGCTATTCTAGGTCATCCTATGTCTAGTGGAGAGATCAACTCAAAGATCCTTAGAACTCTTCCCAAGAGGTGGGAATCAAAGGTGACTTCCATTGAAGAAGCAAGGTCACTTAAGGACATCCCCATTGAAGAGCTCATTGGAAATCTACAAGCACATGAAGCCACACTTGACAAGAGGGAGCAAGTTGAAAGACAAGAGAAGAAAGAGCTAAAGAGAATGAAGAAGGCTGAAATGAAGGCTCAAATTGAAGCTATCATGGAACAAGTCTCTCCATCCTCTCTAGCTAAGGAAGATGCCATGTACTCCAAGGGTAAGCTCTACAAAGGCAAGTCCTCCTCCACCCGGTGCTTCACATGTGGAAAGAAGGGTCACTACAAGGAAGATTGCCCACAAGGTAAAAAGACCCATTCTCACAAGAAGAAGGAGAAATGGCACTCAAGCTCAAGTGGCTCCTCCAACTCAAGCTCAAGTGAAGATTCAAGTGAAGGATCAAGATCAAGCTCTAGTGATGAAGGAGAATGTCATTTTGCTCTTGTAGCATCAACAAGTGAAGACTCAAATGAGGTAAATCTAGACTCTTTAGATAAAGAATCCTTGATTGATCTCATTCATGATATTTGTGCATCTCTTAAGTCTTCTAAAAAGAAAAAGAAAAAGCTTGCTAAAATTGTTGATAATTTGCATATAGAACTAGATGATCTTGAATATGCAAATTCTTGCTTGCTTATTGATAAAAATGATTGTCTTAGCCAAGTAGACTCTCTTAAACTTGAAAATGCTAGTTTACTTGATAAGATTAAATTTCTAGAAGCTCAACCTCTCATGCCTAATTCTAATGAAGAACATACTTTAATTATTGATTCTCTCATGCATGACATTGATGTTCTTAAATCTGAAAACAAGGACAAAGATTTTGTTTTGCATGAATTAGAACTAGAAAATGCCTCCTTGCTTGCTAAAATCAATGGGCATGAATCTTGTTCTAGTTATACTAATAAAGAGAATGATGTTGCTGCTCTTCATATTGATAGAGATTCTTATTTAACTAAAGCTCTTTGCTTAGAAAATGATCTTTTGCATGCTAGAGATAATATCAATAATTTGTCTTCTACTATTGCCTCTCTTATGCATGATAATGATTGTTTGAGATCATCTTTGCAAAGATTCTTAGTTGGTAAGAAGAGTCTTAATGACATCCTACTCAATTCTACTAAACAAATTGGTAGACATGGTTTAGGATATGATAGTAGTCAAGGGAACAACAAAGATAAAGGACCTCCAATATTCCATGGAGAATCCTCTAGTTCCAAGACTATGGGCACATGCAACTATTGCAATGAATTTGGTCATTATGCTACTTGTTGTCCTTTTAGGAAAGCACCCAAGAGAAATAGGACTTGGGTTGCTAAACTAACCCCTCTGGACCCAAAAATATGATTGGGGACCATTTCATCTTTCTTCTTGTAGGTACTTGCAAATGGATTGACATGAGCCATTGAATTGCAAATTGACTTCTCAATCCACATGAAAGAAGAAAGGTGAGATGTGCAGAGGGTGACAACAAGTGGAAAAGAAATGGTAAGCATGAAGGTAATGTTTTTACTGCTTATAACCTGTTCTAACTTGTTTTTGTCAAGTTAGTATGCACTATACATATGGTTTTTGAGTCAAAAGTGGCATTTTGTGTTTCTCTTCACACTCTTGCTGCACTACTAACTTGCTTAGACATGTTTGGATATGGTTTGTATATTTAGCATGCCTCTAGATATGTTTTATGAAAAATATGTGCTTTTTCTACAGTAGTTTTGTCGGCCGAGTTTTGTCCTGTCTAAAACTCGACCGATGGGCACCAATGGGTGTTGCCAACAGCTGCGATCGGCCGAGTTGCCAATACACAGAACTCGACCGATTACACTGTGCACAGAATATAAAGTTGGCTTATTGGATGAGAATTTCCCTCTCAACTAGATTTTCTCAACCAATAGCCTTATTCTTTGGCACTCCTTTGGTACCTTTATATATGCATATTGCCATGTTCTAAATGCCTATCTTGCTTACAACTCTATCTATCTAATTGCTCTAAATTGGTATATCTATATCTTGCAATTTCTTGCTTTGAGTTGTTTTGCAGGTTTTGATGATGATCTCTTTGGATCTCTTGGTTGTGTCTTAAATTGCTTCCGTTGTGCTCTAACTTGCTACATCTATCTAGGTGTATATCTTGTTTTGATACAACCTTGAGGTTCTTAGGGGTAATCATCTTATGGTAAGGATGCATATCTAGTGAGTTATATCCTCTCATGCTTCTAAAATTGCATATCTCTTGGTTTGGATATATCCCTATATCTACTCATAGCTTGCTTTATCTTGTGTATCTCTTGCTATGATCTAGATCCTACTAGTAGTCCTAACTTGTGATATCATCTACTAGTAGTTCACATACATGTAGTTCTAACCTTGTTTATAATTGGAATATTTGCTCATCTATATGCTATGCTTGTATCTTGTCTCATATATGCTCAAGCCTGTTCCTTGAATTGCATATCTACTATCTTGAGTTGCTTGCATAACATTGTGATGCAGGGCACATAGAGCTACATTGTATGTAGAAATTGGAGTATTTTTAAATTTTATGCAGGTTTTGCTCCAATTTCAGTTTTTGCTGCAAGTATAGTGCTTTTTATGCAGAAACACCCTTCTGAGCAAGACTCATCGCTTTGCCATGAGCTCCGATGGTTTTTGGTAAAATTCCATCATCTTGAGGGTCAAAATTGCGATTTATTGTTTTTCTGCAGCACCCTATCTTGCACATTTTTGGGATGTTCAAGTATATGTTTTAACTTGCTTTTCTTTCTATGCTTGGACAAGACCCTATATGTGCTCTTCTACTCTCCTTATATAACTTTTGTTATCTTCTTTCTCTTAACAAGTGGTGTTTCTTAGTTTCTTCACACCCCCACCTTTTTGAAATGACAAAGGGGGAGAAAGATATGTCTTCTTTTAACAACATGGAGAAGGCATGTCTTACATGAAGCAAAGAAGCGTGTCCATGTAAAGGGGAGAAGGTAAATGGGAGAAGACATATATGTGTAGAACATATATGAGTAGAAGACATAGTTTCTATAAATGTTATGAAAGCTAACCATGCAGGAGAAATAGCATCAATTGAGGGGGAGTATGAGAACTCCATGCGCATCAATTGAGGGGGAGCATATGAGCTCAATCCTATTGAAACCCCTAGGTTTCTCCAAAGGTATGATTTTACGTACAAGCTTTCAATACATTTATGGAATGGTTTGTCATCTTCAAAAAGGGGGAGAATGTTGACTCAAGGTCAATTAGGTCAATGTTGACTCACGTCTAAATTGACTAAACCCTTGTTTTGATGATGACTAACCATTCCACATATTGGTGTCTAATGCTTCTACATTGAGTGATTTCAGATTAGGTTTAGACACACTCCAAATGCCCTAACTTGCGCATATCAAATTGGAGAAAAGACAAGTCAAAATAGCTACAAGTGTGCATTTTGGGATCTCTATGTATATGACCTTAGAATTGCTTTGTAATCACTTGTAATGATTGTATGACTTGTAATTAAGCTTAGAAAAATTATTGGGACACAAAAATCCATCGTTTGTACAGTTTATGAAAATTCCAAAATACCCATAACAGGGATTTTGTCGGCCGAATTCCAAACTCGGCCGATCCATATATTCTGGAATTTTCTGGGCAGTCGGCCGAGTTTCCAACTCAGCCGATCCCTGTTCGGTCGAGTTTCTATGGTGGGAAACTCGGCCGATCCACTGATCGGTCCAAGTTGAAAGTCGACCGATCGGCCGAGTTTCTCCAAGGAAACTCGGCCGACAGTCTATCTTTCAGACTTGTCTTTTAGTGGTTCGGCCGAATTACCTTTATGTAAACTCGGCCGATCAGACTGTACTGGAATGCAGAAAAAGCAAATCCAACCGTTGGAGACTTTGTTGGGACCCAAAATAGATCCGTTGCAACTTGTAAAACGGCTATTTTTCGTTCCTAAGTGTTCCCAAAGGCTAAGAGGCATCCCCAACTATAAATAGGACCCCTTGGGCTTCATTCCAAGGTTGAGCATTCATTGCAAACTCTTTGTGAGGTTCCTATTCTATAGTTGAGTGCTTCCTACAGCCTCCTCTCTCTCTCTAAGCTTAATCACTTGCTACATCCATTAGAGTGAGTAGGAAATCTGTAAGAGAGCTAGTCCTATTTGTATATCTTGTGAAGCTCTCACTTCCACCACCTCCCCATCTCTCATTTCCAATCATGAAGATGAAGGTTATCTCTCTTTGCCAAGAGAGGTGAAGAAGAACAAGGGAAGGAGTCCCTTGGTGAAGATCAAGGCCGAAGACTTGGAGCTAGAGTGGGTAAGCCCTTGGAGAAGGCAGAAGACTCAAGCTCAAGTGGGTAAGTCCTTGGTGGAAAGCTTCTCCGAGTGAAGGTGAAGTCAAAGGCGGAAGATCCAAGAAGAGTGGGTAATTCCTGCAAGGCCGAAGACTTGTGCAAGAGTGGGTAAGTCCTTGGAGAAGGCCGAAGACTCTTGCAAAGTGGGTAAGTCCTTGGTAAGGTTGAAGACTCTTTGTATTGGATAGGTAAGTCCTTTGTTGGTCATGTATTGTATGTCTTATTAAGTGAATATAAGAGTGCAATTGTTGGAAGTCCTAGAGGTTGACCTCTCTAGGCAAGTGGACTGACACACTTCTAGTTTGAAGTGTGGAACCACTCTAAATAGCTTGTCTAATTGGTGCATGTTCAATCTCTCTTATCCTTGCTATGCATGATTTAGTTGCACTCAAATTACCTATTTAGAAACCTTATCTTGTCATATAATTTGAAGGTTTAATGAATTTTGTTTAAGTGCTTTCAGCTCTATTCACCCCCCCCTCTAGAGCACCTAAGTCACACATCTAGGATCCAACAAGTGGTATCAGAGCGGGTCTTCTCCAAGCATACTTCTACAAGTAGGAGAAGATGGGTGACTACCTAGGAGGGAGACTCTCTACCAGCCTTCCAATCTTCAATGGGAGCAACTTCCTCTATTGGAGAAGAAGACTTCAATTCTTCATCCAAGGATCAAGTCTCGAGATGTGGCAAATGGTGAACAGCCCATACATTCTACCAAAGACAACCATTGAAGAATGGGATGAAGCCACCTTGATGAAAGCTACCTTGAACGCTAGAGCCATGCACATCCTTTATGCCTCCATGACCCCCACCGAGTTCAACCGGATTTCCTCTTGTGAGACGGCCTATGAGGTATGGAGAAAGCTTTGCATCACTTATGAAGGGACGGATCAAGTGAAGGAAAGCAAAGTCTACATGCTCAAGGGGCTGATTGAAAACTTCAAGATGGGAAAGGAGGAAAGTATAGCCAACATGTACTCAAGGATCAACACCATTGTGAATGGTCTTGCTATTCTAGGTCATCCTATGTCTAGTGGAGAGATCAACTCAAAGATCCTTAGAACTCTTCCCAAGAGGTGGGAATCAAAGGTGACTTCCATTGAAGAAGCAAGGTCACTTAAGGACATCCCCATTGAAGAGCTCATTGGAAATCTACAAGCACATGAAGCCACACTTGACAAGAGGGAGCAAGTTGAAAGACAAGAGAAGAAAGAGCTAAAGAGAATGAAGAAGGCTGAAATGAAGGCTCAAATTGAAGCTATCATGGAACAAGTCTCTCCATCCTCTCTAGCTAAGGAAGATGCCATGTACTCCAAGGGTAAGCTCTACAAAGGCAAGTCCTCCTCCACCCGGTGCTTCACATGTGGAAAGAAGGGTCACTACAAGGAAGATTGCCCACAAGGTAAAAAGACCCATTCTCACAAGAAGAAGGAGAAATGGCACTCAAGCTCAAGTGGCTCCTCCAACTCAAGCTCAAGTGAAGATTCAAGTGAAGGATCAAGATCAAGCTCTAGTGATGAAGGAGAATGTCATTTTGCTCTTGTAGCATCAACAAGTGAAGACTCAAATGAGGTAAATCTAGACTCTTTAGATAAAGAATCCTTGATTGATCTCATTCATGATATTTGTGCATCTCTTAAGTCTTCTAAAAAGAAAAAGAAAAAGCTTGCTAAAATTGTTGATAATTTGCATATAGAACTAGATGATCTTGAATATGCAAATTCTTGCTTGCTTATTGATAAAAATGATTGTCTTAGCCAAGTAGACTCTCTTAAACTTGAAAATGCTAGTTTACTTGATAAGATTAAATTTCTAGAAGCTCAACCTCTCATGCCTAATTCTAATGAAGAACATACTTTAATTATTGATTCTCTCATGCATGACATTGATGTTCTTAAATCTGAAAACAAGGACAAAGATTTTGTTTTGCATGAATTAGAACTAGAAAATGCCTCCTTGCTTGCTAAAATCAATGGGCATGAATCTTGTTCTAGTTATACTAATAAAGAGAATGATGTTGCTGCTCTTCATATTGATAGAGATTCTTATTTAACTAAAGCTCTTTGCTTAGAAAATGATCTTTTGCATGCTAGAGATAATATCAATAATTTGTCTTCTACTATTGCCTCTCTTATGCATGATAATGATTGTTTGAGATCATCTTTGCAAAGATTCTTAGTTGGTAAGAAGAGTCTTAATGACATCCTACTCAATTCTACTAAACAAATTGGTAGACATGGTTTAGGATATGATAGTAGTCAAGGGAACAACAAAGATAAAGGACCTCCAATATTCCATGGAGAATCCTCTAGTTCCAAGACTATGGGCACATGCAACTATTGCAATGAATTTGGTCATTATGCTACTTGTTGTCCTTTTAGGAAAGCACCCAAGAGAAATAGGACTTGGGTTGCTAAACTAACCCCTCTGGACCCAAAAATATGATTGGGGACCATTTCATCTTTCTTCTTGTAGGTACTTGCAAATGGATTGACATGAGCCATTGAATTGCAAATTGACTTCTCAATCCACATGAAAGAAGAAAGGTGAGATGTGCAGAGGGTGACAACAAGTGGAAAAGAAATGGTAAGCATGAAGGTAATGTTTTTACTGCTTATAACCTGTTCTAACTTGTTTTTGTCAAGTTAGTATGCACTATACATATGGTTTTTGAGTCAAAAGTGGCATTTTGTGTTTCTCTTCACACTCTTGCTGCACTACTAACTTGCTTAGACATGTTTGGATATGGTTTGTATATTTAGCATGCCTCTAGATATGTTTTATGAAAAATATGTGCTTTTTCTACAGTAGTTTTGTCGGCCGAGTTTTGTCCTGTCTAAAACTCGACCGATGGGCACCAATGGGTGTTGCCAACAGCTGCGATCGGCCGAGTTGCCAATACACAGAACTCGACCGATTACACTGTGCACAGAATATAAAGTTGGCTTATTGGATGAGAATTTCCCTCTCAACTAGATTTTCTCAACCAATAGCCTTATTCTTTGGCACTCCTTTGGTACCTTTATATATGCATATTGCCATGTTCTAAATGCCTATCTTGCTTACAACTCTATCTATCTAATTGCTCTAAATTGGTATATCTATATCTTGCAATTTCTTGCTTTGAGTTGTTTTGCAGGTTTTGATGATGATCTCTTTGGATCTCTTGGTTGTGTCTTAAATTGCTTCCGTTGTGCTCTAACTTGCTACATCTATCTAGGTGTATATCTTGTTTTGATACAACCTTGAGGTTCTTAGGGGTAATCATCTTATGGTAAGGATGCATATCTAGTGAGTTATATCCTCTCATGCTTCTAAAATTGCATATCTCTTGGTTTGGATATATCCCTATATCTACTCATAGCTTGCTTTATCTTGTGTATCTCTTGCTATGATCTAGATCCTACTAGTAGTCCTAACTTGTGATATCATCTACTAGTAGTTCACATACATGTAGTTCTAACCTTGTTTATAATTGGAATATTTGCTCATCTATATGCTATGCTTGTATCTTGTCTCATATATGCTCAAGCATGTTCCTTGAATTGCATATCTACTATCTTGAGTTGCTTGCATAACATTGTGATGCAGGGCACATAGAGCTACATTGTATGTAGAAATTGGAGTATTTTTAAATTTTATGCAGGTTTTGCTCCAATTTCAGTTTTTGCTGCAAGTATAGTGCTTTTTATGCAGAAACACCCTTCTGAGCAAGACTCATTGCTTTGCCATGAGCTCCGATGGTTTTTGGTAAAATTCCATCATCTTGAGGGTCAAAATTGCGATTTATTGTTTTTCTGCAGCACCCTATCTTGCACATTTTTGGGATGTTCAAGTATATGTTTTAACTTGCTTTTCTTTCTATGCTTGGACAAGACCCTATATGTGCTCTTCTACTCTCCTTATATAACTTTTGTTATCTTCTTTCTCTTAACAAGTGGTGTTTCTTAGTTTCTTCACACCCCCACCTTTTTGAAATGACAAAGGGGGAGAAAGATATGTCTTCTTTTAACAACATGGAGAAGGCATGTCTTACATGAAGCAAAGAAGCGTGTCCATGTAAAGGGGAGAAGGTAAATGGGAGAAGACATATATGTGTAGAACATATATGAGTAGAAGACATAGTTTCTATAAATGTTATGAAAGCTAACCATGCAGGAGAAATAGCATCAATTGAGGGGGAGTATGAGAACTCCATGCGCATCAATTGAGGGGGAGCATATGAGCTCAATCCTATTGAAACCCCTAGGTTTCTCCAAAGGTATGATTTTACGTACAAGCTTTCAATACATTTATGGAATGGTTTGTCATCTTCAAAAAGGGGGAGAATGTTGACTCAAGGTCAATTAGGTCAATGTTGACTCACGTCTAAATTGACTAAACCCTTGTTTTGATGATGACTAACCATTCCACATATTGGTGTCTAATGCTTCTACATTGAGTGATTTCAGATTAGGTTTAGACACACTCCAAATGCCCTAACTTGCGCATATCAAATTGGAGAAAAGACAAGTCAAAATAGCTACAAGTGTGCATTTTGGGATCTCTATGTATATGACCTTAGAATTGCTTTGTAATCACTTGTAATGATTGTATGACTTGTAATTAAGCTTAGAAAAATTATTGGGACACAAAAATCCATCGTTTGTACAGTTTATGAAAATTCCAAAATACCCATAACAGGGATTTTGTCGGCCGAATTCCAAACTCGGCCGATCCATATATTCTGGAATTTTCTGGGCAGTCGGCCGAGTTTCCAACTCAGCCGATCCCTGTTCGGTCGAGTTTCTATGGTGGGAAACTCGGCCGATCCACTGATCGGTCCAAGTTGAAAGTCGACCGATCGGCCGAGTTTCTCCAAGGAAACTCGGCCGACAGTCTATCTTTCAGACTTGTCTTTTAGTGGTTCGGCCGAATTACCTTTATGTAAACTCGGCCGATCAGACTGTACTAGAATGCAGAAAAAGCAAATCCAACCGTTGGAGACTTTGTTGGGACCCAAAATAGATCCGTTGCAACTTGTAAAACGGCTATTTTTCGTTCCTAAGTGTTCCCAAAGGCTAAGAGGCATCCCCAACTATAAATAGGACCCCTTGGGCTTCATTCCAAGGTTGAGCATTCATTGCAAACTCTTTGTGAGGTTCCTATTCTATAGTTGAGTGCTTCCTACAGCCTCCTCTCTCTCTCTAAGCTTAATCACTTGCTACATCCATTAGAGTGAGTAGGAAATCTGTAAGAGAGCTAGTCCTATTTGTATATCTTGTGAAGCTCTCACTTCCACCACCTCCCCATCTCTCATTTCCAATCATGAAGATGAAGGTTATCTCTCTTTGCCAAGAGAGGTGAAGAAGAACAAGGGAAGGAGTCCCTTGGTGAAGATCAAGGCCGAAGACTTGGAGCTAGAGTGGGTAAGCCCTTGGAGAAGGCAGAAGACTCAAGCTCAAGTGGGTAAGTCCTTGGTGGAAAGCTTCTCCGAGTGAAGGTGAAGTCAAAGGCGGAAGATCCAAGAAGAGTGGGTAATTCCTGCAAGGCCGAAGACTTGTGCAAGAGTGGGTAAGTCCTTGGAGAAGGCCGAAGACTCTTGCAAAGTGGGTAAGTCCTTGGTAAGGTTGAAGACTCTTTGTATTGGATAGGTAAGTCCTTTGTTGGTCATGTATTGTATGTCTTATTAAGTGAATATAAGAGTGCAATTGTTGGAAGTCCTAGAGGTTGACCTCTCTAGGCAAGTGGACTGACACATTTCTAGTTTGAAGTGTGGAACCACTCTAAATAGCTTGTCTAATTGGTGCATGTTCAATCTCTCTTATCCTTGCTATGCATGATTTAGTTGCACTCAAATTACCTATTTAGCAACCTTATCTTGTCATATAATTTGAAGGTTTAATGAATTTTGTTTAAGTGATTTCAGCTCTATTCACCCCCCCCTCTAGAGCACCTAAGTCACACATCTAGGATCCAACAAGTGGTATCAGAGCGGGTCTTCTCCAAGCATACTTCTACAAGTAGGAGAAGATGGGTGACTACCTAGGAGGGAGACTCTCTACCATCCTTCCAATCTTCAATGGGAGCAACTTCCTCTATTGGAGAAGAAGACTTCAATTCTTCATCCAAGGATCAAGTCTCGAGATGTGGCAAATGGTGAACAGCCCATACATTCTACCAAAGACAACCATTGAAGAATGGGATGAAGCCACCTTGATGAAAGCTACCTTGAACGCTAGAGCCATGCACATCCTTTATGCCTCCATGACCCCCACCGAGTTCAACCGGATTTCCTCTTGTGAGACGGCCTATGAGGTATGGAGAAAGCTTTGCATCACTTATGAAGGGACGGATCAAGTGAAGGAAAGCAAAGTCTACATGCTCAAGGGGCTGATTGAAAACTTCAAGATGGGAAAGGAGGAAAGTATAGCCAACATGTACTCAAGGATCAACACCATTGTGAATGGTCTTGCTATTCTAGGTCATCCTATGTCTAGTGGAGAGATCAACTCAAAGATCCTTAGAACTCTTCCCAAGAGGTGGGAATCAAAGGTGACTTCCATTGAAGAAGCAAGGTCACTTAAGGACATCCCCATTGAAGAGCTCATTGGAAATCTACAAGCACATGAAGCCACACTTGACAAGAGGGAGCAAGTTGAAAGACAAGAGAAGAAAGAGCTAAAGAGAATGAAGAAGGCTGAAATGAAGGCTCAAATTGAAGCTATCATGGAACAAGTCTCTCCATCCTCTCTAGCTAAGGAAGATGCCATGTACTCCAAGGGTAAGCTCTACAAAGGCAAGTCCTCCTCCACCCGGTGCTTCACATGTGGAAAGAAGGGTCACTACAAGGAAGATTGCCCACAAGGTAAAAAGACCCATTCTCACAAGAAGAAGGAGAAATGGCACTCAAGCTCAAGTGGCTCCTCCAACTCAAGCTCAAGTGAAGATTCAAGTGAAGGATCAAGATCAAGCTCTAGTGATGAAGGAGAATGTCATTTTGCTCTTGTAGCATCAACAAGTGAAGACTCAAATGAGGTAAATCTAGACTCTTTAGATAAAGAATCCTTGATTGATCTCATTCATGATATTTGTGCATCTCTTAAGTCTTCTAAAAAGAAAAAGAAAAAGCTTGCTAAAATTGTTGATAATTTGCATATAGAACTAGATGATCTTGAATATGCAAATTCTTGCTTGCTTATTGATAAAAATGATTGTCTTAGCCAAGTAGACTCTCTTAAACTTGAAAATGCTAGTTTACTTGATAAGATTAAATTTCTAGAAGCTCAACCTCTCATGCCTAATTCTAATGAAGAACATACTTTAATTATTGATTCTCTCATGCATGACATTGATGTTCTTAAATCTGAAAACAAGGACAAAGATTTTGTTTTGCATGAATTAGAACTAGAAAATGCCTCCTTGCTTGCTAAAATCAATGGGCATGAATCTTGTTCTAGTTATACTAATAAAGAGAATGATGTTGCTGCTCTTCATATTGATAGAGATTCTTATTTAACTAAAGCTCTTTGCTTAGAAAATGATCTTTTGCATGCTAGAGATAATATCAATAATTTGTCTTCTACTATTGCCTCTCTTATGCATGATAATGATTGTTTGAGATCATCTTTGCAAAGATTCTTAGTTGGTAAGAAGAGTCTTAATGACATCCTACTCAATTCTACTAAACAAATTGGTAGACATGGTTTAGGATATGATAGTAGTCAAGGGAACAACAAAGATAAAGGACCTCCAATATTCCATGGAGAATCCTCTAGTTCCAAGACTATGGGCACATGCAACTATTGCAATGAATTTGGTCATTATGCTACTTGTTGTCCTTTTAGGAAAGCACCCAAGAGAAATAGGACTTGGGTTGCTAAACTAACCCCTCTGGACCCAAAAATATGATTGGGGACCATTTCATCTTTCTTCTTGTAGGTACTTGCAAATGGATTGACATGAGCCATTGAATTGCAAATTGACTTCTCAATCCACATGAAAGAAGAAAGGTGAGATGTGCAGAGGGTGACAACAAGTGGAAAAGAAATGGTAAGCATGAAGGTAATGTTTTTACTGCTTATAACCTGTTCTAACTTGTTTTTGTCAAGTTAGTATGCACTATACATATGGTTTTTGAGTCAAAAGTGGCATTTTGTGTTTCTCTTCACACTCTTGCTGCACTACTAACTTGCTTAGACATGTTTGGATATGGTTTGTATATTTAGCATGCCTCTAGATATGTTTTATGAAAAATATGTGCTTTTTCTACAGTAGTTTTGTCGGCCGAGTTTTGTCCTGTCTAAAACTCGACCGATGGGCACCAATGGGTGTTGCCAACAGCTGCGATCGGCCGAGTTGCCAATACACAGAACTCGACCGATTACACTGTGCACAGAATATAAAGTTGGCTTATTGGATGAGAATTTCCCTCTCAACTAGATTTTCTCAACCAATAGCCTTATTCTTTGGCACTCCTTTGGTACCTTTATATATGCATATTGCCATGTTCTAAATGCCTATCTTGCTTACAACTCTATCTATCTAATTGCTCTAAATTGGTATATCTATATCTTGCAATTTCTTGCTTTGAGTTGTTTTGCAGGTTTTGATGATGATCTCTTTGGATCTCTTGGTTGTGTCTTAAATTGCTTCCGTTGTGCTCTAACTTGCTACATCTATCTAGGTGTATATCTTGTTTTGATACAACCTTGAGGTTCTTAGGGGTAATCATCTTATGGTAAGGATGCATATCTAGTGAGTTATATCCTCTCATGCTTCTAAAATTGCATATCTCTTGGTTTGGATATATCCCTATATCTACTCATAGCTTGCTTTATCTTGTGTATCTCTTGCTATGATCTAGATCCTACTAGTAGTCCTAACTTGTGATATCATCTACTAGTAGTTCACATACATGTAGTTCTAACCTTGTTTATAATTGGAATATTTGCTCATCTATATGCTATGCTTGTATCTTGTCTCATATATGCTCAAGCATGTTCCTTGAATTGCATATCTACTATCTTGAGTTGCTTGCATAACATTGTGATGCAGGGCACATAGAGCTACATTGTATGTAGAAATTGGAGTATTTTTAAATTTTATGCAGGTTTTGCTCCAATTTCAGTTTTTGCTGCAAGTATAGTGTTTTTTATGCAGAAACACCCTTCTGAGCAAGACTCATCGCTTTGCCATGAGCTCCGATGGTTTTTGGTAAAATTCCATCATCTTGAGGGTCAAAATTGCGATTTATTGTTTTTCTGCAGCACCCTATCTTGCACATTTTTGGGATGTTCAAGTATATGTTTTAACTTGCTTTTCTTTCTATGCTTGGACAAGACCCTATATGTGCTCTTCTACTCTCCTTATATAACTTTTGTTATCTTCTTTCTCTTAACAAGTGGTGTTTCTTAGTTTCTTCACACCCCCACCTTTTTGAAATGACAAAGGGGGAGAAAGATATGTCTTCTTTTAACAACATGGAGAAGGCATGTCTTACATGAAGCAAAGAAGCGTGTCCATGTAAAGGGGAGAAGGTAAATGGGAGAAGACATATATGTGTAGAACATATATGAGTAGAAGACATAGTTTCTATAAATGTTATGAAAGCTAACCATGCAGGAGAAATAGCATCAATTGAGGGGGAGTATGAGAACTCCATGCGCATCAATTGAGGGGGAGCATATGAGCTCAATCCTATTGAAACCCCTAGGTTTCTCCAAAGGTATGATTTTACGTACAAGCTTTCAATACATTTATGGAATGGTTTGTCATCTTCAAAAAGGGGGAGAATGTTGACTCAAGGTCAATTAGGTCAATGTTGACTCACGTCTAAATTGACTAAACCCTTGTTTTGATGATGACTAACCATTCCACATATTGGTGTCTAATGCTTCTACATTGAGTGATTTCAGATTAGGTTTAGACACACTCCAAATGCCCTAACTTGCGCATATCAAATTGGAGAAAAGACAAGTCAAAATAGCTACAAGTGTGCATTTTGGGATCTCTATGTATATGACCTTAGAATTGCTTTGTAATCACTTGTAATGATTGTATGACTTGTAATTAAGCTTAGAAAAATTATTGGGACACAAAAATCCATCGTTTGTACAGTTTATGAAAATTCCAAAATACCCATAACAGGGATTTTGTCGGCCGAATTCCAAACTCGGCCGATCCATATATTCTGGAATTTTCTGGGCAGTCGGCCGAGTTTCCAACTCAGCCGATCCCTGTTCGGTCGAGTTTCTATGGTGGGAAACTCGGCCGATCCACTGATCGGTCCAAGTTGAAAGTCGACCGATCGGCCGAGTTTCTCCAAGGAAACTCGGCCGACAGTCTATCTTTCAGACTTGTCTTTTAGTGGTTCGGCCGAATTACCTTTATGTAAACTCGGCCGATCAGACTGTACTAGAATGCAGAAAAAGCAAATCCAACCGTTGGAGACTTTGTTGGGACCCAAAATAGATCCGTTGCAACTTGTAAAACGGCTATTTTTCGTTCCTAAGTGTTCCCAAAGGCTAAGAGGCATCCCCAACTATAAATAGGACCCCTTGGGCTTCATTCCAAGGTTGAGCATTCATTGCAAACTCTTTGTGAGGTTCCTATTCTATAGTTGAGTGCTTCCTACAGCCTCCTCTCTCTCTCTAAGCTTAATCACTTGCTACATCCATTAGAGTGAGTAGGAAATCTGTAAGAGAGCTAGTCCTATTTGTATATCTTGTGAAGCTCTCACTTCCACCACCTCCCCATCTCTCATTTCCAATCATGAAGATGAAGGTTATCTCTCTTTGCCAAGAGAGGTGAAGAAGAACAAGGGAAGGAGTCCCTTGGTGAAGATCAAGGCCGAAGACTTGGAGCTAGAGTGGGTAAGCCCTTGGAGAAGGCAGAAGACTCAAGCTCAAGTGGGTAAGTCCTTGGTGGAAAGCTTCTCCGAGTGAAGGTGAAGTCAAAGGCGGAAGATCCAAGAAGAGTGGGTAATTCCTGCAAGGCCGAAGACTTGTGCAAGAGTGGGTAAGTCCTTGGAGAAGGCCGAAGACTCTTGCAAAGTGGGTAAGTCCTTGGTAAGGTTGAAGACTCTTTGTATTGGATAGGTAAGTCCTTTGTTGGTCATGTATTGTATGTCTTATTAAGTGAATATAAGAGTGCAATTGTTGGAAGTCCTAGAGGTTGACCTCTCTAGGCAAGTGGACTGACACACTTCTAGTTTGAAGTGTGGAACCACTCTAAATAGCTTGTCTAATTGGTGCATGTTCAATCTCTCTTATCCTTGCTATGCATGATTTAGTTGCACTCAAATTACCTATTTAGCAACCTTATCTTGTCATATAATTTGAAGGTTTAATGAATTTTGTTTAAGTGATTTCAGCTCTATTCACCCCCCCCCCTCTAGAGCACCTAAGTCACACATCTAGGATCCAACAAGTGGTATCAGAGCGGGTCTTCTCCAAGCATACTTCTACAAGTAGGAGAAGATGGGTGACTACCTAGGAGGGAGACTCTCTACCAGCCTTCCAATCTTCAATGGGAGCAACTTCCTCTATTGGAGAAGAAGACTTCAATTCTTCATCCAAGGATCAAGTCTCGAGATGTGGTAAATGGTGAACAGCCCATACATTCTACCAAAGACAACCATTGAAGAATGGGATGAAGCCACCTTGATGAAAGCTACCTTGAACGCTAGAGCCATGCACATCCTTTATGCCTCCATGACCCCCACCGAGTTCAACCGGATTTCCTCTTGTGAGACGGCCTATGAGGTATGGAGAAAGCTTTGCATCACTTATGAAGGGACGGATCAAGTGAAGGAAAGCAAAGTCTACATGCTCAAGGGGCTGATTGAAAACTTCAAGATGGGAAAGGAGGAAAGTATAGCCAACATGTACTCAAGGATCAACACCATTGTGAATGGTCTTGCTATTCTAGGTCATCCTATGTCTAGTGGAGAGATCAACTCAAAGATCCTTAGAACTCTTCCCAAGAGGTGGGAATCAAAGGTGACTTCCATTGAAGAAGCAAGGTCACTTAAGGACATCCCCATTGAAGAGCTCATTGGAAATCTACAAGCACATGAAGCCACACTTGACAAGAGGGAGCAAGTTGAAAGACAAGAGAAGAAAGAGCTAAAGAGAATGAAGAAGGCTGAAATGAAGGCTCAAATTGAAGCTATCATGGAACAAGTCTCTCCATCCTCTCTAGCTAAGGAAGATGCCATGTACTCCAAGGGTAAGCTCTACAAAGGCAAGTCCTCCTCCACCCGGTGCTTCACATGTGGAAAGAAGGGTCACTACAAGGAAGATTGCCCACAAGGTAAAAAGACCCATTCTCACAAGAAGAAGGAGAAATGGCACTCAAGCTCAAGTGGCTCCTCCAACTCAAGCTCAAGTGAAGATTCAAGTGAAGGATCAAGATCAAGCTCTAGTGATGAAGGAGAATGTCATTTTGCTCTTGTAGCATCAACAAGTGAAGACTCAAATGAGGTAAATCTAGACTCTTTAGATAAAGAATCCTTGATTGATCTCATTCATGATATTTGTGCATCTCTTAAGTCTTCTAAAAAGAAAAAGAAAAAGCTTGCTAAAATTGTTGATAATTTGCATATAGAACTAGATGATCTTGAATATGCAAATTCTTGCTTGCTTATTGATAAAAATGATTGTCTTAGCCAAGTAGACTCTCTTAAACTTGAAAATGCTAGTTTACTTGATAAGATTAAATTTCTAGAAGCTCAACCTCTCATGCCTAATTCTAATGAAGAACATACTTTAATTATTGATTCTCTCATGCATGACATTGATGTTCTTAAATCTGAAAACAAGGACAAAGATTTTGTTTTGCATGAATTAGAACTAGAAAATGCCTCCTTGCTTGCTAAAATCAATGGGCATGAATCTTGTTCTAGTTATACTAATAAAGAGAATGATGTTGCTGCTCTTCATATTGATAGAGATTCTTATTTAACTAAAGCTCTTTGCTTAGAAAATGATCTTTTGCATGCTAGAGATAATATCAATAATTTGTCTTCTACTATTGCCTCTCTTATGCATGATAATGATTGTTTGAGATCATCTTTGCAAAGATTCTTAGTTGGTAAGAAGAGTCTTAATGACATCCTACTCAATTCTACTAAACAAATTGGTAGACATGGTTTAGGATATGATAGTAGTCAAGGGAACAACAAAGATAAAGGACCTCCAATATTCCATGGAGAATCCTCTAGTTCCAAGACTATGGGCACATGCAACTATTGCAATGAATTTGGTCATTATGCTACTTGTTGTCCTTTTAGGAAAGCACCCAAGAGAAATAGGACTTGGGTTGCTAAACTAACCCCTCTGGACCCAAAAATATGATTGGGGACCATTTCATCTTTCTTCTTGTAGGTACTTGCAAATGGATTGACATGAGCCATTGAATTGCAAATTGACTTCTCAATCCACATGAAAGAAGAAAGGTGAGATGTGCAGAGGGTGACAACAAGTGGAAAAGAAATGGTAAGCATGAAGGTAATGTTTTTACTGCTTATAACCTGTTCTAACTTGTTTTTGTCAAGTTAGTATGCACTATACATATGGTTTTTGAGTCAAAAGTGGCATTTTGTGTTTCTCTTCACACTCTTGCTGCACTACTAACTTGCTTAGACATGTTTGGATATGGTTTGTATATTTAGCATGCCTCTAGATATGTTTTATGAAAAATATGTGCTTTTTCTACAGTAGTTTTGTCGGCCGAGTTTTGTCCTGTCTAAAACTCGACCGATGGGCACCAATGGGTGTTGCCAACAGCTGCGATCGGCCGAGTTGCCAATACACAGAACTCGACCGATTACACTGTGCACAGAATATAAAGTTGGCTTATTGGATGAGAATTTCCCTCTCAACTAGATTTTCTCAACCAATAGCCTTATTCTTTGGCACTCCTTTGGTACCTTTATATATGCATATTGCCATGTTCTAAATGCCTATCTTGCTTACAACTCTATCTATCTAATTGCTCTAAATTGGTATATCTATATCTTGCAATTTCTTGCTTTGAGTTGTTTTGCAGGTTTTGATGATGATCTCTTTGGATCTCTTGGTTGTGTCTTAAATTGCTTCCGTTGTGCTCTAACTTGCTACATCTATCTAGGTGTATATCTTGTTTTGATACAACCTTGAGGTTCTTAGGGGTAATCATCTTATGGTAAGGATGCATATCTAGTGAGTTATATCCTCTCATGCTTCTAAAATTGCATATCTCTTGGTTTGGATATATCCCTATATCTACTCATAGCTTGCTTTATCTTGTGTATCTCTTGCTATGATCTAGATCCTACTAGTAGTCCTAACTTGTGATATCATCTACTAGTAGTTCACATACATGTAGTTCTAACCTTGTTTATAATTGGAATATTTGCTCATCTATATGCTATGCTTGTATCTTGTCTCATATATGCTCAAGCATGTTCCTTGAATTGCATATCTACTATCTTGAGTTGCTTGCATAACATTGTGATGCAGGGCACATAGAGCTACATTGTATGTAGAAATTGGAGTATTTTTAAATTTTATGCAGGTTTTGCTCCAATTTCAGTTTTTGCTGCAAGTATAGTGCTTTTTATGCAGAAACACCCTTCTGAGCAAGACTCATTGCTTTGCCATGAGCTCCGATGGTTTTTGGTAAAATTCCATCATCTTGAGGGTCAAAATTGCGATTTATTGTTTTTCTGCAGCACCCTATCTTGCACATTTTTGGGATGTTCAAGTATATGTTTTAACTTGCTTTTCTTTCTATGCTTGGACAAGACCCTATATGTGCTCTTCTACTCTCCTTATATAACTTTTGTTATCTTCTTTCTCTTAACAAGTGGTGTTTCTTAGTTTCTTCACACCCCCACCTTTTTGAAATGACAAAGGGGGAGAAAGATATGTCTTCTTTTAACAACATGGAGAAGGCATGTCTTACATGAAGCAAAGAAGCGTGTCCATGTAAAGGGGAGAAGGTAAATGGGAGAAGACATATATGTGTAGAACATATATGAGTAGAAGACATAGTTTCTATAAATGTTATGAAAGCTAACCATGCAGGAGAAATAGCATCAATTGAGGGGGAGTATGAGAACTCCATGCGCATCAATTGAGGGGGAGCATATGAGCTCAATCCTATTGAAACCCCTAGGTTTCTCCAAAGGTATGATTTTACGTACAAGCTTTCAATACATTTATGGAATGGTTTGTCATCTTCAAAAAGGGGGAGAATGTTGACTCAAGGTCAATTAGGTCAATGTTGACTCACGTCTAAATTGACTAAACCCTTGTTTTGATGATGACTAACCATTCCACATATTGGTGTCTAATGCTTCTACATTGAGTGATTTCAGATTAGGTTTAGACACACTCCAAATGCCCTAACTTGCGCATATCAAATTGGAGAAAAGACAAGTCAAAATAGCTACAAGTGTGCATTTTGGGATCTCTATGTATATGACCTTAGAATTGCTTTGTAATCACTTGTAATGATTGTATGACTTGTAATTAAGCTTAGAAAAATTATTGGGACACAAAAATCCATCGTTTGTACAGTTTATGAAAATTCCAAAATACCCATAACAGGGATTTTGTCGGCCGAATTCCAAACTCGGCCGATCCATATATTCTGGAATTTTCTGGGCAGTCGGCCGAGTTTCCAACTCAGCCGATCCCTGTTCGGTCGAGTTTCTATGGTGGGAAACTCGGCCGATCCACTGATCGGTCCAAGTTGAAAGTCGACCGATCGGCCGAGTTTCTCCAAGGAAACTCGGCCGACAGTCTATCTTTCAGACTTGTCTTTTAGTGGTTCGGCCGAATTACCTTTATGTAAACTCGGCCGATCAGACTGTACTAGAATGCAGAAAAAGCAAATCCAACCGTTGGAGACTTTGTTGGGACCCAAAATAGATCCGTTGCAACTTGTAAAACGGCTATTTTTCGTTCCTAAGTGTTCCCAAAGGCTAAGAGGCATCCCCAACTATAAATAGGACCCCTTGGGCTTCATTCCAAGGTTGAGCATTCATTGCAAACTCTTTGTGAGGTTCCTATTCTATAGTTGAGTGCTTCCTACAGCCTCCTCTCTCTCTCTAAGCTTAATCACTTGCTACATCCATTAGAGTGAGTAGGAAATCTGTAAGAGAGCTAGTCCTATTTGTATATCTTGTGAAGCTCTCACTTCCACCACCTCCCCATCTCTCATTTCCAATCATGAAGATGAAGGTTATCTCTCTTTGCCAAGAGAGGTGAAGAAGAACAAGGGAAGGAGTCCCTTGGTGAAGATCAAGGCCGAAGACTTGGAGCTAGAGTGGGTAAGCCCTTGGAGAAGGCAGAAGACTCAAGCTCAAGTGGGTAAGTCCTTGGTGGAAAGCTTCTCCGAGTGAAGGTGAAGTCAAAGGCGGAAGATCCAAGAAGAGTGGGTAATTCCTGCAAGGCCGAAGACTTGTGCAAGAGTGGGTAAGTCCTTGGAGAAGGCCGAAGACTCTTGCAAAGTGGGTAAGTCCTTGGTAAGGTTGAAGACTCTTTGTATTGGATAGGTAAGTCCTTTGTTGGTCATGTATTGTATGTCTTATTAAGTGAATATAAGAGTGCAATTGTTGGAAGTCCTAGAGGTTGACCTCTCTAGGCAAGTGGACTGACACACTTCTAGTTTGAAGTGTGGAACCACTCTAAATAGCTTGTCTAATTGGTGCATGTTCAATCTCTCTTATCCTTGCTATGCATGATTTAGTTGCACTCAAATTACCTATTTAGCAACCTTATCTTGTCATATAATTTGAAGGTTTAATGAATTTTGTTTAAGTGATTTCAGCTCTATTCACCCCCCCCCTCTAGAGCACCTAAGTCACACATCTAGGATCCAACAAGTGGTATCAGAGCGGGTCTTATCCAAGCATACTTCTACAAGTAGGAGAAGATGGGTGACTACCTAGGAGGGAGACTCTCTACCAGCCTTCCAATCTTCAATGGGAGCAACTTCCTCTATTGGAGAAGAAGACTTCAATTCTTCATCCAAGGATCAAGTCTCGAGATGTGGCAAATGGTGAACAGCCCATACATTCTACCAAAGACAACCATTGAAGAATGGGATGAAGCCACCTTGATGAAAGCTACCTTGAACGCTAGAGCCATGCACATCCTTTATGCCTCCATGACCCCCACCGAGTTCAACCGGATTTCCTCTTGTGAGACGGCCTATGAGGTATGGAGAAAGCTTTGCATCACTTATGAAGGGACGGATCAAGTGAAGGAAAGCAAAGTCTACATGCTCAAGGGGCTGATTGAAAACTTCAAGATGGGAAAGGAGGAAAGTATAGCCAACATGTACTCAAGGATCAACACCATTGTGAATGGTCTTGCTATTCTAGGTCATCCTATGTCTAGTGGAGAGATCAACTCAAAGATCCTTAGAACTCTTCCCAAGAGGTGGGAATCAAAGGTGACTTCCATTGAAGAAGCAAGGTCACTTAAGGACATCCCCATTGAAGAGCTCATTGGAAATCTACAAGCACATGAAGCCACACTTGACAAGAGGGAGCAAGTTGAAAGACAAGAGAAGAAAGAGCTAAAGAGAATGAAGAAGGCTGAAATGAAGGCTCAAATTGAAGCTATCATGGAACAAGTCTCTCCATCCTCTCTAGCTAAGGAAGATGCCATGTACTCCAAGGGTAAGCTCTACAAAGGCAAGTCCTCCTCCACCCGGTGCTTCACATGTGGAAAGAAGGGTCACTACAAGGAAGATTGCCCACAAGGTAAAAAGACCCATTCTCACAAGAAGAAGGAGAAATGGCACTCAAGCTCAAGTGGCTCCTCCAACTCAAGCTCAAGTGAAGATTCAAGTGAAGGATCAAGATCAAGCTCTAGTGATGAAGGAGAATGTCATTTTGCTCTTGTAGCATCAACAAGTGAAGACTCAAATGAGGTAAATCTAGACTCTTTAGATAAAGAATCCTTGATTGATCTCATTCATGATATTTGTGCATCTCTTAAGTCTTCTAAAAAGAAAAAGAAAAAGCTTGCTAAAATTGTTGATAATTTGCATATAGAACTAGATGATCTTGAATATGCAAATTCTTGCTTGCTTATTGATAAAAATGATTGTCTTAGCCAAGTAGACTCTCTTAAACTTGAAAATGCTAGTTTACTTGATAAGATTAAATTTCTAGAAGCTCAACCTCTCATGCCTAATTCTAATGAAGAACATACTTTAATTATTGATTCTCTCATGCATGACATTGATGTTCTTAAATCTGAAAACAAGGACAAAGATTTTGTTTTGCATGAATTAGAACTAGAAAATGCCTCCTTGCTTGCTAAAATCAATGGGCATGAATCTTGTTCTAGTTATACTAATAAAGAGAATGATGTTGCTGCTCTTCATATTGATAGAGATTCTTATTTAACTAAAGCTCTTTGCTTAGAAAATGATCTTTTGCATGCTAGAGATAATATCAATAATTTGTCTTCTACTATTGCCTCTCTTATGCATGATAATGATTGTTTGAGATCATCTTTGCAAAGATTCTTAGTTGGTAAGAAGAGTCTTAATGACATCCTACTCAATTCTACTAAACAAATTGGTAGACATGGTTTAGGATATGATAGTAGTCAAGGGAACAACAAAGATAAAGGACCTCCAATATTCCATGGAGAATCCTCTAGTTCCAAGACTATGGGCACATGCAACTATTGCAATGAATTTGGTCATTATGCTACTTGTTGTCCTTTTAGGAAAGCACCCAAGAGAAATAGGACTTGGGTTGCTAAACTAACCCCTCTGGACCCAAAAATATGATTGGGGACCATTTCATCTTTCTTCTTGTAGGTACTTGCAAATGGATTGACATGAGCCATTGAATTGCAAATTGACTTCTCAATCCACATGAAAGAAGAAAGGTGAGATGTGCAGAGGGTGACAACAAGTGGAAAAGAAATGGTAAGCATGAAGGTAATGTTTTTACTGCTTATAACCTGTTCTAACTTGTTTTTGTCAAGTTAGTATGCACTATACATATGGTTTTTGAGTCAAAAGTGGCATTTTGTGTTTCTCTTCACACTCTTGCTGCACTACTAACTTGCTTAGACATGTTTGGATATGGTTTGTATATTTAGCATGCCTCTAGATATGTTTTATGAAAAATATGTGCTTTTTCTACAGTAGTTTTGTCGGCCGAGTTTTGTCCTGTCTAAAACTCGACCGATGGGCACCAATGGGTGTTGCCAACAGCTGCGATCGGCCGAGTTGCCAATACACAGAACTCGACCGATTACACTGTGCACAGAATATAAAGTTGGCTTATTGGATGAGAATTTCCCTCTCAACTAGATTTTCTCAACCAATAGCCTTATTCTTTGGCACTCCTTTGGTACCTTTATATATGCATATTGCCATGTTCTAAATGCCTATCTTGCTTACAACTCTATCTATCTAATTGCTCTAAATTGGTATATCTATATCTTGCAATTTCTTGCTTTGAGTTGTTTTGCAGGTTTTGATGATGATCTCTTTGGATCTCTTGGTTGTGTCTTAAATTGCTTCCGTTGTGCTCTAACTTGCTACATCTATCTAGGTGTATATCTTGTTTTGATACAACCTTGAGGTTCTTAGGGGTAATCATCTTATGGTAAGGATGCATATCTAGTGAGTTATATCCTCTCATGCTTCTAAAATTGCATATCTCTTGGTTTGGATATATCCCTATATCTACTCATAGCTTGCTTTATCTTGTGTATCTCTTGCTATGATCTAGATCCTACTAGTAGTCCTAACTTGTGATATCATCTACTAGTAGTTCACATACATGTAGTTCTAACCTTGTTTATAATTGGAATATTTGCTCATCTATATGCTATGCTTGTATCTTGTCTCATATATGCTCAAGCATGTTCCTTGAATTGCATATCTACTATCTTGAGTTGCTTGCATAACATTGTGATGCAGGGCACATAGAGCTACATTGTATGTAGAAATTGGAGTATTTTTAAATTTTATGCAGGTTTTGCTCCAATTTCAGTTTTTGCTGCAAGTATAGTGCTTTTTATGCAGAAACACCCTTCTGAGCAAGACTCATTGCTTTGCCATGAGCTCCGATGGTTTTTGGTAAAATTCCATCATCTTGAGGGTCAAAATTGCGATTTATTGTTTTTCTGCAGCACCCTATCTTGCACATTTTTGGGATGTTCAAGTATATGTTTTAACTTGCTTTTCTTTCTATGCTTGGACAAGACCCTATATGTGCTCTTCTACTCTCCTTATATAACTTTTGTTATCTTCTTTCTCTTAACAAGTGGTGTTTCTTAGTTTCTTCACACCCCCACCTTTTTGAAATGACAAAGGGGGAGAAAGATATGTCTTCTTTTAACAACATGGAGAAGGCATGTCTTACATGAAGCAAAGAAGCGTGTCCATGTAAAGGGGAGAAGGTAAATGGGAGAAGACATATATGTGTAGAACATATATGAGTAGAAGACATAGTTTCTATAAATGTTATGAAAGCTAACCATGCAGGAGAAATAGCATCAATTGAGGGGGAGTATGAGAACTCCATGCGCATCAATTGAGGGGGAGCATATGAGCTCAATCCTATTGAAACCCCTAGGTTTCTCCAAAGGTATGATTTTACGTACAAGCTTTCAATACATTTATGGAATGGTTTGTCATCTTCAAAAAGGGGGAGAATGTTGACTCAAGGTCAATTAGGTCAATGTTGACTCACGTCTAAATTGACTAAACCCTTGTTTTGATGATGACTAACCATTCCACATATTGGTGTCTAATGCTTCTACATTGAGTGATTTCAGATTAGGTTTAGACACACTCCAAATGCCCTAACTTGCGCATATCAAATTGGAGAAAAGACAAGTCAAAATAGCTACAAGTGTGCATTTTGGGATCTCTATGTATATGACCTTAGAATTGCTTTGTAATCACTTGTAATGATTGTATGACTTGTAATTAAGCTTAGAAAAATTATTGGGACACAAAAATCCATCGTTTGTACAGTTTATGAAAATTCCAAAATACCCATAACAGGGATTTTGTCGGCCGAATTCCAAACTCGGCCGATCCATATATTCTGGAATTTTCTGGGCAGTCGGCCGAGTTTCCAACTCAGCCGATCCCTGTTCGGTCGAGTTTCTATGGTGGGAAACTCGGCCGATCCACTGATCGGTCCAAGTTGAAAGTCGACCGATCGGCCGAGTTTCTCCAAGGAAACTCGGCCGACAGTCTATCTTTCAGACTTGTCTTTTAGTGGTTCGGCCGAATTACCTTTATGTAAACTCGGCCGATCAGACTGTACTAGAATGCAGAAAAAGCAAATCCAACCGTTGGAGACTTTGTTGGGACCCAAAATAGATCCGTTGCAACTTGTAAAACGGCTATTTTTCGTTCCTAAGTGTTCCCAAAGGCTAAGAGGCATCCCCAACTATAAATAGGACCCCTTGGGCTTCATTCCAAGGTTGAGCATTCATTGCAAACTCTTTGTGAGGTTCCTATTCTATAGTTGAGTGCTTCCTACAGCCTCCTCTCTCTCTCTAAGCTTAATCACTTGCTACATCCATTAGAGTGAGTAGGAAATCTGTAAGAGAGCTAGTCCTATTTGTATATCTTGTGAAGCTCTCACTTCCACCACCTCCCCATCTCTCATTTCCAATCATGAAGATGAAGGTTATCTCTCTTTGCCAAGAGAGGTGAAGAAGAACAAGGGAAGGAGTCCCTTGGTGAAGATCAAGGCCGAAGACTTGGAGCTAGAGTGGGTAAGCCCTTGGAGAAGGCAGAAGACTCAAGCTCAAGTGGGTAAGTCCTTGGTGGAAAGCTTCTCCGAGTGAAGGTGAAGTCAAAGGCGGAAGATCCAAGAAGAGTGGGTAATTCCTGCAAGGCCGAAGACTTGTGCAAGAGTGGGTAAGTCCTTGGAGAAGGCCGAAGACTCTTGCAAAGTGGGTAAGTCCTTGGTAAGGTTGAAGACTCTTTGTATTGGATAGGTAAGTCCTTTGTTGGTCATGTATTGTATGTCTTATTAAGTGAATATAAGAGTGCAATTGTTGGAAGTCCTAGAGGTTGACCTCTCTAGGCAAGTGGACTGACACACTTCTAGTTTGAAGTGTGGAACCACTCTAAATAGCTTGTCTAATTGGTGCATGTTCAATCTCTCTTATCCTTGCTATGCATGATTTAGTTGCACTCAAATTACCTATTTAGCAACCTTATCTTGTCATATAATTTGAAGGTTTAATGAATTTTGTTTAAGTGATTTCAGCTCTATTCACCCCCCCCCTCTAGAGCACCTAAGTCACACATCTAGGATCCAACAAGTGGTATCAGAGCGGGTCTTATCCAAGCATACTTCTACAAGTAGGAGAAGATGGGTGACTACCTAGGAGGGAGACTCTCTACCAGCCTTCCAATCTTCAATGGGAGCAACTTCCTCTATTGGAGAAGAAGACTTCAATTCTTCATCCAAGGATCAAGTCTCGAGATGTGGCAAATGGTGAACAGCCCATACATTCTACCAAAGACAACCATTGAAGAATGGGATGAAGCCACCTTGATGAAAGCTACCTTGAACGCTAGAGCCATGCACATCCTTTATGCCTCCATGACCCCCACCGAGTTCAACCGGATTTCCTCTTGTGAGACGGCCTATGAGGTATGGAGAAAGCTTTGCATCACTTATGAAGGGACGGATCAAGTGAAGGAAAGCAAAGTCTACATGCTCAAGGGGCTGATTGAAAACTTCAAGATGGGAAAGGAGGAAAGTATAGCCAACATGTACTCAAGGATCAACACCATTGTGAATGGTCTTGCTATTCTAGGTCATCCTATGTCTAGTGGAGAGATCAACTCAAAGATCCTTAGAACTCTTCCCAAGAGGTGGGAATCAAAGGTGACTTCCATTGAAGAAGCAAGGTCACTTAAGGACATCCCCATTGAAGAGCTCATTGGAAATCTACAAGCACATGAAGCCACACTTGACAAGAGGGAGCAAGTTGAAAGACAAGAGAAGAAAGAGCTAAAGAGAATGAAGAAGGCTGAAATGAAGGCTCAAATTGAAGCTATCATGGAACAAGTCTCTCCATCCTCTCTAGCTAAGGAAGATGCCATGTACTCCAAGGGTAAGCTCTACAAAGGCAAGTCCTCCTCCACCCGGTGCTTCACATGTGGAAAGAAGGGTCACTACAAGGAAGATTGCCCACAAGGTAAAAAGACCCATTCTCACAAGAAGAAGGAGAAATGGCACTCAAGCTCAAGTGGCTCCTCCAACTCAAGCTCAAGTGAAGATTCAAGTGAAGGATCAAGATCAAGCTCTAGTGATGAAGGAGAATGTCATTTTGCTCTTGTAGCATCAACAAGTGAAGACTCAAATGAGGTAAATCTAGACTCTTTAGATAAAGAATCCTTGATTGATCTCATTCATGATATTTGTGCATCTCTTAAGTCTTCTAAAAAGAAAAAGAAAAAGCTTGCTAAAATTGTTGATAATTTGCATATAGAACTAGATGATCTTGAATATGCAAATTCTTGCTTGCTTATTGATAAAAATGATTGTCTTAGCCAAGTAGACTCTCTTAAACTTGAAAATGCTAGTTTACTTGATAAGATTAAATTTCTAGAAGCTCAACCTCTCATGCCTAATTCTAATGAAGAACATACTTTAATTATTGATTCTCTCATGCATGACATTGATGTTCTTAAATCTGAAAACAAGGACAAAGATTTTGTTTTGCATGAATTAGAACTAGAAAATGCCTCCTTGCTTGCTAAAATCAATGGGCATGAATCTTGTTCTAGTTATACTAATAAAGAGAATGATGTTGCTGCTCTTCATATTGATAGAGATTCTTATTTAACTAAAGCTCTTTGCTTAGAAAATGATCTTTTGCATGCTAGAGATAATATCAATAATTTGTCTTCTACTATTGCCTCTCTTATGCATGATAATGATTGTTTGAGATCATCTTTGCAAAGATTCTTAGTTGGTAAGAAGAGTCTTAATGACATCCTACTCAATTCTACTAAACAAATTGGTAGACATGGTTTAGGATATGATAGTAGTCAAGGGAACAACAAAGATAAAGGACCTCCAATATTCCATGGAGAATCCTCTAGTTCCAAGACTATGGGCACATGCAACTATTGCAATGAATTTGGTCATTATGCTACTTGTTGTCCTTTTAGGAAAGCACCCAAGAGAAATAGGACTTGGGTTGCTAAACTAACCCCTCTGGACCCAAAAATATGATTGGGGACCATTTCATCTTTCTTCTTGTAGGTACTTGCAAATGGATTGACATGAGCCATTGAATTGCAAATTGACTTCTCAATCCACATGAAAGAAGAAAGGTGAGATGTGCAGAGGGTGACAACAAGTGGAAAAGAAATGGTAAGCATGAAGGTAATGTTTTTACTGCTTATAACCTGTTCTAACTTGTTTTTGTCAAGTTAGTATGCACTATACATATGGTTTTTGAGTCAAAAGTGGCATTTTGTGTTTCTCTTCACACTCTTGCTGCACTACTAACTTGCTTAGACATGTTTGGATATGGTTTGTATATTTAGCATGCCTCTAGATATGTTTTATGAAAAATATGTGCTTTTTCTACAGTAGTTTTGTCGGCCGAGTTTTGTCCTGTCTAAAACTCGACCGATGGGCACCAATGGGTGTTGCCAACAGCTGCGATCGGCCGAGTTGCCAATACACAGAACTCGACCGATTACACTGTGCACAGAATATAAAGTTGGCTTATTGGATGAGAATTTCCCTCTCAACTAGATTTTCTCAACCAATAGCCTTATTCTTTGGCACTCCTTTGGTACCTTTATATATGCATATTGCCATGTTCTAAATGCCTATCTTGCTTACAACTCTATCTATCTAATTGCTCTAAATTGGTATATCTATATCTTGCAATTTCTTGCTTTGAGTTGTTTTGCAGGTTTTGATGATGATCTCTTTGGATCTCTTGGTTGTGTCTTAAATTGCTTCCGTTGTGCTCTAACTTGCTACATCTATCTAGGTGTATATCTTGTTTTGATACAACCTTGAGGTTCTTAGGGGTAATCATCTTATGGTAAGGATGCATATCTAGTGAGTTATATCCTCTCATGCTTCTAAAATTGCATATCTCTTGGTTTGGATATATCCCTATATCTACTCATAGCTTGCTTTATCTTGTGTATCTCTTGCTATGATCTAGATCCTACTAGTAGTCCTAACTTGTGATATCATCTACTAGTAGTTCACATACATGTAGTTCTAACCTTGTTTATAATTGGAATATTTGCTCATCTATATGCTATGCTTGTATCTTGTCTCATATATGCTCAAGCATGTTCCTTGAATTGCATATCTACTATCTTGAGTTGCTTGCATAACATTGTGATGCAGGGCACATAGAGCTACATTGTATGTAGAAATTGGAGTATTTTTAAATTTTATGCAGGTTTTGCTCCAATTTCAGTTTTTGCTGCAAGTATAGTGCTTTTTATGCAGAAACACCCTTCTGAGCAAGACTCATTGCTTTGCCATGAGCTCCGATGGTTTTTGGTAAAATTCCATCATCTTGAGGGTCAAAATTGCGATTTATTGTTTTTCTGCAGCACCCTATCTTGCACATTTTTGGGATGTTCAAGTATATGTTTTAACTTGCTTTTCTTTCTATGCTTGGACAAGACCCTATATGTGCTCTTCTACTCTCCTTATATAACTTTTGTTATCTTCTTTCTCTTAACAAGTGGTGTTTCTTAGTTTCTTCACACCCCCACCTTTTTGAAATGACAAAGGGGGAGAAAGATATGTCTTCTTTTAACAACATGGAGAAGGCATGTCTTACATGAAGCAAAGAAGCGTGTCCATGTAAAGGGGAGAAGGTAAATGGGAGAAGACATATATGTGTAGAACATATATGAGTAGAAGACATAGTTTCTATAAATGTTATGAAAGCTAACCATGCAGGAGAAATAGCATCAATTGAGGGGGAGTATGAGAACTCCATGCGCATCAATTGAGGGGGAGCATATGAGCTCAATCCTATTGAAACCCCTAGGTTTCTCCAAAGGTATGATTTTACGTACAAGCTTTCAATACATTTATGGAATGGTTTGTCATCTTCAAAAAGGGGGAGAATGTTGACTCAAGGTCAATTAGGTCAATGTTGACTCACGTCTAAATTGACTAAACCCTTGTTTTGATGATGACTAACCATTCCACATATTGGTGTCTAATGCTTCTACATTGAGTGATTTCAGATTAGGTTTAGACACACTCCAAATGCCCTAACTTGCGCATATCAAATTGGAGAAAAGACAAGTCAAAATAGCTACAAGTGTGCATTTTGGGATCTCTATGTATATGACCTTAGAATTGCTTTGTAATCACTTGTAATGATTGTATGACTTGTAATTAAGCTTAGAAAAATTATTGGGACACAAAAATCCATCGTTTGTACAGTTTATGAAAATTCCAAAATACCCATAACAGGGATTTTGTCGGCCGAATTCCAAACTCGGCCGATCCATATATTCTGGAATTTTCTGGGCAGTCGGCCGAGTTTCCAACTCAGCCGATCCCTGTTCGGTCGAGTTTCTATGGTGGGAAACTCGGCCGATCCACTGATCGGTCCAAGTTGAAAGTCGACCGATCGGCCGAGTTTCTCCAAGGAAACTCGGCCGACAGTCTATCTTTCAGACTTGTCTTTTAGTGGTTCGGCCGAATTACCTTTATGTAAACTCGGCCGATCAGACTGTACTAGAATGCAGAAAAAGCAAATCCAACCGTTGGAGACTTTGTTGGGACCCAAAATAGATCCGTTGCAACTTGTAAAACGGCTATTTTTCGTTCCTAAGTGTTCCCAAAGGCTAAGAGGCATCCCCAACTATAAATAGGACCCCTTGGGCTTCATTCCAAGGTTGAGCATTCATTGCAAACTCTTTGTGAGGTTCCTATTCTATAGTTGAGTGCTTCCTACAGCCTCCTCTCTCTCTCTAAGCTTAATCACTTGCTACATCCATTAGAGTGAGTAGGAAATCTGTAAGAGAGCTAGTCCTATTTGTATATCTTGTGAAGCTCTCACTTCCACCACCTCCCCATCTCTCATTTCCAATCATGAAGATGAAGGTTATCTCTCTTTGCCAAGAGAGGTGAAGAAGAACAAGGGAAGGAGTCCCTTGGTGAAGATCAAGGCCGAAGACTTGGAGCTAGAGTGGGTAAGCCCTTGGAGAAGGCAGAAGACTCAAGCTCAAGTGGGTAAGTCCTTGGTGGAAAGCTTCTCCGAGTGAAGGTGAAGTCAAAGGCGGAAGATCCAAGAAGAGTGGGTAATTCCTGCAAGGCCGAAGACTTGTGCAAGAGTGGGTAAGTCCTTGGAGAAGGCCGAAGACTCTTGCAAAGTGGGTAAGTCCTTGGTAAGGTTGAAGACTCTTTGTATTGGATAGGTAAGTCCTTTGTTGGTCATGTATTGTATGTCTTATTAAGTGAATATAAGAGTGCAATTGTTGGAAGTCCTAGAGGTTGACCTCTCTAGGCAAGTGGACTGACACACTTCTAGTTTGAAGTGTGGAACCACTCTAAATAGCTTGTCTAATTGGTGCATGTTCAATCTCTCTTATCCTTGCTATGCATGATTTAGTTGCACTCAAATTACCTATTTAGCAACCTTATCTTGTCATATAATTTGAAGGTTTAATGAATTTTGTTTAAGTGATTTCAGCTCTATTCACCCCCCCCCTCTAGAGCACCTAAGTCACACATCTAGGATCCAACAAGTGGTATCAGAGCGGGTCTTCTCCAAGCATACTTCTACAAGTAGGAGAAGATGGGTGACTACCTAGGAGGGAGACTCTCTACCAGCCTTCCAATCTTCAATGGGAGCAACTTCCTCTATTGGAGAAGAAGACTTCAATTCTTCATCCAAGGATCAAGTCTCGAGATGTGGTAAATGGTGAACAGCCCATACATTCTACCAAAGACAACCATTGAAGAATGGGATGAAGCCACCTTGATGAAAGCTACCTTGAACGCTAGAGCCATGCACATCCTTTATGCCTCCATGACCCCCACCGAGTTCAACCGGATTTCCTCTTGTGAGACGGCCTATGAGGTATGGAGAAAGCTTTGCATCACTTATGAAGGGACGGATCAAGTGAAGGAAAGCAAAGTCTACATGCTCAAGGGGCTGATTGAAAACTTCAAGATGGGAAAGGAGGAAAGTATAGCCAACATGTACTCAAGGATCAACACCATTGTGAATGGTCTTGCTATTCTAGGTCATCCTATGTCTAGTGGAGAGATCAACTCAAAGATCCTTAGAACTCTTCCCAAGAGGTGGGAATCAAAGGTGACTTCCATTGAAGAAGCAAGGTCACTTAAGGACATCCCCATTGAAGAGCTCATTGGAAATCTACAAGCACATGAAGCCACACTTGACAAGAGGGAGCAAGTTGAAAGACAAGAGAAGAAAGAGCTAAAGAGAATGAAGAAGGCTGAAATGAAGGCTCAAATTGAAGCTATCATGGAACAAGTCTCTCCATCCTCTCTAGCTAAGGAAGATGCCATGTACTCCAAGGGTAAGCTCTACAAAGGCAAGTCCTCCTCCACCCGGTGCTTCACATGTGGAAAGAAGGGTCACTACAAGGAAGATTGCCCACAAGGTAAAAAGACCCATTCTCACAAGAAGAAGGAGAAATGGCACTCAAGCTCAAGTGGCTCCTCCAACTCAAGCTCAAGTGAAGATTCAAGTGAAGGATCAAGATCAAGCTCTAGTGATGAAGGAGAATGTCATTTTGCTCTTGTAGCATCAACAAGTGAAGACTCAAATGAGGTAAATCTAGACTCTTTAGATAAAGAATCCTTGATTGATCTCATTCATGATATTTGTGCATCTCTTAAGTCTTCTAAAAAGAAAAAGAAAAAGCTTGCTAAAATTGTTGATAATTTGCATATAGAACTAGATGATCTTGAATATGCAAATTCTTGCTTGCTTATTGATAAAAATGATTGTCTTAGCCAAGTAGACTCTCTTAAACTTGAAAATGCTAGTTTACTTGATAAGATTAAATTTCTAGAAGCTCAACCTCTCATGCCTAATTCTAATGAAGAACATACTTTAATTATTGATTCTCTCATGCATGACATTGATGTTCTTAAATCTGAAAACAAGGACAAAGATTTTGTTTTGCATGAATTAGAACTAGAAAATGCCTCCTTGCTTGCTAAAATCAATGGGCATGAATCTTGTTCTAGTTATACTAATAAAGAGAATGATGTTGCTGCTCTTCATATTGATAGAGATTCTTATTTAACTAAAGCTCTTTGCTTAGAAAATGATCTTTTGCATGCTAGAGATAATATCAATAATTTGTCTTCTACTATTGCCTCTCTTATGCATGATAATGATTGTTTGAGATCATCTTTGCAAAGATTCTTAGTTGGTAAGAAGAGTCTTAATGACATCCTACTCAATTCTACTAAACAAATTGGTAGACATGGTTTAGGATATGATAGTAGTCAAGGGAACAACAAAGATAAAGGACCTCCAATATTCCATGGAGAATCCTCTAGTTCCAAGACTATGGGCACATGCAACTATTGCAATGAATTTGGTCATTATGCTACTTGTTGTCCTTTTAGGAAAGCACCCAAGAGAAATAGGACTTGGGTTGCTAAACTAACCCCTCTGGACCCAAAAATATGATTGGGGACCATTTCATCTTTCTTCTTGTAGGTACTTGCAAATGGATTGACATGAGCCATTGAATTGCAAATTGACTTCTCAATCCACATGAAAGAAGAAAGGTGAGATGTGCAGAGGGTGACAACAAGTGGAAAAGAAATGGTAAGCATGAAGGTAATGTTTTTACTGCTTATAACCTGTTCTAACTTGTTTTTGTCAAGTTAGTATGCACTATACATATGGTTTTTGAGTCAAAAGTGGCATTTTGTGTTTCTCTTCACACTCTTGCTGCACTACTAACTTGCTTAGACATGTTTGGATATGGTTTGTATATTTAGCATGCCTCTAGATATGTTTTATGAAAAATATGTGCTTTTTCTACAGTAGTTTTGTCGGCCGAGTTTTGTCCTGTCTAAAACTCGACCGATGGGCACCAATGGGTGTTGCCAACAGCTGCGATCGGCCGAGTTGCCAATACACAGAACTCGACCGATTACACTGTGCACAGAATATAAAGTTGGCTTATTGGATGAGAATTTCCCTCTCAACTAGATTTTCTCAACCAATAGCCTTATTCTTTGGCACTCCTTTGGTACCTTTATATATGCATATTGCCATGTTCTAAATGCCTATCTTGCTTACAACTCTATCTATCTAATTGCTCTAAATTGGTATATCTATATCTTGCAATTTCTTGCTTTGAGTTGTTTTGCAGGTTTTGATGATGATCTCTTTGGATCTCTTGGTTGTGTCTTAAATTGCTTCCGTTGTGCTCTAACTTGCTACATCTATCTAGGTGTATATCTTGTTTTGATACAACCTTGAGGTTCTTAGGGGTAATCATCTTATGGTAAGGATGCATATCTAGTGAGTTATATCCTCTCATGCTTCTAAAATTGCATATCTCTTGGTTTGGATATATCCCTATATCTACTCATAGCTTGCTTTATCTTGTGTATCTCTTGCTATGATCTAGATCCTACTAGTAGTCCTAACTTGTGATATCATCTACTAGTAGTTCACATACATGTAGTTCTAACCTTGTTTATAATTGGAATATTTGCTCATCTATATGCTATGCTTGTATCTTGTCTCATATATGCTCAAGCATGTTCCTTGAATTGCATATCTACTATCTTGAGTTGCTTGCATAACATTGTGATGCAGGGCACATAGAGCTACATTGTATGTAGAAATTGGAGTATTTTTAAATTTTATGCAGGTTTTGCTCCAATTTCAGTTTTTGCTGCAAGTATAGTGCTTTTTATGCAGAAACACCCTTCTGAGCAAGACTCATTGCTTTGCCATGAGCTCCGATGGTTTTTGGTAAAATTCCATCATCTTGAGGGTCAAAATTGCGATTTATTGTTTTTCTGCAGCACCCTATCTTGCACATTTTTGGGATGTTCAAGTATATGTTTTAACTTGCTTTTCTTTCTATGCTTGGACAAGACCCTATATGTGCTCTTCTACTCTCCTTATATAACTTTTGTTATCTTCTTTCTCTTAACAAGTGGTGTTTCTTAGTTTCTTCACACCCCCACCTTTTTGAAATGACAAAGGGGGAGAAAGATATGTCTTCTTTTAACAACATGGAGAAGGCATGTCTTACATGAAGCAAAGAAGCGTGTCCATGTAAAGGGGAGAAGGTAAATGGGAGAAGACATATATGTGTAGAACATATATGAGTAGAAGACATAGTTTCTATAAATGTTATGAAAGCTAACCATGCAGGAGAAATAGCATCAATTGAGGGGGAGTATGAGAACTCCATGCGCATCAATTGAGGGGGAGCATATGAGCTCAATCCTATTGAAACCCCTAGGTTTCTCCAAAGGTATGATTTTACGTACAAGCTTTCAATACATTTATGGAATGGTTTGTCATCTTCAAAAAGGGGGAGAATGTTGACTCAAGGTCAATTAGGTCAATGTTGACTCACGTCTAAATTGACTAAACCCTTGTTTTGATGATGACTAACCATTCCACATATTGGTGTCTAATGCTTCTACATTGAGTGATTTCAGATTAGGTTTAGACACACTCCAAATGCCCTAACTTGCGCATATCAAATTGGAGAAAAGACAAGTCAAAATAGCTACAAGTGTGCATTTTGGGATCTCTATGTATATGACCTTAGAATTGCTTTGTAATCACTTGTAATGATTGTATGACTTGTAATTAAGCTTAGAAAAATTATTGGGACACAAAAATCCATCGTTTGTACAGTTTATGAAAATTCCAAAATACCCATAACAGGGATTTTGTCGGCCGAATTCCAAACTCGGCCGATCCATATATTCTGGAATTTTCTGGGCAGTCGGCCGAGTTTCCAACTCAGCCGATCCCTGTTCGGTCGAGTTTCTATGGTGGGAAACTCGGCCGATCCACTGATCGGTCCAAGTTGAAAGTCGACCGATCGGCCGAGTTTCTCCAAGGAAACTCGGCCGACAGTCTATCTTTCAGACTTGTCTTTTAGTGGTTCGGCCGAATTACCTTTATGTAAACTCGGCCGATCAGACTGTACTAGAATGCAGAAAAAGCAAATCCAACCGTTGGAGACTTTGTTGGGACCCAAAATAGATCCGTTGCAACTTGTAAAACGGCTATTTTTCGTTCCTAAGTGTTCCCAAAGGCTAAGAGGCATCCCCAACTATAAATAGGACCCCTTGGGCTTCATTCCAAGGTTGAGCATTCA
Source organism: Alisma plantago-aquatica (assembly GCA_963693085.1). NCBI lineage: Eukaryota > Viridiplantae > Streptophyta > Magnoliopsida > Alismatales > Alismataceae > Alisma > Alisma plantago-aquatica. The sequence continues at coordinate 1,590,299,114 of OY856409.1, forward strand.
TTGCAAACTCTTTGTGAGGTTCCTATTCTATAGTTGAGTGCTTCCTACAGCCTCCTCTCTCTCTCTAAGCTTAATCACTTGCTACATCCATTAGAGTGAGTAGGAAATCTGTAAGAGAGCTAGTCCTATTTGTATATCTTGTGAAGCTCTCACTTCCACCACCTCCCCATCTCTCATTTCCAATCATGAAGATGAAGGTTATCTCTCTTTGCCAAGAGAGGTGAAGAAGAACAAGGGAAGGAGTCCCTTGGTGAAGATCAAGGCCGAAGACTTGGAGCTAGAGTGGGTAAGCCCTTGGAGAAGGCAGAAGACTCAAGCTCAAGTGGGTAAGTCCTTGGTGGAAAGCTTCTCCGAGTGAAGGTGAAGTCAAAGGCGGAAGATCCAAGAAGAGTGGGTAATTCCTGCAAGGCCGAAGACTTGTGCAAGAGTGGGTAAGTCCTTGGAGAAGGCCGAAGACTCTTGCAAAGTGGGTAAGTCCTTGGTAAGGTTGAAGACTCTTTGTATTGGATAGGTAAGTCCTTTGTTGGTCATGTATTGTATGTCTTATTAAGTGAATATAAGAGTGCAATTGTTGGAAGTCCTAGAGGTTGACCTCTCTAGGCAAGTGGACTGACACACTTCTAGTTTGAAGTGTGGAACCACTCTAAATAGCTTGTCTAATTGGTGCATGTTCAATCTCTCTTATCCTTGCTATGCATGATTTAGTTGCACTCAAATTACCTATTTAGCAACCTTATCTTGTCATATAATTTGAAGGTTTAATGAATTTTGTTTAAGTGATTTCAGCTCTATTCACCCCCCCCCTCTAGAGCACCTAAGTCACACATCTAGGATCCAACAAGTGGTATCAGAGCGGGTCTTATCCAAGCATACTTCTACAAGTAGGAGAAGATGGGTGACTACCTAGGAGGGAGACTCTCTACCAGCCTTCCAATCTTCAATGGGAGCAACTTCCTCTATTGGAGAAGAAGACTTCAATTCTTCATCCAAGGATCAAGTCTCGAGATGTGGCAAATGGTGAACAGCCCATACATTCTACCAAAGACAACCATTGAAGAATGGGATGAAGCCACCTTGATGAAAGCTACCTTGAACGCTAGAGCCATGCACATCCTTTATGCCTCCATGACCCCCACCGAGTTCAACCGGATTTCCTCTTGTGAGACGGCCTATGAGGTATGGAGAAAGCTTTGCATCACTTATGAAGGGACGGATCAAGTGAAGGAAAGCAAAGTCTACATGCTCAAGGGGCTGATTGAAAACTTCAAGATGGGAAAGGAGGAAAGTATAGCCAACATGTACTCAAGGATCAACACCATTGTGAATGGTCTTGCTATTCTAGGTCATCCTATGTCTAGTGGAGAGATCAACTCAAAGATCCTTAGAACTCTTCCCAAGAGGTGGGAATCAAAGGTGACTTCCATTGAAGAAGCAAGGTCACTTAAGGACATCCCCATTGAAGAGCTCATTGGAAATCTACAAGCACATGAAGCCACACTTGACAAGAGGGAGCAAGTTGAAAGACAAGAGAAGAAAGAGCTAAAGAGAATGAAGAAGGCTGAAATGAAGGCTCAAATTGAAGCTATCATGGAACAAGTCTCTCCATCCTCTCTAGCTAAGGAAGATGCCATGTACTCCAAGGGTAAGCTCTACAAAGGCAAGTCCTCCTCCACCCGGTGCTTCACATGTGGAAAGAAGGGTCACTACAAGGAAGATTGCCCACAAGGTAAAAAGACCCATTCTCACAAGAAGAAGGAGAAATGGCACTCAAGCTCAAGTGGCTCCTCCAACTCAAGCTCAAGTGAAGATTCAAGTGAAGGATCAAGATCAAGCTCTAGTGATGAAGGAGAATGTCATTTTGCTCTTGTAGCATCAACAAGTGAAGACTCAAATGAGGTAAATCTAGACTCTTTAGATAAAGAATCCTTGATTGATCTCATTCATGATATTTGTGCATCTCTTAAGTCTTCTAAAAAGAAAAAGAAAAAGCTTGCTAAAATTGTTGATAATTTGCATATAGAACTAGATGATCTTGAATATGCAAATTCTTGCTTGCTTATTGATAAAAATGATTGTCTTAGCCAAGTAGACTCTCTTAAACTTGAAAATGCTAGTTTACTTGATAAGATTAAATTTCTAGAAGCTCAACCTCTCATGCCTAATTCTAATGAAGAACATACTTTAATTATTGATTCTCTCATGCATGACATTGATGTTCTTAAATCTGAAAACAAGGACAAAGATTTTGTTTTGCATGAATTAGAACTAGAAAATGCCTCCTTGCTTGCTAAAATCAATGGGCATGAATCTTGTTCTAGTTATACTAATAAAGAGAATGATGTTGCTGCTCTTCATATTGATAGAGATTCTTATTTAACTAAAGCTCTTTGCTTAGAAAATGATCTTTTGCATGCTAGAGATAATATCAATAATTTGTCTTCTACTATTGCCTCTCTTATGCATGATAATGATTGTTTGAGATCATCTTTGCAAAGATTCTTAGTTGGTAAGAAGAGTCTTAATGACATCCTACTCAATTCTACTAAACAAATTGGTAGACATGGTTTAGGATATGATAGTAGTCAAGGGAACAACAAAGATAAAGGACCTCCAATATTCCATGGAGAATCCTCTAGTTCCAAGACTATGGGCACATGCAACTATTGCAATGAATTTGGTCATTATGCTACTTGTTGTCCTTTTAGGAAAGCACCCAAGAGAAATAGGACTTGGGTTGCTAAACTAACCCCTCTGGACCCAAAAATATGATTGGGGACCATTTCATCTTTCTTCTTGTAGGTACTTGCAAATGGATTGACATGAGCCATTGAATTGCAAATTGACTTCTCAATCCACATGAAAGAAGAAAGGTGAGATGTGCAGAGGGTGACAACAAGTGGAAAAGAAATGGTAAGCATGAAGGTAATGTTTTTACTGCTTATAACCTGTTCTAACTTGTTTTTGTCAAGTTAGTATGCACTATACATATGGTTTTTGAGTCAAAAGTGGCATTTTGTGTTTCTCTTCACACTCTTGCTGCACTACTAACTTGCTTAGACATGTTTGGATATGGTTTGTATATTTAGCATGCCTCTAGATATGTTTTATGAAAAATATGTGCTTTTTCTACAGTAGTTTTGTCGGCCGACTTTTGTCCTGTCTAAAACTCGACCGATGGGCACCAATGGGTGTTGCCAACAGCTGCGATCGGCCGAGTTGCCAATACACAGAACTCGACCGATTACACTGTGCACAGAATATAAAGTTGGCTTATTGGATGAGAATTTCCCTCTCAACTAGATTTTCTCAACCAATAGCCTTATTCTTTGGCACTCCTTTGGTACCTTTATATATGCATATTGCCATGTTCTAAATGCCTATCTTGCTTACAACTCTATCTATCTAATTGCTCTAAATTGGTATATCTATATCTTGCAATTTCTTGCTTTGAGTTGTTTTGCAGGTTTTGATGATGATCTCTTTGGATCTCTTGGTTGTGTCTTAAATTGCTTCCGTTGTGCTCTAACTTGCTACATCTATCTAGGTGTATATCTTGTTTTGATACAACCTTGAGGTTCTTAGGGGTAATCATCTTATGGTAAGGATGCATATCTAGTGAGTTATATCCTCTCATGCTTCTAAAATTGCATATCTCTTGGTTTGGATATATCCCTATATCTACTCATAGCTTGCTTTATCTTGTGTATCTCTTGCTATGATCTAGATCCTACTAGTAGTCCTAACTTGTGATATCATCTACTAGTAGTTCACATACATGTAGTTCTAACCTTGTTTATAATTGGAATATTTGCTCATCTATATGCTATGCTTGTATCTTGTCTCATATATGCTCAAGCATGTTCCTTGAATTGCATATCTACTATCTTGAGTTGCTTGCATAACATTGTGATGCAGGGCACATAGAGCTACATTGTATGTAGAAATTGGAGTATTTTTAAATTTTATGCAGGTTTTGCTCCAATTTCAGTTTTTGCTGCAAGTATAGTGCTTTTTATGCAGAAACACCCTTCTGAGCAAGACTCATCGCTTTGCCATGAGCTCCGATGGTTTTTGGTAAAATTCCATCATCTTGAGGGTCAAAATTGCGATTTATTGTTTTTCTGCAGCACCCTATCTTGCACATTTTTGGGATGTTCAAGTATATGTTTTAACTTGCTTTTCTTTCTATGCTTGGACAAGACCCTATATGTGCTCTTCTACTCTCCTTATATAACTTTTGTTATCTTCTTTCTCTTAACAAGTGGTGTTTCTTAGTTTCTTCACACCCCCACCTTTTTGAAATGACAAAGGGGGAGAAAGATATGTCTTCTTTTAACAACATGGAGAAGGCATGTCTTACATGAAGCAAAGAAGCGTGTCCATGTAAAGGGGAGAAGGTAAATGGGAGAAGACATATATGTGTAGAACATATATGAGTAGAAGACATAGTTTCTATAAATGTTATGAAAGCTAACCATGCAGGAGAAATAGCATCAATTGAGGGGGAGTATGAGAACTCCATGCGCATCAATTGAGGGGGAGCATATGAGCTCAATCCTATTGAAACCCCTAGGTTTCTCCAAAGGTATGATTTTACGTACAAGCTTTCAATACATTTATGGAATGGTTTGTCATCTTCAAAAAGGGGGAGAATGTTGACTCAAGGTCAATTAGGTCAATGTTGACTCACGTCTAAATTGACTAAACCCTTGTTTTGATGATGACTAACCATTCCACATATTGGTGTCTAATGCTTCTACATTGAGTGATTTCAGATTAGGTTTAGACACACTCCAAATGCCCTAACTTGCGCATATCAAATTGGAGAAAAGACAAGTCAAAATAGCTACAAGTGTGCATTTTGGGATCTCTATGTATATGACCTTAGAATTGCTTTGTAATCACTTGTAATGATTGTATGACTTGTAATTAAGCTTAGAAAAATTATTGGGACACAAAAATCCATCGTTTGTACAGTTTATGAAAATTCCAAAATACCCATAACAGGGATTTTGTCGGCCGAATTCCAAACTCGGCCGATCCATATATTCTGGAATTTTCTGGGCAGTCGGCCGAGTTTCCAACTCAGCCGATCCCTGTTCGGTCGAGTTTCTATGGTGGGAAACTCGGCCGATCCACTGATCGGTCCAAGTTGAAAGTCGACCGATCGGCCGAGTTTCTCCAAGGAAACTCGGCCGACAGTCTATCTTTCAGACTTGTCTTTTAGTGGTTCGGCCGAATTACCTTTATGTAAACTCGGCCGATCAGACTGTACTGGAATGCAGAAAAAGCAAATCCAACCGTTGGAGACTTTGTTGGGACCCAAAATAGATCCGTTGCAACTTGTAAAACGGCTATTTTTCGTTCCTAAGTGTTCCCAAAGGCTAAGAGGCATCCCCAACTATAAATAGGACCCCTTGGGCTTCATTCCAAGGTTGAGCATTCATTGCAAACTCTTTGTGAGGTTCCTATTCTATAGTTGAGTGCTTCCTACAGCCTCCTCTCTCTCTCTAAGCTTAATCACTTGCTACATCCATTAGAGTGAGTAGGAAATCTGTAAGAGAGCTAGTCCTATTTGTATATCTTGTGAAGCTCTCACTTCCACCACCTCCCCATCTCTCATTTCCAATCATGAAGATGAAGGTTATCTCTCTTTGCCAAGAGAGGTGAAGAAGAACAAGGGAAGGAGTCCCTTGGTGAAGATCAAGGCCGAAGACTTGGAGCTAGAGTGGGTAAGCCCTTGGAGAAGGCAGAAGACTCAAGCTCAAGTGGGTAAGTCCTTGGTGGAAAGCTTCTCCGAGTGAAGGTGAGGTCAAAGGCGGAAGATCCAAGAAGAGTGGGTAATTCCTGCAAGGCCGAAGACTTGTGCAAGAGTGGGTAAGTCCTTGGAGAAGGCCGAAGACTCTTGCAAAGTGGGTAAGTCCTTGGTAAGGTTGAAGACTCTTTGTATTGGATAGGTAAGTCCTTTGTTGGTCATGTATTGTATGTCTTATTAAGTGAATATAAGAGTGCAATTGTTGGAAGTCCTAGAGGTTGACCTCTCTAGGCAAGTGGACTGACACACTTCTAGTTTGAAGTGTGGAACCACTCTAAATAGCTTGTCTAATTGGTGCATGTTCAATCTCTCTTATCCTTGCTATGCATGATTTAGTTGCACTCAAATTACCTATTTAGCAACCTTATCTTGTCATATAATTTGAAGGTTTAATGAATTTTGTTTAAGTGCTTTCAGCTCTATTCACCCCCCCCCTCTAGAGCACCTAAGTCACACATCTAGGATCCAACAAGTGGTATCAGAGCGGGTCTTCTCCAAGCATACTTCTACAAGTAGGAGAAGATGGGTGACTACCTAGGAGGGAGACTCTCTACCAGCCTTCCAATCTTCAATGGGAGCAACTTCCTCTATTGGAGAAGAAGACTTCAATTCTTCATCCAAGGATCAAGTCTCGAGATGTGGCAAATGGTGAACAGCCCATACATTCTACCAAAGACAACCATTGAAGAATGGGATGAAGCCACCTTGATGAAAGCTACCTTGAACGCTAGAGCCATGCACATCCTTTATGCCTCCATGACCCCCACCGAGTTCAACCGGATTTCCTCTTGTGAGACGGCCTATGAGGTATGGAGAAAGCTTTGCATCACTTATGAAGGGACGGATCAAGTGAAGGAAAGCAAAGTCTACATGCTCAAGGGGCTGATTGAAAACTTCAAGATGGGAAAGGAGGAAAGTATAGCCAACATGTACTCAAGGATCAACACCATTGTGAATGGTCTTGCTATTCTAGGTCATCCTATGTCTAGTGGAGAGATCAACTCAAAGATCCTTAGAACTCTTCCCAAGAGGTGGGAATCAAAGGTGACTTCCATTGAAGAAGCAAGGTCACTTAAGGACATCCCCATTGAAGAGCTCATTGGAAATCTACAAGCACATGAAGCCACACTTGATAAGAGGGAGCAAGTTGAAAGACAAGAGAAGAAAGAGCTAAAGAGAATGAAGAAGGCTGAAATGAAGGCTCAAATTGAAGCTATCATGGAACAAGTCTCTCCATCCTCTCTAGCTAAGGAAGATGCCATGTACTCCAAGGGTAAGCTCTACAAAGGCAAGTCCTCCTCCACCCGGTGCTTCACATGTGGAAAGAAGGGTCACTACAAGGAAGATTGCCCACAAGGTAAAAAGACCCATTCTCACAAGAAGAAGGAGAAATGGCACTCAAGCTCAAGTGGCTCCTCCAACTCAAGCTCAAGTGAAGATTCAAGTGAAGGATCAAGATCAAGCTCTAGTGATGAAGGAGAATGTCATTTTGCTCTTGTAGCATCAACAAGTGAAGACTCAAATGAGGTAAATCTAGACTCTTTAGATAAAGAATCCTTGATTGATCTCATTCATGATATTTGTGCATCTCTTAAGTCTTCTAAAAAGAAAAAGAAAAAGCTTGCTAAAATTGTTGATAATTTGCATATAGAACTAGATGATCTTGAATATGCAAATTCTTGCTTGCTTATTGATAAAAATGATTGTCTTAGCCAAGTAGACTCTCTTAAACTTGAAAATGCTAGTTTACTTGATAAGATTAAATTTCTAGAAGCTCAACCTCTCATGCCTAATTCTAATGAAGAACATACTTTAATTATTGATTCTCTCATGCATGACATTGATGTTCTTAAATCTGAAAACAAGGACAAAGATTTTGTTTTGCATGAATTAGAACTAGAAAATGCCTCCTTGCTTGCTAAAATCAATGGGCATGAATCTTGTTCTAGTTATACTAATAAAGAGAATGATGTTGCTGCTCTTCATATTGATAGAGATTCTTATTTAACTAAAGCTCTTTGCTTAGAAAATGATCTTTTGCATGCTAGAGATAATATCAATAATTTGTCTTCTACTATTGCCTCTCTTATGCATGATAATGATTGTTTGAGATCATCTTTGCAAAGATTCTTAGTTGGTAAGAAGAGTCTTAATGACATCCTACTCAATTCTACTAAACAAATTGGTAGACATGGTTTAGGATATGATAGTAGTCAAGGGAACAACAAAGATAAAGGACCTCCAATATTCCATGGAGAATCCTCTAGTTCCAAGACTATGGGCACATGCAACTATTGCAATGAATTTGGTCATTATGCTACTTGTTGTCCTTTTAGGAAAGCACCCAAGAGAAATAGGACTTGGGTTGCTAAACTAACCCCTCTGGACCCAAAAATATGATTGGGGACCATTTCATCTTTCTTCTTGTAGGTACTTGCAAATGGATTGACATGAGCCATTGAATTGCAAATTGACTTCTCAATCCACATGAAAGAAGAAAGGTGAGATGTGCAGAGGGTGACAACAAGTGGAAAAGAAATGGTAAGCATGAAGGTAATGTTTTTACTGCTTATAACCTGTTCTAACTTGTTTTTGTCAAGTTAGTATGCACTATACATATGGTTTTTGAGTCAAAAGTGGCATTTTGTGTTTCTCTTCACACTCTTGCTGCACTACTAACTTGCTTAGACATGTTTGGATATGGTTTGTATATTTAGCATGCCTCTAGATATGTTTTATGAAAAATATGTGCTTTTTCTACAGTAGTTTTGTCGGCCGAGTTTTGTCCTGTCTAAAACTCGACCGATGGGCACCAATGGGTGTTGCCAACAGCTGCGATCGGCCGAGTTGCCAATACACAGAACTCGACCGATTACACTGTGCACAGAATATAAAGTTGGCTTATTGGATGAGAATTTCCCTCTCAACTAGATTTTCTCAACCAATAGCCTTATTCTTTGGCACTCCTTTGGTACCTTTATATATGCATATTGCCATGTTCTAAATGCCTATCTTGCTTACAACTCTATCTATCTAATTGCTCTAAATTGGTATATCTATATCTTGCAATTTCTTGCTTTGAGTTGTTTTGCAGGTTTTGATGATGATCTCTTTGGATCTCTTGGTTGTGTCTTAAATTGCTTCCGTTGTGCTCTAACTTGCTACATCTATCTAGGTGTATATCTTGTTTTGATACAACCTTGAGGTTCTTAGGGGTAATCATCTTATGGTAAGGATGCATATCTAGTGAGTTATATCCTCTCATGCTTCTAAAATTGCATATCTCTTGGTTTGGATATATCCCTATATCTACTCATAGCTTGCTTTATCTTGTGTATCTCTTGCTATGATCTAGATCCTACTAGTAGTCCTAACTTGTGATATCATCTACTAGTAGTTCACATACATGTAGTTCTAACCTTGTTTATAATTGGAATATTTGCTCATCTATATGCTATGCTTGTATCTTGTCTCATATATGCTCAAGCCTGTTCCTTGAATTGCATATCTACTATCTTGAGTTGCTTGCATAACATTGTGATGCAGGGCACATAGAGCTACATTGTATGTAGAAATTGGAGTATTTTTAAATTTTATGCAGGTTTTGCTCCAATTTCAGTTTTTGCTGCAAGTATAGTGCTTTTTATGCAGAAACACCCTTCTGAGCAAGACTCATCGCTTTGCCATGAGCTCCGATGGTTTTTGGTAAAATTCCATCATCTTGAGGGTCAAAATTGCGATTTATTGTTTTTCTGCAGCACCCTATCTTGCACATTTTTGGGATGTTCAAGTATATGTTTTAACTTGCTTTTCTTTCTATGCTTGGACAAGACCCTATATGTGCTCTTCTACTCTCCTTATATAACTTTTGTTATCTTCTTTCTCTTAACAAGTGGTGTTTCTTAGTGTCTTCACACCCCCACCTTTTTGAAATGACAAAGGGGGAGAAAGATATGTCTTCTTTTAACAACATGGAGAAGGCATGTCTTACATGAAGCAAAGAAGCGTGTCCATGTAAAGGGGAGAAGGTAAATGGGAGAAGACATATATGTGTAGAACATATATGAGTAGAAGACATAGTTTCTATAAATGTTATGAAAGCTAACCATGCAGGAGAAATAGCATCAATTGAGGGGGAGTATGAGAACTCCATGCGCATCAATTGAGGGGGAGCATATGAGCTCAATCCTATTGAAACCCCTAGGTTTCTCCAAAGGTATGATTTTACGTACAAGCTTTCAATACATTTATGGAATGGTTTGTCATCTTCAAAAAGGGGGAGAATGTTGACTCAAGGTCAATTAGGTCAATGTTGACTCACGTCTAAATTGACTAAACCCTTGTTTTGATGATGACTAACCATTCCACATATTGGTGTCTAATGCTTCTACATTGAGTGATTTCAGATTAGGTTTAGACACACTCCAAATGCCCTAACTTGCGCATATCAAATTGGAGAAAAGACAAGTCAAAATAGCTACAAGTGTGCATTTTGGGATCTCTATGTATATGACCTTAGAATTGCTTTGTAATCACTTGTAATGATTGTATGACTTGTAATTAAGCTTAGAAAAATTATTGGGACACAAAAATCCATCGTTTGTACAGTTTATGAAAATTCCAAAATACCCATAACAGGGATTTTGTCGGCCGAATTCCAAACTCGGCCGATCCATATATTCTGGAATTTTCTGGGCAGTCGGCCGAGTTTCCAACTCAGCCGATCCCTGTTCGGTCGAGTTTCTATGGTGGGAAACTCGGCCGATCCACTGATCGGTCCAAGTTGAAAGTCGACCGATCGGCCGAGTTTCTCCAAGGAAACTCGGCCGACAGTCTATCTTTCAGACTTGTCTTTTAGTGGTTCGGCCGAATTACCTTTATGTAAACTCGGCCGATCAGACTGTACTGGAATGCAGAAAAAGCAAATCCAACCGTTGGAGACTTTGTTGGGACCCAAAATAGATCCGTTGCAACTTGTAAAACGGCTATTTTTCGTTCCTAAGTGTTCCCAAAGGCTAAGAGGCATCCCCAACTATAAATAGGACCCCTTGGGCTTCATTCCAAGGTTGAGCATTCATTGCAAACTCTTTGTGAGGTTCCTATTCTATAGTTGAGTGCTTCCTACAGCCTCCTCTCTCTCTCTAAGCTTAATCACTTGCTACATCCATTAGAGTGAGTAGGAAATCTGTAAGAGAGCTAGTCCTATTTGTATATCTTGTGAAGCTCTCACTTCCACCACCTCCCCATCTCTCATTTCCAATCATGAAGATGAAGGTTATCTCTCTTTGCCAAGAGAGGTGAAGAAGAACAAGGGAAGGAGTCCCTTGGTGAAGATCAAGGCCGAAGACTTGGAGCTAGAGTGGGTAAGCCCTTGGAGAAGGCAGAAGACTCAAGCTCAAGTGGGTAAGTCCTTGGTGGAAAGCTTCTCCGAGTGAAGGTGAAGTCAAAGGCGGAAGATCCAAGAAGAGTGGGTAATTCCTGCAAGGCCGAAGACTTGTGCAAGAGTGGGTAAGTCCTTGGAGAAGGCCGAAGACTCTTGCAAAGTGGGTAAGTCCTTGGTAAGGTTGAAGACTCTTTGTATTGGATAGGTAAGTCCTTTGTTGGTCATGTATTGTATGTCTTATTAAGTGAATATAAGAGTGCAATTGTTGGAAGTCCTAGAGGTTGACCTCTCTAGGCAAGTGGACTGACACACTTCTAGTTTGAAGTGTGGAACCACTCTAAATAGCTTGTCTAATTGGTGCATGTTCAATCTCTCTTATCCTTGCTATGCATGATTTAGTTGCACTCAAATTACCTATTTAGCAACCTTATCTTGTCATATAATTTGAAGGTTTAATGAATTTTGTTTAAGTGCTTTCAGCTCTATTCACCCCCCCCCTCTAGAGCACCTAAGTCACACATCTAGGATCCAACAAGTGGTATCAGAGCGGGTCTTCTCCAAGCATACTTCTACAAGTAGGAGAAGATGGGTGACTACCTAGGAGGGAGACTCTCTACCAGCCTTCCAATCTTCAATGGGAGCAACTTCCTCTATTGGAGAAGAAGACTTCAATTCTTCATCCAAGGATCAAGTCTCGAGATGTGGCAAATGGTGAACAGCCCATACATTCTACCAAAGACAACCATTGAAGAATGGGATGAAGCCACCTTGATGAAAGCTACCTTGAACGCTAGAGCCATGCACATCCTTTATGCCTCCATGACCCCCACCGAGTTCAACCGGATTTCCTCTTGTGAGACGGCCTATGAGGTATGGAGAAAGCTTTGCATCACTTATGAAGGGACGGATCAAGTGAAGGAAAGCAAAGTCTACATGCTCAAGGGGCTGATTGAAAACTTCAAGATGGGAAAGGAGGAAAGTATAGCCAACATGTACTCAAGGATCAACACCATTGTGAATGGTCTTGCTATTCTAGGTCATCCTATGTCTAGTGGAGAGATCAACTCAAAGATCCTTAGAACTCTTCCCAAGAGGTGGGAATCAAAGGTGACTTCCATTGAAGAAGCAAGGTCACTTAAGGACATCCCCATTGAAGAGCTCATTGGAAATCTACAAGCACATGAAGCCACACTTGATAAGAGGGAGCAAGTTGAAAGACAAGAGAAGAAAGAGCTAAAGAGAATGAAGAAGGCTGAAATGAAGGCTCAAATTGAAGCTATCATGGAACAAGTCTCTCCATCCTCTCTAGCTAAGGAAGATGCCATGTACTCCAAGGGTAAGCTCTACAAAGGCAAGTCCTCCTCCACCCGGTGCTTCACATGTGGAAAGAAGGGTCACTACAAGGAAGATTGCCCACAAGGTAAAAAGACCCATTCTCACAAGAAGAAGGAGAAATGGCACTCAAGCTCAAGTGGCTCCTCCAACTCAAGCTCAAGTGAAGATTCAAGTGAAGGATCAAGATCAAGCTCTAGTGATGAAGGAGAATGTCATTTTGCTCTTGTAGCATCAACAAGTGAAGACTCAAATGAGGTAAATCTAGACTCTTTAGATAAAGAATCCTTGATTGATCTCATTCATGATATTTGTGCATCTCTTAAGTCTTCTAAAAAGAAAAAGAAAAAGCTTGCTAAAATTGTTGATAATTTGCATATAGAACTAGATGATCTTGAATATGCAAATTCTTGCTTGCTTATTGATAAAAATGATTGTCTTAGCCAAGTAGACTCTCTTAAACTTGAAAATGCTAGTTTACTTGATAAGATTAAATTTCTAGAAGCTCAACCTCTCATGCCTAATTCTAATGAAGAACATACTTTAATTATTGATTCTCTCATGCATGACATTGATGTTCTTAAATCTGAAAACAAGGACAAAGATTTTGTTTTGCATGAATTAGAACTAGAAAATGCCTCCTTGCTTGCTAAAATCAATGGGCATGAATCTTGTTCTAGTTATACTAATAAAGAGAATGATGTTGCTGCTCTTCATATTGATAGAGATTCTTATTTAACTAAAGCTCTTTGCTTAGAAAATGATCTTTTGCATGCTAGAGATAATATCAATAATTTGTCTTCTACTATTGCCTCTCTTATGCATGATAATGATTGTTTGAGATCATCTTTGCAAAGATTCTTAGTTGGTAAGAAGAGTCTTAATGACATCCTACTCAATTCTACTAAACAAATTGGTAGACATGGTTTAGGATATGATAGTAGTCAAGGGAACAACAAAGATAAAGGACCTCCAATATTCCATGGAGAATCCTCTAGTTCCAAGACTATGGGCACATGCAACTATTGCAATGAATTTGGTCATTATGCTACTTGTTGTCCTTTTAGGAAAGCACCCAAGAGAAATAGGACTTGGGTTGCTAAACTAACCCCTCTGGACCCAAAAATATGATTGGGGACCATTTCATCTTTCTTCTTGTAGGTACTTGCAAATGGATTGACATGAGCCATTGAATTGCAAATTGACTTCTCAATCCACATGAAAGAAGAAAGGTGAGATGTGCAGAGGGTGACAACAAGTGGAAAAGAAATGGTAAGCATGAAGGTAATGTTTTTACTGCTTATAACCTGTTCTAACTTGTTTTTGTCAAGTTAGTATGCACTATACATATGGTTTTTGAGTCAAAAGTGGCATTTTGTGTTTCTCTTCACACTCTTGCTGCACTACTAACTTGCTTAGACATGTTTGGATATGGTTTGTATATTTAGCATGCCTCTAGATATGTTTTATGAAAAATATGTGCTTTTTCTACAGTAGTTTTGTCGGCCGAGTTTTGTCCTGTCTAAAACTCGACCGATGGGCACCAATGGGTGTTGCCAACAGCTGCGATCGGCCGAGTTGCCAATACACAGAACTCGACCGATTACACTGTGCACAGAATATAAAGTTGGCTTATTGGATGAGAATTTCCCTCTCAACTAGATTTTCTCAACCAATAGCCTTATTCTTTGGCACTCCTTTGGTACCTTTATATATGCATATTGCCATGTTCTAAATGCCTATCTTGCTTACAACTCTATCTATCTAATTGCTCTAAATTGGTATATCTATATCTTGCAATTTCTTGCTTTGAGTTGTTTTGCAGGTTTTGATGATGATCTCTTTGGATCTCTTGGTTGTGTCTTAAATTGCTTCCGTTGTGCTCTAACTTGCTACATCTATCTAGGTGTATATCTTGTTTTGATACAACCTTGAGGTTCTTAGGGGTAATCATCTTATGGTAAGGATGCATATCTAGTGAGTTATATCCTCTCATGCTTCTAAAATTGCATATCTCTTGGTTTGGATATATCCCTATATCTACTCATAGCTTGCTTTATCTTGTGTATCTCTTGCTATGATCTAGATCCTACTAGTAGTCCTAACTTGTGATATCATCTACTAGTAGTTCACATACATGTAGTTCTAACCTTGTTTATAATTGGAATATTTGCTCATCTATATGCTATGCTTGTATCTTGTCTCATATATGCTCAAGCCTGTTCCTTGAATTGCATATCTACTATCTTGAGTTGCTTGCATAACATTGTGATGCAGGGCACATAGAGCTACATTGTATGTAGAAATTGGAGTATTTTTAAATTTTATGCAGGTTTTGCTCCAATTTCAGTTTTTGCTGCAAGTATAGTGCTTTTTATGCAGAAACACCCTTCTGAGCAAGACTCATCGCTTTGCCATGAGCTCCGATGGTTTTTGGTAAAATTCCATCATCTTGAGGGTCAAAATTGCGATTTATTGTTTTTCTGCAGCACCCTATCTTGCACATTTTTGGGATGTTCAAGTATATGTTTTAACTTGCTTTTCTTTCTATGCTTGGACAAGACCCTATATGTGCTCTTCTACTCTCCTTATATAACTTTTGTTATCTTCTTTCTCTTAACAAGTGGTGTTTCTTAGTGTCTTCACACCCCCACCTTTTTGAAATGACAAAGGGGGAGAAAGATATGTCTTCTTTTAACAACATGGAGAAGGCATGTCTTACATGAAGCAAAGAAGCGTGTCCATGTAAAGGGGAGAAGGTAAATGGGAGAAGACATATATGTGTAGAACATATATGAGTAGAAGACATAGTTTCTATAAATGTTATGAAAGCTAACCATGCAGGAGAAATAGCATCAATTGAGGGGGAGTATGAGAACTCCATGCGCATCAATTGAGGGGGAGCATATGAGCTCAATCCTATTGAAACCCCTAGGTTTCTCCAAAGGTATGATTTTACGTACAAGCTTTCAATACATTTATGGAATGGTTTGTCATCTTCAAAAAGGGGGAGAATGTTGACTCAAGGTCAATTAGGTCAATGTTGACTCACGTCTAAATTGACTAAACCCTTGTTTTGATGATGACTAACCATTCCACATATTGGTGTCTAATGCTTCTACATTGAGTGATTTCAGATTAGGTTTAGACACACTCCAAATGCCCTAACTTGCGCATATCAAATTGGAGAAAAGACAAGTCAAAATAGCTACAAGTGTGCATTTTGGGATCTCTATGTATATGACCTTAGAATTGCTTTGTAATCACTTGTAATGATTGTATGACTTGTAATTAAGCTTAGAAAAATTATTGGGACACAAAAATCCATCGTTTGTACAGTTTATGAAAATTCCAAAATACCCATAACAGGGATTTTGTCGGCCGAATTCCAAACTCGGCCGATCCATATATTCTGGAATTTTCTGGGCAGTCGGCCGAGTTTCCAACTCAGCCGATCCCTGTTCGGTCGAGTTTCTATGGTGGGAAACTCGGCCGATCCACTGATCGGTCCAAGTTGAAAGTCGACCGATCGGCCGAGTTTCTCCAAGGAAACTCGGCCGACAGTCTATCTTTCAGACTTGTCTTTTAGTGGTTCGGCCGAATTACCTTTATGTAAACTCGGCCGATCAGACTGTACTGGAATGCAGAAAAAGCAAATCCAACCGTTGGAGACTTTGTTGGGACCCAAAATAGATCCGTTGCAACTTGTAAAACGGCTATTTTTCGTTCCTAAGTGTTCCCAAAGGCTAAGAGGCATCCCCAACTATAAATAGGACCCCTTGGGCTTCATTCCAAGGTTGAGCATTCATTGCAAACTCTTTGTGAGGTTCCTATTCTATAGTTGAGTGCTTCCTACAGCCTCCTCTCTCTCTCTAAGCTTAATCACTTGCTACATCCATTAGAGTGAGTAGGAAATCTGTAAGAGAGCTAGTCCTATTTGTATATCTTGTGAAGCTCTCACTTCCACCACCTCCCCATCTCTCATTTCCAATCATGAAGATGAAGGTTATCTCTCTTTGCCAAGAGAGGTGAAGAAGAACAAGGGAAGGAGTCCCTTGGTGAAGATCAAGGCCGAAGACTTGGAGCTAGAGTGGGTAAGCCCTTGGAGAAGGCAGAAGACTCAAGCTCAAGTGGGTAAGTCCTTGGTGGAAAGCTTCTCCGAGTGAAGGTGAAGTCAAAGGCGGAAGATCCAAGAAGAGTGGGTAATTCCTGCAAGGCCGAAGACTTGTGCAAGAGTGGGTAAGTCCTTGGAGAAGGCCGAAGACTCTTGCAAAGTGGGTAAGTCCTTGGTAAGGTTGAAGACTCTTTGTATTGGATAGGTAAGTCCTTTGTTGGTCATGTATTGTATGTCTTATTAAGTGAATATAAGAGTGCAATTGTTGGAAGTCCTAGAGGTTGACCTCTCTAGGCAAGTGGACTGACACACTTCTAGTTTGAAGTGTGGAACCACTCTAAATAGCTTGTCTAATTGGTGCATGTTCAATCTCTCTTATCCTTGCTATGCATGATTTAGTTGCACTCAAATTACCTATTTAGCAACCTTATCTTGTCATATAATTTGAAGGTTTAATGAATTTTGTTTAAGTGCTTTCAGCTCTATTCACCCCCCCCTCTAGAGCACCTAAGTCACACATCTAGGATCCAACAAGTGGTATCAGAGCGGGTCTTCTCCAAGCATACTTCTACAAGTAGGAGAAGATGGGTGACTACCTAGGAGGGAGACTCTCTACCAGCCTTCCAATCTTCAATGGGAGCAACTTCCTCTATTGGAGAAGAAGACTTCAATTCTTCATCCAAGGATCAAGTCTCGAGATGTGGCAAATGGTGAACAGCCCATACATTCTACCAAAGACAACCATTGAAGAATGGGATGAAGCCACCTTGATGAAAGCTACCTTGAACGCTAGAGCCATGCACATCCTTTATGCCTCCATGACCCCCACCGAGTTCAACCGGATTTCCTCTTGTGAGACGGCCTATGAGGTATGGAGAAAGCTTTGCATCACTTATGAAGGGACGGATCAAGTGAAGGAAAGCAAAGTCTACATGCTCAAGGGGCTGATTGAAAACTTCAAGATGGGAAAGGAGGAAAGTATAGCCAACATGTACTCAAGGATCAACACCATTGTGAATGGTCTTGCTATTCTAGGTCATCCTATGTCTAGTGGAGAGATCAACTCAAAGATCCTTAGAACTCTTCCCAAGAGGTGGGAATCAAAGGTGACTTCCATTGAAGAAGCAAGGTCACTTAAGGACATCCCCATTGAAGAGCTCATTGGAAATCTACAAGCACATGAAGCCACACTTGATAAGAGGGAGCAAGTTGAAAGACAAGAGAAGAAAGAGCTAAAGAGAATGAAGAAGGCTGAAATGAAGGCTCAAATTGAAGCTATCATGGAACAAGTCTCTCCATCCTCTCTAGCTAAGGAAGATGCCATGTACTCCAAGGGTAAGCTCTACAAAGGCAAGTCCTCCTCCACCCGGTGCTTCACATGTGGAAAGAAGGGTCACTACAAGGAAGATTGCCCACAAGGTAAAAAGACCCATTCTCACAAGAAGAAGGAGAAATGGCACTCAAGCTCAAGTGGCTCCTCCAACTCAAGCTCAAGTGAAGATTCAAGTGAAGGATCAAGATCAAGCTCTAGTGATGAAGGAGAATGTCATTTTGCTCTTGTAGCATCAACAAGTGAAGACTCAAATGAGGTAAATCTAGACTCTTTAGATAAAGAATCCTTGATTGATCTCATTCATGATATTTGTGCATCTCTTAAGTCTTCTAAAAAGAAAAAGAAAAAGCTTGCTAAAATTGTTGATAATTTGCATATAGAACTAGATGATCTTGAATATGCAAATTCTTGCTTGCTTATTGATAAAAATGATTGTCTTAGCCAAGTAGACTCTCTTAAACTTGAAAATGCTAGTTTACTTGATAAGATTAAATTTCTAGAAGCTCAACCTCTCATGCCTAATTCTAATGAAGAACATACTTTAATTATTGATTCTCTCATGCATGACATTGATGTTCTTAAATCTGAAAACAAGGACAAAGATTTTGTTTTGCATGAATTAGAACTAGAAAATGCCTCCTTGCTTGCTAAAATCAATGGGCATGAATCTTGTTCTAGTTATACTAATAAAGAGAATGATGTTGCTGCTCTTCATATTGATAGAGATTCTTATTTAACTAAAGCTCTTTGCTTAGAAAATGATCTTTTGCATGCTAGAGATAATATCAATAATTTGTCTTCTACTATTGCCTCTCTTATGCATGATAATGATTGTTTGAGATCATCTTTGCAAAGATTCTTAGTTGGTAAGAAGAGTCTTAATGACATCCTACTCAATTCTACTAAACAAATTGGTAGACATGGTTTAGGATATGATAGTAGTCAAGGGAACAACAAAGATAAAGGACCTCCAATATTCCATGGAGAATCCTCTAGTTCCAAGACTATGGGCACATGCAACTATTGCAATGAATTTGGTCATTATGCTACTTGTTGTCCTTTTAGGAAAGCACCCAAGAGAAATAGGACTTGGGTTGCTAAACTAACCCCTCTGGACCCAAAAATATGATTGGGGACCATTTCATCTTTCTTCTTGTAGGTACTTGCAAATGGATTGACATGAGCCATTGAATTGCAAATTGACTTCTCAATCCACATGAAAGAAGAAAGGTGAGATGTGCAGAGGGTGACAACAAGTGGAAAAGAAATGGTAAGCATGAAGGTAATGTTTTTACTGCTTATAACCTGTTCTAACTTGTTTTTGTCAAGTTAGTATGCACTATACATATGGTTTTTGAGTCAAAAGTGGCATTTTGTGTTTCTCTTCACACTCTTGCTGCACTACTAACTTGCTTAGACATGTTTGGATATGGTTTGTATATTTAGCATGCCTCTAGATATGTTTTATGAAAAATATGTGCTTTTTCTACAGTAGTTTTGTCGGCCGAGTTTTGTCCTGTCTAAAACTCGACCGATGGGCACCAATGGGTGTTGCCAACAGCTGCGATCGGCCGAGTTGCCAATACACAGAACTCGACCGATTACACTGTGCACAGAATATAAAGTTGGCTTATTGGATGAGAATTTCCCTCTCAACTAGATTTTCTCAACCAATAGCCTTATTCTTTGGCACTCCTTTGGTACCTTTATATATGCATATTGCCATGTTCTAAATGCCTATCTTGCTTACAACTCTATCTATCTAATTGCTCTAAATTGGTATATCTATATCTTGCAATTTCTTGCTTTGAGTTGTTTTGCAGGTTTTGATGATGATCTCTTTGGATCTCTTGGTTGTGTCTTAAATTGCTTCCGTTGTGCTCTAACTTGCTACATCTATCTAGGTGTATATCTTGTTTTGATACAACCTTGAGGTTCTTAGGGGTAATCATCTTATGGTAAGGATGCATATCTAGTGAGTTATATCCTCTCATGCTTCTAAAATTGCATATCTCTTGGTTTGGATATATCCCTATATCTACTCATAGCTTGCTTTATCTTGTGTATCTCTTGCTATGATCTAGATCCTACTAGTAGTCCTAACTTGTGATATCATCTACTAGTAGTTCACATACATGTAGTTCTAACCTTGTTTATAATTGGAATATTTGCTCATCTATATGCTATGCTTGTATCTTGTCTCATATATGCTCAAGCCTGTTCCTTGAATTGCATATCTACTATCTTGAGTTGCTTGCATAACATTGTGATGCAGGGCACATAGAGCTACATTGTATGTAGAAATTGGAGTATTTTTAAATTTTATGCAGGTTTTGCTCCAATTTCAGTTTTTGCTGCAAGTATAGTGCTTTTTATGCAGAAACACCCTTCTGAGCAAGACTCATCGCTTTGCCATGAGCTCCGATGGTTTTTGGTAAAATTCCATCATCTTGAGGGTCAAAATTGCGATTTATTGTTTTTCTGCAGCACCCTATCTTGCACATTTTTGGGATGTTCAAGTATATGTTTTAACTTGCTTTTCTTTCTATGCTTGGACAAGACCCTATATGTGCTCTTCTACTCTCCTTATATAACTTTTGTTATCTTCTTTCTCTTAACAAGTGGTGTTTCTTAGTGTCTTCACACCCCCACCTTTTTGAAATGACAAAGGGGGAGAAAGATATGTCTTCTTTTAACAACATGGAGAAGGCATGTCTTACATGAAGCAAAGAAGCGTGTCCATGTAAAGGGGAGAAGGTAAATGGGAGAAGACATATATGTGTAGAACATATATGAGTAGAAGACATAGTTTCTATAAATGTTATGAAAGCTAACCATGCAGGAGAAATAGCATCAATTGAGGGGGAGTATGAGAACTCCATGCGCATCAATTGAGGGGGAGCATATGAGCTCAATCCTATTGAAACCCCTAGGTTTCTCCAAAGGTATGATTTTACGTACAAGCTTTCAATACATTTATGGAATGGTTTGTCATCTTCAAAAAGGGGGAGAATGTTGACTCAAGGTCAATTAGGTCAATGTTGACTCACGTCTAAATTGACTAAACCCTTGTTTTGATGATGACTAACCATTCCACATATTGGTGTCTAATGCTTCTACATTGAGTGATTTCAGATTAGGTTTAGACACACTCCAAATGCCCTAACTTGCGCATATCAAATTGGAGAAAAGACAAGTCAAAATAGCTACAAGTGTGCATTTTGGGATCTCTATGTATATGACCTTAGAATTGCTTTGTAATCACTTGTAATGATTGTATGACTTGTAATTAAGCTTAGAAAAATTATTGGGACACAAAAATCCATCGTTTGTACAGTTTATGAAAATTCCAAAATACCCATAACAGGGATTTTGTCGGCCGAATTCCAAACTCGGCCGATCCATATATTCTGGAATTTTCTGGGCAGTCGGCCGAGTTTCCAACTCAGCCGATCCCTGTTCGGTCGAGTTTCTATGGTGGGAAACTCGGCCGATCCACTGATCGGTCCAAGTTGAAAGTCGACCGATCGGCCGAGTTTCTCCAAGGAAACTCGGCCGACAGTCTATCTTTCAGACTTGTCTTTTAGTGGTTCGGCCGAATTACCTTTATGTAAACTCGGCCGATCAGACTGTACTGGAATGCAGAAAAAGCAAATCCAACCGTTGGAGACTTTGTTGGGACCCAAAATAGATCCGTTGCAACTTGTAAAACGGCTATTTTTCGTTCCTAAGTGTTCCCAAAGGCTAAGAGGCATCCCCAACTATAAATAGGACCCCTTGGGCTTCATTCCAAGGTTGAGCATTCATTGCAAACTCTTTGTGAGGTTCCTATTCTATAGTTGAGTGCTTCCTACAGCCTCCTCTCTCTCTCTAAGCTTAATCACTTGCTACATCCATTAGAGTGAGTAGGAAATCTGTAAGAGAGCTAGTCCTATTTGTATATCTTGTGAAGCTCTCACTTCCACCACCTCCCCATCTCTCATTTCCAATCATGAAGATGAAGGTTATCTCTCTTTGCCAAGAGAGGTGAAGAAGAACAAGGGAAGGAGTCCCTTGGTGAAGATCAAGGCCGAAGACTTGGAGCTAGAGTGGGTAAGCCCTTGGAGAAGGCAGAAGACTCAAGCTCAAGTGGGTAAGTCCTTGGTGGAAAGCTTCTCCGAGTGAAGGTGAAGTCAAAGGCGGAAGATCCAAGAAGAGTGGGTAATTCCTGCAAGGCCGAAGACTTGTGCAAGAGTGGGTAAGTCCTTGGAGAAGGCCGAAGACTCTTGCAAAGTGGGTAAGTCCTTGGTAAGGTTGAAGACTCTTTGTATTGGATAGGTAAGTCCTTTGTTGGTCATGTATTGTATGTCTTATTAAGTGAATATAAGAGTGCAATTGTTGGAAGTCCTAGAGGTTGACCTCTCTAGGCAAGTGGACTGACACACTTCTAGTTTGAAGTGTGGAACCACTCTAAATAGCTTGTCTAATTGGTGCATGTTCAATCTCTCTTATCCTTGCTATGCATGATTTAGTTGCACTCAAATTACCTATTTAGCAACCTTATCTTGTCATATAATTTGAAGGTTTAATGAATTTTGTTTAAGTGATTTCAGCTCTATTCACCCCCCCCCTCTAGAGCACCTAAGTCACACATCTAGGATCCAACAAGTGGTATCAGAGCGGGTCTTCTCCAAGCATACTTCTACAAGTAGGAGAAGATGGGTGACTACCTAGGAGGGAGACTCTCTACCAGCCTTCCAATCTTCAATGGGAGCAACTTCCTCTATTGGAGAAGAAGACTTCAATTCTTCATCCAAGGATCAAGTCTCGAGATGTGGAAAATGGTGAACAGCCCATACATTCTACCAAAGACAACCATTGAAGAATGGGATGAAGCCACCTTGATGAAAGCTACCTTGAACGCTAGAGCCATGCACATCCTTTATGCCTCCATGACCCCCACCGAGTTCAACCGGATTTCCTCTTGTGAGACGGCCTATGAGGTATGGAGAAAGCTTTGCATCACTTATGAAGGGACGGATCAAGTGAAGGAAAGCAAAGTCTACATGCTCAAGGGGCTGATTGAAAACTTCAAGATGGGAAAGGAGGAAAGTATAGCCAACATGTACTCAAGGATCAACACCATTGTGAATGGTCTTGCTATTCTAGGTCATCCTATGTCTAGTGGAGAGATCAACTCAAAGATCCTTAGAACTCTTCCCAAGAGGTGGGAATCAAAGGTGACTTCCATTGAAGAAGCAAGGTCACTTAAGGACATCCCCATTGAAGAGCTCATTGGAAATCTACAAGCACATGAAGCCACACTTGACAAGAGGGAGCAAGTTGAAAGACAAGAGAAGAAAGAGCTAAAGAGAATGAAGAAGGCTGAAATGAAGGCTCAAATTGAAGCTATCATGGAACAAGTCTCTCCATCCTCTCTAGCTAAGGAAGATGCCATGTACTCCAAGGGTAAGCTCTACAAAGGCAAGTCCTCCTCCACCCGGTGCTTCACATGTGGAAAGAAGGGTCACTACAAGGAAAGTTGCCCACAAGGTAAAAAGACCCATTCTCACAAGAAGAAGGAGAAATGGCACTCAAGCTCAAGTGGCTCCTCCAACTCAAGCTCAAGTGAAGATTCAAGTGAAGGATCAAGATCAAGCTCTAGTGATGAAGGAGAATGTCATTTTGCTCTTGTAGCATCAACAAGTGAAGACTCAAATGAGGTAAATCTAGACTCTTTAGATAAAGAATCCTTGATTGATCTCATTCATGATATTTGTGCATCTCTTAAGTCTTCTAAAAAGAAAAAGAAAAAGCTTGCTAAAATTGTTGATAATTTGCATATAGAACTAGATGATCTTGAATATGCAAATTCTTGCTTGCTTATTGATAAAAATGATTGTCTTAGCCAAGTAGACTCTCTTAAACTTGAAAATGCTAGTTTACTTGATAAGATTAAATTTCTAGAAGCTCAACCTCTCATGCCTAATTCTAATGAAGAACATACTTTAATTATTGATTCTCTCATGCATGACATTGATGTTCTTAAATCTGAAAACAAGGACAAAGATTTTGTTTTGCATGAATTAGAACTAGAAAATGCCTCCTTGCTTGCTAAAATCAATGGGCATGAATCTTGTTCTAGTTATACTAATAAAGAGAATGATGTTGCTGCTCTTCATATTGATAGAGATTCTTATTTAACTAAAGCTCTTTGCTTAGAAAATGATCTTTTGCATGCTAGAGATAATATCAATAATTTGTCTTCTACTATTGCCTCTCTTATGCATGATAATGATTGTTTGAGATCATCTTTGCAAAGATTCTTAGTTGGTAAGAAGAGTCTTAATGACATCCTACTCAATTCTACTAAACAAATTGGTAGACATGGTTTAGGATATGATAGTAGTCAAGGGAACAACAAAGATAAAGGACCTCCAATATTCCATGGAGAATCCTCTAGTTCCAAGACTATGGGCACATGCAACTATTGCAATGAATTTGGTCATTATGCTACTTGTTGTCCTTTTAGGAAAGCACCCAAGAGAAATAGGACTTGGGTTGCTAAACTAACCCCTCTGGACCCAAAAATATGATTGGGGACCATTTCATCTTTCTTCTTGTAGGTACTTGCAAATGGATTGACATGAGCCATTGAATTGCAAATTGACTTCTCAATCCACATGAAAGAAGAAAGGTGAGATGTGCAGAGGGTGACAACAAGTGGAAAAGAAATGGTAAGCATGAAGGTAATGTTTTTACTGCTTATAACCTGTTCTAACTTGTTTTTGTCAAGTTAGTATGCACTATACATATGGTTTTTGAGTCAAAAGTGGCATTTTGTGTTTCTCTTCACACTCTTGCTGCACTACTAACTTGCTTAGACATGTTTGGATATGGTTTGTATATTTAGCATGCCTCTAGATATGTTTTATGAAAAATATGTGCTTTTTCTACAGTAGTTTTGTCGGCCGAGTTTTGTCCTGTCTAAAACTCGACCGATGGGCACCAATGGGTGTTGCCAACAGCTGCGATCGGCCGAGTTGCCAATACACAGAACTCGACCGATTACACTGTGCACAGAATATAAAGTTGGCTTATTGGATGAGAATTTCCCTCTCAACTAGATTTTCTCAACCAATAGCCTTATTCTTTGGCACTCCTTTGGTACCTTTATATATGCATATTGCCATGTTCTAAATGCCTATCTTGCTTACAACTCTATCTATCTAATTGCTCTAAATTGGTATATCTATATCTTGCAATTTCTTGCTTTGAGTTGTTTTGCAGGTTTTGATGATGATCTCTTTGGATCTCTTGGTTGTGTCTTAAATTGCTTCCGTTGTGCTCTAACTTGCTACATCTATCTAGGTGTATATCTTGTTTTGATACAACCTTGAGGTTCTTAGGGGTAATCATCTTATGGTAAGGATGCATATCTAGTGAGTTATATCCTCTCATGCTTCTAAAATTGCATATCTCTTGGTTTGGATATATCCCTATATCTACTCATAGCTTGCTTTATCTTGTGTATCTCTTGCTATGATCTAGATCCTACTAGTAGTCCTAACTTGTGATATCATCTACTAGTAGTTCACATACATGTAGTTCTAACCTTGTTTATAATTGGAATATTTGCTCATCTATATGCTATGCTTGTATCTTGTCTCATATATGCTCAAGCATGTTCCTTGAATTGCATATCTACTATCTTGAGTTGCTTGCATAACATTGTGATGCAGGGCACATAGAGCTACATTGTATGTAGAAATTGGAGTATTTTTAAATTTTATGCAGGTTTTGCTCCAATTTCAGTTTTTGCTGCAAGTATAGTGCTTTTTATGCAGAAACACCCTTCTGAGCAAGACTCATCGCTTTGCCATGAGCTCCGATGGTTTTTGGTAAAATTCCATCATCTTGAGGGTCAAAATTGCGATTTATTGTTTTTCTGCAGCACCCTATCTTGCACATTTTTGGGATGTTCAAGTATATGTTTTAACTTGCTTTTCTTTCTATGCTTGGACAAGACCCTATATGTGCTCTTCTACTCTCCTTATATAACTTTTGTTATCTTCTTTCTCTTAACAAGTGGTGTTTCTTAGTTTCTTCACACCCCCACCTTTTTGAAATGACAAAGGGGGAGAAAGATATGTCTTCTTTTAACAACATGGAGAAGGCATGTCTTACATGAAGCAAAGAAGCGTGTCCATGTAAAGGGGAGAAGGTAAATGGGAGAAGACATATATGTGTAGAACATATATGAGTAGAAGACATAGTTTCTATAAATGTTATGAAAGCTAACCATGCAGGAGAAATAGCATCAATTGAGGGGGAGTATGAGAACTCCATGCGCATCAATTGAGGGGGAGCATATGAGCTCAATCCTATTGAAACCCCTAGGTTTCTCCAAAGGTATGATTTTACGTACAAGCTTTCAATACATTTATGGAATGGTTTGTCATCTTCAAAAAGGGGGAGAATGTTGACTCAAGGTCAATTAGGTCAATGTTGACTCACGTCTAAATTGACTAAACCCTTGTTTTGATGATGACTAACCATTCCACATATTGGTGTCTAATGCTTCTACATTGAGTGATTTCAGATTAGGTTTAGACACACTCCAAATGCCCTAACTTGCGCATATCAAATTGGAGAAAAGACAAGTCAAAATAGCTACAAGTGTGCATTTTGGGATCTCTATGTATATGACCTTAGAATTGCTTTGTAATCACTTGTAATGATTGTATGACTTGTAATTAAGCTTAGAAAAATTATTGGGACACAAAAATCCATCGTTTGTACAGTTTATGAAAATTCCAAAATACCCATAACAGGGATTTTGTCGGCCGAATTCCAAACTCGGCCGATCCATATATTCTGGAATTTTCTGGGCAGTCGGCCGAGTTTCCAACTCAGCCGATCCCTGTTCGGTCGAGTTTCTATGGTGGGAAACTCGGCCGATCCACTGATCGGTCCAAGTTGAAAGTCGACCGATCGGCCGAGTTTCTCCAAGGAAACTCGGCCGACAGTCTATCTTTCAGACTTGTCTTTTAGTGGTTCGGCCGAATTACCTTTATGTAAACTCGGCCGATCAGACTGTACTGGAATGCAGAAAAAGCAAATCCAACCGTTGGAGACTTTGTTGGGACCCAAAATAGATCCGTTGCAACTTGTAAAACGGCTATTTTTCGTTCCTAAGTGTTCCCAAAGGCTAAGAGGCATCCCCAACTATAAATAGGACCCCTTGGGCTTCATTCCAAGGTTGAGCATTCATTGCAAACTCTTTGTGAGGTTCCTATTCTATAGTTGAGTGCTTCCTACAGCCTCCTCTCTCTCTCTAAGCTTAATCACTTGCTACATCCATTAGAGTGAGTAGGAAATCTGTAAGAGAGCTAGTCCTATTTGTATATCTTGTGAAGCTCTCACTTCCACCACCTCCCCATCTCTCATTTCCAATCATGAAGATGAAGGTTATCTCTCTTTGCCAAGAGAGGTGAAGAAGAACAAGGGAAGGAGTCCCTTGGTGAAGATCAAGGCCGAAGACTTGGAGCTAGAGTGGGTAAGCCCTTGGAGAAGGCAGAAGACTCAAGCTCAAGTGGGTAAGTCCTTGGTGGAAAGCTTCTCCGAGTGAAGGTGAAGTCAAAGGCGGAAGATCCAAGAAGAGTGGGTAATTCCTGCAAGGCCGAAGACTTGTGCAAGAGTGGGTAAGTCCTTGGAGAAGGCCGAAGACTCTTGCAAAGTGGGTAAGTCCTTGGTAAGGTTGAAGACTCTTTGTATTGGATAGGTAAGTCCTTTGTTGGTCATGTATTGTATGTCTTATTAAGTGAATATAAGAGTGCAATTGTTGGAAGTCCTAGAGGTTGACCTCTCTAGGCAAGTGGACTGACACACTTCTAGTTTGAAGTGTGGAACCACTCTAAATAGCTTGTCTAATTGGTGCATGTTCAATCTCTCTTATCCTTGCTATGCATGATTTAGTTGCACTCAAATTACCTATTTAGCAACCTTATCTTGTCATATAATTTGAAGGTTTAATGAATTTTGTTTAAGTGCTTTCAGCTCTATTCACCCCCCCCCCCTCTAGAGCACCTAAGTCACACATCTAGGATCCAACAAGTGGTATCAGAGCGGGTCTTCTCCAAGCATACTTCTACAAGTAGGAGAAGATGGGTGACTACCTAGGAGGGAGACTCTCTACCAGCCTTCCAATCTTCAATGGGAGCAACTTCCTCTATTGGAGAAGAAGACTTCAATTCTTCATCCAAGGATCAAGTCTCGAGATGTGGCAAATGGTGAACAGCCCATACATTCTACCAAAGACAACCATTGAAGAATGGGATGAAGCCACCTTGATGAAAGCTACCTTGAACGCTAGAGCCATGCACATCCTTTATGCCTCCATGACCCCCACCGAGTTCAACCGGATTTCCTCTTGTGAGACGGCCTATGAGGTATGGAGAAAGCTTTGCATCACTTATGAAGGGACGGATCAAGTGAAGGAAAGCAAAGTCTACATGCTCAAGGGGCTGATTGAAAACTTCAAGATGGGAAAGGAGGAAAGTATAGCCAACATGTACTCAAGGATCAACACCATTGTGAATGGTCTTGCTATTCTAGGTCATCCTATGTCTAGTGGAGAGATCAACTCAAAGATCCTTAGAACTCTTCCCAAGAGGTGGGAATCAAAGGTGACTTCCATTGAAGAAGCAAGGTCACTTAAGGACATCCCCATTGAAGAGCTCATTGGAAATCTACAAGCACATGAAGCCACACTTGACAAGAGGGAGCAAGTTGAAAGACAAGAGAAGAAAGAGCTAAAGAGAATGAAGAAGGCTGAAATGAAGGCTCAAATTGAAGCTATCATGGAACAAGTCTCTCCATCCTCTCTAGCTAAGGAAGATGCCATGTACTCCAAGGGTAAGCTCTACAAAGGCAAGTCCTCCTCCACCCGGTGCTTCACATGTGGAAAGAAGGGTCACTACAAGGAAGATTGCCCACAAGGTAAAAAGACCCATTCTCACAAGAAGAAGGAGAAATGGCACTCAAGCTCAAGTGGCTCCTCCAACTCAAGCTCAAGTGAAGATTCAAGTGAAGGATCAAGATCAAGCTCTAGTGATGAAGGAGAATGTCATTTTGCTCTTGTAGCATCAACAAGTGAAGACTCAAATGAGGTAAATCTAGACTCTTTAGATAAAGAATCCTTGATTGATCTCATTCATGATATTTGTGCATCTCTTAAGTCTTCTAAAAAGAAAAAGAAAAAGCTTGCTAAAATTGTTGATAATTTGCATATAGAACTAGATGATCTTGAATATGCAAATTCTTGCTTGCTTATTGATAAAAATGATTGTCTTAGCCAAGTAGACTCTCTTAAACTTGAAAATGCTAGTTTACTTGATAAGATTAAATTTCTAGAAGCTCAACCTCTCATGCCTAATTCTAATGAAGAACATACTTTAATTATTGATTCTCTCATGCATGACATTGATGTTCTTAAATCTGAAAACAAGGACAAAGATTTTGTTTTGCATGAATTAGAACTAGAAAATGCCTCCTTGCTTGCTAAAATCAATGGGCATGAATCTTGTTCTAGTTATACTAATAAAGAGAATGATGTTGCTGCTCTTCATATTGATAGAGATTCTTATTTAACTAAAGCTCTTTGCTTAGAAAATGATCTTTTGCATGCTAGAGATAATATCAATAATTTGTCTTCTACTATTGCCTCTCTTATGCATGATAATGATTGTTTGAGATCATCTTTGCAAAGATTCTTAGTTGGTAAGAAGAGTCTTAATGACATCCTACTCAATTCTACTAAACAAATTGGTAGACATGGTTTAGGATATGATAGTAGTCAAGGGAACAACAAAGATAAAGGACCTCCAATATTCCATGGAGAATCCTCTAGTTCCAAGACTATGGGCACATGCAACTATTGCAATGAATTTGGTCATTATGCTACTTGTTGTCCTTTTAGGAAAGCACCCAAGAGAAATAGGACTTGGGTTGCTAAACTAACCCCTCTGGACCCAAAAATATGATTGGGGACCATTTCATCTTTCTTCTTGTAGGTACTTGCAAATGGATTGACATGAGCCATTGAATTGCAAATTGACTTCTCAATCCACATGAAAGAAGAAAGGTGAGATGTGCAGAGGGTGACAACAAGTGGAAAAGAAATGGTAAGCATGAAGGTAATGTTTTTACTGCTTATAACCTGTTCTAACTTGTTTTTGTCAAGTTAGTATGCACTATACATATGGTTTTTGAGTCAAAAGTGGCATTTTGTGTTTCTCTTCACACTCTTGCTGCACTACTAACTTGCTTAGACATGTTTGGATATGGTTTGTATATTTAGCATGCCTCTAGATATGTTTTATGAAAAATATGTGCTTTTTCTACAGTAGTTTTGTCGGCCGAGTTTTGTCCTGTCTAAAACTCGACCGATGGGCACCAATGGGTGTTGCCAACAGCTGCGATCGGCCGAGTTGCCAATACACAGAACTCGACCGATTACACTGTGCACAGAATATAAAGTTGGCTTATTGGATGAGAATTTCCCTCTCAACTAGATTTTCTCAACCAATAGCCTTATTCTTTGGCACTCCTTTGGTACCTTTATATATGCATATTGCCATGTTCTAAATGCCTATCTTGCTTACAACTCTATCTATCTAATTGCTCTAAATTGGTATATCTATATCTTGCAATTTCTTGCTTTGAGTTGTTTTGCAGGTTTTGATGATGATCTCTTTGGATCTCTTGGTTGTGTCTTAAATTGCTTCCGTTGTGCTCTAACTTGCTACATCTATCTAGGTGTATATCTTGTTTTGATACAACCTTGAGGTTCTTAGGGGTAATCATCTTATGGTAAGGATGCATATCTAGTGAGTTATATCCTCTCATGCTTCTAAAATTGCATATCTCTTGGTTTGGATATATCCCTATATCTACTCATAGCTTGCTTTATCTTGTGTATCTCTTGCTATGATCTAGATCCTACTAGTAGTCCTAACTTGTGATATCATCTACTAGTAGTTCACATACATGTAGTTCTAACCTTGTTTATAATTGGAATATTTGCTCATCTATATGCTATGCTTGTATCTTGTCTCATATATGCTCAAGCCTGTTCCTTGAATTGCATATCTACTATCTTGAGTTGCTTGCATAACATTGTGATGCAGGGCACATAGAGCTACATTGTATGTAGAAATTGGAGTATTTTTAAATTTTATGCAGGTTTTGCTCCAATTTCAGTTTTTGCTGCAAGTATAGTGCTTTTTATGCAGAAACACCCTTCTGAGCAAGACTCATCGCTTTGCCATGAGCTCCGATGGTTTTTGGTAAAATTCCATCATCTTGAGGGTCAAAATTGCGATTTATTGTTTTTCTGCAGCACCCTATCTTGCACATTTTTGGGATGTTCAAGTATATGTTTTAACTTGCTTTTCTTTCTATGCTTGGACAAGACCCTATATGTGCTCTTCTACTCTCCTTATATAACTTTTGTTATCTTCTTTCTCTTAACAAGTGGTGTTTCTTAGTTTCTTCACACCCCCACCTTTTTGAAATGACAAAGGGGGAGAAAGATATGTCTTCTTTTAACAACATGGAGAAGGCATGTCTTACATGAAGCAAAGAAGCGTGTCCATGTAAAGGGGAGAAGGTAAATGGGAGAAGACATATATGTGTAGAACATATATGAGTAGAAGACATAGTTTCTATAAATGTTATGAAAGCTAACCATGCAGGAGAAATAGCATCAATTGAGGGGGAGTATGAGAACTCCATGCGCATCAATTGAGGGGGAGCATATGAGCTCAATCCTATTGAAACCCCTAGGTTTCTCCAAAGGTATGATTTTACGTACAAGCTTTCAATACATTTATGGAATGGTTTGTCATCTTCAAAAAGGGGGAGAATGTTGACTCAAGGTTAATTAGGTCAATGTTGACTCATGTCTAAATTGACTAAACCCTTGTTTTGATGATGACTAACCATTCCACATATTGGTGTCTAATGCTTCTACATTGAGTGATTTCAGATTAGGTTTAGACACACTCCAAATGCCCTAACTTGCGCATATCAAATTGGAGAAAAGACAAGTCAAAATAGCTACAAGTGTGCATTTTGGGATCTCTATGTATATGACCTTAGAATTGCTTTGTAATCACTTGTAATGATTGTATGACTTGTAATTAAGCTTAGAAAAATTATTGGGACACAAAAATCCATCGTTTGTACAGTTTATGAAAATTCCAAAATACCCATAACAGGGATTTTGTCGGCCGAATTCCAAACTCGGCCGATCCATATATTCTGGAATTTTCTGGGCAGTCGGCCGAGTTTCCAACTCAGCCGATCCCTGTTCGGTCGAGTTTCTATGGTGGGAAACTCGGCCGATCCACTGATCGGTCCAAGTTGAAAGTCGACCGATCGGCCGAGTTTCTCCAAGGAAACTCGGCCGACAGTCTATCTTTCAGACTTGTCTTTTAGTGGTTCGGCCGAATTACCTTTATGTAAACTCGGCCGATCAGACTGTACTGGAATGCAGAAAAAGCAAATCCAACCGTTGGAGACTTTGTTGGGACCCAAAATAGATCCGTTGCAACTTGTAAAACGGCTATTTTTCGTTCCTAAGTGTTCCCAAAGGCTAAGAGGCATCCCCAACTATAAATAGGACCCCTTGGGCTTCATTCCAAGGTTGAGCATTCATTGCAAACTCTTTGTGAGGTTCCTATTCTATAGTTGAGTGCTTCCTACAGCCTCCTCTCTCTCTCTAAGCTTAATCACTTGCTACATCCATTAGAGTGAGTAGGAAATCTGTAAGAGAGCTAGTCCTATTTGTATATCTTGTGAAGCTCTCACTTCCACCACCTCCCCATCTCTCATTTCCAATCATGAAGATGAAGGTTATCTCTCTTTGCCAAGAGAGGTGAAGAAGAATAAGGGAAGGAGTCCCTTGGTGAAGATCAAGGCCGAAGACTTGGAGCTAGAGTGGGTAAGCCCTTGGAGAAGGCAGAAGACTCAAGCTCAAGTGGGTAAGTCCTTGGTGGAAAGCTTCTCCGAGTGAAGGTGAAGTCAAAGGCGGAAGATCCAAGAAGAGTGGGTAATTCCTGCAAGGCCGAAGACTTGTGCAAGAGTGGGTAAGTCCTTGGAGAAGGCCGAAGACTCTTGCAAAGTGGGTAAGTCCTTGGTAAGGTTGAAGACTCTTTGTATTGGATAGGTAAGTCCTTTGTTGGTCATGTATTGTATGTCTTATTAAGTGAATATAAGAGTGCAATTGTTGGAAGTCCTAGAGGTTGACCTCTCTAGGCAAGTGGACTGACACACTTCTAGTTTGAAGTGTGGAACCACTCTAAATAGCTTGTCTAATTGGTGCATGTTCAATCTCTCTTATCCTTGCTATGCATGATTTAGTTGCACTCAAATTACCTATTTAGCAACCTTATCTTGTCATATAATTTGAAGGTTTAATGAATTTTGTTTAAGTGCTTTCAGCTCTATTCACCCCCCCCTCTAGAGCACCTAAGTCACACATCTAGGATCCAACAAGTGGTATCAGAGCGGGTCTTCTCCAAGCATACTTCTACAAGTAGGAGAAGATGGGTGACTACCTAGGAGGGAGACTCTCTACCAGCCTTCCAATCTTCAATGGGAGCAACTTCCTCTATTGGAGAAGAAGACTTCAATTCTTCATCCAAGGATCAAGTCTCGAGATGTGGCAAATGGTGAACAGCCCATACATTCTACCAAAGACAACCATTGAAGAATGGGATGAAGCCACCTTGATGAAAGCTACCTTGAACGCTAGAGCCATGCACATCCTTTATGCCTCCATGACCCCCACCGAGTTCAACCGGATTTCCTCTTGTGAGACGGCCTATGAGGTATGGAGAAAGCTTTGCATCACTTATGAAGGGACGGATCAAGTGAAGGAAAGCAAAGTCTACATGCTCAAGGGGCTGATTGAAAACTTCAAGATGGGAAAGGAGGAAAGTATAGCCAACATGTACTCAAGGATCAACACCATTGTGAATGGTCTTGCTATTCTAGGTCATCCTATGTCTAGTGGAGAGATCAACTCAAAGATCCTTAGAACTCTTCCCAAGAGGTGGGAATCAAAGGTGACTTCCATTGAAGAAGCAAGGTCACTTAAGGACATCCCCATTGAAGAGCTCATTGGAAATCTACAAGCACATGAAGCCACACTTGACAAGAGGGAGCAAGTTGAAAGACAAGAGAAGAAAGAGCTAAAGAGAATGAAGAAGGCTGAAATGAAGGCTCAAATTGAAGCTATCATGGAACAAGTCTCTCCATCCTCTCTAGCTAAGGAAGATGCCATGTACTCCAAGGGTAAGCTCTACAAAGGCAAGTCCTCCTCCACCCGGTGCTTCACATGTGGAAAGAAGGGTCACTACAAGGAAGATTGCCCACAAGGTAAAAAGACCCATTCTCACAAGAAGAAGGAGAAATGGCACTCAAGCTCAAGTGGCTCCTCCAACTCAAGCTCAAGTGAAGATTCAAGTGAAGGATCAAGATCAAGCTCTAGTGATGAAGGAGAATGTCATTTTGCTCTTGTAGCATCAACAAGTGAAGACTCAAATGAGGTAAATCTAGACTCTTTAGATAAAGAATCCTTGATTGATCTCATTCATGATATTTGTGCATCTCTTAAGTCTTCTAAAAAGAAAAAGAAAAAGCTTGCTAAAATTGTTGATAATTTGCATATAGAACTAGATGATCTTGAATATGCAAATTCTTGCTTGCTTATTGATAAAAATGATTGTCTTAGCCAAGTAGACTCTCTTAAACTTGAAAATGCTAGTTTACTTGATAAGATTAAATTTCTAGAAGCTCAACCTCTCATGCCTAATTCTAATGAAGAACATACTTTAATTATTGATTCTCTCATGCATGACATTGATGTTCTTAAATCTGAAAACAAGGACAAAGATTTTGTTTTGCATGAATTAGAACTAGAAAATGCCTCCTTGCTTGCTAAAATCAATGGGCATGAATCTTGTTCTAGTTATACTAATAAAGAGAATGATGTTGCTGCTCTTCATATTGATAGAGATTCTTATTTAACTAAAGCTCTTTGCTTAGAAAATGATCTTTTGCATGCTAGAGATAATATCAATAATTTGTCTTCTACTATTGCCTCTCTTATGCATGATAATGATTGTTTGAGATCATCTTTGCAAAGATTCTTAGTTGGTAAGAAGAGTCTTAATGACATCCTACTCAATTCTACTAAACAAATTGGTAGACATGGTTTAGGATATGATAGTAGTCAAGGGAACAACAAAGATAAAGGACCTCCAATATTCCATGGAGAATCCTCTAGTTCCAAGACTATGGGCACATGCAACTATTGCAATGAATTTGGTCATTATGCTACTTGTTGTCCTTTTAGGAAAGCACCCAAGAGAAATAGGACTTGGGTTGCTAAACTAACCCCTCTGGACCCAAAAATATGATTGGGGACCATTTCATCTTTCTTCTTGTAGGTACTTGCAAATGGATTGACATGAGCCATTGAATTGCAAATTGACTTCTCAATCCACATGAAAGAAGAAAGGTGAGATGTGCAGAGGGTGACAACAAGTGGAAAAGAAATGGTAAGCATGAAGGTAATGTTTTTACTGCTTATAACCTGTTCTAACTTGTTTTTGTCAAGTTAGTATGCACTATACATATGGTTTTTGAGTCAAAAGTGGCATTTTGTGTTTCTCTTCACACTCTTGCTGCACTACTAACTTGCTTAGACATGTTTGGATATGGTTTGTATATTTAGCATGCCTCTAGATATGTTTTATGAAAAATATGTGCTTTTTCTACAGTAGTTTTGTCGGCCGAGTTTTGTCCTGTCTAAAACTCGACCGATGGGCACCAATGGGTGTTGCCAACAGCTGCGATCGGCCGAGTTGCCAATACACAGAACTCGACCGATTACACTGTGCACAGAATATAAAGTTGGCTTATTGGATGAGAATTTCCCTCTCAACTAGATTTTCTCAACCAATAGCCTTATTCTTTGGCACTCCTTTGGTACCTTTATATATGCATATTGCCATGTTCTAAATGCCTATCTTGCTTACAACTCTATCTATCTAATTGCTCTAAATTGGTATATCTATATCTTGCAATTTCTTGCTTTGAGTTGTTTTGCAGGTTTTGATGATGATCTCTTTGGATCTCTTGGTTGTGTCTTAAATTGCTTCCGTTGTGCTCTAACTTGCTACATCTATCTAGGTGTATATCTTGTTTTGATACAACCTTGAGGTTCTTAGGGGTAATCATCTTATGGTAAGGATGCATATCTAGTGAGTTATATCCTCTCATGCTTCTAAAATTGCATATCTCTTGGTTTGGATATATCCCTATATCTACTCATAGCTTGCTTTATCTTGTGTATCTCTTGCTATGATCTAGATCCTACTAGTAGTCCTAACTTGTGATATCATCTACTAGTAGTTCACATACATGTAGTTCTAACCTTGTTTATAATTGGAATATTTGCTCATCTATATGCTATGCTTGTATCTTGTCTCATATATGCTCAAGCCTGTTCCTTGAATTGCATATCTACTATCTTGAGTTGCTTGCATAACATTGTGATGCAGGGCACATAGAGCTACATTGTAAGTAGAAATTGGAGTATTTTTAAATTTTATGCAGGTTTTGCTCCAATTTCAGTTTTTGCTGCAAGTATAGTGCTTTTTATGCAGAAACACCCTTCTGAGCAAGACTCATCGCTTTGCCATGAGCTCCGATGGTTTTTGGTAAAATTCCATCATCTTGAGGGTCAAAATTGCGATTTATTGTTTTTCTGCAGCACCCTATCTTGCACATTTTTGGGATGTTCAAGTATATGTTTTAACTTGCTTTTCTTTCTATGCTTGGACAAGACCCTATATGTGCTCTTCTACTCTCCTTATATAACTTTTGTTATCTTCTTTCTCTTAACAAGTGGTGTTTCTTAGTGTCTTCACACCCCCACCTTTTTGAAATGACAAAGGGGGAGAAAGATATGTCTTCTTTTAACAACATGGAGAAGGCATGTCTTACATGAAGCAAAGAAGCGTGTCCATGTAAAGGGGAGAAGGTAAATGGGAGAAGACATATATGTGTAGAACATATATGAGTAGAAGACATAGTTTCTATAAATGTTATGAAAGCTAACCATGCAGGAGAAATAGCATCAATTGAGGGGGAGTATGAGAACTCCATGCGCATCAATTGAGGGGGAGCATATGAGCTCAATCCTATTGAAACCCCTAGGTTTCTCCAAAGGTATGATTTTACGTACAAGCTTTCAATACATTTATGGAATGGTTTGTCATCTTCAAAAAGGGGGAGAATGTTGACTCAAGGTCAATTAGGTCAATGTTGACTCACGTCTAAATTGACTAAACCCTTGTTTTGATGATGACTAACCATTCCACATATTGGTGTCTAATGCTTCTACATTGAGTGATTTCAGATTAGGTTTAGACACACTCCAAATGCCCTAACTTGCGCATATCAAATTGGAGAAAAGACAAGTCAAAATAGCTACAAGTGTGCATTTTGGGATCTCTATGTATATGACCTTAGAATTGCTTTGTAATCACTTGTAATGATTGTATGACTTGTAATTAAGCTTAGAAAAATTATTGGGACACAAAAATCCATCGTTTGTACAGTTTATGAAAATTCCATAATACCCATAACAGGGATTTTGTCGGCCGAATTCCAAACTCGGCCGATCCATATATTCTGGAATTTTCTGGGCAGTCGGCCGAGTTTCCAACTCAGCCGATCCCTGTTCGGTCGAGTTTCTATGGTGGGAAACTCGGCCGATCCACTGATCGGTCCAAGTTGAAAGTCGACCGATCGGCCGAGTTTCTCCAAGGAAACTCGGCCGACAGTCTATCTTTCAGACTTGTCTTTTAGTGGTTCGGCCGAATTACCTTTATGTAAACTCGGCCGATCAGACTGTACTGGAATGCAGAAAAAGCAAATCCAACCGTTGGAGACTTTGTTGGGACCCAAAATAGATCCGTTGCAACTTGTAAAACGGCTATTTTTCGTTCCTAAGTGTTCCCAAAGGCTAAGAGGCATCCCCAACTATAAATAGGACCCCTTGGGCTTCATTCCAAGGTTGAGCATTCATTGCAAACTCTTTGTGAGGTTCCTATTCTATAGTTGAGTGCTTCCTACAGCCTCCTCTCTCTCTCTAAGCTTAATCACTTGCTACATCCATTAGAGTGAGTAGGAAATCTGTAAGAGAGCTAGTCCTATTTGTATATCTTGTGAAGCTCTCACTTCCACCACCTCCCCATCTCTCATTTCCAATCATGAAGATGAAGGTTATCTCTCTTTGCCAAGAGAGGTGAAGAAGAACAAGGGAAGGAGTCCCTTGGTGAAGATCAAGGCCGAAGACTTGGAGCTAGAGTGGGTAAGCCCTTGGAGAAGGCAGAAGACTCAAGCTCAAGTGGGTAAGTCCTTGGTGGAAAGCTTCTCCGAGTGAAGGTGAAGTCAAAGGCGGAAGATCCAAGAAGAGTGGGTAATTCCTGCAAGGCCGAAGACTTGTGCAAGAGTGGGTAAGTCCTTGGAGAAGGCCGAAGACTCTTGCAAAGTGGGTAAGTCCTTGGTAAGGTTGAAGACTCTTTGTATTGGATAGGTAAGTCCTTTGTTGGTCATGTATTGTATGTCTTATTAAGTGAATATAAGAGTGCAATTGTTGGAAGTCCTAGAGGTTGACCTCTCTAGGCAAGTGGACTGACACACTTCTAGTTTGAAGTGTGGAACCACTCTAAATAGCTTGTCTAATTGGTGCATGTTCAATCTCTCTTATCCTTGCTATGCATGATTTAGTTGCACTCAAATTACCTATTTAGCAACCTTATCTTGTCATATAATTTGAAGGTTTAATGAATTTTGTTTAAGTGCTTTCAGCTCTATTCACCCCCCCCCTCTAGAGCACCTAAGTCACACATCTAGGATCCAACAAGTGGTATCAGAGCGGGTCTTCTCCAAGCATACTTCTACAAGTAGGAGAAGATGGGTGACTACCTAGGAGGGAGACTCTCTACCAGCCTTCCAATCTTCAATGGGAGCAACTTCCTCTATTGGAGAAGAAGACTTCAATTCTTCATCCAAGGATCAAGTCTCGAGATGTGGCAAATGGTGAACAGCCCATACATTCTACCAAAGACAACCATTGAAGAATGGGATGAAGCCACCTTGATGAAAGCTACCTTGAACGCTAGAGCCATGCACATCCTTTATGCCTCCATGACCCCCACCGAGTTCAACCGGATTTCCTCTTGTGAGACGGCCTATGAGGTATGGAGAAAGCTTTGCATCACTTATGAAGGGACGGATCAAGTGAAGGAAAGCAAAGTCTACATGCTCAAGGGGCTGATTGAAAACTTCAAGATGGGAAAGGAGGAAAGTATAGCCAACATGTACTCAAGGATCAACACCATTGTGAATGGTCTTGCTATTCTAGGTCATCCTATGTCTAGTGGAGAGATCAACTCAAAGATCCTTAGAACTCTTCCCAAGAGGTGGGAATCAAAGGTGACTTCCATTGAAGAAGCAAGGTCACTTAAGGACATCCCCATTGAAGAGCTCATTGGAAATCTACAAGCACATGAAGCCACACTTGACAAGAGGGAGCAAGTTGAAAGACAAGAGAAGAAAGAGCTAAAGAGAATGAAGAAGGCTGAAATGAAGGCTCAAATTGAAGCTATCATGGAACAAGTCTCTCCATCCTCTCTAGCTAAGGAAGATGCCATGTACTCCAAGGGTAAGCTCTACAAAGGCAAGTCCTCCTCCACCCGGTGCTTCACATGTGGAAAGAAGGGTCACTACAAGGAAAGTTGCCCACAAGGTAAAAAGACCCATTCTCACAAGAAGAAGGAGAAATGGCACTCAAGCTCAAGTGGCTCCTCCAACTCAAGCTCAAGTGAAGATTCAAGTGAAGGATCAAGATCAAGCTCTAGTGATGAAGGAGAATGTCATTTTGCTCTTGTAGCATCAACAAGTGAAGACTCAAATGAGGTAAATCTAGACTCTTTAGATAAAGAATCCTTGATTGATCTCATTCATGATATTTGTGCATCTCTTAAGTCTTCTAAAAAGAAAAAGAAAAAGCTTGCTAAAATTGTTGATAATTTGCATATAGAACTAGATGATCTTGAATATGCAAATTCTTGCTTGCTTATTGATAAAAATGATTGTCTTAGCCAAGTAGACTCTCTTAAACTTGAAAATGCTAGTTTACTTGATAAGATTAAATTTCTAGAAGCTCAACCTCTCATGCCTAATTCTAATGAAGAACATACTTTAATTATTGATTCTCTCATGCATGACATTGATGTTCTTAAATCTGAAAACAAGGACAAAGATTTTGTTTTGCATGAATTAGAACTAGAAAATGCCTCCTTGCTTGCTAAAATCAATGGGCATGAATCTTGTTCTAGTTATACTAATAAAGAGAATGATGTTGCTGCTCTTCATATTGATATAGATTCTTATTTAACTAAAGCTCTTTGCTTAGAAAATGATCTTTTGCATGCTAGAGATAATATCAATAATTTGTCTTCTACTATTGCCTCTCTTATGCATGATAATGATTGTTTGAGATCATCTTTGCAAAGATTCTTAGTTGGTAAGAAGAGTCTTAATGACATCCTACTCAATTCTACTAAACAAATTGGTAGACATGGTTTAGGATATGATAGTAGTCAAGGGAACAACAAAGATAAAGGACCTCCAATATTCCATGGAGAATCCTCTAGTTCCAAGACTATGGGCACATGCAACTATTGCAATGAATTTGGTCATTATGCTACTTGTTGTCCTTTTAGGAAAGCACCCAAGAGAAATAGGACTTGGGTTGCTAAACTAACCCCTCTGGACCCAAAAATATGATTGGGGACCATTTCATCTTTCTTCTTGTAGGTACTTGCAAATGGATTGACATGAGCCATTGAATTGCAAATTGACTTCTCAATCCACATGAAAGAAGAAAGGTGAGATGTGCAGAGGGTGACAACAAGTGGAAAAGAAATGGTAAGCATGAAGGTAATGTTTTTACTGCTTATAACCTGTTCTAACTTGTTTTTGTCAAGTTAGTATGCACTATACATATGGTTTTTGAGTCAAAAGTGGCATTTTGTGTTTCTCTTCACACTCTTGCTGCACTACTAACTTGCTTAGACATGTTTGGATATGGTTTGTATATTTAGCATGCCTCTAGATATGTTTTATGAAAAATATGTGCTTTTTCTACAGTAGTTTTGTCGGCCGAGTTTTGTCCTGTCTAAAACTCGACCGATGGGCACCAATGGGTGTTGCCAACAGCTGCGATCGGCCGAGTTGCCAATACACAGAACTCGACCGATTACACTGTGCACAGAATATAAAGTTGGCTTATTGGATGAGAATTTCCCTCTCAACTAGATTTTCTCAACCAATAGCCTTATTCTTTGGCACTCCTTTGGTACCTTTATATATGCATATTGCCATGTTCTAAATGCCTATCTTGCTTACAACTCTATCTATCTAATTGCTCTAAATTGGTATATCTATATCTTGCAATTTCTTGCTTTGAGTTGTTTTGCAGGTTTTGATGATGATCTCTTTGGATCTCTTGGTTGTGTCTTAAATTGCTTCCGTTGTGCTCTAACTTGCTACATCTATCTAGGTGTATATCTTGTTTTGATACAACCTTGAGGTTCTTAGGGGTAATCATCTTATGGTAAGGATGCATATCTAGTGAGTTATATCCTCTCATGCTTCTAAAATTGCATATCTCTTGGTTTGGATATATCCCTATATCTACTCATAGCTTGCTTTATCTTGTGTATCTCTTGCTATGATCTAGATCCTACTAGTAGTCCTAACTTGTGATATCATCTACTAGTAGTTCACATACATGTAGTTCTAACCTTGTTTATAATTGGAATATTTGCTCATCTATATGCTATGCTTGTATCTTGTCTCATATATGCTCAAGCCTGTTCCTTGAATTGCATATCTACTATCTTGAGTTGCTTGCATAACATTGTGATGCAGGGCACATAGAGCTACATTGTATGTAGAAATTGGAGTATTTTTAAATTTTATGCAGGTTTTGCTCCAATTTCAGTTTTTGCTGCAAGTATAGTGCTTTTTATGCAGAAACACCCTTCTGAGCAAGACTCATTGCTTTGCCATGAGCTCCGATGGTTTTTGGTAAAATTCCATCATCTTGAGGGTCAAAATTGCGATTTATTGTTTTTCTGCAGCACCCTATCTTGCACATTTTTGGGATGTTCAAGTATATGTTTTAACTTGCTTTTCTTTCTATGCTTGGACAAGACCCTATATGTGCTCTTCTACTCTCCTTATATAACTTTTGTTATCTTCTTTCTCTTAACAAGTGGTGTTTCTTAGTGTCTTCACACCCCCACCTTTTTGAAATGACAAAGGGGGAGAAAGATATGTCTTCTTTTAACAACATGGAGAAGGCATGTCTTACATGAAGCAAAGAAGCGTGTCCATGTAAAGGGGAGAAGGTAAATGGGAGAAGACATATATGTGTAGAACATATATGAGTAGAAGACATAGTTTCTATAAATGTTATGAAAGCTAACCATGCAGGAGAAATAGCATCAATTGAGGGGGAGTATGAGAACTCCATGCGCATCAATTGAGGGGGAGCATATGAGCTCAATCCTATTGAAACCCCTAGGTTTCTCCAAAGGTATGATTTTACGTACAAGCTTTCAATACATTTATGGAATGGTTTGTCATCTTCAAAAAGGGGGAGAATGTTGACTCAAGGTCAATTAGGTCAATGTTGACTCACGTCTAAATTGACTAAACCCTTGTTTTGATGATGACTAACCATTCCACATATTGGTGTCTAATGCTTCTACATTGAGTGATTTCAGATTAGGTTTAGACACACTCCAAATGCCCTAACTTGCGCATATCAAATTGGAGAAAAGACAAGTCAAAATAGCTACAAGTGTGCATTTTGGGATCTCTATGTATATGACCTTAGA
Source organism: Alisma plantago-aquatica (assembly GCA_963693085.1). Taxonomy (NCBI): domain Eukaryota; kingdom Viridiplantae; phylum Streptophyta; class Magnoliopsida; order Alismatales; family Alismataceae; genus Alisma; species Alisma plantago-aquatica. The sequence continues at coordinate 1,590,342,125 of OY856409.1, forward strand.
ATTGCTTTGTAATCACTTGTAATGATTGTATGACTTGTAATTAAGCTTAGAAAAATTATTGGGACACAAAAATCCATCGTTTGTACAGTTTATGAAAATTCCAAAATACCCATAACAGGGATTTTGTCGGCCGAATTCCAAACTCGGCCGATCCATATATTCTGGAATTTTCTGGGCAGTCGGCCGAGTTTCCAACTCAGCCGATCCCTGTTCGGTCGAGTTTCTATGGTGGGAAACTCGGCCGATCCACTGATCGGTCCAAGTTGAAAGTCGACCGATCGGCCGAGTTTCTCCAAGGAAACTCGGCCGACAGTCTATCTTTCAGACTTGTCTTTTAGTGGTTCGGCCGAATTACCTTTATGTAAACTCGGCCGATCAGACTGTACTGGAATGCAGAAAAAGCAAATCCAACCGTTGGAGACTTTGTTGGGACCCAAAATAGATCCGTTGCAACTTGTAAAACGGCTATTTTTCGTTCCTAAGTGTTCCCAAAGGCTAAGAGGCATCCCCAACTATAAATAGGACCCCTTGGGCTTCATTACAAGGTTGAGCATTCATTGCAAACTCTTTGTGAGGTTCCTATTCTATAGTTGAGTGCTTCCTACAGCCTCCTCTCTCTCTCTAAGCTTAATCACTTGCTACATCCATTAGAGTGAGTAGGAAATCTGTAAGAGAGCTAGTCCTATTTGTATATCTTGTGAAGCTCTCACTTCCACCACCTCCCCATCTCTCATTTCCAATCATGAAGATGAAGGTTATCTCTCTTTGCCAAGAGAGGTGAAGAAGAACAAGGGAAGGAGTCCCTTGGTGAAGATCAAGGCCGAAGACTTGGAGCTAGAGTGGGTAAGCCCTTGGAGAAGGCAGAAGACTCAAGCTCAAGTGGGTAAGTCCTTGGTGGAAAGCTTCTCCGAGTGAAGGTGAAGTCAAAGGCGGAAGATCCAAGAAGAGTGGGTAATTCCTGCAAGGCCGAAGACTTGTGCAAGAGTGGGTAAGTCCTTGGAGAAGGCCGAAGACTCTTGCAAAGTGGGTAAGTCCTTGGTAAGGTTGAAGACTCTTTGTATTGGATAGGTAAGTCCTTTGTTGGTCATGTATTGTATGTCTTATTAAGTGAATATAAGAGTGCAATTGTTGGAAGTCCTAGAGGTTGACCTCTCTAGGCAAGTGGACTGACACACTTCTAGTTTGAAGTGTGGAACCACTCTAAATAGCTTGTCTAATTGGTGCATGTTCAATCTCTCTTATCCTTGCTATGCATGATTTAGTTGCACTCAAATTACCTATTTAGCAACCTTATCTTGTCATATAATTTGAAGGTTTAATGAATTTTGTTTAAGTGATTTCAGCTCTATTCACCCCCCCCCTCTAGAGCACCTAAGTCACACATCTAGGATCCAACAAGTGGTATCAGAGCGGGTCTTCTCCAAGCATACTTCTACAAGTAGGAGAAGATGGGTGACTACCTAGGAGGGAGACTCTCTACCAGCCTTCCAATCTTCAATGGGAGCAACTTCCTCTATTGGAGAAGAAGACTTCAATTCTTCATCCAAGGATCAAGTCTCGAGATGTGGCAAATGGTGAACAGCCCATACATTCTACCAAAGACAACCATTGAAGAATGGGATGAAGCCACCTTGATGAAAGCTACCTTGAACGCTAGAGCCATGCACATCCTTTATGCCTCCATGACCCCCACCGAGTTCAACCGGATTTCCTCTTGTGAGACGGCCTATGAGGTATGGAGAAAGCTTTGCATCACTTATGAAGGGACGGATCAAGTGAAGGAAAGCAAAGTCTACATGCTCAAGGGGCTGATTGAAAACTTCAAGATGGGAAAGGAGGAAAGTATAGCCAACATGTACTCAAGGATCAACACCATTGTGAATGGTCTTGCTATTCTAGGTCATCCTATGTCTAGTGGAGAGATCAACTCAAAGATCCTTAGAACTCTTCCCAAGAGGTGGGAATCAAAGGTGACTTCCATTGAAGAAGCAAGGTCACTTAAGGACATCCCCATTGAAGAGCTCATTGGAAATCTACAAGCACATGAAGCCACACTTGACAAGAGGGAGCAAGTTGAAAGACAAGAGAAGAAAGAGCTAAAGAGAATGAAGAAGGCTGAAATGAAGGCTCAAATTGAAGCTATCATGGAACAAGTCTCTCCATCCTCTCTAGCTAAGGAAGATGCCATGTACTCCAAGGGTAAGCTCTACAAAGGCAAGTCCTCCTCCACCCGGTGCTTCACATGTGGAAAGAAGGGTCACTACAAGGAAGATTGCCCACAAGGTAAAAAGACCCATTCTCACAAGAAGAAGGAGAAATGGCACTCAAGCTCAAGTGGCTCCTCCAACTCAAGCTCAAGTGAAGATTCAAGTGAAGGATCAAGATCAAGCTCTAGTGATGAAGGAGAATGTCATTTTGCTCTTGTAGCATCAACAAGTGAAGACTCAAATGAGGTAAATCTAGACTCTTTAGATAAAGAATCCTTGATTGATCTCATTCATGATATTTGTGCATCTCTTAAGTCTTCTAAAAAGAAAAAGAAAAAGCTTGCTAAAATTGTTGATAATTTGCATATAGAACTAGATGATCTTGAATATGCAAATTCTTGCTTGCTTATTGATAAAAATGATTGTCTTAGCCAAGTAGACTCTCTTAAACTTGAAAATGCTAGTTTACTTGATAAGATTAAATTTCTAGAAGCTCAACCTCTCATGCCTAATTCTAATGAAGAACATACTTTAATTATTGATTCTCTCATGCATGACATTGATGTTCTTAAATCTGAAAACAAGGACAAAGATTTTGTTTTGCATGAATTAGAACTAGAAAATGCCTCCTTGCTTGCTAAAATCAATGGGCATGAATCTTGTTCTAGTTATACTAATAAAGAGAATGATGTTGCTGCTCTTCATATTGATAGAGATTCTTATTTAACTAAAGCTCTTTGCTTAGAAAATGATCTTTTGCATGCTAGAGATAATATCAATAATTTGTCTTCTACTATTGCCTCTCTTATGCATGATAATGATTGTTTGAGATCATCTTTGCAAAGATTCTTAGTTGGTAAGAAGAGTCTTAATGACATCCTACTCAATTCTACTAAACAAATTGGTAGACATGGTTTAGGATATGATAGTAGTCAAGGGAACAACAAAGATAAAGGACCTCCAATATTCCATGGAGAATCCTCTAGTTCCAAGACTATGGGCACATGCAACTATTGCAATGAATTTGGTCATTATGCTACTTGTTGTCCTTTTAGGAAAGCACCCAAGAGAAATAGGACTTGGGTTGCTAAACTAACCCCTCTGGACCCAAAAATATGATTGGGGACCATTTCATCTTTCTTCTTGTAGGTACTTGCAAATGGATTGACATGAGCCATTGAATTGCAAATTGACTTCTCAATCCACATGAAAGAAGAAAGGTGAGATGTGCAGAGGGTGACAACAAGTGGAAAAGAAATGGTAAGCATGAAGGTAATGTTTTTACTGCTTATAACCTGTTCTAACTTGTTTTTGTCAAGTTAGTATGCACTATACATATGGTTTTTGAGTCAAAAGTGGCATTTTGTGTTTCTCTTCACACTCTTGCTGCACTACTAACTTGCTTAGACATGTTTGGATATGGTTTGTATATTTAGCATGCCTCTAGATATGTTTTATGAAAAATATGTGCTTTTTCTACAGTAGTTTTGTCGGCCGACTTTTGTCCTGTCTAAAACTCGACCGATGGGCACCAATGGGTGTTGCCAACAGCTGCGATCGGCCGAGTTGCCAATACACAGAACTCGACCGATTACACTGTGCACAGAATATAAAGTTGGCTTATTGGATGAGAATTTCCCTCTCAACTAGATTTTCTCAACCAATAGCCTTATTCTTTGGCACTCCTTTGGTACCTTTATATATGCATATTGCCATGTTCTAAATGCCTATCTTGCTTACAACTCTATCTATCTAATTGCTCTAAATTGGTATATCTATATCTTGCAATTTCTTGCTTTGAGTTGTTTTGCAGGTTTTGATGATGATCTCTTTGGATCTCTTGGTTGTGTCTTAAATTGCTTCCGTTGTGCTCTAACTTGCTACATCTATCTAGGTGTATATCTTGTTTTGATACAACCTTGAGGTTCTTAGGGGTAATCATCTTATGGTAAGGATGCATATCTAGTGAGTTATATCCTCTCATGCTTCTAAAATTGCATATCTCTTGGTTTGGATATATCCCTATATCTACTCATAGCTTGCTTTATCTTGTGTATCTCTTGCTATGATCTAGATCCTACTAGTAGTCCTAACTTGTGATATCATCTACTAGTAGTTCACATACATGTAGTTCTAACCTTGTTTATAATTGGAATATTTGCTCATCTATATGCTATGCTTGTATCTTGTCTCATATATGCTCAAGCCTGTTCCTTGAATTGCATATCTACTATCTTGAGTTGCTTGCATAACATTGTGATGCAGGGCACATAGAGCTACATTGTATGTAGAAATTGGAGTATTTTTAAATTTTATGCAGGTTTTGCTCCAATTTCAGTTTTTGCTGCAAGTATAGTGCTTTTTATGCAGAAACACCCTTCTGAGCAAGACTCATCGCTTTGCCATGAGCTCCGATGGTTTTTGGTAAAATTCCATCATCTTGAGGGTCAAAATTGCGATTTATTGTTTTTCTGCAGCACCCTATCTTGCACATTTTTGGGATGTTCAAGTATATGTTTTAACTTGCTTTTCTTTCTATGCTTGGACAAGACCCTATATGTGCTCTTCTACTCTCCTTATATAACTTTTGTTATCTTCTTTCTCTTAACAAGTGGTGTTTCTTAGTGTCTTCACACCCCCACCTTTTTGAAATGACAAAGGGGGAGAAAGATATGTCTTCTTTTAACAACATGGAGAAGGCATGTCTTACATGAAGCAAAGAAGCGTGTCCATGTAAAGGGGAGAAGGTAAATGGGAGAAGACATATATGTGTAGAACATATATGAGTAGAAGACATAGTTTCTATAAATGTTATGAAAGCTAACCATGCAGGAGAAATAGCATCAATTGAGGGGGAGTATGAGAACTCCATGCGCATCAATTGAGGGGGAGCATATGAGCTCAATCCTATTGAAACCCCTAGGTTTCTCCAAAGGTATGATTTTACGTACAAGCTTTCAATACATTTATGGAATGGTTTGTCATCTTCAAAAAGGGGGAGAATGTTGACTCAAGGTCAATTAGGTCAATGTTGACTCACGTCTAAATTGACTAAACCCTTGTTTTGATGATGACTAACCATTCCACATATTGGTGTCTAATGCTTCTACATTGAGTGATTTCAGATTAGGTTTAGACACACTCCAAATGCCCTAACTTGCGCATATCAAATTGGAGAAAAGACAAGTCAAAATAGCTACAAGTGTGCATTTTGGGATCTCTATGTATATGACCTTAGAATTGCTTTGTAATCACTTGTAATGATTGTATGACTTGTAATTAAGCTTAGAAAAATTATTGGGACACAAAAATCCATCGTTTGTACAGTTTATGAAAATTCCAAAATACCCATAACAGGGATTTTGTCGGCCGAATTCCAAACTCGGCCGATCCATATATTCTGGAATTTTCTGGGCAGTCGGCCGAGTTTCCAACTCAGCCGATCCCTGTTCGGTCGAGTTTCTATGGTGGGAAACTCGGCCGATCCACTGATCGGTCCAAGTTGAAAGTCGACCGATCGGCCGAGTTTCTCCAAGGAAACTCGGCCGACAGTCTATCTTTCAGACTTGTCTTTTAGTGGTTCGGCCGAATTACCTTTATGTAAACTCGGCCGATCAGACTGTACTGGAATGCAGAAAAAGCAAATCCAACCGTTGGAGACTTTGTTGGGACCCAAAATAGATCCGTTGCAACTTGTAAAACGGCTATTTTTCGTTCCTAAGTGTTCCCAAAGGCTAAGAGGCATCCCCAACTATAAATAGGACCCCTTGGGCTTCATTCCAAGGTTGAGCATTCATTGCAAACTCTTTGTGAGGTTCCTATTCTATAGTTGAGTGCTTCCTACAGCCTCCTCTCTCTCTCTAAGCTTAATCACTTGCTACATCCATTAGAGTGAGTAGGAAATCTGTAAGAGAGCTAGTCCTATTTGTATATCTTGTGAAGCTCTCACTTCCACCACCTCCCCATCTCTCATTTCCAATCATGAAGATGAAGGTTATCTCTCTTTGCCAAGAGAGGTGAAGAAGAACAAGGGAAGGAGTCCCTTGGTGAAGATCAAGGCCGAAGACTTGGAGCTAGAGTGGGTAAGCCCTTGGAGAAGGCAGAAGACTCAAGCTCAAGTGGGTAAGTCCTTGGTGGAAAGCTTCTCCGAGTGAAGGTGAAGTCAAAGGCGGAAGATCCAAGAAGAGTGGGTAATTCCTGCAAGGCCGAAGACTTGTGCAAGAGTGGGTAAGTCCTTGGAGAAGGCCGAAGACTCTTGCAAAGTGGGTAAGTCCTTGGTAAGGTTGAAGACTCTTTGTATTGGATAGGTAAGTCCTTTGTTGGTCATGTATTGTATGTCTTATTAAGTGAATATAAGAGTGCAATTGTTGGAAGTCCTAGAGGTTGACCTCTCTAGGCAAGTGGACTGACACACTTCTAGTTTGAAGTGTGGAACCACTCTAAATAGCTTGTCTAATTGGTGCATGTTCAATCTCTCTTATCCTTGCTATGCATGATTTAGTTGCACTCAAATTACCTATTTAGCAACCTTATCTTGTCATATAATTTGAAGGTTTAATGAATTTTGTTTAAGTGATTTCAGCTCTATTCACCCCCCCCCTCTAGAGCACCTAAGTCACACATCTAGGATCCAACAAGTGGTATCAGAGCGGGTCTTCTCCAAGCATACTTCTACAAGTAGGAGAAGATGGGTGACTACCTAGGAGGGAGACTCTCTACCAGCCTTCCAATCTTCAATGGGAGCAACTTCCTCTATTGGAGAAGAAGACTTCAATTCTTCATCCAAGGATCAAGTCTCGAGATGTGGAAAATGGTGAACAGCCCATACATTCTACCAAAGACAACCATTGAAGAATGGGATGAAGCCACCTTGATGAAAGCTACCTTGAACGCTAGAGCCATGCACATCCTTTATGCCTCCATGACCCCCACCGAGTTCAACCGGATTTCCTCTTGTGAGACGGCCTATGAGGTATGGAGAAAGCTTTGCATCACTTATGAAGGGACGGATCAAGTGAAGGAAAGCAAAGTCTACATGCTCAAGGGGCTGATTGAAAACTTCAAGATGGGAAAGGAGGAAAGTATAGCCAACATGTACTCAAGGATCAACACCATTGTGAATGGTCTTGCTATTCTAGGTCATCCTATGTCTAGTGGAGAGATCAACTCAAAGATCCTTAGAACTCTTCCCAAGAGGTGGGAATCAAAGGTGACTTCCATTGAAGAAGCAAGGTCACTTAAGGACATCCCCATTGAAGAGCTCATTGGAAATCTACAAGCACATGAAGCCACACTTGACAAGAGGGAGCAAGTTGAAAGACAAGAGAAGAAAGAGCTAAAGAGAATGAAGAAGGCTGAAATGAAGGCTCAAATTGAAGCTATCATGGAACAAGTCTCTCCATCCTCTCTAGCTAAGGAAGATGCCATGTACTCCAAGGGTAAGCTCTACAAAGGCAAGTCCTCCTCCACCCGGTGCTTCACATGTGGAAAGAAGGGTCACTACAAGGAAAGTTGCCCACAAGGTAAAAAGACCCATTCTCACAAGAAGAAGGAGAAATGGCACTCAAGCTCAAGTGGCTCCTCCAACTCAAGCTCAAGTGAAGATTCAAGTGAAGGATCAAGATCAAGCTCTAGTGATGAAGGAGAATGTCATTTTGCTCTTGTAGCATCAACAAGTGAAGACTCAAATGAGGTAAATCTAGACTCTTTAGATAAAGAATCCTTGATTGATCTCATTCATGATATTTGTGCATCTCTTAAGTCTTCTAAAAAGAAAAAGAAAAAGCTTGCTAAAATTGTTGATAATTTGCATATAGAACTAGATGATCTTGAATATGCAAATTCTTGCTTGCTTATTGATAAAAATGATTGTCTTAGCCAAGTAGACTCTCTTAAACTTGAAAATGCTAGTTTACTTGATAAGATTAAATTTCTAGAAGCTCAACCTCTCATGCCTAATTCTAATGAAGAACATACTTTAATTATTGATTCTCTCATGCATGACATTGATGTTCTTAAATCTGAAAACAAGGACAAAGATTTTGTTTTGCATGAATTAGAACTAGAAAATGCCTCCTTGCTTGCTAAAATCAATGGGCATGAATCTTGTTCTAGTTATACTAATAAAGAGAATGATGTTGCTGCTCTTCATATTGATAGAGATTCTTATTTAACTAAAGCTCTTTGCTTAGAAAATGATCTTTTGCATGCTAGAGATAATATCAATAATTTGTCTTCTACTATTGCCTCTCTTATGCATGATAATGATTGTTTGAGATCATCTTTGCAAAGATTCTTAGTTGGTAAGAAGAGTCTTAATGACATCCTACTCAATTCTACTAAACAAATTGGTAGACATGGTTTAGGATATGATAGTAGTCAAGGGAACAACAAAGATAAAGGACCTCCAATATTCCATGGAGAATCCTCTAGTTCCAAGACTATGGGCACATGCAACTATTGCAATGAATTTGGTCATTATGCTACTTGTTGTCCTTTTAGGAAAGCACCCAAGAGAAATAGGACTTGGGTTGCTAAACTAACCCCTCTGGACCCAAAAATATGATTGGGGACCATTTCATCTTTCTTCTTGTAGGTACTTGCAAATGGATTGACATGAGCCATTGAATTGCAAATTGACTTCTCAATCCACATGAAAGAAGAAAGGTGAGATGTGCAGAGGGTGACAACAAGTGGAAAAGAAATGGTAAGCATGAAGGTAATGTTTTTACTGCTTATAACCTGTTCTAACTTGTTTTTGTCAAGTTAGTATGCACTATACATATGGTTTTTGAGTCAAAAGTGGCATTTTGTGTTTCTCTTCACACTCTTGCTGCACTACTAACTTGCTTAGACATGTTTGGATATGGTTTGTATATTTAGCATGCCTCTAGATATGTTTTATGAAAAATATGTGCTTTTTCTACAGTAGTTTTGTCGGCCGACTTTTGTCCTGTCTAAAACTCGACCGATGGGCACCAATGGGTGTTGCCAACAGCTGCGATCGGCCGAGTTGCCAATACACAGAACTCGACCGATTACACTGTGCACAGAATCTAAAGTTGGCTTATTGGATGAGAATTTCCCTCTCAACTAGATTTTCTCAACCAATAGCCTTATTCTTTGGCACTCCTTTGGTACCTTTATATATGCATATTGCCATGTTCTAAATGCCTATCTTGCTTACAACTCTATCTATCTAATTGCTCTAAATTGGTATATCTATATCTTGCAATTTCTTGCTTTGAGTTGTTTTGCAGGTTTTGATGATGATCTCTTTGGATCTCTTGGTTGTGTCTTAAATTGCTTCCGTTGTGCTCTAACTTGCTACATCTATCTAGGTGTATATCTTGTTTTGATACAACCTTGAGGTTCTTAGGGGTAATCATCTTATGGTAAGGATGCATATCTAGTGAGTTATATCCTCTCATGCTTCTAAAATTGCATATCTCTTGGTTTGGATATATCCCTATATCTACTCATAGCTTGCTTTATCTTGTGTATCTCTTGCTATGATCTAGATCCTACTAGTAGTCCTAACTTGTGATATCATCTACTAGTAGTTCACATACATGTAGTTCTAACCTTGTTTATAATTGGAATATTTGCTCATCTATATGCTATGCTTGTATCTTGTCTCATATATGCTCAAGCCTGTTCCTTGAATTGCATATCTACTATCTTGAGTTGCTTGCATAACATTGTGATGCAGGGCACATAGAGCTACATTGTATGTAGAAATTGGAGTATTTTTAAATTTTATGCAGGTTTTGCTCCAATTTCAGTTTTTGCTGCAAGTATAGTGCTTTTTATGCAGAAACACCCTTCTGAGCAAGACTCATCGCTTTGCCATGAGCTCCGATGGTTTTTGGTAAAATTCCATCATCTTGAGGGTCAAAATTGCGATTTATTGTTTTTCTGCAGCACCCTATCTTGCACATTTTTGGGATGTTCAAGTATATGTTTTAACTTGCTTTTCTTTCTATGCTTGGACAAGACCCTATATGTGCTCTTCTACTCTCCTTATATAACTTTTGTTATCTTCTTTCTCTTAACAAGTGGTGTTTCTTAGTGTCTTCACACCCCCACCTTTTTGAAATGACAAAGGGGGAGAAAGATATGTCTTCTTTTAACAACATGGAGAAGGCATGTCTTACATGAAGCAAAGAAGCGTGTCCATGTAAAGGGGAGAAGGTAAATGGGAGAAGACATATATGTGTAGAACATATATGAGTAGAAGACATAGTTTCTATAAATGTTATGAAAGCTAACCATGCAGGAGAAATAGCATCAATTGAGGGGGAGTATGAGAACTCCATGCGCATCAATTGAGGGGGAGCATATGAGCTCAATCCTATTGAAACCCCTAGGTTTCTCCAAAGGTATGATTTTACGTACAAGCTTTCAATACATTTATGGAATGGTTTGTCATCTTCAAAAAGGGGGAGAATGTTGACTCAAGGTCAATTAGGTCAATGTTGACTCACGTCTAAATTGACTAAACCCTTGTTTTGATGATGACTAACCATTCCACATATTGGTGTCTAATGCTTCTACATTGAGTGATTTCAGATTAGGTTTAGACACACTCCAAATGCCCTAACTTGCGCATATCAAATTGGAGAAAAGACAAGTCAAAATAGCTACAAGTGTGCATTTTGGGATCTCTATGTATATGACCTTAGAATTGCTTTGTAATCACTTGTAATGATTGTATGACTTGTAATTAAGCTTAGAAAAATTATTGGGACACAAAAATCCATCGTTTGTACAGTTTATGAAAATTCCAAAATACCCATAACAGGGATTTTGTCGGCCGAATTCCAAACTCGGCCGATCCATATATTCTGGAATTTTCTGGGCAGTCGGCCGAGTTTCCAACTCAGCCGATCCCTGTTCGGTCGAGTTTCTATGGTGGGAAACTCGGCCGATCCACTGATCGGTCCAAGTTGAAAGTCGACCGATCGGCCGAGTTTCTCCAAGGAAACTCGGCCGACAGTCTATCTTTCAGACTTGTCTTTTAGTGGTTCGGCCGAATTACCTTTATGTAAACTCGGCCGATCAGACTGTACTGGAATGCAGAAAAAGCAAATCCAACCGTTGGAGACTTTGTTGGGACCCAAAATAGATCCGTTGCAACTTGTAAAACGGCTATTTTTCGTTCCTAAGTGTTCCCAAAGGCTAAGAGGCATCCCCAACTATAAATAGGACCCCTTGGGCTTCATTCCAAGGTTGAGCATTCATTGCAAACTCTTTGTGAGGTTCCTATTCTATAGTTGAGTGCTTCCTATAGCCTCCTCTCTCTCTCTAAGCTTAATCACTTGCTACATCCATTAGAGTGAGTAGGAAATCTGTAAGAGAGCTAGTCCTATTTGTATATCTTGTGAAGCTCTCACTTCCACCACCTCCCCATCTCTCATTTCCAATCATGAAGATGAAGGTTATCTCTCTTTGCCAAGAGAGGTGAAGAAGAACAAGGGAAGGAGTCCCTTGGTGAAGATCAAGGCCGAAGACTTGGAGCTAGAGTGGGTAAGCCCTTGGAGAAGGCAGAAGACTCAAGCTCAAGTGGGTAAGTCCTTGGTGGAAAGCTTCTCCGAGTGAAGGTGAAGTCAAAGGCGGAAGATCCAAGAAGAGTGGGTAATTCCTGCAAGGCCGAAGACTTGTGCAAGAGTGGGTAAGTCCTTGGAGAAGGCCGAAGACTCTTGCAAAGTGGGTAAGTCCTTGGTAAGGTTGAAGACTCTTTGTATTGGATAGGTAAGTCCTTTGTTGGTCATGTATTGTATGTCTTATTAAGTGAATATAAGAGTGTAATTGTTGGAAGTCCTAGAGGTTGACCTCTCTAGGCAAGTGGACTGACACACTTCTAGTTTGAAGTGTGGAACCACTCTAAATAGCTTGTCTAATTGGTGCATGTTCAATCTCTCTTATCCTTGCTATGCATGATTTAGTTGCACTCAAATTACCTATTTAGCAACCTTATCTTGTCATATAATTTGAAGGTTTAATGAATTTTGTTTAAGTGATTTCAGCTCTATTCACCCCCCCCTCTAGAGCACCTAAGTCACACATCTAGGATCCAACAAGTGGTATCAGAGCGGGTCTTCTCCAAGCATACTTCTACAAGTAGGAGAAGATGGGTGACTACCTAGGAGGGAGACTCTCTACCAGCCTTCCAATCTTCAATGGGAGCAACTTCCTCTATTGGAGAAGAAGACTTCAATTCTTCATCCAAGGATCAAGTCTCGAGATGTGGAAAATGGTGAACAGCCCATACATTCTACCAAAGACAACCATTGAAGAATGGGATGAAGCCACCTTGATGAAAGCTACCTTGAACGCTAGAGCCATGCACATCCTTTATGCCTCCATGACCCCCACCGAGTTCAACCGGATTTCCTCTTGTGAGACGGCCTATGAGGTATGGAGAAAGCTTTGCATCACTTATGAAGGGACGGATCAAGTGAAGGAAAGCAAAGTCTACATGCTCAAGGGGCTGATTGAAAACTTCAAGATGGGAAAGGAGGAAAGTATAGCCAACATGTACTCAAGGATCAACACCATTGTGAATGGTCTTGCTATTCTAGGTCATCCTATGTCTAGTGGAGAGATCAACTCAAAGATCCTTAGAACTCTTCCCAAGAGGTGGGAATCAAAGGTGACTTCCATTGAAGAAGCAAGGTCACTTAAGGACATCCCCATTGAAGAGCTCATTGGAAATCTACAAGCACATGAAGCCACACTTGACAAGAGGGAGCAAGTTGAAAGACAAGAGAAGAAAGAGCTAAAGAGAATGAAGAAGGCTGAAATGAAGGCTCAAATTGAAGCTATCATGGAACAAGTCTCTCCATCCTCTCTAGCTAAGGAAGATGCCATGTACTCCAAGGGTAAGCTCTACAAAGGCAAGTCCTCCTCCACCCGGTGCTTCACATGTGGAAAGAAGGGTCACTACAAGGAAAGTTGCCCACAAGGTAAAAAGACCCATTCTCACAAGAAGAAGGAGAAATGGCACTCAAGCTCAAGTGGCTCCTCCAACTCAAGCTCAAGTGAAGATTCAAGTGAAGGATCAAGATCAAGCTCTAGTGATGAAGGAGAATGTCATTTTGCTCTTGTAGCATCAACAAGTGAAGACTCAAATGAGGTAAATCTAGACTCTTTAGATAAAGAATCCTTGATTGATCTCATTCATGATATTTGTGCATCTCTTAAGTCTTCTAAAAAGAAAAAGAAAAAGCTTGCTAAAATTGTTGATAATTTGCATATAGAACTAGATGATCTTGAATATGCAAATTCTTGCTTGCTTATTGATAAAAATGATTGTCTTAGCCAAGTAGACTCTCTTAAACTTGAAAATGCTAGTTTACTTGATAAGATTAAATTTCTAGAAGCTCAACCTCTCATGCCTAATTCTAATGAAGAACATACTTTAATTATTGATTCTCTCATGCATGACATTGATGTTCTTAAATCTGAAAACAAGGACAAAGATTTTGTTTTGCATGAATTAGAACTAGAAAATGCCTCCTTGCTTGCTAAAATCAATGGGCATGAATCTTGTTCTAGTTATACTAATAAAGAGAATGATGTTGCTGCTCTTCATATTGATAGAGATTCTTATTTAACTAAAGCTCTTTGCTTAGAAAATGATCTTTTGCATGCTAGAGATAATATCAATAATTTGTCTTCTACTATTGCCTCTCTTATGCATGATAATGATTGTTTGAGATCATCTTTGCAAAGATTCTTAGTTGGTAAGAAGAGTCTTAATGACATCCTACTCAATTCTACTAAACAAATTGGTAGACATGGTTTAGGATATGATAGTAGTCAAGGGAACAACAAAGATAAAGGACCTCCAATATTCCATGGAGAATCCTCTAGTTCCAAGACTATGGGCACATGCAACTATTGCAATGAATTTGGTCATTATGCTACTTGTTGTCCTTTTAGGAAAGCACCCAAGAGAAATAGGACTTGGGTTGCTAAACTAACCCCTCTGGACCCAAAAATATGATTGGGGACCATTTCATCTTTCTTCTTGTAGGTACTTGCAAATGGATTGACATGAGCCATTGAATTGCAAATTGACTTCTCAATCCACATGAAAGAAGAAAGGTGAGATGTGCAGAGGGTGACAACAAGTGGAAAAGAAATGGTAAGCATGAAGGTAATGTTTTTACTGCTTATAACCTGTTCTAACTTGTTTTTGTCAAGTTAGTATGCACTATACATATGGTTTTTGAGTCAAAAGTGGCATTTTGTGTTTCTCTTCACACTCTTGCTGCACTACTAACTTGCTTAGACATGTTTGGATATGGTTTGTATATTTAGCATGCCTCTAGATATGTTTTATGAAAAATATGTGCTTTTTCTACAGTAGTTTTGTCGGCCGAGTTTTGTCCTGTCTAAAACTCGACCGATGGGCACCAATGGGTGTTGCCAACAGCTGCGATCGGCCGAGTTGCCAATACACAGAACTCGACCGATTACACTGTGCACAGAATATAAAGTTGGATTATTGGATGAGAATTTCCCTCTCAACTAGATTTTCTCAACCAATAGCCTTATTCTTTGGCACTCCTTTGGTACCTTTATATATGCATATTGCCATGTTCTAAATGCCTATCTTGCTTACAACTCTATCTATCTAATTGCTCTAAATTGGTATATCTATATCTTGCAATTTCTTGCTTTGAGTTGTTTTGCAGGTTTTGATGATGATCTCTTTGGATCTCTTGGTTGTGTCTTAAATTGCTTCCGTTGTGCTCTAACTTGCTACATCTATCTAGGTGTATATCTTGTTTTGATACAACCTTGAGGTTCTTAGGGGTAATCATCTTATGGTAAGGATGCATATCTAGTGAGTTATATCCTCTCATGCTTCTAAAATTGCATATCTCTTGGTTTGGATATATCCCTATATCTACTCATAGCTTGCTTTATCTTGTGTATCTCTTGCTATGATCTAGATCCTACTAGTAGTCCTAACTTGTGATATCATCTACTAGTAGTTCACATACATGTAGTTCTAACCTTGTTTATAATTGGAATATTTGCTCATCTATATGCTATGCTTGTATCTTGTCTCATATATGCTCAAGCCTGTTCCTTGAATTGCATATCTACTATCTTGAGTTGCTTGCATAACATTGTGATGCAGGGCACATAGAGCTACATTGTATGTAGAAATTGGAGTATTTTTAAATTTTATGCAGGTTTTGCTCCAATTTCAGTTTTTGCTGCAAGTATAGTGCTTTTTATGCAGAAACACCCTTCTGAGCAAGACTCATTGCTTTGCCATGAGCTCCGATGGTTTTTGGTAAAATTCCATCATCTTGAGGGTCAAAATTGCGATTTATTGTTTTTCTGCAGCACCCTATCTTGCACATTTTTGGGATGTTCAAGTATATGTTTTAACTTGCTTTTCTTTCTATGCTTGGACAAGACCCTATATGTTCTCTTCTACTCTCGTTATATAACTTTTGTTATCTTCTTTCTCTTAACAAGTGGTGTTTCTTAGTTTCTTCACACCCCCACCTTTTTGAAATGACAAAGGGGGAGAAAGATATGTCTTCTTTTAACAACATGGAGAAGGCATGTCTTACATGAAGCAAAGAAGCGTGTCCATGTAAAGGGGAGAAGGTAAATGGGAGAAGACATATATGTGTAGAACATATATGAGTAGAAGACATAGTTTCTATAAATGTTATGAAAGCTAACCATGCAGGAGAAATAGCATCAATTGAGGGGGAGTATGAGAACTCCATGCGCATCAATTGAGGGGGAGCATATGAGCTCAATCCTATTGAAACCCCTAGGTTTCTCCAAAGGTATGATTTTACGTACAAGCTTTCAATACATTTATGGAATGGTTTGTCATCTTCAAAAAGGGGGAGAATGTTGACTCAAGGTCAATTAGGTCAATGTTGACTCACGTCTAAATTGACTAAACCCTTGTTTTGATGATGACTAACCATTCCACATATTGGTGTCTAATGCTTCTACATTGAGTGATTTCAGATTAGGTTTAGACACACTCCAAATGCCCTAACTTGCGCATATCAAATTGGAGAAAAGACAAGTCAAAATAGCTACAAGTGTGCATTTTGGGATCTCTATGTATATGACCTTAGAATTGCTTTGTAATCACTTGTAATGATTGTATGACTTGTAATTAAGCTTAGAAAAATTATTGGGACACAAAAATCCATCGTTTGTACAGTTTATGAAAATTCCAAAATACCCATAACAGGGATTTTGTCGGCCGAATTCCAAACTCGGCCGATCCATATATTCTGGAATTTTCTGGGCAGTCGGCCGAGTTTCCAACTCAGCCGATCCCTGTTCGGTCGAGTTTCTATGGTGGGAAACTCGGCCGATCCACTGATCGGTCCAAGTTGAAAGTCGACCGATCGGCCGAGTTTCTCCAAGGAAACTCGGCCGACAGTCTATCTTTCAGACTTGTCTTTTAGTGGTTCGGCCGAATTACCTTTATGTAAACTCGGCCGATCAGACTGTACTGGAATGCAGAAAAAGCAAATCCAACCATTGGAGACTTTGTTGGGACCCAAAATAGATCCATTGCAACTTGTAAAACGGCTATTTTTCGTTCCTAAGTGTTCCCAAAGGCTAAGAGGCATCCCCAACTATAAATAGGACCCCTTGGGCTTCATTCCAAGGTTGAGCATTCATTGCAAACTCTTTGTGAGGTTCCTATTCTATAGTTGAGTGCTTCCTACAGCCTCCTCTCTCTCTCTAAGCTTAATCACTTGCTACATCCATTAGAGTGAGTAGGAAATCTGTAAGACAGATAGTCCTATTTGTATATCTTGTGAAGCTCTCACTTCCACCACCTCCCCATCTCTCATTTCCAATCATGAAGATGAAGGTTATCTCTCTTTGCCTAGAGAGGTGAAGAAGAACAAGGGAAGGAGTCCCTTGGTGAAGATCAAGGCCGAAGACTTGGAGCTAGAGTGGGTAAGCCCTTGGAGAAGGCAGAAGACTCAAGCTCAAGTGGGTAAGTCCTTGGTGGAAAGCTTCTCCGAGTGAAGGTGAAGTCAAAGGCGGAAGATCCAAGAAGAGTGGGTAATTCCTGCAAGGCCGAAGACTTGTGCAAGAGTGGGTAAGTCCTTGGAGAAGGCCGAAGACTCTTGCAAAGTGGGTAAGTCCTTGGTAAGGTTGAAGACTCTTTGTATTGGATAGGTAAGTCCTTTGTTGGTCATGTATTGTATGTCTTATTAAGTGAATATAAGAGTGCAATTGTTGGAAGTCCTAGAGGTTGACCTCTCTAGGAAAGTGGACTGACACACTTCTAGTTTGAAGTGTGGAACCACTCTAAATAGCTTGTCTAATTGGTGCATGTTCAATCTCTCTTATCCTTGCTATGCATGATTTAGTTGCACTCAAATTACCTATTTAGCAACCTTATCTTGTCATATAATTTGAAGGTTTAATGAATTTTGTTTAAGTGATTTCAGCTCTATTCACCCCCCCCCTCTAGAGCACCTAAGTCACACATCTAGGATCCAACAAGTGGTATCAGAGCGGGTCTTCTCCAAGCATACTTCTACAAGTAGGAGAAGATGGGTGACTACCTAGGAGGGAGACTCTCTACCAGCCTTCCAATCTTCAATGGGAGCAACTTCCTCTATTGGAGAAGAAGACTTCAATTCTTCATCCAAGGATCAAGTCTCGAGATGTGGCAAATGGTGAACAGCCCATACATTCTACCAAAGACAACCATTGAAGAATGGGATGAAGCCACCTTGATGAAAGCTACCTTGAACGCTAGAGCCATGCACATCCTTTATGCCTCCATGACCCCCACCGAGTTCAACCGGATTTCCTCTTGTGAGACGGCCTATGAGGTATGGAGAAAGCTTTGCATCACTTATGAAGGGACGGATCAAGTGAAGGAAAGCAAAGTCTACATGCTCAAGGGGCTGATTGAAAACTTCAAGATGGGAAAGGAGGAAAGTATAGCCAACATGTACTCAAGGATCAACACCATTGTGAATGGTCTTGCTATTCTAGGTCATCCTATGTCTAGTGGAGAGATCAACTCAAAGATCCTTAGAACTCTTCCCAAGAGGTGGGAATCAAAGGTGACTTCCATTGAAGAAGCAAGGTCACTTAAGGACATCCCCATTGAAGAGCTCATTGGAAATCTACAAGCACATGAAGCCACACTTGACAAGAGGGAGCAAGTTGAAAGACAAGAGAAGAAAGAGCTAAAGAGAATGAAGAAGGCTGAAATGAAGGCTCAAATTGAAGCTATCATGGAACAAGTCTCTCCATCCTCTCTAGCTAAGGAAGATGCCATGTACTCCAAGGGTAAGCTCTACAAAGGCAAGTCCTCCTCCACCCGGTGCTTCACATGTGGAAAGAAGGGTCACTACAAGGAAGATTGCCCACAAGGTAAAAAGACCCATTCTCACAAGAAGAAGGAGAAATGGCACTCAAGCTCAAGTGGCTCCTCCAACTCAAGCTCAAGTGAAGATTCAAGTGAAGGATCAAGATCAAGCTCTAGTGATGAAGGAGAATGTCATTTTGCTCTTGTAGCATCAACAAGTGAAGACTCAAATGAGGTAAATCTAGACTCTTTAGATAAAGAATCCTTGATTGATCTCATTCATGATATTTGTGCATCTCTTAAGTCTTCTAAAAAGAAAAAGAAAAAGCTTGCTAAAATTGTTGATAATTTGCATATAGAACTAGATGATCTTGAATATGCAAATTCTTGCTTGCTTATTGATAAAAATGATTGTCTTAGCCAAGTAGACTCTCTTAAACTTGAAAATGCTAGTTTACTTGATAAGATTAAATTTCTAGAAGCTCAACCTCTCATGCCTAATTCTAATGAAGAACATACTTTAATTATTGATTCTCTCATGCATGACATTGATGTTCTTAAATCTGAAAACAAGGACAAAGATTTTGTTTTGCATGAATTAGAACTAGAAAATGCCTCCTTGCTTGCTAAAATCAATGGGCATGAATCTTGTTCTAGTTATACTAATAAAGAGAATGATGTTGCTGCTCTTCATATTGATAGAGATTCTTATTTAACTAAAGCTCTTTGCTTAGAAAATGATCTTTTGCATGCTAGAGATAATATCAATAATTTGTCTTCTACTATTGCCTCTCTTATGCATGATAATGATTGTTTGAGATCATCTTTGCAAAGATTCTTAGTTGGTAAGAAGAGTCTTAATGACATCCTACTCAATTCTACTAAACAAATTGGTAGACATGGTTTAGGATATGATAGTAGTCAAGGGAACAACAAAGATAAAGGACCTCCAATATTCCATGGAGAATCCTCTAGTTCCAAGACTATGGGCACATGCAACTATTGCAATGAATTTGGTCATTATGCTACTTGTTGTCCTTTTAGGAAAGCACCCAAGAGAAATAGGACTTGGGTTGCTAAACTAACCCCTCTGGACCCAAAAATATGATTGGGGACCATTTCATCTTTCTTCTTGTAGGTACTTGCAAATGGATTGACATGAGCCATTGAATTGCAAATTGACTTCTCAATCCACATGAAAGAAGAAAGGTGAGATGTGCAGAGGGTGACAACAAGTGGAAAAGAAATGGTAAGCATGAAGGTAATGTTTTTACTGCTTATAACCTGTTCTAACTTGTTTTTGTCAAGTTAGTATGCACTATACATATGGTTTTTGAGTCAAAAGTGGCATTTTGTGTTTCTCTTCACACTCTTGCTGCACTACTAACTTGCTTAGACATGTTTGGATATGGTTTGTATATTTAGCATGCCTCTAGATATGTTTTATGAAAAATATGTGCTTTTTCTACAGTAGTTTTGTCGGCCGAGTTTTGTCCTGTCTAAAACTCGACCGATGGGCACCAATGGGTGTTGCCAACAGCTGCGATCGGCCGAGTTGCCAATACACAGAACTCGACCGATTACACTGTGCACAGAATATAAAGTTGGATTATTGGATGAGAATTTCCCTCTCAACTAGATTTTCTCAACCAATAGCCTTATTCTTTGGCACTCCTTTGGTACCTTTATATATGCATATTGCCATGTTCTAAATGCCTATCTTGCTTACAACTCTATCTATCTAATTGCTCTAAATTGGTATATCTATATCTTGCAATTTCTTGCTTTGAGTTGTTTTGCAGGTTTTGATGATGATCTCTTTGGATCTCTTGGTTGTGTCTTAAATTGCTTCCGTTGTGCTCTAACTTGCTACATCTATCTAGGTGTATATCTTGTTTTGATACAACCTTGAGGTTCTTAGGGGTAATCATCTTATGGTAAGGATGCATATCTAGTGAGTTATATCCTCTCATGCTTCTAAAATTGCATATCTCTTGGTTTGGATATATCCCTATATCTACTCATAGCTTGCTTTATCTTGTGTATCTCTTGCTATGATCTAGATCCTACTAGTAGTCCTAACTTGTGATATCATCTACTAGTAGTTCACATACATGTAGTTCTAACCTTGTTTATAATTGGAATATTTGCTCATCTATATGCTATGCTTGTATCTTGTCTCATATATGCTCAAGCCTGTTCCTTGAATTGCATATCTACTATCTTGAGTTGCTTGCATAACATTGTGATGCAGGGCACATAGAGCTACATTGTATGTAGAAATTGGAGTATTTTTAAATTTTATGCAGGTTTTGCTCCAATTTCAGTTTTTGCTGCAAGTATAGTGCTTTTTATGCAGAAACACCCTTCTGAGCAAGACTCATTGCTTTGCCATGAGCTCCGATGGTTTTTGGTAAAATTCCATCATCTTGAGGGTCAAAATTGCAATTTATTGTTTTTCTGCAGCACCCTATCTTGCACATTTTTGGGATGTTCAAGTATATGTTTTAACTTGCTTTTCTTTCTATGCTTGGACAAGACCCTATATGTGCTCTTCTACTCTCCTTATATAACTTTTGTTATCTTCTTTCTCTTAACAAGTGGTGTTTCTTAGTTTCTTCACACCCCCACCTTTTTGAAATGACAAAGGGGGAGAAAGATATGTCTTCTTTTAACAACATGGAGAAGGCATGTCTTACATGAAGCAAAGAAGCGTGTCCATGTAAAGGGGAGAAGGTAAATGGGAGAAGACATATATGTGTAGAACATATATGAGTAGAAGACATAGTTTCTATAAATGTTATGAAAGCTAACCATGCAGGAGAAATAGCATCAATTGAGGGGGAGTATGAGAACTCCATGCGCATCAATTGAGGGGGAGCATATGAGCTCAATCCTATTGAAACCCCTAGGTTTCTCCAAAGGTATGATTTTACGTACAAGCTTTCAATACATTTATGGAATGGTTTGTCATCTTCAAAAAGGGGGAGAATGTTGACTCAAGGTCAATTAGGTCAATGTTGACTCACGTCTAAATTGACTAAACCCTTGTTTTGATGATGACTAACCATTCCACATATTGGTGTCTAATGCTTCTACATTGAGTGATTTCAGATTAGGTTTAGACACACTCCAAATGCCCTAACTTGCGCATATCAAATTGGAGAAAAGACAAGTCAAAATAGCTACAAGTGTGCATTTTGGGATCTCTATGTATATGACCTTAGAATTGCTTTGTAATCACTTGTAATGATTGTATGACTTGTAATTAAGCTTAGAAAAATTATTGGGACACAAAAATCCATCGTTTGTACAGTTTATGAAAATTCCAAAATACCCATAACAGGGATTTTGTCGGCCGAATTCCAAACTCGGCCGATCCATATATTCTGGAATTTTCTGGGCAGTCGGCCGAGTTTCCAACTCAGCCGATCCCTGTTCGGTCGAGTTTCTATGGTGGGAAACTCGGCCGATCCACTGATCGGTCCAAGTTGAAAGTCGACCGATCGGCCGAGTTTCTCCAAGGAAACTCGGCCGACAGTCTATCTTTCAGACTTGTCTTTTAGTGGTTCGGCCGAATTACCTTTATGTAAACTCGGCCGATCAGACTGTACTGGAATGCAGAAAAAGCAAATCCAACCATTGGAGACTTTGTTGGGACCCAAAATAGATCCATTGCAACTTGTAAAACGGCTATTTTTCGTTCCTAAGTGTTCCCAAAGGCTAAGAGGCATCCCCAACTATAAATAGGACCCCTTGGGCTTCATTCCAAGGTTGAGCATTCATTGCAAACTCTTTGTGAGGTTCCTATTCTATAGTTGAGTGCTTCCTACAGCCTCCTCTCTCTCTCTAAGCTTAATCACTTGCTACATCCATTAGAGTGAGTAGGAAATCTGTAAGACAGATAGTCCTATTTGTATATCTTGTGAAGCTCTCACTTCCACCACCTCCCCATCTCTCATTTCCAATCATGAAGATGAAGGTTATCTCTCTTTGCCTAGAGAGGTGAAGAAGAACAAGGGAAGGAGTCCCTTGGTGAAGATCAAGGCCGAAGACTTGGAGCTAGAGTGGGTAAGCCCTTGGAGAAGGCAGAAGACTCAAGCTCAAGTGGGTAAGTCCTTGGTGGAAAGCTTCTCCGAGTGAAGGTGAAGTCAAAGGCGGAAGATCCAAGAAGAGTGGGTAATTCCTGCAAGGCCGAAGACTTGTGCAAGAGTGGGTAAGTCCTTGGAGAAGGCCGAAGACTCTTGCAAAGTGGGTAAGTCCTTGGTAAGGTTGAAGACTCTTTGTATTGGATAGGTAAGTCCTTTGTTGGTCATGTATTGTATGTCTTATTAAGTGAATATAAGAGTGCAATTGTTGGAAGTCCTAGAGGTTGACCTCTCTAGGAAAGTGGACTGACACACTTCTAGTTTGAAGTGTGGAACCACTCTAAATAGCTTGTCTAATTGGTGCATGTTCAATCTCTCTTATCCTTGCTATGCATGATTTAGTTGCACTCAAATTACCTATTTAGCAACCTTATCTTGTCATATAATTTGAAGGTTTAATGAATTTTGTTTAAGTGATTTCAGCTCTATTCACCCCCCCCCTCTAGAGCACCTAAGTCACACATCTAGGATCCAACAAGTGGTATCAGAGCGGGTCTTCTCCAAGCATACTTCTACAAGTAGGAGAAGATGGGTGACTACCTAGGAGGGAGACTCTCTACCAGCCTTCCAATCTTCAATGGGAGCAACTTCCTCTATTGGAGAAGAAGACTTCAATTCTTCATCCAAGGATCAAGTCTCGAGATGTGGCAAATGGTGAACAGCCCATACATTCTACCAAAGACAACCATTGAAGAATGGGATGAAGCCACCTTGATGAAAGCTACCTTGAACGCTAGAGCCATGCACATCCTTTATGCCTCCATGACCCCCACCGAGTTCAACCGGATTTCCTCTTGTGAGACGGCCTATGAGGTATGGAGAAAGCTTTGCATCACTTATGAAGGGACGGATCAAGTGAAGGAAAGCAAAGTCTACATGCTCAAGGGGCTGATTGAAAACTTCAAGATGGGAAAGGAGGAAAGTATAGCCAACATGTACTCAAGGATCAACACCATTGTGAATGGTCTTGCTATTCTAGGTCATCCTATGTCTAGTGGAGAGATCAACTCAAAGATCCTTAGAACTCTTCCCAAGAGGTGGGAATCAAAGGTGACTTCCATTGAAGAAGCAAGGTCACTTAAGGACATCCCCATTGAAGAGCTCATTGGAAATCTACAAGCACATGAAGCCACACTTGACAAGAGGGAGCAAGTTGAAAGACAAGAGAAGAAAGAGCTAAAGAGAATGAAGAAGGCTGAAATGAAGGCTCAAATTGAAGCTATCATGGAACAAGTCTCTCCATCCTCTCTAGCTAAGGAAGATGCCATGTACTCCAAGGGTAAGCTCTACAAAGGCAAGTCCTCCTCCACCCGGTGCTTCACATGTGGAAAGAAGGGTCACTACAAGGAAGATTGCCCACAAGGTAAAAAGACCCATTCTCACAAGAAGAAGGAGAAATGGCACTCAAGCTCAAGTGGCTCCTCCAACTCAAGCTCAAGTGAAGATTCAAGTGAAGGATCAAGATCAAGCTCTAGTGATGAAGGAGAATGTCATTTTGCTCTTGTAGCATCAACAAGTGAAGACTCAAATGAGGTAAATCTAGACTCTTTAGATAAAGAATCCTTGATTGATCTCATTCATGATATTTGTGCATCTCTTAAGTCTTCTAAAAAGAAAAAGAAAAAGCTTGCTAAAATTGTTGATAATTTGCATATAGAACTAGATGATCTTGAATATGCAAATTCTTGCTTGCTTATTGATAAAAATGATTGTCTTAGCCAAGTAGACTCTCTTAAACTTGAAAATGCTAGTTTACTTGATAAGATTAAATTTCTAGAAGCTCAACCTCTCATGCCTAATTCTAATGAAGAACATACTTTAATTATTGATTCTCTCATGCATGACATTGATGTTCTTAAATCTGAAAACAAGGACAAAGATTTTGTTTTGCATGAATTAGAACTAGAAAATGCCTCCTTGCTTGCTAAAATCAATGGGCATGAATCTTGTTCTAGTTATACTAATAAAGAGAATGATGTTGCTGCTCTTCATATTGATAGAGATTCTTATTTAACTAAAGCTCTTTGCTTAGAAAATGATCTTTTGCATGCTAGAGATAATATCAATAATTTGTCTTCTACTATTGCCTCTCTTATGCATGATAATGATTGTTTGAGATCATCTTTGCAAAGATTCTTAGTTGGTAAGAAGAGTCTTAATGACATCCTACTCAATTCTACTAAACAAATTGGTAGACATGGTTTAGGATATGATAGTAGTCAAGGGAACAACAAAGATAAAGGACCTCCAATATTCCATGGAGAATCCTCTAGTTCCAAGACTATGGGCACATGCAACTATTGCAATGAATTTGGTCATTATGCTACTTGTTGTCCTTTTAGGAAAGCACCCAAGAGAAATAGGACTTGGGTTGCTAAACTAACCCCTCTGGACCCAAAAATATGATTGGGGACCATTTCATCTTTCTTCTTGTAGGTACTTGCAAATGGATTGACATGAGCCATTGAATTGCAAATTGACTTCTCAATCCACATGAAAGAAGAAAGGTGAGATGTGCAGAGGGTGACAACAAGTGGAAAAGAAATGGTAAGCATGAAGGTAATGTTTTTACTGCTTATAACCTGTTCTAACTTGTTTTTGTCAAGTTAGTATGCACTATACATATGGTTTTTGAGTCAAAAGTGGCATTTTGTGTTTCTCTTCACACTCTTGCTGCACTACTAACTTGCTTAGACATGTTTGGATATGGTTTGTATATTTAGCATGCCTCTAGATATGTTTTATGAAAAATATGTGCTTTTTCTACAGTAGTTTTGTCGGCCGAGTTTTGTCCTGTCTAAAACTCGACCGATGGGCACCAATGGGTGTTGCCAACAGCTGCGATCGGCCGAGTTGCCAATACACAGAACTCGACCGATTACACTGTGCACAGAATATAAAGTTGGATTATTGGATGAGAATTTCCCTCTCAACTAGATTTTCTCAACCAATAGCCTTATTCTTTGGCACTCCTTTGGTACCTTTATATATGCATATTGCCATGTTCTAAATGCCTATCTTGCTTACAACTCTATCTATCTAATTGCTCTAAATTGGTATATCTATATCTTGCAATTTCTTGCTTTGAGTTGTTTTGCAGGTTTTGATGATGATCTCTTTGGATCTCTTGGTTGTGTCTTAAATTGCTTCCGTTGTGCTCTAACTTGCTACATCTATCTAGGTGTATATCTTGTTTTGATACAACCTTGAGGTTCTTAGGGGTAATCATCTTATGGTAAGGATGCATATCTAGTGAGTTATATCCTCTCATGCTTCTAAAATTGCATATCTCTTGGTTTGGATATATCCCTATATCTACTCATAGCTTGCTTTATCTTGTGTATCTCTTGCTATGATCTAGATCCTACTAGTAGTCCTAACTTGTGATATCATCTACTAGTAGTTCACATACATGTAGTTCTAACCTTGTTTATAATTGGAATATTTGCTCATCTATATGCTATGCTTGTATCTTGTCTCATATATGCTCAAGCCTGTTCCTTGAATTGCATATCTACTATCTTGAGTTGCTTGCATAACATTGTGATGCAGGGCACATAGAGCTACATTGTATGTAGAAATTGGAGTATTTTTAAATTTTATGCAGGTTTTGCTCCAATTTCAGTTTTTGCTGCAAGTATAGTGCTTTTTATGCAGAAACACCCTTCTGAGCAAGACTCATTGCTTTGCCATGAGCTCCGATGGTTTTTGGTAAAATTCCATCATCTTGAGGGTCAAAATTGCAATTTATTGTTTTTCTGCAGCACCCTATCTTGCACATTTTTGGGATGTTCAAGTATATGTTTTAACTTGCTTTTCTTTCTATGCTTGGACAAGACCCTATATGTGCTCTTCTACTCTCCTTATATAACTTTTGTTATCTTCTTTCTCTTAACAAGTGGTGTTTCTTAGTTTCTTCACACCCCCACCTTTTTGAAATGACAAAGGGGGAGAAAGATATGTCTTCTTTTAACAACATGGAGAAGGCATGTCTTACATGAAGCAAAGAAGCGTGTCCATGTAAAGGGGAGAAGGTAAATGGGAGAAGACATATATGTGTAGAACATATATGAGTAGAAGACATAGTTTCTATAAATGTTATGAAAGCTAACCATGCAGGAGAAATAGCATCAATTGAGGGGGAGTATGAGAACTCCATGCGCATCAATTGAGGGGGAGCATATGAGCTCAATCCTATTGAAACCCCTAGGTTTCTCCAAAGGTATGATTTTACGTACAAGCTTTCAATACATTTATGGAATGGTTTGTCATCTTCAAAAAGGGGGAGAATGTTGACTCAAGGTCAATTAGGTCAATGTTGACTCACGTCTAAATTGACTAAACCCTTGTTTTGATGATGACTAACCATTCCACATATTGGTGTCTAATGCTTCTACATTGAGTGATTTCAGATTAGGTTTAGACACACTCCAAATGCCCTAACTTGCGCATATCAAATTGGAGAAAAGACAAGTCAAAATAGCTACAAGTGTGCATTTTGGGATCTCTATGTATATGACCTTAGAATTGCTTTGTAATCACTTGTAATGATTGTATGACTTGTAATTAAGCTTAGAAAAATTATTGGGACACAAAAATCCATCGTTTGTACAGTTTATGAAAATTCCAAAATACCCATAACAGGGATTTTGTCGGCCGAATTCCAAACTCGGCCGATCCATATATTCTGGAATTTTCTGGGCAGTCGGCCGAGTTTCCAACTCAGCCGATCCCTGTTCGGTCGAGTTTCTATGGTGGGAAACTCGGCCGATCCACTGATCGGTCCAAGTTGAAAGTCGACCGATCGGCCGAGTTTCTCCAAGGAAACTCGGCCGACAGTCTATCTTTCAGACTTGTCTTTTAGTGGTTCGGCCGAATTACCTTTATGTAAACTCGGCCGATCAGACTGTACTGGAATGCAGAAAAAGCAAATCCAACCATTGGAGACTTTGTTGGGACCCAAAATAGATCCATTGCAACTTGTAAAACGGCTATTTTTCGTTCCTAAGTGTTCCCAAAGGCTAAGAGGCATCCCCAACTATAAATAGGACCCCTTGGGCTTCATTCCAAGGTTGAGCATTCATTGCAAACTCTTTGTGAGGTTCCTATTCTATAGTTGAGTGCTTCCTACAGCCTCCTCTCTCTCTCTAAGCTTAATCACTTGCTACATCCATTAGAGTGAGTAGGAAATCTGTAAGACAGATAGTCCTATTTGTATATCTTGTGAAGCTCTCACTTCCACCACCTCCCCATCTCTCATTTCCAATCATGAAGATGAAGGTTATCTCTCTTTGCCTAGAGAGGTGAAGAAGAACAAGGGAAGGAGTCCCTTGGTGAAGATCAAGGCCGAAGACTTGGAGCTAGAGTGGGTAAGCCCTTGGAGAAGGCAGAAGACTCAAGCTCAAGTGGGTAAGTCCTTGGTGGAAAGCTTCTCCGAGTGAAGGTGAAGTCAAAGGCGGAAGATCCAAGAAGAGTGGGTAATTCCTGCAAGGCCGAAGACTTGTGCAAGAGTGGGTAAGTCCTTGGAGAAGGCCGAAGACTCTTGCAAAGTGGGTAAGTCCTTGGTAAGGTTGAAGACTCTTTGTATTGGATAGGTAAGTCCTTTGTTGGTCATGTATTGTATGTCTTATTAAGTGAATATAAGAGTGCAATTGTTGGAAGTCCTAGAGGTTGACCTCTCTAGGAAAGTGGACTGACACACTTCTAGTTTGAAGTGTGGAACCACTCTAAATAGCTTGTCTAATTGGTGCATGTTCAATCTCTCTTATCCTTGCTATGCATGATTTAGTTGCACTCAAATTACCTATTTAGCAACCTTATCTTGTCATATAATTTGAAGGTTTAATGAATTTTGTTTAAGTGATTTCAGCTCTATTCACCCCCCCCCTCTAGAGCACCTAAGTCACACATCTAGGATCCAACAAGTGGTATCAGAGCGGGTCTTCTCCAAGCATACTTCTACAAGTAGGAGAAGATGGGTGACTACCTAGGAGGGAGACTCTCTACCAGCCTTCCAATCTTCAATGGGAGCAACTTCCTCTATTGGAGAAGAAGACTTCAATTCTTCATCCAAGGATCAAGTCTCGAGATGTGGCAAATGGTGAACAGCCCATACATTCTACCAAAGACAACCATTGAAGAATGGGATGAAGCCACCTTGATGAAAGCTACCTTGAACGCTAGAGCCATGCACATCCTTTATGCCTCCATGACCCCCACCGAGTTCAACCGGATTTCCTCTTGTGAGACGGCCTATGAGGTATGGAGAAAGCTTTGCATCACTTATGAAGGGACGGATCAAGTGAAGGAAAGCAAAGTCTACATGCTCAAGGGGCTGATTGAAAACTTCAAGATGGGAAAGGAGGAAAGTATAGCCAACATGTACTCAAGGATCAACACCATTGTGAATGGTCTTGCTATTCTAGGTCATCCTATGTCTAGTGGAGAGATCAACTCAAAGATCCTTAGAACTCTTCCCAAGAGGTGGGAATCAAAGGTGACTTCCATTGAAGAAGCAAGGTCACTTAAGGACATCCCCATTGAAGAGCTCATTGGAAATCTACAAGCACATGAAGCCACACTTGACAAGAGGGAGCAAGTTGAAAGACAAGAGAAGAAAGAGCTAAAGAGAATGAAGAAGGCTGAAATGAAGGCTCAAATTGAAGCTATCATGGAACAAGTCTCTCCATCCTCTCTAGCTAAGGAAGATGCCATGTACTCCAAGGGTAAGCTCTACAAAGGCAAGTCCTCCTCCACCCGGTGCTTCACATGTGGAAAGAAGGGTCACTACAAGGAAGATTGCCCACAAGGTAAAAAGACCCATTCTCACAAGAAGAAGGAGAAATGGCACTCAAGCTCAAGTGGCTCCTCCAACTCAAGCTCAAGTGAAGATTCAAGTGAAGGATCAAGATCAAGCTCTAGTGATGAAGGAGAATGTCATTTTGCTCTTGTAGCATCAACAAGTGAAGACTCAAATGAGGTAAATCTAGACTCTTTAGATAAAGAATCCTTGATTGATCTCATTCATGATATTTGTGCATCTCTTAAGTCTTCTAAAAAGAAAAAGAAAAAGCTTGCTAAAATTGTTGATAATTTGCATATAGAACTAGATGATCTTGAATATGCAAATTCTTGCTTGCTTATTGATAAAAATGATTGTCTTAGCCAAGTAGACTCTCTTAAACTTGAAAATGCTAGTTTACTTGATAAGATTAAATTTCTAGAAGCTCAACCTCTCATGCCTAATTCTAATGAAGAACATACTTTAATTATTGATTCTCTCATGCATGACATTGATGTTCTTAAATCTGAAAACAAGGACAAAGATTTTGTTTTGCATGAATTAGAACTAGAAAATGCCTCCTTGCTTGCTAAAATCAATGGGCATGAATCTTGTTCTAGTTATACTAATAAAGAGAATGATGTTGCTGCTCTTCATATTGATAGAGATTCTTATTTAACTAAAGCTCTTTGCTTAGAAAATGATCTTTTGCATGCTAGAGATAATATCAATAATTTGTCTTCTACTATTGCCTCTCTTATGCATGATAATGATTGTTTGAGATCATCTTTGCAAAGATTCTTAGTTGGTAAGAAGAGTCTTAATGACATCCTACTCAATTCTACTAAACAAATTGGTAGACATGGTTTAGGATATGATAGTAGTCAAGGGAACAACAAAGATAAAGGACCTCCAATATTCCATGGAGAATCCTCTAGTTCCAAGACTATGGGCACATGCAACTATTGCAATGAATTTGGTCATTATGCTACTTGTTGTCCTTTTAGGAAAGCACCCAAGAGAAATAGGACTTGGGTTGCTAAACTAACCCCTCTGGACCCAAAAATATGATTGGGGACCATTTCATCTTTCTTCTTGTAGGTACTTGCAAATGGATTGACATGAGCCATTGAATTGCAAATTGACTTCTCAATCCACATGAAAGAAGAAAGGTGAGATGTGCAGAGGGTGACAACAAGTGGAAAAGAAATGGTAAGCATGAAGGTAATGTTTTTACTGCTTATAACCTGTTCTAACTTGTTTTTGTCAAGTTAGTATGCACTATACATATGGTTTTTGAGTCAAAAGTGGCATTTTGTGTTTCTCTTCACACTCTTGCTGCACTACTAACTTGCTTAGACATGTTTGGATATGGTTTGTATATTTAGCATGCCTCTAGATATGTTTTATGAAAAATATGTGCTTTTTCTACAGTAGTTTTGTCGGCCGAGTTTTGTCCTGTCTAAAACTCGACCGATGGGCACCAATGGGTGTTGCCAACAGCTGCGATCGGCCGAGTTGCCAATACACAGAACTCGACCGATTACACTGTGCACAGAATATAAAGTTGGCTTATTGGATGAGAATTTCCCTCTCAACTAGATTTTCTCAACCAATAGCCTTATTCTTTGGCACTCCTTTGGTACCTTTATATATGCATAT
The DNA here is from genome assembly GCA_963693085.1 of Alisma plantago-aquatica. Classification (NCBI taxonomy): domain Eukaryota; kingdom Viridiplantae; phylum Streptophyta; class Magnoliopsida; order Alismatales; family Alismataceae; genus Alisma; species Alisma plantago-aquatica. Next base: position 1,590,373,271 of record OY856409.1, read on the forward strand.
TGCCATGTTCTAAATGCCTATCTTGCTTACAACTCTATCTATCTAATTGCTCTAAATTGGTATATCTATATCTTGCAATTTCTTGCTTTGAGTTGTTTTGCAGGTTTTGATGATGATCTCTTTGGATCTCTTGGTTGTGTCTTAAATTGCTTCCGTTGTGCTCTAACTTGCTACATCTATCTAGGTGTATATCTTGTTTTGATACAACCTTGAGGTTCTTAGGGGTAATCATCTTATGGTAAGGATGCATATCTAGTGAGTTATATCCTCTCATGCTTCTAAAATTGCATATCTCTTGGTTTGGATATATCCCTATATCTACTCATAGCTTGCTTTATCTTGTGTATCTCTTGCTATGATCTAGATCCTACTAGTAGTCCTAACTTGTGATATCATCTACTAGTAGTTCACATACATGTAGTTCTAACCTTGTTTATAATTGGAATATTTGCTCATCTATATGCTATGCTTGTATCTTGTCTCATATATGCTCAAGCCTGTTCCTTGAATTGCATATCTACTATCTTGAGTTGCTTGCATAACATTGTGATGCAGGGCACATAGAGCTACATTGTATGTAGAAATTGGAGTATTTTTAAATTTTATGCAGGTTTTGCTCCAATTTCAGTTTTTGCTGCAAGTATAGTGCTTTTTATGCAGAAACACCCTTCTGAGCAAGACTCATTGCTTTGCCATGAGCTCCGATGGTTTTTGGTAAAATTCCATCATCTTGAGGGTCAAAATTGCAATTTATTGTTTTTCTGCAGCACCCTATCTTGCACATTTTTGGGATGTTCAAGTATATGTTTTAACTTGCTTTTCTTTCTATGCTTGGACAAGACCCTATATGTGCTCTTCTACTCTCCTTATATAACTTTTGTTATCTTCTTTCTCTTAACAAGTGGTGTTTCTTAGTTTCTTCACACCCCCACCTTTTTGAAATGACAAAGGGGGAGAAAGATATGTCTTCTTTTAACAACATGGAGAAGGCATGTCTTACATGAAGCAAAGAAGCGTGTCCATGTAAAGGGGAGAAGGTAAATGGGAGAAGACATATATGTGTAGAACATATATGAGTAGAAGACATAGTTTCTATAAATGTTATGAAAGCTAACCATGCAGGAGAAATAGCATCAATTGAGGGGGAGTATGAGAACTCCATGCGCATCAATTGAGGGGGAGCATATGAGCTCAATCCTATTGAAACCCCTAGGTTTCTCCAAAGGTATGATTTTACGTACAAGCTTTCAATACATTTATGGAATGGTTTGTCATCTTCAAAAAGGGGGAGAATGTTGACTCAAGGTCAATTAGGTCAATGTTGACTCACGTCTAAATTGACTAAACCCTTGTTTTGATGATGACTAACCATTCCACATATTGGTGTCTAATGCTTCTACATTGAGTGATTTCAGATTAGGTTTAGACACACTCCAAATGCCCTAACTTGCGCATATCAAATTGGAGAAAAGACAAGTCAAAATAGCTACAAGTGTGCATTTTGGGATCTCTATGTATATGACCTTAGAATTGCTTTGTAATCACTTGTAATGATTGTATGACTTGTAATTAAGCTTAGAAAAATTATTGGGACACAAAAATCCATCGTTTGTACAGTTTATGAAAATTCCAAAATACCCATAACAGGGATTTTGTCGGCCGAATTCCAAACTCGGCCGATCCATATATTCTGGAATTTTCTGGGCAGTCGGCCGAGTTTCCAACTCAGCCGATCCCTGTTCGGTCGAGTTTCTATGGTGGGAAACTCGGCCGATCCACTGATCGGTCCAAGTTGAAAGTCGACCGATCGGCCGAGTTTCTCCAAGGAAACTCGGCCGACAGTCTATCTTTCAGACTTGTCTTTTAGTGGTTCGGCCGAATTACCTTTATGTAAACTCGGCCGATCAGACTGTACTGGAATGCAGAAAAAGCAAATCCAACCATTGGAGACTTTGTTGGGACCCAAAATAGATCCATTGCAACTTGTAAAACGGCTATTTTTCGTTCCTAAGTGTTCCCAAAGGCTAAGAGGCATCCCCAACTATAAATAGGACCCCTTGGGCTTCATTCCAAGGTTGAGCATTCATTGCAAACTCTTTGTGAGGTTCCTATTCTATAGTTGAGTGCTTCCTACAGCCTCCTCTCTCTCTCTAAGCTTAATCACTTGCTACATCCATTAGAGTGAGTAGGAAATCTGTAAGACAGATAGTCCTATTTGTATATCTTGTGAAGCTCTCACTTCCACCACCTCCCCATCTCTCATTTCCAATCATGAAGATGAAGGTTATCTCTCTTTGCCTAGAGAGGTGAAGAAGAACAAGGGAAGGAGTCCCTTGGTGAAGATCAAGGCCGAAGACTTGGAGCTAGAGTGGGTAAGCCCTTGGAGAAGGCAGAAGACTCAAGCTCAAGTGGGTAAGTCCTTGGTGGAAAGCTTCTCCGAGTGAAGGTGAAGTCAAAGGCGGAAGATCCAAGAAGAGTGGGTAATTCCTGCAAGGCCGAAGACTTGTGCAAGAGTGGGTAAGTCCTTGGAGAAGGCCGAAGACTCTTGCAAAGTGGGTAAGTCCTTGGTAAGGTTGAAGACTCTTTGTATTGGATAGGTAAGTCCTTTGTTGGTCATGTATTGTATGTCTTATTAAGTGAATATAAGAGTGCAATTGTTGGAAGTCCTAGAGGTTGACCTCTCTAGGAAAGTGGACTGACACACTTCTAGTTTGAAGTGTGGAACCACTCTAAATAGCTTGTCTAATTGGTGCATGTTCAATCTCTCTTATCCTTGCTATGCATGATTTAGTTGCACTCAAATTACCTATTTAGCAACCTTATCTTGTCATATAATTTGAAGGTTTAATGAATTTTGTTTAAGTGATTTCAGCTCTATTCACCCCCCCCCTCTAGAGCACCTAAGTCACACATCTAGGATCCAACAAGTGGTATCAGAGCGGGTCTTCTCCAAGCATACTTCTACAAGTAGGAGAAGATGGGTGACTACCTAGGAGGGAGACTCTCTACCAGCCTTCCAATCTTCAATGGGAGCAACTTCCTCTATTGGAGAAGAAGACTTCAATTCTTCATCCAAGGATCAAGTCTCGAGATGTGGCAAATGGTGAACAGCCCATACATTCTACCAAAGACAACCATTGAAGAATGGGATGAAGCCACCTTGATGAAAGCTACCTTGAACGCTAGAGCCATGCACATCCTTTATGCCTCCATGACCCCCACCGAGTTCAACCGGATTTCCTCTTGTGAGACGGCCTATGAGGTATGGAGAAAGCTTTGCATCACTTATGAAGGGACGGATCAAGTGAAGGAAAGCAAAGTCTACATGCTCAAGGGGCTGATTGAAAACTTCAAGATGGGAAAGGAGGAAAGTATAGCCAACATGTACTCAAGGATCAACACCATTGTGAATGGTCTTGCTATTCTAGGTCATCCTATGTCTAGTGGAGAGATCAACTCAAAGATCCTTAGAACTCTTCCCAAGAGGTGGGAATCAAAGGTGACTTCCATTGAAGAAGCAAGGTCACTTAAGGACATCCCCATTGAAGAGCTCATTGGAAATCTACAAGCACATGAAGCCACACTTGACAAGAGGGAGCAAGTTGAAAGACAAGAGAAGAAAGAGCTAAAGAGAATGAAGAAGGCTGAAATGAAGGCTCAAATTGAAGCTATCATGGAACAAGTCTCTCCATCCTCTCTAGCTAAGGAAGATGCCATGTACTCCAAGGGTAAGCTCTACAAAGGCAAGTCCTCCTCCACCCGGTGCTTCACATGTGGAAAGAAGGGTCACTACAAGGAAGATTGCCCACAAGGTAAAAAGACCCATTCTCACAAGAAGAAGGAGAAATGGCACTCAAGCTCAAGTGGCTCCTCCAACTCAAGCTCAAGTGAAGATTCAAGTGAAGGATCAAGATCAAGCTCTAGTGATGAAGGAGAATGTCATTTTGCTCTTGTAGCATCAACAAGTGAAGACTCAAATGAGGTAAATCTAGACTCTTTAGATAAAGAATCCTTGATTGATCTCATTCATGATATTTGTGCATCTCTTAAGTCTTCTAAAAAGAAAAAGAAAAAGCTTGCTAAAATTGTTGATAATTTGCATATAGAACTAGATGATCTTGAATATGCAAATTCTTGCTTGCTTATTGATAAAAATGATTGTCTTAGCCAAGTAGACTCTCTTAAACTTGAAAATGCTAGTTTACTTGATAAGATTAAATTTCTAGAAGCTCAACCTCTCATGCCTAATTCTAATGAAGAACATACTTTAATTATTGATTCTCTCATGCATGACATTGATGTTCTTAAATCTGAAAACAAGGACAAAGATTTTGTTTTGCATGAATTAGAACTAGAAAATGCCTCCTTGCTTGCTAAAATCAATGGGCATGAATCTTGTTCTAGTTATACTAATAAAGAGAATGATGTTGCTGCTCTTCATATTGATAGAGATTCTTATTTAACTAAAGCTCTTTGCTTAGAAAATGATCTTTTGCATGCTAGAGATAATATCAATAATTTGTCTTCTACTATTGCCTCTCTTATGCATGATAATGATTGTTTGAGATCATCTTTGCAAAGATTCTTAGTTGGTAAGAAGAGTCTTAATGACATCCTACTCAATTCTACTAAACAAATTGGTAGACATGGTTTAGGATATGATAGTAGTCAAGGGAACAACAAAGATAAAGGACCTCCAATATTCCATGGAGAATCCTCTAGTTCCAAGACTATGGGCACATGCAACTATTGCAATGAATTTGGTCATTATGCTACTTGTTGTCCTTTTAGGAAAGCACCCAAGAGAAATAGGACTTGGGTTGCTAAACTAACCCCTCTGGACCCAAAAATATGATTGGGGACCATTTCATCTTTCTTCTTGTAGGTACTTGCAAATGGATTGACATGAGCCATTGAATTGCAAATTGACTTCTCAATCCACATGAAAGAAGAAAGGTGAGATGTGCAGAGGGTGACAACAAGTGGAAAAGAAATGGTAAGCATGAAGGTAATGTTTTTACTGCTTATAACCTGTTCTAACTTGTTTTTGTCAAGTTAGTATGCACTATACATATGGTTTTTGAGTCAAAAGTGGCATTTTGTGTTTCTCTTCACACTCTTGCTGCACTACTAACTTGCTTAGACATGTTTGGATATGGTTTGTATATTTAGCATGCCTCTAGATATGTTTTATGAAAAATATGTGCTTTTTCTACAGTAGTTTTGTCGGCCGAGTTTTGTCCTGTCTAAAACTCGACCGATGGGCACCAATGGGTGTTGCCAACAGCTGCGATCGGCCGAGTTGCCAATACACAGAACTCGACCGATTACACTGTGCACAGAATATAAAGTTGGCTTATTGGATGAGAATTTCCCTCTCAACTAGATTTTCTCAACCAATAGCCTTATTCTTTGGCACTCCTTTGGTACCTTTATATATGCATATTGCCATGTTCTAAATGCCTATCTTGCTTACAACTCTATCTATCTAATTGCTCTAAATTGGTATATCTATATCTTGCAATTTCTTGCTTTGAGTTGTTTTGCAGGTTTTGATGATGATCTCTTTGGATCTCTTGGTTGTGTCTTAAATTGCTTCCGTTGTGCTCTAACTTGCTACATCTATCTAGGTGTATATCTTGTTTTGATACAACCTTGAGGTTCTTAGGGGTAATCATCTTATGGTAAGGATGCATATCTAGTGAGTTATATCCTCTCATGCTTCTAAAATTGCATATCTCTTGGTTTGGATATATCCCTATATCTACTCATAGCTTGCTTTATCTTGTGTATCTCTTGCTATGATCTAGATCCTACTAGTAGTCCTAACTTGTGATATCATCTACTAGTAGTTCACATACATGTAGTTCTAACCTTGTTTATAATTGGAATATTTGCTCATCTATATGCTATGCTTGTATCTTGTCTCATATATGCTCAAGCCTGTTCCTTGAATTGCATATCTACTATCTTGAGTTGCTTGCATAACATTGTGATGCAGGGCACATAGAGCTACATTGTATGTAGAAATTGGAGTATTTTTAAATTTTATGCAGGTTTTGCTCCAATTTCAGTTTTTGCTGCAAGTATAGTGCTTTTTATGCAGAAACACCCTTCTGAGCAAGACTCATTGCTTTGCCATGAGCTCCGATGGTTTTTGGTAAAATTCCATCATCTTGAGGGTCAAAATTGCAATTTATTGTTTTTCTGCAGCACCCTATCTTGCACATTTTTGGGATGTTCAAGTATATGTTTTAACTTGCTTTTCTTTCTATGCTTGGACAAGACCCTATATGTGCTCTTCTACTCTCCTTATATAACTTTTGTTATCTTCTTTCTCTTAACAAGTGGTGTTTCTTAGTTTCTTCACACCCCCACCTTTTTGAAATGACAAAGGGGGAGAAAGATATGTCTTCTTTTAACAACATGGAGAAGGCATGTCTTACATGAAGCAAAGAAGCGTGTCCATGTAAAGGGGAGAAGGTAAATGGGAGAAGACATATATGTGTAGAACATATATGAGTAGAAGACATAGTTTCTATAAATGTTATGAAAGCTAACCATGCAGGAGAAATAGCATCAATTGAGGGGGAGTATGAGAACTCCATGCGCATCAATTGAGGGGGAGCATATGAGCTCAATCCTATTGAAACCCCTAGGTTTCTCCAAAGGTATGATTTTACGTACAAGCTTTCAATACATTTATGGAATGGTTTGTCATCTTCAAAAAGGGGGAGAATGTTGACTCAAGGTCAATTAGGTCAATGTTGACTCACGTCTAAATTGACTAAACCCTTGTTTTGATGATGACTAACCATTCCACATATTGGTGTCTAATGCTTCTACATTGAGTGATTTCAGATTAGGTTTAGACACACTCCAAATGCCCTAACTTGCGCATATCAAATTGGAGAAAAGACAAGTCAAAATAGCTACAAGTGTGCATTTTGGGATCTCTATGTATATGACCTTAGAATTGCTTTGTAATCACTTGTAATGATTGTATGACTTGTAATTAAGCTTAGAAAAATTATTGGGACACAAAAATCCATCGTTTGTACAGTTTATGAAAATTCCAAAATACCCATAACAGGGATTTTGTCGGCCGAATTCCAAACTCGGCCGATCCATATATTCTGGAATTTTCTGGGCAGTCGGCCGAGTTTCCAACTCAGCCGATCCCTGTTCGGTCGAGTTTCTATGGTGGGAAACTCGGCCGATCCACTGATCGGTCCAAGTTGAAAGTCGACCGATCGGCCGAGTTTCTCCAAGGAAACTCGGCCGACAGTCTATCTTTCAGACTTGTCTTTTAGTGGTTCGGCCGAATTACCTTTATGTAAACTCGGCCGATCAGACTGTACTGGAATGCAGAAAAAGCAAATCCAACCATTGGAGACTTTGTTGGGACCCAAAATAGATCCATTGCAACTTGTAAAACGGCTATTTTTCGTTCCTAAGTGTTCCCAAAGGCTAAGAGGCATCCCCAACTATAAATAGGACCCCTTGGGCTTCATTCCAAGGTTGAGCATTCATTGCAAACTCTTTGTGAGGTTCCTATTCTATAGTTGAGTGCTTCCTACAGCCTCCTCTCTCTCTCTAAGCTTAATCACTTGCTACATCCATTAGAGTGAGTAGGAAATCTGTAAGACAGATAGTCCTATTTGTATATCTTGTGAAGCTCTCACTTCCACCACCTCCCCATCTCTCATTTCCAATCATGAAGATGAAGGTTATCTCTCTTTGCCTAGAGAGGTGAAGAAGAACAAGGGAAGGAGTCCCTTGGTGAAGATCAAGGCCGAAGACTTGGAGCTAGAGTGGGTAAGCCCTTGGAGAAGGCAGAAGACTCAAGCTCAAGTGGGTAAGTCCTTGGTGGAAAGCTTCTCCGAGTGAAGGTGAAGTCAAAGGCGGAAGATCCAAGAAGAGTGGGTAATTCCTGCAAGGCCGAAGACTTGTGCAAGAGTGGGTAAGTCCTTGGAGAAGGCCGAAGACTCTTGCAAAGTGGGTAAGTCCTTGGTAAGGTTGAAGACTCTTTGTATTGGATAGGTAAGTCCTTTGTTGGTCATGTATTGTATGTCTTATTAAGTGAATATAAGAGTGCAATTGTTGGAAGTCCTAGAGGTTGACCTCTCTAGGAAAGTGGACTGACACACTTCTAGTTTGAAGTGTGGAACCACTCTAAATAGCTTGTCTAATTGGTGCATGTTCAATCTCTCTTATCCTTGCTATGCATGATTTAGTTGCACTCAAATTACCTATTTAGCAACCTTATCTTGTCATATAATTTGAAGGTTTAATGAATTTTGTTTAAGTGATTTCAGCTCTATTCACCCCCCCCCTCTAGAGCACCTAAGTCACACATCTAGGATCCAACAAGTGGTATCAGAGCGGGTCTTCTCCAAGCATACTTCTACAAGTAGGAGAAGATGGGTGACTACCTAGGAGGGAGACTCTCTACCAGCCTTCCAATCTTCAATGGGAGCAACTTCCTCTATTGGAGAAGAAGACTTCAATTCTTCATCCAAGGATCAAGTCTCGAGATGTGGCAAATGGTGAACAGCCCATACATTCTACCAAAGACAACCATTGAAGAATGGGATGAAGCCACCTTGATGAAAGCTACCTTGAACGCTAGAGCCATGCACATCCTTTATGCCTCCATGACCCCCACCGAGTTCAACCGGATTTCCTCTTGTGAGACGGCCTATGAGGTATGGAGAAAGCTTTGCATCACTTATGAAGGGACGGATCAAGTGAAGGAAAGCAAAGTCTACATGCTCAAGGGGCTGATTGAAAACTTCAAGATGGGAAAGGAGGAAAGTATAGCCAACATGTACTCAAGGATCAACACCATTGTGAATGGTCTTGCTATTCTAGGTCATCCTATGTCTAGTGGAGAGATCAACTCAAAGATCCTTAGAACTCTTCCCAAGAGGTGGGAATCAAAGGTGACTTCCATTGAAGAAGCAAGGTCACTTAAGGACATCCCCATTGAAGAGCTCATTGGAAATCTACAAGCACATGAAGCCACACTTGACAAGAGGGAGCAAGTTGAAAGACAAGAGAAGAAAGAGCTAAAGAGAATGAAGAAGGCTGAAATGAAGGCTCAAATTGAAGCTATCATGGAACAAGTCTCTCCATCCTCTCTAGCTAAGGAAGATGCCATGTACTCCAAGGGTAAGCTCTACAAAGGCAAGTCCTCCTCCACCCGGTGCTTCACATGTGGAAAGAAGGGTCACTACAAGGAAGATTGCCCACAAGGTAAAAAGACCCATTCTCACAAGAAGAAGGAGAAATGGCACTCAAGCTCAAGTGGCTCCTCCAACTCAAGCTCAAGTGAAGATTCAAGTGAAGGATCAAGATCAAGCTCTAGTGATGAAGGAGAATGTCATTTTGCTCTTGTAGCATCAACAAGTGAAGACTCAAATGAGGTAAATCTAGACTCTTTAGATAAAGAATCCTTGATTGATCTCATTCATGATATTTGTGCATCTCTTAAGTCTTCTAAAAAGAAAAAGAAAAAGCTTGCTAAAATTGTTGATAATTTGCATATAGAACTAGATGATCTTGAATATGCAAATTCTTGCTTGCTTATTGATAAAAATGATTGTCTTAGCCAAGTAGACTCTCTTAAACTTGAAAATGCTAGTTTACTTGATAAGATTAAATTTCTAGAAGCTCAACCTCTCATGCCTAATTCTAATGAAGAACATACTTTAATTATTGATTCTCTCATGCATGACATTGATGTTCTTAAATCTGAAAACAAGGACAAAGATTTTGTTTTGCATGAATTAGAACTAGAAAATGCCTCCTTGCTTGCTAAAATCAATGGGCATGAATCTTGTTCTAGTTATACTAATAAAGAGAATGATGTTGCTGCTCTTCATATTGATAGAGATTCTTATTTAACTAAAGCTCTTTGCTTAGAAAATGATCTTTTGCATGCTAGAGATAATATCAATAATTTGTCTTCTACTATTGCCTCTCTTATGCATGATAATGATTGTTTGAGATCATCTTTGCAAAGATTCTTAGTTGGTAAGAAGAGTCTTAATGACATCCTACTCAATTCTACTAAACAAATTGGTAGACATGGTTTAGGATATGATAGTAGTCAAGGGAACAACAAAGATAAAGGACCTCCAATATTCCATGGAGAATCCTCTAGTTCCAAGACTATGGGCACATGCAACTATTGCAATGAATTTGGTCATTATGCTACTTGTTGTCCTTTTAGGAAAGCACCCAAGAGAAATAGGACTTGGGTTGCTAAACTAACCCCTCTGGACCCAAAAATATGATTGGGGACCATTTCATCTTTCTTCTTGTAGGTACTTGCAAATGGATTGACATGAGCCATTGAATTGCAAATTGACTTCTCAATCCACATGAAAGAAGAAAGGTGAGATGTGCAGAGGGTGACAACAAGTGGAAAAGAAATGGTAAGCATGAAGGTAATGTTTTTACTGCTTATAACCTGTTCTAACTTGTTTTTGTCAAGTTAGTATGCACTATACATATGGTTTTTGAGTCAAAAGTGGCATTTTGTGTTTCTCTTCACACTCTTGCTGCACTACTAACTTGCTTAGACATGTTTGGATATGGTTTGTATATTTAGCATGCCTCTAGATATGTTTTATGAAAAATATGTGCTTTTTCTACAGTAGTTTTGTCGGCCGAGTTTTGTCCTGTCTAAAACTCGACCGATGGGCACCAATGGGTGTTGCCAACAGCTGCGATCGGCCGAGTTGCCAATACACAGAACTCGACCGATTACACTGTGCACAGAATATAAAGTTGGCTTATTGGATGAGAATTTCCCTCTCAACTAGATTTTCTCAACCAATAGCCTTATTCTTTGGCACTCCTTTGGTACCTTTATATATGCATATTGCCATGTTCTAAATGCCTATCTTGCTTACAACTCTATCTATCTAATTGCTCTAAATTGGTATATCTATATCTTGCAATTTCTTGCTTTGAGTTGTTTTGCAGGTTTTGATGATGATCTCTTTGGATCTCTTGGTTGTGTCTTAAATTGCTTCCGTTGTGCTCTAACTTGCTACATCTATCTAGGTGTATATCTTGTTTTGATACAACCTTGAGGTTCTTAGGGGTAATCATCTTATGGTAAGGATGCATATCTAGTGAGTTATATCCTCTCATGCTTCTAAAATTGCATATCTCTTGGTTTGGATATATCCCTATATCTACTCATAGCTTGCTTTATCTTGTGTATCTCTTGCTATGATCTAGATCCTACTAGTAGTCCTAACTTGTGATATCATCTACTAGTAGTTCACATACATGTAGTTCTAACCTTGTTTATAATTGGAATATTTGCTCATCTATATGCTATGCTTGTATCTTGTCTCATATATGCTCAAGCCTGTTCCTTGAATTGCATATCTACTATCTTGAGTTGCTTGCATAACATTGTGATGCAGGGCACATAGAGCTACATTGTATGTAGAAATTGGAGTATTTTTAAATTTTATGCAGGTTTTGCTCCAATTTCAGTTTTTGCTGCAAGTATAGTGCTTTTTATGCAGAAACACCCTTCTGAGCAAGACTCATTGCTTTGCCATGAGCTCCGATGGTTTTTGGTAAAATTCCATCATCTTGAGGGTCAAAATTGCGATTTATTGTTTTTCTGCAGCACCCTATCTTGCACATTTTTGGGATGTTCAAGTATATGTTTTAACTTGCTTTTCTTTCTATGCTTGGACAAGACCCTATATGTGCTCTTCTACTCTCCTTATATAACTTTTGTTATCTTCTTTCTCTTAACAAGTGGTGTTTCTTAGTTTCTTCACACCCCCACCTTTTTGAAATGACAAAGGGGGAGAAAGATATGTCTTCTTTTAACAACATGGAGAAGGCATGTCTTACATGAAGCAAAGAAGCGTGTCCATGTAAAGGGGAGAAGGTAAATGGGAGAAGACATATATGTGTAGAACATATATGAGTAGAAGACATAGTTTCTATAAATGTTATGAAAGCTAACCATGCAGGAGAAATAGCATCAATTGAGGGGGAGTATGAGAACTCCATGCGCATCAATTGAGGGGGAGCATATGAGCTCAATCCTATTGAAACCCCTAGGTTTCTCCAAAGGTATGATTTTACGTACAAGCTTTCAATACATTTATGGAATGGTTTGTCATCTTCAAAAAGGGGGAGAATGTTGACTCAAGGTCAATTAGGTCAATGTTGACTCACGTCTAAATTGACTAAACCCTTGTTTTGATGATGACTAACCATTCCACATATTGGTGTCTAATGCTTCTACATTGAGTGATTTCAGATTAGGTTTAGACACACTCCAAATGCCCTAACTTGCGCATATCAAATTGGAGAAAAGACAAGTCAAAATAGCTACAAGTGTGCATTTTGGGATCTCTATGTATATGACCTTAGAATTGCTTTGTAATCACTTGTAATGATTGTATGACTTGTAATTAAGCTTAGAAAAATTATTGGGACACAAAAATCCATCGTTTGTACAGTTTATGAAAATTCCAAAATACCCATAACAGGGATTTTGTCGGCCGAATTCCAAACTCGGCCGATCCATATATTCTGGAATTTTCTGGGCAGTCGGCCGAGTTTCCAACTCAGCCGATCCCTGTTCGGTCGAGTTTCTATGGTGGGAAACTCGGCCGATCCACTGATCGGTCCAAGTTGAAAGTCGACCGATCGGCCGAGTTTCTCCAAGGAAACTCGGCCGACAGTCTATCTTTCAGACTTGTCTTTTAGTGGTTCGGCCGAATTACCTTTATGTAAACTCGGCCGATCAGACTGTACTGGAATGCAGAAAAAGCAAATCCAACCATTGGAGACTTTGTTGGGACCCAAAATAGATCCATTGCAACTTGTAAAACGGCTATTTTTCGTTCCTAAGTGTTCCCAAAGGCTAAGAGGCATCCCCAACTATCAATAGGACCCCTTGGGCTTCATTCCAAGGTTGAGCATTCATTGCAAACTCTTTGTGAGGTTCCTATTCTATAGTTGAGTGCTTCCTACAGCCTCCTCTCTCTCTCTAAGCTTAATCACTTGCTACATCCATTAGAGTGAGTAGGAAATCTGTAAGACAGATAGTCCTATTTGTATATCTTGTGAAGCTCTCACTTCCACCACCTCCCCATCTCTCATTTCCAATCATGAAGATGAAGGTTATCTCTCTTTGCCTAGAGAGGTGAAGAAGAACAAGGGAAGGAGTCCCTTGGTGAAGATCAAGGCCGAAGACTTGGAGCTAGAGTGGGTAAGCCCTTGGAGAAGGCAGAAGACTCAAGCTCAAGTGGGTAAGTCCTTGGTGGAAAGCTTCTCCGAGTGAAGGTGAAGTCAAAGGCGGAAGATCCAAGAAGAGTGGGTAATTCCTGCAAGGCCGAAGACTTGTGCAAGAGTGGGTAAGTCCTTGGAGAAGGCCGAAGACTCTTGCAAAGTGGGTAAGTCCTTGGTAAGGTTGAAGACTCTTTGTATTGGATAGGTAAGTCCTTTGTTGGTCATGTATTGTATGTCTTATTAAGTGAATATAAGAGTGCAATTGTTGGAAGTCCTAGAGGTTGACCTCTCTAGGAAAGTGGACTGACACACTTCTAGTTTGAAGTGTGGAACCACTCTAAATAGCTTGTCTAATTGGTGCATGTTCAATCTCTCTTATCCTTGCTATGCATGATTTAGTTGCACTCAAATTACCTATTTAGCAACCTTATCTTGTCATATAATTTGAAGGTTTAATGAATTTTGTTTAAGTGATTTCAGCTCTATTCACCCCCCCCCTCTAGAGCACCTAAGTCACACATCTAGGATCCAACAAGTGGTATCAGAGCGGGTCTTCTCCAAGCATACTTCTACAAGTAGGAGAAGATGGGTGACTACCTAGGAGGGAGACTCTCTACCAGCCTTCCAATCTTCAATGGGAGCAACTTCCTCTATTGGAGAAGAAGACTTCAATTCTTCATCCAAGGATCAAGTCTCGAGATGTGGCAAATGGTGAACAGCCCATACATTCTACCAAAGACAACCATTGAAGAATGGGATGAAGCCACCTTGATGAAAGCTACCTTGAACGCTAGAGCCATGCACATCCTTTATGCCTCCATGACCCCCACCGAGTTCAACCGGATTTCCTCTTGTGAGACGGCCTATGAGGTATGGAGAAAGCTTTGCATCACTTATGAAGGGACGGATCAAGTGAAGGAAAGCAAAGTCTACATGCTCAAGGGGCTGATTGAAAACTTCAAGATGGGAAAGGAGGAAAGTATAGCCAACATGTACTCAAGGATCAACACCATTGTGAATGGTCTTGCTATTCTAGGTCATCCTATGTCTAGTGGAGAGATCAACTCAAAGATCCTTAGAACTCTTCCCAAGAGGTGGGAATCAAAGGTGACTTCCATTGAAGAAGCAAGGTCACTTAAGGACATCCCCATTGAAGAGCTCATTGGAAATCTACAAGCACATGAAGCCACACTTGACAAGAGGGAGCAAGTTGAAAGACAAGAGAAGAAAGAGCTAAAGAGAATGAAGAAGGCTGAAATGAAGGCTCAAATTGAAGCTATCATGGAACAAGTCTCTCCATCCTCTCTAGCTAAGGAAGATGCCATGTACTCCAAGGGTAAGCTCTACAAAGGCAAGTCCTCCTCCACCCGGTGCTTCACATGTGGAAAGAAGGGTCACTACAAGGAAGATTGCCCACAAGGTAAAAAGACCCATTCTCACAAGAAGAAGGAGAAATGGCACTCAAGCTCAAGTGGCTCCTCCAACTCAAGCTCAAGTGAAGATTCAAGTGAAGGATCAAGATCAAGCTCTAGTGATGAAGGAGAATGTCATTTTGCTCTTGTAGCATCAACAAGTGAAGACTCAAATGAGGTAAATCTAGACTCTTTAGATAAAGAATCCTTGATTGATCTCATTCATGATATTTGTGCATCTCTTAAGTCTTCTAAAAAGAAAAAGAAAAAGCTTGCTAAAATTGTTGATAATTTGCATATAGAACTAGATGATCTTGAATATGCAAATTCTTGCTTGCTTATTGATAAAAATGATTGTCTTAGCCAAGTAGACTCTCTTAAACTTGAAAATGCTAGTTTACTTGATAAGATTAAATTTCTAGAAGCTCAACCTCTCATGCCTAATTCTAATGAAGAACATACTTTAATTATTGATTCTCTCATGCATGACATTGATGTTCTTAAATCTGAAAACAAGGACAAAGATTTTGTTTTGCATGAATTAGAACTAGAAAATGCCTCCTTGCTTGCTAAAATCAATGGGCATGAATCTTGTTCTAGTTATACTAATAAAGAGAATGATGTTGCTGCTCTTCATATTGATAGAGATTCTTATTTAACTAAAGCTCTTTGCTTAGAAAATGATCTTTTGCATGCTAGAGATAATATCAATAATTTGTCTTCTACTATTGCCTCTCTTATGCATGATAATGATTGTTTGAGATCATCTTTGCAAAGATTCTTAGTTGGTAAGAAGAGTCTTAATGACATCCTACTCAATTCTACTAAACAAATTGGTAGACATGGTTTAGGATATGATAGTAGTCAAGGGAACAACAAAGATAAAGGACCTCCAATATTCCATGGAGAATCCTCTAGTTCCAAGACTATGGGCACATGCAACTATTGCAATGAATTTGGTCATTATGCTACTTGTTGTCCTTTTAGGAAAGCACCCAAGAGAAATAGGACTTGGGTTGCTAAACTAACCCCTCTGGACCCAAAAATATGATTGGGGACCATTTCATCTTTCTTCTTGTAGGTACTTGCAAATGGATTGACATGAGCCATTGAATTGCAAATTGACTTCTCAATCCACATGAAAGAAGAAAGGTGAGATGTGCAGAGGGTGACAACAAGTGGAAAAGAAATGGTAAGCATGAAGGTAATGTTTTTACTGCTTATAACCTGTTCTAACTTGTTTTTGTCAAGTTAGTATGCACTATACATATGGTTTTTGAGTCAAAAGTGGCATTTTGTGTTTCTCTTCACACTCTTGCTGCACTACTAACTTGCTTAGACATGTTTGGATATGGTTTGTATATTTAGCATGCCTCTAGATATGTTTTATGAAAAATATGTGCTTTTTCTACAGTAGTTTTGTCGGCCGAGTTTTGTCCTGTCTAAAACTCGACCGATGGGCACCAATGGGTGTTGCCAACAGCTGCGATCGGCCGAGTTGCCAATACACAGAACTCGACCGATTACACTGTGCACAGAATATAAAGTTGGCTTATTGGATGAGAATTTCCCTCTCAACTAGATTTTCTCAACCAATAGCCTTATTCTTTGGCACTCCTTTGGTACCTTTATATATGCATATTGCCATGTTCTAAATGCCTATCTTGCTTACAACTCTATCTATCTAATTGCTCTAAATTGGTATATCTATATCTTGCAATTTCTTGCTTTGAGTTGTTTTGCAGGTTTTGATGATGATCTCTTTGGATCTCTTGGTTGTGTCTTAAATTGCTTCCGTTGTGCTCTAACTTGCTACATCTATCTAGGTGTATATCTTGTTTTGATACAACCTTGAGGTTCTTAGGGGTAATCATCTTATGGTAAGGATGCATATCTAGTGAGTTATATCCTCTCATGCTTCTAAAATTGCATATCTCTTGGTTTGGATATATCCCTATATCTACTCATAGCTTGCTTTATCTTGTGTATCTCTTGCTATGATCTAGATCCTACTAGTAGTCCTAACTTGTGATATCATCTACTAGTAGTTCACATACATGTAGTTCTAACCTTGTTTATAATTGGAATATTTGCTCATCTATATGCTATGCTTGTATCTTGTCTCATATATGCTCAAGCCTGTTCCTTGAATTGCATATCTACTATCTTGAGTTGCTTGCATAACATTGTGATGCAGGGCACATAGAGCTACATTGTATGTAGAAATTGGAGTATTTTTAAATTTTATGCAGGTTTTGCTCCAATTTCAGTTTTTGCTGCAAGTATAGTGCTTTTTATGCAGAAACACCCTTCTGAGCAAGACTCATTGCTTTGCCATGAGCTCCGATGGTTTTTGGTAAAATTCCATCATCTTGAGGGTCAAAATTGCAATTTATTGTTTTTCTGCAGCACCCTATCTTGCACATTTTTGGGATGTTCAAGTATATGTTTTAACTTGCTTTTCTTTCTATGCTTGGACAAGACCCTATATGTGCTCTTCTACTCTCCTTATATAACTTTTGTTATCTTCTTTCTCTTAACAAGTGGTGTTTCTTAGTTTCTTCACACCCCCACCTTTTTGAAATGACAAAGGGGGAGAAAGATATGTCTTCTTTTAACAACATGGAGAAGGCATGTCTTACATGAAGCAAAGAAGCGTGTCCATGTAAAGGGGAGAAGGTAAATGGGAGAAGACATATATGTGTAGAACATATATGAGTAGAAGACATAGTTTCTATAAATGTTATGAAAGCTAACCATGCAGGAGAAATAGCATCAATTGAGGGGGAGTATGAGAACTCCATGCGCATCAATTGAGGGGGAGCATATGAGCTCAATCCTATTGAAACCCCTAGGTTTCTCCAAAGGTATGATTTTACGTACAAGCTTTCAATACATTTATGGAATGGTTTGTCATCTTCAAAAAGGGGGAGAATGTTGACTCAAGGTCAATTAGGTCAATGTTGACTCACGTCTAAATTGACTAAACCCTTGTTTTGATGATGACTAACCATTCCACATATTGGTGTCTAATGCTTCTACATTGAGTGATTTCAGATTAGGTTTAGACACACTCCAAATGCCCTAACTTGCGCATATCAAATTGGAGAAAAGACAAGTCAAAATAGCTACAAGTGTGCATTTTGGGATCTCTATGTATATGACCTTAGAATTGCTTTGTAATCACTTGTAATGATTGTATGACTTGTAATTAAGCTTAGAAAAATTATTGGGACACAAAAATCCATCGTTTGTACAGTTTATGAAAATTCCAAAATACCCATAACAGGGATTTTGTCGGCCGAATTCCAAACTCGGCCGATCCATATATTCTGGAATTTTCTGGGCAGTCGGCCGAGTTTCCAACTCAGCCGATCCCTGTTCGGTCGAGTTTCTATGGTGGGAAACTCGGCCGATCCACTGATCGGTCCAAGTTGAAAGTCGACCGATCGGCCGAGTTTCTCCAAGGAAACTCGGCCGACAGTCTATCTTTCAGACTTGTCTTTTAGTGGTTCGGCCGAATTACCTTTATGTAAACTCGGCCGATCAGACTGTACTGGAATGCAGAAAAAGCAAATCCAACCATTGGAGACTTTGTTGGGACCCAAAATAGATCCATTGCAACTTGTAAAACGGCTATTTTTCGTTCCTAAGTGTTCCCAAAGGCTAAGAGGCATCCCCAACTATAAATAGGACCCCTTGGGCTTCATTCCAAGGTTGAGCATTCATTGCAAACTCTTTGTGAGGTTCCTATTCTATAGTTGAGTGCTTCCTACAGCCTCCTCTCTCTCTCTAAGCTTAATCACTTGCTACATCCATTAGAGTGAGTAGGAAATCTGTAAGACAGATAGTCCTATTTGTATATCTTGTGAAGCTCTCACTTCCACCACCTCCCCATCTCTCATTTCCAATCATGAAGATGAAGGTTATCTCTCTTTGCCTAGAGAGGTGAAGAAGAACAAGGGAAGGAGTCCCTTGGTGAAGATCAAGGCCGAAGACTTGGAGCTAGAGTGGGTAAGCCCTTGGAGAAGGCAGAAGACTCAAGCTCAAGTGGGTAAGTCCTTGGTGGAAAGCTTCTCCGAGTGAAGGTGAAGTCAAAGGCGGAAGATCCAAGAAGAGTGGGTAATTCCTGCAAGGCCGAAGACTTGTGCAAGAGTGGGTAAGTCCTTGGAGAAGGCCGAAGACTCTTGCAAAGTGGGTAAGTCCTTGGTAAGGTTGAAGACTCTTTGTATTGGATAGGTAAGTCCTTTGTTGGTCATGTATTGTATGTCTTATTAAGTGAATATAAGAGTGCAATTGTTGGAAGTCCTAGAGGTTGACCTCTCTAGGAAAGTGGACTGACACACTTCTAGTTTGAAGTGTGGAACCACTCTAAATAGCTTGTCTAATTGGTGCATGTTCAATCTCTCTTATCCTTGCTATGCATGATTTAGTTGCACTCAAATTACCTATTTAGCAACCTTATCTTGTCATATAATTTGAAGGTTTAATGAATTTTGTTTAAGTGATTTCAGCTCTATTCACCCCCCCCTCTAGAGCACCTAAGTCACACATCTAGGATCCAACAAGTGGTATCAGAGCGGGTCTTCTCCAAGCATACTTCTACAAGTAGGAGAAGATGGGTGACTACCTAGGAGGGAGACTCTCTACCAGCCTTCCAATCTTCAATGGGAGCAACTTCCTCTATTGGAGAAGAAGACTTCAATTCTTCATCCAAGGATCAAGTCTCGAGATGTGGCAAATGGTGAACAGCCCATACATTCTACCAAAGACAACCATTGAAGAATGGGATGAAGCCACCTTGATGAAAGCTACCTTGAACGCTAGAGCCATGCACATCCTTTATGCCTCCATGACCCCCACCGAGTTCAACCGGATTTCCTCTTGTGAGACGGCCTATGAGGTATGGAGAAAGCTTTGCATCACTTATGAAGGGACGGATCAAGTGAAGGAAAGCAAAGTCTACATGCTCAAGGGGCTGATTGAAAACTTCAAGATGGGAAAGGAGGAAAGTATAGCCAACATGTACTCAAGGATCAACACCATTGTGAATGGTCTTGCTATTCTAGGTCATCCTATGTCTAGTGGAGAGATCAACTCAAAGATCCTTAGAACTCTTCCCAAGAGGTGGGAATCAAAGGTGACTTCCATTGAAGAAGCAAGGTCACTTAAGGACATCCCCATTGAAGAGCTCATTGGAAATCTACAAGCACATGAAGCCACACTTGACAAGAGGGAGCAAGTTGAAAGACAAGAGAAGAAAGAGCTAAAGAGAATGAAGAAGGCTGAAATGAAGGCTCAAATTGAAGCTATCATGGAACAAGTCTCTCCATCCTCTCTAGCTAAGGAAGATGCCATGTACTCCAAGGGTAAGCTCTACAAAGGCAAGTCCTCCTCCACCCGGTGCTTCACATGTGGAAAGAAGGGTCACTACAAGGAAGATTGCCCACAAGGTAAAAAGACCCATTCTCACAAGAAGAAGGAGAAATGGCACTCAAGCTCAAGTGGCTCCTCCAACTCAAGCTCAAGTGAAGATTCAAGTGAAGGATCAAGATCAAGCTCTAGTGATGAAGGAGAATGTCATTTTGCTCTTGTAGCATCAACAAGTGAAGACTCAAATGAGGTAAATCTAGACTCTTTAGATAAAGAATCCTTGATTGATCTCATTCATGATATTTGTGCATCTCTTAAGTCTTCTAAAAAGAAAAAGAAAAAGCTTGCTAAAATTGTTGATAATTTGCATATAGAACTAGATGATCTTGAATATGCAAATTCTTGCTTGCTTATTGATAAAAATGATTGTCTTAGCCAAGTAGACTCTCTTAAACTTGAAAATGCTAGTTTACTTGATAAGATTAAATTTCTAGAAGCTCAACCTCTCATGCCTAATTCTAATGAAGAACATACTTTAATTATTGATTCTCTCATGCATGACATTGATGTTCTTAAATCTGAAAACAAGGACAAAGATTTTGTTTTGCATGAATTAGAACTAGAAAATGCCTCCTTGCTTGCTAAAATCAATGGGCATGAATCTTGTTCTAGTTATACTAATAAAGAGAATGATGTTGCTGCTCTTCATATTGATAGAGATTCTTATTTAACTAAAGCTCTTTGCTTAGAAAATGATCTTTTGCATGCTAGAGATAATATCAATAATTTGTCTTCTACTATTGCCTCTCTTATGCATGATAATGATTGTTTGAGATCATCTTTGCAAAGATTCTTAGTTGGTAAGAAGAGTCTTAATGACATCCTACTCAATTCTACTAAACAAATTGGTAGACATGGTTTAGGATATGATAGTAGTCAAGGGAACAACAAAGATAAAGGACCTCCAATATTCCATGGAGAATCCTCTAGTTCCAAGACTATGGGCACATGCAACTATTGCAATGAATTTGGTCATTATGCTACTTGTTGTCCTTTTAGGAAAGCACCCAAGAGAAATAGGACTTGGGTTGCTAAACTAACCCCTCTGGACCCAAAAATATGATTGGGGACCATTTCATCTTTCTTCTTGTAGGTACTTGCAAATGGATTGACATGAGCCATTGAATTGCAAATTGACTTCTCAATCCACATGAAAGAAGAAAGGTGAGATGTGCAGAGGGTGACAACAAGTGGAAAAGAAATGGTAAGCATGAAGGTAATGTTTTTACTGCTTATAACCTGTTCTAACTTGTTTTTGTCAAGTTAGTATGCACTATACATATGGTTTTTGAGTCAAAAGTGGCATTTTGTGTTTCTCTTCACACTCTTGCTGCACTACTAACTTGCTTAGACATGTTTGGATATGGTTTGTATATTTAGCATGCCTCTAGATATGTTTTATGAAAAATATGTGCTTTTTCTACAGTAGTTTTGTCGGCCGAGTTTTGTCCTGTCTAAAACTCGACCGATGGGCACCAATGGGTGTTGCCAACAGCTGCGATCGGCCGAGTTGCCAATACACAGAACTCGACCGATTACACTGTGCACAGAATATAAAGTTGGCTTATTGGATGAGAATTTCCCTCTCAACTAGATTTTCTCAACCAATAGCCTTATTCTTTGGCACTCCTTTGGTACCTTTATATATGCATATTGCCATGTTCTAAATGCCTATCTTGCTTACAACTCTATCTATCTAATTGCTCTAAATTGGTATATCTATATCTTGCAATTTCTTGCTTTGAGTTGTTTTGCAGGTTTTGATGATGATCTCTTTGGATCTCTTGGTTGTGTCTTAAATTGCTTCCGTTGTGCTCTAACTTGCTACATCTATCTAGGTGTATATCTTGTTTTGATACAACCTTGAGGTTCTTAGGGGTAATCATCTTATGGTAAGGATGCATATCTAGTGAGTTATATCCTCTCATGCTTCTAAAATTGCATATCTCTTGGTTTGGATATATCCCTATATCTACTCATAGCTTGCTTTATCTTGTGTATCTCTTGCTATGATCTAGATCCTACTAGTAGTCCTAACTTGTGATATCATCTACTAGTAGTTCACATACATGTAGTTCTAACCTTGTTTATAATTGGAATATTTGCTCATCTATATGCTATGCTTGTATCTTGTCTCATATATGCTCAAGCCTGTTCCTTGAATTGCATATCTACTATCTTGAGTTGCTTGCATAACATTGTGATGCAGGGCACATAGAGCTACATTGTATGTAGAAATTGGAGTATTTTTAAATTTTATGCAGGTTTTGCTCCAATTTCAGTTTTTGCTGCAAGTATAGTGCTTTTTATGCAGAAACACCCTTCTGAGCAAGACTCATTGCTTTGCCATGAGCTCCGACGGTTTTTGGTAAAATTCCATCATCTTGAGGGTCAAAATTGCGATTTATTGTTTTTCTGCAGCACCCTATCTTGCACATTTTTGGGATGTTCAAGTATATGTTTTAACTTGCTTTTCTTTCTATGCTTGGACAAGACCCTATATGTGCTCTTCTACTCTCCTTATATAACTTTTGTTATCTTCTTTCTCTTAACAAGTGGTGTTTCTTAGTTTCTTCACACCCCCACCTTTTTGAAATGACAAAGGGGGAGAAAGATATGTCTTCTTTTAACAACATGGAGAAGGCATGTCTTACATGAAGCAAAGAAGCGTGTCCATGTAAAGGGGAGAAGGTAAATGGGAGAAGACATATATGTGTAGAACATATATGAGTAGAAGACATAGTTTCTATAAATGTTATGAAAGCTAACCATGCAGGAGAAATAGCATCAATTGAGGGGGAGTATGAGAACTCCATGCGCATCAATTGAGGGGGAGCATATGAGCTCAATCCTATTGAAACCCCTAGGTTTCTCCAAAGGTATGATTTTACGTACAAGCTTTCAATACATTTATGGAATGGTTTGTCATCTTCAAAAAGGGGGAGAATGTTGACTCAAGGTCAATTAGGTCAATGTTGACTCACGTCTAAATTGACTAAACCCTTGTTTTGATGATGACTAACCATTCCACATATTGGTGTCTAATGCTTCTACATTGAGTGATTTCAGATTAGGTTTAGACACACTCCAAATGCCCTAACTTGCGCATATCAAATTGGAGAAAAGACAAGTCAAAATAGCTACAAGTGTGCATTTTGGGATCTCTATGTATATGACCTTAGAATTGCTTTGTAATCACTTGTAATGATTGTATGACTTGTAATTAAGCTTAGAAAAATTATTGGGACACAAAAATCCATCGTTTGTACAGTTTATGAAAATTCCAAAATACCCATAACAGGGATTTTGTCGGCCGAATTCCAAACTCGGCCGATCCATATATTCTGGAATTTTCTGGGCAGTCGGCCGAGTTTCCAACTCAGCCGATCCCTGTTCGGTCGAGTTTCTATGGTGGGAAACTCGGCCGATCCACTGATCGGTCCAAGTTGAAAGTCGACCGATCGGCCGAGTTTCTCCAAGGAAACTCGGCCGACAGTCTATCTTTCAGACTTGTCTTTTAGTGGTTCGGCCGAATTACCTTTATGTAAACTCGGCCGATCAGACTGTACTGGAATGCAGAAAAAGCAAATCCAACCGTTGGAGACTTTGTTGGGACCCAAAATAGATCCGTTGCAACTTGTAAAACGGCTATTTTTCGTTCCTAAGTGTTCCCAAAGGCTAAGAGGCATCCCCAACTATAAATAGGACCCCTTGGGCTTCATTCCAAGGTTGAGCATTCATTGCAAACTCTTTGTGAGGTTCCTATTCTATAGTTGAGTGCTTCCTACAGCCTCCTCTCTCTCTCTAAGCTTAATCACTTGCTACATCCATTAGAGTGAGTAGGAAATCTGTAAGAGAGCTAGTCCTATTTGTATATCTTGTGAAGCTCTCACTTCCACCACCTCCCCATCTCTCATTTCCAATCATGAAGATGAAGGTTATCTCTCTTTGCCTAGAGAGGTGAAGAAGAACAAGGGAAGGAGTCCCTTGGTGAAGATCAAGGCCGAAGACTTGGAGCTAGAGTGGGTAAGCCCTTGGAGAAGGCAGAAGACTCAAGCTCAAGTGGGTAAGTCCTTGGTGGAAAGCTTCTCCGAGTGAAGGTGAAGTCAAAGGCGGAAGATCCAAGAAGAGTGGGTAATTCCTGCAAGGCCGAAGACTTGTGCAAGAGTGGGTAAGTCCTTGGAGAAGGCCGAAGACTCTTGCAAAGTGGGTAATTCCTTGGTAAGGTTGAAGACTCTTTGTATTGGATAGGTAAGTCCTTTGTTGGTCATGTATTGTATGTCTTATTAAGTGAATATAAGAGTGCAATTGTTGGAAGTCCTAGAGGTTGACCTCTCTAGGCAAGTGGACTGACACACTTCTAGTTTGAAGTGTGGAACCACTCTAAATAGCTTGTCTAATTGGTGCATGTTCAATCTCTCTTATCCTTTCTATGCATGATTTAGTTGCACTCAAATTACCTATTTAGCAACCTTATCTTGTCATATAATTTGAAGGTTTAATGAATTTTGTTTAAGTGATTTCAGCTCTATTCACCCCCCCCCTCTAGAGCACCTAAGTCACACATCTAGGATCCAACAAGTGGTATCAGAGCGGGTCTTCTCCAAGCATACTTCTACAAGTAGGAGAAGATGGGTGACTACCTAGGAGGGAGACTCTCTACCAGCCTTCCAATCTTCAATGGGAGCAACTTCCTCTATTGGAGAAGAAGACTTCAATTCTTCATCCAAGGATCAAGTCTCGAGATGTGGCAAATGGTGAACAGCCCATACATTCTACCAAAGACAACCATTGAAGAATGGGATGAAGCCACCTTGATGAAAGCTACCTTGAACGCTAGAGCCATGCACATCCTTTATGCCTCCATGACCCCCACCGAGTTCAACCGGATTTCCTCTTGTGAGACGGCCTATGAGGTATGGAGAAAGCTTTGCATCACTTATGAAGGGACGGATCAAGTGAAGGAAAGCAAAGTCTACATGCTCAAGGGGCTGATTGAAAACTTCAAGATGGGAAAGGAGGAAAGTATAGCCAACATGTACTCAAGGATCAACACCATTGTGAATGGTCTTGCTATTCTAGGTCATCCTATGTCTAGTGGAGAGATCAACTCAAAGATCCTTAGAACTCTTCCCAAGAGGTGGGAATCAAAGGTGACTTCCATTGAAGAAGCAAGGTCACTTAAGGACATCCCCATTGAAGAGCTCATTGGAAATCTACAAGCACATGAAGCCACACTTGACAAGAGGGAGCAAGTTGAAAGACAAGAGAAGAAAGAGCTAAAGAGAATGAAGAAGGCTGAAATGAAGGCTCAAATTGAAGCTATCATGGAACAAGTCTCTCCATCCTCTCTAGCTAAGGAAGATGCCATGTACTCCAAGGGTAAGCTCTACAAAGGCAAGTCCTCCTCCACCCGGTGCTTCACATGTGGAAAGAAGGGTCACTACAAGGAAGATTGCCCACAAGGTAAAAAGACCCATTCTCACAAGAAGAAGGAGAAATGGCACTCAAGCTCAAGTGGCTCCTCCAACTCAAGCTCAAGTGAAGATTCAAGTGAAGGATCAAGATCAAGCTCTAGTGATGAAGGAGAATGTCATTTTGCTCTTGGAGCATCAACAAGTGAAGACTCAAATGAGGTAAATCTAGACTCTTTAGATAAAGAATCCTTGATTGATCTCATTCATGATATTTGTGCATCTCTTAAGTCTTCTAAAAAGAAAAAGAAAAAGCTTGCTAAAATTGTTGATAATTTGCATATAGAACTAGATGATCTTGAATATGCAAATTCTTGCTTGCTTATTGATAAAAATGATTGTCTTAGCCAAGTAGACTCTCTTAAACTTGAAAATGCTAGTTTACTTGATAAGATTAAATTTCTAGAAGCTCAACCTCTCATGCCTAATTCTAATGAAGAACATACTTTAATTATTGATTCTCTCATGCATGACATTGATGTTCTTAAATCTGAAAACAAGGACAAAGATTTTGTTTTGCATGAATTAGAACTAGAAAATGCCTCCTTGCTTGCTAAAATCAATGGGCATGAATCTTGTTCTAGTTATACTAATAAAGAGAATGATGTTGCTGCTCTTCATATTGATAGAGATTCTTATTTAACTAAAGCTCTTTGCTTAGAAAATGATCTTTTGCATGCTAGAGATAATATCAATAATTTGTCTTCTACTATTGCCTCTCTTATGCATGATAATGATTGTTTGAGATCATCTTTGCAAAGATTCTTAGTTGGTAAGAAGAGTCTTAATGACATCCTACTCAATTCTACTAAACAAATTGGTAGACATGGTTTAGGATATGATAGTAGTCAAGGGAACAACAAAGATAAAGGACCTCCAATATTCCATGGAGAATCCTCTAGTTCCAAGACTATGGGCACATGCAACTATTGCAATGAATTTGGTCATTATGCTACTTGTTGTCCTTTTAGGAAAGCACCCAAGAGAAATAGGACTTGGGTTGCTAAACTAACCCCTCTGGACCCAAAAATATGATTGGGGACCATTTCATCTTTCTTCTTGTAGGTACTTGCAAATGGATTGACATGAGCCATTGAATTGCAAATTGACTTCTCAATCCACATGAAAGAAGAAAGGTGAGATGTGCAGAGGGTGACAACAAGTGGAAAAGAAATGGTAAGCATGAAGGTAATGTTTTTACTGCTTATAACCTGTTCTAACTTGTTTTTGTCAAGTTAGTATGCACTATACATATGGTTTTTGAGTCAAAAGTGGCATTTTGTGTTTCTCTTCACACTCTTGCTGCACTACTAACTTGCTTAGACATGTTTGGATATGGTTTGTATATTTAGCATGCCTCTAGATATGTTTTATGAAAAATATGTGCTTTTTCTACAGTAGTTTTGTCGGCCGAGTTTTGTCCTGTCTAAAACTCGACCGATGGGCACCAATGGGTGTTGCCAACAGCTGCGATCGGCCGAGTTGCCAATACACAGAACTCGACCGATTACACTGTGCACAGAATATAAAGTTGGCTTATTGGATGAGAATTTCCCTCTCAACTAGATTTTCTCAACCAATAGCCTTATTCTTTGGCACTCCTTTGGTACCTTTATATATGCATATTGCCATGTTCTAAATGCCTATCTTGCTTACAACTCTATCTATCTAATTGCTCTAAATTGGTATATCTATATCTTGCAATTTCTTGCTTTGAGTTGTTTTGCAGGTTTTGATGATGATCTCTTTGGATCTCTTGGTTGTGTCTTAAATTGCTTCCGTTGTGCTCTAACTTGCTACATCTATCTAGGTGTATATCTTGTTTTGATACAACCTTGAGGTTCTTAGGGGTAATCATCTTATGGTAAGGATGCATATCTAGTGAGTTATATCCTCTCATGCTTCTAAAATTGCATATCTCTTGGTTTGGATATATCCCTATATCTACTCATAGCTTGCTTTATCTTGTGTATCTCTTGCTATGATCTAGATCCTACTAGTAGTCCTAACTTGTGATATCATCTACTAGTAGTTCACATACATGTAGTTCTAACCTTGTTTATAATTGGAATATTTGCTCATCTATATGCTATGCTTGTATCTTGTCTCATATATGCTCAAGCCTGTTCCTTGAATTGCATATCTACTATCTTGAGTTGCTTGCATAACATTGTGATGCAGGGCACATAGAGCTACATTGTATGTAGAAATTGGAGTATTTTTAAATTTTATGCAGGTTTTGCTCCAATTTCAGTTTTTGCTGCAAGTATAGTGCTTTTTATGCAGAAACACCCTTCTGAGCAAGACTCATTGCTTTGCCATGAGCTCCGATGGTTTTTGGTAAAATTCCATCATCTTGAGGGTCAAAATTGCGATTTATTGTTTTTCTGCAGCACCCTATCTTGCACATTTTTGGGATGTTCAAGTATATGTTTTAACTTGCTTTTCTTTCTATGCTTGGACAAGACCCTATATGTGCTCTTCTACTCTCCTTATATAACTTTTGTTATCTTCTTTCTCTTAACAAGTGGTGTTTCTTAGTTTCTTCACACCCCCACCTTTTTGAAATGACAAAGGGGGAGAAAGATATGTCTTCTTTTAACAACATGGAGAAGGCATGTCTTACATGAAGCAAAGAAGCGTGTCCATGTAAAGGGGAGAAGGTAAATGGGAGAAGACATATATGTGTAGAACATATATGAGTAGAAGACATAGTTTCTATAAATGTTATGAAAGCTAACCATGCAGGAGAAATAGCATCAATTGAGGGGGAGTATGAGAACTCCATGCGCATCAATTGAGGGGGAGCATATGAGCTCAATCCTATTGAAACCCCTAGGTTTCTCCAAAGGTATGATTTTACGTACAAGCTTTCAATACATTTATGGAATGGTTTGTCATCTTCAAAAAGGGGGAGAATGTTGACTCAAGGTCAATTAGGTCAATGTTGACTCACGTCTAAATTGACTAAACCCTTGTTTTGATGATGACTAACCATTCCACATATTGGTGTCTAATGCTTCTACATTGAGTGATTTCAGATTAGGTTTAGACACACTCCAAATGCCCTAACTTGCGCATATCAAATTGGAGAAAAGACAAGTCAAAATAGCTACAAGTGTGCATTTTGGGATCTCTATGTATATGACCTTAGAATTGCTTTGTAATCACTTGTAATGATTGTATGACTTGTAATTAAGCTTAGAAAAATTATTGGGACACAAAAATCCATCGTTTGTACAGTTTATGAAAATTCCAAAATACCCATAACAGGGATTTTGTCGGCCGAATTCCAAACTCGGCCGATCCATATATTCTGGAATTTTCTGGGCAGTCGGCCGAGTTTCCAACTCAGCCGATCCCTGTTCGGTCGAGTTTCTATGGTGGGAAACTCGGCCGATCCACTGATCGGTCCAAGTTGAAAGTCGACCGATCGGCCGAGTTTCTCCAAGGAAACTCGGCCGACAGTCTATCTTTCAGACTTGTCTTTTAGTGGTTCGGCCGAATTACCTTTATGTAAACTCGGCCGATCAGACTGTACTGGAATGCAGAAAAAGCAAATCCAACCGTTGGAGACTTTGTTGGGACCCAAAATAGATCCGTTGCAACTTGTAAAACGGCTATTTTTCATTCCTAAGTGTTCCCAAAGGCTAAGAGGCATCCCCAACTATAAATAGGACCCCTTGGGCTTCATTCCAAGGTTGAGCATTCATTGCAAACTCTTTGTGAGGTTCCTATTCTATAGTTGAGTGCTTCCTACAGCCTCCTCTCTCTCTCTAAGCTTAATCACTTGCTACATCCATTAGAGTGAGTAGGAAATCTGTAAGAGAGCTAGTCCTATTTGTATATCTTGTGAAGCTCTCACTTCCACCACCTCCCCATCTCTCATTTCCAATCATGAAGATGAAGGTTATCTCTCTTTGCCAAGAGAGGTGAAGAAGAACAAGGGAAGGAGTCCCTTGGTGAAGATCAAGGCCGAAGACTTGGAGCTAGAGTGGGTAAGCCCTTGGAGAAGGCAGAAGACTCAAGCTCAAGTGGGTAAGTCCTTGGTGGAAAGCTTCTCCGAGTGAAGGTGAAGTCAAAGGCGGAAGATCCAAGAAGAGTGGGTAATTCCTGCAAGGCCGAAGACTTGTGCAAGAGTGGGTAAGTCCTTGGAGAAGGCCGAAGACTCTTGCAAAGTGGGTAAGTCCTTGGTAAGGTTGAAGACTCTTTGTATTGGATAGGTAAGTCCTTTGTTGGTCATGTATTGTATGTCTTATTAAGTGAATATAAGAGTGCAATTGTTGGAAGTCCTAGAGGTTGACCTCTCTAGGCAAGTGGACTGACACACTTCTAGTTTGAAGTGTGGAACCACTCTAAATAGCTTGTCTAATTGGTGCATGTTCAATCTCTCTTATCCTTGCTATGCATGATTTAGTTGCACTCAAATTACCTATTTAGCAACCTTATCTTGTCATATAATTTGAAGGTTTAATGAATTTTGTTTAAGTGCTTTCAGCTCTATTCACCCCCCCCCCCTCTAGAGCACCTAAGTCACACATCTAGGATCCAACAGTAGCACTTTTTTCTTGTGATCTTTTTCATTTAGATGAAAAACACCCTATACATACAAAAGAAGCAACAATGTTGTCTTAAAAAGGATATGTATTTCCAAGAAAACTAAATTAGAATCAATAAACAAAAAAACATATTAAAATAATATCACTTCCACTCACAGATATATCTTTCCATAGGAGGTCTTTTAAGGAATTAAAAACACCATGCCAATTTTCTATATCTATTGCCACCTTACTGCGCGCGGTCACCCTACGTAATGTTTGAAAGCACTAGCATATTCCCCAATAGGTGCTCCTGTGTCATCAAACTGGACTACCAATTTCTCCCCTTTGGCCTTGAGCTCCTGCAGCCTACACATCAGTGTGGGACCTCTACTTTTCTTAGCATCACCACTACCATCCTCATGGTGCTCATTCTCAAAATGTTCATCTTCACTTACCATTTTAGAACCTGCAAGTATACATGACAAAAGAAACATAAGTGATAATAAAAGCACAAGTGGTTGAATGATATATGATTTATATTTAAAAGATTACGTGCTTGAACAACAATAAAATAAATAATTCAAAGAATACATTCCTCTAGTATTGGTTGAGTTGTTAGTCAAGTAAAATTCCTTCAGCATGGTCTTAACATTTATAGTATTCATCGGTGTTATCTTCAACATTTACACTCGGCAAACCAACTGAGAATGGGCTGGAATCATCATACTTTTTGTAGTATTCTTCTTCATTTATAGGATCTACAGTAAATTATCTTTTTCTATGAAGAATGACAAACCAATTTTTATTTGCCAGGTCATCAATATAGAATACTTGTTTTGCTTGGTCTGCCATGATGAATGGCTCATTTTTCTCACCAATCTTTTCAAAATTTTACCAATTTGAAACCCAACTCATCCACTAAAACTCCTTTGTTGTTTTCAACCCAATTACACCTAAAGATAGGAACTTTGAAATTTGTATAGTCCAATTCCCATATGTCCTCAATGATGTGGTAATATGACATCTCAGCTTCGCGTGGTCTTTTATCTTTGGAACTAGAAAAATACAATGAACAAGCTTGAATAGTGACCCCACTATTTTGGACTACACTACTTTCATCTTGACACTTTGTGTAGTATGAAAATCCATTTATATCACAACCTTCATATGACATGACATCCATTTTTGGCTTAAAGGTAAGCCATTTTATGTTCTCACCAAAATTATTCGATGATTCAGATAGTTGATTAATTTTAAATATTTTCTTATACCCATTAATTATAAATCTTTTCTATATTTGATTCCGTCTTTAGTCTTTCTTGGTATGTTTAATAGCGTACCAATATTCTATCACAAACATTTTTTTCAACATGCATGACGTCAATGCAATGTCTAATTGCCAAAGATTTCCAATAAGGAAGATCCCAGAATATTGACCTCTTCTTGTATAGAGATTTGTCACATGCAAGAGTATGACTACTTGAACTCTTTCCAAATTCATTAACAATATGTTTCACCCTATCATATACAACATTTCCTGGTATAGGTTTAGGAGCACTTCGTTCCTCAATTGACCCATTAAAGGTTTTGGGTTGCCTTCGATAAAGATGTACTGGTCGGTGAAATCTTCGATGACCAAGATATACGATTTTACCACCATATTTCAGTCGGATTGAATCCGTATTTTCCTCACAAACAGGACATGCTTTGTATCCTTTTATGCTATATCTAGACAAATTCCATAAGATAGAAAGTCATTAATCTTGCAAAACAACATTGCACGCAAACTAAAGATCTCTTTATGTGAAGCATCATATGTCATAACACCTTCTTCCCATAGTTTCATTAGGTCATCAATTAGAGGTTGAAGGTAAACATCAATATCTTTTCCAGGTTGCTTGGGCCCTGATATCAATATTGACAACATGACATACTTATTTTTCATACACAACCAAGGAGGAAGATTGTATATAACAATCATAATAGGCCACGTGCTATGTTGGCTGCTTAATGTACCATAGGGATTCATTCCATCTGTACAGAGTCCAAGTCTTAAGTTTCTTGGTTCTTTACCAAATTTTGGGTATAATAAATCAATTTTCTTCCATTGTGGTGAACCAGATGCATGTCGTAGGATGCCATCATCATTGGCCTTTAACTTCCCATTCCAAGACAAATTTTGCGCATCTTCTGTATTAGAAAATAAGCTTTGAAATCGTGGTATTATTGGTAGATACCAGATAACCTTGGCAGGAGAGCCATTTTTAGCCTTAGCTGAATTTGTGGTTTTATACCGTGACGCACCACATTTTGGACAATTTATCAAATTACTATAGTCCTTCTGAAATAACACATAATCATTTAGACATTCATTAATCTTCATAGCCTCCATTCCCATTGGGAACATTATTTTCTTTGCTTGATATGTTGAAATTGGAAGCTCGTTGCCTTTAGGAAGAATTTCCTTTAACAAAGACAACAATGAAGTGAAACTTTTATCACTCCACCGGTTTTGAGCTTTAAGAGTATATAATCACATCACAACACTCAATCTCGTGAACTTAGTACAACCCTTATATAATGGTTTTTCAGCATCATAGACAATGTTTGCAAATAAAGAAGGTGGATCAATGACATTGTCCCCAAAACTACATAACATCTCATCAACCATATCATCCTGAATTAGGTCATACTGAATCGGTTCATCATTGACATTATCATCATTATCTATATCTTCTATGCCACAACTATTAGTATCGACATTTTCTGATCCATAATTAAATTTCTCTCCATGCCAATACCATTCATTATAACCTTGTATGATCCCATTGCATATGACATGATTCTTAATTTCCTCAGCAGTATCAACTTTCAAATTATCACCACATTTTCTACATGGACAATATAGCCTATATGTAGGTAGTTTCCTATGTTCCTTAGCAAATCTGATAAATTCATCAAAACCTTTGGCAAACTCTGGACTGCAACGGTTCTTGATAGACATCCAACTTTGATCCATTTTCTATATCACATTAAAATTAATTATAAAACTAAGCATTTAATATTGATACTATAAGATGTAAGTTTTTACTGATAGGAAGTTAATTAATTTTATACTAAAGTGTACCACCTATCCCATTTTTGAATATTTAATCTTACTAGTAACTGTATAATGTATGTTTAGTCTTGAAGAAAATTTCAGCATCATTTCCCCTAAGTTCTCCAAGTACACCGATGTAAATGGCAGATAAGCACTCACATATGTACCCAAAGAACAAATGAGGAAATCCTACTAAAATTTTCTTCAAAACTAAACATACATTATACAGTTACATCCTAAGTGAGATTAAATATCCAAAAACAGTCCCAGACCAGGGACTATCCAAAATTTACTCCTAATGAGTAAATTTTGAATGGGTTTCTAAGTTGATACATGCATAAATGTATTATTGTCATATTTATATATTAAGTTAAAAATCATGCATCGATGATCTCATCAATAAATCCTAAAGTATCAAACTAAGACTACACAATGTCTACCCTCATATTTCTAGAATGTATATAATGATTACATATGTGATTGATAACAAAATGTAGATATGAAAGAATACACATTTTTATTATTGGTTGATTTACTATTCAAATAAAATGGCACATTGGGAGAGTGAGAATATTATTCCTCACTTGAAGGTTGAAGAAGAAATATATGCAAGTCAATAGTAAGTCAATAGCACCTGCAACAACATAAATGCATGATTCAATTCTGTTATAATGTATTAATTAGGGGTCAATATACATCAATTTTAGAGGAGCAGGAAGAATTAACAAATGCAATATTGACAAATCTTAAAGTTTCAACAACTCAACCACCACGGCTGTGCTACCCAGCATGGCTGTGCTACCTAGTCAATTGGATGACAGTAAGAAGAAAATAGAAAACATGCCTTTCCTCCGTTCATTCATGTCGTTCACCACCTTGACCTTGTGCTACTACCTCCCTTTTCTCCCCCTCCGCCCTCCTCCATCCCACTCCTCTCCCTGCCTCTTATCCACCGTCGGGCGTAGGGTCGAGAAGCAGTAGAGGTAAAGTAAACAGATCATCATTTCTGCCACGTCCATCATAGTCCTCCTCCTCATCGCGACCGTGGCATTCTTCGCTGTGGTGTAGCTCAACAAGCACAAGAAAGACAAGCAACAAACTGAGCGGGAGTGGGACACTTACCTTGCGTTCGGGTGGCGATGACGGAGGTGAGGCCTTCTCTTCTCTTCGGACCTCCACGTTCGGGTGCATTTGGACCTTCTCTACTCTCCCTTACGGCAGCAACATCTTGCTTCATGCGCGTTCATACCTTATCTACTCTCCCTTACGACAGTGTCAACTTGCTTCACACGATGGATGAATGAAAGCAAAATAAGCAGGGTTCTAGTAAGTTAGTAAGAGGACACCTACTTTACCTCTAGCGTCAGTTTACACTAATAACCGACGCTATAGGGTCCTCTATAGCATCGGTTATAAGTGTAAACCGACACTAGAGGTAAAGTAGTGCCCACGTTTTCCAGGGTCCTATATAGCGTCAGATAATCTAAAAAACTGACCCTATAGAGTGGTGCTACAAGTTTGGTTATTTTTAGAAAACTGGCCCAACAGGTCCAAAGTGGCACCTACATTTTTTGTTGACCCTATAGCATCAGTGTTTTGGAAAAACTGACTCTATAGATCGAGGCGTGAAGCCAAAATCGCGTGAATTTTCATCGCGGGAAACCTGTAAGGTCAGTTTTTATGATAAAACCGATGCAATCGTCTATTAGGTAGGTTATTCTAGTAAAAATGACACTAAGGGTAGCGAAGTTATTGGCCAAAAATGTAGTAGTGGTGGTATAGTAAACGACCATTAGTTGTGACACATTGTCTCATCATCAGTTGATAGGGTCAACACTACCATCATTTGTCACCATCAGATGTTGAACTAATATCACCTTTGATTCATGGCATCTTTAGGCATCTTTAGGGTATTAAACCATCAACCATTGAGGTTCCAAAGGAGTCTAAAACTTGTCCTACGGTTTGACCATAGGTTGAAATCATTGGTTGTCACCACCGGTTGACACTATTGGTTGTCACCACCAGCTCATGTACAAGGATGAAATCAGCCTAAAAACACTTAAGTATAAATCATCAATTGAAAGGTGCTAAGCACCATTGGTTGTCATAGAACCTGATATAAGTCATCATATACCTTAGGAAGGTTGTACACCTAGTTTTAGGTTCATATAGAACTGGAAACTAAGCAAGGAACACCATAAAAATCGAAACCCTAAGCAAGCATAACATTTATATGCATAGATCTTTGTTTTAGAGAAAGAACATGAGTAAGGAAGCTTGTAGTAAGAAATAAAAGTGAAGAGGGTTATAAAACTCACCTCTAAGAAAATGAATAGTCTATGAAAAACAAGAAAGGTTTAGCAATAAAGGTGAAAAAATCTAGCACAAGCTCTGAACTTGGTCAACTAGTACCTTCCTCCACAAAAGAAGCAAACCCTAAGCATAAGTAGCACAAAAGGTAGGTTCTTTGAGCTTCAAAGCAAGATTTTCCATGGAAAAGTAGAGTACCATCCAAGAATAAAGTAGGAGGAAGATGAACACCGGGAAAAACGAGAAAGGAGAAGGAGAAACTTACTCATTTTAGTCAAAAACACCTTAAGGTAGCTTCACAAACCCTAGAAATGGGTAGATCTAAGCTTTACTTGCTCCAACAAGAAGGTCGGTTACCTTCTTAAACCTTGGG
Organism: Alisma plantago-aquatica; assembly: GCA_963693085.1. Taxonomy (NCBI): domain Eukaryota; kingdom Viridiplantae; phylum Streptophyta; class Magnoliopsida; order Alismatales; family Alismataceae; genus Alisma; species Alisma plantago-aquatica. The sequence goes on from OY856409.1 coordinate 1,590,409,201, forward strand.
CGACCCTTTCCAAAACCAAGTAGGGAAGACAAAGCTCTAGGTATGGAAGAATAGATAAGAAACTAAAGTTCTCATTTAGGGGCTAAGGAATGAGTATATAAAGCTTTATGGATAAGGAAGAAGCAAAGCATGAGGTGTCCAAGCTACTTTCCATGTGTTCATGGCTTAGGACCTCCATGACAATGTAAGAAGCAGGTCCACCAGATGTTGGCGACTTTTAGGTCATTATTTATTGACCTCTCAGGCCAACCATTGGTTGTTTGACCTCCCAAACCATCATTTGTTGAGGTTCTATCTCCAAAGGTCACGAACCATGGTTCAACCATCCATTTTAAGTGAACCACCAGTCCAATGGGTTGAAAGAACAAAAACATCAAACTCTTGAACATCTAGGGGTCACAACTGCTTGTAACCACCAGTTGGTGACCACTGGTTGTTCACCCAGAAGGACCATCGACCGTTGGCCTTGAAGGTGGCTCATCCATGGGAGGCAAACCCTAGTTCAACCCTAGAAGGGTAATTCCACCAAACCAAGGTACAATTGAATTAAACATGGATAAAAAAGATAAAGAATGATGAGAAAACATCTAATGAACATAATGCATGTGACAAATTTCAAATAAAACCTCTCATTAGGTTAATTATAGAAAATTCCAAAATGTACATACAATTGCATAACTTGCACAAAAAATGTTCAAATTGGACCAAACTTGAAACTTAAGCTTGTCACATGATTTCAAAGCACATCACAAGGTTAGGGTAAGGTTTATAGCACTTAATTATTATGATTAAGCATGTTCAAACTTTTTAAGCAAGGTTAGGGGTCTCTCAGTAATGGATTGATCATGAACAAGTAGGCATGGTTGTAGAGTGTAAACTACTATTTCTTTCTTCTTAGTCATGATGGAGAGAAAATTTGACTATAATCACATGTAGGAATGAGTATGGTGTGTTATTGGGAGCCATAAATCAGATACACTATGTGTATAGAATGTACACTACATATCTTGGTTTTATAAGATGGGAACATGCTATGTGTAGTTAGATTGAAACATCAAAACTGAACCCTGATTGTCTCTATCCCACTAGACAAATTATATGAGATAAAGATATGATGCCTGGTGACACGCTAACATGATTATTGTTGTTTCAATTTGAATGGTATGTTTGCATCAACCATATTAGAGAGGAAAGATGAAAGAATCACTGGGAGGAGAGAGAAATAGAAAAAAAATAGAGAGTGATAGGAGGCAAGTAGTGTGTGAGAGAGAAAGGAACATACACCTCACTAGTTGGTGACAATCAATTGGTTACCTAATAGAAGGACCACTGAATGTTAGTCTTGAAGGTGGCTCATCCATTGGGGGGGCAAACCCTAGTTCAACTTAGAAGGGTAATTCCACTAAACCAAGGTACAATTGAGCACCCCATGGCTCAAAAAGATCAAGAATGATGAGAAGACATCTAAGGAACATATTTCATGTGTTGCAAATGAAACCTCTCATTTGGGTAAATTGCATAAAAGTCCAAAATGTACATAAAATTGCATAACTTGCACAAACAATGTTCAAATTGGACTAAACTTGAAACTTAAGCTTGTCACATGATTTAAAAGAACCTAACAAGGTTATATTAAGGTTTAGAGCACTTAATTATGACAATTAAGCAAGTTCAAACTTTTAAGCAAGGTTAGGGGTCTCTCAACCATAAATCCCTAACATGTATTTTGCCCCCGAAATCCAAGGTAAACAAAGATGAGTACTTCTTAGGCACCTCATAGTCTAACCTCCACATGGTTACTTCCATATCATGGTGATATCACATCACTCACACAGAGGTCATGCTCTTCTCTCTCTATTCCTACATGTCTCATTTTGGGTTAGCACATAAACCCTTTCATAAGATAACATCCTCAATATGGAACATAGAAACTAGTTGTGCCACCTGTACCACTCTGATAGTAAATTTCAACTTGAAATTCTAGCTATCATCCTGGACTATTCTATCTATTGTATATCACATCACTTAGAGGCCATACTTGTTGGCTCTTACAAAACATGGAACATCATGTATCTCTTATCATGTGTAATTCTACAAGGTTTCATCTCTATGCTCCTTTAACAATTGTTGTAATTAGCAACTCAATCAATTAGGTGAGCATCCCCTAATTGTCAAGAAATATAAGGCATATGTTCTTAGACGATTCTTCAATCATTTCAATGGTTGACTGGCCATCTGTCTTGTTGAAGAATCATACACTTGTCTTCAACCGTTAACAAATATAATTTCCTAGTTGACCTTGTTAGGGGTAGGGCGAAGATGTTGTCTTCATCTTACCAGGATTCACACAACACACTTAGCATATGTATCATAACTCCAAGAGGATACTATAGTTAACCCCCAACTCACTGTTGCTGAACTTTTCACACATAAGTATAATTGCTTCAATATTCTTAAGGTTTAACAAAGATGTTAACCATGATACTGACCATCTCTGAAATACTTTGAGATGTCATCGTTCAAAGGTTGTCACACTTATTACACATGACCTGAGCACTATTTCCTCTTATTTATTAATGTTATAGATACATTGGTTAGTCTAAATGACATAACCCTAAACTCATCATGGTCATGTAACTTTTGCCATCCACTCTAACACTTATCTATTGATATTCAGATCCTAGGTTTATCTTAAAGGAATATAGTATCACATGTATGATGATCAACAAACCATCTATCCTTGATAGTGGTCTTTCCCAACTATCAAAAAACCATACACAACATTATAAAATCACTCTTCTTTTCCAAAACAACACTTGGAGGATCAATATCAATTCTCTCTCTCTCTAATGGAGAGGAACATTGGAGAACTCATTTAATAGATATCTTTAACTCATATACTACTGGTACACTTTGGGTATTAGGATTTTCACCTTGGTATCCACTACATATGCTATAAAGAACTCATACCATAGTCTCATCCACTTCCTCAACATCATAACCGGCTAAGAACATATAGGAGGAATCCCCCTAACTCTTGGAAGGCTCAAAAAGCATGCTCATTACAAAACATAAAGATATTGGAACTATAGTCCAAGGCAACAACACATCATATCAAGATATCCATCCTAGGATTACAACGAATCCACACATACCAAGTGAAATGAGATCCACTTGAAGGCTACAACTCAAAAAGAAGGAATACAAAGGGAAACAAACTTTCCTCATCACAACAACATTGTCCAGGGGTCATAAGAAAAAGGTAACCAATTCTATCTTCCCCATGAAGGTTACAATTTTTATATGTCATATTACCTTTTTCAACTTGGGTTCCTTGCCATTAGCATAGGAATTATCAAGATTAATGTATCTTATTGCTCTATTCCTATTTAACTATCCATCATTATTGTACATGTCCTTTTGTTATATCATGTTTTTATCCATTTATCAAGAGGTAAATCATCATATTTCACATTTTCTTCATTAAATAGGAATCATATCCCTAAATTTCTTTCACACGTTATGAAGATTTGACTTTAATACTTTCTCACATGCATAGGTTGGCTTGAGATTAACTTAGGTTCCACTTTAGTCATCTTTCGTTGTTCTTGCTCTTCTTCTCATATTATACTTATCATATGAGTTCTCTTCATCTTATATGAATTGAATCACTTCATTAGCACCAATTCATCTCTCTTTTGCTATATTATCTACTTGAATTACAGCTTCAAGAACTCCTATTTTGATTATTTGTATTTAGATTCAGGTTTCATGGTGTCTTGTTTTTCTCTTATAGTTAGCAAACATTTAAGTTTTGATAAGTTATGATGTAATTCTCATCTTCTTTAGGGTAAGACTGAGGTTTTGGCACCGTGATTTTTTGATTTGTTATGTTCTTTAGATTGTTTCAAAATGACTACTTGATCAGAGTGATAAAAAAGATAACATTCTAAGAGTCCCACACTTACCTTTTCTTCAATAATTGAATACCTAGCCAGGGCATCCAAGTACTGAGATCAGGCAGTATGCACCATGTTTTCATGTCATGTTCCTTACTTATACATCATCCTAGTCCTAACTCCTAGTGTCCTTATAGACTCAACGAACCTAGTGCTCTGATACCAACTTGTGAGAACATGTCACACTAAATGAGGTTACTCAAAACATAAAACATGATCAATCACTAATTAAACACATACCAATAAAATAGGGTAATTTAAATCCAATTTCAATATCACCGACATCCTCAGAAACATTTGCATTGAAGTCCAACATCTTGCTTGTATTCATATTATGTCAAGAATCTAATACAATTTGTTCCATAGCCTCAACCACACAACATATATACTAGAGAACATAATTCATACATGCCATATAAACAAGCATTACCATGCTCACAAAAGCTCAATTCGTTTGAATTGTCATATACAACTTTCCTACCCAAACTTGAGAGTACAAGATGACTTCTAAGACACAGTAGACATCTAAACAAACTTCTCTAAAGTCCATCATCACAGCTCCTCCTCGCGGCCACAGGTTTGCTGCCGTTGTTGCCAATCACCTAAAAAAATGTGGTCATCCATGGGTGATACCTAGTCCCAGTGAGAGATATAACTCTCAACACCACTTACTGATTGAAGCAGGTTAAGTAATTAAATAGTTTAGCAGATTAAACATGTATAACAAATAGGATTCAAAGCAGTGATGATTAATAAGATATATAAAGGAGGAGATAACCATTATCATCATTAGCATGATTATCAACATGTACACTACTAATAGTATAAGCAGTCTAGTGGCATAAACATGACTATATCATAAGAAAGTCTAGTAGCATAACCTTTCTATTATCATGAATAAGTTTACCAACATAAGCATGGCCAAAAGTATTGCATGTCTATTAGATTAAATAATTCTACATCATAAGTAGATTTGACAACATAAGTGCAACTATCTACATAAGCATGATTAGAAGTATAGACATATTCTAATTCCAGAGGCATGGCTAACAATATAAGCATAGCTAACAACATTTGATAACTATCATCATAAGCATGGCCAACAATAGGAATATTTCTATTAACATAAGCATGGCTACTATATGATTCAACTACAACATGAGCATATTTTAAACATAAAAATATATATTATCTCTTAATGCCCTAAACATCATCTCTATGTAAAGACAATCAAACAAAGGTTGTCATTCAATGTGAATCACTGTGTATAGCCCTAAATAGATATGCTACATGGTTGTATTACATCTTTTATTAAGCCTGGAGAGTTTGAGTTGTACCACCTAAAGTGCAACTGACCATCGCATGGTTGCAATCAGTTCTGTACAAGATCTAGGAGAGTCGGCATGCTAAGATCTCTTCCCCTCGGTTAGTACGAGTACAATGTAGTGACATATCAGTCAAACTGCCAACAAGGAAATATATTTAAGATGGGACACCTAGTCCGCCCTTGGTACAGGTCATGACACTAGCCACCTGAGATACATCCGTAGCATACTCAGTCACATCATACATAACAAATATACGAGGCATGACTGCAGCCATCCTTCATAACCTACAATTGTGTATGACAAGGATATGCACTCAACTTGTCACCCCCAAATACTCAATATGTTATGTATGCACTCCCAGTTTCCCTTAGAAATATTCATTTCCCCATCCAATAAGTTCTGACACTAAATATGGTTCTACGACATAGGGCATCACATGATTAGGGTTTCACTTATTAGTTATGCCAATTGGGTGAATCAAGGCTTCATCAAAAAAGTGGACATACAAACCCTAATTCATTTCTAGTAAACATCAATATATAACAACTTTAGAAAGTATAAAACGTGTGAGACATATTGCTCCTCATCTCATCATCATATGGTACTAATTACTTGCCATCCATGAAACTACAATTGTCATCATACTATCACAGGATATAAATCCATATCACAACATCATAGGGTATCAACCCTTGTCAACATAAGAGGATTACACCTCATTTAGGTCTCAAACATGCCCAAAGGCCCTTAAGACCATCATATCATTCCCTGAAAGATTATCATTATCTTTCCATGTCTTATAATAAGGTTAAAAAAGCATCACCATACTTGTGATACATAAGCTCATCATGATATTGCATTTAAAGAACTAAAAGATGTTCACATGATATCATTGTAGGGTCATTTTAGCATATAAGAGCATTCCTTCAATTATATCACATATAAGAAGGCTAGATATGATTGGCCACCATCACACTTATAGTGTACAATTTAGCATAAGAAAGGATAAATCATAAAGCTGTGATGACCACCAGTTAACACATTAAAATTACAATGATTTATTAGGAAGGATATTCCATCATTATATTAATCACCCAAGGAAGGTTATTATGACTAAACACCATCATCTATTAACATTAGGGCTAGACTCAACAAGATAAATTACTTCAGTATTATGAATTGGAACTCATACCCAAATCGTAACTCACGACATCCCCATGGATCGTGGATGCATAAGGTGAAGCATCACCATCACATTCCATACCATACTCAAGTATGGATCTATACACAACTCAAGATGTAACCACCAACTTGTAGCATATTAGGGTTTTAACAACAATAAGAGAGCCCTCCATTATTCTATTAATCATTCAAGGGGCTATTCATAATCAATCATCATTACTTGGTTACATTAAATCTAGGTATAACAAACTATACTTCAATAGGGTTACCCATTAACTCATTATGGTGATTGTCAATTATATTTATATGAGGTCAAAGGTAAGACTATAGAAATAAGGGAAAACCTCCATTGGTTTCAACATCATTCAAATCACACCAACATACCACAAGACCAACCTAGAACCATTAGATTGTAAAGAAGGTAAAACTATTGGTTGTTTACATAAGTAAACACCTTGAATAAACCACATATATATCCCTTGAATCGTTTCCTAGAAGAGTCACGATATATCCCTAAACATCCCTTATTTAATAACATAAAGGGTACCATAAGTTGTAGGGATAAAACTCACCATCAGTTGTACATTTAAAGTAAACCACCCATTTGTCAACAAACAAGCTCCTTAAGGTAATCACATAGGGAAAACCATTTGATTCCCTTTCTTAGAACTTACATATTATATTGTAGGCTTCAATTCAAACCATTGGATGTTGAGGCATTCAATCTCAACCATTGGGTCAAGTTCATCATTCAAAACTATTGATTAGAGTGTAGGTATAACCCTTAATTCATTTGATTCAAGAAACCATTGGTTTAGAGCTTAAATGAAGAAACATTTGAAACCTTGACTCACCATTGGTTGTGGTATCCTAAACACCATTGGTTGTGACACATTGTCTCACTATCGGTTGATAGGGTCAACACTACCATCATTTTTCACCATCAGATGTTGAACTAATATCACCTTTGATTCATGCCATCTTTAGGGTATTAAACCATCGACCATTGATGTAACTCCCCCACTTGTATATTTATTCACATTAGAGTGCAGAAGCATAAAAATTCACATTTTCCAAGGGGGATGTCACAATCATGATATACATCACAAAAATATAGTTTAAATAAACCATCACAGGATAACATTTGCAATTTCTCAATCTCAAATCCTTAATAAGGTTCACATATACAAATCTAACCAAAGAAAAGATCTAAACTATAGTTGGCACCCCATCGATGCTTTTCTCCTTGGTAGATATTGATCTAGGTTTTCTCCTTAGATGGCCTTTTAGCTCCTGAGCTTGCTCCTACCTATGGGCATCATGCCCCCAACCATGCAATAAAGCCAATAGTAAGTGGATTGAACATATTATAACATTAATAAAACTTGAAACTGAAATAAACATACATTTGAACATTTAAAAGATATGCATTTTCTTTTAGATAAATTTCGTTTATCTTAACCTATATAAGTGTCCTCGGGTTTGCATAAATGTGCCTCTTCTCTTATGCACTGAAGTGCCTCTTAGGTTGCACCGAGGTGCCTCTTCTATTATGCATCGAAGTGCCTCTTCTCTCATGAGGAACTTATATAAGTTTCATTTTTATCATTCTCTTTCTCTTAATGCTCTTATCTCTACTTTAAACTTTATTGGTAGAAATTATCATTATGGTTCATGAAGGTGATATCATACATCATAAGCAACTCAAAATATATTAATCTTACTGACTTTAACAATTAGAAACAATAAATAACCTAAACATGGCATTCATTGAAATTCATACATGCATAATAATTCAAAACAAGATAATTATATGTTCAATTGCATGGACCACTTACTTTTTCACTTGAATAGTGAATTCTCTCTCTTCCTAGGTTGGGTAAAACCCTAATCACATCCTGGGTCAGAGAAACCCTAATTATCCTATTTGCAACATATGTCACATTATTATACATTTTATTCACCAAATAAAACCCTAATTTAATTTCCTATAAAACCAACATTTGGTGATTTAGAAATAGACTCTAAAATCTCAATATTCTAATTCCTCATGAAAAACCATTTTCAAAATATATTTTTTCTCATTTTTCTGAGCATCGAGCGATTTACTATGAATTAATGAAAATAGACCAATCAGAGTTTAGAGAAATGCCATCTGGGCAGGCTTTCTATCCACTGGGATCCTGGGCCCGGCTGATGTGGGCCAATCATGGGCAGCCACACCAGCAAGGGGATCTTGCCCCAGAGGGTCTTCAGTCAAATGAGGTAGGGTGATTGAAAATCATGTGATTAACCATGCGGGGGTACTAAGGTCAGACTAAGACCTGGTTTGTTCCCCGCTCCAGGCCATGGCGAGGCAGCGAGACTAAAGCCCGAAGCTACGATCAAATCTAACAAAAAGGGGTCGATTGCAGGAAACTGTGACCTCGAGAGACATCCTTGCCTCACGGCGGAGCCAGGGAGCCAATTCCCTCATAGTGGCGAGCAATGGAGCTCCAGAACAGCTCCAGCCATGGTCCAACACGACAGGCAAAATCGACACCGGGGAATCGCTCACAAGCAAGCTGAATCAGGGGTCTGAGCCATCCGCAAGTCATGAACTGAGGGAAGAGGTCTGATTATGTGGAGAAGAAGAACCACAGAAAGCACTGCTCCATGCCACACCGTAAAAATAGGGGATGCATACTCGACAATGGGGTACGAAGCCACGAACCCGACAACTCAAAACCAAAAGCCAATGAGCGCTCACTATAATCTCACGAAGTGATGTGATGAAGAACCAAAGCCGTGAAGGCCCAACAAGCCCATGGAGGCTAGCTCCGATGAGGCCCCCGGCCGCGGCTATAAGATACGATGATTGGGACAACTTCAGAGCAAACTGAGAAATCGAAAATGAATCTTGGGTTCTGGGGCTCCTTACCGCGGTTTCAATTGGACCAGGATGCTTAGAGTCGTGGGCACTGACCCGCCATTGCTGGAGAAGGAGGCTGACCAGGTCAGGGTGTTCGAGAGTGTTGGAGACTCAATTGGGCGTATAGGAGGACCAAGAAGGGTCCGTCGGTGCTAAAGAAGGTTTGAACCAGCAACGGGGAGGGCTAAGGTGGCGGCTGCTACAATTGGCAGAGAGAAGCATGCTAGCCCTAATGGGCATTTTAAGTACAATGCCCGAGAGAACATGATCAAGGGATCATTGGGTGCGCACTAGAGAGAGGAAGCCAACACATCAAAAATTTCTCAAAACAGATCATTGTGGAGGGAGAAATCAATCAAGAAAGGGGAAGGTGTCGAACTGGTTTCAGACCAGCAGAAAAATCGGGGAAGAAAATGGGTTTCCCACCGTCGGATCTAGAGTCAAATAAACTAGGGCCGTACGATCACGCCCAAGAAGGAAAAATGAGAAAAGAAAGCGCGCGTCAGGGATTGAATGTCGGATGCAGAGGGAAAATCGAGTGCATTGAAAGCAAACCTAATCAAATTAAATTCAAAACTTTCCTAATTTAATTTGAGGGTCAAAAAAAGTCCAAATGAGTCCAAATTTGGACCATTGACCAATTATACGGTCTAGAATATTCCTAGCCAATTAGATTTAGGTTTTCTCAAAGTTTGGTCCATGTTTCTATTTTTGTTCCTTATCTTAATTTAAGTGTACACACTAATTAATTAATTGGTATAAGAGTTTCTGTTGTGATTCCTTGTTCCAAATTACGAGATAGACATTATCAACTCCTTAAAAGTCATTCAACACCTCTTTCTTGCCCTTTTATGCACTTTATTTGGAGGAGAGAGAAAACAAGGGGAATATTACTTCCCTCCTTTGTTTTTATAAAAATAAAAAGGGAAAGTTGCTTAATGATGCCAAGAGAGGATATTTTCTCATATTTTCAAACTAAAAGAATAAGGGGCACAATATTATTTCTTTTTGGCAATTCCAAGAAGAGGAGAGAGAAAATGAACATTAGGGGTTTTATTTTGAAATATATAAAAAGAAAAAGCATACTTATTGCCCAAGTCACTTATATTTCAAATTTCTTGCTTCTTTATCTTTCTCGTTCTCTTTCAAAACATTTAAACTTATTTCATAAAAGAAAAGGGAAAATACATTGCCATTATTACATAGATATTTACAACACATTAAAATAAAGGAAAAACTTATTTTGAGTCCTTTTATTATTTCTCTTTGCATTGAAATCCTAGCAGTCAAACTATTTTGGAAATTTTGCCTTAAGGTCCTTAACAAAAATATCATTTAAAGAAAACTACATAAAAGGTTTTATTTTAGTCCTGAAAATAGGGATGTTACAATTGAGGTTCCAAAGGAGTCTAAAACTTGTCCTATGGTGTGATCATAGGTTGAAACCATTGGTTACCACCACCGGTTGACACTATTGGTTGTCACCACCAGTTCATGTACAAGGATGAAATCAGCCTAAATGCTCTTAAGTATAAACCATCGATTGAAAGGTGCTAAGCACCATTGATTGTCATACAACCTGATCTAAGGATTCCTCTACCTTAGGAAGGTCGTACACCTAGTTTCAATTAGAACTACAACTAATCAAGGAATGCCATAAAAATCGAAACCCTAAGCAAGCATAGCTTTTATAGGCAGAGATCTTCATTTTAGAGAAAGAACATGAGTAAGCAAGCTTGTAGTAAGCAATAAAAGTGAAGAGGGTTATAAAAACTCACCTATAAGAAGATGTACATGCTATGAACAACAAGAAAAATCGAGCAAGAAAGGTGGAAAACTCTAGCACAAGCTCTGAACTTGGCCAACTAGCACCTTCCTCCACAAAAGAAGTAAACCCTAAGCATAAGGAGCACAAAAGGTAGGTTCTTTGAGCTTTAGAGCCAGGTTTTCTATGGAGAAGTAGAGTTTCTTCCAGGAAGAAAGTAGGAGGAAGATGAACAGTAGAAAAAATGAGAAAGGATAAGGAGAAACTTACTTAATTTGGTCAAAAACACCTTAAGGTAGCTTCACAAACCCTAAAATGGGTAGATCTAAGCTTTACTTGCTCCAGCAAGAAGGTCAGTCACCTTCTTCAACCTTGGGCACCCCTTTCTGAAACCAAGTAGGGAAGACAAAGATCTAGGTAGGGAAGAAGAGATAAGAAACTAAAGTTCTCATTTGGGGCTAAGGAATGAGTATATAAAGCTTTATGGATAAGGAAGAAACAAAGCATGAGGTGTCCAAGCTGCTTTCCATGTGTCCATGGCTTAGGACCTCCACAGAAATGTAAGAAGTAGGTCCACCAGATGTTAATGAATTCTAGGCTATTGGTTATTGACCTCCCCGGTCAACCATTGGTTTTTGGACCTCCCAAACCATCATTTTTTGAGGTTCAATCTCAAAAGGTCACAAACCCTGGTTCAACCATCCATTGTAAGTGAACTACCAGTCCAATGGGTTGAAAGAACAAAAACATCAAACTCTTGAACATCTAGGGGTCACAACTCTTTTCACCATCGGTTGATGACCACCAGTTGTTCACCTAATAGAACGACCATCGACCGTTGGCCTTGAAGGTGGCTCATCCATGTGAGGCAAACCCTAGTTCAACCCTAGAAGGGTAATTCCACCAAACCAAGGTAGAATTCAACGCCCCATGGCTCAAAAAGATAAAGAATCATGAGAAAACATCTAATGAACATAATGCATGCAACAAATTTCAAATAAAATCTCTCATTGGGTAAATTGCAAAAAAGTCCAAAATGTACATAAAATTGCATAACTTGCACAAACAATGTTCAAATTGGACCAAACATGAAACTTAAGTTTGTCACATGATTTCAAAGCACATCGCAAGCTTATATTAAGGTTTAGAGCACTTAGTTATTATGATTAAGCATGTTCAAACTTTTAAGAAAGGTTAGGGGTCTCTCAGTAATGGATTGATAATGAACACGTGGACATGGTTGTAGAGAGTAAACTACTATTTCTTTCTTCTTAGTCATGATGGAGAGGAAATTTGATCATCACGTGTAGGAATGAGTATGGTGATTGAGATCCATAAATCAGATACACTATGTGTATAGAATGTACACTACATATCTGGGTTTTATAAGATGGGAACATGCTATGTGTAGTGAGTTTAAAACATCAAAACCGAACCCCGATTGTCTCTATCCCTCTAGACAAACTGTATGAGATAAAAATATGATGCCTGGTGTCACTCTAATTGTTATTGTTTCAATTTGATTGGTACATTTGCATCAACTATATTAGAGTGGAAATATGAAAGAATCGTTGGGAAGAGAGAGAAATAGAAAAAAAATAGAGAGTGATAGGAGGCAAGGAGAGTGTGAGAGAGAAACAAAAATAGAACAAAGGAGGGAAGTAGTGGGAATAGAGAAAAAGTAGAAGGAAGAATGAGAGAACAAGAATAGAGGAAGGAGGAAAGTAAGAGAAAGAGAAAGAACGAAAAAATAGGAGGGAGGAGGAGGGTAATAGTAGGATGGAAGAGAAAGATTTAAATAAGAATGGAGGGAGGAGGGAAGTAGTTAGAAATCACATATCAACATGTGACATAAAATCACCCTAAAAAAACATGTGACATAAAACACATTTTTACACACATGAGTACAAAATATTGTAATGATTAATGAGGGAAGTAGTGGGAAGAGAGAAAAAAGGAGGGAGGAGGGAAGTAGTGGGAAGAATGAGAAAATGAGAGAGGTGGAAGATGAGGATGAAATAACAAAATTAATATGTCATAGAAAATACATTATCATACATGGGAACACAAATTAAAAAGGAAAGTAGTGGGAAGAGAGAGAAACTGAAAAATAGGAGGGAGGAGGAAAGTAGCAAGTTGTAATAAGTTATCATTTGTAATCGATGTGTTATATCCAGTCCAATGTCTTATATCTCTGGTCTAGTATCCTATTTTCCTCTCTCTCTCTCTCCTCCTCATTTTATTCCTCATTACCTCCTATTATATTTCTCTCTCCCAAATTAGTAAATGAGAGGAAATGCAACATTAATATGTGGTTGTAGACACCTTATAACTCATTAATATATGGCATAGAGCAAACGATAACTTGCATGAACATAAATGGAGGAGGGAAGTACGGATAAGAGAGAGAAAGATAAATACAAAAGGGGTGAGGGAAGTAATGTATTAATATGTGACTAGAAACACACTATAAAACACATGAACACAAATGGAGGAGGGAATTAGTGAGAAGAGTAAGACAGATAAATGGAGGGAGGAGGGAATACTAGAAAATAATACATTAATATCTAACAAAAAAACATTATAACACACTTGAAAAAAAATGGAGGAGGGAATGGTAGAAAATAACACATTAATATGTAAGGAAAACACATTATAACTCACATAATAATAAAAGGAGGAGGCAAGTATTGGGAAGAGAGAGAGAAATAAGAGAGAAGAGGGATGTAGTGGGCAGTACTTTGTTATCATATGTAATTTATGTGTTATGTCTAGTCAAATGTCTTGTTGTTTCTGGTCCAATATCTCATTTTCAAGTCTCCTAATTTCACACCACACTCTCTCTTCATGTATTTCCTCTCTCTGAGATTAGTATGCCAATGGGAAATAACACATGAATATGTCAAGCAAAACACATAATAACTCACGTGAACACATTGAGGGGGGGGAAGTAACCCATTAATATGTGATAGATAAAAAATTATAACACAAGTGAACACAAATGGAGGAGAGAAGTAGTGATATGAGAGAAAAATAAAATACAAGGGATGGGCAAAGTAATGGGTGATAACATCAATATATGAAAAAAAAGCATTAGAACACGCGAACACAAATAGGTGAGGAAACTAGTGATGAGAGAAAGAAAGAAAAAATAGGAGGGAGATGGGAATCAATGGGAAATAACACTTTAAGATGTACACTTGAACACAAAAAAGGAGGTAAGTATTAGGGAGAGAGAGAGAGAAAACAAGATGGATGAGGGAAGTAGTGGGCTATCATTTTTTTTCTTTCTATTGTCAATCTTTTATTCTAGCATAATGTCTTGTTATTTTTAGTCTATATTCTCATTTTTCTCTCTCCTCCTCATTTTACTCCTCACTTCCCTTCTCTTATATTCTCTCCTTCCCAAAAATATGAGATAGGGAACCCACTTTCTCCTCTCCTTTAATTCTCTCTACCACTCCATCACTCCTCTCCTTTCTTTCTTTTTCTCTCCCCTCTCTTTAATAGATTGTCCCATCAGCTGACAACCCAACCCATTTGTTTCCAGTCAACAACTATCATCTAACTCCACCCCATGTGTCCCAAAATGGGTTCAATTTGAGTGTCATATAGCAAGTCCCTATAGCATGGGTCTAAATAACATATGTCACATTAAGATTGGGTATGTTATGGATATAACTTGCACATATACATTGAATTTGCACATATCTTGTGCACATGACATGTTGAGAATATTGCACAATAAGTGTCTTGAAGCAAACTTGATAAATGTTTTGAGAAAATAGGATGAAATATGATATTTTCTTTGTCAAATGGTGTGAGAGACCCAAAAATGTTATAAATAGGGACAACGACCTCCACCCTAGATGAAGGTATGTGATATATTGCAACATTACATAAGGTACAATCCTCTAACTAGATAAAAAGACTACCCTAAGCGGAATTACGCAACATGTGGAATCATTCCACACTATGTAACATGCCACCTTGATGACTTTGATTGGTATATCTGACCAACAACAATGCGCAAGAGCAGGGGGAGTTTTTCCCTATCTCAAAGGATGAATGTGAAGAAAAAGATTGTTCAAATTGGACAATGTCTCCTTCTTAAGGATAGATTTACCAGTGACAAAGAAGATCAACACATGTGTGTGGTGGGAATGATTGTGCATGATAGGTATGACTACCACCATTGAGATGACATACGAGATGATATTGATGACTTCCATTGAGATGATGATAAAGATGACCATCAATACGATGGATATGACTCCATTGTGGAGATGATATTAGAGGGAAAATCTCTATAGATGGTGATAGTTTTGGTGGAGGTGACAACATGTTTGTTTATTTGGCCTCTAGTGGGGACTGATAACCCAATTATATAATATGAGACTAAACCCATATATACAAATAATAAGAACAAGTATTATATGTATATATATGTGTGTATGTGTGGGTTAGGAAGTGTGTACCTACTATACTCTTGAACTAATTATGAGTTCACCTATTACCCAATACGCACATCTGCATATCAAATTATGAGTCTTGAGCTGAAACTCCCACACAATTTACACACACCAATTTTACCAACATTGTCTAGATTAGATGTGCTTAAAAATGATAATCATATCTCATGTACTTTATGAGATATACATGAATATAATCCAACAATTTCTATAACTTTTCTTTAATTACAAATCATATATCTTGTCATAATTATGATCTATAATGTTGGATTTAATTTAGTTTTTATATAAATGTACTCTAAATGTTATTCATCAAATCAATAAGGTTTGATATTAAATAGAGTGAAATTATGTTAGATAGATGTACTTAGGTACACAATTATTATTATATATATATAAAAAAACAAACAAACAAATAAATAAATATATATATATATATATATATATATATATGTGTGTGTGTGTGTGTGTGTGGGTGTGTGTGTGTGTGAGTCATTCTGTTGTGCATCATGAATCTACTGTCTCAAGGTAGGTTTCACTTGTAACTGTTCCAACAATCCTACCAACAAGGAAACTTCTAGCTGTACATTCATCTAGCGAAGAGACACTAGCATATCTCTCTTATGGCACATCAAGGGATTTAATTGTGCATTACCTACCATTGATGATGGAGACGACTTTCTACTCAATGCATCAACTACCACATTAGCTTTCCCTAGATGGTGGTCTATTGTGCAATCATAATCCTTAATCAGCTCCATCCATATCCTCTGCCTCATATTCATCTCTTGTTTTGAGAAGATATACTGTAGATTCTTGTGGTTCGTGAAGATATGAAACTTTTCTCCATAAAGATAGTGTCTCTAGATATTTAAGGCATGGGCCACTACTGCAAGCTCTAGATCATGTGTTGGGTAATTCTCCTCATGTTTCTTAAGCTATCGTGAAGCAAAATAAATCACATTTTTATCTTGCATCAACACGCAGCCCAACCCATTCTTTGAAGCATCACAAAAGACAATATAGCCTTTTACTTGCTTTGGGAGTACTAACACCGGTGCACTAGTCAACTTTTCTTTCAAAAGATGGAAAGAAAATTAACACTTGTCATTCCAATCAAAAGGAACATCCTTCCTAGTTAACCTAGTTAGGAGTAACGCTATAGAACTGAAGTCTTTGATGAACCTCCTGTAGTAACCTTCCAGACCTAGGAAACTACATATATCTGTCAGTTTATTTGGTTGTTACCATTCTAATACTAATTCCACTTTCTTGGGATCAACACAAATGCCTTTTGCAGATATAACATGGCCCAGAAAAGACACTTCTGATAACCAAAATTCACACTTGTTGAACTTAGCATATAGTTGATGCTACCTCAACAAAGTCAATGCCTGGAGAAGGTGTTGCTCATGTTGTTGCCTATCCTTGGAGTATATCAAGATATCATCTATGAACATGACCACACACTGATCAAGATAACGTCTAAACACCCTATTCATTAGATCCATAAAAGATGCAGGTGCATTGGTTAGCCCAAACGGCATAACCACAAACTCATAATGACCATACCTAGTCCTAAAAGCTTACTTGGGTATGTCATCAACCTTAATTATCAACTGATAGTAACCTGACCTCCGGTCTATCTTTGAAAACACAGTGGCAACTCTCAATTGATCAAAAATATCATCAATCCTCGGCAAATGATACTTATTGTTTATTGTCACCTTGTTCAACTGTCTATAGTCTATACACAACCTCATTGAACCATCCTTCTTTTTAACAAACAACACGGGAGCACCCCAAGGGGAAGTGCTCGGCCTGATAAAACCCTTCTTTAAGAGTTCTTGTAACTATTTATTTAACTCATGCATCTCTTTTGGTGCCATTATATATGTTGACGGTGCTATGGGTTCTGTTTCAGGAACAAGATTGATCTCAAACTCAATCTCTCTAGGAGGGGGAATGCTAGGAAATTCCTCAGGAAGCACATCCTCAAATTCTCACACCCTTGGTACCTCCTGGATACTAGGAACTACCACCTTGATATCCACAACATGAGCTAAGAAATCCTCACATCCTTGTCTCATCAACTGCTCAGTTGTCATAACTGACATCAAACATGTAGGAAGAATCTTCCTATAACCCTAGAAAATCCACTGTACATCTCCATCATGGAACATCACCACCTTAGTACTATAGTCTAAGACTACCTTGTATTTTTCCAATGTATCCATTCCTAGGATTACATCAAAACCATGCATGTCAAGTGACAAAAGATCCACTTGAATGTTGCATCCAGAAAAAGAAAGAACACAAGAAGGGCACACTTCCTGTAACTCGGTGGAATCAACTAAAGGAGTCTCTAGCCATAGGCTATCAGATCTTAGACTAACAGGTAGATAACAACTATCTATCACCTCTCTAGTGATAAAAGAGTGTGTTGCACCCGGTCTACTAACACAGATACAAAACAAGAAACAGACAAATTAGAATGAAATAACTCCATCTGACCTATTACGACTCGTGGATTGACCACTGTTTCTGGTTGGGTCATGGCATAGAACCTTGTTGTCACCTTCTATTATCCATGTCCTATGCTTTCTTGTCCAGAGGATCCTACCCGGGATGCCTCACCATGTCCTCTTACATTACCACTACTAAACTCTCATTGTGGACCTTGTTGACCTTGCCTTGGCTGTTGAGTCACCTCCTCATCTTTCATAGGGCAATAAGGTTTTGTATGCCCCACTTGCCCATACTTGTAACACGTTCGGGTGTCCTGGTATAGACTAAATGGCCCTTTCACTGAAAATGATGAGCTACTAAAGGCTCCCGTCGGTGGAAAACTATGACCTCTACCCTATCTCATTGTAAGAACTATGTAGTGTAAAGACAAGACAAGGGTTAATCAACCAATGTGATACATATTAAACCCTAGAAATTATACTACACAGATGGTATTATATCTTTTATTATGCCCTGGAGAGTTTGAGTCATACCACTTAAAGTTCAACTGACCACTGCGAAGTGCTATTCAGTTTTGTATAAGATCTAGGAGTGCCACTATCCTAAGATCTCTTCCCCTCGGTCAGTACGAGTAAACTCTAGTCAAATTGCCAACAATGACATATAGTCAACTGATAACAACTAGTGCGTACTTGGTACAAGTTACGACACTAGAAACTAGGGTATACAAAACCCTCTAATCTTAGGTATAACCGTAGTTGTCGACAATCACATCAAATGTCAGACGCATGACCATAGCCATCCTCCATAACCTGCATTTGTGGATGACAAGGATATATCCTCAACTTGCCTCCCCCACATACTCAATAGTATTCCAAGATAGAAAAACCATTGGTTGTTGAATGGTATGACCATCGGTTATGTGATGGGGAAGGAAATAGCTTGAAAACCCTAATTTGAACCATCAATTGTTTTGTGCTTAGCACCATAAGTTGTTGCTATCAACCTGTACCAGATCATGTTACACCTCCATAGGTTGTTGCTATCAACCTGTACCAAATCATGTTACACCTTAGAAAGATCGTACACATGTTTATAAGTTCATATAGAACTAGAACAGAATAGGGAACACCACAAAAGTTCGTAATTCTAAACAAGCACAGTTTCTTTATGCTTAGACGATCATCACATTAAAGCATAAACATGAACTAACAAGCTTCTAGTAAGCAATATAAGTGAAGAATGTTATATAACTCACCTCTATAGAGTAGGTCAGATCTCAAACAGGAATAATCTCAAGCAAATAAGGCAAGAAATCCCTAGATTCAGATCGGAACTTGGCCAAATAGGCACTTCCCTCCACAATGAAGCAAAACCCTAGAAAAAGAAACAAGAAGGATAGATTTTTGAGTTCTAGAGCCACTTTCACCATGGAACAGAAGTGTTCCGACCTGGAGAGATATGGGAGGAATAAGAGAAAAGAAAGAAATGGAGAAAATAAGGTAATACTTACACTTTTAGGTCAAGATCACTAGGAAGGAGTTTCAAGAACCCCTAAAGGAGGTCAATTGCAACCCTAGATCCTTTTTCCAAGAAGATTCCCACTTTCTTCTTCCTTGGATAGGAAAATTCGCAGTAGAACAGAGGGAGAACGAGGTTGGGAGAAGGAGGGAAGTGGTGGAGAGAAAATGGCTCGTTTTGGTGCTTAGGGATAAGTATATGAAACTTTCAGAAAAAGAAAAAGAAAAAGTTGAAGTTCTAGTATCTATCCAAGTGTCCATGGCCTTAAATTATTAAGAATATACAAGCACACACAAAAGAAGCTCCCCCACCATCTGTATAGACCTTCTTATCTTTCCTGTGTCGAATTTCCAGCCAATCAAATAGATCATTAGTTGATAGCTACTAAAGGTAGCTCATCCATGAAGGGGTAAACCCTAAAATACCCTTGAGAAAAACACCTTCAAACCATGGCTCAACTAGGATCCCCATGGATCAAAATACTAAAAAATGATAATATAACATCTAAGGAACATAATGTATGTGAAAAATTGCAAAGAAAACCCCTCAATTGGGTAAATTGTAGAAAAGTCCAAAATGTACATAAAATTGCATAACTTGCTCAAACAATGTCCAAATTGGACCAAATTTGAAACTTAAGCTTGTATTATGATTTCAAAGGATAGAACAAGGCTATATTATGGTTATAAGAATTAAATTATGGTAATTATGCTTATTCAAATCATTAAGCAAGTTCAAGGGCCTTACATTAAGCCCCAACATGAAACCATTCTGTACCATGAAATGACATTTCTCCCAATTCAAGACCAGATGTTTCTCTTCACAACACCTTAGAACCATAGATAAATTGGTAAGACATATATCAAATTCTGTGTCATGTACAGTGAATTCATCCACAAAGACTTCTATTATATCTTCCAAGAAATCATAGAAAATGGAAATCACACACCTTTAGAGGGTTGCAGGTGCATTACATAATCCAAATGACATTATTCTAAAAGCATAGATGTCATAAATGTAGGTAAGCATAGTATTTTCTTCGTCTGGGTGGATCGATATTTGATAAAATCCAAAATATCCATCTAGAAAGAAGAAATATGCATGATGTGCTAACCTTTCCAATACTTGATCAATAATGGGTAGGGGAAATGGTCCCTCCTTATAGTAGCATTTAATTTCCAATAATCTATGCACATACACTAGCCAGTGATGGTTCGTGTGGATTCCTCATATACATTATCCCTTTTTACTACAGTCATCCCCCTTTCTTAAGCACAACATGAATTGGGCTGAACCAATTGCTATCGACAATGGCCTTGTCTTCTTACACTTATTCATAGTATTGGTTATAGTTGTCCATGAAGTATATCGACTTGAATAGAGAAGGTCCTCTCATAGCATCCTGGCCATGAAAGTTGATATGGTCATTTCTAACCCGGAGAGTAATAATCCCTTCTACCACGTTGATCAGGGCTCCACTTGTGGCAAGGAAGGGTCTTCCAAAGATCATTGGACAATTCGAGTCTTCTTTCGTGTCAATCACTACTATGTTGCAAGGTATAAAGAATCTCCCAACGCAAATTGGGATGTTTTCCACTATCCAAACTGGTTTGGTAAAAGTGTGATAAACCAATTCAATCATCATTCCAATTGTAAAATCCCTGACCTGGGTTATGAACTAACCCTAGGTGTTTTGCCTAAATATGTAATTAAAATCTTGTGATTAACTTTGGGCATGTAATTAAGTTCCTCAGAAACATATATTTCAATTTTGCTCCTTTATATATAAAGTTGTAGCATTGTTTTGTAATACAGGAATCTATATGCAAATTACCCAGTTAAGGGATTAACTTGCAAATTGCACATGTTGAGATGTTCCTCTGATGTTGATACATCATGAGGATGTTTATGATGAAGTTTGAGGGATTTCCCAAGCTTGAGCACCAAGGTGCAGCTGTGGAAGCAACCCCTGTACTTGAAAACCCTAAATTGGTGTAAAGTGCAATTTACCCATATTGAGGGGTGGAACTTGTAAAATACATCATCTAAAACATCTTTTATGACTCTTGGCATCATTTAGAAGAGAAATGATGAAAATGTCACTTCATTTGAATAATCATATAATAAAGAACACCTTTGTGATTGAATAATCAAGGTGTATGTATAATAGCCCTTTTATGTGTATGCTTTAGTGATGGGTTGATCCTCTTTGCCTTCAATTCTTGACCTTAGAAGGAGTTTGTCCTTAGAAATAATATGTGGGGACATGCAAAGAATAAAGGAAGGACTTAGATGAGAAATGAGGAAAGCATATGTTCTTATGTTGAAATTTCACCTAAGTATATATACTACCTTCCCCACTTAGCAAGGGAACGATCCTCTTCTTTTCATTTCTTTTCCCCTTGCTCAAAACCGACTAAGGCTAAGCTCTGGAGCAGAGACGGATGACCAAGGGTCCTAGGTAAGTTTGGATCATCCCTTTTGCTTGAATTCATGGAGGAAACTCGTTTTCAAGGTTGAATTCATGGCTAGCTCACCTAGCTTTGTCTTTCTAGCCATTCCTTTTCAAATTTCCTTGGAGAATACACCTTGGCCGACCTATGGAGCTCAAAGATGCCATTAAAGGCTTGGATCTTGAAAGTTTGGAGCTCAAGGAACAATCTTTAGGCGGGTTTTATAACTCTAAACCTTATGCTTTGATTATACATCTTTTTCTATGCATATAGTTGCTAGTTCTTCTTCTTCCCTATCTTCCCTTGCATCCTTGCAAGAAAAATCGTGAAGAACTGCTACTGTTCTTTAGGTATAAGATAAGGGCGTTAATTCCTATGCTTATCCACGGATTTCCACTTTACCAAACGACCTCCACCAATTGCCCATACGGTTTACACAACCGTTTGGTGGGCAAACGGTTTCAGGGTCGTATGAAGGCAAACGGCCTTCAAGACCATTTGATCGCGTTGACCAAACGACTACCGTATGGGAATCTTGTTTATAATTATGTAGGTTATTCACCCACAAAATTTGAGGGGTTAAATCCAAAGGAATCGTGAGATATAAGCAAATC
The DNA here is from genome assembly GCA_963693085.1 of Alisma plantago-aquatica. NCBI lineage: Eukaryota > Viridiplantae > Streptophyta > Magnoliopsida > Alismatales > Alismataceae > Alisma > Alisma plantago-aquatica. The sequence continues at coordinate 1,590,431,875 of OY856409.1, forward strand.
AATTAGCAAATCCAATTGAATTAAGTTCTGATTTTCAATCTGTTTAATTTGCCCTTTTTGGGAAAATGGTCTCAAGACCGTTTAAGATGGTTGACCAAGCATTGACCGTTTAGGATTACTGTTCATAATGATGTTGATTAATGACTCACCAAATTTGATGGATTAATTCCAAACGAGTTATGAGTTGAAGGTTGATTAATAGGGAAAATCCTAATTGAAATCAGTGCTGAAATTCCAATGAGTTAATTAGTGATTTTGGGTTGATTAGCCCAAACGGTCTCAAGACCATTTGGGGAATCATCCAAACGGTCTCAAGACCGTTTGGGGATCACCCAAGACCGTTTAGAGGTCTGGGGTCAAGTATAGTTGACCAATTGAAGGTCCAAAGGTACCAAATCATATTGCAATTAAGTATTGATGTGATGATCAACTCAATAGATCAAACCTTGATGAATTTTCACTAGAGTCCAAAGGATGGATGGGCAAACGGTCTCAAGACCGTTTGGAACTCATCCAAACGGTCTCAAGACCGTTTGGTGTCAACCCAAGACCGTTTGGAGGTCTAGGGTTAAGGTAATTTGATCAATTGAGGGCCCAATCACAGTGGGTTATTGAAATAATCAAATTGCTGATTTGTGACTTAATTAAGGTTCAACCCCTATCAAATCAACTTAGATTTTGATGAATTCTTGGGAAAACGGTCTCAAGACCATTTGGAGGTTATCCAAACGATCCCAAGACCGTTTGCGCCAAGTTTGAGCCCGATTGGAGGTCAATTGATGGGATCAACTTCGATTTGATTGATATTGTTGAGTGTTGATGATTGAATGTTTATAGACCTTAATTGAACCAAATACAACCCTATTTGGATATCAATTGAGGATCAATTGAGTGACCAATTGGTTAAGGCTAACCCTAATTGTCTCAATTGATAAGTGGTTAGCAAGCTTGAGACCAATTGAAGGCTTCAACATAGGAAACCCTAATCGAGTTTACCCTTTGAATCACCTTGGAGGTCCATGCGATCTTGAGCTTTTAGGACCATACGACTTCAGGACCGAATGAATTCATACAACTTCAGGACCGAATGAGTTCATACGACTTCAGGACCGAATGATTTCATACGACTTCAGGACCGAATGAGTTCATACGACTTCGGGACCGAATGAGTTCAAACGACTTTAGGTCCGAATGAGCTCAAACGACTTCAGAAGTCAAACTATGACTAAACGGTCTTCACCCTATCTTGGGAAAACGACCTCAAGATCGTTTAAGGGTAAACAGTCTTGAGTTTCATGCGGTCTTGAAGTCAACCAAAGCTAAACGATCTACAACCTTAAACGATCTCAGGATCATTTGAAGGTTGAAGGTGTGAAACCTATTGGGGACTTTTAAGGATAAGTCTGCCTAATGCCTTGAAGGCCTAGATGGTTTGATGGTTGTTCAACCTAAACCCTAATGATACCTAGGGACATTAAGGGTCAAGTGGTTAGTATATTAACCCATGTTATGATAAATGGTGAACTTTACCAAAATACCCTTTATGGATTCAAGTAGGTAACCCCTTTTTATCATGCAAACCCCAATGGTTACAATGGTGATGACTTGGCTAGGCTTATCAATGTTGATTAAACCTAACCCAATCTAGAGGGATGTAATCATCACCTATGAGCAAGAGGAGAGAGAAAATCCCAATTATGGTTGAAATCCAAGTAAAATACCTTCAATATATATGAATGTACATGATTAGGGTATGATCCACCTATGTGAGATCATGAAAACCCTATTTATGATAATTGATGAATCTTAATCTTATCTGAGAGCATAATTGATGATGTTCCTCATACATGATGATGTTATGAGTTCATTTTACCATAATGTGAATAATAAACCCTAATTCTAGGGTGATGGCATGTAATGTGAATAGTAAACCCTAATTGATGAGAATCAGGGAACTTAGCTCTTATGGCAAGAGTGGAAAGTATAATTCTTGATTTGAATTGCTTTTATCAGTTGAATTAACCTTACAGGTTCTGATATGAAGATGATCATATCCAGGTATAGATGATGATGCTATATTCATTGAAAGCATGTTGTTAGCTTTATGAATAGTAAAATATCTTGATGCCTTGTCAATGGCAACCTATGAATTAAATGGGCTGTGAGAGCCATAAATACCATCAAGGTCATGCTTTAGAGATGACTTGTGATGAATGTATTGAGAAATGATGATTGATGAGAGTTAGGCTTGTTACATTTAGTATTCTCATTTCATAGCTGTTATGCTAATGTTATTGTTTGAAGAACAATGTATGATGTTAAAAGAATACTGAATGTACCTAACTAATCAAGTGTAATGTAGAGCCCTGATCATAGATCCATCATTGTCAGAGATCAAATGATGGTGAAACAGGTTTTCCTAAGGGAACTCCTGGATCACATACTTTTGAGTATGTGGGGTATATGGATGTGTAGAACCTTACATCCTAGTGTAGGTGTTTGATGTAGATGTGTAATCCGTCAATCCTTCACTACAATCCCATACCGTATCAGTGGATGGTAAACATGAAACCTCCTGATGACGAAGGAAGCACAGATATCCGTATCAGTGGAAGATAAACATGAAATCTCCCGATGACGAAGAGAGTACAGAACGCCACTGTAACTCTAAAATAGAGAAGGACCAGATTACCCTGGTAAGCTATTATAGTAGAGGCACGAGATGTCCTACAAGTAATCCTCTTACTGACTGAGGAAGGTGACGGTCATGAGAATCCGGCTCTTTCGATGACCTAGTATGATACCGAGGCACTTAGCAGTGATTGGTTGGAGTATGAGTGGTAAACCTCATATCCACAGGGCATAAAAGTAATGTTTGAAAAACATAATCCACAGCGTAGCATACCTGTTAGAGATAACTACGAGTTGATTGATTGATGTTACACTGTATAGTGCAAATGTCTTCATGTTTCATAACTGTTGAACTCATGCTTACTATTAAATATGATGTTGAATACTTTGAAGCTTTTACTGCTTAAGTTATTCTTTGAGGTGCTATAATAAAGCTTCTGGCGGAGAGTTATAACTCTCGCTGGGACAATTATGTAAAATTGTCTCACCCCGTAGACTTCAACTTTTTAGGTGTACATCGAGGACGGAGGAACATGTCTACAGGTGACCAGTCCCAGCAGCAGCAGCACCAGGGGCAGCAGTAAAATCTCAGGTGGAGATTTAGCATGCCATGTGGTGTAGTTAGAGTCAGTCCTATGTGTCCTCTGTACTCTCAGGTCTTGGAGTCTTTTGGTCTGAGATTTTGGTTATGAGTTCTTGAGATTTTGTATCATGTTGTATATAATTACTCAAGAAGTAATTATCTGAGATGTAAACAGTTTATCTCCTTTTATGAAGAAAGTTTTATGGTTTCAATGCTTTATCTCAAAAAGTTTTAATTTCCGCTGATTTTTGGTATTCCGCTGCTAATCGAATCGCTTCCGCTAAGTTTAAATCATGTTTATATCGTGGTTTGGAGATCAGAGCCCACAATTAAGTGGTATCAGAGCTCTAGGTTCGCTGAGTCTACAGAGGCATAGGACTTAGGATGTCGAGTCTATCCTTAGTATCTCTTCCTTATCTAATAGAATCTTCTGCTCCTCAGGAGAAGAAGATACATAAGGATGGCAGAGCCACATGATGAGTACGTGGCAGAGAGTAGTGCTAGTGCACCTCGAGGTGGTGCAAGGGTTCCAGAAATAGAACAGCCTGCACCTGAACCACCCCAGTTTGACCCAGCTGATATGGATAACCCAACAGTTCAGACGATGTTTGGGCAGTTTATGACTGCCATGACACACATAACTGACAAGATGCCCATGCCTGCACCTAGGGAACCTGCCCAGCCTGAAGGACAAGGTATCGGTAAGACGTTCGAGCGACTTCGTCGTGTCGGAGCTACCGAGTACTTTGGGACTGCCGACCCCGCAGATGCTGATCTGTGGTTAACAGAGTTGGAGAAGGCTTTCAGGATTCTTAATATCCCGGAGGCTGAGAAGGTTAGACATGTTGTCTATCTTCTCAAAGGCAGTGATGGTCACTGGTGGAACATGGAAGAGCAGAAGAGACCTGGGATAGAGTTCTCGTGGGAAGAGTTTCGTCGGGAATTTATCAATAGATATTTTCCAAAGACCTTCCTAGATGATAAGATCTCTCAGTTTGAGAGATTGAGGCAGGGCATGATGAACATTAGCGAGTATGAAGCTAAGTTCATGGAGTTGTTGTGGTTCTGTCTGCACATGGCTGCCACAGAAGAGGAAAGAATCAAGAGATTCGAGAAGGGTTTGAATGCTGATATATCAACCCCTGTGTCTGCCTTAGAAAACTGAGAGAGATTCTCTACCTTCGTTGAGTCAGTCTGAAGGATAGAGAGATCTGTGGTTGAGAAGAGGCAAACCCAGAAAAGATATCCACAGTTCCAGGGTTCTTCATCTAGGGATTCCAAGAAACCGAGATTCTCTGCACCTAACCCTCCACCACACAGATCAAGTTCCCAAACTCAGTGGTCACCAAGTAGAGGCAGGGGACGAAGCCTACCTCAACAAGAGACTCACAGTTCTGCATCAATGTCAGTTACTGGACCACCAAGACCACAACAACTGGAAAGAAGTTGCTACAACTGTGGGAAGGTGGGACACTTGATGAAGGACCGCCGATCTAGATCTGTCAGTATGATACAACCTCAGATACAGAGTCAACAGGGATCACAGAGAAGACAACCTCAAGGAGCAGCTCGAGGACGCGGGCAAGCATATCAAGTTGGATCATCAGCACCACCTCAACCCCAGGCGACAGCGAGGTTTTATGCTATGAACCCACCTGAAGCAGTTGTCAATCCAGGGGTAGTGGCAGGTCATATGGAACTTTTATATTCTGATATGTCTACATCCTGTGTTGTATCTATTCTGATTGACCCGGGTGCTACGCACTCTTTTATCACTCGGAGAGTGATTCGTAACTGCAATATGACAGTTAGTCATAGGGCAGATAGTTTGTTGTTGGAGACTCCGTTGAGTGGGTCTGCCGTTTTGCAGGAGGAATGTTCTCCATGCATCCTCTTCTTTTCTGATCATCGCATTCAAGTGGACCTTATACCACTTGATATGCAAGGATTTGATATAATCCTTGGGATGGATACCTTAGAAAGGTATAGAGTTGTCTTGGATTGTGAATCCAAGTTGGCTGTGTTTGTTGATGAAGGCAACACATGGATCTTTCAAGGTGAAAGAAAGATTCTACCCACCTGTCTTGTATCAGCTATGGTTGCTGATAAGCTGTTGAGGCAAGGATGTTATGCATTCTTGGCCCATGTGGTAGATGTTACCAAGGAAAGTTCCAATCCTGCTGAAGTTCCCATAGTCAGGGAATTCAAGGATGTGTTTCCTGAAGAACTTCCTGGTATACCACCACCTCAGGAGATTGATTTTGAGATCAATTTGGTCCCAGATACGAAACCCATAGCCCAGACACCGTATAGGATGGCGCCTGCCGAGATGGCAGAACTCAAGAAACAGCTTCAAGAGTTACTTGAGAAGGGTTTTATCCGACCGAGCACTTCACCTTGGGGTGCTCCGGTCTTGTTTGTTAAAAAGAAAGATGGGTCAATGCGGTTGTGCATTGACTACATACAACTTAATAAAGTAACAATAAAGAACAAGTACCCTTTGCCGAGGATTGATGATCTTTTTGACCAGTTGCGTGGTGCAACAGTCTTCTCAAAGATAGATTTGAGATCTGGATATCATCAACTCCGCATTAAGGATAGTGACATATCCAAGTCTGCTTTTAGGACAAGATATGGTCACTATGAGTTCACGGTTATGTCGTTTGGACTAACCAATGCACGAACTGCATTTATGGAACTCATGAATAGAGTTTTTCGACCCTTCCTTGATCAGTGTGTTGTCATCTTCATAGATGACATTCTGATCTATAGTAAGGATGCTCAGCAGCATGAGCAGCATCTTCGCCAAGCTTTGACCTTGCTAAGAGAACATAAGCTGTATGCTAAGTTTAGCAAGTGTGAGTTCTGGCTGCCGGAGGTATCTTTTCTTGGACATGTGATATCTGCCTCGGGAATTCGTGTTGACCCTGCAAAGGTAGAATCTGTTCTACAATGGGAACAACCGAAGACACCGACGGAGATTCGAAGCTTCTTGGGGTTAGCTGGTTACTATCGAAGGTTTATTAAAAACTTTAGCTCTATAGCCTTACCTTTGACCAAGTTAACCCAGAAAGATGCTCCTTTTTCTTGGAGTGATAAGTGTCAACAGTCCTTTCAGTTGTTGAAGGAGAGGTTGACAAGTGCACCTGTGCTTGTGCTACCTGAGCAAGGAAAAGGATATGTAGTCTTCTGTGATGCCTCCAAGAATGGACTTGGATGTGTGTTGACGCAGGATAAACAAGTGATTTCTTTTGCTTCCTGACAGCTTAAGAAGCACGAGGAGAATTATCCAACACACGATCTAGAGTTAGCTGTCGTGGTTCATGCATTGAAAATCTGGAGGCATTATCTCTACGGAGAGACATTCCAGATTTTCACAGATCACAAGAACCTTAAGTATATCTTCTCTCAGCATGAGCTTAACATGAGGCAACGCGGCTGGATGAAGTTAATCAAGGACTACGATTGTACAATTGATTACCATCCAGGGAAGGCCAATGTTGTTGCAGATGCCTTGAGTAGGAAATCAGCAACATCAACCATGGTTAGAGCACAACTAAACTCTTTAGTATGCTCTAAGAGAGATATGCTTATCTCTTTAAGGCAAGACAATGTACAGTTGAAGGTGTCATTGTTAGCCGGGTTGATGGCTGAGATGCATATTAAACCTACCCTAAGAGAGCAGATTAAGGAGGCACAACATGTTGATGCTGTAGTTCAGCAGATTAGATCAGAGTATGGAAATGAGAAGCGAGATAGTTTCCATGATTCATATGATCATGTAGCATGTTATCATGGGAGGATGATAGTGCCGGATGTGGATAACTTGAGGAAGTTAGTCCTGGAAGAAGCTCATTCTTCAATGTACGCTATGCATCCAGGGAGCACCAAGATGTATCTTAATTTAAAAGATCTGTATTGGTGGCCTGGAATGAAGAAGGATGTTGCAGAATTTGTTCTGAGGTGTCCTGTGTGTCAGCAAGTTAAAGCTGAACACCAGAAGCCTGCAGGAACAATGCAACCTTTACCCATACCACAGTGGAAGTGGGACCATGTGACCATGGACTTTGTTGTTGGCCTACCCAGGACAAGCAAAGGACATGATTCCATTTGGGTAGTTGTAGATAGGTTGACTAAGACAGCACATTTCTTACCTGTCAAAACAACCTATTCTGTTGAAAGGTTATCACAGTTGTATGTTCAAGAGATAGTGCATTTGCACGGAGTTCCTGTCACTATAGTTTCTGACAGAGGTCCCCAGTTTACAAGTCATTTTTGGGAACGACTTCATAATGCTTTAGGCACCCAGTTAAGGTTTAGTACGGCCTTTCATCCACAGACTGATGGACAGTCGGAAAGGACCATACAGACCTTGGAAGACCTGTTGAGAACATGTGTTCTCCAATTTATCAGAAGTTGGGATCTACACCTAAGCTTGATAGAGTTTGCCTATAACAATAGCTATCAGCATAGTATTGATATGGCACCTTATGAAGCCTTGTATGGTAGAAGTTGTAGATCACCCTTGTGTTTGTATGAGACTGGTGAGCATTAGTTGTTAGGACCTGATCTTGTGCAGCAAACTACAGAAAAGATTAAGGTAATACAACAACAGATTAAGACTGCACAAGATAGGCAGAAATCTTATGCTGACAAGCGTCGTAGACCCTTAGAGTTCGAGGTTGGAGACAAAGTGTATCTCAAGGTCTCGCCTTGGAAAGGAGTCCTTCGTTTTGGAAAGAAAGGGAAGTTAGCTCCTAGATTTATGGGGCCTTATCCAATCATTGAACGGATTGGAAAAGTAGCCTATAAACTAGAGTTGCCACCAGAGTTACAGAGGTTATATCCTGTGTTTCACATTTCTATGCTAAAGAAATGTCACCCAGACACTGAGTCAGTTCTACAACCTATGGAGGTAGAATTGAATGATGATATATCTTATGAGGAAGGACCAGTGTCAATCCTTGATAGCAGAATTAAAAAGTTAAAGAAGAAATATTTAAGCCTTGTGAAAGTCCTATGGAACCACTGTGGTGTTGAAGAAGCCACTTGGGAACTAGAGGATGAGATGAGAAGGAAATACCCTGCCCTTTTCTCTTAATACGTTTTATCGATTTCGGGGATGAAATCCTTGTAAGGGGTGGATAATTTGTAACATCCCTGACCTGGGTTATGAACTAACCCTAGGTGTTTTGCCTAAATATGTAATTAAAATCTTGTGATTAACTTTGGGCATGTAATTAAGTTCCTCAGAAACATATATTTCAATTTTGCTCCTTTATATATAAAGTTGTAGCATTGTTTTGTAATACAGGGATCTATGTGCAAATTACCCAGTTAAGGGATTAACTTGCAAATTGCACATGTTGAGATGTTCCTCTGATGTTGATACATCATGAGGATGTTTATGATGAAGTTTGAGGGATTTCCCAAGCTTGAGCACCAAGGTGCAGCTGTGGAAGCAACCCCTGTACTTGAAAATCCTAAATTGGTGTAAAGTGCAATTTACCCAATTTGAGGGGTGCAACTTGTAAAATACATCATCTAAAATATCTTTTATGACTCTTGGAATCATTTAGAAGAGAATTGATGAAAAGGTCACTTCATTTGAATAATCATATAATAAAGAACACCTTTGTGATTGAATAATCAAGGTGTATGTATAATAGCCCTTTTATGTGTATGCTTTAGTGATGGGTTGATCCTCTTTGCCTTCAACTCTTGACCTTAGAAGGAGTTTGTCCTTAGAAATAAGATGTGGGGACGTGCAAAGAAGAAAGGAAGGACTTAGATGAGAAATGAGGAAAGCATATGTTCTTATGTTGAAATTTCACCTAAGTATATATACTACCTTCCCCACTTAGCAAGGGAACGATCCTCTTCTTTTCATTTCTTTTCCCCTTTCTGAAAACCGACTAAGGCTAAGCTCTGGAGCAGAGAAGGACGACCAAGGGTCCTAGGTAAGTTTGGATCATCCCTTTTGCTTGAATTCATGGAGGAAACTCGTTTTCAAGGTTGAATTCATGGCTAGCTCACCTAGCTTTATCTTTCTAGCCATTCCTTTTCAACATTCCTTGGAGAATACACCTTGGCCGACCTGTGGAGCTCAAAGAAGCCATTAAAGGCTTGGAGCTTGAAAGTTTGGATCTCAAGGAACAATCTTTAGGCGGGTTTTATAACTCTAAACCTTATGCTTTGATTATACATCTTTTTCTATGCATATAGTTACTAGTTCTTCTTCTTCCCTATCTTCCCTTGCATCCTTGCAAGAAAAATCGTGAAGAACTGCTACTGTTCTTGAGGTAGAAGATAAGGGCGTTAATTCCTATGCTTATCCATGGATTTCCACTTTACCAAACGACCTCCACCAATTGCCCATACGGTTTACACAACCGTTTGGTGGGCAAACGGTTTCAGGGTCGTATGAAGGAAAACGGCCTTCAAGACCATTTGATCGCATTGAACAAACGACGACCGTATGGGAATCTTGTTTATAATTATGTAGGTTAATCACCCACAAAATTTGAGGGGTTAACTCCAAATGAATCATGAGATATAAGCAAATCAATTAGCAAATCCAATTGAATTAAGTTCTGATTTTCAATCTGTTTAATTTGCCCTTTTTGGGAAAATGGTCTCAAGACCGTTTAAGATGGTTGACCAAGCATTGACCGTTTGGGATTACTGTTCATAATGATGTTGATTAATGACTCACCAAATTTGATGGATTAATTCCAAACGAGTTATGAGTTGAAGGTTGATTAATAGGGCAAATCCTAATTGAAATCAGTGCTGAAATTCCAATGAGTTAATTAGTGATTTTGGGTTGATTAGCCCAAACGGTCTCAAGACCATTTGGGGAATCATCCAAACGGTCTCAAGACCGTTTGGGGATCACCCAAGACCGTTTAGAGGTCTGGGGTCAAGTATAGTTGACCAATTGAAGGTCCAAAGGTACCAAATCATATTGCAATTAAGTATTGATGTGATGATCAACTCAATAGATCAAACCTTGATGAATTTTCACTAGAATCCAAAGGATGGATGGGCAAACGGTCTCAAGACCATTTGGAACTCATCCAAACGGTCTCAAGACCGTTTGGTGTCAACCCAAGACCGTTTGGAGGTCTAGGGTTAAGGTAATTTGATCAATTGAGGGCCCAATTACAGTGGGTTATTGAAATAATCAAATTGCTGATTTGTGACTTAATTAAGGTTCAACCCCTATCAAATCAACTTAGATTTTGATGAATTCTTGGGCAAACGGTCTCAAGACCGTTTGGAGGTTATCCAAACGATCCCAAGACCGTTTGGGCCAAGTTTGATCCCGATTGGAGGTCAATTGATGGGATCAACTTCGATTTGATTCATATTGTTGAGTGTTGATGATTGAATGTTTATAGACCTTAATTGAACCAACTCCAACCCTATTTGGATATCAATTGAGGATCAATTGAGTGACCAATTGGTTAAGGCTAACCCTAATTGTCTCAATTGATAAGTGGTTAGCAAGATTGAGACCAATTGAAGGCTTCAACATAGGAAACCCTAATCGAGTTTACCCTTTGAATCACCTTGGAGGTCCATGCGATCTTGAGCTTTTAGGACCATACGACTTCAGGACCGGATGAGTTCATACGACTTCAGGACCGAATGAGTTCATACGACTTCAGGACCGAATGAGTTCATACGACTTCGGGACCGAATGAGTTCAAACGACTTCAGGTCCGAATGAGCTCAAACGACTTCAGAAGTCAAACTATGACTAAACGGTCTTCACCCTATCTTGGGCAAATGACCTCAAGATCGTTTAATGGTAAATGGTCTTGAGTGTCATGCGGTCTTGAAGTCAACCAAAGCTAAACAGTCTACAACCTTAAATGATCTCAGGATCGTTTGAAGGTTGAAGGTGTGAAACCTATTGGGGACTTTTAAGGATAAGTCTGCCTAATGCCTTGAAGGCTTAGATGGTTTGATGGTTGTTCAACCTAAACCCTAATGATACCTAGGGACATTAAGGGTCAAGTGGTTAGTATATTATCCCATGTTATGATCAATGGTGAACTTTACCAAAATACCCTTTATGGATTCAAGTAGGTAACCCCTTTTTATCATGCAAACCCCAATGGTTACAATGGTGATGACTTGGCTAGGCTTATCAATGTTGATTAAACCTAACCCAATCTAGAGGGATGTAATCATCACCTATGAGCAAGAGGAGAGAGAAAATCCCAATTATGGTTGAAATCCAAGTAAAATACCTTCAATATATATGAATGTACATGATTAGGGTATGATCCACCTATGTGAGATCATGAAAACCCTATTTATGATAATTGATGAATCTTAATCTTATCTGAGAGCATCATTGATGATGTTCCTCATACATGATGATGTTATGAGTTCATTTTACCATAATGTGAATAATAAACCCTAATTCTAGGGTGATGGCATGTAATGTGAATAGTAAACCCTAATTGATGAGAATCAGGGAACTTAGCTCTTATGGCAAGAGTGGAAAGTATAATTCTTGATTTGAATTGCTTTTATCATTTGAATTAACCTTGCAGGTTCTGATATGAAGATGATCACATCCAGGTATGGATGATGATGCTATATTCATTGAAAGCATGTTGTTAGCTTTATGAATAGTAAAATATCTTGATGCCTTGTCAATGGCAACCTATGAATTAAATGGGCTGTGAGAGCCATAAATACCATCAAGGTCATGCTTTAGAGATGATTTGTGATGAATGTATTGAGAAATGATGATTGATGAGAGTTAGGCTTGTTACATTTAGTATTCTCATTTCATAGCTGTTATGCTAATGTTATTGTTTGAAGAACAATGTATGATGTTAAAAGAATATTGAATGTACCTAACGAATCAAGTGTAATGTAGAGCCCTGATCATAGATCCATCACTGTCAGAGATCAAATGATGGTGAAACAGGTTTTCCTAAGGGAACTCCTGGATCACATACTTTTGAGTATGTGGGGTATATGGATGTGTAGAACCTTACATCCTAGTGTAGGTGTTTGATGTAGATGTGAAATCCGTCAATCCTTCACTACAATCCCATACCGTATCAGTGGATGGTAAACATGAAACCTCCTGATGACGAAGGAAGCACAAATATCCGTATCAGTGGAAGATAAACATGAAATCTCCCGATGACGAAGAGAGTACAGAACGCCACTGTAACTCTAAAATAGAGAAGGACCAGATTACCCTGGTAAGCTATTATAGTAGAGGCACGAGATGTCCTACAAGTAATACTCTTACTGACTGAGGAAGGTGAAGGTCATGAGAATCCGGCTCTTTCGATGACCTAGTATGATACCGAGGCACTTAGCAGTGATTAGTTGGAGTATGAGTGGTAAACCTCATCTCCACAGGGCATAAAAGTAATGTTTGAAAAACATAATCCACAGCGTAGCATACCTGTTAGAGATAACTACGAGTTGATTGATTGATGTTACACTGTATAGTGCAAATGTCTTCATGTTTCATAACTGTTGAACTCATGCTGACTATTAAATATGATGTTGAATACTTTGAAGCTTTTACTTCTTAAGTTATTCTTTGAGGTGCTATAATAAAGCTTCTGGCGGAGAGTTATAACTCTCGCTGGGACAATTATGTAAAATTGTCTCACCCCGTAGACTTCAACTTTGTAGGTGGACGTCGAGGATGGAGGAACAGGTCTACAGGTGACCAGTCCCAGCAGCAGCAGCACCAGAGGCAGCAGTAAAATCTTAGGTGGAGATTTAGCCTGCCATGTGGTGTAGTTAGAGTCAGTCCTATGTGTCCTCTGTACTCTCAGGTCTTGGAGTCTTTTGGTCTGAGATTTTGGTTATGAGTTCTTGAGATTTTGTATCATGTTGTATATAATTACTCAAGAAGTAATTATCTGAGATGTAAATAATTTATCTCCTTTTATGAAGGAAGTTTTATGGTTTCAATGCTTTATCTCAAAAAGTTTTAATTTCTGCTGATTTTTGGTATTCTGCTGCTAATCGAATCGCTTCCGCTAAGTTTAAATCATGTTTATATCATGGTTTGGAGATCAGAGCCCACACCAATCTTCACCATGTCTATTAGTCTAAGCCTTTGGGCGAAGGAGAGAGGCATTAGACTTATGCATGCTCCCAGGTCGGCTAACCCCTTCCTCTCCACATTGTCCCCTACACAAAGGGGAATTAAATGCTCTTGGAACCTTCTTCTTTGTAGGTAATTCATCTTGGATAAAAGCACTTGACATCTTGGCCAACTGCACTGTCTTGATATGGTCTCCTCTTCTTCTTTTAGTCATTAGATTCTTGAAAAACTTTGCAAATGTAGGAATCTCCTCAATATCATTAAGGAATGGGATATCCAGGTGTAACTTCTTCACCGGCTCCATAAACTTCTCATATCTCTTCTTCAGATGAGCCTTAATCAATTTATAAGGGAAAGGAACTCTTGGGGAGTTAGGGTTTCTTTGTGTGAAGACTTCTTCAATGGGATATAGCTTCTTAGTCTTTGTACCTTTCTTTTCATGATCCTTTCCTTTAATCTTGTCCTTCTTCGAGGGCTCCTCCTTCTCAGACTCTTCTTGTACAATTACTATTTTAGGTTGTGGCTCATTATAGATTCTTTCCTCTATGGTGTCCTTGGTTCCAAAATCTTCTATTGTCCTCCCAAATCAAAGGGTAGCCAACTTTTGTTGCTCAGTGTTGGATGGAATCTTCCCTAGCAGATTCTTTATCAACTCGGGCAATTGCACCAATCATTGATCAATCTATTTATGATGCATCTACATATCTACCATTTGGGTCTACATCGTTCTTAAGACTCGTGAATTGGTGACAGAACTTTGAGTGAGATGATCATTCATAGAGACTTGCATCTTCACAAAATCAAACGGTTGAGTGATCATGTCCAACTGGTTGCTTATCTTGGTTTGGTTCTGATATTAGTTCTTCTAATTTGTGTTCTTATTCTGATATTGACCTTAACTTTGTCCTTGTCCTTGGTAATTGTTTCTATTTTTCCGGTAAGTTGTAGTTTTGCTATATTGAGTTTGTCTGCCTCCTTTTCTAAATCTTGGAGGTGGCTTAGACGCCCCACTTAGCTGATGCAAATTTTCGAAAACATATTTGTTTCTATAATTAAAGCTAGGGTGGTCTAGCCTTTTAAAATTTGCATAAGAGATGTTCTATGTCTCTTCTTCTCCTCTTTATTCACTATCTTATGGTTGCATGTAAATGCAGTTATCGATTTCATGACCTTCTTCACTACATGTGACACATTTCATAGCCTTCTCAATGGATTTATTGATTTCATGACCTTCTTCACTGCATGTGACACATTTCATAGCCTTATCAATGGATTTCTTACATTTTCCTCTAGAGTCTTTCAATTATTTGATATTTGTAGCAATCTTTTAAATATGAGTAGTGATAGTTTCTAGAGACTTGGCCTCAATAGAAGGTCCTTCAGAGTTAGCCTTCTTGGCTGAGCCCCTATCACTTCTCTCATATTTCATGCCTGCTTGCAATAGAGCCATGTTATCAATGATCATCATAGTTCTCTTCGACTTCTTTCCAAGAAAATCACTCCCAACGAAAGCATTAAGCAAAGTCCACTCTGTGGCAGTTATCCCATTGTAAAACATTTTTCATGAGAAACCCTTATCATAGTTGTGATGAGGACAATCCCTTTGATACTCTTAGAATCATTCCCATGCTTCATGAAGATTCTCTCTAGGTTTTTTCATGAATCTAGTGATCTTTTGCCTTTTCGAATAGTTTTCTCAGTGGGATAGAAGTTGGTGACAAAAGCATCATCAAGAGGCCTCCATCTATTAATGGATTGGTGAGGTAGGTTGAGATACCAGAATAGACTTGTTTCCTATAGAGAGTAGATGAATCCCTTACAGTATATAACTTCTTGTGGCACTCCCCTCATCTTGATGTCACAAATGTTCTTGAATGCATCAATATGGTGGTAAGGATTCTCATTATTTGAATTTCCTCTGAAAGTCTTGTTCTAGATCATTGAGATGACTGTAGGTTTCAGCTCAAAATTAGTAGCATCAAACCATGGGATGATGACTGGGCATCTTGATTCATTAGCTCTGGTCATAGCCAATTATCTAAGTTATTTATCTTCTTCATTATCTTCTTCCTCGTTGTTATGGTTGTTACGTTTGTGATCACAATGATTCCTTCTGTGTCTTTCGTTGTGGTGGTGGTGGTGCTCGTGATGGTGCCGCTCCTCTTCATATCATTCTTTTCGGTCCTCATCACGTCACTCTTCACATTCTTCATCCTCATCATGATGACCATCTAAGTGACATTCCTCACATTCTTCTTTAGTTTCTGGAGGTACTCTTGCATTCCGATCTTCTCCAAAATGCCCTCCTTCTCTATGAGGTGGCATGTTGATGCGAGAGGAAAGAAAGTTGACGGTCACAATCTACCTCTCTTCAAGCTGCCAAAATAGTTCGCACAGTCAAGTTAGAAAATTAGACATGTATAACGGAATATTCTAAGCAATCTAGATATGGAAGATTTAGAGTTTTATGCAGTCAATGTTATCGCTATACTTGAGGCACATGTGTATGGTGAGTAGACTCATGTTCTTAACAATATCATTTTCCCTTATCCCTGGCATGGACCTAAAAAGTTGACCAGCCTAAATCACATGTCCAAAATAGTTTGGATCTAGAGTAGTCAGACTCTTAGATTTATAACCTGACTCTCAGGCCCCCACAACTATTATACATGGTCCAAAGTACTAGATTGGGGTCGCATCATAGGAACAATGTTGGTAAGTGTTAAGAATGTAGAATCCTTGACTCAGATGCACCATAAAAAGGGGTAGGTTTAAAAGGTGTTCTAGACAGAACAATATTACTCCAAACAAACAAAATAAGAAAAGAAAGGTAAGAAATAAAACAAGAGAACAAAAGTAAGTAAGACGTGGTAATAAAAGTATGGATGGAAACTTGGGATGGGTTTCGCCTATGAAGATCTCTCACCAACTGCAATACTCACATCATTTGTACACCCTTAGCAAGATTACAAGCAACCATCATATATGTTTGTTCCTCCTCTCTCAAGCTTAGGATAGATCTAGATTATAAGGTTGTCTCTCGCTCGATATGGCAAACAAACAATCACAAAGAAAACCATATGATCATAAGCTTTAGCATTCCAACATTTGCATGCATTCATGCAACTCCATAACACTTAGATAATATTAGTACTACTCTTTCAAGGCACTAACAATCATACACCACAAGATGATAGCTAAGCATGCAAGTGATGCATTAAGAACAAGATATATATATATATATATATATATATATATATATATATATATATATATATATATATATATATATATATTCAAACAAATGCAAGTATATACATGTTGGAGAGCCTTAGTGGATACTCCCAATCCAAGCTATGTGTTTAGCCACTCATTCTTATGAGCGGCATTATGATATTACAAGGGTGAAGATCATCAAGATAGACAAAAGGGTGGATGGACAATGTAGAGGGAAATGACAGATCTAAAGAGAGAAGAAGACGATACAACAATACTCCTTCAAATCTTGGTGTTGGCGTCGATGATGGATGGAAACTCCTCCTTTTGAAGAGGGTGATGGTAGATCTTCTCTCTCCTCCCACTTTCATCTTTGGAGATCCAAGATTGATGGAGAGGCTGATGAGTGAGTGTGGAGTGCGGAAGCACTTCACCATCATGATAATCCTCCTCCCTAGTATGTGTGATGTTGAGGTCTATTTATAGGCATGCATAACTGACTTAAGATTCTGAAGTAGTTGTAGGGAGTTATTCAACCGTAGGGGTGGCATAAGTGCTCTGGTTACTGAGATAGAAGGTTCAGTGACCACTAAAGACCTCATGGTGACTTCAATTGCAGAAGTAGTCAAGGCAAGTGACTGTTAAGGCTTTTGTTTCTTCGACCACTGAGATGGTGATTGGCCAGCAACAACTGGGTCAATTCACATGCTTTGGTCGCATAGGAAGGGTTGTCTGTTGGTCATTGGGGATGTTTCTTATTCTCCTATAGAGGGAGTTGATGATTCAATGATTGTTGGATTGGCTTCCTCATCGGTTGCTGAAGTTTGTAATATGTTTAGAATATGGTAAGAGTAGTGAGTCTGAGGTCAGTAGTGATAAGCATTAATTATATAAAATATGCTAAATATGACAAAAGAGGAGAAAAATATGCAAGCTAATGACCACAAAAATAGAAGTTATTAACATGTTTAGGTGGTCATAGTTATCTCTCATAGTGAAGCTGGTGATTGCGATTCTTAAACCTGAAGTCGCTATACTCATCACAAGTTGTTCGATATACTTTGACATCATCCAACATAACCCTAAATAAGGATTGCCATAACAGTGATGATTGGGTAGTTGTGACACATGGGGACTGACTGTGAGTGATGTAGATGGGATTTGTCCCTCCTATTGGAGTTTTATTCCTAACTACTTGATAAGAGAGACTGAGAAATGCATGTGCATGCAATGTGAATCAATATATGATATATGCTCTAGTTCAATAAACATGGATTGAACCTTGAGAGGATGATGATTCCATGCCTCGAGTTCATTATGAATATCAAAGACAAAGGAATTATATAATCATTGTAACACCTTACACAGATTGTAGGTTGAATTTGTTCTCCCTAAAAGTGGTTTTGATGGTGTATGCGTAGCGTGTTTATGACCAATAACCCAATATTTGTGTGTGGTTGGATTATTTGGTTTTATTCCTATTTTATCTCAGTTTGCATAATGAGCCTCTACCTTCTTCTTCCCAAATGTAAAAGTTAATTATTTCCTACCTTTGCTCCCCTAGAATGTAACTCAAGGTTTCTGATTTTTATGTAATAAGTTTAATAGCAATTGATTAGTTTCCTTTTCTTGTAATGAAGAAGAAGATGATCATCACTAGATGAGCCAACCAATTTGTGAGATGAGCCAATCGACTGGTGGACCAAGAAGGACAGACTGCGGGAGTGAATTAACCAGCTAGTGGACCCAACTAACCATTTGGAAGGTGTCCAAACATTGGTCAGACAAGATAGGGCCAAAAATTCATTCCAGACAACCAACTGACCGACCAAGAGGTGAGCCAGCCATTCAAGGGTTGAACAGATCAACCTGGAATGGCAAGCATAGATCTACACCAATAATATGCCCATTCCTATGACGTGATGTGATATAGACCTAGGTGGTAGTAATTCCTTATGGATCCAAGGAATTATAGTAGACACGGTCATAACCATCACTTTTTGTTTTATACTACATGTTTACATTGTGGGATATAGCATGTATGATATGTACTATATATATATATGGTGATTGGATAAAGTACATGTATATATATGATATATATAAAATCCCTCAGTCAAACATATTAAGTCTTAGATGTTTTCCATTAGTGGCACACATGAAAATCTTGATCAACTAAGTGTGGAAATCCCAAGGATGGTGTGCTATTTATCTAATGGAAGAGTGATGGTAATAGTGTGGGCCTGCCAAGCGAGGTGCATTATTATCATGTCAAATTTTGGGTCAGGCTTAACTGTGTGGTCTTAATGAGATTAAGAACCAGAAGCAAATAATTATGGCAAAGAGTTCGCATATTATCTATCCAAGATTTGCATATCATGCAATTGGAAAATGT
This sequence comes from Alisma plantago-aquatica, assembly GCA_963693085.1. Lineage (NCBI taxonomy): Eukaryota > Viridiplantae > Streptophyta > Magnoliopsida > Alismatales > Alismataceae > Alisma > Alisma plantago-aquatica. The sequence continues at coordinate 1,590,450,802 of OY856409.1, forward strand.
TACCTACCTTAATGATTGATTATGGACGTTGACGTTGGTCGGATAATAAATGAATCATTTTGGATCTTGGATCATTAGAAAATTGTTCACTACAATTTTTTGAATTGATAATTGAGGGCTGTTTATTTGATCAAAATAATGAGAGTGATAGTTAATTAAAGACCTAATTAATATCGTCAAAATTTAGATCAAATCAAGTCAACAATAAGTTTTTGACAAAAATTGCAAAATTCTTTTGTAGAATCTGATGGCGACAAACAATAATCACTTTTCTATGTGATCCATCATTGAGAAGGAAAAACTAAATAGGAATAACTTCCACAACTGGTTTAGGACGTTGAGAATTGTTCTCACATAGGAGCACAAGTTCTATGTCCTAGAAGTGTTAGAGCCAGATGAACCCCTTACCAATGCACCAAGGGATCACAAGGATACTTACAAGAAGCATATTGAAGATGTTGTGGATGTCAAGTGTCTGATGTTATGCTCCATGAACTATGAGTTTCAGAGGCAGCATGAGAACATGGATGTGATTGAGATTGTCACACATCTCAAGAACATGTTCCAAGATCAGGAAAGACCAGAGATACAATGTCTCCAAGGTGTTGTTCAAGTGCAATATGGCAGAAGGAGATCCAATAGGTCCTAATGTACTCAAACTCAATGGGTATGTGGAGAACCTGGCTAGACTGTGATTCCCCTTGGGTCAAGAGTTAGTCACTGACGTGATTCTACAATCCCTGCCAGAGTTATACAGTCAGTTTGTCATGAACTGCAACATGAATGACTTTGACAAGTCGTTGACAGAGTTCTTGGGCATGTTGAGCACAATTGAGGCACACATGAAGAAAGATTAGCCCAAGTTTATGTTGATGATCATCAAGACTAAGGGAAAGTCTAAAGGAAAAGGCAAAGCTAAGAAGAGTTCTAAAGCTGGCCAAAAGCCCAAGTCTTCAGATCTCAAGGTAAAGGGAGGAGTGAAGAAGAGAGATGATTGTCACCACTGTCACCAGTATGGACATTGGAAAAGAAATTGCCCCCCTCTAGTTAGAGGAATTAAAGAAGAAGAAGGAATAGACATAGGCCTCTACTTTAGGTATAAACGTTATAAGATAAATTTTATTGCCTCTTCATCTTGGTATGTGATAGAAGATAGAGATGTGACGTATGTGATGCACATGATCCGATAAGAAGTAAAGCCTATACAAAAGGACAAACATGGACTATGTAGAACAAAATTTGTTGAAGCTTTAATCTACATTTAAATTTATTTTAGCCCACCAGACATGTAGTAGAGTTAGTTGAAATACTATTTCATTATGCAAATAAATAGAAACATTTACTTTATGCATCCTGTATGACAAGAATGACAAATAGATAAAGAGTTGTTAATTATTCTATTTCAAAGATGTGATCTTGTATAGAAATGTTTACAATGTAAATACCACATGATTATATTTGACAACTCAAACAATCTTTAGCAATGTCATGCACATATATAAGAAATGCATACTGATGTTTGTCTAGACTCTTTTGGTTATTGAACCAACAAGAGACATGCAAATCTTATTTATGAGAAACATGACAGATCATCTCTCACTAGGTGTAGTGGAGAGAGCAAACAATCTATTCGAGCTTATACATGTTAATATATGAAGATCTTACAAAATAAATGCTAGAGGTAGTTGTTTGTAGTTCATTATGTGCACTGATGATATCAATTGGTATAAGGTTTGTATTTGGTGAAATACACACATGAATCTCTTGAAGTGTTCAAGGAAATTACAAATAAAGTATGCCTTTGATAAAATTATTAATAAAATTTGATATATCAAATGTTGAAATACTTTACATCAATATTTTGAGGTCCTTCTGGATAGACAGTGATAGTGTATCACAAGTCAAATCCATTTGAACATGATGATGTGTTAGAAAGAATGAATTACATCCTGATGGATTATGATGAGATGCTCATATCAATATAATCTTCTAATCTACTCATAAATATATACTTGACACTAAAATAATGTACCGTCAAAAATGGTTTAAAAGACATCATATATGATATGATAAGGGAATGTCCCAATATGTCTTAAGGATTAACAATTATACAAGGAAATTATTTCTTTAAAAGGTTTATCCACAAACCATGATTTTTGAATGTTAATATTATTCCCAATCCAATAAAAAAGGTGTTTTTATTGTAGGACATTCCAAAAGAATAGTGGGAGTAAAAGTATAACTCAAAGGGTTTGAGGTCAATAAGGAGGTACAATGAGAATGTGTGAGAGTCACAAATTGTTGTGGAATCTCAGGTTTCTCATGTAACACAGATCCTCATAGTTCTAGTAGAATACATATGAGATTGAAGGATTGTGAATCTAATAACTTAGATACGTTGGCTATGAGATGACGAGCCAACAAATCAACTAGAAGCTATTGAGAACCATAAATCTGAAAAATGGCTTAAAGACATTATGAAGTCCATGTACACTAACAAGGTATGGCCTTGCTAGTACCACCTAAAGGGATATACCCATAAGGTGAAGTTGAGTTTCTTTTGACAAGACCTACATGGATAACATAAAAGGACACATTGGCTGGAAAGGTTTTCAAATCAGTTCAAATTGTTGAACATGTAGAACTTCCTTCACCAAATGTCATGCTTGTTGTAGCTAGTATATACTATGATATTTGGCATATGAAGCTTAAAACCGCATTCCTTATAAGGAATATTTGAGATGATGTGTATGTGACATAGCCTAAACGTTTATAACTTCATTAATGAAAATAAAGTCTATAAGCTACAAAGGTCTATCTAAAAGATTAAAATAAGCATCTTGGAAATGGGATCTTCTAACTTGACAAGATAGTCAAAGAGTTTGACTTAAATCAAGATAAAAGATGAAGTCTGTGACTATAAAAGATTTAATGGGAGCATATATGAATATTCCACATGTATATGGGGAATAATATCTCAATAATATTGAGATCTAGCATGAAAAATACCTTGAGCAAAGAGGGATTAGGTGAAACATCCTATGTGATAGGGATCAAGATCTATAGAGATAGTTCTTAAAAGTTTTCATAACCTAAACCTGAGCGTATACAATAGCAATATGTTAAAGGAATTCAACATGAAGGATTGAATGAGAGAGAATCCAGATTAGTCTCTTAAGAACCTTATGTTCCAATTCTTGTGAAGCATGGAAAAGACACGAGTAAGATGCCATGTGCACTAAAAATGGATCTATCATGTATGCTATATAATGTACTCATACCATATAATCTTATATGTACATGACATGATAAGATGATATTATTTTCCAATAAGGGTTATTGAAATGTCATTTAAAGATCCATTACTACTTGTGAAGTACTTAAGGATAAGTTGCTAAAGCAAAGTAGAAAGAAGAGTTGAGTGTAAAGGGTTACATTGATGCAAGCTTCTAGAATGACAAAAGTGATCGCAATAAAATATGTTTGATTTTAAGAAAAGAGTTGTTAGTTTGAAGGGTTCCAAACTACAAGCCATTAATTTAGTTCTAAAATAGAAGCTGAGTATCTTGGTGTTATGAACACATGAATGGATACTATATGGATCTAGAGGTTTGTAGATGAACTTAAAGATGTTTCAACCATTGATGACGTATACTGTGACAACAATGGAGCTACTAGTTAGGAAAGGAATATCAGATACCATATTATAGTAGTTTCATATCACAACAAAGAGATGAGAAACATGCAATATACTAAATAAAGCAAAATGTTGCTAACCCGCTAGATTAGCACTTGCGCAACAGATACATGATGGACATGTTTAGATTAATAAGAATGAGATTTTTAGTGATTGGCTCTAAGTGCAACTAGGAATCTGTTGATATGGTATGCCTAGAGAACCAATCATATGTTGATTGACATGGCATATAACATAAAGGGTTTGATTAATAAGAATAAAGGCAAGCTTTCAATTCATTCTATGTCACTCACTATGAGATAGCGAGGAAATAGGATGATGTATGTCTTCAAAGACATGACTTAAAAAATGAGATCGTATGGATGTTAGGAGCATGTACATTCTTGTAATGTCCCTGGTCAGTTGGTACTGTGGAAGGCAGATATATAGACACTAGTAACACTTAATACTAGAGTGTGGGTTGGTTGATGGTAGTATCTTATTAGTCATGATGTAGTATATCAAACCAAGCACACAAATACATGTTAGAGAATAGTGTATCAGACAGACCCACCTTGAGAGTAACACATGGAAACCATGTTTAAGTGGCCATAGGTATCTATTATAGGGAAGGTGGTGATCATGATTTTTAGACCTAAAGTCACTACACTCATCACATGTTGTTTGATATACATTGACATCATCCAACGTAACCCTGAATAAGAATTGTCATAACAGTGGTGATTGGGTATCTGTGACATATGGGGACTGATTGTTAGTGATGTAGATGGGATTTTTCCCTCCTACTACAGTTTGATATCTTGGCCACTTGATAAGAAAGACTGAGAAATGTAGGTGCATGGATGTGAATCATAATATGATATTGAGGTCACATATATCTCAGACAATCTACTCTAGTTCAAGGAATATGGATTGAACATTGAGAGGGTGACAATTCCATGCCTTGAGTTCATTCCAGATATTAGAGACAAAGGAATTATACAATCATTGTAACACCTTAAACAAATTGTAGATTGAATTTGTTCTCCAACTTTCCATTCACTTGGGTAGCACTGATGTGCGAATAGACACCACTCTCTGCTTGTGATGTCATAAGCTAGTTATGGACATTCAGTGCCAATGTGATATGGGACCTATAGGGCCACACACATAAGAACTCATCTAGCAGAGGAGTTTAATCATGAATGATAAATGGATTGATTACTAAAGTATTTATGTATTCAAATCATGTAACAAATCAATTGACTAGACTGCCAGTCGATCAACTAAAGTGTTGAGATGGCCGTTTGGAGTGTCAGGTTGATTAGAATTGAATTGGATGAGTTCTACATGAATTGAGATACCAACTGATCGTCTCACTAGGTGAAGAGATCAACTCAGGTTGGGTGAGATGACTAGTTCACCTAGTGAACCGATCAACTCAATCTAGCCAACTGAAGGTTCCAGTGACTTCCCCAAATTTGTGAGAAAAGTTGTTTGTTTGACTTTCTCAATTTGATTGGTGCAAGGAATTGATGTTTAGCATAAATTGGAAATCAATTACCAATTCATATGCAATTAGGAAACATGATGAAATGACTAATTTAGGTTGTGAACTGATCAACTCACATGTGAACTGACTAGTTCAGTTGCCAACCAACTGGTTCGACACTTGCAGGTTGCAAAAATTCATGATCTTCTAGTCCCTTCCACTCCCACACAGACTGGGAACCCAGACCCTAACCTCTCCTATAAAAAGAGGGGTATTGGGGCTTCTTATAACACAACTTAGTTGCCTCTAACAATTGTTGTCCACTCTAGTCGTGGTAACTGATAGGGATCCCGAGCAAGTCCTACCCACTAATGGGAGGGATAGCAAGGGAGAAACAATTGTGGGAGAGCAAGTTGGTGACTAGTACACCAATGGGAGGGACAACTCCTTCCTATCTCTTCTACTAGAGCAACAAGAGTTCTAGTTTGTCAGTGAAGACTTCTCTAGAGGCTAATATGTGGTTTTATGCCGTTAGGAGGACAACGTTTGCCTACAGTTCGTGGTGAGACCGATAGCTATTGTTTGTGTCTGTTGTCTGTGGTGAAGACCAAGAATTGCATAGACATCACAAGAACAACTAGAATATAGTTGCATAACTACTACACCAAGATGTTTTTGCTGGACTTCCTCTAAGACCAAGTATGAACTCATTAAACCATCATTTCCATTACATAGTTATTGATGTGATCTAAGTTGTTATGGGGAATACAGATAGTAAAATTTTCATTTCCGTCGCCTACTCTGATCTGGTATTTCCCAGCATCAAGTACTATAGGGCTTACACTCACGTATAGGTTATTGAAGATTGGGGCCAAAGAGGAGAAGTTATTTAGATGACACCCTAAAACCTAATAGGGAGAATGCTAATGATGTACACACTATTTATGGATCAACATACTTGGCAACATGCCAATACATATAAAATTTATGATGCCACGAAATACCTCATGTGGAAGGACATATATGAGACTTATATGAATATATATGAAGTTTCTGATTCAATCTATGCTTTCAAATGTCAATTATAATAGTAGTATAACTACTTAAACATAGCCTTTTTGACCTAGATGAAAAAGCTCGTCGAAAAAGGAACTAAGATAACTAATGCAAAGAGGAAGAAGGTTGTCACTAAGATATACACTTTTGTTGATCTTGAGGTGTGGAACAAGTTTCTTGCCTCTTGGAAATAAGGTGACTTGAAGGTTTTAGTTATTTTATTATACTATATGACTATTTATTATTACACATAGTCTTTCTTAAATATTACATCTCTTTTTTATTTATCAGAATATCAATCTCTTAAAAAGAAATAAGTGTAAATAATGTGCATGATCATCGATTGGGGCTCGGTAGATATATATATCAATGAAAAAATTCCATATAGATATGTATCTTAAAATGTAATCTATATATTAAACAATTGCATTCTCTCTTAAGGATATTTATATGTGAGCTGATATTCCTAGTTTCTTTGTCGGTTAACATGGTGGAGGTGGACTACATTCTGTAGTAGAATGTTTCTAATTTTTATTTCATTGTTTTTACTAATATGGCAAGGAATATGATTCTAGCTCCTACCATTTTTGGGTAAGTATATATCATGTAATTCTATTTCTTATATAGTAATTTGGCTTATGAATTATCCTTTGATGTTGAACTTTATTTTTTGGTTTACCTTGTTCTTGCTAACAAGCACTATCGGTGACCCTTAAACTATATGACATGTATTATCTTGACCCATTGGGTAACACATCAAAGGGGTACCCACTAAATTTGCAGTATGGAGTAAGTATATATCTTTAGATGTTAGAACACCAATTAATATGTATTCATCATTATGTGCCTACTCAGTGTACTATATTATGCATTTAACAAATATGGGTATAAAAATAGCATGTGAGGAAGAGGACGAATGAAAAAATGGTGAAATTAATATCATGGATGAATGAAAAGGTAGTTTGATGATTGAAAAACTTAAGTCAATCTTAAAAACTTATGTCAACTCTTATTGTTCATATTTCTTAATATCACATAACTCCACATTTTATTTTTTGAAAGAAGACAATTCTTAAGTGTGCAAATACTATGTTATGAACTACATGGAAGTCATTGCCAGGATAATATCAAAGGACATCAGAAATATACAAGTAATAAATAAATCATAACTTTAGAAGAAAAAAAATTGAATTGTAATCACACCTTATTCTGTCATCATATAATTACTCACATTATTTTTTTAGGGATTCAACACTCTATCTTACTCACTTGAGACTCTATAGGATTGAGCATTGTTTTGTATAAGAAATTGACTTTATATCAGATTTTTAACTAGAATTCATTCTCAAGATTTGCATATTTGTTTTTCATTTAAGTCTGGATACATGTGAATACAATCTAAGTTATTTTATACAATCATCTATACTTTGCATATGTGCATATATGTGAATGTTTGTGAGTGATGTGGATATTAGTGAATGCATGTATGATATGTGAATGATGGATAAGTTGTTAATCTATGTATTATTTGGTGAGTGGATCATATAAATGAAATTGAATATGTTTATGATTTGATGAGTGGATCATGTAATTGCAAGTGAATATGTGTATGGTTTGGTTATTTCATGTGAATGCAAGTGAACTTAAAGATAGTCAACTAGGAATCAGAATGTGGGTGACTTTCTGGTTGATATTGTGTAATATTGTATGTTTTGCAAGTTTACAAATGGCCTACTGAATTGTAGGTATGTAACCTTGTTATTTTACTATAAGAAAATATCACAAGAATCAATTATTTGCACAAAAATGATACTAAAAATATAAAAAATTGATTATCTAATATAAGGTCAATGCTAGAGATGTCTCCAAGAAACCAAAAAACTCCTCACCAAATTGATTATCTATTTATGGGGTTAAATTGATGCAATAAAAGTACAAGCTAAGTTTCCTTTTAATATTGACAACATATATCTCTATAGAAAATAAAATCTCCGAAAAATTGGAGTATGTGGTGTCAATTTGCATCTAAAGACCAAAGACGTTCTTTGATATCAGAATTGATTTTGGTTACAACATGAAACTAACATTGTGTCTATAGCATCAATTTTAATAAAGTGACATATCAATATCATACCCTATCTATTGTAGAGCCTCCTACTTATGTACCCTTTTCTAGTCAATGCTTGAAGTGTTGTTTGTCAGATGCTATTTCTCATCTTTGGTGCAGTCAAAAACACATTTTACCCCAATGATCTCTAAAACAAAAATGTCTCTTACCCAAAATCATTTTTCCATAACCTCATCTTAACATCCTATGATATATATATTGATAAACAATTGATTTTTTGTATTTACTAATATCATTTGCAACAAACATTTTAGGCATCCGACAATCTCATCAACATATAAAACAATATTATCCCACCAAATATCCCATTTCTTGTCAAAACAGAAATAAAAGGAAACCACCATAAGATGCAATAACACTCTTAAATTAAACCTTCACTTACTCATCAACATATTTATATCAATACAATCATTTTTTATACAAACTTTTAGTTTGGTTTTAATATCCAATATCCTTCAAGTTTACTCATTTCTCACTCAAGTTTTACCAGCATAGACATCATAACTTGTTAGCCTAACAAAAGCAATCATGTATTTATCATAAAAATTATAGTATCATTTTCCCTACATATTAATCTAGGTTTTCCATTTAAATTCCTTTGAAAACTTTCAAAGATATTGTTATGTCTGTACATTAAATGAGGACATGAACCTTGAATTAACTAAAACAATTTTATTTAAGACTTCTTACTTCAGTAATTTTGATAATATGTGCATATGTGAAAAATTTGAGAGTTTCATATAAACTATAATTGAACTATTGAGATATATAACTAATTGATTTATTAGGAAATGAATATAGTGAATAAATGAATGTGAAGTTGATGTTAGTGATTGATAACTAATACTAGATCTTGAATTTAATTATACAATACATATATCTTATATGTTGCTCAACATAAGTATATTGTGATTCACATTTGATGTTTGGGAATGAAAATATGGGATTTATGACCCCAAAAAGTTAGTAAGGGTATGTGAGATTTTATTTATGTGTATAGATTAATGTTTAAAATGAAAGCGATATAGTACTCAATATAGTTATATCTTTTCTATAATTCCTTGAAATACATAGTCAAGATTTATAGAACAAACGATATTTGGTCTTATACAGACAACTATAAAGGTATTCAAATCGATTGGGAATGAAACAATGTATATGTAAGTTGTTAAAGGGGTTAAAAGGATCAATCTTGTTAGGGTATACATCAAGAAGATTGGTATTAGGGAATTTTTTGGATACTTAATATACTTTTTGTCTTGATTATTGTACTCAAAGTGACTCCCAATTTGGTATTAACTAAGTATAGGCATTGCGTCTAGTCTTGGCCTATAATTATAGACCAAGCTATTCCTAGTGGGTTGGTTTATCTTTAGACCATACTAGAGTGTTAGAAATGCCTATACTAGACAAGACTGACTAGAACTTTTGTGGGTAGTTCAGTTTAGTCTTGGCTCAAACCAAAACTATATAGTGTTATTTCTATCACACAAAAAGGTAGGTCTTGTAATACTAGTCACTCTTGCCAAAATAAATACAAACTATTAATAATACATGTTGATCTTAGTAGTTGATTGTTTGTTTAAAATTAGAACCTTATGTTATCAATTTCCACTATTTGGTTTAGACTATTATACATTGTACAAAGTGTTAAATATTTTTAGTAAAATAGAATATGTTTACTAATGGTATATTTGTATATATGTATTACATTGCTTTGATCTAGTATGAATGGCCAGACCACCCCCTCAAGTTAAGACTAGACTACTCATAGTTGAACTACAAAACACACTAGAGAATAATCCCTTTGTAAGATACCACGATGACTGATTTAGTTTTAGATTGTTCTATTCTTGTCGTTCACTCATGTTTTCTATGCAACCCTAGAATTAATCTATATCATTTTTGTGAGTTAAAGAGTATGGTTGAGGTATGTAAAGACATTAGGGTTTCTATGCATGTTATTAAGTCTTGGGTTCTCCTTCCTCTTCATATCCTTCTTTAAATTGTTTATGCTTGAAATCCATGATCATATTCTCAAAACTAGTGTGGCCAATATATTCAAATAATCCCTCTTGAGGGTAATTGAGGTTAGTGAGAAAAATACCAAGACAATACTCTATTATGATAGGTGTAGAGAGGACTAGCAAGAAATTTGTCATTTCCTATAAATAAGGCATTTTAAGTGTATAGGAACACATTTAAGGATGTAAATATTAGTTTCATAATAATATTTTTTGAACTCCATTTTGTTTTCTCATGATCAAATGTGGTGGTCACTAATGCCTTAGTTAGTCAGGTATATCTGGTGTGTAAGAAAGTTTGAAGAGTGTTCCTACATTATAACAAGAGTGATTGGTAAGAAGGATAAAATTTGCAATACATAGAATACATTATGGAACGTTCAAGAAATTGAGAAAGGTATTCTAGGGGAATCGAGGTAGAATAATCACAATGAGGTGAAGTACTCCAAATGTTGTATGCCTAACGAATGTAGGTTTTAAATCTCATTGAAGGTACATGTAACATATTGATTTTTGGCTAGCCTGACTCTGGATATCCTAATCCCATGATTTGGAGGTTCGTATGCTTGGTTATTTAGGTTCAATTAAACAAAGATAGAATTATACCCTAGTAGAGTTGTTTCTAACCAATTAATACATGTAACATGAATAACCCAAAAGGTATCCCTAACATGTATAGGCTTGAAAAGATATGTAATACATTAAGTGACTTTGGGTTCTCTAATCACATCACATATCATGATTCCCTCATGTTAATCTAATAACCCAAATATGTGCTAATATGTAGATGAGTTCATGAAATATGTCACATATTGCTTTAGTTGCTTATTAATACACATGTAATGTATTTATGGTGCATAATATACATAAATGACATATAATTGGACCTTAAATGTGAAAATGAGTACATAATAGGTTTGTATGTCTGAGTTTATAGTTGAAGGAGATAATTAATTAATTGACTAGAATCATGCAAGATAATGTCATGAAACATGGGTTTTAGTAATTTAATGATAAGGACCCTAAATTTTAAATATTGCGGATAATAGTGTAACATAATATGATATATTTAGGTGTTTAATATAAATGCTAATTGTATTGAAACTCATATAAGATTACCATAAAAGCTAAATATTATCTTAGAATTGTGTTTCCTTGGTCCTAGTTAGCTTGTATACCAAATTTTAGGTTGAATGCATACTCCTAGATATCCTGATTTAAGTGGGAAGGATAATGTCCACTTATTTAACCGCAAGGTTCAAGATATATCTAGGATATTGGTTAAAATTATTTTCTATCTATGTTCCAGTGTCATGCATTTTTTACTTTATACATACTCTTTGTGAGTCTTCAGATTTGGATGTGACGGATCGGAGATCTTCTTCTTCCTTGAGTATGTAGATCTCTAGACTCCACATAGTAAATGCATTTTCTTCCTCACTTGATATATATCTACTCTCATATTTGTTCTTGACTCTTCTTCTTTCCACATTTCTCACTAGTGTATGGTTAGTTTGACCCCCAACAATACTGATTTTTCATTTCTCATATTTTCAGTCTATGAGAACTTTTATTCATCTCCCATATCGATTGAAATTCTAACTATCTCAGGACTTCACATATATATGGGACCTCAAAAACCTCTGCACAATCCATATGAGGCTTTTCCATCCTTCATTTGGTTGTTAATCATGCTAGAGCACACTTTCCGTATCTATCTTTCCCTTGGTATCCACCTAGGGTTCCATAGAGGGACTTTGGCCTCTAGGATCCCTACATTATGTACATCAATCCTTCCTTGTGTCTTTATGAAGCTAATTGTGCATCCATGTCTTGACATCAATTTACATTCTTGAGTTTCCCAAATTTTCCCTTTTGTACTGGTTCATATTCCATGTATTGTTTTGGTAATTTAGTCATTATTGACTTGGTTTTTTGTTGGGTTGGCTAGATTGAATTGCCATCATTGATTGTTGATCTCACTTTGTGCCCTCTTCTCTTGCTTCCTAGGTTCTTTGAGGTGTAACAACCTTCTCTTTTCTGGTCATGGAGGGTGGTGTACTCACCATCTCCAGTCTTTTGCAGCCCTTTGTTTAGGGTCTCCAAGTCCTCCAAAATTTCATAGATATTACTAGTGATCGCCACAAATACTCGCTTTCAGTGATTTGTGAGTTTAGACTCTAATTAACAAACTATAGGTGGTGACTCTTCTCCAGTTACACAACACGAAAGATGATAACTTGCAACTTCATGTTCCTAACCCTCAATGTTTTATTTTATTGTGTTTTTTCATTAGGGGTAAAACCATCCTTTCACCTCAATTTGGAGGAGAGCCTTACTCTTGGTCTTCATCTAGTTTTCCATCTCCTTGGCAGGTGGCCATTTTGCCACCTCAGCATATGACCCCAGTAGTATTTTGTTTTGTTCCAAATATACTAATAACTTGAATTATCTTAGAGAATTTGTAATATTATATTTTTAAGTTAGAAAGATACATATATATATGGAATTGGAAAACTAAGATCTAACCAATGGCATAGTTTTCATTACTTAAATTAACTCCAATTAATAGATGATATCTTAGTGTTTGCAATATATAGTTAATTAATTATTTATATACCTAATGTGTTGTTAGGTGAAAGTGTTTGATCTGGATCTATGGTTTGGACATTGACCTTTTTATAAATATTTTTAAGGTATGTTGCATCACTTTTAAGTCTATGTTGAGAAATTGTTCTGTTTTCTCTATCTTTTAACATAATTGAAAGATACATGTGAAATATATCCTTTAATATATATTTGAACTCTTACGAGTATCAAATATAAAAATTGGTTCTATATTGACATCTAATATTGCACTTTGTTATCTAAGATTTGTAAATCTTAATGATTTATTTCCAGTTGAACCCTAAGTGGTGGCTTCAAACTATATTGTGTTATTTGTAAATTGAAAACCTAAATTTCTCATGATAGACTCGTATGGTCTGATGTTTCACTTTTGGTTGGACAATCTTATTTAATCAACATCATGAATAAATATTACTTTCCTCTACATTGCATGCTTGTAGATTTAATAGTACTAGGGACTTTTAACATGCTTTGGTTTTTTAGGTTATGTGCCCTTTATGCTTTGGTATGGAGTTCATGTGCCCCATGAATGAGTTATGTTCCCACCTTTATATATTTGGGAGTTTGGTCATGTACCATCCTCTATCAGGTTTTAGGGTTATGTTATGTAACCGCCATCATATACCATATTTCACTAGTATTACTCTCATATCAATTGCATGTAGATTGTTCTCTATTTTAATGGGTAATGTTCTCTAATTTCTCTGTGTATGCTTTTGAGTCATACTTTATTTTCAATCATGTTTCATCTTATTATAATACTTTATTTTGATATCCATTTGGATACTACTTTTCTCTTGTCTAGGGAGCCTTGTTGTATTACTTTTTGTCCCTTTTTCCCTAATGTTTCTTAATCTCTATGAATATGTACATATCAGTATCTTATGTTGACAACATCCACTTTGTATTCTCTTGTGGGGTATGCTTCCAACCTCTTATGTAGAAAGCAAGGAGGAGTGGACCAAAGTTGACCAAAACTTATCTAAGTGTAGTTGATCTTTCTTGGTAGGTAGATTGAAGAAGTTGGTTTACCCTCTGTGACATATTTGTGAGAAGAGTCTTACCTAAACCTAAGATTTAAATACATCAATAATATCTTGATTTTTCATTATAATATTTATTACAAATCTAAACTTGGTATCTAAACACCATCATACTACTAAATTACAAATGTAAACTTAGAGCAAAACATGATTCAACAGTCTTCAAATGTTACCCAAAAAGATTCACATGTGCCATAAGTTCCTTTTTGGAACCATGGTTCTAGGGTTTCCTTATTCTCATAATATATATAGTTTAGAAAAAGGCCATACTTTCCTCCAATCATTAATCCATTAAACCAAAAAGGACTAGATCAGTCGGTTACAAGTCATGATATCATCAAATTGTCAAGTATATCTAAACATGGCTCCTCTACTTGGTTTAACGATGCATTTTATCATTACTTATCATTACATGAACTATATCTAGGAACATGTACATCTAGTATTGTTCGAATTTGATACACAACTTGGTGCACATAAGTAGGTTGGTCTCCATCCTATGTTGTGAGTCACCTTAAACATGAGTTGATATATCCTTAGTACATGACGTTGATGGCTACAAAGACCGCGTTCTACCACATGTTCAATAGATAAAATCCAGGAGTCATACATACATTTTTTTTTCATTTTCTTAGGATTTAGGATTCTCATCCACGTAACCACTTATGTTCACGAATCAAGATGTAGATGCATGCTTCACTTATCTTATGTTAAATTTAGTGTACTGAAACACATTCATTTAATCATAAACATATATATTCCTCTACTTCATATGTTACTTACCTTAACATGTCCCATGCTACAAATACACATATTTTCCAAAAGTAAGAAACATAATCTTGTTTGAAATTAACTCAACCATTACGTCAAGATTTTCATAATGCATCACACACATCAAAACTCCATACACAAACATATTCGTGTTGGCTAGATTGGGCATTAGCTCATCTTATCTTTTGATGATGACAAACATTTCTTATGTGTAGATCTAACATGTTATCTAAGTGTATCAGGTGCAAAGTGCACGATGAGAAAATTTGATCAAGATTGGAGTATCAAATACTTGAATTATTGTGTATATGTACTTATTTGTAATAAAAATGTATAATTTCTTAGAACTTATGTAAAACCAAGATATGGACCAACCCCACCTATCCCAAACCTATTCATATGTCTAAACCAAGTGTCTATGGTAGGTTGGTCACATTAGAAAAATCATTAGATAGGTTTTCCAACATTTGCAAAACCAATTTCTAGGGATTGTTCGATCGAGTAAGTTGTAGTTTATTTTGTTGTACACCATTCTTAGTGAAGAACTATGATAGAAATAGATATTGTAATAGTTAGACTCTTATCTTCCACTGCTGCATTTTTTGTGACTGATACATTACATACTTGAATTTTAGTTCATCATCTATTGTGAAATATTGCAATCATGTTTGGCGTAGGATCATTTTCTATTATTCCAATGAGTAAGAGAGTAGTTCCCCTATTGGCTCCCACTCCTTACAGTACATTTGTATTGTATAAAAGGTGTACAACAAAAGAGGGTCTTGATCCTCTCATGAAGATTATTGCAAAAATATTAGAAAATTGGATGGAGTGTTGGTGATGGTAAGGAATGATCAAATCCTACATGTGTTGCGTGTAGGACAATGGGTGCAAGGATGAAGTCAAAGAGAGACATGAAGTTTACTTGTCATTATTGGAGTATCTACACATTTTATTTAGGGGGTCACTTCTAACGTTAATAAGTTGTGGCGATATCTCATAGGAAGGAATTCACACTTTACCCATAGTATAAAACATATCTTTATATTACTTAATTTATAAAAATAAATTTGGGTTGGATATATGTCCCCCAGTCCACTGTGAGGGTGTGCCATTACTGGTCACTGAGAGACATAAACTCCCAATGTGATCTCCAAATAGTGCTCTATGGCTTCTTGGTTGATGAGTTTAACTTCACTAACAACTAATGTTATAGAAGATAACTTCTAGTCCTTGGTCTCCTTCTTGGCATGCATAATGTTTAAGGCATAGTGTAGCAGTGAGTGAGAGAGAATTGAATTAAGAATTTTGTAAGAAATTATGTGGAAGCACAAGAAAATGTTGAATAAATTGTCATTATTGATTTAGAAGAAAAGTATGTGGGATAAGTATGGTAATATTTGGTGCAAAAATGAGGCAAGGAGTGATGTCATTTCTATTAGGGTATCTATCATTCTAAATAGATATAGAACATCTCTCAGCTGACCTCTAAGTTTGGCCTAAAAATCTGATTGTTCAGACATCTTGTTTGATTGACAAATTTCATGTTACTAAAATTTAAAATATGATGAAATGATATAAAAGTATAACACAAATGGTCAAACATGTTAATTTAGAATTTAAAATGCATCTAAATATTCATTTTCATTATGCAACAATTTTAAGCAATGTTTGACATATTATGAAAAAAAATCATGGAAACTACTACAAAATGTGAGCAAATAAAATTATTTCAAAAAAGTTCTATGCACATGAATTGTACATATTTTGTATTGAAAAGAGTACTCAGTATAATTCTAAAGAAATATGATGGATCTAAAATATAATAATTGGTTTCTAAAATATAGAACTACTTGAAAAAAATATCCAATGTAGAAATAAGGTATACTTATGTGAGATATTGTGATTGCTCAAGGAGAAATAATTTAAATATATCTAGGAATTGGTAGCATTTTATTTTAATTCTAATGCACTTATATATCATAATAGTTGGGTATAACTGGGATATATAGCCATTTGTCAACAAGAATCTATTTCATCCATAGGATATATGTATAACATCATCCACCTGTCATATATTCAGAATGAATTGTCAAAAGAGCACCTTATTTTTCTTATTACTATTTCAAGTTTTGAATAGTTCAAAATTAAGAAGCATACTCCATTGTTACTTTATTTTACATAAGGTTCATCAGTTTGTGTAGTGGCTTAATGTACTTCATTTTTTAGAATAAAAAATCATAATTAATGGTTGATAAAAGGTATCTCAAGATTCAATTACAAACCACTACATGAGATTTTCGGTAATTGGATTAAAATCTAGCGCATAATATTATAGCGAATGATATGTTAGATATGAAAGGAGGAAAATGAAGCAAGCTACTAATCATGCCTTTATATAAATGATTTACTATGGTTTTTCCCTATTAGTTTCATCAATGATATCCGAAACAATATAGGTTTTTCCTTGGTTTACAATTTTACATACTAAATATTTTGAAACCTTGTTTCTTTTACTTTCATGATATAAAAAGAATAGTGATAGAGTTTTGAAGTTTGAAAATGAGGAAGAATGTAAGTTATCCCACTAAATTGGTTTGAAATTCCATTTCATGGAATTACCAAAAATCTTGGCATAGTTTCTATCCCTAGATCCAATAAAAATACCATATATATAGTTTAATATGATGAAAAAGTACATAAAATATCCCTTTTGAAATAGAGTAAAGTTGAGTTCCATGATTTCTAACTTGTGTTCATAATGAATATTTTAATCCAGTCATACCAACTCACATGAACTTGATTTTATACGTATACAATATAAAGTTTAAACATAATAAACATTCTTAAGTGTTTCAAACCAAGAGGTATATGGATTAAGAATCTTATTTTGTTATATTGTTCATCGGTCGTGCCCTAAATCCATTTAACAACAAATAATATCTAGAATACTAATAGTAGATAGGAAACTATGCTTATGTTTTCTAAATCCTATGCAAATGTAGTGTTCCCAACCCAGATAAAGGAGGAGGGTTGGTTGTATGTTGACATTCAACCATAAAAATGTATTAATTTTTTAAGACATTGATCCTTATAATATTACACAAGATCAAATCAAGTTGCCACTACATATGTCTCATTATGGTTGATTCCCTCTTCTTGTATATATCTTTGAACCTCGAGAGACACTTCTCGACTCCATATTTACATTACTCATGTTTTTTATGATGACATTACCAATATGTTTATATCCATTTAACATATATTTTTAGCTCCTTCCATATTAATAGACACATTGAAATTGATCACATTACAAAATTTAAATTGGATAAAAATAAATCACATATGCTCAAAGTTCAAAGTTGAAAAAGCCACATTTCTCTATAGATCTTTAATGTAAACCATTTATGATGATTTTATGTCTTGCAATTAATCTTAGAAGTGTGCTAAATTTGATTATAATGGTTTATAAATGCATGTAGTATTATAAAAAAGGTATTCACAACATTGTCCACTAGTCAGGTTTCCACAGAAAAACTCATTTGACGAATTCTCTAATTTCTTGCATATGATGAGTTTTTCCAGTGAAACTTTGCCAACTTATAAAAAAGGAAAAGAGGCTCGTCAATTGAGTTCTAAAATTATAAATGTGACTGACTGACCTATTTGTGGCTTGGATTCTAGTGTAGTCAATCAATGCATTATTCAGAAATTTGGACAACTGTATTATAGCCATATCTTATTATAAAGTGTCAAATAGATGTTATATGGGAATAGAAAGTGTAATATTTATTATACATCCCACCCATATCCACAAAATGTCAAATATTTTTTCCTAACTAAGTCTATTGGCTAGCAAGAACCCTCAACTATATATACGAACTATATGGGAGATTCACAAGATTACCCAGTGGCTCCTATTCTATATTTGAGATAAATTGTGTCAAATATCCTGTAATTACTCCCTTTACTTTGTTAACTTTCATACATTCATTAGTGTGAATATTTGAATTTGTAAGAGAGCTAACCATACTTGTTTGATTATGAAGATCTCTTCTCTTTCAATCTCTTTCTACCTTAATTGACATTTTGAAGATCTTTCATGGCTAAGGAAGGTGAAGGTTGGGTTTCCCTAGGTAAGGGAAGGTAGGTCCCTTGTAAAGTTCTTGGATCCTTTTCTTGGAAAAGGAATCTAGTTACTCTTGATCTGAAGAGAGAGGTCAATTGGTCTATGTTCTGGAAAGTTGAATACAAGGTGATAAGCAAGGGTTTGTAAATCCTAAAGTTTGACCTGTCTAGGTAGTGGATCTAAAGTCTTCTCAAACAAAAACACTCTAAATATTTTACTTCATATTATAGTTGTCAAATATCTTTCTCTCCCTTGTGCTTGATTTACTAATTGCATTTAACATGAGAATTAATTCGAAGGACTAACAAGTTTGTTGGAGTTTTTAATGGATCAATTCATACCCCCCTCTTAAGTCCTTAGATCCTATAAACAATGATTTATCTTCTATGAGATAAGTACTCAAGTCCAATAGTCTTGTAACTAGGAAGATGAAAACAAGGCTTAAGTGAATTGAGCTTACTATCATGAATATGAGAAGATAGATAAAAACTTGGCTAATCCATCTGACCATCGGTCTTTGATGGAACAAATTATAAATATTGGAAGAGGATGACTTAAATTCACATATGAGGCTTGATATTTGGGGTGTGGAAGATATTTTCTCACCCCCACACCATGCCTACCTGATGTATAAACACATGGAATAAAGAATACATGATGAAGGATAAATTCATTGCATAAGAAATTATCATCTTGTAGATTCCCCTCTCTCCCTCCAAATTCAACCACATCTCCACTTGTGAGATGAAGGAAGTCATTTGGAATAAGTAATTAGGCATTCATTAAGAAAAAGATCAAGTGAAGGATTCAAAGATCAACTACACACCAAATTGAGCTCTTTTATATGACCAACATTGAGTCCATAGCCAAAATGTATTCAAGAATATCCAACGTAATTAATGATATTGCACATCTTGGAATGAGCATTGAATTTAGTGATCAATGTGCCAAGATCGTCACTCTCTTCCTCACCATTTTGATAAGAATGTGGCATCCATAGAGGAGTCTTCAAACCTATCAACTCTTATGGTGGATGACCTAATCAGTAACTCATGCCTATGTAGTTAAAATAAATGCTAGGAATGAAGAAGAAAAGGAAGAGTCATTTATAAAGAACAAATATGTTTCCTTTAAAGCTCATGAGTCTTAAGTGAATAATAATCCCAAAGTGAGGAAGAAACTATGTAAACCAATGTCAAGTCAAACTCCTCATTCTATGAGTGTGGCCAAAAGGGCACTTCAATGATGAATGCCCAAAGATGAAGAACAATCACCACCAGAAGGTGCATAAGAATAGGGATAAAATATCAGAGGATCAGTGCAATAGAATGAACGAGAATCAAAACTTAGCTTCTCAACATGCTTCTTGGGACTCCTCTTTTCAAGCTCCTAGTTGTTCAAGATCGAGACACAAACATTGATGCAACATTGTAGTTATAGCAAGATCAAGTGAGGGTAAATAGGTAAGTGAAGTAAATCCTCATTAACTTTCCAAAGCAGCTTTAATTGATATTATGAAAGCCACTCATTCCTCCTTTAATGCTTGTAAGGATAACAAGAAGAATTTAGACAAAATTAATGACATAATGTATGAAGAAAATGATGAGCTTGATCACGATGGACTTTGCATGCTAGAGACTATAGATGAACTTCTGGAACTCAACTTTGATATAGAATGGGGATAAAATGGATTTGAGATGTTGAAAATATTTATCTTAGCCAAGTTAATGATCTTAAATATGAAATGTTAGCTTCATTTTAAAGAACAATACTTTAATGTCTCAACCTATAATGCCTAGTAGACAAATTGAGTTTTTCACCTTTATGATTGAAAAATATCATTATTTCACTGTGTTTTCTTCTTAGAATATGATATTTTGCATGAATATAGTGATATTTCTCAAATTTCCTCTACTTTTACCTCTCTAATCCAAGACAACCATTTTATTAGATTTGTAAAAATTTCTAAAGGGTAGGAGTAGCCTTGATGAGATCCTACATCATGATACCAAACAAATTGGCAGACATGGTATTAGATATTATAGTAGTCAAGGGAACAAGAAATGAAAAGGACCACCAATATTTCATGGATACTCCTCTAGTACCAAGGTTAATGATTTTTGCTTTATTTTTAAATAGAAACCATCATTATTCTACTTAATGTTCGTTTAAGAAGAAGAAACCAAGAAAAACATGGTTTGGGTTCCTGAGCTAACACCAAACCAAAAGATCTGAATGGAATTAGATTGTCTTAATTTGTACAAAAATGATTTATGTATTGTAGATATTGGATCCTCTAAGAACATGATGATGGTAAAAAGTCTCTTCAATTCACTAAAGAAGAGAAAGGTAGACCAGTTTCATTTGATTATAGTGATAAAGATGAAGCTATATATGAGGGTGATGTAGGTGATTTCGTGTACATCAATAATGTACTTATTTTGGACGGATAACATCAAAATCTTATAGTTTTTAATCAACTTTTTGATAATAGATATATTTTTTTATGTATTTCTCTTTAATTACTCTTTTTAGATTTCCTTACCTACATTGTTATATCTAAGGGAAATGGAAATGTAACATTCAGCACGGTTCTTAGCTTGGTTAAGCATATTTCTTTTTGATACATATCTCACTTAAGCATATAAATGCTCAACAGTAGATTAGAATGGGTTATCTACTTAGTATAGACGACTTAGTCATGTGATTATATATTAATTAAAGAAATTGATAAATAAAGGACTTAGTCAATGGACTTCCAAATATGGAATATGAAAAGGGTGAGAATGCCAACCATCCACACAAGTAAACAAAACTAAATCTTTTTCCAAATCCAAAGAGGTTCTTAGCACCAAGAGGGCTCTAAGAATTTTTCAAATTGATCTAATAATTTTGTTATGTCTTAAAGCAATCGTCTAATGATTGTAATAGACATACATTGTATATAATGTTATCATTAACAGAAGGCAATTCAAATTATTTTGTTTGATTCAATGTTGACATAAAGAATAAAGGTAACAATGTACTAAGAATGTATTGACTCAGTTATATATCATTAGGGTTGAGGACTAGAACATGAGATTATATGTGTATTTAGGTTATTCATTCATGTTATGTCCCTTGTCAGATATTATATTGGATATTATAGGACAACAATAATACATAATACTAGTGTGTATATTAAATGATGACAATGTATCTTTATTAATGATTTTGGATATAATTTAGATACGCGGATACTTGTTAGAGAAAAAGTTATATTGGACAGATCCACTTTGACAATGACACATGGATGTCATATAATGGAAGTCAGATTCATATCTCAATGTGATAACGATGATTGTTATCCTTACACTTGAAGTCACTACAAAGATCACATGTTGTGTTGTTTACGCCAAAACTCTCTAGTGTGACTCTGATAAGGGTTTTCATACAAGTAGTGATTGGGTGAACTATGACATTTGAGGATTATTGTGAGTGATGTAGACAGAATATGTCCCTCTAGTGGAGTAAATATCTAGGACACCTAATAAATAAGACTATGAAATGCAAGGACATTCTCATTTTAGTTATTATTTGATACCAAGCTCACACAATCTCAATAGTATTATCTAGTTTAAGAAACATATATTGAATGTTAAGAGGATGTCGACTTCATGCCTTGGTTTCAATATGGATTTCTATGACAAAGGGATTATATTGTCATGATAATGTTGGCCATTGAAATTTTAAGTTGTTCTCAACATATTCCAACTACTTTGGTAGCAATGACATGTATTTAGATACCTCTCTTTGCTTGTGAGCTCTCTAACATCACTGCCAATATAATGTGAAACCTAAGGGGTCACATACATCAGGATGCATTAGGAAAATGGACTTTGCAATCCAAACATTAGTATAATGTTTCCAAATCAAGTACATGTTAATTTCTTGCATAAATGACTGACTAGGTAAGCTAGTCGATTGAGTGGATAGTTTGGATCAACTAGTCAAATGAATGAATGACCACCACTTTGGGAAAGTTGCCAATTGGTCGATCGGGTATCCCAATATGCTGATTCAATTGGAGTTAGGAGACAAAATGGAATAAAATACATGTACAATTTGGAATCTAATATTCCAACTGAATCATACTAGGACTAGAAAATCAATTGATTGGGAAAGTTAGTCATGTGAGTGGGTGACCTATAAGTTGGTTGGATAAGAAACTAGTCGATTAAAAGTTCGATCAGGTTTTCCTATTTTAATTTGGTTTTAAGTTGTGATTGGGAACATGATTGGATTTTTGGGAAATCAAAGACCATGACTCTCCTATATAAAGGGGTGGATGTCAAAAAAGTTAAATACACATTGAGACAAGTTTCTAAGAGTTATCTTTAATGGAGACAGAAAAACTCATCTCAAGGATAACAACTTGCAATAGGAAGAGAAGGAGAGAAAGCAACGCAAGCATGTTGACAACTATGAGTTCCTCTTTCTCTTGGAAACCAAGGTGGTGCACTGAGAGTTCCCTCATCCTCTTGGATGACTTAGAGGATGAGGCGCTTGGTGGAGTCTTGAAAACAAAATAATTCTCTAAGGAAAAGACAAGGTGTAGGTACAAGAACATGGTGGCAACAATAGCAACCACTTTGGATCCAAATCCAAAATTACAAAATCTACACCATCGTATGATGTGTCTAGTTGTTGGACAACTAGTGTTGCACCAAGATATGTTCAATATCCCACCTATTTCCATAATGTATCTACATTATATGGCTACATCTTATACTCTTGATAAATGTTTCATTGGGAAATTTTTTTATTTAAATTGTTTCCTCTTCCCTAGAAATCCAATAGTGGTATCAGACCCAATCTCATATGCTTTCACACCCAAATTTTTATTTTGAACTTCATATAATTGACAAATAGATAATTTTACACATTTATCCATGTTAGTCACCTACTATCATATATGATTGTCTATATTAAAATCAACGTGGAGCCTTGAAAATTTCTTATTTGGTAGATGTTTACATGGAAACTAGGTCATCGTGGTGCTTGTGGTCTGAACCATGTAAATTTATGGTTTTTATTGTGATCAAAATATGTAATATGTATATGGATTGTATGCTAGGACGCCTATCTTTACATTATCCATCTAAAATTCAATTCTTGCAATTAGATTAGGATGATAGATTGACATCACTAGTGGACCATGGTGCAGAGAAGGACATTATCAGGATCTTACACCAACAAGAAAGGACGTTGGAGGATGTACGATGAATATGGAGTGAAGATGAAACACCTCATCCACACAAAACACGATTACATGCAAACCAATAGATTACCAAAAATCATGGGAAATTAAAACCGATTTACAACAAGCACCACAAGCTGAAGCATATTACATCTGAGCCAACACTTTACATTTCATAACATCTTTTCAGGGTGCTACAACATAATTTCCCATCATTCCTTTACATGAAATAACTATTTTCCACGATGCTTTACATCAAGATACATACCGAAAACCGTAATTGATCACTGTACAAGAAACATCAAAAAGCTCTCCTGAAGACCCGAGTGTATAGGGACGACACATAGGACTCCACTGCTAGACACTATCTATCCCACCGGGTATGATAACTCTGCATATCATACGTAGCCACATGATCTTCATTTCGCCAGACACGTCTACCTAAAAAGGGTTATTAACCAGCGGGGTGAGACCCATAGTCCCAGTGAGAAACATAACCCTCTACCAAGTTTATTATGATCACAGATAATTGGTATAAGTAGCAACATACAGAACAAGCTAACTTTATTAACATTCTTACCAAACTATCAGGAGGCATATAACCAGCCATTCTGTATGGAACATGATTGAAAAGATAAGGCTTTATAAGATCTTATCACAAGATATAAAGAACATTCATATAACTGTAAGATATAATTGGATCATCTACACAAGTAAGGCCTCAATCAATGTTCCGTGTTTTTCCTTAAGCAATCTATACGGCTGGATTACGATTTATTATGCCCTAAGGAAGTGAGTCATACCACTCAATTCCAACCTTCAGTTGCGAAGCCCAAATTCGGTGTCATACAAGGTCAATGGATGATCCAGACTCCACGACCTCTCCTCCTCTTGGTCAGTGCACGATAACCAACAAAGTGGCCTCAACCACATGGTCAGTCCTGTAGGCTGCCCTTTCTCTAGCCCGACTTGGTACAAGTCTCAGCACTAGTATACCTCTAAGCCACGGGCCAAATCACCATGCTCCTGAGCCATGAACACATTCATGCTCTATCACCCCGAGCCATGGGCCTATTCACCATGCTCTTATACACATCTTGAGTCTACAACCATAGTTGCATTCTAATCCTCCTATTTTAGGCTAGGGGAAACCTCGCATATTCAACAATATGCGCTTCGGGTTAATACCGCAGGAGAACCCGTTTCACCATCACCTAATTACTGATGATGATGGATCTATGGCCAGGGCAAGCTACATTAGAGGTTCATCTATAATTAGTTAATGTATTTGAAGTAGATTGTTGGGGCAATCAAGTTATATTAAGCAACCACATATAAAACATGAACAACATTAGATTCATTACATTGGTGTTATATTGCTACTGCTATTTCCATTGCCCTCAACAATCATCACATTTCCATGGGATATAAATCCCTCACATCATCTCATAATGCTACTGCCTCTCAAGGCTTCATCATTACACATCATCATGGGATATCAATCCCTGAGTTCATCACATTACACCAGTGCCTCTCAAGGCATCATTAACATCACTAGGGAATATCAATCCCTCATGTCATCACTAGAGGATCACACCTCAACAGGCCTTTCTCATCATAATGGTGACATATGTTATCTCATCAACAAGACATATCATTATTACTTAGATATTGCACATATATGAAGTGTTATACAAAGCACACAATCATATAATCACCATAGCTTTTACTTGGCTATGAATTCAATACACCTGCATGGTTAGCTTGCATAATAAAGAGATAACTGGATCACCAAACTTAGAACATATATCTTAGAGGACATATTATGATTATCATGCTATCAAGAATTTATGTGTACTTAGCCCCAATCATATTTGGGGAGTTATTCACCAGGACTTCCTCTGTTTTTTTCCTGTTTGAGCCCAACTGGATGGTGTCTTTGGTCTTCTTGGTGATATCCTTGTTGTGGAGCCTGAGGTTCTAGTTTGTTGGGGTTTGTTCTTCTCTGCTGGTGATGGTCGTTTCTTAGCTTGGCTCTATTTGCTGTGTTCTTTTGTGGGATCCTGGTGTCTCCTGGTTTTTTCAGCTGGATGATCTGGTGTCTGTTCTTGTGGTCTTTGAGTGTACAGTGGCAGATCTCGCTCAAGGATTCTAGTGTTTGTTGTGGTTGATCTTGTCCTTGTGCGGTTGAGTTTATCCTATGTGGAGTGGCATAACTCACTTAAGGATTTTGAAGGCTTTTGGGTCTGGCTGAAGAGTCTGAAGATCATGTTTTTGCCTTGTTTCAGCTTTCAGTAGTTTTTCTTCTGTGTTGCTGCTTTATCTGGTTATGAACCTGATGGTTTCTGTGATGGTTGAACATCTAGTTAGTAACTTCTTTCAGTCACACAAGAATCCACCTTGACTTTCTTTTCAGTCACATGGCAGACTGTTCGGTTTTGGTTGTCCTTGGGCGGATGAGTTTATCCTATGTGGAGTGGCAGAACTCACTCAAGGTTTTGATGGCCTTTGGGTCTGGCTGAAGAGTCTGAAGATCATGTTGCTTCCATGTATCAGATTTTCAGTAGTTTTTCTTCAGAGTTGCTGTTTTGTCTATTTGAACCTGATGGTTTCTGTGATGGTTAAGCTATCTAGTTAGTATGATCTTCCCTCGTTGGTTCTTGGTGGGTTCGAAGATCTTAGTGAAGCTTACCTTTTCGGGTTGAGGCTCCTTCTGCTGTGATGATTGAGGATTCTTTGGCTTTTTCTTTGGTTGCTATCTTATGATGATGGTTGGCCCCTGCTTCCCTTGCTCCCCTCTCACTCGTTGAGTGATGGTTGAGTGTTCTTTTATGTGGTTTTATTCCTAAAGTTCTGCGAGTTGGATGCTTGTTCCTGTGATGATCGATATCTCTTTCTTCTATGGCCTGGGTGCCTTTGCTCCTCTCTCGCTCGATGAGTGATGGTTGAGTTGTTTGTTCATCCTGTGCTTTGGTGTTTTCTAGAGTTTGTGACTGGACTTTTGGTTTTTTGCTTCTTGATTGCTGAGGTTGGTTCAGCCTGCTTACTGCTCCCCTCTCACTCGAGGAGTGAAGGTCGAGCTATTGGTGGATATATATGGTTGCTAGTTGAGTTCAGAATGAAGTTTTTCTCTAGGTCCTTTGATTGCTTTGAAGAGGTTTCGAGAACTTTCCTTTACGTGTTGAGGCTGCCTCTGTTGTTTAATCTGAAGATTTTGTTCCTGGCCTGGATGCTTGTTTCTGATGGGTTGTCTTCTTTGGGGGTCTTGGTTCATGATCTTCTCCTGCTGGTTCTGACAGAGTTTGGATCTGATGATCCCTTTCTCCCTGGTAGTGATGGCTGAGGTGCTTTGAGTTAGCCTGCTGGATACTCCCCTCTCACTCGTGGAGTGATGGTCGAGTTGTTGGTGGTGTTTCTTGGATGCTGGTTTTGTTTAGTATGAGGGCTCTTTTGTTTTTGATGGCTTAAAGTGTTCTCATGAAGTTGAAGTTTAAGGTTATGGTTTTGAATTTCCTTTTGCTGGCTTGAATTTGATGATCTGGTCCTGGATGGTTGAGGATTATATTCTTTATTCCCTCTCTCTTCTCATAGATGGATTCTTGTGTATAGACAATTTCTTTCCTTACAGTTGGTTCTCTTTGAGTACCAACAAGTTTTGTATTTCCCATAAACAAAAATGAAAAAAAGCAACAGTGTTTTGGCTGACCAAAAAAAAAAAATTTAGGTGTACAGGATTGGAACAGCATCCATGTTCATTGCTGTGTATGTAGTCAATTTATATTATTGTTATCAAATTGTGAGCATCCATCATGCCCCATATCTCATGAACATATCTTTGATTATCATGTCATCAATATTAAGGTTTATAACATTGGAATATTCCTCCATTATTATGAACATATGTAGCTTAATGTCATAACGGGTGTATTAATTAATACACACCACTGCTATCATGTCATGGGTATCCCATCATACCCTGCATCTCAAGTCATATGCGCATCATCCCTAAGAATTTAACATTAAGGATCATACACCATGATCCACCATCCAACTTTATCAGAGGTTCATCTATCATTAACCATAGGTAACCACTATATAAGGTTAACAACTTATCTCCTCATAGCTCATCATAATCAAAGGTGTGAGCTTAAGATAACATACATAGGGGTATTGGGTTGGAGCAAAAACCTCACTAAAAGTGTCGCATACCCTCACCAAAAATAGGTAGAGACCGCAAACCCTCACTGAAGGGAGTATCAGATAGAGTACCAACTCTCACCCAAGGTTGACTTCTATAAGCAGGACCTGCAATCCATGCACAAAGGAAGGGTATCATGCAACTAGGGCTATAAGTTGTATCGTGCATCCATATGCATGATGATATCAGACAACCAAGTACAAGGGTACGTGTCATGCAACTCATGGGCGTCACATATTGCCCAAAACCCTATCGCCCATTAGGGTTAGGGTTTCATGTCGAGCAACCCTCCACACTCTATCGCCTAGGGCCATATTGGTCAAGGCCATGATGCCCAAAGCAGTCTATCATCCAACTAGAGTTTGGGACCCTATAACGGTCAAGGTATCATGTCGTCCAAGGCTCAACTTACATTATCCAAGATTCTATACCGCCCAAGTTCAACACATGTATCGGTCAAGAACTTGATCCATTGTGTCGCCTAACTAGCACATACACTACATGCTTATATCTGGTTATGATCTTCACCAAGGCATATCGGGAAGGGATTCTAGCATCACTCAAAGCCTCAAACAAGAATAGGGTTCCCACCCAAAGTATAGTGCAAAGCCAAGAAGGCCATACTTCCCAACACATCATAACGACCAACTCATCATATCGTGCAACACTTACTAACTCATCTATTCATCACCATATCAGGCGAGGGGTCTATAAGGTGCCATCCACCCATAACACCCAAGAACACCACCTGTCAGTCACCTAGGGTTAGAGAAACCTTATCATCCAAGGCTCAATATCGAGCAACTAGAGTTAAGATCATCCTATCGGCCTAGGAAGCTTATCACCCCAAGCTAGGGTTAGGGAACCCATATCGTCCAAGGTACTACTTCTAGGGCTATCGCCCACCCAAAGGATTAGCTTATCATATTCCTAAACCATCAAATGGATCACCAACATAACACCCAAGATATCATCCAAGGGTTCAACCCTAAGAGCATGTCGTGCAACAAAGGTAGACCATCAACTTACCACTAAAGATCAGCGCTTCATATCGGTCAAAGGTCCAACTAGGTATCAACCACCCATATCGTCCAAACCCTAAACCCTAGGGTAGGAAAAAGAATATCGGTCATCACACCATATCATCCAAAAGTACCAAAAGTTGGCTCACCTCTGAACAATCAAGTGAGAGGGGTCTTGCACAACCTTTAGCATAACGAGCAACAAGGGTTGAGCAACACCCTATCATCCAACCAACTCAACCTAACGTCCAATCACCTAGACCATAGGTTCACTCTTCATCAACCAAGGAGAGAGAGGGGTTTTGCGCAAGCTACTAGAGCATGTCTCACCTCTCAAGTCCAAGGAATATCGTTCATGTGTCAACAACCAAAACAAGACCTAATGGGCAAGGCACTATATCGTGCAACCATTATATATTGGCACCCTATCGGGTGGTTCATCTTCAACCTCTAGTCACCCAAAACCATTATGCACAAGACAAACAAGAATAAGACAGTAATGAAACGTGACCATTTCCATTAGATCAGATCCCAAAATCCATATATACAACTATCATGGAGAAAGGTACCAAATTAATTACAAGAACCAATATGTGCACATAAGAAGGGTGAACATAATAGAGGTGATTAAGAGTTATGAAACCCGCCTTAAGAGGATATCCATTAAAGGCATCAAGATTCTTGGTCCAAGCAGCAAACTCACGTTACCCTCCAAGAACATCACCCACCCAAAGCTCCAAACATGCCTTCGGCACCACCATCATCACCTCAAGAAACCAAGGAAGAAGAAGAAGAAACCATGGTTATGTATAGCTCAAGAAGAAGAAAAGAGGGGAGATAAACATGGCCTTGACTTCTTACATAAAGGGCCTATCCATGGCCGAGAGGGGAAAAGGAAAGTGAAGAAGGAAGCACAAGGAAAGGCTAGCAAAGAAGCATGACTCACCAAGGTCGGATCTTGAGCAAGGAGTTTCCATGGCC
The DNA here is from genome assembly GCA_963693085.1 of Alisma plantago-aquatica. Lineage (NCBI taxonomy): Eukaryota > Viridiplantae > Streptophyta > Magnoliopsida > Alismatales > Alismataceae > Alisma > Alisma plantago-aquatica. Next base: position 1,590,481,189 of record OY856409.1, read on the forward strand.
AAGGAGCTCGCCCCTCCATGCTCCATGGGAGTCTTCCTTAGCTCCCAAAGCTCCCATGCTCGTCCCATGCAGGTAGGGGGAGGAAGGTGGCCGAAAGGGAGCACTTGGTCAAGGAGGAAGGGGGTTATATACACCAAGGAAGAGAGAGGTAGCAAGGGAGAGGTGTCATAACCACATAAACCAAGGTGCCACTTGCTCTTGCACTTAACGCCACTTGTTGCCACCCTAGTTGCTCATGCATGGCATGGTGATACACTCTAGAATGTGTATAGTGCAGATGGGCAACTGCCATGGCCGATACACCCCTCTTGGGTGACATACCTCCAAGCCCTAGCCGATATACTAAAGGACAAGGTGGCATATGTGACACATATATGATATAAAGACCATATAGAGATGTCACTCCTCATCTATCAACCAACAAGGCACCCCTACTTCCATCCACGTTCTATATGATGCCAAACAGAAGCGAGGTGACTCTAGAGCTGATAAATTGCATATTGACCCTCCACTTTGGGTAATTTGCAATTTACACCAAAAGTAGCACATAAAGCATAAACATCATCCAACCAAGCTCAAACTTGGAACATAGGTCCTCCACAAGGTGCCCTACAACATCATTATATTTCTAATGATGCAATATAACTAAATGCATGCTTTACATGTGACAGATTGCAATATAACCCCTTACTTTGGGTAAATTGTACTTTGGTCCAAAACAAGCAAACATTGCTCAAACAACATCCAAACGGGACCAAACTGGAAACATGAGCTTGTCACATGATATCAAAACATCTAGAGAGATTATATTAAGATTCTAAGCACCTTTCATAAGAAAAGAAAAGTGGTTTATCCCAAAACTTGGGTCAGGGTCCTTACAAGACATAAACCCCTAACAAGGATTTCGTCCTCGAAATCCCTAGCGGAAAGAAGACGGGTGTTACTCGTGCATTGCATCATATAACTCTGCAAAGCTCCTAGGTGTCACAGATCTATGTCCAACATACTTTCTCTTCTCCCATAGCCACTCAAGGTTTCCTTGTACTGGTCATAGGCCCAACCCTCAGTCTCATCATCCTTTGTCTGGTAACACTCTTAGATACTGGAACATCGCAGGCAACTTGTATTACTCAGGTATCAGTTCCTTCTACTGATATATCACGTTCCTAATTATGTTTCCGCTGCGCTACTCTGATATCACAGGCTCAATACTTAAGCTTCGTATAACTTGTAGTCACCATCCTTCTGCCATATACATATTCCATCTGTTCCTTCTTCACAAGGGATGTCTCTATTCCAAGGGAGATCTATCTCAGAAGAGGTTATCACAAGATACATACTCTACACAACACATACATGCATAAGACAGGGCTCATAATGCACCTCACTATGTATTGCTTAAGTCTCAACAAAAAAGGAGTTAAACATTTGGGTTAACAACAACCACATCATCTCAGTTTCAAGCTCGCCATGTGTTCATGTCAGCTCCCAAGAGCACAACGAGTACCAACTTAGATGGTAACAGATATGCACTATCTCAAGTGATCAGGATAGGATTCACAAACCTTGTTCATCCAGATCTAACTACTACACATCCCTCCTGGATCTTTCATTACTCGAGACTTAGCTAGGAGTTGTGAAGGAATCAGGCTCAACATGATAAAATTTCCCAAGACGAGCTCACCACACTTCCTTTTTCTTGGGTGCATACCTTCTGATGTCATGTTTATGCAGAGCATAAACCCTAACAGGTGATAGCCATACTATAGGCACTTAGCCAGGTCGAATCCAAAGCCAACTTCTCCATATGAGACCACTTCACACCTTTCCAAGGATATCCATTTCTGGGATTATCTCTATCCCCGATATGTCAAGTAGAAAGAGATTTTCTTGACTATCAAGTCCGAGAAAAGTAGGGATACGAGAAGGATATTCCTCATCCTATACAACCAGGTCATCAACAAGGTGCTCGACACATGCTATCTCTCTCCTGACTAACAAGATGGAAACATCTGCCAAATGTACTACAAGCGCTCAAAGGAGGGTACATCTTGAACTGGATCAACTAGAGAAGATAAGAGGCAAGAAGAAGACAAAGCAGAATGGAGTGACTCCATTCAACCTGCCATCACACCCTGGTCATCTCACCATTTCTGGTCAGCTCATGCCTCAGGATCTAACTATTGCATGTTTCCATCTACTGCCTGGTCAAACCATCCAGTCCTCACTTGCTTATCCTTATCAGCGTTCCTCCGTGATGCTAATCTGTTGCCTCGAGGGTCACTACATAGATCCAAACTCCAAAACAAGCTTCTATCTTGTGGGTTCAAGGTCAAGGATGATATATCCAGACGGTTCACCTTCTTACTTCTACGATCTTGGCATCTTGATTCTTAACCTTTTACCAGAAGGCATGTTCTCATATACTAGTTTTCCTTACCTTGGTATCCATCTCTTGAGTCAAAACTCATCACTTCTAGATCTTCTTTATAGACTACCATTGTCACAGGTTCAAAACATGTCAATAGGATCCTATTGTCATCATCTATCACATATATCTCTATCTTGGAAACTAAGGTCCAAGTTCAACTGATACTTTCCGAAGTATCCAACCAGAGATTGCTCCAAAAGCATACATATCAAGTGACACAAGGTCCACTTGACTGCCATTCCCTCAAAAGGAAGGAACACAAAGGAACAAACTCCTCCAAACTCCCCATCAACATTTATGGTTTCATATCAAAGGGGAGGATATTATCACTTTCTTTGTTCCTTACATGAGTTTTTCCAACTGTTTAAGCATCGATAAACCTAGTTCCATATGATTTTATCTCGTTTCTTCTTGGGTTCCTTGCATTTAGCACAGGAATCATCAAGACTATTACGTGTTATTATTCTTCTTCTCTTGTTGTCGTTTCATCATACTCATGATTTTTTCCTGATTATATCAGATTTTTATTTTCCCTTTGTGAAAAAGATCGTTGTTCTTCACATTTTCTTTATTGAATAGGGATCATCTCCCTTGTTCTCTTTTTCTTATCACGAATTTGCACTTTATACTTTCTCATTTCTGCTTACATTTATTGGTTGGTCTGAGATTATCTTAGGTTCCATCTTATTTACTCATCACTTGTCCTTCTCTTTCAGGTATTTTCTTCATCTTGTGTGAGTTTTACGCTTTTACTTACCTTGTGATCACAGGTTAATATGTCTTTTGTCACGTATATCTCTTGAGATTATGGTTTCAAGAACTTATCTCATCATATTCTTATACAGATTTAGGTTTCATAGAACCATTACTTCTTCTTTTGATTATCAAGCATCCATGTATTAAGAGGTTATGTTGCATTCATTAACTCCCTTTATAATAAGATGAAGGTATTGGCATCATATTCCTGATTTGTTATGCTCTTTAGATTGCTCCAGAATGACTATTTGATCAGAGTAATCAAGGAGGAAACAATCTAATGCTCCATACTTACCTTTGTCTTCAATATTTGAATACCTGGCCAGGGCATCCAAGTACTGAGATTAGGTAGTATGTACCATATTTTATGTCATGGTCTAACCTTCGACACCATCCTATTCCTAGTCCTGGTGTCCTTGTAGACTCGGCGAACCTAGATCTCTGATACCAAACAATGAAACACCTCATCCACACAAAATACGATTACATGCAAACCAACAGATTAGCAAAAATCACGAGAAATTAAAACCAATTTACAACAAGCACCACAAGCTGAAGCATATTACATCTGAGCCAACACTTTACATTTCATAACATCTTTTCAGGGTGCTACAACATAATTTCCCACCATTCCTTTACATGAAATAACTTTTTGCCACGATGATTTACATGCAGATACATACCAAAAACTGTACATCGATCATTATACAAGAAACATCAAAAAGCTCTCTCGAAGACCCAAGTGTACAGGGATGACACATAGGACTCTACTACTAGACAATATCTATCCCACTGGGTATGATACCTCTGCATATCATCCGTAGCCACATGATCTTCATCTCGCTAGGCACATCCACCTAAAAAGAGTTATTAACCAGCGGGGTGAGACACACAGTCCCAGCGATAAATATAACCCTCTACCAGCTTTATTATGATCACAGATAATTGGTATAAGTAGCAACATACAGAACAAGCTAACTTTATTAACATTCTTACCAAACTATCAGGAGGCATATAACCCGACATTATGTATGGAACATGATTGACAAGATAAGGCTTTATAAGATCTTATCACAGATATAAAGAACGTTCATATAACTGCAAGATATAATTGGATCATCTACACAAGCAAGGCCTCAATCAATGTTATGTGTTTTGCCTTAAGAAATCTATACAGCTGGATTACGATTTATTATGCCCTGAGGAAGTGAGCCGTACCGCTCAATTCCAACCTTCGGCTGCGAAGCCCAAAGCCGGTGCCATACAAGGTCAATGGATGATACGGACTCCATGACCTCTCCTCCTCATGGTCAGTGCATGATAACCAACAAAGTGGCCTCAGCCATAGGGTCAGTCTCGTAGGCTGCCCTTTCTCTAGCCCGACTTGGTACAAGTCTCGGCACTAGTATACCTCTGAGCCACGGGCCAAATCACCATGCTCCTGAGCCATGAATGCATTCATGCTCTATCACCCTGAGCCATGGGCCTATTCACCATGCTCTTATACACATCTTGAGTCTACAACCGCAATTGCATTCTAATCCTCCTATTTTAGGCTAGGGGAAACCTCACATATTCAACAATATGCACTCTGGGTTAATCCCGCAGGAGAACCCATTTCACCATCACCTAATTACTGATGATGATGGATCTATGGCCAGGGCAAGCTACATGAGAGGTTCATCTGTAATTAGTTAATGTATTTTAAGTAGATTGTTGGGGCAATCAAGTTATATTAAGAAACCACATATAAAACATGAACAACATTAGATTCATTACATTGGTGTTATATTGCAACTGCTATTTCCATTGCCCTCAACAATCATCACATTGCCATGGGATATAAATCCCTCACATCATCTCATAATGCTACTGCCTCTCAAGGCTTCATCATTACACATCATCATGGGATATCAATCCCTGAGTTCATCACATTACACCAGTGCCTCTCAAGGCATCATCAACATCATTAGGGAATATCAATCCCTCATGTCATCACTAGAGGATCACACCTCAACATGCCTTTCTCATCATACTGGTGATATATGTTATCTCATCAACAAGACATATCATTATTACTTAGATATTGCACATATATGAAGTGCTATACAAAGCACACAATCATATAATCACCATAGCTCTTACTTGGCTATGAATTCAATACACCTGCATGGTTAGCTTGCATAAGAAAGAGATAAATGGATCACAAAACATAGAACATAGATCTTAGAGGACATATTATGATTATCATGCTATCAAGAATTTAGGTGTACAAGATTGGAACAACATCCATGTTCATAGCAATGTCTGTAGTCAATTTATATTATTGTTATCAAATTGTGAGCATCCATCATGCCCCATATATCATGAACATATCTTTGATTATCATGTCATCAATATTAAGGTGTGTAGCATTGGAATATTCCTCCATCATTATGAACATATGTAGCTTAATGTCATAACTGGTGTATTAATTAATACACACCACTGCTATCATGTCAAGGATATCCCATTATACCCTGCATCTCAAGTCATATGTGCATCATCCCTAAGGATTTAACATTAAGGATCATACACCATGATCCACCATCCAACTTTATCTGAGGTTCATCTATCATTAACCATAGGTAACCACTATATAAGGTTCACAACTTATCTCCTCATAGCTCATCATAATCAAAGGTGTGAGCTTAAGATAACATACATAGGGTATCGGGTTGGAGCACAACCCTCACTAAAAGTGTCGCATACCCTCACCAAAACTAGGTCGCGACCGCAAACCCTCACTGAAGGGAGTATCAGATAGAGTACCAACTCTCACCCAAGGTTGTCTTCTATAAGCAGGACCTGCAATCCATGCACAAAGGAAGGGTATCATGCAACTAGGGCTATAAGCTCTATCGTGCATACATATGCATGATGATATCAGACAACTAGGTACAAGGGTACGTGTCATGCAACTTATGGGCATCACATATTGCCCAAAACCCTATCACCCATTAGGGTTAGGGTTTCATGCCGAGCAACCCTCCACACTCTATCGCCTAGGGCCATATTGGTCAAGGCCATGATGCCCAAAGCAGTCTATCATCCAACTAGAGTTTGGGACCCTATAACGGTCAAGGTATCATGTCATCCAAGGGTCAACTTACATCATCCAATATTCTATACCGCCCAAGTTCAACACATGTATCGGCCAAGAACCTGATCCATTGTGTCGCCTAGCTAGCACATACACTACATGCTTATCTCTGGTTATGATCTTCACCAAGGCAAATTGGGAAGGGATGCTAGCATCACTCAAAGGCTCAAACAAGAATAGGGTTCCCACCCAAAGTATCGTGCAAAGCCAAGAAGGCCATACTGCCCAACACTTCATAACGACCAACTCATCATATCATGCAACACTTACTAACTCATCAATTCATCACCATATCGGGCGAGGGGTCTACAAGGTGCCATCCACCCATAACGCCCAAGAACACCACATGTCGGTCACCTAGGGTTAGAGCAACCTTATCATCCAAGGCTCCATATCGATCAACTAGAGTTAAGATCATCCTATCGACCTAGGAAGCTTATCACCCCAAGATAGGGTTAGGGCACCCATATCGTCCAAGGTACTACTTCTAGGGCTATCGCCCACCCAAAGGATTAGCTTATCAGATTCCTAAACCATCAAAGGGATCACCACCATAACGCCCAAGATATCATCCAAGGGTTCAACCCCAATAGCATGTCGTGCAACAAAGGTAGACCATCAACTTACCACTAAAGATCAGCGCTTCATATTTGTCAAAGGTCCAACTAGGTATCATCCACCCATATCGTCCAAACCCTAAACCCTAGGTTAGGAAAAAGGATATCATCACACCATATCGTACAATAGTACCAAAAGTTATCTCACCTCTGAACAACCAAGTGAGAGGGGTCTTGCACAACCTTTAGTATAACGAGCAACAAGGGTTGAGCAACACCCTATCGGCCAACCAACTCAACCTAACGTCCAATCACCGAGACCATAGGTTCACTCTTCATCAACCAAGGAGAGAGAGGGGTTTTTCCCAAGCTACTAGAGCATGGATCACCTCTCAAGTCCCAGTGATATCATTCATGTGTCAACAACCAAAACAAGACCTAACGGGCAAGGCACTATATCGTGAAACCATTGTATATTGGCACCCTATCGGGTGGTTCATCTTCAACCTCTAGTCACCCAAAACAATTATGCACAAGACAAACAAGAATAAGGTAGTAATAAAACGTGACCATTTCCATTAGATCAGATCCCAAAATCCATACATATAACTATCATGGAGAAAGGTACCAAATTAATTAAAAGAACCAATATGTGCACATATGAAGGGTGAACATAATAGAGGTGATTAAGAGTTATGTAACCTGCCTTAAGAGGATGTCCATGAAAGGCATCAAGCTTCTTTGTCCAAGCAGAAAACTCACGTTCCTCTCCAAGAACATCACCCATCCAAAGCTCCAAACATGCCTTCGACACCATCATCATCACCTCAAGAAACAAAGGTAGAAGAAGAAGAAGAAGAAGAAACCATGGTTATGTATAGCTCAAGAAGAAGAAAAGAGGGGAGATAACCACGGCCTTGCCTTCTCACATAAAGGTCCTATCCATGGCTGAGAGGGGAAAAGGAAAGTGAAGAAGAAAGCATAAGGAAAAGCTAGCAAAGAAGCATGATTCACCAAGGTCGGATCTTGAGCAAGGAGTTTCCATGGCCAAGGAGCTCGCCCCTCCATGCTCCATGGGAGTCTTCCTTAGCTCCCAAAGCTCCCATGCTCGTCCCATACAGGTAGGGGAGGAAGGTGACCGAAAGGGAGCACTTGGTCAAGGAGGAAGGGGGTTATATACACCAAGGAAGAGAGAGGTAGCAAGGGAGAGGTGTCATAACCACATAAACCAAGGTGCCACTTGCTCTTGCACTTAACGCCACTTTTTGCCACCCTAGGTGCTCATGGATGGCATGGTGATACACTATAGAATGTGTATCATGCAGCTGGGCAACTTCCATGGCCGATACACCCCTCTTGGGTGACATAGCTCCAAGCCCTAGCCGATATACTAAAGGACAAGGTGGCATATGTGACACATATATGATATAAAGACCATATAGAGATGTCACTCCTCATCTATCAACAAAACAAGGTGCCCCTACTTCCATCCACGTTCTAGATGATGTAAAACAGAAGGGAGGTGACTCTAGAGCTGATAAATTGCATATTGACCCTCCACTTTGGGTAATTTGCAATTTACACCAAAAGTAGCACATAAAGCATAAACATCATCCAACCAAGCTCAAACTTGGAACATAGGTCCTCCACAAGGCGCCCCACAACATCATTCTATTTATAATGATGCAAGAGAACTAAAGGCATGCTTTACATGTGACATATTGCAATATAACCCCTTACTTTGGGTAAATTGCACTTTGGTCCAAAATAAGCAAACATTGCTCAAACAACATCCAAACGGGACCAAACTGGAAACATGAGCTTGTCACATGATATAAAAACATCTAGAGATATTAGATTAAGGTTCTAAGAACCTCTCATAAGCAAAGAAAAGCTGGTTAGCCCAAAACTTGGGTCAGTGTCCTTAGAGAAGAATTCATTGTTAATCAAAGAACTACCTAAAAGATGAATCCAACTGATCAAATGGCTTGCCTGTTAATCAAATGGATATTCCCATATAGGCATATTTTGGGTGACATGAGATGTATTTTGGTTGCTTTTTACAACTCTTCATGTCTTAAGATGTATTACTATCATATTTTATCACTTGGTCGATTACAAGTTGCTCAAGTGGTCAAGCACGGTGTTTCCTAACAAAGGAACTTGGGTTCAAATCCTAGTAGATGTATTGGTTTATCACCCTATCGGGCATTAAGTCTCCACCATGGGCATGGGAGTGGGGAAGAAAATGCTTTTTCCCATATTTTATTTATTGTTTTGATTATTATAATATTTATGTGTACTAATGTATGTGTATTGGTGATCAGATACATATGAATATAATTACAAATTTTCCAATTTCATATTAGACGCCTTCCAATGTGCATTACAGATGAAAAACTTGATTAACTACTTGTAGGCATGCAAAATCATGTTTCATATTATTCTAAGCTTCTATATATACATATATACATACATAATATATATATATATAGGGTAGCTATCTAGTGAGAAACATCCTACGGTGAGAGCATGAGAGGCATTTAAATAACTAAAAATAAATAAATACGTTTTTTAAAATTCAAATGCATAGATGGGGAAAGCATCAATTTGTTTACCTTTACACAACAAATCATTCCAATCATATATTATTTACATGTCCATATGTACAATATAGGTTTTGTACATCCAACAGTTAGCCTAAAATTCAATATAGAGTGTTGAAAGGTTCTCTTGTTGTGAATGTTATACAAATCAGATAATGATGAAATTTTGTAGGAAGGAACATATTAAGGTATACTTTTAATCTATACAATTGGATTGTGAAATTTTGCTGTCAATGGAGGGTTATTAAAATGCATCTCATGCTCTGACCAAGATGTGTTCTCACTGGATCATTGTCCTATATATGTATATGTATATGCATATGTATCTGTATATGTATATGTATATGTATATGTATATGCATATGTATATGTATATGTATATGTATATGTATATGTATATGTATATGTATATGTATATGTATATGTATATGTATATGTATATGTATATGTATATGTATATGTATATGTATATGTATATGTATATGTATATGTATATGTATATGTATATGTATATGTATATGTATATGTATATGTATATGTATATGTATATGTCTATGTATATGTATATGTAAATGCATATGCATATGTATATGTATATGTATAAGTATATGTATATGTATATGGATATAATATATATATATATATATATATATATATATATATATATATAGTGGGGAATTGTCATAATAAGTATGTAGGTCTTCCAAAGAAGGGTGCATAACTTATTGTATTGTACTTTGGATTGACTTAACCAAGGTGATCGTAGTAGTATTAAGAATATATGAATGCATATCCATCACCTTTTCATTACGATTGCTAGACTTATTTTTCCTGATTTCATTATAAATTGCACCATGTTTTGTTTAATTTCATCATTATTGTTCTTGTTCTTGAATATTAGATTTTGACTAAATTATTTCCACTTATGTAGAAGAAAGAACTCATCAACTCAAGAGCATTAGATAATTTCATCTATGAGCTCATGTTCATGATTAGGGAGCAAATTCATCTCAAATTAGAGCTAACTAAGACATTCATGCATGTGGATTGGGTGACTAGATCTTCAGGTTGCTCGACCAACATATCCATCCCAAAGCATTTCTAGGACAAACTCCACAGCAGGCAATCACCAATCCTCATCTGCTGATCAGAAATATGTCCAAAGTGATAGGGACTCTGATGACTTTTTGGCACTAAGTGATCATATGATCCATCATCTAGATCATCCAATCCACCTATAGCATAATACCTCAAAGAAATTTCAAATCGACTGATCTCCCTTGTTGATCAGCCAACCAAATTAAATCCCAATTTTCTCCCTCAACATCAATGACTTCAACATTTTGGACCAACTTTTGATCGCTCGATTAGCCATGATGACTGATTAATCCAAATTCCTATATAAAAGACTTAACAGAAAGATTATTGTTTGATCCACCTTACTAATCGGTAGATCATAAGTTCATTAGTCACACTGCCAACAGAATGATTGGGTGACCATATTCCCTAATCACATGATTAGCAAGACAGAATGTATAAATTTACACAACCATTGATAGCAAACAAATTATTAACAAAAAGGACGATAAGACCATATTGTCAATTATTTCATTCTCTCAACGCCCAAAGAATATTCTAGAGAAAGGATCCAGAGGATACTACAAAGGAAGAAGGTCATCCTAGTGGAGTTCCTTGGATTTGTCATGGCCGAGAAGATTGCAAAAGTTAGAGACCAGTAGATGATTCTCTATTCTCCATCAGTGACATGATCTCTCCTCTTCTTGTCATTGTATATGTATTCATGATTTAATTATGAGCAAGTAGACCTTTTTGTTTGGGCATGGGGAGTAGTTCATCCCCCAAACTCTATCTTGATTGTTATCAAACCTTGTTGCCCTGATTATATTATACTATTCTCCATTGGATTATTTCTTACTTTTTAATTGTGAGCAAGTAGACCTTTTTGTTTGGGCATGGGGAGTAGCATGTATTATATAATCATGAGCGTAGAGACCACAAAATGTAAGATTAGATTCATGAATGGAAGAATAAGATTCAACATGTGATCGCAGAAGGGATCCTACAGGGTGAATAAATCATGAACTGTGAGTAACAAGACCTCAAGCCCATGGGAAATTCAATCATGGTACAACTAACCTTCCAAAAGGAGTGGATTACCTATTTCTAGTTTAATTGTTGAGGTGTTTTGAGTTGTAATGATTGAGATAAGTATGTAGGTGATGGCGGTGAAACCCAAAGGTCCCAATGTACACTTAATATTGATAAAACCTTTAGTTTAATATTTTTCTTTGTTTACAATCTTTAATTCAATCCTTCATTCATAATCATTCCTAAAGAACTGATTTTAGATATTGTTCTCAATGTTGGTTTTGATGAATGCATATTCATGTATCTTTTTGCATTATTTTCACTTTTTCTTTAATAAAATTAATCTCTTTTTCTAGTATTTTCTAGGACAATTTGCAATTTACCCATTTTTTCATTTATTTTACAAATACGTAACTCTTTTCTCATTTTTTGTACGTTTTTTGCCAAAGTTGAATCTTGACGCAGTGAAACCCAGACAACCAGTTCGTCACCAAGAAGCCCCAACCTCAGAGCTAGACGACCAATCAGGCCTCAGCTCAACCTACAATCTTAAGCACTCCAGACGGACATCTCGCTTAAACGAGACGATCATCTCATAGACTCAGCCAAGCATCTAGGCTTAGCCTAGACGGCCATGTCATCCTGACCTAAGACCAAGTCAATTCGCAAAAGGCACCACCACTTATTAGGGTTTCAACACTTTGATCATGCGCACGACGGTGTGAGATGAGCATCTCATAAGTCCATACGACCATTTCTAGGTCTTACTTCGAGACCAAGAAATGGAATCAAGGGTGTCGCCACTCCACTTAGCTAGGGTTTAACTGTTGCCTTTATCCCATGCCATGTCACCATGAGATAGGCATTTTGGCCTGACGACACAGTCGTCTCATGGCGCACTGACAACACATTTTAACAACTGCCTCTCCCTCTTCTTCTCCCCTCTCTCAGGGTTTCCACCCCTTCTTCCCCTATAAAAGGAGGGGGGACTCCACTAAGGAAAGGGTCCTCAGTTTATGTACTCGCATTCTATTAGTGAAACTTTATTACTTTCAATTCATCGTGTAATCTTTCATTCTATAATAAAATTTGGTTCTTTTCTCCATATGTGTATTTCTTCTTTTTTATTATTCTTTCTTCTGGTTATTTCTTTTGGAGAGGGGATTAAGAGAGCATGACATTTAATTGTCACCAACATTGGTCTCCTCAGAGATTCTGTCCTTGTAGTCTATGGCTTCCTACCTTCTTCCCCTTATTTCTCCTTCTATTAGCATGGCTAGTGAGTAGTTCCTTTCTCGAGGCGAGGGGAGTATCCCCTTAGCCATGTGTTGATCAGATCAGGTTTTAAATGACTATTTTAGATGGATGGTTTTTGGTTTAGAAATCATGGATTTAAAGGAAGTAATTAATCATTTTGATCGTAGGTTAATCCCGACGGATGCGACAGTGGAAACTGGGATTTAGAACACCTAAATATTTACATGAGGATTTGGATGTGACCATGTAAAAATCCTCTTTAGGATGAAGGACTAGGATGCATGAATGCCAGGACCAATTGGTCCACGTGGAGTTCATCTTGCATTTTATTTATGAATAATTTGCATACCTGCTTTTATCTTGCTTGTCGTGTATCTCTTGATCTTGTTTTCACTTTGGCTAATGTGGTGAAACCCCTAAACCTCGATGCTTTCCATTCTAATTCAATCATTCTTTCAACGCTTGTTTTCCATTGCTTATTTTTATTTCTTACATTTTAATTCTTGTTTTACATAATATTTATGTTCTAACAATCCTCTTTATTTATTTTCTTATCTTAGTATAATCTTTTTACTTCCATTACTTTAGTATAATCTTTGTTTCTTTTGCACTTTAATTTCTTATTCTAGAGTAACCAATCAACCCCCAAATCTGAATATATTTTCTTGTTCATATATTCAAAAACTCCAAAACACCAAAAATCAATCGGGATAAAGGAAACAATCTTAAAAACGTTGTCCTATGGGATTGACCCTTCTATGATATCTCTAATTGGAAAGTAAAAAAAGGTAAAACTCTGGGATAATTATCTTAGTGAATTGGTGTGCACTACGATGCATATTAATTTTGGCACAGTTGTCAAGGACAACATATTGTTTTCTCAAGGCCTGAAATTTTTTTGAAAAACTTTTTTTATTTTTTTAGGTCTTTCGAGTAACATTCCAGAAGTGATATCTCCTCTTTTGGCTGAGTTTCCATTCCAGCAGTACATTTTTTTCCTGCACTCAAACGCCCGTCAAACGCTGATTCAGCGCCGTCAATTTTTGATCCTGATCCAGAGAGAACCTTTTGTAGTTGAATAGACAAAATAAAGTTTGGATGGATGAGGAGGAAATTACCCCTAGGATTGAGCAGGCACTTTCTCCTCAAAGAGATCAAATGATGACTGAATGAGAGGCTCAAGAAGTTGCTTTACATGCAGCCTATGTAGCTTAGAAAGAGTCCTTAGAAGCTGCTCAGAGGGGGGCTAAGAGACAAAAACAATTAAAAGATTTTTCTACACCTAAAACTGGATATGCACGACATTCTGTTGTGCCACCCAACATTACATGCCCCCAATTCGAGATCTGCACCCAATGGATGACCATGCTCCAGGCCAACCCATTTTTTGGGAACAAGGGTGAGATTTGTCAGGATCATCTTCAACATTTTACTGACATTTCTTCTTTGCATAAGATCCTAGGCATTGTTGAAGATGTAATTAGACTTAGATTGTTCAAGTACTCTCTTTCAGGGAAAGCTGACCGTTGGTATAATGCCATGGAGAGTGAAGAATGGATCACCACCTGGGAGGCCCTACAAACCAAGTTCTTGGATAAATATTTCCCCTCTTCCCTCACCTACTAAAATAGGGAACACATCATTCTCTTTTCAATGGTCCCAGGGGAAACTCTATGAGAAGCTTGGGAGAGATTTAGGGAACTTTTCCAACATTACCCTCATCATGACATCACTCAATCTCAACTCATTGAGATATTTTATCGTGGTGTTGATGATGACTCCAAGAAATCTCTTGATTCCTCATATGGAGGAAATTTTATGTTCTAAAGTCTAGAAGAAGCATGGGGAGTCATGAAGCGTGCTTCTAAAACACAAGCAAGATGAGGTATTGGTGAGGTCCTCAAGGTAGCCAAGGATGAGGGAGACCCTGACATGAAAAACATCATTGAAGCCCTTAAACTGATTTCATTGAAATAGGATTGCCTTGAGTTCACCATCAATATCTATGAGAGGCAACCTCAACAAGTTAGATTTGCATAATCTCTACGCGGGATTTGCCAAGGATATGATCATGTTTCCCTTCAATGTCAATACCTTTGCAACACCCCCCATGAAGTAGAAATTTGGTTAATTAGAGGACCTGAACTCCATCCATAGTATCACGACCAGGCTGATTACAATCCAAACCAAGCCAGAAACCACCTCGGATTCCAATATGGAAATCCTACAGGAGCTGAAAATTCCTCTCAACTTCCTTTGCCACAAAGACCCTAGCACCCCCAAGCCAACTACCGTCCACCGCCAGGTTTCCCATATAATAACAATCATAGGAACTATGGGAACCAAAGGAATTATAGGGGAAATTTCCAAAATCATAGGCCTTACCAAGGGAAACAATTTCAAAATCTTAATCAGCCACCACCCCAACCTCAAGCACAACATAATTCCCCCACACCATCGAATGATGATAGATTAGCCTCCCTCAAACAATGCATCGTTTCCACAAATCAAATCCTTCTTTCCCAACAAGCTCACCAAAAGGCAACTGATTCTCAGTTAGCCCAATTCTTTGCCCAACAAAAGCCACCTGTCAAGACTTTTACGGGACAACCCGAAAATAATCCAAAATACCCTGAACAACTTAAGATTGTCTCTACTCATTCTGGGAAGACACATTCTGACCCCCCTCCTCTAGAGAAATCCATAGTTGTACCTTTAACTTTGAGGAAAATGACACTATGATTATTGACACTCCTCCTGCACCTGAAGCTACCATCCCTGCTCCTATGATCCCACCCATGGAAATTGCTGAACCATAAATCCCTATTTATAAACCTTATTTGCCATACCAAGTCCACCTAAAGAAAACTAGGCTTGATACATGTTTCATGAAATTCAGGGATGCCATGAAAAAGTTGCATGTGGATATTCCTTTCCTTGATGCCTTTGCTGATATGCATGCCAGGTCCAAGTACATGAAAACCTTATTGACTAGGAAGTATACAACTGAAGAACATGGATGGTAATGCTTGCTAGAACCACTTCAAACATCATTCAAAGAAAAATGCCTAAGAAGAAGAAAGATTGTGGTTCCTTTGGGATTGGGTGTTATCTTGGTGATAATGCTTGTTGTAAAGGCCTTGCACATTAAGGTGCTAGTATTTCTATCATGCCATATAGTCTTTAAAGGAGGCTAGGAGTTGTTGATATGCTTCCACGGTCATGAAAATCCAATTGGCAGACTCATCCATGGAAAAAAATATGGGTATGATTGAATACATACATGTAACGTTGGGAAGGACTCTTATGTCCCATGTGACTTTGTCATCATGAACATAAAGAAAGATTTATGCTACCCCATCATCTTTGGCCATCCATTTTTGGCCACCGCTCATGCCTTGATTGATGTCGAGGTTGCAACCATATTCTTGAACCTAGGAAAACAAACCCTAAACTTTAGGGTGCTCAAAGCATGTGTGGACCAAGCCTCCAGGAATAGGTTTATCTCCTAGTTTGTATTGAGAAGATCCAAAAGTTGAGACAAGAATGAGAACTAGTTCAGGATCCCCTCCTGAATGCCCTCATGACCCCTATTGATTGTGGTTTTGAATATGGGCAATTAGAGCAATATAGACTTCATCTTGACACCTTTGAGGAGATCCATGATGAATAATTTTAGGACCTCAAAATGATCTCTCTTGTAAATGAAAAACATGAACCCCCTAAGGCACTCGAGATGAAACCCCTCCTTGAAGGTCTTCAGTATGTCTTCCTTGATGAGCAACAACTTTATCCTATTATCATTAACTCTGATCTTACCTATGAACATGAAACCAAGTTCATGATTGAGCTTAGGAAGAGGAAAGTTTCCTTAGGATACAAAATGGATGATTTTACAGGGATCAAACCAGCTATTTGCATGCATAAAATTCCTACAGTAGAAGAGTAAAAACCTTCTAGAGACCCTCAAGGGAAAATGAATCCAAACATGAATGAGGTTGTGCGTCTAGAGTTTATCAAACTTTTGACTTTAGAAATCATCTATCCTATCTCTGACTCACCCTGGGTTAGCCCTGTCCAAGTTGTACCCAAGAAAGGCAGTACCATTGTCATGAGAAATGATAAACATGAGCTCATTCCCACTCATACCATTACAGGATGGAGGATGTATATTGATTATAGAAAGTTGAATAAGGCCACTAGGAAAGATCATTTCCCTCTTGCCTTTCTGGATCAAGTACTAGAGTACCTTTCCCATCAACAATATTTTTGTTATCTAGATGGCTATTTAGGTTTTTATAATATTCCCATTCATCCTGAGGACCAGGAGAAAACGACCTTCATTATCCTATTTGGCACTTATGCATTCAAGTGAATTCCCTCTGAGTTGTGCAATGCCCCAACCACTTTTCATTGGTGCATATCTACTATCTTCATTGGATTAAATGAGACCGTAATGGAGGTGTTTATGGACGATTTCTCCATATATGGAGAAATCATTGACTCATGCCTCAAACATTTCTCTTATTTTGGAAATGTGTGAGGAAGCACAGTTGATTTTGAATTGGGAAAAATGTCACTTTATGGTGACAAAAGGGATTGTCTTAGGCCATAGGGTGATCAACCATGTCATAGAAGTTCATAGAGCCAAGATTGAGTTCATCTCCAAAACCCCACCCCCTTCTTCTCTCAAGGACATTCGTGCCTTCCTTGGGCATGTAAGTTTTTACCATCGCTTAATCTGTGATTTTTTTGATATCACCAAACCCCAACCAACCTTTTCCAAGAAGACACCCCTTTTGTCTTTGACAAAGCTTGCATGGCCAGTTTTCTTTGTTTGAAAGATGCTCTCACTTCTACTCCTATCAATAGGGCCCCTAACTAGTCCTTGCCTTTTGAGTTAATGTGTGATGTGAGTGATTACACTGTTGGTGCTATTCTTGGACAACGTGTTGATAAAAAGCACCATGTGATTTACTATGCATCCAAAACTCTTGATGATGCCCAACAAAATTAAACCACCACTGAGAAGGAAATTCTTACCATAATCTATTCGTTTGACAAGTACCACTCTTATTTAGTTGGGTCCAAATTTATTGTCTTTACGGACCATGCGGCCATTATATACTTGATGACCAAAAAGGATGTCAACCCTCATCTTCTTTGTTGGGTCCTTTTGCTTCAAGAGTTTGACCTAGAAATCCTTGACAAGAAAGGTTGTGAGAATGTTATTGCCGATCATCTTAGCTGTCATGACTTTTAGATGATGATGATGGTATCCCCATAAATGACTGTCTTCCCGATGATAGATTATTGAAAATGGAATCCCAATATCCTTGGTTTGCAAATTATGTAAATTTTTTATCTATAGGTGTATTGCACCATGAATATAAGGGACATTCTAAGGCTAAACTTTTGCATGATGTGAAACAATACTATTGGGATTAACCCTAACTTTTTAGGTTGTGCTTGGATGGGCTTTACCGTAGATGTGTCATTGAGGAAGAGGCTCATGACATTTTTGAGCAATGTCATTCCAGCCCCACTAGAGGGAACATGACCTCTAGGAAAACCACTAGGAAAGTGTTGCAATCTGGTTTTTTCTGGCCTACTCTATTCAAAGATTCCTACCAATTTGTTCTCACTTGTAATGAATGTCATATGACAGAAAATATACTGAAAAGAGAGCAAATGTCCATGACTTCTTGGAAAGAGATTAAAAATTTTGACATTTTGATGGTAGATTATATGGGCACGTTCCCTTCCTCTTGTGGGTACAAATATATTTTGGGAGTTGTAGACTACGTTTCAAAATGGGCCGAAGCCATCCCACCAAAACTTTTAATTTTAAACCAATGAAGAAACTTTTCAAAGACATTATTTTTCCTAGATTTGGGGTACCTCGTGCCATGGTCTCTAGTGGAGGATCCCATTTCTTAGATTAAAGTTTTGAGTCCTTGTTGAAATGATATGGAGTCCATCACAAGGTTGCCACCCCTTATCGCCATTAGACTAGTGGTCAAGTTGAGGAGTCAAATAAGAAAATTAAGTCCATCCTAGAGAAAATGGCCCAGCGCACTGGTACTGATTGGGATTTGAAACTCAATGATGCCTTGTGGGCACACATAAATACCTACAAAACTCCAATAGGCACCACCCTTTTCAAGCTTATTAATGAAAAAGCTTGCCATCTTCCCATAGAATTGGAACATAACGATAATTGGGTCATCAAAACTCTAAACTTTGATTTATCTATTGTAGGTGAAAACCACTTTCTGTAAATGCAAGAGTAAAATGAGATCAAGATAACAACCTATGAAAATGCTAGAATTTACAAAGACAAGACTAAATAATGACAGAATGTTCACATTAGGAGAAAGGATATCCAAGAGGGTGACCAAGTTCTTTTCTATAACTCTAGGTTAAGGCTTTTTCCTAGAAAACTCAAATCTAGATGGTATGGGCCTTATCTTATTAAACATGCCTACCCTCATGGCACTTTTCTTCTCTGGACAAGGTTCTAGTTGAGTTCAAACTCAATGGTCATAGGCTAAAATGGTACATTACCGTTGATGATTTTTTTACTTCTGAAGTACATCAACTTTCTTTACTCGAACACCTTGAGTTGAAAGACCCTCCACCTCCCCACCCAAGCCTAAAACAGATCCATGATCTAGCTATGTCGGGCCTTCGATATAAAACTAGGCACTTATTGGGAGGCAACCCAATCCTTTATTTTTGCATTTTCTTTATAATTGTTTTACACTAACTTTTGTTTGTTCTGATTTTAGGAAAAAACTAGTTGCTTGCCCAACCCAACGTCTCGGCTCGATGCAGGAAAGACATTGCATAATGCCAAATGGTCATCTAGTAACGACCAGATGTCCATCTCAGGCCCCTTAGCGGCCATTTCAAATCCACAGTCATTTCAATATTCAAAATTTGAAAAGCCGCATTCCAAATGCCAAATGAACACTTTCCAGACAGTCGTCTCGTCCTCCTAGAGGCGCATCCAAGGTGTATCTAAGGTGCATTCAAACTCACGACCGCATTGGGAGGCAAAACGCACACCTTCTCACTGAATAAGGACCAAATGACCATTTGGGTTGTGCCAGACAATCATCTCGCTTGACCCACTTAACCTGTAAAACAAGCAACTCGGGGGGAAGAGTGATCATAGCCACCAAGCATTTCTCACCACCTCTGTGCGCAAGTTTTAACATCCTAGTTGGCCATCTCCACCGATGAGATGCCCATCAAGATAGCCCCAAAGAGCCACGCCAACCATCCATTCCAACATTTCCAACAAATGTCTTACCTCAGAGATGGGCGTCTTGCCGTTTCAACCTCACCAACGACCACCTTCTGTTGCTCGTCCTCCTCCTTCCCACTATCTCATTGCCCAACAAAAACTCCTCTATTGATGATCTTCTTTCTTATCGATGGTTGTCTCAAAGGCGAAATGCCCATCTTTCCTGTCATTCCTGCCCTTTCTTCAAGTCCAGATGACCATCTCAATTTATAAGACGATCATTTTGCATTCTTTAAACAGTCATCTCAACATACCAGACGGTCGTCTCGCCATCGATACAATCGTCTCACTACTTCCATAATCCCTCCTCACTCCCTACAATTTATCATAATGGTTGGGGGGTTCTGTAAGAACAAGGGAAAAGCCCCTACTTCCTCCTCCAGTGAGCCACCACGCTACTCCCACTCTGCGCCCAACGTTTAGATTTGGGAGCCTACAGGAGAGTCTTCCCTAGAGATTTCATAAGAGATGGCTCGTGACCCTAATTTGGTCATTCCACATCCATCTCACATAGCCCAATCCTGGGGCACTATGCTCAGTTCATTAATGACCACCAATTTGAAAGATTCAAGGAAACTTCTACATTGGCATTTTCCTTTCGCACTGGGCTAGCAGTGTCACTCTTGATGCATTGGGCTTTAAGGAGGCTGTCGACAATATCCTGTGCAAAAATCACATTTTCTCCTTCCCATAACATGTCAATTCGGTGTATAGTGACCTTACTTTGGAGTTCATCACCACCTACCACCAACTCCATGATTCATGGGGAAAATCCAGCTACCCAGCCTGAGTTTTTGGTGAGAACTTTGAAATCTATGCCCGTCAACTCACCTCCCTCATGCTGGACAAATGCAAATTTTATTGTCTCACTCGATGCATGGTGCGCCGTCACGATGTCTACCCCGACAATTATAACATGGAGAAGTTCTATGCTGACATCACTGGCTTCCACCCAAACTACCCACCAGCCTCAAGGCATCTAGCATCCACAACCTAATGGTCTGCTACCTTCATCACATCTTGTCCCACACCTTCTTTGGTAAGGAAGGTACTTAGGGTGCCATTACACTTTTTGAGCTTTATATGATGTGGTGTCTTCTAAATAGCAATCCCTACAATTGGGGATGTGCTATGATTGACCATCTCAACTATCAGGACACCCGCACTACTTCATCCTCATGCTATATCAGCCATAAAGTCACCTATATAATGCACTTTCTGGGCTACACGCACATATCCTATTTACCAATGTCGCTCAAGAATCACCTGATTGAACTTCTATACTTGAAGGGGTGCAAGTTCCTCCATTGTGGTACCAATGGAGTCTACTACTTGCTCTTTAAAGACTCCCAGGTCATCCTCAAGCTTCCCAAACATGCTATGTTTGTAGCAGCCAACCTATTTTTTGATTTGAATGACATGTTGACACACATCACGTGATTCCTTCTAGAGTATCCAACCCAAAAGACATCCTCATGCCTACAACCCATAGGAGGAGTGTCTCTTTGGAAGTACATGACAACATGACTGGACCCCCTCCTCCTCCTTCTCGACTATGCACCAGGAGACACAAAGACACTGAAGAAGGCTTCGGGGAGCCTTATGGTTTTTATGAGGTTCGAGATTAGTTGGAGGAGATCCAACATGAGAAGCAGCACCAAGGTCACCAACTCAACCATATGTACATGATGCAGTTCTCACATGAGTCTAGGCATGTGCACCAAGGTCACTACAACATCAAATGACTGCAGTGTGAGGAGTATCGGACCCATCAGGCCTACCCAGACCCCAACTTCCAGTATTGGGGTACTACTATTACGATAGTCCATATTCTTCTCACCCTCTGCCAGAGTGATCTTTTTCCCTCCATATCCTATTTACGTTTTTCTCAGGACGAGTAAAAATCTAAGTCCAGGGTGAAGGTGGGTGGTATGCTTCTATTCCACCCCCTATCTTTTCCCTTATTGCATTATTTTGCCTTTTATTTTCTTTGCATATATTGCTTTGTTCATGGCCTTTATCTAGTCAGCAATGGTTTTATTTTTCTTAGTTGTAAAATGATCATTATCTAGTCGACCCATTAAGTAGACATCTATCATTTTACCCCTAATTGAATTTAGCAAAACTTTTTGTAAAATCTTTTACAAATGACCATGTTTGAAACCACCATGTCACTTAGGACCCCTGAATAACATCACTCTCTGGAATAGTTGACAAGTCGCATGGAATCAATAAGAACCAAGCATGCTTTTTTCTTATGTTTAAAAGGGATTATTTTGTTATAAAACTTGTATGATGTGATTTATAGGAATACTCTATTTGATGCAATGACACTTTTGATATATATATATATATATATATATATATATATATATATATACACACACACACACACACAAAGACACCTCCTTCTTTCCTTCTTATTTTCTTTCTAAAAAAGAGAAGCAAAGAATCACATCCAGACAAAAATTAAATCTAGGGTGGCATGCTTCCCAAATCAATAATTCCATAACCTATAAAGGGGTGTACCATCAAAAGATGTCAAAAGAGCACAAGAAAAAAAATGTGACCAATGTAGCCACAACTCCATAAATTAAATAGATCCCAAGTCGAATAGAGGAGGGAT
The DNA here is from genome assembly GCA_963693085.1 of Alisma plantago-aquatica. Classification (NCBI taxonomy): domain Eukaryota; kingdom Viridiplantae; phylum Streptophyta; class Magnoliopsida; order Alismatales; family Alismataceae; genus Alisma; species Alisma plantago-aquatica. The sequence continues at coordinate 1,590,503,985 of OY856409.1, forward strand.
CACCATTTTTTGCACACACCCCTTCGTCCTGTTCTTATGCAACAACTCACAAAAAAGAAAAAAAATGAAAATGTCAAAGCAAAACTAAGATAAAGCCTATCCTTCTACAAATTCTTGATTTAGAAACAAGATATGATAATTGTTTTGATGGGGAATTTAAACTTCTCGCTATGTGGTTCAGGGAGATAGGGATGCTTGGCCAAAATTGGAGGTAAGGAATAAAGTGATGTTACAAGGGTGAGGAATGACATGTTACAAGTATAAATTGGATGTATTTGTAATTTTATTTGCCCGGGACAAGCAAAGATTCAAGTCTGGGGTATTTTGATGAATGCATATTCATCTATATTTTTGCATTATTTTCATTATCATTTTTATTAAAATTAATCTCTTTTTCTAGTAATTTCTAGGACAATTGCAATTTACCCATTTTTTCATTTATTTTGCAAATACTTAACTCTTTTCTCCCTTTTTGTAGGTTTTTCCTGCAAAGTTGAATTTTGACACAGTGAACTCACAAGATGACTGTCTTGTAATACCCAGATGATCGGTTCATCACCAAGAAGCCCCAACCTCAGAACCAGATGATTAATCGGGCATTAGCTCAACCTATCATCTTAAGCACTCCAGATGGGCATCTTGCTTAAATGAGGTGGTCATTTCAAAGACTCAACTGAGCATCCAGGCTTAGCCCCAGACAGCCATGTCAGCCTAACCTAAGATCAAGTCAATTTGCAACAGGCGCCACCACTTAATTAGGGTTTCAACACTTTGATCATGCACACACCGGTGCAAGACGATTGTCTCACAAGTCTAGACAACCATTTCATGGTCTTAATTCGAGACCAAGAACTGGAATCAAGGGTGTCACCACTCTACTTAGCTAGGGTTTGAATGCTTCCTTCATCTCATGCCACGTGACCACGAGACTGGCATTTTGGCTTGATGAGATAGTTATCTCGCCCCACACTGACATCACATTTCTACAGTCGCCTCTCCCTCTTCTTCTCCCCTCTTTCAAGGTTTCCACCCCTCCTTTCCCTATAAAAGGAGAGGGGACTCCACTAAGAAAAGGGTCCTCAATTTTTGTACTTGCATTTTATTATTGAAACCTATTACTTTCAATTTATAGTCTAATCTTTTATGCTTCAATAAAATTTCATTCTTGTCTTCGAGTCTGGATTTCTTCTTTGTTCATGTTCTTTCTTCTAGTTCTTTATTTTAAGAGGGGGGTTAAGAGAGAAAGTCTTTTAATTGTCACCAACATTGGTCTTCTAGGAGATTATGTCCTTATAGTCTATGGCTTCCTACCTTCTTCCCCTTTTTTCTCCTTATATTAGCATGGCTAGTGGGTAGTGCCTTTATCGAGGTGAGGGGAGTAGCCCCTTATCCATATTTTGATCAGATTGGGTTTTACATGAATATTTTAGATGGATGGTTTTTGGTTTAGAAATCGTCGATTTAAAATGAAATATTTAATTGTTTTTATCATAGGTTATCTCAATAGATGTGATCATGGAAAATAGGATTTAGAATGCCTACATCATTTACATAAGGATTTGGATGTGACCACAGAAAAATACTCCTTAGGATGAAGGACTAGGATGCGTGAATGCCAGGACCAATGGGTTCACATGGAGTTCATCTCTTGCATTTTATTTATGAATAATTTGCATACCTGCTTCTATCTTACTTATTGTGTATCTCTTGATCTTGTTTTCACTTTGTCTAAGGTGGTGAAACCCCTAAGCTTCGATGCTTACCCTTCTGATTCAATTGTTCTTTCAACGTTGTTTTCCATCACTTCTTTTTATTTCTTGCACTTCACTTCTTGTTTTACATAATCTTTGTGTGTTAACAATCTTCTTTCTTTATTTTCTTATCTTAGTATAATCTTTTCCTTTCATTGCTCTAGTATAATCTTTGTTTATTTTGCACTTCAATTTCTTGTTCTAGAGTAATCAATCAAACCCTAAATTGGAATTTATTTTCTTGTTCATATTCAAAAACTCCAAAAATAAATTCAAAAATCAATCGGGATAAAGCAAATAATCTTAAAAATGTTGTCCTAGGGATCGACCCTTCTATACTAGCCTAATTGGAAAGTAAAAAAAGGTTAAACTCTAGGATAATTATCTTAGTGAATCAATGTGCATGTGATAAACTCTTTAAAACCTAGGATAGGAAATTAGTGTGGGCAAATAGCTCGAGTCAAGAACCTAGAGGAATAAGATGGCATATACTTTATAAGATGATTTATGACAAGGAGTTGTGAAACCATATGTCCAAGAGTTTCATTAGATGCAATTTGTAATTTTTCCTACCTAACTATTTAGTTTGGGAGCAGTCAGTCAAAGTTGACTAATAACATTATGTATTATTGATCTAGGATCAGTAAAGAATTTTACTCATTGTACTCTTATGAATTAATAATAGTGGATATTATTTTGATCACAATAGTGGGAGTGTTATTAGTTAAGGGAAAATTAGTACTGTCAAATCTAGTTAATTTTCCTTGAATTCATTGACTCCTACAAACATTCTCTTTCAAAAAAATTGACTCATTCAAATATTTTCTTTGTGAATATAATGGTAAACATCTCATTGTGATTGGTACTTGAGAAAGAAAATCTTAATGGGAATAACTTCCATGAATTGTATAGGACATTGAGGATTGTTCTCAGTCATGATCATAAGCTCTATATCCTAGAAACACTACAAAATAGAAGAATTAGTTCAAAATGCACCTAGAAAGGAAATCTTATCATAAGCATACCAATGTCGCTATTGAGATAAAGTGCCTCATTCTATGCTCCATAAATCGTGAGCTTTAAAAGAAATATGATAGCATGGGATTTTTAGAGTTGGCCACATATCTCATGAATATATGTCCTGAGAGCAAGAAAGTCAAGAGAGTTACAATTTCTCCAAGTCTGTGTTTAAGTGCAACATGTTTGAAGGTGATCCAGTTGGGCTTCATGTACTCATGTTGATTTGGTATGTGGAAATCCTAGAGAGATTTTGGTTCTTATTAATAAGGAGTAAGACACTAGTAACTATTTGTGGAGTCTTACATTCAATTTTTCATGGATTACAACATGAACAACCTTTTTATCACTGTGAGAGTTACTTGGCATGTTAAGAGTTGATGGTCAATAAAGAAAAGAGAAAATTAGAGGGCAAGGGAAAATCTAAGAAAAGGTCTCTATACAAAATCCCTAATTTGTGCACTTAAATGTAAAGAAAAATTAGGCAAAGAATGCAATTGTCACCAGGATGGACATTGGAAGAATATTTTTCCTCTTTATCTTGAGGAACTATAGAAGAGGGAGCATGAGGTAGATATATCCACTTCAGGTATATATGTTGTAGAGATAAACTTATCTAGTTATTCCTCTTGGGCATTGGTACTGCATGTAGATCTCACAAATTCTTTAATATGTAGGATATGAAAGTAAACCATCATTGAAGGGAAAGGTGTATTGATGAGTTGTTAATGGATCAAGAGTTTTGCATATGTGGAAACCCATAGTTATCTATGCTAAGTGGGATTTTATTAGAGTTAAATAAACCTTCCATAAATATAAATAATTTTATGTATCTTTATTGGACAATGCAATTTTGAATTTATAATTAAGAATGGTCAATTTTTTATATTAGGAGATAAGATATTATATGGTAGTGTCTCAATGTCTAATGATTTTTATTTATTGGATCTTGATACAAGTGTGTATAACATGAATAACAAGAAGTTAAAGCTCAATGACTCAAACAAAAATTATTATTTTCTATCATAGATAAATATGGAATGCATTTCTATACTTCATAAATGCGTTTATCCAAACTCGTTAAATTTTGAATCAATAGACACATGTGAATCTAGTTCTTTGGGCAAGATGACAAAAGCACCCCTCACTGGTTATAGTGAGAGGGAAAGTGACTTATTAGGACTCATATATACCTTTTTTTAGATATTGTAGCATAAATGCTAGAATTGGATATTAGCATTCGTCACATTTACTATTGACTTCATTATATATGGATATGTGTATCTTGTAAAAGAAAAATATAAATCTCTTAAAAAGTTCAAGGAACTCATTAATGTAGAACCAACTTGGAAAGAATACGAAATCACTACCATCTGATCATGGTGGAGAATATCTAAGCTAAGAGTTTGAGGCCGTCGTGAGATTTCTTGTAATTGTATCAGAGTTGACTCCATCTGGAACATAAAACTTAATAGTGTGCCAGAAAGAAAGAATCACACCATGTTAGACATGGTACAATCATTGATGAGTGTATCTAACCCTCTAACTTCCTTGTGGGTACATTATCTTGAAACCTTTGTGTTACACTTCGCTACTCAGCTTTAAATTTTGGTTCAAAAGACTACCATATGAGATATGGAATGAGAAACATCCAATTGTGTTTTTATTAAGATCTATGGATGTGAATCTTATGTCAATAAAAAGTTCTATAAAAAGCATGGAACAAACTCATATAAAATTTTCTTTGTTGGATGCACTATGGAAATTAAGGGTTATTACTTGTACATTCCATATGACAACAAATTGTTTGTTTCTAAAATGTTGTATTTATTGAAGAGGAATTCATTTCTAAAGGAATTGGTAGAAGGAAAATAGATCTTGCACTATTTTGAGGCCAACAAGATAATAATGAATCTATGGAGGTGTATGAGGGAATAATATAATCATAAATGAATGTGGAACATAAAATGCTTCATGTAGCACAAGAAACTCAAAGATCTCTAGAGCCAAATATGCTTGGGTTTCTTGTGGCTCAATTAGACAATTTGATGGTCACGAATGATGATAGCCAACAATCTATAATAAGGTCATTAAGGGACGAAATTCTAGTAAATGGCTTGAGGCCAGGAGATATAAAATGGAATACATGTATTCCAACAATGTATAGACTTTTGTGGATGCACCTTAAAGGGTAAACCCCATAGTATGCAAATGGGTCTTCAAGAATAATACTGACATTAATGGTCATATACGAACCTATAAAGTACACTTGCTTGCAAAAGTTTTAAGACAAGTTCAAAGTGTTGATTACGATGAAACTTTTTCACCAGTTTTCATGGTTAGATCCATTAGAATCATGTGTTCTGTTGCATCTTATCATGACTGTGACATTTTATAATTGTTCCTTAAAACTTCTTATCCTAAACATGAATCTTGTAGAGGATGTGTAAATGGAATAACCCAAAGGTTCTATCAGTTCAAATCATGAAAATATAGTTTGTAAGATACAAAGGTCAATCTATTAATTGAAGAAAGCATCTAGAAGCATGAATCATCATTTGCTTGTGACGGTCAAAGAGTTTGGCTTTATCATAAATGAAGATAAATATTGGGTTATAAGAAGACTAATGGGTGCATAAATGAATGTCTCATATTATATTAGATGGCATATTATTAATGGGAAATGACATACCTACTCTAAATTGGTTAAGACTTGGCTAGAAAATACCTTCTTCATGAAGGAATTGGGAAAAGTATCCTGAATTCTAGTAGTGAAAATATATGGAGATATATTTAGAAGGATTCTTGGCCTAATACAGAGTACAAAAAATGTAGCATGTAGGATTCATGAGAGGAAACTTACCAATGACTAATGTAATGGGTCTCTATAATTAGCAATGTCCCAACTCTTTGAGAGAGCAGTCATGCATGAGTAAGATTCCATATGAATATGTAATTGGATATATCATGTATGCAATGTTATATACATGTCTATATGTCTCGCATGATTTGAGCATGATGTTCATGTACTAGTCCGATCTTAGCGAAGGTCACTAGATTCCTATGAAGAATATCTAAAATACTTGAGAAGAACAAAGGATGAATTTTTTATAGAATGATGTTAGAAGAGTTAATTTTAAAGTTTTACAAACTAGCAAGGAAGATTACCAATTGCAATCATAATTTGTGGTTTGCCTACGTGACAAAGTTGTAAGTTGGAAGAGCTTCAAGCAAGAGATGTGGTTGATTCTATGATAGAATTCGAGTATATTTATGCACCCGATGCAGCAAAGGAAGAAGTAGGGATCAAGAAGATCATTATTTAACTTAGGGTGGTTCCAACCATTATGGACACAATAAATCTTTATAGTGAAAAAATATAGCCATTTCAAATGATAAAGAACCCAGATTGCATCAGCATTCCAAGAAGATACTATAGTGATATCATCTCATATGAGAGATCATAAAATGTGGAGATGAAAATATTTGCATAGTACCAACCGAAATCAATGCCCCTTGACAAAAGAACTTTCATAAACAAATAGTGATCTACATGTTAGATCATTTCAAATTCTTTTCATGAGTGGTTATCTCTAGTACAAGTGGGAAACTTTTTGTAGTATTACATAAGAATCATCATGTGATGACCATTAGGGCCACATTGTGCATGTCATGATTTATTAATAAAAGGCAATTATGCTTACTATGTCTATTTTAGTATTGAGATAATGAATAAATGTAACAATGTCCTAAGAATGTCTTGTCTTGATGACATTTGGTTTGGGTTTTGTATCTATAGATGAGATCATATATATATATATATATATATATATATATATATATATATATAGAGTGTTCATTATTGTTGTGTCCCATATCAGTTATTATTGTGTACACTATAGGATAAAGAATTAATACATAAGACTAGTATATATGTTGAATGATGACTATGTCTCTTTAGTCATGATATGGGATATGAATTCAGATATATGGGTACATGTTATAGAACATGTTTTATTGAACATATAAACTTTGGGTATGACATGTGGAAGCCATATCATGGCAGTCAGAGTCAGATTTGAAGTCACTACAATGATCATATGTTATTTTGTGTACTTTAACACTACCCAACACAACTCTAAATAAGAATTCCCATACATGTAGTGATTGGGTGCATTTTGACACTGTATGAATAATTGTGAATGATGTAGATGGAACTTGTCCCTCCATTAGAGTGATATCCTTTCCAGTTGATAGGTGAGACTATGAAATGCATATCCATGCTCATTTAGTTAATATATGTGATCAAGACCGCCCAATCTCAATAGTCTGATCAAGTTCAAGAAACATATATTGGATGTTAGGAGGATGAGAACTCCGTGCCTCATTTCAATATGGGTATTTGTGACAAATGGATTATAAATTCATGGTAACATCAATGAGTTACAAGTTAAAGTTGTTCTTGACTTATTCCAATTATTTGAGAAGCAAGGATGTGTTTTCTATATACCACCTTTGCTTGTGATGTCTCTGACACCACTACCAACATAATGTGGAACCTATAGGGTCACACACTTAAAGATGTATAAGGTAATTATTCATTTGGTTGATCATATGTGTTTGTATTGATGACCCAATCGATTTCTTGTTAACCAATTGACTAGTCAACACATTGGGGAAGTTTTCAATAGGCCGATTGTGTGACAACCCGCCACACAAAGCGAGATTACTCAAAACTCAAACATGATCAACTGCTAATAAAACACATCACTAAAAGAGGGTTAATTAAAACTGATTAAATTTTACTAACTTACTGAACAACATTTGCATAAAAGCCCAATATCTCATATTATTTCATAAATCATACCAAACATATCTTATATTAACTTTTTGGCCTCATCCACCACATATACACATGATATATTATCTACATGTACAATGTCAAAATACTAAAAAAAAATTAATCGATAGCACATCATATAGAAAACTTTCCCACCTAGAACTGAGAGTACATAAATGACTCTTGGACATGATAGACATCTAATCAACTCCTTTTTTGTTACCTCAGCTCCTCCTCACTACTACGGGTCTGCTGTTGCTACTGATGATCACCTAAAAAGATTGTGGAGACCCACGGGTGAGACCCATGTCCCAGTGAGAGATATAACTCTCACAAAGCTTATGGATTACAAAAAGTTATGTAAATAAACATGTTAACTGGATTAAGTTGATTTAACAGATAGATGGATAAAACAACAGAACAGAACTATCAGTTATAAGGGCTTTATTAAGAGCAATTCTAATCAGAGTCTTAGAAGCTAGCATTAATCCCAATTACCAGGTGTTGATATTACTATGAGTATAACCAGCATCATGATCCTAACTAGCATCATAAATATTGATAACAATATGAGCATATTTGAATAACAGGGCATGTCTAACAATATAGCATGTCTATAGTCATAATAAAATTAATAGCATAAGAATATTTAACAGTATACCATATCTAACAACATAGGCATATCCAATAGGATGAGAAAAGCTAACAACGTGAGCATGTCTATCAGAATATCATGTCTAATGGATTAAGCATATCTACATCTTAAGTAGAGTTAATTGCATAAGCACAACTACTAGCATAAGCATGATTAGCAGTATAAAAATAGATAACTACATAGACATGGATAATAGTATAAGCATAGCTAATGACATGAGATAACTTTAATCATCAACATAACCAACACTAGCAGTATACTTGACTACATAACCATGTCTACTTCTCATATTGCACTATAGATCATATGTATGTGAAAAGAGAAAATAAGGGTTGTCATCCAATGGGAAGCGTTGTGTATAACCATAACAGATAACTGCCGGATGAATTATGTCTTTATTAAGCCTTGGGGAGTTTGAATCGTACCATCCAAACTCCAACTGATCACTGCTAAGTCCCATACAAAATCTAGGATGACCAGAATCTTAAGATCTTCTCCACCCCCAGTTAGTACGGGTCTGTCGTAGTGACACATAAGGTCAAGATGCAAAACAACCTAGTCCGCCCTTGATACATGTCACAACACTAGTGAATAGTCTAGTCCACCCTTATAAAGGTCATGGTACTAGTGAAACTGAGATACCACCACATCTGTTCTCCTACTGAGGTATGACATCACCCATCCACAAAACATATCACATATATTGAATCATATCATCTGAGATACGGCTTCAACCGTTCTCCTTCAAGAGTATAACCATAGTCATCCCTATGAACATGCATATACTCAACGCATATTACTACAAGCTTCCATTAGAGGAATACTCATTTCACCATCCACTAAGTCCTAACATTGGAATGGATCTACAACATAGGGACTACATGATTAACATTTCACTTGATTAGTTAATGCCAATTGGGTGAATTAAGGCTTTATCAAATGCGTATACAAATAAAACATAATTTATTTCTAGCAAGAATTATATATAACAAATTTATAAGATATAAAATGTATGAGACTTAATCTTTACTTCAACATCATAGGGTACTATTTCATCCATCCATGAGACTCTACTTTTCATCACATCAGCATAGGATATAAATCCTTATCATATTATCCCAAGGTACCAACCTTTATCATGTCATGATGACAATCACACCTCTATTAGAGTTCAATCATGCCCAAAGGTCATTAAGACCATCACATTATCTCCTTCAAGAACATCATTATCTTCACATGCCTTCCAAAAGACTCAACAAACCATCACCACATTAGTGATACATATGTTTAACATAACATTGCAATAAAGAAATAAAAGGTGTTCCCAAAATACCATAGTAAGGTTATATTAGTATTAAGGTCCTTCCTTTACGGTACCAATCATCCAAAGAAACTAAGTATGATTAACCACCATTATATTTATATGTACTAGGGTTAGGTTTTAAGAACACAAGTTGGAATTAACACTTTACAACAACCTTAGGTTTATATTCATTCTAGGGCAAAGGTAAGACTAAAAACTCATGGGCTTAAAACCATTGATCTTAATTCATAAAATCCTTACCATCATATCAAGTTCACTAAGAACAACTTATCAAATAATAGACCGCACATCAGACCATCGGGTTTAAGGCGATTAAAACCATTGCATCGTGTGTATATATCATCACCATTGAATCACGGTTGCATAAAACATAACCATCAGATTAGGGCATCAAACCCAAAACATCCAAGTATAAATCCTCACCCAAGACCATTGGATGTTAGATAGGTAAAACCATTAGATGCATAACATGTAAAACTTTGGGGCATTCATCTAGGAAAACAATCAATTGAGGAACTAAGTGAACCATCATTCTAATACTTAGAGAAAACCTTCTATAACCTTTTAGGATGACCATCACTTGTTCCACTAAAGAGTACCATCGATCTAACACTTAGATGAATCAGAAAATTAGAAATTAAGATAGCCATCGATTACGAACCTAGTGAGACCATTGAATCTCATCACTTGATGGAAAATAAGACTTCAAACTAAAACCATCGTTTGGCTAGGGTTTAAGGAACCATCATTTGAACAAAAGATACTAGAAACATGAACATTGGTTCTTGAGCATATCAAGCCATCAAAATAGAAAAAAGTTGTTAACCATCATTGCCACAAGAAGCCCAACCATTGAGTTATGTAAACAAGAGAAAATCAGCTCAAAGCATTAGAGAGAAACCATTGTTTGAGAGAGAAATAAGACCATCAACATGAACCACTTGGGAGAGCATCATGACCATCATTTCTCAAGCATAAGAAAGCCCAAATAGAAGCTAATTCCAACCCATTGGTTGACACAAAATCGTAAACCAAAAAACACCAAAACCAACTATCATATTGATACACAAGGAGGGAAAATCTGCTAGAAAATCCTAGGAAAAAACATCGTTCATGTGGCTTAAGATAATCATCGATCATTCAGTGATGAAAAAATATAACCATCATTTCTCAAGCTTACTAAAGTCATAAAAATAGTATCTAAAGTACCATAACCATTCTTTCCTAAAGGCAACCCATCCAGTCAGTCAATAAGTGAGAAAATGTTTCAAGGCATCAAGTAAACCATAGTTTCATTCATTTAAACACCATTGATTACTATGATTATGGAAACCCTCGACCAACCATAGATAAGAATATTATGACCATGGGTTCTTAGGAATATAACAATGCCTTAAAAATAGCAACAAAACACCACCATCTTTCTACACAAAAGACTAGCCATCAAATCATGAGGCAAGGTAGAAATCAGCTCAAAACATATCAAGGACAACCATTGATTCTCACCACAACAACACCACCGATTCATGGTCAAGCAAGGTCCAAAGTTCATCTTACAAAATAGAGAACGTGCATAAGATTAAGGAGAGTAACAAGAAGATTATGTAATCAATAATCATCATATATATGCACAAATTAACTAAGGATTCGAATTTTCTACTCATTACTGTGTTTTAGAGCAAGATTTGCTCATGGCAAGTTAAAAGAAAGCAATAAACATGAAGAGAGTTATATAACTCGCATCAAGAATGAAGATGAGGTTCCAAATAGTAAGGTGGAAAAAGTAAAGAGAGAAGAAAATCCTATCTTTGAGCTTCCCACTAGTCTAAGATAGCTTTTCTCCAAGAACAAGCAACTTTGCTTAGGTCAATAACAAGCTAAGGAAGCTCCACAAGCTTGAAGAGGGGGTAGATTGGAGCTTTGCGTGCACATGCAAGTAGATTGACCAAGTTTCATCTACCTTGGGCTCCTCCTTCTCCACCAAGCAGGGGGGACGAGTTCCAAAAACAAGGGGGACGAAGTGGGTGAAGGAAGTGTGTAAGGGGTCCATTTTCATGCAAGAAGAGAAGTATAACAAGATAAAGGGGAGAGAGAATGAAGAGGCAAGGTGTCTTAGACAAACTTGACAAGTGTACATGGTCAAGAGCATATTTTCCATGCAACCCAGTAGCGATCTCATGTATGCTCTAATATGCATGATCAGGAAATATGTAAAATGTTACTGAAGAGAGAGGTGGATATATAAGTTGCTAATGAAGCAAGAGTTGTTTTCATATATGTATGCACTTATAGTTTATCTCCACCCAATGGGCTTGTAATAGAGTTAGAGAATTGCTATCATGTACATGTCATAAATAGAAACATTACTTTGGTATCTTTTCTATAGAAGGAAAATTTTGAATTACTAATAACCTATGGTCTAATTTCTTATTCAAGATATGAGATATAATATATCAGATATTGAGGCAAGTGTGTATTACATAAATACCAAGAAGTTAAAATTCAATGACTCAAAAGAAACTTACCTTCAACACTATTGTCTAAGGAACATGAATGTGAAATGTATTTCTAGACTCCATAAAGATGGTTGGTTTGACTCATTTGATTTTGAATCAATAGGACATGTAAAATCATGTTTATTTGGCAACATGAAAAATCATCCTTCACTGGTAATGGTGAGAGTTCAAGTGACTTATTAGGAATCATTTGTATTGGTGTTTGTAGACCTTTCGGCTCAAGTGCTAGACATGGATATCAGTACTTCATCCCATTTACTAATCAATTTTGTAGATATATATATGTGTATCTTATGAAATACAAATCAAACTCTCTAGAAAAGTTCAAGAAACATAACTGAATTGGCAAGAATATTACAGTAGTACGATTTGATCATGGTGGAGAATATCTAAGACAAGATTTCAAGTCAATTCTAAGAAATAGTGGTATTGTATCACAATTGACTCCACTTGGAACACCACACCCTTATAGTGTATCATAAAGAAGAAATTGTAGATTGTTTGACATGTTATGATCAATTTATGAGGTTAGATAATCTTTTGATTTCCTTATGGGGACATGCTCTTGAATCTCCTACATTTATACTTAATCACATACCTCTAAAATCAGTAAAAAGACACCACATGAGATATACAATGGGAAAGATCATGATATTGAAATTATTAAAATTTGGGATTTCAAGCTTATGTCAAAAAATGGTTATATTAAAAGCTTGGATCCAACTTGAATAAATGTTTTTTTGTTGTATACTTTAAAGAAACCAAAGGTTACTACTTCTACATTACATATAAAAACAATGTGATTGCTGGCAGAACTTATGTATTTCTTGAAAAAGGAATTCATTTCCCAAGGAACCAATGGGAGGAAAATAGATTTGAAGATGTTTGAGACCCAAAAAATAAAAATTAACTTATGGAGGTATATAACAAACAAAGAGAGTCACAATTCATAGTGGAATGCAAAATACATGATATATCACAAGTACCTTAAAGGTAGAGTTGGACATGTATATAGCAAGAGAGATCTAGGTTTCTTATTATTCAATCAAATGATTTGTTGGACGTGAATGATGATAACCCAATAACCTAAAATGAGGCAATTGTGTGACCATATTATAATAAATGGTGTGAGTCCATGAGATCTATGATTAACTCCTTGAATGCCAACAAAGTATTGAGTTTGGTGGATGCACCTAAAGGGATAAAACCCATAGGATGCAAATGGGTCTTCAAGGAGAAAATTGGAATGGATGGTAAAATACAAACATATAAAGGAAGATTGGTTTCAAAAGGTTTAAGATAACTTCAAATTGTTGATATGATCAAACTATTTCACCAGTTCATGTGGTTAAGCCCATCAAAATAATGCTTGTCATTGTAGTTGATCATGACTATGAGATTTGACAAATGGGCATTAAAACCATTTTCATTAATGGGAATCTTATTGGGGATGTGTACATGAAACATCCCAAAGGTTTTATTGGTCTTAATGAGTCCAATAAAATTTGTCAACTACAAAGGTCAATCTACGCATTGAATCAAGTATCTAGAAGCTGGAATCTTGATTTGAATGAGACAGTCAAAGAGTTTTTCTTTGTAGAAAATGGATATGAACTTACTGTTTACAAGAAGGTCAGTGGGAGCACGTTCATATTTGGATATGAAGGCATACCTACTCCACAACTGGTTAAGTTTGGTTGGAAAATACCTTCTATATGAAGGATTTAGGCAAATTGTCCTATATTCTAGGAAGCAAGATTTATAGAGATAGATTTAGAAGGATTCTTGTCCTAAGACATAGTACATATATTGGAAAAGTACTAAAAGGGTTCAATGTATAGGATTCTAAGAGAGGAAACTTACCCATTTATCATGGAATAGGTCTCTCTAACTTCAATTTCTCAACTCTTTGGCAGAATAGGCACACATGAGTAAGATTTCATCTCCATGTGCAATTGGATCTATATGTATGCAATATTATGTAAATGCTTAAATGTCTTGTATGATTTTAGCATCATGAGAACATCCCAGTTAAATTTTTATGGACGTCACTAAATTTCCATGAAAAATATCATGAAGTACTTGGGAAGAACAAAGGATGAATTCTTGATATATAGAGGTGAATAAGAGTTAGTTGTAACTGATTACACTAATGCAAGATTCCAAATCGACAATCAGGATTTTGTTTTTCCTAAATAATAGAGCTATAAGCTAGAAGAGTTCCAAGTAAGATGTAGTGTTGGATTCTACAATGTAAGTCGAGTATATTGCTAATACAATGAAGCATAGGAAGTATTTAGGATCAAGAAGTTCACTAGTGAACTTGGCTTAGTTCCCAACATTAGGGATGTTGTAGAGCTTTACTATGACAACAATTGATCCATTGAATAATATATGGAACATGGGTCGCACTAGTGTTATAATCACATACTACAATGATATCATCTCATACAAGATATCATACATCAAGGACATGTAAAGGCTTGCATAGTACCAACAAAAAGAAATATTGTTAATCTCTTGACAAAATCACTTTCGCAATAGAAGTGTGATGGTTATAAGATCACATGGAATTCAGCAACTGTCTCTCATACAAGTGGGATATTGTTGGTTTTATGTCTTTAGAGCCATAATGTGATGTTTTTATAGGGATACATTTTATATGATTTTATTACTAATAAAAGCCAATTCCATTTATCTTATTTGTTTTATTATTGAGATAATGAATAAATGTACTTATATTGTCAGAATATCTTGACCCAATGACATATGTTTTTTTTAGGATATGAACATGACATCATATGTATATTTAGAGAGTTCATTCTTGTTGTATCCATAGTCAATAATTATTATGGATATTATAGGAAAACAATAACATTTATGGATAGTGTGTATGTTGAATGATGACTATATCTCTTTAGTCATGATCTTGATATCATTTTAGATACATGGGTACTTGTTAGATAACAAGTTATACTAGATAGACCCATTTTGAGAATGTCACATGGAATCCATATGGCAATCAGAACATATATCAATATGATAGTGGTGAATTTGATCCTTATACTTCAAGTCACTATAAAGATCACATGTTGTTATGTATACTTTCATCGTACCCAACAAGACTTTAAATAATCATTTCCATACATATATTGACTAATTGCATGGTGACACTTTTGGATTATTATGAATGAGTTGATGGAATTTTTTTCCTCTCTTAAAGTGATATCCTGACCATTTGAAAAGTGAGACTACAAAATGCATGGACATACTCATGTGATCAATATATTAAATTCAACTCACACGATCTCAATAGTGTGCTCTATTTCAAGAAATATATATTTAATGTTAATGGGATGACAACTCCATGCCTCAGTTTTAACATGGATAAATGTGACAAAGGCATTATATAGTTATGATAACATTGGTCACTTTAGGTTAAATTTGTTCTCAACTGATTCTAATTATTTGGGTAGTAATGATGTGGTGTTAGATACCAATTTTTTGTTTGTGAGGTCTCTAACATCACTCGCAGTATAACCTTAAACCTATGCGATCACACAACCATATAATCAACCACATTATTTGGATCAACTCATCAATTGATCGCTTGAATGATTGATCACCACTTTGCTAAAGTGTCCAATCGGTCAAATTCATGTAACAACAAGGAATGGGAGACATGTTTGACTTGGAATGGAATTGGTCAATTGAATCAAACTACAACTAGTTAACCATCCAATTGGGTAAGCCAGTCAATCAACTAGGTGACCTACCAGTCCACTAGATGATGAAATGTCTAATTAGAAGTTCATCTATGTTTTCCTACTTTGGTTAAATTTTTGGTTGTAAATAGGAATGGGACTGGAGTTTTAGGATATCTAAGCCCATGAGTCCTCAATAAAAAGGGGTGGGCATCCAAAGGGAGACACGCACATTTAGACATAAGTTTACTAAAAGTTCTTCCCCTTAGAGAGAGAGAAAAATTCATCCAAAGGATGACAGTCCCATAATAGGAGGAGAGGAGAGCAAGTGACACTATCACAATGGACACACCAAGTTCCACTTCCTCTTGGTGACCAAGATGGTGTACCAAGAGTTCCCACATCCGCATGACAATGTAGAGTCAAGGCCCTTGGGAAGAGGTTTGATATCAAGATACTTATCCAAGGAGCAGACAAGGAGTTGCTGCAAGGACAAGGTGGCAACAACAATCATGATGGGCTCAGATCTAGTAGTGCAAGTACTACACCTACATAAGATGTGTCTAGTTATTGGACAACTAGTGTGTACCAAGCATATTTAATATTCCCTATACATATTTAGTACATAGACATGTTACATCACTGATGTGTCTGTTGTGTGAGAGTTTTCTTGAGAAACATTTGTATTTTCATTACACCCCCTTCCCTTAAAACCCAATAATTTTGACCAATGTGCGCACAATCACTTAAAGGTAGTAAATATTGTATTTTTATTTATGAATGTTTTTGAGATTTACTAGGAATTTATTTCTCATAGACAAGAGTGATACTCTTAATACTTTCATAATTATTGCAAACTAGTTGAGAGCAAAGATTCTTGATGTATCATTTCTATCCTTAAGGGACCATAGGGAATAACCTATACATGATTTATTAATCTTTTTGTGATGAATCCAATTTTTTTCATTATTTATCTTCACCTTGGACATCTAAAAAAATGGGGTTGTAGAGAGGAAGAATATATCTTTGAACTAAATGGCAATAACCATGCCTTTGGAGTCTGATACACCCAAAAAAAATTGGACCGAAGTCATATATACCACACTTAAAAAAATAGGTTTTTACTCCACTGCTTATAGAAAACCTATGAGTTATGGCATTTCATTTGTTGATCTATTTCATGTTTTTTATTCCTTTGCTTTTATTTGAATATAAAAGATAATTTATATAAATCTGATGTTAAATCTCACATACCTATCTTTGTAGGGTATAGTATATCTAGTAGAGATTCATGTGTCTATAATAGACATCACAATACAATAGAAGAATCCATAAATGTGAAATATTATAACTAACTCTCCTATATCAAATATTTTTGAAAATTGTATAGGTGAGGTAATTCCCACACTAAAATAAATATACATCACCAACAATGTGAAATAAAAGGAGGTTGGCCAACAAGTACAAAAGGCAACTCTCAAGATGAATAAAGCAAGGTCCAACTCGATGATTTGCAAAGAAAAATCATGAGGATCTCATCATTGGTGGGCTATTTCAGAAGGTAAGTTTAAGGTATGCTTATAAAGACCAAGAATATAGTATGTTCATTTAACAACTAGAGCCAAAGTCACCAAAGAATCCCATAGAGGTACTATTGTATACCATGCATGCAAGAGGAGTTGGAGCAGTTTGGAAAGAACAAGGTGGGGATAGATGTGTCTAGGACAAATGATATGAATATTATAGGAACAAAGTGGGTCTACTACAACAAGACTGATTAACAAGGCATAGTGGTGAGGTACAAGGAAAGGTTCATAGCAAAAAGGCATGACCACTAAAAAGTTATGAATTTTGATGAAACATTTGTGTGTAGCAAGTTTGAATTCATAAGTTGCTTGCTTTTGGTAGTAATAGGAATTTTCTTTTTTATCATATGGATGTTAATGAAGAAATAGACGAGGAAGTATTTGTGGATCAACCTCCCAACTTTGGAAATGACAAGCTTGGTAGTCATGTTTATCTATTGCATAAGGCACTTTTTGGTCTCAAGCAATCCCCTAAACCTTGGTCTAAGACACTAAAGAACTTGTTTGTATGTAATAGTTATATCAAGGGGAAAGTTGATTCTACTCTCTTTTTAAAAACATAATTCTAGTTACTTACTTTTAAATTCAAATTCATGTAAATTACATGATTTTTGGTGCTAAAATATTGATCTTTGCCAAGAGTTTAGGTCCCTCATGCATGGTGAGTTTGAGAACATCATCGGGGAGCTTACTTTCTTCCTAGGATTCCAAACCAAGCAAAAAAATTACAAAAACTTCATCAACCAAAGAAAATACAACTTATTAGGCTCTTTAGGGTATCTAATTGTAAACTCATAGGTACTCACATGTCAAAAATAGACAAAATTGATAAGGATGAGGAAGGAGAAAACATACATGAGAATATTATATATATATATATATGAATGATTGGTAAATATACTTTATATTGCTGCTATGATGAATACAATTTTCAGATAGGCTTGTGTTCTTTCTTTCAAACTTTCCATAGAAAGCCACATTATAGTAGTAAAGATGATTCTTAGATACCTATCCAAGACTCCAAATCTTGATCTATGGTATCCCAATCCAAATAACTTCACTTCAATCAACTATAATGATGTCAAATACGTCAGGTGCTTTATTGATAGGAAGTGAAAAAATGGCACTTCATTCCTACTAGGACCATTAATAGTATCTCAGTTCTCTAGGAAGCAAAGCACAGTGAGGTTATCAATGAGAGGTTGGATACATAGTAGCCATTGATAGTTGTTTTTCCAGAGTTGTATGGATGAATAAAAGGATACACGACTTTAGAACATGTTTTTTATTTTTCTCTTATCTTTTGTGACAATAATAATTTGATTACTTTTTCATAAAATCCTATCACACACATCAAATCTAAGCATATAGAGTTGTTCCATCACTTCCCTTGAAACCACATAGCCAAGAAGGATATTTATATCACATATGTGGTTACTAAAACCACCCTTGCAAAAATATTTTAAAGCCTATGCTAAAGGAGATATTCAATTTCATTAGATGTATTTTGATCATCACTTCTACCTATCGTAAATGCATGCAACCTAGTTAGACATTTGCTATGCCTCTTTTATGTTTGATTGAATACATGATGACCTTGCATGCCAAAATTTCCAAGTTTTTATGCACTTTCAATATGGTTTTTGGTGAATTTTAGCTACATATTTTTTCAATGAATTTTTACCCAAAATAGCATGTGAGTGACTCAGAACTATTTTCATTCAATATAAATGTTGGAATCACATTTTCAATTTGAATATTTTTTGAATAAATAGGAAGTTTTTAGCATCACAGTGTCACCTAGGAAATAAAGGATCGCAACCCCCCTCCTACATCCTCTTGCATATTCCATTAGATGGAATTCAGTGCATTCACACCTACCAAGACATGATATATAAGGAACTCATCCCTATATCTCCTTTTCCTTTTAGCTTGTAAGATTATTCCAATTTTCTAGACTTCATTATATATGAGATATTTGGGGAACAATATCTTGAGGCTTTATGCCATTATGCACTGAATAATGACAACCATATATAGACCAAAAAGGTGGTAAATAGGTTTTATGCCAACTTAGCATGGAACTACACCATGAAATACCGCCAATAAATACACAACATGTGTTATCACTGTGATTTTCATAACTTGATTCAACTTTTTTTTTAAATAATAGAATCGATAACTCCAATCACTTGAAAAAGGTCCAAAAAGAACATGTATAGTATGCCAAATTCATTGGCCTAATTGAACCAAGAAATCTCTATGATTATTATGAAACTTATTCACAACTCCATGATGCCCATGTGGATATCAAGAAACAATAATATCCTTAGACTAAAATATACACATTACACTCCTTTGACCTAGGATAGAAGGTTAGGATCTTGCAGTTCACACTACTGGGTGTGGCATGGGGGTGACATGCTACCACATGTCTGGTCCTAGGGTATACTCTTCTAGAGTTGGTCTGATGTGGTCCTTCCTGGGGGGTGTTCCTTGACATAAAAATTTAGAAGGCTAGAATCACACCACTCATTGCAAGTTGCAATGTCCATCCTATGAAAAATCAAACACATATTGTTGAAAATATTGTCATTTATCTGTTACATTCTCAAAAATATCAAGGTTAGATGGGCTTGTAATATCATACGCCGCATACTTTCTTTGAATCAAAGTAAAACACTCACTACACTGACCCTACCCTAACCTACTATGTGGTCTCTTTGAACATCACACAAACAAATTCATTTTACCGAGCTTAAAATCCAACCAATTGTAATGAGGTTGTTATTAGTATAACCTTGTTTAAGAACTCTTTCCTTAGTACTTGACCTACCACCCCCTCCACCCTCAATACTTCTAGCTGTCAACCATCTCTATCAATTCAACCATCTCATTTTGCTCCACCACCACCACACATGCCTCCTCCTCCAAGTTGTGACTCTTTTTAGTGTCCAATGAGAAAGCAATGGGATACATTATGTATCAACATGCCATTTTGGATTAGCCATGAACTAACTTCATCAAGACACAACCACCTTAGTGAATCCATCTCCCACCTAATGAACATTGTGAACATCTCTTGCACATCCACCTACCCAACATACCGCAGACAATACCAACCCTTCTCTACTTCCATTTATTATGTTTCATATGCATATAATAAACTTCAGCATCCGACTACACCCCCTACATTGTCCCTATTGTTGTTGATACTTGATGCAACATTTTATCACACAAAAAATTCGCTAGGGATGAAATTACTAGATTTTACCAAAACAATATTATGAAAATCCCATAGGAAAGAGGACAGATTGTAACCACTACTATAGATATGACATATTACAACAGTTGTTTTTTCAAAAGAAATATACAATGTCATCTTTTGTGTCGGTTCTTGATAGATAACTGCAACAATTTGAACATCTAAGAAAACATGGGTTGTGTTCTTTTATCGTCGGTCACTTCTTAAAGCAACCACACTATATATCGTCTGTAAAAATACAATTTCATGCTAAATTTTTGCAAACATTTCATTTGCCTCCAAAAACCCTACGATGTTGGTTCTTCTATAAATATCTGAGAAGATAAATAAGTGTACACTTCATGTGTCCTACGAAAACTAATTGGAATTTCTCATCTGTTGCCTATAGAGGCCAATGCGAAAGGTGTATGCTCCATGTGTCTCATGAAAAAAATTCACCCTTAATGTGTGTTTCTCATCGGTTGTCTTGGCCCTAAAAAACGGTGTAGGTTTTGCTAGGTTGCATCTGGAATAAGGAGTTAGGCATTGGTTTATTGGATATAACTGATGACAAAGTTATCTTTTTGTCGATGATTTTTTAAATATAACCAATGAGAATAGATTTATGTCATTGATTTTGTTAATAATTGACATCTAATGTACCTGTTAGGTAATCTTGAAACCCTTCCCCTCTTTCCCTCCCTGTGATTCTATCTTTTTAATTGTTGCACTCTCACAATATTATCTCATCCGAGCTCCACTTATATTGTCATTGCCACTGATGCTGCTATTATTCATCTATTGTTGCTTTGCCGCTCTCTACTATTGTTGTTGCTCATCGACAATGTCCTCCACCGATGCTACTATTGGGCTAGTAATTCCTCCTATTGCTTCCGATGCTTCTCCAACTTCTCAAGCTGTTGTACTCTCTCCTTTGTTTGGTGAGGTAGGTCAGGTGCTTCTTTTTTTACATTATTAATGATGATTCATGCTACATTATGTAATCAAATCAATATACTTATGATGTTTGTGACACCTAGCTTCATGTGGATCTCATCTATCCTCTAATGATTACTCTTGCATGAATATGACTCTAAATAACTTGAATTGACAGTGTTCATGCTTATGTTGACTATCTTTCTCGAATCATATGATTTCCCCCATTTAATATGTAGATACCCTAATAATTATATCCTTGATTCAACTATGATGTGTCACACTAAGTCTAAATGAATCCATGTGGTATGATGCAACATGATAATGAAATGCATGACCTAGTTTGGTACATTGAAACTAATACATGAATAAACCCTGATGTGTGACCTAATTGGCAGAAAATCCTCACAAGAAAATATATTTTTGGAGACAAGAAGGTTCAGGACTCCACTCTTAAATGTAACTATAATAAAGATGATCGGAAGGAGTTTTTTTAATAAAGAAAAATATATGCATTTAAGGTATTTAGTTAATTACATTTTTATGAATTCTAATGGTTACCTAACAATACTTCTCATTGAATCAATTATATATTTATGATTTTTATGGTTACTTAACAATCTTTCTGATTGAATTAATCACTCCATTCATGATTCTCAAAATGATATGTGTGACAAGAGTGTGCACAACCATTGGTTGGATTCAAGTGGTTATATTAAACACTACCTGATGAGAGAGAAAGAGAAAGGGCCTTCTACATTTCTCCTTCCACTATTGAGTCTTTTAGTGCTTCTAGAAGGTTTCTTTGCTATAGTGAGTGGATAGATGTGAGAAAAAATAAAGCTAGAGAAATTCCCATCCAAGCAACATAGGAGGTGGCTTCAAAAATGGTAAATTTCTTGGTCTCAATATGTCCATGTTCTTTTTTCACTGGATCATTAAGTTTTACTGATTAGTTGGTTTTGATGATGAATAGATGGAGATGGGTGAGCAAACAAAGGAGGGAAAGTTCACCCCTCAGGACATACACGATGCATTGATAGTTTCTCTAGGGATGGAAGAGCATCTTAGATGTGTTAGGGCTGCTGGATATGGGTATGGGATAAAATCTTTTTTTGGTGCATCACAGCAAAAGAGAAAATATTGCAATAAAGGGGAAGTGGACCATGAGTACATGTAGAGATTGATAGATGCAGTCTTGGAGAATTTCAAGATTCTCAAGCGGTGCAAGCTTCTCCAGCAGTCATGGAACTTGTACATCATCACTTGTCTATAGAGTGCATTGGGAGTATTCCTATGAACTCGCATGTCACAACAGGGTTAAGATTCAATTTAAGTCAATTTATATAGACATTGTGATAAAATAATCCCCAAGTCAATATGTATGTTTGTCAATTTAAATTTTGTGTTTCATAAAATTGTAGGTGGAAAGAAAATTTTGTCTTTCCATCGATGTTCCATGACACAACGTCATGGCAGATGGCAAGGCTTCTACCGCCGATATGGTTCACGGTATTCCCCATCCTACTTATCACATTCATGTGAGAGTCATACATGTCTTTTTGACAATGAGAGACACACCTCTACCATATGAGAACATGGATGTCACTACATTCAGAGAGGTAGAAGGCGGATTTATAGGATGCACAAAATCAATTGTTATATTTTCAAGTATGACAATGTATATTTAAATTTATATAAATAATCAAAAGCTAATGTGAGAATACATGTATGCAACCCACAACAGCAAAGAATACCCCTAGGGTTCTGAAGCCTTCACCCCCAAATTTTATTCCACATGAGTTGTTCAACTCCTTAGGCCCTAACTATAAGACATTGACAAGATGATTAGACAGACTAAATAGATACCATGGTGGTCAGCCTTGGGGAGGAGATCGTAGGTATAGAACGTGACATTATTATCATGTTGACATATGTTTTTTGGATATTTTATTATCAATGGTTGAATGCATCAATATTAGAAGTTTGGATACTGTGAGTCTAAATACCCCATCATATGTAAACAATTTTTTAAATATTTCCTATATATTAACTAAGTATTGCATATATATTGTTTAGTCATTTGTACCAGGCGGCTGTTGAGTTTTCAATAGCAAATGTGGCATTTCTAATGTCATCATTGAATAGTGATGTACTTAGAGATTTGAGTGACGTCAAAGATTATGTGAGTACTGTGATGCAGTTTTTTAGTGCTTCCGAGAACATGATCTTAGCACCCTTCAATGTTGTGTAAGTTTTGGGCTTGTTGTTTATAAGTCTACAATTTTATTTTATTTGCCTTCTATTCACTTAGAAATAAGAATTGATAGTTTTTAATGATTGTTCTCGATACTTGGACTGTGTATTTCTTTGATCCTTTAGGTATAAATTGACGCCAAATTAGGACACCTGATGAAATTGGTGATTCATGCGTAAGTATAGTTTTTCAGTGTCCAACATATTTGTTAATGTTTGCATCATATGACAGTTTAATAATGCATCATATTTATTAATTTAACTTATAGGGGTGTGAAAGCATTTCGTAGAGGTAGAGGAAAAGTAGATAAGAAAAAGAAATCAATAACTTGGAGGAGTTTTGATGTAGTCTTCTCATTCCAATTGTATAATATATTACCAACTCTGCTTAACTACATTTATTAACATAATTATAAATCTACATGGCCCTATACAAGACAATGATTGGGCATGCACATATTACATAATGTTGTACATGAAGATGATTGTCACTCATAAGAAACTGATCAAATTTATAGAGAATGTATGTCATTAGTCTTGGATAATATTGAAGAAGTAGTCTCATTTGATAATACAAATAACAAAAATCTAATTAGAAGTCTCATTCCCTTTGTAGGTTTTTTAAAATACTAACCTTATACATTGTAGCAACTGAATGACCTACGTGAATAGTGGGAAAACTACTTCATCAAACATGTAGACTTGAACAAAGAATGGGAGGTTTATTTATATTTTTTGTAGATCAAACTTTGATGTGAGGTTTTTATTTGTTATATTATTATACATTGTGAATTTAAATTTTGGGATGAAAGTTGATGTTGATATGTATTTGTGTGTGTGAATTCAATGTGAAGTGCATATATATATATATATATATATATATATATATATATATATATATATATATATATATATATATATATATATATATATATATATATATGCACAAATACACATCATTCTCTTGCTCAATCCTTCACATATATATATTTGTGCATATATATATATATATATATATATATATATATATATATATATATATATATATATATATATATATAATATATATATATATATATGAAATTGAATGTGTGGTTGAGAAATGAATCATTGAGCTGTGAGTTCATGATTTGTGTGCATTTAAAATGAAAAATTTATGGAATGTTGAGGTTTGTTGGCATGTTGTGCCTATTGTATCAAATGCATTGTGAAATTTTGTATATATATTTTTTTCTTACAGGTTTCCCAGCCTGTTGTTAAGCTATGATGCTTGTAGAGGTCTAGTTCTTCAGAATTTTTTAGTTCTGCAGAATTGTAAGCAGCATCTAAGCTAGTAGCTGGACGGCAGGTCTGCAGACCTCCTATATAAAAAAGCAGACATTTCTCGTCAATTATTTATAAAAATATGACTACATATACATTCTATATCGGTTATTTACATTAAATCAATGAGGTATACTGAAAATTTTCATTATTCAATCACTGATAAAATTGAAGTCATAATATTTGACATCGGTTATTTATCATTGCTCAACTGACATGGAACAGTCACATGTTAGCTTAAAGGCTTCATATGTTGTTATATGGAGCTGATGACAAAAAGTATTTTTGTTGCTTTTTTAACTGACAAAGATGGCTTGAGTTTTAGTGTCGCACACTTGGTCATCGATTTTTAGCTGACGGTGTATGCCTAAAATAACCAACGCTATATTCTCATTTTATAGTAGTGAACATAGTATAGTTTAGGACCGAGCCTAAAGGACTATTTTAAAAATATTTTTATTAATTTAACTGAAATAGGAAGAGTATTCAACACAAAACATGATTGTTTGTTCATTACACTAAGTGAAAGAGTAAAAAGACTTAATTAAATATAAGATTGTTGATGGATGGAAATAGTAGGGTGAGTAGGTTTCACCACCACTACAAATATTGGCTCTCTCACTACATTGTAAACAAGTATTAATAACATTGACACCATGTAAATCCATCCTTTTAGAGTTAAGATTTATCACAGATAGACTAAGATCATCATTGCATTATCCATAATTCATATATTCATCCCCAAGGAAAACACATGTTCAAAGTTCTCATTGATGGTTTAACAAGAAGCAATCAACATCCTAGATCATGGGTTTGAAGTTCTCTAAACACATAATCATAATAAACACGTAAAGTTGTTGATAAAAGAAGCATATGAGTATAATATGATTGATTTCAGATGCAATAATGGTTATATAGATTTAGACACATTAAAAGAAGAAAAGTGGACAATGAAGCTACTTTCCATGCCCTAGAAAAAGAAACTACTTGCTTCTCATAGAAAGACTAGGAAGAACAAGGCAAAAGAAAGTGATATCAATTGTCATTGTTAGTAGGAGGGATGAAACCATAGTCTGTGTGACAGTAGCCTTCATGCTTAGCATCGAAACTAATCTGACACGTTAATAGAATACACCTAGGATGGTTGTCGAGTGACCATTCTTCTTTGTCATCCTTTATATACTTAGAAACCATGGAAGAGGAGATTGTAGGTGGATGGGGGTGGAAGAGGTTGATGGGTCCAATTGAAAGGACCAATAGAGATCGACACTACCAAAGAATGGGGATATGAAGTCCGTTATTTTTCCAAGAAAAATTGACGATAGTATCTATAGTGTTGGTTATAAATAGACAGCTGTCGTGGATTGACCAGCCAAGAAAAAATGGGTTGCACTTTATTTTTGTTGTCGGTCTCTTATCAAATAAATTGACATTATATATCACCTGCAAAAATAGAATTTTGGTAAAACTTTTGCGGGCACTTCATTTTCCTCCAAAAAACCTACATAGTTAGTTTGAATTAAAACAACCGACAGGATAAAGTGATAGATGCGCCATCTATCCCATGAGGAATAATTGGTCATTCTTGGTGGTTGTTTTGGTTGCGATAGACAAGGAAGATGTTCTCACCATGCGACCCATGAAAAACATTTCTACCCCCACTTCAAATTTCTTGATAGTTTTTTATATGAAACCGACGACGTATGTACAGCTGGGTTGTGGGGTTAGGCGATGGTTTGTCAATGTCAGTCGATGAAAATGGTGTATGTAGGATGGAAGTTTTTATCTTGTAACCAACAAGGAAATTCGTAGGTCATCCTTTGTTATGATAACCAATGAGATAAGTCTTACTTAACCCCACGAGAAACCCTTCCCCCTCTCCCCCTACCTACATTTCTCTATAAAGCAATCCTACTCTGGTGATTTATGATTGCTCTCCCTTATTGTAGCTGCACGCTGCCAGAGCTTCCTTCATCAGTTCCTTCCTCTATTGATGCTTCCTTCTCCTCCAGCTGATGATGTCGTCGCCACTTCTCCAGCCTCCATGCCTACTCCTGCTTCACTGCTTCTTCTTCTTCCTCTGGTAGGTGTGCTCTATTACTGGCACTCCCACTGCTTCTCATGACAGGTGGCCTCTCCTCAAATGCCAGCAGGTGCGTCAGCCTCCTCCAAAGCCAACCTCCTCCAGTGCCATGCTATTTGACATAGGTGGCCTCTCTTCCTTACAATTTCTCTTTCCCTAGTTTTCCATCTCTCTTTCCCCTCTCCTCCTTCCTCCTCTCTCCCCTCCTTCCCTTGTCCTATGATTTCTTCTCAATATTGAGAAGAAATTGTGAAGGGTAGGGGAAGGAAAAGAAAGGAGGAAGGAGGATAGGGGATGGGAGATTGATATAATTTTTTTTTCAAAATTGTTAAATTGTGATGAAATTGATTAAGGGATATTAATTTCAATTTGTAGTGACATATTAAATATCAAAATTGTGATGAATTAATGGAGATTGAGATGAATAATTAGATATCAAAATTATACTGACTAATAATTAGATCCTTGATTACAACGGTGATGTACTAAGCCTAAATCAATCCATGTATGATGTAACATGATATTGAACATGCATGGCCTAGTTTGAGACACTGAAACTAATATGTGAATTGACCCTAATTTGTGAATTTGAATGTTAAATAAACCCTAATTTATAAATAAACCCTAATTTGTGAATTCTTAATCGATAAACTCAAGTTTATAAACCATATATTCAAAGCCCTAATTTCTAAATTGTTTCGTTAGTCTAGAAACACGTCTGAGATTTACTCATTAGGAGTAACCTGGTTTGGGACTATTCTTGAGCTCGTCATCTCACTTAGTATGTAAGTGTATAATGTGTGTTTGATTTCAATAAATTTCGACATCATTTCCCCTTTGTTCTATGGGTACATATGTAGGTGGGTATTTGCCCATCTACATATGCGTACTTGGAGAATTGTAGGGAAATGTTGTCGAAATTTATTGAAATCAAACATGCATTATACACTTACTAGTGAGATGAGTGATCAAGAATGGGATAGGTGGTACACATTCATGAATCTAAATGTCACTAGATGATTAGGGCTCAATTATACAAACATATTTTTTTCCTAAAATTAACCTACTATCTAGAACCTACTGATCTACTCATCTCGCATCTGATCATATAGAAATGGATCGATCATGGATGTCAAAACCAAATCTCTACACTCCAAAGTTTATTAATGGTCTCAATGAGTTTGTTAGATTTATATAGGAACATAGAAAATGACTTGGATATAGGTTCTATTACCCCTATAGGAATTGTAGCAACAATCTAAAAGTTGACATTGTTGACACGATTAAAGATCATGTCATGTATAATGGGATTGTACAAGGCTAAATATAATGGTAGTGGCATAGAGAGATTCCTAGTATGAGATTGGAAGGTGTGGGTAGTGGTAGTTGTGTCCAAGAAGAAATGGCTGACGATGTTGATGAGAACTAACCAATTCTGACAGACATGGTTGATGCAATGCTAAACACTTGCATGGTAAATGTTATAGGCCCACCTCCCTTATTTTGAAATATTGTGTGTGATGTTGAGAAATTGTTATACTTAGGTTGTACTAAGTTTATGAAGTTGAGCATTGTGTTGAGATTATATACTCTGAAGGCTAACAATAAATGGAGCGACAAAAGCTTCACTTATATGTCTTTGTTGAAAGATATTCTCCCTGAAGGAAATGAGCTTCCAATCTCAACATACACAACAAAAAAGATGGTGTGCCCAATGGGAATGGAGGATAAGAAGATACATGCATGCCCAAATGATTGTGTTATTTCAAAAGAACTATATCAATATGAAAGAATGTCTGAAATGTGGGGCATCTAGGTACAAAAGGAAGACATGAGGTAAGACAAAACCGAGTCTCCTTCCAAGGTGATGTGGTATGAGCCTATAATACCCCAGTTTCAATGCTTGTTTTCTAATGTCATAGATGCATGAAATTTATCTTGGCATGCAGAGGTAAAGAAAAACAATGATGGTATGTTACGACAAGCATCTAATTCCCTATAATGGAAGAATATTGATTTATTGTATCCTGAATTTGGTGAAGAAGTTGAGAATTTTAGACTTGAACTTTGTATTGAGGAGATGAATCCATATGGAACATTAAGCAACCAACATAGTACTTTTCCTATCATGTTTGTTGTATATAATCTTCCTCTATATTTGTGTATGAAGAATAAGTATGTCATGTTGTCTTCACTAATATCGGGCCCCAAACATCCTAGAAATGATATTGATGTTTACCTTGAACATCTGATTTATGACCTAAAGAAACTATGGGGAGAAGGTGTGATAACTTATGATGCTTTGCGTCGAGAGATGTTTAATTTACGTGTTATGCTATTTTGCACAATTAATGACTTTCCTGCTTGAGGGAACTTGTATGGATATAGCGTGAAAGGGTCCAAGGCATGTCCAATATGTGAGGGAAATACAGATTCTATCAGACTGAAACATGGTGGTAAGACTGTATATCTTGGTCATTGAAGGTTTTTGCCAAAGGTGCAACCTTACCAAAAGTTGTGCAAAACATTCAATAGCTCAACTGAAGAATGGAGTGCCCCTAAACCTATGTTAGGGGATGATGTTTATGTAAGAGTAAACAACATTGTGAATCATTTTGGTAAGAGATCGTGTACTACCCCCATAGGTGAAAAGTCTTTATTCAAAAAAAGTTTATATCCCGGGATCTTCCTTATTGGAGTTCTTTGACTGGTCGACATTGTGTTGATGTCATGCATGTTGAGAAAAATGTTTGTGATAGCATTATTGACACTCTATTTAACATACCTAGTAAGACTAAAGATGGCATCAAATCCAGAATAGACCTACATGGAATGGGTATAAGGAAAGAATTAACAAAACAAGTTACCGAAGGTTGCCACACATATCTACCTCATGCTTGTTACACCTTGTCTACAAAGGAGAAGAGAAATTTTTACAAGTTCTTGTGTAATGTTAAGTTACCACAGAGATACTCAGCAAATATCTGTAGATTGGTATCAATGAAGGATCTGAAGCAGATAGGTCTTAAATCTCATGATTGTCACACTCTAATGCAACATATGTTGCTTGTGTCTATTCAATCTATCCTTCCTAAGCATGTAAAGTTTGCAATCACTAGGCTTTGCTTCTTCTTCAACACTCTATGCAGAAAAGTAACTGATTATGAGATTGTAGATAAGTCACAAAGAGAAGTGTTCGTTACCCTTTTCAACTTGAGCAATAGTTTTTCCCTTCATTCTTTCATATCATGGTACATCTAGTTGTCCATTTTTCTAGGGAAGTGAAAATATTGGATCCAATTTTCTTGCATTGGATGTATCCTTTTGAGAGGTACATGAGTGTTTTTAAAGGTGATGTTTGGAACCATTATCGCCCTAAAGGGAGTATCATTGAGGGATATATTGCTAGGGAGGTTATGGACTTTTGTAATGACTTTTTGAGTTACAACAAAATTACTGCTAATTCCATGAACCCTGATGTTTATTCCAGCAAAGGTATTTTGGGAAAATGACAGATAAATTTTAGTTTTGAGCAATGGTAACAAGTACACTTGTATATTTTAAACAATATTGATGATGTGGGTATTTATATCACCAAACCCACCAATGAGCTCAAGACAAGTTATACCCAAGCCAGTTCAATGTAGCTTGCTAGAGAGCATAATCAGACATTTATTAGGTGGTTTGAAAAGGAAGTATTCAATCAACTATCTCAACTAACAAATAATGTTACACAAACTATCAAATGGCTCATGTATAAGCCAAAGACCCATGTTACATATTACGAAGGGTTTGACATAAATGGATTCTCATACTACGCAAAACATCAAGATGATAAAAGTGTCGTACAAAATAGTGGGGTCATCTTTCAAGTGTCTTCGTTATATTTTTCTAGTGCTAAGGATAAGAATCCACATGAAGGAAAGATATCTTATTATGGTGTCACTGAATACATATGGGAAATCGACTACATAAAGTTTAGAGTTGCATCATTTAGGTGTAAATGGATTGATAACAATAAAGGGGTTGTAGTTGACAAACTCAGTTTCATAATAGTGAATTTTGAGTGGACATGCAAGAAGGATGAACCCTTCATCATGGCATCATAGGCAAAATAGGTATTCTATATCAGCGATCCTGAAAAAGAAAATTGGTTTGTCATTCTTTATGGGAAACGACAGTTCATTTCAGATCTTATTGTTGAAAAAGAGTACTATGACAAGTATGATGACTCTAGTCCATTTTTTGTTGGCTTGCCAAGTGTAAATGTTGAATCTAACACTAATGACTATACACATGAAGATCACATAGGATGGATATCATCTTAAGGTATACTTTTCATATGTCATCTGACTTTTTTTGTGTGTTACGTAATATGTTTATTTATCCATATGTGATCTGAATTTTTATAGTGTTGACTTTTTATATGTGATCTGACTTTTTCATTTGTTTATTTTTGATTTTATAGATGACATCTGGTCAGGAGAATAGTGATCATGAGTGTGATGTTGAGCATCCTGACCAGGGTGTTGATGGTGCTCTCCCGCCAAAACGTAAGTGAGTCAGAGGGATAATTGTGATGAAACATGCCGCATATAGGCAAGGGAGGAAGGGCATTGTTGAATTCAATGAAGCAGGCACACCACTGACCAGTCTAAATCGTGCATCCAAAAGGAGTGGATTTGAAGTAGTCAGACTTTTAATTAACTCGACTCTTAGGCCCCCGCAACAATGACAGGGTCTGAAGTAGCGATCGGGGTCGAACCATAGGGACAAGGGTGGCCATATTAAGAATGCGGAATCAACACTCAACACTCCGGTAAAAGAAGGGTAAGAAAATGTTCCCAAGGGAACGGTAGGTCAAGATCAGTGAAACAAAAGAATAAAAGGAAACAAAAATCTACAAGAAAGCGTTATAAAGAAAAAAAACTATCTCCAACTGGAGTTACAAGGAAGATTAAGGTTTTGGCATTAATTGATTTTTAGGCATTTTGTGTAACACAACCTGAGGAGATAACATGATTGCCTTAGTAAGGAATGAAAGAGGAAAGCTTAGGCATAACAAGCGGCAGCACAAAACATCCAGTACCCCTTCTCTCAAAGAGGGTACCTCCAACTAAGCACCAACACCCTCTCTCAAGGATAGTGGACTTGGGTTGGAGTGGAAAGATAACTGAAGCAACTCCGACCCTGGGTACTCTCATACTCCCTGATCAGACCAAACACTAGAGTTACAACACCTCTCTCGAGGGAGCTGAAATGGGAAACACGATTCGATAGCTAGTCAAAACATGATCCAAGCATACAAGCTAGAGTTTGGATGCTAAAAATCAAACATCCAACAAAAAGGGACCAAACTTAGAGTAATAGGTATTAAAACTCCACTAATTCCATTAGCATGAGCATTGTATAAAAGGCTTAGTTACATTGTGTAAATAAAGAAAGTAAATGACAGAGAAAAAGGGAAGATAGGTATCGCCTCCTTGATTTAGGAGGGCGACATACAACAGTGGACCCCCTAAGGTGCCTCTAGCCCGATATCAAGAGGGAGCTCTGGCCAAAATGCTTGTGTCGGGTGGTATGCTGTAACGGACAAGCATATCGGTCAAGGCACCCTCCCCGATACGATCATGGTCAGGATACCACCCTCTCGGGCGACACACCATGACGGGTGTTCCGTATCGGGACCGATATCGTGTTGGGCAAGAGATGACTTAGGGTATCATGTTCTTTGTATTGGGTGTAGAGGTGAGCCGTCTCAGTTAGGGGTCCATCTAGGAACCCGACACATCAGGTGGCCTCCTTGATCGATATCGGGCTGCTACGGCTACCGGGACAGATTCTAAGTGAACCACTCCCGCCCCTCTCGGGTTGGGGAAGTTCTCACCTAGTATCGCCTGGCACGCCTCTGGGATGCGACACACTAGCTCCAGATGCTTTCCAAAGTTAGCCTTTGTGAGATTTTAGCCCGTCCCATCGGGGTCCTGTAGCTGCTATTTATAGGCAGCGGTTGGAAGAAGTTGCGGATCTCCGGGCACCAAGTACCCTTTATCGGCTCCGCATACGTGGCTTCGGGGATGATTAACGCGTGTGTGTTGTCTGACGTAGCTTGGCTATCGCATGCCGGGTTACGAAGGTATCGGGCACGACGGGTGGTTGTGAGTGGCTCGTATCGCGCGACATGCCATAATGGGCTGATTAGTCGTGGCAGGCAGAGCTCTCTGTCGGGTAAATGGCATATCGCCCATCAGTGACTGTACCGCGTGACACGCCCGTGTCAGGTTGTGCCCCTATCGGCCAGTGTTCGCGATGGGTAGCAGACGTGTTGTGCGGCTAATAAAAGGCTGATTCGTTGTAAGTGGGCCGGGACGGGGCGTTTTGCTGATTTTTGAGTGGAAAAGCGAGGAAAACTCTATAAAAGATGACAAAACGAGTTAAGAGCATAGTGTGACTTATTTATTCAATAAAAAGACAAAATGGAGAGGAAAACAGTTTAAAAGGGCAGTTTTGACAACGAAATATGGGCCATAAATACAACAAAAATGGGTGTTATCAACTCCCCCAAACTTAGCATTTTGATTGTTCTCAATCAATTTTAAAACTTTGTTTTTGTGATACTTCTTCTTAACCCGTGGTAGTTTTCAGACAAGGGGTTTGAGGGAGTATTGTGATGTCTTAAAGAGAATACTAGCCAACTATGAACAACGTACTTTATTGTTCCTGCCTTATTTAAGCAAAATTTTCTATTCAGCTTCGGCGAGACTAGGGTGCATGGTTTCGAAGTTAGCTTTCACATCAAACAACTTTTGGGAACATAAAGTTGTGTTTTTGGGTAGTTTTAAGGCTTTTGGGGTTTTTTTCTTGTTTCCCATCAGTCCATCCAGGTACAGGTCTGTTAACGGGAAAGTGGTCCCTACAGTCCAAGCCAGTTGGCTTTAGAATAATGATTTCACATCCTACGTACCACTGCCCCAGATCTACCATGCCTAAAGATGGGTACTTTTGGAAAGACAAGTGTGTATATATTTTTTTTCATTTGGCACAACTCTCATTCTTTTATTCACTCTCATAAGGCTTTTCTCTCTTTTTGGGATTTTGTTGGGTAAGGGAAAATAAGAGAAATTTTTGCTGTTTGGGCAGCTTTTTCCTTCTGCATACACATCTCTTAGTTGTTGCGAGATTATTTTTCGAATTTTTGGCATGGAAAGTCATAGTCTTTTGTCATTTTGAGACTGCATTTTCAGAAAGAGCATAACAAAAACCTGCACCACCTTAGACACAAAGAAAACAAGCTAGGAAGAAGTCGTATCAGGTTTTTACTATTGTGTGTCTTTATACAATTGTATAGAGGCAAAATGTTGTATATGCAAAAATTTTGTATCAAGAATGTGTATGTATATGTACACAGGTTATGTTATAGGAAAAAGAACAAAAGGTGAAGTTTGGAGGGCTTTTATTACCTCCCTCACTAATACATAGTATCCCCTCAAACTTACCCCACACTCTGTCCCAGAGTTGTGAGATAGATAAGGTAGGGTAATGTTAACTCAGTGAGGGTTAGCAGGTGAGCGCGCCTTTTCCAGATAGAAGCTCCCACACATATTCTCTGTGTTTTCTGTGATAGTCGATGTGGTGGAGTTGGTCAGGCGTTTCCTGGTTAGATATCCTTTCCAGTACGAAGATGCCACAGTCGTTGGATAGTGGAATTTGTTGTGGATTGCGGTGACAGAAATGAAGCTCATGCCATTTGCTCGATGTTGTCTCCAGGATTGGTTGGATCAGCATCGCCACCTCATCATAGTATTTTCTCACTAAGCACTCGAGGGGTGTCAACGTTGTCGATGTACACTGTACTGGATGATCTTTGTTGTTGTCTGAGCTTTTGTAGAAGATTCCTACTCGTTGGTGAGTGTACATCGTCAGGAGCGTCCAGTGGTTGTAGTAAAAATAGGCAGGAAGATGATACGTGGCATCCTACTATGTAACTCTTCCAGAAAAGATTGTTTCGCTCCTGACTCATTGGCAAGGCAGATGTCGTTGAACAACATTGGATGGGCTATGTATGCATGTTCAAACTTTCTTTATAGTATTTGGATGTAGGCGGCCGCCACTGATATCGCCAAACATCCTCCTTCTTTCACCATGTCCCTTAAGTCGTCAACTGGGACTATGACACTGCCTGCCTCGTAGATGACATCTGTGGGGGTAGAGTCAGCTAACTTCAAGAGAACTTCATTGACCTGCTCCTATGTGAGTGTAGAACACGAGAAACGGTCGAAGTTGCTGATCATTTCCTCTAAGGTTTCAGGCGAAGCGGGGTCTTCAATTCCGCATACTTCCCGTAGGATTTCTAACCGCTTGCCTGCCCCATAAATGTCTGTGTCCATCTCAGCTTCTTTTTTTGGAGTGTTTCCGGGTTGCGAGGATTCGTCTTCTTGGTCACTATCCAGCAACTTTTCTGGTACCCCTGCGTCTTAGAAATAGCACTTGTCTTTGATCAGTAGCAAAGAGTAAGTGCTCCTGAGATGGAAGAAGTCTTGGCCCTGGAGATGTCGTATGTTTCCAAAGATGTTGAGCAGCTCCATGGTGCACAAGACGACAAGGGCGTTATTCCCACTTCCTGATTCTGCTCGGATGGGGAAGTCTCCGATAGAGAAGAAGTTCCAAATGCCGCTATGACGTTGGACTCCTTGCTTGATAACTCGAAGAAGACACAGCGAGAGAAGCCTGAGACGTTTGTCCTCCGGGCGAGTGAAGATGTGTCCTGGGCGTGGGACCTCCTCGTTGTAGTAGCTGAAGAGCTGGACGTCATGGTTCTGGAGGTCTGCCACGCACAGGAACCAGTTGTTGCGGGGCTTGTACGGGGCCAACACGAGGTTTGTGTTGTGTTCTTCAATCTGTCGTAGCATGTTGGCCACTGCAACAGAGTCGGATGCTCCCATCATCAACCTTCTTGCCAAGGTCAGGGTGGCATTGTATATTGTTTGCCAGCCTACCCTGGTGCTAATATTCTCAACTATTGCACCCTCCAAGACCCTGAATAGCTTTTTTCTGATGACGGCTGGCGAGCGGAACATGCTTCTCAGTTCTCCCCGTCGTACAGAGAAGTAGTCGTCGCTCCAGACGACATCTTCTTCATCAGCCTGCGACTTGAGGACCTTGTTCATCATTTTCTGGTCCCTGATCATCAGGTATCCGATGGACCTTCTGTCGAAGTCAGCCATCTCGAAGGAAGGTATCTCTGACGGCGCAGAAAACACATCTTTCGTTGAGCTTCTTTCTCTGGGGGGTGTCTTTTGTTAGCGGCATAGATGTCCCCCCTCCCTCTGATTCGTCAGAAGAATCCTCCCCGACGCTGATTGATTCGTCATTATCTTCAGCTTCATCCAGGGGGACTGAGGGAGCAGCTTCTTCCATGTCGTAGGAGCTCGCTTATCCTGCTGGAGCTCCGTCGGCTGACTTGTGTGTCGTCCCTTCCTCGGGCATTGTGGATGGCCCACTGGAGGAGGAAGTGGACGACGTCCTGGGAGAGGATGCTGACGAGGAAGGTTGGGAGCCTGATCTAGGAGGTGATGGAGACCTCCTTGGCTTCCTTGAATGCGGATGGTCGTCCTCCCTATTCAGCCTCTCCTCGATCACATCGAGGCGTTGGAGAGCCTACTGCAGCATCTTTTTGAGTGTCTCTACTTGGTCGGGAAGGCCAACTAGAGTCAGCAGTTGCCACTCTTGGTTGTTTAGACTCTGCTGGAAAATAGAAAACTTGCGGGTAAGAGAAGCAAAAGTAGCTGAGTGGTTGCTTGTTACCTCCCGCAAGTGGTCAAATTCTTGACCCAGCATCTGTCCCAATGATGGAGGGGATGCATCAGATCTCCCTCTCATCCTCACGACACTCCTCGCGTGTTAAGTTCGACCCGACAAGTGTTCTGCCTCACTCGGGGTTGTATCTATTTGGATTGTTCATGAGGGCGTCGCTTCGGGTTGAGGCGTCGACACCCTTGCGGCTGTCTCTGCCTCGCCTATTTGTGGTGGTGGAGAAGGGCGCGATGTGGGTGGTTGTTGCTCCACCTCTCTGTTATTGGTGACCTCCTGTGCACCTACCACTGGGGACACTAGGGGCGGTGTCGGCGTGGGATGCACAACCCTGAGCTCAATCTCAAAGATCTCAGCGAACGCTCCATTGTTGGCGTCTGGTTGCACCATTTCCTCTATAATTTAAGGCGCAACAGAAGTCTCGGGAGTTGTGGCTATCTCTCCCGTGGTAGCTTCCTTTGGGGCTATCATCGTTGTCTCAACCCCAGTTGTCTCGGCGACCACCACGATCGCCGTCACTTCTACAGCCATGGCAGATGTTGTTGTTGTAGCCGCGGCTGGTATGGGAGGAGCGACGACAGCTGTATCAGTGGCTATTTCTGGTTTCTCCGGAGCGGTGGGTGGCTCGACAGGAACTGTGGAAGATTTGTCTTGTCGAGCATCAAGAGGGACAAGTCTTCCTGACATGGCTGCCCTCTCTTGTATCTTTGTGGTGGCGGCATAGACAGCTTCAACTACCACAACTTCAATCTCTGTTGTGGTGAAGACCAACTTTTCTGCATCGTAGCTGGCGCAGCGTGGGAGTAGAAGGAGGGTGTTTGTTCTTGTGAATTTGTAGAAGTAGCATTACCCCTCCTTCTTGATGATGATGGCCCTCATTAGGAACTTGAGGTCAATCTTGTCTTCACCCCTTGTCCTTGAAAGTCTACGTAGTTCCCTTGGGTATCATAACCCTACTACAATCAGATTCACCAGACCGCCCATGTTGTAGTCTTTGGTGACGTCCTTTATTGGATGAAGGCGGTTGAGGAGGAGCTGCCCCAGATTGATCGTGCGACCTTCGATCATATGCCATATCAGGTGTAGCTCTTTAGTGTAAATATTGCTCGATTCGTACTTGTTGAAGAGCAGGCACGCCATGATTTTGTGCACTATCTTCCAGAAACAGGAGTGCACTGCCGCCACCTTGCTTCCCGGCTTGAATGCTGAATCGCCGGTTAGCTTTCTCCAGAGCTTGACTGAGTTGAACCTGTCACCTTCAGTGATTCTGACACCGTTGTTGAGCAGTTCTTTTTCTGCTTCGCTGGAAGAGAAGATTTCATTGAGCAGCTTCTCTGATATGTCGTGCTCAGTATTATACATCCATCCTTGTAGTCTGTCTGCTCCGCCAAATCTTTTGATTTCCTCTGGTCTATTCTGTACCCGACGGAGAGACGACATGAACTCCCTTGTGAGTTCTGTGTAAGAGGCGGAGTGGTTGAAGCAGATCTTCCTCAGCCCGGCTACCGCTAGGACATTTTCCAGTCTGTCGAAAATGCATATCTGGTGGAAGGATGACTGATGGAAGAACCTGCTTGGTATGTAGACCTTGGCTGCCAGTTATATGTACCGTCGCTTGTGCTCATCGTCACTGGGCATGAACCTGCCTGGTGAGTGATCCAGAGGTTTAGTTTCGGCTGTCGTGGTTGAAAGAGTTGTTGGGGCCATTGCTTCTTCCATCCTTGGTCTCTTCTCGGCCGTGGATGGCCCAGCTACATCGGGATTTGGGCATTTCTACCCGACTGTGGTAGCTTCTGCTGTGTCCTCAGTGTTGATCCTCCGGCCTTGTTCGTATACTTGGACGACAGTTTGCTTGGTGCGGACCATTTCTGTTATCATAAAACACAAGTTTAGTAAGCATCAATTTTACTGAATGATTCACCTTGCCTGATATCGGGCGGAGGGGTGCATCGCCTGATGTCGGATAGGTGATATATTTTGAAAACTGACTAACAAAACCCCATGGAGTTAAGTCGATATCGGTCATAGTTAACAAAATCGAGATAGCCCGGCACGGTCTCAAATAGGTAAAATGCAAAGTTTGTTGCGCGATAAGTCAAAACAAAAGGATGGCCTGATATTAGTGTTGCCCCATACAATCGTATTGGGTGACAACACTGGACGATACGGTACCTTTCCCGATATGCCTGTGTCGGGCAACATGAAGTTGGACCAATATCATCACAAGGCTATTGTGCAACACTGGGCATCATCACGAACAGCTATCTTGCCCGATATGATCTCTCTGAAAAAGGGTGTCGCCCGACACTTGCAAGACCCTAGGCGACACAAGATAAACTTTTATTAAGAACAAAACTGGACGACACGGGTATCGCTCGATATAAGGTATTGGGCAAGCGCATGATAGAAGTGTGTCGCATGATGCGGTCTAAAGGTAGGGTACCCGACACAAGCGCGTGTCGGGCGACACAAAAAGAACTAAAGTCTTGTGCCCGATACGAGATGTGCAACACATGAGGCGTGTCAGGTAAGCCACGCGATACATGTATCGTGTTATACCTTATCTTATGAAGGTAGCTGCGCGACACGGGAGAAGAAGCAAGGTTGGCCGACATGAGAGCAAAGAGAGAGTTAAATGCATAATATGGGAGTAGGTGAGAAAGTAATCGCCAGTGCCTGACAGGGCTAAACCACAGTTACTATATATAGCAATCGAGGGAGGGGGTAAAATGGGTAAAACTGGGGCAAGTGTCACCCAAGGAGAGGAGTCATTCTCGAGACGAGCAGTAAAATCAGTCCAATCCGTCTAATCAAGGGTCGTTTAGCTATGTTGCCCGATACGGCAGGAGTCTGCCACGTGATACGAGTATCGCTGCCAGACATGGTGCGATGTTCGCAGCTCGGTGTATTGCGCGACACGGATCATCACTAAAGTCCGATGCCCGATATCAAAGCCCGATAAAGGCGTGTCACGCGGCTCTCGAGACCTTGCCTGATAGGGCCAGAGAGCTTGGTATCGGTCTAGGCATCTTGGCCCGATACCAAGTTTCAAAGAAGAATAAAATAAGGTAAGAGATGAAAAACTAAAACTAAAGAAAAGGAAAAAGCAATTGATGGGTAAAACATCATTGGCCTAAAGTGAAACTCCCAGCCTCAGATAGTATTACTCATCAATGCTTATAAAACCAAGCGGTGGCCCATAAAACGGGGGAGACTGAGCATGTGGTGCATGCACTGACTCGGGCCTTATTACAATCATAATGTTCATAATGTTTTTCTTGCAGGAAAGGAAATAACATTCTATTCTAAGAAAAGTAAAGGCTCGGGCTGCCTCCCGAGTAGCGTTGTAGTTAGTGTCGTCAGCTCGACAGCTTTAGATCCCTTCACTTTATGCCTTCGGTTGTTTCAGCATCCTGCAAACTTATCTCTGATCTTCTCACGAACACTTCATCTTCATAGTACCTTTTCACTCTGTGCTCGTTCACTGGAAAAACCTTTTCTAGATTGTCTTTGTCATACAGCTCCATCATTCTTGATGGATATATCTTTTCCATAGTGAAGGGTCCAGACCACCTCGTTTGCAACTTACTTGGAAAAAGTCGGATAGAGGATTTAAATAACAAAACTTTATTACCTTCACTCACATCCTTTTTCTTCAGGTGGGCATCATGCCACACCTTGGTCCTCTACTTGTAAATCCTTGCATTTTCATATGCATGTATTCTCAACACTTTGAGCTCCTGTAGCTGTAGATATCTCTTTTCCCCTGCCTTCTCCAGGTCCATATTTAGAAACTTAATCGCCCAAGGAGCCTTGTGTTTAAGCTCTAAGGGTAGATGACAGGATTTCCCTTAAATCAATTTGTAAAGGGTAGTGCCAATGGGTGCCTTGTATGCAGTTCTATAGGCCCAAAGAGCATCGTCGAGCTTCATCAACCAGTCTTTTCGCGTGCGGCTGACAGTCTTTTCCAAGATTTGCTTAATCTATCTATTTGAAACCTCCACCTGCCCAGAGGTTTGCGGGTGATAGGGTGCAACAACTTTGTGCTTGACCCCATACTTCCTCAGAAGTGCTTCAAACTGTTTCTCCCCGAAATGTAATCCGCCATCTCTTATCACAGTACGGGGTACTCCAAAGTGAGGAAAGGTAGTTTTCTCAAACGTCTTGATCACAGACTTGGAGTCACAAGTTTGGGTGGGAACAACTTCTACCCATTTAGACATGTAGTCCACCGCGACTAAAATGTATTGATATCCTTTTGATGGAGTAAATGGACCCATGTAGTCTATTCCCCAGACGTCAAAAATCTCAACTTCAACCCAGTTGGCCATAGGCATCTCGTTCCTTCTTCCAATATTTCTAATTGATTGACATTCTTTACAAACTTTTACATACTCAGCAGCATCCTTGAACAGCGAAGGCCAGTAAAATCCTGATTGCAACACCTTAGCAGCAATCCTTTCACTCCCTAGATGTCCTCCATAGGGTGAGGCATGGCATTTCCTCAGAATGGTTGGCACTTCTTCCTCAGGAATACACCTTCTATACAGACTATCTGCGCATCTTTTAAAGAGAAGGGGATCATCCCAATAGTAATTCTTTATATCAGAAAAGAGTTTCTTCTTTTGATTGTATGTTATTTTCGGAGGTAACTCCCCACAAGCAACGTAATTACAAATATCCGCAAACCATGGAAAACTCTAATCTATGTCTTCTACCATTAGCAAGGCCTCATATGCATAGTTATCATTGATAGGTGGCTCCTTCTTGTCTTTGACTGTAATCCTTGACAAGTGGTCGGCGACCACATTTTCCGCACCTTTCTTATCAATGATCTCATGATCGAACTCCTGGAGTAGCAAAGCCCACCTTAGCAGCCTGGGCTTAGTGTCCATTTTCTACATAAGGTATCATATCACGCCATGGTCGGTGTAGACCTTTACCTTTGTTCCAATTAGATAAGATCTGAACTTGTCGAAGGCGAAAACAATCGCAAGCATTTCCTTCTCTGTTGTCGTCTAATTTACTTGTGCTTCGTCAAGAGTACGGATGGCATAGAA
Source organism: Alisma plantago-aquatica (assembly GCA_963693085.1). NCBI lineage: Eukaryota > Viridiplantae > Streptophyta > Magnoliopsida > Alismatales > Alismataceae > Alisma > Alisma plantago-aquatica. The sequence continues at coordinate 1,590,546,090 of OY856409.1, forward strand.
AATGACATAGTACCTCTTGTTCTTCTTCTGTCCTATGACTGCCCCTATGGCATAGTCACTGGCATCGCACATTAGCTCAAAAGGTAGCTCCCAATCCAGAGCTTGAAGGATAGGTGGAGAAATAAGTGCATCTTTCAAAGCCTGAAAAGCACTTAGGCAATTGTTAGTGAAATCGAATTCAACATCCTTAACCAGAAGATTTGACAAAGGTTTTGAGATCTTCGAAAAGTCTTTTATGAATCTTCGATAATAACCAGCGTGTCCGAGAAAACTTTGCACTCTAGTTACAGACTTAGGTGGAGGTAGTCTAGAGATAGCTTCAACCTTGCTCACATCTACCGCAATACCTTTCTTTGAGACTTTATGACCTAGAACTATGTCGCACTTCTCCCAATTGAGGACCAAATTCTTTTTTTCACAGCGTTGCAGGACTAAAGATAGGTTTTTCATAAAAGCATTGAAGTCTTTCCCATAGATAGAAAAATCATCCATAAAAACTTCAACGATGTCTTCCAGAAAATCTGAAAACATCGAGATCATGCAACACTGGAATGTTGCTGGAGCATTGCACAATCCAAACGACATTCTTCGGAAAGCATAAGTACCATAGAGACAAGTGAAAGTGGTTTTTTCCTGGTCGTCCGGTAAAATAGGGACTTGATAAAACCCAGAATAACCATCTAAAAAGCAGAAATAATCATGATGTGATATCTCTCTAGAACTTGGTCGATGAAGGGAAACGGGTAATGATCTTTCTTCATGGCTTGATTCAACATCCGATAATCTATGCACATTCTCCATCCGGTGACAGTCCGGACCGCTACTTCATTGCCTTTATCACCTTTCACAACTGTCATGCCTCCTTTCTTTGGTACTACATGGATGTGACTTACCCAGTTGCTATCGCTGATTGGGTAGATAATTCCTTCATCTCTCATCTTGATCACTTCCTTCTTCACAACCTCTTTTAACATCTGGTTCAACTTTCTTTGGGATTGGAACAGGGGTTTAGCAGATTCTTCCAAATTTATGTGGTGCATGCATAGGGCAGGGCTAAGTCCCTTGGTATCCTCTACCGAATAGCCTATAAGTTTCTTATGGAGACTCAACTCCTCGAGAAGTCTTTCCAATTGTTCTTTCATCAAACTGGCATTAACTATGACTGGATTTCTTCCTTCTTGATCTAGAAACTCATACCTTAAACCTTCCGGCAGCTATTTCAGCTCTGGCTTAGTCTTAGGTGCCTTTTCTTCTTCTGGTGTCATTTCCAGTGAAGCAAACTTGACTGTCTCTATAGCTTCCTCCTCATCACTTAGATCTTCGTCATTTTGATTTAGGTAATCGAGGATCTCGAAAACCATAGGATCTTCAGAATCAGAATCATGATTGTTCAACACCCTCATAAGAGGGTCTACCATTGCGATATCTTCTTCTACTTCTTCACAAAATTGGTTGTAGATATCCACGAAGTAAGTAGATTCCAGTAGGGACGGTCCCTTCATAGCGTCTTTCACCTTGAAATCTATGTGATCATTTCTGAACCTCAGAATGATGATTCCTTCAGCAACATCAATCAACGCTCTTCCTGTAGCCAAGAAAGGTCGCCCAAATATGATAGGGCAATTAGGGTCTTCAGCAGTGTCAATGACAACAATGTCACAAGGAATGAAGAATCTTCCTACACGAATCAGAACATCTTCAATGACTCCCACATGCCTTTTGAAGGTATGGTCTGCCAACTCGATCCTCATGTTGGTCCTAACCATATTAGTTAATCCCAATCGTTGCACGAGGCTTAAGGGCATAAGGCTTATACTAGCCCCTAAATCAGTAAGACCCTTTCGCTCGACATTATCTCCAACAACAAAAGGAATAGTAAAGGCTCCAGGATCCTTCTTCTTGGTAGGTAAATCCACCTTCACGAAGGCAGTAGACATACTGGCTAGGTGCACCATCTCAATCCTTCCTCCTCTTCTTGTCTTGGTGATCAAATCCTTGAAAAACTTGGTGTAGGTCGGCGTTTTTTCCAAAGCATCCAAAAATGGCACTTTGAGGTGAAGCTTTTTCACCGACTCCATAAACCTCTCATATATCTTTTTAAGATGTGCCTTTATGAGTTTGTATGGGAAAGGCAATCTTAGAGAGTAAGGACTTCTTTTACCGAACAGGTCCTCCACAGGTTCTGATTCTGGCTCCCTGACATGAGCTCGTTGGTTCTCTCCTTCAGCTGGGTTTTCTGCCATGACCCCTGGTTCAGGTTCTTCAGGCCTGGCAGATTCAGGGTGTTCTGTTGTCCTTCCTTACCTGAGTACCGCCATTTTGGCAGACTCAATGTTGGATGGTATCTTACCCGAAGGATTCTTCATTAACTCGGCCATTTGAGCAAGTTGCTAGTCTATTTGGCATTGATGCGTTTGCATATCTTCCATTTGGACTTGCATCGTATTCAGAACACCTGAGTTGGACAGTGCGCTTTGCGCCAGTTGATTGTTTATAGTATCTTGTCTCTTGACAAAGTCGAACAATTGGCCCACTAAGTCCGGTTGACCAAAGTTCTTTTCCTGACTCTGCTCCTTAGCTTGTCTCTGGCCTTGGCTAGGGTTAGCAGCTTGGCGGTTTTGGTACTTCCCTTGTCCTTGAAAGTTTGCCTTGTTTGATTGAAAATTGGTTGTTCTAGTGTGCTAACCTTGTCCGCCTCTTTTCTCTAAACCTTGTGGTTGTTTGGGTGGATTATTCAACTGACGCGAGTTCTCTGCAACATCCTTGTTGCCATAGCTAAAACCAGGATGGTCTGGTCTTTTGAAGTTGACAAAACAAACATTCTCAGCTTCTTCTGCTTCGGATTCACTTTCACTTGACTCGTCGGGTCGAGTGTAAATGAAGTTATCAATACTGCATCCTCCTTCTCCTCAAGTGACACACTTCATCACCTTCTCAATCTATTTATTTCCTTTCCCTCGTGATTCTTTTAACTATCTGACATCAGTGGCTATCTTTTGGTTTTGAGTGGTGATTGCTTCAAGAGCCTTGGATTCGACCGACGATACTTCATTAGTGGCTTTCTTAGCATAACCTCTATCAGTCCTGTCGTAGTCAGTCCCGACTTGTAGTTCAGCCATGTTTTCAATGATCTTTTTAGATCTACTAGGCTTCTTCCCAAGAAAGTCACTTCCTACAGTTGCATTTAGCGATACTCTTTCTTCAGGAGTCAGGCCATTGTAGAATGTTTCTATTAAGAAACCTTTCTTGTAGTTGTAGTGAGGGCAGTCTCTCTGATACTCCTAGTATCTCTCCCAGGCTTCATGTAGGTTTTCTCCTGGCTTCTGGGTGAAAGATGTGATCTTCTGCCTATTCCTAACAGTCTTCTCTGTAGGGTAGAACTTGTTTACAAAGGCATCCACTAAAGAATTACATCCGTTCAAAGATTCATATGGTAATCCAAGGTACCATGACAATGCCTTGTCCTCCAAAGAGAAAATGAAACCCTTGCAGTAGATCACTTCTTTTGACACTCCCCTCTTTTTGATGGTATCACATATATTTTTGAAAGCATCGAGGTGATGGTAGGGGTTGTCATTCTTGGAACTTCCCCTAAAGCTTTTATTTTGAATCATGGAGATCACAGCTGGCTTCAACTCGAAGTTCACAGCATCAAACCTTGGGATTACAATGGGGCATCTTGAGTTGTTGGCCTTCGTGGCAGACAAATCCCGAAGGGTCTTTTCTTCTTCGTCGGAATCTTCATTGTTGTTGCTCCTATGATTCTACTCTTGATTATGATGATTCCTTCTATGCCTACGGTGATGATGACATCTCTCGTGATGATGATCATCCCCGAGTTGTTCTGATTCAGGTTCTTCTAGCTCTTCATGTAAATGGTCGTTATTGTAACGGTCATCGTTACCATGCAGAGATGAGTGTGGTCCAACTCTAGCATTTTGCTCATCCTCGGAAAGAGGTGGTTCCACGTGAGGTGGCATGATGAATGGTGCTCAACCGAGCAGAGTGCTTCTTCCCTGAGTACCTAAATAGAACGTATAATCAAGTTAGAAAACCTATGTTAATGACACGAACTATTCTGTACACATTTAGGTTAGAAGACTAAAAGAACTTGTGTTGTCAAGCTTATTACTAAGCTTGAGGCATGGGAGTGTAGTTAGTGGATTCAGGTTTGTTAACAGTACCGTTTGCCTTGTCCCCGGCAATGGTGCCAAAAAGTTGATCAGCCTAAATTGTGCGTCCAAAAGGAGCAGATTTGAAGTAGTCAAACTTTTAATTAACCCGACTATTAGGCCCCCACAATGATGACAGGGTCCGAAGTAGCGATCGGGGTCGAACCACAGGGACAAGGGTGGTCATGTTAAGAACGCGGAATCAACACTCAACACTTCGGTAAAAGAAGGGTAAGAAAATGTTCCCAAGGAAACGGTAGGTCAAGATCAGTAAAACAAAAGAATAAAAGGAAACAAAAACGCTACAAGAAAGCATTATAAAGAAAAAAAACTATCTCCAACTGGAGTTACAAGGAAGATTAAGGTTTTGGCATTTATCGATTTTTAGGGGTTTTGTGTAACAGAACCTGAGGAGATAACACTATTGCCTCAGTAAGGAACGAAAGAGGAAAGCTTAGGCATAACAAGCGGCAACAGAAAACATCCAGTACCCCTTCTATCAAAGAGGGTACCTCCAACTAAGCACCAACACGCACTCTCAAGGGTAGTGTACTTGGGTTGGAGTGGAAAGATAACTGAAGCAACTCCAACCCTAGGTACTCTCGTACTCCCTGATCAGACTAAATGCTAGAGTTACAACACCTCTCTCGAGGGAGCTGAAACGGGAAACACAATTCGGTAGCTAGTCAAAACATGATCCAAGCATACAATCTAGAGTTTGGATGCTAAAAAGCAAACATCCAACAAAAAGGGACCAAACTTAGAGCAATTGGTATTGAAACTCCACTAATTCCACTAGCATGAGCATTGTATAAAAGGTTTAATTGCATTGCATAAATAAAGAAAGTAAATGACAGAGAAAAAGGGAAGATAGGTATCTCCTCCTTGATTTAGGAGGGCGACATACAGTAGCAGACCCCCTAAGGTGCCTCTAGCCCGATATCGGGTGGGAGCTCTGGCCGACATGCTCGTGTCAGGCGGCCAGCCCTATCGGGCGGTATGCCATGATGGACAAGCATATCGGTCAAGGCACCCTCCCCAATACGGTCGTGGTCAGGATACCACCCTCTCGGGTGACACACCATGACGGATGTTCTGTATCGGGTAAGAGACGACTTAGGGTATCGGGTGTAGAGGCGAGCCGTATCGGGCAGGGGTCCATCTAGGAACTTGGCACATCGGGTGGCCTCCTTGGTCGATATCGGGCTGCTGCGGCTACCGGGACGAATTCTAAATGAACCACTCCCGCCCCTCTTAGGTTGGGGAAGTGATCACCTAGTATCATCCGGCACACCTCTGGGACGCGACACACTAGCTCCAGATGCTTTCCAAAGTTAGCCTTCGTGAGATTCCGACCCATCCCATCAGGGTCTTGTAGCTGCTATTTATAGGCAGCGGTTGGAAGAAGTTGCGGATCTCCGGGCGCCACGTACCCATTATTGGCTCCGCATACATGGCTTCGGGGATGATTGATGCGTGTGTGTCGTCTGGCGTAGCTTGGCTATCGCGTCTCGGGTTACAAGGGTATCGGGCTCGTATCGCGCGATATGCCATAACGGGATGATTAGTCGTGGCGGGTAGAGCTCTCTGTTGGGTAAATGGTGTATCGCCCGTCAGTGACCGTACCGCATGACTCGCCCGTGTCGGGTTGTGCCCCTATCGGCCAGCATTCACGATGGGTAGTGGACGTGTCGTGCGGCTAGTAAAAGGATGATTCGTTGTAAGTGGGCCGGGACGGGCCATTTTATTGATTTTGAGTGGAAAAGTGAGGAAAACTATGTAAAATATGACAAAAATGAGTTAAGAGCATAGTGTGACTTATTTATTCAATAACATGACAAAATGGAGAGGAAAAAAGTTTAAAAGGGCGGTTTTGACAACGAAATATGAGCCATAAATACCACAAAAATGGGTGTTATCAACCACTTATTAAAGAGTTTGTTAGGTATTATGGGATCCTTGCTCGAAGCAAAGTGCCTCTCCTTATTGAGGATTGGAGACAAGTGAATGTTGTCCACAAATACCTCATCTGGAGGGAGTTAGAGGTGAGATAAATGAAGTTGTGTTTTTAAAGTATTTTTTTTATTCTTTCTTTTAATATTTCTAAATATATTGAAGGTTGATCCATTTTAGGGCCAGTATGAACTTGATAAAAAGTTGCATCGTAAGTCTGTTATGTAGCTCATTGGGAGAATACATAGAGATTGACAGACAATCCTCACAAGAGACTGTGTCTTTGGAGACAAGAAGGAACCCTGGCTTAAATAGAACTATATTAATCAAGAAGATTGAAAGGAGTTTGTTTGGCATAGACAATTAGATGCATTCCAGGTACTGAAATCAGTTACATTTTTATGATTTCTTATGGTTACTTAATAATATCACTTGTTTGAATTAATTGGGCCCTCCATGATGCTAAAAAATTTAGGCGTGACAAGAATGTGCACAACCACCAGTTGGATTCATGTGGTTTTTGGAAATGATGGAAGATGAGAGAGATGTAACAAGAGTAAGATCAAGGGTGAGGGCAAGAGTAAGGGCAAGGGCCTTCTGCTTATACTCCTTATACTATCGAGTCTTCTAGTGCTTTCATACGGTTCCCTCGCTATATTGAGTGGATATATATGAGAAAAAAAAGTGAGAGAAATCCCCATCCAAGAAACACAGGAAGTGGCTTCAAAAATGATAAATTTCTTGGTCTAGTGATAATGATCTTGTTCTTTTTTAGTGGATAAGTTTTACTGAATAGTCATTTTTTGATGATAATTAGTTGAAGATGGCTGCCCAAATAAAGGAGGGCAAGTTCACCCCACAAGACACACATGATGAGTTTATAGTTGCTCTAGGGATAGAAGAGCATCCATGACTTGTTAGGGGAGATGGAGTTAGGTATGAGATAAAATCTTTCTTTGGCTCCCAACAAAAGTGCAAGCCAGCAAATAAAGGGGAAGTGAACCATGAGTACATGTAGAGATTGGTAGATGCACTCTTGGAGTAACATCTAGCTTCTCAGGTGACACAGAATCCAGCTTCTCTAGCAGTCATAATTGTTCATCACTCGTCCATATAGTGCATTGGGAGTAGTCCTTTAGACTCGTAGGGAACAATTGGGGTAAGATTCAATTCAAGTCAGTTTATGTTACATTATTATAATATAATTCCTCAAGTCAATATTTATGTCTGTAAAATTAAATTTTATATTTTATAAAATTGTAGGTGAATGGAAAATGTCATCTTGTTGTCGATGAACCAACAAGCAACATCGTGGAAGATGTTGAGGCTTCTATCTCCGGTGTGGTTCATGGTATTCCCCTTCCCACTGATCACTATCATGTGAATGTCATACATGTCTTTTCAAGAATGAATGGCATACCTCTCCCATATGAACACCCAGATGCCACCAAAGTTGGAGAGGTAGAAGATGACTTTACTGGGTGGTCCAAACAACTTGTTATATTTTGTTAGGTATGACAAATGTATAGTATTGAAACTTAAAATGATCGAAATCTAATACTAGAATACATACAGGCAGCCTACAATAGCTAAGAAGTCCTCTATGATTTTGATGCATCCTCCCTCTCATTTTATACCATAGGATTTGTATGACTCCTTAGGCCCTAGATTCCAGATGTTGACAAGATGGTTAGACACTATAGACCAAATAGATACCATTGTGATGAGTCTTGGGGAGGATATGGTAGGTATATAGCGGGAGAATGTTAAAGTATTGATAGATTTTTATAAGGTATTTAAGTATGATTGATTGAACATATTAGTGATAGAACTTTAGGTACAGTGAGTTACCCCATCATATGTGAAAATTTGCTTAATTAATTCCTACATATAAATTGGATAATTGGTAATGTTTCAGTCATTTGCATTACATGGCTCGTGAGTTTGGAATAGAAATGTGGGATTTTTAATGCAATCATTGATTAGCGATGTACTTAGAGATCTCAGTGGCATCAAAGAATATGTGATGTAGTCTTTTGGTGCTTCCAAGAATGTGATCTTATCTCCCTTCAACGTTAAGTAAGTTTTTGTCTTGTTGTTTATATGTCTAACCTATGAATAGAATTTTGTTGTGAGAATTTAATTTTTATTTTATTTGCCTTCGATTCAATCAAAAATAGGCACTGGTAGCTGTTAGTGATTGTTCTTGAGACTTGGAGTATGTATCTCTTTGATCCTTCGAGTGAAAAACTATCACCAAATGAGGGACACCCGGCAAAATTTTTGGTTCATGTGTAAGTATAGTTTTTCAGAGCCCAATATTTGTTAATGCTTGCATCATATGACAGTTTAATAATGCAACATATATTTTAATTTAACTTATAGGGGTGTGAAAGAATTCCATACAGGAAGAAGAAAGATATATAAGAAAAATAAATCAATAACTTGGAGGAATGTTGATGTATAGTCTTCCCATTTCCAATTGCATAATATATGACCAACTCTGCTTAATTATATTTTATTAATAATTTGTAAATCTACATGCTCCTATACAAGAAAATGGTTGGGCATGCTCATATTATGTGATGTTGTATATGCAGGTGATTATCAATCAAGTGGAACAAATCAAATGTATAGAGAATGTAAGTTATTAGTCTTGGATCATAAGTATTTATGAATAGTATATAAACAACCAAATCTAATTAGAAGTCTCATTCTCTTTGTAATTTTTTTCGAAGACTGAACCCTATACATTGGAGTAGTTGAATGACCTACGTAAACAATGGGCAACCTACTTCATTGGAAATGTGGACTTGAATGAAAATTTTGAAGGTTGATTAATATTTTTTGGTAGTTCAAACTTTGATGTCAAATATTTATATGTATATAGTGAGTGTGAATTGAATGTTGATATGTAATATTGTGACTTAAAATCTGAGATGGCAGCTGATGTCGATATGTATATTACGAGTGTGAATTGAATAATAAGTGCATATGTGTGTGAATCTGAATATGATATATGAGGAAAAGAATGATGTTTGTTCGTGCATATATGTATGAATTTGAAGTGTGGCTGAGATGGAAACAATTGAGTTGTGAGTTCATGGATTCATGTGTAATTTGAATTGGAAAAAAATGATATGATGTGGTTTATTACTATGTACAATTTTATTTTTTTTCTTGCAAGTGTGTCGACTTGTTTTTAAGTTGTGATGCTTGTAGAGACCATGTTGTTCTTCAAAACTTTTAGTTCTAAAGAATAAGGCTCCAGACAGGTTAGCAGGCTGGACATTAGGTCTACAAGTCTGTTGTATAAAAAATACACATTTATCGTTGGTTATTTGAGAATAACTGACTATGTACACATTCTTTGTGGGTTGTTTACCAACAATTGATAGTATAAACCCAAAATGTCACTGTTCATTTGCTGATAAAACTGACATTCGAAAACTTGGTGTCGAATATTTGTCATCACACTACTGATGAGGAAATAGTAACAATGTCCATTGTATTCCTAGAAACTACGAGAAAAGTTCAAAGCAGACCATAATACATCGCTCGCTGCGAGTTACATTGTCTGTTATTCCCTAATAAAAACCCACTGATGTAAACTTTTATTGTCAGTTTTTATAACTGACAAAAAATGATTGAGTTTTACTGTCGCCCACTTGGTCTTTGGTTTGAAGCTGACGTGGATTGCCAAAAATAACTGACACTATATCCCCTCTTAGCAGTAGTTATCATCTTCTTGGGCCTGAGCATGAAGTGTGGCAGCCTGGTGGCTAGAGAAGAGATATCTCACAATGTAGGTTGGATAATGTATTTATAGGATAGGGGTTAGTGTTTCCATATCCTACAGTATCCATCAGTAATTGAAACAAGAGTCTTGTGACTCTCTTATTTTCCATCGGTTGGAAAATATAGAGGTTTCATCAGTCATTATCTTGGTCATCCAGAGGGCCATTGGTTAATGAGCTCAACATTCCCATCGGTAAACAACCTAAGCTTTCATAAGTTGGCAACATTAGTGTTATAATAGGTTGGTGAGGTATGTTGGAATGTTGTTTGTAGATATATACAAGGATGTTATTGGTAGATGAGTGTAGTATCCTCATCAGTTGGTGAGTATAGGTTTTGCATTGGTTAATTCAAGAAGGGATCTGACTGGTTGGAATGAGCAGTGATTTCACTAGTAGGTGCATGTTTTGACATTACGAGATTTTTCATTGGTTGATCGAATAAAGGTTTCATCAATTATTGGTCGTGTAGGTTTACACGATTTGATACGTGTGTCATTTTCATTGGTTGTTTGAAGGAGCATCATCAATTGTCATCTATGTAGGTTTTCATTGGTTGATGAATGTGAGGGTCTTCATTAGTTTCCAGTTGATGGAAATGTTGAATGAAATAGACCAATGACATTGAAAAAGGATGCAAAGGAAGTATAGATTGATGGTACTGCAAGCTCATCATGGGTTGTCTGGCATGGATTTGGGCCCAAAATTGGAAATTTTGGAAATGTTCCCTTTATGAAAATTCATTTTGGGTCAGGGCGCTACCCTTTACCTGGTGAGAGGTGACCTACTCTCAACTCCCTCTCATTAAAGGGCATCTAGATCCCCTGTGATGTCCCAGTATGGAGATATTTTTCTCAATCCTAGAACAGAAGTCCACAAAATACATCAAACCCTAAATATTGACATAAAACAAAAAAAAACTATGGAAGCTAATTCTAAAGTGAAATGAGAATATGAATACAAAACCATGATAAAAATGCAAATAAAACTAGGATGAATATGCATTCATCAATACTCCCATACCTCTCTACATATGATTGATATACATTTTTCTCCACATGCAGTCACTTCATATTTTATGACCATGTTTCCCTTAATTGGGATCTCTTCTATTCTTTCTTTTTTTGACAGGGTTTCCCCACCTACTTACAATCATGAACATGTCCCTATGGATAATGGCATTATGACCTAGTCTCAAATCAATAAGAGATGGCTCCCTAGTCGAGCCCATGTAGAAGTAGACATGGAACTAGAAGAATAAGAAGAAGAAGGTGAAGAAGGAAGTGATCACGAGGGTGACATTGTCTCTCATGAGGAGAACTATAAATACTATAGTGAAAAAGAAGAGACTCCTTATCAAACTCCCAACCCTTGTGGTGAACACAATGACAAAGACTATGATCCCTCTAAGGATTTTTGGGTCAAGTCTTACAATGTCCTTAGAGTTATACATTGTGAGAAATATCATGCATTATTAAGGACGCTTGAATTTGATGTTAAGTATTATATTTCATATAATGTCCTATTTTTTTGTACTTCAATTCCTACATAATGTATCTTATCTTTTGGTTATACTCAGAACATGGTTGTTGAATGAAATTGTTTGGAGTTTGGGCCATTCTTGTGCATATTCTTTTGTTTCCTTGTGGAACTTGCATCTTTGTTTGTTCAAATGTTTATAACTTGCTGGATATGTTTCTTGGACAAGACCTTCATTTTCTCTTCTACCCCCACCCCACTTTTTGATATGAAAAGGGGGGTAAGACCTAATTGTATTGAACTGGATCTCAATTGCATATATTTGTGAATGAATGGAATTATGTGGAATTTCATTTTGTAAAAGGTGCTTCACTTTTTGTCCTGGTTTTGTATTTTTGAGAACTAACGAAAAGGCATGAAATCATTATGTTTAGGGGGGAGCTTATTTACTAAAATATTTAACCACCCTCTCAAAAATGTTAAGGTAAGAAGTTTTTAATATTGTCTTTTTGATATATTTAGGAATCGTTTGTTATTTCCAAAAAAAAGGGGAGAAAGATGAATCTGTTATTTACATTAACATTTTGTTATGATAACTTCAACATTCCATTTATATGAGTATGTCATTCCTATTGATGTCATTTCATATTGATTGATAAACTTCAATTGACCAAACATAGAAAACCTAACTAAAGAAAATCATGTCATATTTGTCAAACTCCAGTGTTGAAGAATAGCAAAGTTTCTACTCCATCAATAAATCCCAGTGCATCCATGGTATCAACACAAGAAAAATGTGTAGGCAAGACCCAATGTGTCACCAATTTCTGATAAATTGCATCTTCTTCCTCTATGACATTGAATTGGGTGGAAGAGACATAGACTTGGGAGATGCAGAAGAACTCTCAAACCTTTGTCAATTTGAACCCTGCTTCTTGGTACCATGGTGGATGATTAAAGAAGTAGAAGGAAGTAGTAGTATCTGAAAAAGTGCACAGTAGTTGTGCTGACATTAATAAATATATCCTTCATATGGTCACCTTTAATCTGGTAATAAATTCCCAATAATATATATTAAGAAATAGAGCTTGTCGAGTATTTTTATTGCAAAATTATATTCAAATAGAAACATTTGAAGTGATCATACTCAACCATATGAACTTATCTAAATCCATAGTAAGTGTTATTGAACTTTAAACTAAAATATCATGCTTAAGCATTCAAGACAAAGTGGTTGTCCAACATAAACCTCTTCTTCAATTATCTCATCTAAAAGGTGCTATGAACATCCATTTGAAATATGTATAGTGTCTAGACTACTAATAAGATCCAAACGCATATGAGTCAACTCTACTCATGCTACAATTGTAGGTATCGTCTACCTATTATTAGTTATATATATGGACTTAAAGACACACTTGTTTTTGTAAGAAAATATATCATTGGTCATAGCAAGATTTTTCCTATAGGCCCATTTTGTTGTAATTATGATTTTCCTTTTGGTATAGTAATTGAGTCTTATGCTTAGGTTTGAGAAAATTGATTATGTTATTTGAACATAGTAATCTTAAAATTGTCATCACTAGGAGCATCATTGATGTTATTTAGCTTGATTTTAAACACATATGATGTGTTACCTTGTAGTATAAATGAAGCATGTGTTTTAATCCTATCACTAAGGCATCTCGGGTGAAATTTATGAGCCTAGGAGTTTATTGAATAGGTTTATGTTTTTAGGTTAGAAGAAGGTGTTTCATGTTCTCCCTCATCCACACCCTCAAAAAGAAGGTTTTCTTTCTAGTGCTCTCTCTAACCAAAGCATAGAAAAAATTGATACTTTTGTTACTTTGTTTCTAATATATGGTTCTGATTAATTATTCTATTACACATCATAGTGGTGAAATAGGAAATGGCTCATAGTGGAAAGGCCCTAGAAATAAAGGATCTTCATCCTTATCGGTTAGTGTGGAAGATTTGGAAGGCGAAGAAAAATTAAACCTTGATCCTAAAACTTTCCCCTTGTTGTCACCTCCTATAAACATTAAATATTTGAGTTATATGCCAACTAAAGACTCAGAGACTTGTCTACAAGATAGTAATGGAGATCAAGTATAGAAGTAGGATACTTACTTATCCTATATCTAAAGCATTGATCTTCTATTGGTAACTTTGGGACAAGAGGATATTGGAGCAAATAGGACCTTTCTTGGGGAATCATTTATTCATTAATAATCACATAGTGAATGCACAAGAGTTGGTCATGCTCTCATCCAAGTTAAAATTCCAAATTCATCTAACCTTGATAAGTCTCTAGATCTCTAGATTTATGAATGGGTGTACGTACTATCATTTTTTAATATGAATGGATCCATGCACAATATAAGTCTTTTGTCATGTTTGGACATGAAGAAAATTATTGTTAGTCATTCCAAGATAGGAAATAGTGTGGAAGGAAAAAAAATCAAAATTACGACCTTATATCTTAGTAGTGTTAACGTGAACCATCATTTATTGAGGCAAAAGGGACTAGATCTATTCCTTTCACATCACTCCAAGTGTTTGATGAATAATTTTCTATAACCACTTCCTTAGTCATCTTTATGTTGAGGGTTTTTATTTGGTTAAAATAAGATATAGATCTCCCTCTCTATTATTTACAAAGATGGTTTCTAGGATATATCAAAGATTTATTGATTTTTAATCTTGACAATAAGTAATAGATGAATGAATTGGATATCATTAATGAAACATCTAAAATTGAGGTCACAAAGTCAATCGACCCAAGGTTTTATTTGAATACATCGATATTGGTAACCTCTTGGAATCTAAAAGGCCTTAGTAACAAAATAAGAGGTGTCCAGGAGAATATGAGAAGAATTTCTAATTAACTGATCATATTTAATGAAACACAAACCCAAAAAAAGAGGACTAAAATCTTAATACATGGTACTTTCGTTCTTATGAATTCATAATCAAACATGACTGTCATGTGCTTGGGCAAATTATAATTCTTCAGAAACCTAATAATTGTGAAGTTATCAAAATTTGTGAAACTCATCAACTTATCCATTTTAATGTGGTCATAGATCATACTATATCCTTATTACTTCTATTTATTAATATTATTTATAAGGAAGTTAACGATACTTGTATCATTCTTAGAGATTTTGATGCAGTAAGAAGAGATACAGACCAATTTGGTAAACATCCTCCAACCCTAGATGAACGCTCTATTTTTAGTAATTTTGTCCTCAACTGTGGCTTATTTGAATTGTACCTAATTTTTCCTTTCTATATGTGGACAATAACATGGATGGAACTACAAGATAGATACAATTAAATGCAAATTTAAATTTGTTAACAATGTATCTGAATTCTTTAGTACTGCCAGTGTCACATAATCCTAACATTAGGTATTGGAAACCCAAGAGTTATCAAATCCTCAATTAGATTCATTAACTTATGAGTTTATCATGATGAGTTCTTTTAACTAGTTAGTGATGCCTAGAACTACAATGTCAAAGGTTATCTTATGTTCCAAGTTTATAAGAAATTAAAGAATCCAAGATTTAAACTACAAAGGTAGAATTATAAAACTATTGAAAGTTTGAATGACAATACTAATGTCTAGAGAAATAGGACCCTCAAAACCCAAATTGAAGTTGGTATTGGTCCTCTTAATGATTATTTGTAGACCCATGCTACGAATCCCAAAAAGGATTTCATTGAAGATTCTAACCTTGAAGAGAATCTCATGAGGCAAAAGTTTAGAGTGTAATTGATAAAATAGAATAACTCAAACACAATCATTGATGGGTGTGAGAATTACAATCCTGTTGGTACAAAGAATTATGCTACAAAATTTTATTATCATATCTTCAACAATTCTAATAAGGCTCAGATTTCTTTGAAGGGAAATGGAGTGGTCCTAATCTCTCTTAAATCAAAAGATTATTTTATCTTTCATTTGTCTTAAGTTGAGATTGATGATCTCATTGCAAATATTAAGTGAATCAGGCTCATGGTATCGATGTATATGATATCATGTTTGTCAAGAAATATGTGTCCATGTAGGTGTTGATATTAACCAGATATTGTGGAATTCTTCAAAAAGGTTAAACTGGTTAAGGAATCTAATAATAGTTTTGTTACTGTCGTTCTCAATGGTCTAGACTCTTTTCATTTAAAGAGTCAGAGACCATTGCCTTGTGAAATATTATCTATAAGATCATCTCATAAATTATTACTAGTGTGATTCAATCTATTCATCATGACATTATTGGTCTTAATCAGCGGTTCTTATAAAAGGAAGAACATTGAAGATACTACTCTACTAACTAATGAAGTTTTCCATGATTCCACTAATAACTTAGAGACTAACATATGTTTGATAGTGGATCACTAAAGCCTACAATTTATTTTGTTCGAATTATCTTTCAATGTTACCCACAAATGGGATTTCCATCTATTTTAATTAATGGGATATTTAAAATATTCAACATTATTTCTTATCAAGTCCTATTCAATGGAGAGCCTATTGATATTTTCAAACCTTCCAATGGTTTTTCATAAAGGATACCCTATTGCTCCTTATTTATTTGTGATAGTGATGCATGGGTTTTCAAATATAATAAACAGGGTATTAGAGTTGAATGAATATACTCCCATTAATAATCCTAAAGACTTGTATGCCTCTCATATAGTGTTTGCATATGAAGTTATGATATTTTCTAAATCTAATTCTCAGAATGCTCAATTTATTCTCATTGTTTTTGAGGAATTTGGAAATCAATTATGCTAGAAGACTCATTCCAATATATGCATGGTTATCTTGTGCAAAAAATGCTAGGAAAGAGAAAGTCAAAAAGACTCTTGGTTTTAAAGGATATTCTCTTCCTTCAAAATATTTAGGAGTTCCTTTATTCATAAGGAAATTTTCACAAGCTACTTTTGTCCCCTCTAATTGTTGTATTCAAAGAGTGAATGAAAGGTAAAAACATTGTCCATGTTTACTAGATTTATAATTGATTCCATATACCCTTTTAGCTCTTTATCTATCTTAGTGATTGATAACATTGAAAAGATGTGCATGGATTTACTTTCGTGAAAACAAATGAAAAATATTGTCTACATCTAGTGAAATGGGATAAAGTAACATCCCCCCTTCCAAAAAAAAGTAGGTTCTGAATTAAGAAAATCAAAGAGGTTTCTCTAAGGTGTATGCTTATGAATGCCTAGAATATAGCTAGTAAAAAGGAAATTTTATGGGTCAAGTGGATACATGTTAAGTATTTTAAAAGAAGTTCTTCTCTATGTATTCTTCTCCAAGCATGTCTTGGTTGTTACCAAATCTTAAGAAATAGTAAGGAGAAAAATCAAAGTACACTGGTTTTTGGGTTGGTAATGGAGCTAATATAAAATTTTGGCTACACCCTTGGATTCCCAATAAAAAAATGCAAATAAATAATTGAGAGACATTCTCTCCTTAAATATGAAAGGACAATTGGTTGTTGTGTCAAGGATAATAGGAACAACAAGAAATATGTTGAAGTCTTGGTGTCCCTTCCCAAACCTAATCTCAACGTTGATGTTTTATTTTTCAAAGGTATTCGTTCTCCTAAGATTAAATAATGTAGGGGAGGTAGTCAGATTGAAGGAAGTCAATGATGAGAAAGCTTAATGGATCTATAAAGGTAAGGTTTCAGAGAAATTTCAAGTTCACACGTGAGAGGCTGCTCTTAACTATAAATAGCACAATACGTACGGTGATCAAATAACTATAAATAGCACAATACGTACGGTGATCAATATACACGTACCAGAAAATACAATGTTGTCTGAAGATCATTGTGCTAGGTTCATATCTATGGATCCAATCAGAATTAAAAGACAAAGGACACAGTAGCCTTCGAGGTATACTTGGAGTTTGACGTTTGTGATGGTTTCAAGTTGTTGTTAGTTAATAAGGCTCTAAGAAATTGCATGTGAACTTTGGAATCATTGTAAAGTAGCACAGCTTAGCCTACCTTGTGCTTACAGATCAATATTACGGCCAGATTTATAATCACCAATATGTTTTGTTAGTATATATATGAAAACACGACAAGCACATTTTCTTTTCTCTATGAAAAGCACAATAGTCTCAGCTAACTAAATGCAAATTCCATGGCAAGTGATGTTTTCAACTACACTTGACATATAGGACATATGATTGGTAGAACAATCAAACTAATTATTTTGCATATTGTGATGCATCGAGGTCCAATACATGGACGTATATTAATTCTTATCTCAATGCACTGGCACATGGAAGAACAAGTTCATTGTTCTATAGTACAAGGAATTAATGAATCATTTGAACCAAGCTATGTTATTTATCAGCAACAACTACGCACGATGCTATTCGACTGGTTGTAACATGGTTGTGGTGGGCGTAGGGGATCTACCAATGTCAGTAGTGGTGTAGTTTTCTCCATGTAACTCAGGTCGGGAGGGAGACATCATGATGGCGGTCGTTGTTGTAATCAATCGAGGCGTGATGAGTAGAAGTTGGGCAGTAGGAGGTCAATGTGATTCATGATTTTGTTCACAACAGGAGTAGTCAAGATGGTGAATATGATTTGTTCTTTGTGTTCAAGCATATGAGACGAGGAGAAACATGGTATAGAGGTTCCATTACTGACAAAATGGAGTGAGCAGATCAGCAATGTAATAGAAACATAATAGTAGTGTAAAGGAGTTTATAGGGAAAGAAAAGGTAAGGATGGAATTGACGCAGAACATATTTAAGTAGTTGGAGTTGCCGGCCGTGGCTGTTGGTGGCGGAGTAGTTGGTGCCGACGGCTGGAGGTCGCTCGCAGAAGAAGGCGTGAAGGAGTGAAGAGAAGCAGATAAAGTTAAAGAAGAAATGATTAAAAAATAAGAGAGAGACAAAGAGACACCGCGTCACGAGAGAGAGAGAGAGTTGAGTGGGGTATGCTCACACACCGGGTGGGTGATCTCAGCATGCATTGATCTCATCTCGCAGATCCAACGGTTAAAAAGTTGATTGTATTGGGGTCTGAATTTAAGTGTATTCTAGCCTCACTACACACACACACACACACACACACACACACATATATATATATATATATATATATATGATTCATTAGATGTCCACGCGGGTATCTTTTTTTGGTCAGTCGAAAACACGTGTTGCTTTTTTTGTATTTTTTGGTTTGTGTACAATGATGTCCATCTTCAAAACTGAAGATGGTAAAAGGAAAAGAAAGACTAAAAGGGTATAACTTTACAGGTGCTATACTCAAAAAAAGGAGAAAAAAGAGGAAGAGGGGATAAAAAAACTGAGCAGCAGCAATACGCCAACCCCTTCAACCATATAACCTTCAGAAAAGCCAGAGAAATATCCCCTAAAGCAATATCTTGAGTTAACTATATATATACTACAATAAAAAGAGCTAGTTTGATGTTGGTCTCTCCTTAATTCACTCTCTTCTCTCCTTTTTTCAAGGAATTTATTCCTACAAATATTTATTTCACACTCTCTTATTAATTTTTATTATCTTTAATTCTGTATTTCTCTCTCCATCCTATAGAAACGGTTCATTGATTCTCTCCTTTCAAACAACCAATACAAATATCTTTTACTGTAGGGACCCTTTCACGGACGAGTCCTCTCCCCGTACATTTTCAACAAATTTTATATGTCATGCGCATGTACAATGTGTGCGTTCACTAGTATATATATATATATATATATATATATATATATATATATATATATATATATATATATATATGGCTGTGTATTCATTGCCCGTGCGGGTACACTAGCCTTCCTACCCGTCCAAAGTGACGCAGTGGCATAAACAATAAATAGTTTGGAAAACTGAAGAAGAGGATTTCGTCTTATTCACGCGTTGTTCTGCCGCCGACCTGCTCAAATCGCACATTTTTGTACATCCGCCGCTGGACGCCCTGCTACATTCAATGAACCCTTTCCATACTGAAGGCATGCAGCATTCCTGCTGCTGCTGGGGTTGGGTACCTTTCATCTCATCGGATTTGCCATGTCCCTGTGTGGCTAGTTTGTAGGATTTCGGCGGTGGGAAGAGTATCAGAGAGAGTCTTCGGTGACAGATAGCATTAAAGAAGCGAGCAAGGGGCAGAACGGAATGGCTGGAGGAAACAACCAGGAAAGAGTGTAACTAGACCCCCAAAAAATTTAACTTATTTCGGATTCATGGCCGATAGTCACTGCTTGATTGCTGCTCTCCCCCTTCTTCCCTCTTAACCCCCACCCTCACTCTCGGCGGGCCTAATCTACGTGATTGATCTCTGTTGCGCATCGCTGCTTTTAGGTAAAAAAGCAATCAGCTCACATCATTAGCATCATCCCAACCTGTGCTCATCTGCTTATCATTTACTGGCTTCGATGTGCATCACCGGTGGCCTTTTTTTCTTTCTTTTGCACTCTTACCGACCGGCTCTGTGAATGAATATTCCAATGTTGATGGTGGATTTATGCTTGGCTTCATCAAATCATCCCATGGTTACGAGATCATAACTCTTACTTTATAGGAAATCTACCGTGTGTGGGAAACCCAATTTGTGTCTAGATTTTTGTTTTGAAGTAGTAATTGTCATACATGCTTTTATGTTCTGCGGTGATTTTTTATGTATATTTCCAGTTCTTGGTCATCAATCCCTATCTGCATCTCCATACCCGAACAGTAAGAACGACATCCCCAGTTATCAGTTTTGTAGAGGAGGACGACGAAGGTGTATTTGTGCAGATTTGAACCTTCTGTGACGTTCGTCAGAGTATCCGGTGAAGATATTGATCTTCACCAGATCAAATCCACTCTCCAGACCTATTTTTGTGAAGCTCACGCCGTTGAGGAGGAGGGAGGGGTGGGAGAATTCCTTGATCTATCTACATTTTAGGACTAGCAGTTTGTCCAAGCTACAACCAGTTAGTTTTGTATTCTCTTCATTACATCAATCAATTATACTCATTTTCTCACTTTTTCATCATCACAATGTGTATTCATCTCTCTGTCTTTTGTGTGGGAAAGAAACCCAATTTTGTGTCTTCATTTTTCATTTTTGAAGTAGTAATTGTCATACATGTTTTTATATTTCACATAGTTACTCTTTTATTATGCGCGGTTACCCTTCGGACTGACAAAGTTACTCTTTGGTGTTTCAGGGTTATTCTTCTATCTTGTAGAGTTACTCCCACATGCTGTCATGGATCCCAACCTTGATACAGATGTTGCTGATGCAAGTGTCAGTCATGAGAATGATAATCCTCATTCTTATACTTCTGTTGGTGCTTCCACTCTGACCCCAGCTGCAGTCCCTGGAATTGGTCTCCAGTTTGGAAGTTTAGATGAAGGTATCTCCTCCTATTCTAGCTACGCTGGCATGATTGGTTTTAATGTCAGGAAAGACGACAACATGTATGAATAGGGAACTAAAATTCTGGTTGCCAAAGATCTATTTTGTGACAAGCAGGGTAAAATCGGCCGTTCTAAGAGGTCAAGAGGGCTTTTGAGCCCCGTTTGTGATGAAGTGGGTAACTTGCAGGATAACCTGTCCAAGAAGCACATGCATTCTGTGAAGAGATGTGGTTGTGGAGTCGTGATCCGGTTCACACTGGATAAGTCCTCATCCATGTGGGTTGTGACTACCTTTGTTGAGGAATACAACCACGATCTTGTTGACGATGCACATCTCCGTTACCTGAAGTGTAACTCATCTCTTGATGAAACTCAAAAAGAGATCCTTTCTTCCATGAGCCAAGCTAACATACCTGTATCGAGACAAATTGCATTGATAGCATCCGAGTCTGGCGGCTATAAAAATCTGACATTTACCAGCAGACAAGCTCATGGACACATCAGTAGCAAGAGGAAAGAGTCGACCAAATATGACGTCGACATGGTTTTGGATCGCTTTGCTAGGTTTAAGGTCCTTGATCTGAAATTCTTCTATACATACCAAAATAATCCTGATTACTACTTGACTCATCTATTTTGGGTTGATCCTATCTCCGTTGAAGACTGCAGGTTGTTCAGCGATGCGATTGTATTTGACACCACCTACCGCACCAACAAGTATTCAATGGTTTTTGGAATTTTTGGTGGTATTGATCACCATCGCAAGACAGTGTTGTTTGCTTCAGCTTTGCTGGTCGATGAGAAGTACGACTCCTTTGTCTGGGTTTTCAAGCAATACTTACTTTGTTTTGGCAAGGAGTCGATTTCCATCATAATCGATCAGGACCCTTCTATGAATGTTGCTATCATTATAGTTTTTCCAAATTGCAAGCATCACTTCTACAGCTGGCACATCCTATAGAAGCTTCCCTCTAAGCTTGGTGGTGTTTATAACAAGGACTAGATCATAATCTCCTTGAATGATTGCATGTGGAACGTGGATGATGTTGACATTTTTGAAGAGAGGTGGGATTCTGTAGTTTAAGAGAATGATATATTTTCCATTACTTGACTTTCTGATATGTATGTGATGCGTTGGGATTGGGTTTCGTACTATATGTAATCTTCTTTCTTTGTGGGCATGAGGACAACTCAATGGAGTGAGAGCATGAATGCGTTCATTAGAAGCCATGTGAATAGTAGGAAGATGCTCTTTGAACTTGTATGTTCCTTGGAGACTGCTTACTCTCATGTGTGGGAGATTGAAAATTTCAAAGACTTTCACGACGAGTAAAGTAAACTCCCTTTGTCATCACTATGGTCTCTGGAGGAGCAAATGAGAGGTATATACACCAAGTCCATCTTTAAGATCTTTCAGTCTGAGGTTCATCAAAGCATGGTCTACAATGTAAAGGAAGCTTCAGAAAAATGTGTCTTTGAGGTGTATCGTGTTGGTGGCCTTGGATCTCCCCGTTTCTTGAAGAAAGAGTTGTCTAGTGAGATTGTTTCGTGCAATTGCTTCATGTTGGAATTCAAAGGTATCCCTTGTAGGCACATCTTGTCTTATTTGAAGAGTCGTGACATTTGTACTCTTCCCGAGCCATACATACTAAAGAGGTGGACCAAAGGGTACAGAGAACACCCTTTGATTTTTGGCAAAGTGTCAGCTAAGCATCCATCCACTGGGAGGACACTTCAGCTTGTTTCTGCATACAATTCGATTGTCAACATAGCGTGTAGGAACAACGCTATAGATCTTTGCCATGAAAAATTATTAGCTTTGCGAAAGGAGCTCTTAGACTTGGATCTCGCTGATACTGGTACAGGTGCTGGTGTAACTGCTTCTAATACAGCTTCTTCTTCTACTGTCAAGGTCCATATCCCTAGTATTTGCAAAACTAAGGGGTGACCTAGATTGACCAATGTGAGGTTTAAATCTGGAGTTGAGATTGCCCAGTCTAAAAGAGAGAAATAGTGCAAGAATTGCTTAGAGTTTGGGGTTAACCATGATAGCAGGAACTGTCCTATGAAGAAGTAGTCCATTCTCCAGGGATACTCTTTCTGGACTCTGTGTTGTTGCTATTTGCTGCTCAATGATTATCTCTGGTGCTACTCGTGTGGTATGTTGATGTTGGACATGTATATTCATTATCTCATCTTACTGCTGCTATTTTCTGTTCTTTTGAGTTGCTGGTACTGCTAGATAACCCTTCCTTTTTGTTGTTGCTGTTGATTTTGGGGAGCATCCTGGTACTGCTAAGTGTGGTGTTCTTTTTTATTTTATCATGCGGTTGGGAGCTACTGCTTCTACTTCTATTGATGGATGGCTGTCTTTTTTAGTGGAGTTTGTAGTTGATTAGTGCGTGAGTGAGGCATATTCAAATCTATAATAGGTTGTTATTTTTGTGTAGTTTTGTGAAAGTGATTTTGTAACCCTCCATGTATTTCACTTGTATTTGTAATCTATCTGTGTGTTACCTTGAGCTCCAGCAACTGTATGTATACTTTGAATATGTTACAAAGAATCTGTTCTGATCATATGTTACTCTTTTGAAGAATATGTGTTTCTCTTCGTGTGCAATGGATACTCTTTTCTTCTGAAATGCCTACATTTTTGGATTAGTACAGTTACTTTCATGTTTGTTCAGTTACTTTCAAAATGTTAGTTTGCTACTATGTGGTTCACATACACTAGTTTTATGTTTTTGACAAACCTTCATCCACAAGAGTTGCTTTACAAAGTACAACAGTTACTTTTTGAACGATAGAGTTACTTTTTATATTGTCATAGTTACTCTTAATGTTGTCACAGTTACTTTTAGTGCTCTTACAGTTACTCTTAGTGTTCTGATAGTTACTCTTAGTGCTCTTACAATTACTCTTAGTGCTCTTATAGTTACCTTATGGATTACGAGTTCACCACTCTTCTTTGTCAGTGAGTTGTGATACAGTTACCATTTTTTTGGAATCGAGCACTTGCTCTCATGCTCGTACAGTTACACAAACCTTCATCCACAAATAGTTACTTTACAAAGTACAATAGTTACTTTTTGAACGTTAGAGTTACTTTTTATATTTTCACAGTTACTCTTAGTGTTGTCACAGTTACTCTTAGTGCTCTTACAATTACTCTTAGTGCTCTTATAGTTACTCTTAGTGCTCTTACAGTTACTCTTAGTGCTCTTACAGTTACCTTATTGATTATGAGTTCACCACTCTTGTTTGTCAGTGAGTTCTGATACAGTTACCATTTTTTGGAATCGAACACTTTCTCTCATGCTCGTACAGTTACACAGACCTTCATCCACAAAGAGTTACAAACCACACCAGGTGGGTCCAAATACCACACAAGAAAAAGTCCATATACAATAAGAATAGCTAGGCAGAGGGCTATTCAGAGGCAAAGCAGAAAGAAAGGAAGAGAGGTACATAGAACTATACATCAAGGAAAAGGGGATGTATAAGCTAACTATCATCGGGCTACTGGCAGGTACCAATAACAGGTCGTTGCACTAACAACAAACATAGTCTCTGGAACAAACGATCCAGAAAACTACAGCCAAACCAGCCATTAGGGTGGTCCATCAACTGAACAGAAAAACCAAAGAGCTTAGGGGGTCAGATCCATCCCTGGCGAGAGCTATCATACACACCATTCACTCCATTGTAAAGAAAAGACAGCAAACCAAAACAACAACTTCAGAATCCTCAAAACTTCTAGCGGGTAAGCAAAACCAGACTACAACAGCAAGAGGAACCATAACCACTGGAACAAGATAATAAAAAAATACAGCCAAACCAGCCTTCAGGATAGCCCAACTTCAAAACAAAGAAACATCCGTATAGCACAACGGGTCAGCACCAGAACTGCTCTCACCAAGGATGTATCTAAGCAGTTCATAGCAGGAACAACTAGTTAAAACAAAAAATTCATATATCAAACACACCAGTTCATAGCAGGAACAGCCAGTTAAAACACACCAGTTTAGAACAAAGAAAAATTTGTATATCAAACACACCAGTTCAACGCAGGAACAGCCAGTCAAAACAAAAAAAAAATCACTTAAGAATTAGGATTAGATCAGACAATATATAGCACTGTGAAGTAAAAATCTCTTAAGAAATAGTATTACGAACTGGGGATGGGTAATTTTTAGACAAGGGATTATGAGAACATTAGGAATGGTAGAAGTAGGTATGTTGTTCCAAAGTGGGTGAAAGGGCGAGAACCATCGGCCACAGTGACGAAATGAGAGCACTGGAACTTAAAAGAAGAGGATAGCAAGCATGTTGATGGTGTCATGCGAGATCAATCACTGCTACATAGTTGGGAGGTGATATGTTGGTCCTGGAAGCTGCTACATAGTTGGGAGGTGGTAGGAAAGGCTAGGAGGGAGGAAGAAGAGGCGGAGTAGGGGTTGTAGGATGAGATGAGTGGTTGTGCTGAAGAAAGCCATAGCCTCATGAGGAGGGCTGGGTTGGTGGTGGAGGGACTGGGGAGTATTTCTGGTTACTGGGTAGACGACCACCGTCACAGGTATCTATAGGAGGGGTTTATGACTGGTTACTAGGTAGACAACCACCGTTGCGGGTATCTGTAGGAGGGGTTTATCGAAGACCACCGCCGCGGTGGTGAGCCCAGGATGGTTGGGGGCGGTAGATGGTATAGGCGGTGATGGGGAAGATTGTCGACCAAAAGTCAAGGAGATAAGGGCGGCGGAGCATACCTATTTATGATTGGAAGGCTGGAAAGAAGAAGAAGTGGTGTCTTCTATAGATGTTGTGGTGTCAGCTGTCGTAGATGAGTCAACTTGTAAAGGATTCACCCATGAACCCAATGGTGCTTGGTATTTGTCCCTAACGAACAGCTGATCTGTAGAGTCATCTGTTCCAAATTCACCAGGCATTCTGAAGAGAAGAAGTAGTTCGGTTGGTGTTCCTAAGAAAAAACATGTGATCCATGTTGTGATAGTATGGTGATCGGTTGGCCTGAGGAAGATGATCCAATCTCTGTGAAGCTTGATTTGTGCGATCATCTCTTTCCAGCCGCTGCCAGTGGAAAGTGATCCGTTTTCATTTTGAACAAGGGTGATATGAAATGTCTGGTTTCTGATACTGAAGGTGGTGTTGCCTGGTTTAATGTGAAAATGGAGATATTTCCATTCTATAGGTAGTTTAATGGATTCCATAGTTTTATCATCAAGGGTGTAGTTCATGGGTTGGATGAACAGCTTCATGGTAGGTTGTGTTGAGGTTTATGAGAACACTAGGAATGGTAGAAGTAGGTATGTTGTTCCAAAGTGGGTGAAAGGGCGAGAACCATCGGCCACAGTGACGAAATGAGAGCACTGGAACTTAAAAGAAGAGGATAGAAGACCTGCTAGAGTTACTTTTTATATTGTCACGGTTACTCTTAGTGTTGTCACAGTTACTCTTAGTGAAGAAAGCCATGGCCTCATGAGGAGGGTTGGGTTGGTGGTGGAGGGACTGGGGAGTATTTCCACAAGAGTTACTTTACAAAGTGCAACAGTTACTTTTTCTAGAGTTACTTTTTATATTGTCAGAGTTACTCTTAGTGTTGTCATAGTTACTCTTAGTTCTCTTATAGTTACCTTATGGATTACGAGTTCACCATTATTCTTTATTAGTGAGTTCTGATACAGTTATCATTTTTCTAAAATCAAACACTTGCTCTCATGCTCGTACAATTACTTTACAAGATGTCCCTATTACTCTGTCTTTCCACGTACATTGTTTTTGTGATATGTGTTTTACCTCTCTATTTTTAGAGTTATTCTTACAAAGTATAAGAGTTACTCCTTTGAATCATAGAGTTTCTTTTCTATAATATCACAGTTACTCTTAGTGTTCTTATAATTACTCTATGGGTTATGATATCATCATCACTCTTCCTCTTGAGTTAGTTTATTTTTTGGCAGGCTAACTGAAAGTATATATCTTCATACAAAACCACAACAGTTGTACATTCAAGAATACAACATTCAAAGCATAAAACGTTATATATTATACCCAGAAATACTCGTATTTACAATATGATTTAGATCAAATGTATTTTTCAGGCTTTTTGCAGCACACAAGTAAATGTATCTCACGGTGGTTACACATCAGAACTCCAGAAGCAAATTGTTCAAGTTTTACATTTCAATTAATAATTCAGTATTCATCCATCTATCTAGGCTTGAAATAGCTTCTTCCTCTGTGCTCTTTTCTTCATGCACTTCTACATCTAATGCTTCTATCTTCTCTGTTTCTTTCCACTTCTGACCTTCATCTTCTTCTCCCTTGTTCTCCTCAGATGGACTTTCTTTGATGTCCTCATTTGCATCCTTTTCATATGCTTGTACAGGCTGCAGCTGTCCCCTTACCATCATTCTCTAAAATATATCAGCCCTTATTGCCGGCATGTCCTTGCGGGTGATGTCCATATGTTTTACATTGACTAGGCATTCTAGGTACTTCATGATGAAGATCCCACATGTAATGACTCGTTTTCAAATTAGTCATCAAATTAGGGTTTACTTGGATGATTGTATGCTTAATTAAGTTGATCATTGTTTAAACCTTTATTAATTATGGTAGTTAAGTTTTTATGTTTTAAATACAAAAAGAAGGTTTAATCATACTTTGATTCGCATAATTAGGTTTAAGATTTAGAAACCCTAATCGGCCCAAATTAGGGTTTTGATGACATATGAATACAGAATTTGATAAAAATAGTGTATCACTAAATGATTTTTATTATTTTATGTGTAACTCTAATTTAATTAAAAATTGGATATGATATGTACATATCAAATGTCAACACTCTTTAAAATTTCAGAATTTTTGAAGAATGTTCTAACCTGTTTGTCAGTCGAGTTTCAAACTCGACTGATCATATTTTTAGATTGATATAGCAGTGTGGAAATTTAATTTTATCTTTTTATTGGTATATCCAATTGATCTCAAATTTTAAGTGTAGTCTTTAAACTCAATTATAGACACCCTATTAAATTTGTGTAATTATTGGATGCTTTTTTATCCAAACTCGACCGACCATGCTGCTGACTGCAATATAATAATGTAGTATTTGATTTTTATTTATTTATTGGTAACTCCAAATGATCTAAAATTTTTAGCATTTCTTATAAACTCAATTTTAGACATTGGGTTAAAGGTTCATAATTTTTGGATGAGCTTTGGGTTCTGAAACGTGTGGTTTTGGTCAAGTTTATAACTCAGTCGACCAACCAGTCTGAGCAAAATAAAAATACATTGAGGGGCTTGTTTGCAAATGTTCTAAGAACCTCAATTCATCTATATGACTAACCTAACACACAAGGAGCTCTCATAACTTGTCATTCATGTCAAAGAAATGAAATTCTTGAGAGAGAGGAGAGCTAGGGTTTTGAGTAGAGAAAGTGGTGGAGATGTTGACCTAGGGTTTCTCTATCCAAGATATGATGAAATCAAGTAAGTTTTACTTTTTTACATAGCATTTCATGGTGAATCTTCTCTCACATGTCAAGATTCCGTCCCTACCCTGATTTTATTTGAAATCACATCAAATCTCCCCCTTTTCTAACTCTTTCTCTTCTAATCCCCATTTCTAGGGTTTCCGAGTTGAGAGGAGAAAGAATTGGATTCTTTTGCGAGAGTTTGATTGGGTTTCAAAAAATTTAGAGGCTGACCTACGTTTTTAAGGTGCTTGGCACCTGAGGTGAGTGTTTGTATCCCTCCTAAGATTTTTATTCATGTTGAAAGCCTAATTCTATCTGATTAAAATAATCAAAAACCTTTTTTGTATATGTATGTGATTGGATTGGATTTGGGAAACATATTGGGGGATCCAATTCTACTTTTTTTGATTATTTCTCATTGTTTGTAACTTGATTAGTTCCTAATATATTTATTGAGCATCAAAGGGTAATCTTATTGGTAGATGACTATGCTATTTCATGTAAATTTTGCCCAAAAATCAGCCCAATGGTCGATATGCTTGGAATTGAATTAACATGTATAAAATCATATTTGAATTGTACTAGATTGTATTGTACAAGTGTATTGTTGAATGTTAATGGAATTGAATATAATATATGTGTAAGGATCAGTATGAGGTGACCACATATCCTGATTAGGATTTGTGTTGAGGAAGTGAATCAAATGAGTCAATTAATCAAAGTATAGTTATGATTGATGAATGAAATGTGTGATAATGGAAACTAGAGTTTCCATGTTTGTGAATAAACCTAATGAACCCTTGAGTTATGATTGGATTACTGATGATATGATTCTTATGATATGTTGAACTAAGGAATGACTTCTTGAAAACCCTAAAAGTTTATTATTAAGAATGCTATGAGTAATAAAGCTAGAACTTGTATATGATGTTGTAAATGTGATTAAATGTTGAAGTTGAAAGTATTAATACTTCAATTGAATATGATGAGTCTTACTAATATCATCTAAGTCTAATGCATTTGTTTTAGTATAATAAAGAATGATCATTGTTGATTATGGGAATGACATTAGTAGTCAATGACAAGGTACACTTATCTGAATATAAGAGACAATATGAACACGATGTACTTAATGGTGATTGCAAGATAAAGATGAAACTAATGAAGATAGTAAGATGAATTATTTTATCTTTTATTATAATTAAATGTGGATTAACCCAAATTAAATGAAATATACTAAGAATTGTCTTTTATAAATGTTATGTAGAAGAGAAGCATTGTATGTAAAGTGAATCAAGAAAGATTGGTCCAGATAATGTAATGAACATGAAATGAAAGAAGTTGAGACTACTGAGTATAAAATGATGGAAAAAGATAGGAATTATTATATGATTCTAAGAATGTAACTCTTACCCTAAAATGATGAGTTTGATGATGCTAGTGAATTACAATCTCAAATGGGGGATTAAGAGATGTACATAACCGTAGCGAATTCAACTAAAAGATGAAACTCAAGTGTTTGAATTGATTTACAAGAATGTGTTCTTGTATTGTGATTGTTTGATAGAATACTTGTACTACGAAAATGAACTATTTTGATGGAATTCAAATGATAATCAGCATGTGTTGATTAGTAACATGTATGAAGAATGTGAAATAAAAGAAGAAGAGAACTAAGTCTGTTATGCATGTATATGCATGAAATTTATTTGCATCTATTGAGATTGGATGGAACAAGAATATGTTGTATGATAAATCTATTCTGAATATGATGAATGAAACATAATGTCTATATGCTTTTACTATTGCTAGTTCTAATGCCTCTGCTAATATTTATTAAGAATGGTGATGTACAATGAACTGATAAGGAATATGTTGAAATTGAATTTAATATGCACTCCTTACATATTGAGAAACCCTGATAAGAGTAAATATTGCATAATGAGATCATGTCTAGGGTTGAAAGCCCACTGATGATGATAAAACCCAGATGGGGTAAATGATCGACAATAAGATTATGTCTATGGCAGAAAGCCCACTGTTGATGATTGCTATGAGATGAAGTAGAAGATAGAAATAATCATATGTGTTGCAATATACAGATTTATTGTGCTTCTTGCTTTGATCATTATCCTTATTGATAAACTTGATCTGTTTCATGTTATTCTAGTTACGTGAGAATACACAGATATGATATATGATGTTTTGAATTCTTTTAAGATGAGTAAAAGAGATTAATAACAAGTGAAATGATGGAACATCTAGTTAAGTGCCCTGAACACCGTGAGTTTCCCCTGAGGACCACACTGGGGAAACAAAATAGATCTCCTTGTAGTAATCGATGAATTATGAGAAGGATTTCCGGAGTGTGGATCGAGACCTTAAAGGTTAGACCACCAGGATTTAGGAGTGAGTCATCTGGAGTGGCTCTAGCCCTAAATCCTTGCTGTGAAAGTCTATGTCCAGATGGAATAGACTTTGTTGAAATGAAATATGTGAAATGTGAAATGAAAAAATATGTGAAATACTGTGATATGTGATATACTATTTTGCTGGTTCCTATCTCGTGTACCCAAGATGAGGATGTGATCCTCTTTAGGCAACCCTGAGGTGGCCAGGGTCTATTGTTGATATCTTAGGGCGGCTGACTAAACCCTAATATAGTCACGGTGAGTCGTTGACACAAGAATCAGGCATGGCGACTTCTACTTGGTGAGGTACAAGCCAAGTAGTTTCAGGGTAAATGAATAAAAGATGATAAGCCGTGTAGAACATGATTTGAATGATTATTGCATTCCTTATGCTGCTAGTTGATGATTTGTCATTGTTGATGAAGCTTCATGTTGTGGAAAGTAATCATGTTTTTATGGACATTTTCTATTTCATATTATGATCTGCCATGCTGACAAGTTATAAATGATGGGATTTATATCCATTCTGAATGAGCTGGATTGCCTACTATTTGATAGTATTGCTTGGTAGATATGTATTATGTGTACTTCAACTTCAAGACTACATGAGGTGTTCCTGGTCCGGCTGGTGGAGTGTCACAAATATAATGTTATAGTTATGTATTGATTCAAAATGCTAAGAACTTGACTTATTACTCATGCAGCAGGATTCTTAATCTGAACTAAGAAGTATCTGTTGATTTGTTCATAGGCATACTTTAAAAGATGTTTCAAATTTATAATTGGTTTAAGTGATTACCTTATCTGTTGGATTAGATTACCATTGTAAGCTAGATTTGACTCATATTAGAACTATCTTCTAGACTTTTCAATATCTACATGTGTATGTTAAGTTTATTATACTTAATCTGATGATGATGCATGTACCTAGCTTGAGTGGGAGGTATATACTCATTGGGTCTCTATATGAGTCTCATGAGGTTGTTTCAAATATTTTTAGGTATAATACTATCTAACGGAGAGGTCGTGACAAAGAAGATATAAATAGCATATTCTAGATAGATTAAAATGTCGATGTACTCTCTCTTTCCCAGGATGGGTTGTAGATTAAGTTTGTTCATCAATGTACATGTATCTGATGTAAACTGAACTGCATATGAGAACAAGATTTGATTTTGTATTTAATGGAGTTGAATATGACTTGTGATATCTGAATGTGATGTCCTTGATGTGACATTGATTTATGAGTTTGTGAACAAAGAAAAAGAAAAAAATTATTTGTGTTTTTCGTATATTGTTTATTCGCCTTTGTCGAGAATTCATTGTTTTATTTCATAATCTGGGTTTAGGTTTTGGGATTATCTCTAATGATTGGTATTTATACTAATCAAAAGAGTGGGTCCCGACACCACAGTCAAGTGAGTCTTATTCATGTTGTGGGCACATCGGGTACTCTCGTTCCCACTGTGACAACTGACTTCCTTTTTCCGGTGCACCCCTAAAGAATTCGTGTACAATACCCACCTGCATTAAAAAACACAACTTTTATTAATCATCAATCAATGAACATTAATCCTGTCAATCCACTACTAATAGAGTTACTTTTTATAGATCGCTCACCCATCTAAGGAATTCCTTTCTTGACTTGTTATTTCCACTCATCGAGTTATAAGACCGGTGTGCTCCATCCCTGAAGCTTGCTTCATACAAGTGTCAGTGGTTGTCGTTGTTTAGTATGGTGAACACCAAGTCCATTGTGTCCCAATCTTTCAATGGAATGTTGAAGAGTGGAGATAGCATGTCAATCTGTTCTAGGGTGATGTCCTCGACATCAAATGATAACTTTTGCTACAAATGTAGAATTTAAAAATGCACATCTATAAGTTTCAGTTTGTGTATCTATTTTTTTTTTATGTAATATTGTATACAAATTTTGTTTTTCTTACCGGAGCATAAGTGCTCATGTAGTGCCATGTCAAACCCTTATTCCTCCGCTTGCTTGTGCTTGCCTTGAGCATCTCCACAAAGCAGTCCAGAACCTGGAAAAAACCACAAGCTTTCTTATTTAGCAATCCAAATTATCTATTTCAAAGAGTTATACTACATTCTTGTTTCTTACAGGTGATTGCGTCATCTGATATTTGTAGAGGAGGGCAGTGAGGTCCTTCCCCGTGCACCAAGTGTCATCACTGAATCTCCATTCTCGTTTTGACCTGCCAATCATTTTTATAGATGTTATACACATGAGTTGGATATTGAATAAGTAATGTTTTATATTTGTACACTTGATAAAATAACCAATTCTCTTACATTTCTTCTATGTTGTCCATGAAGTGATGGAGAATTTCCCTAGTTTCTTTTGTTTTGAAATGCTCAAATCCAATGAATTTGACAGCTTGTGCTGTTAAAAACAAAAGAGCAATCCATGTTAGAATCAATCTTCATTTTCCACAAGTTACACAATGCTAATATGTCGCATACAGTTACTCTTTATGTTCCTACAATTACTCTACTAATTCACACAGTTACTCTATACTATCGTATAGTTACTCTTTATATTCCTATAGTTACTCTTCTATATCACACAGTTACTCTACTATATCAAATAGTTACTCAAGTACTGATATACTTGAAAGGAGATGCAAACTTACCTTTTCCTCCCTCCTTTTCTTTACATTCTTCTCTATTCTCCCTATTATGTGTTGTTCCATATTCTTCCTCTTTGTCAACCTTTTTCTAGGCTCATCCTTCTGCCCTTCTTCTTCTTCAATTATTTTCTCTGGTTGTTCCCTTGTTTCTTCTTGGCTCTTTTCTTCTGCATCTTGTGCAAACTTTCCTTGGTCTGAACTATCTTCTACCTTTTCTTTCTTCTTCTCCTCTTCATCACCGGTTTTCTTATCATCATTCTCATCTTCTGATTCTTTATCTTCCACATACTTTCTTCTCATGCTCAACCTGCCTCATTTCCTCGGTGTGTCATCCTTCTCCACACCTTCCTTCTCTACTTTTTCTATCGCATCGACATCCTTCTTGTGAAGCACATCTGACCTGTCTTTGGGTTCATTAACATTCACTGAGGCAAACCCCTCTGCAAAATGTTGGAACCCACTGGCAAGTGATTGTGCTTTGTCACCTTCATCTCCACACTTTCTCTCTAGATTTTTATTTTCCTCTTCTAGCTCGGCTATCTTTTTTCTAGCTGTTTCTTCTCCCTCTGCAGTTCAGTGAATGCCTCAACAACTATTTTTGTGTAGATCTCCTTCTGCATCTTTAGCTCCTCCTCCAGTATCTAGATTCTTCGTTGGCTTGCTTTTTGCCCCTTTTTCGCAAGGTAGTAGGGCATGTCCTTCATTGTTCTTGCAGCTCGCCAATCATCTCCCCTATCTAGCTTCATCCTTTGACAAACCTATCCAAAAAAAATTTATGTGTCACAATGCAAACATGTAGGATTATGTTGTATATTAGCTTTTGTAATAAAGACAAAATATTCTTACATCCTTAGGGTCCACATCCCCTAAATCCATCAATTTCTTGACCGGCGCAGCCCACTTCTTTATCCTTGGCTTGGCATCAAGGAAGGTTGGCTTTGCCATATTCGTCATCTCATATGCCCAAACCTTCATGTAATAGAGAGAAAACATAATGCATATGTAACTTCCCCCTAGTCATTATTGTAACAATGTAGATGAAAATAATTTTGTTCACTTACGCATAGGCACATCACACACCCTATTGTGTAGAGGGTGGGTTTCCCTTTCTCCCCTTTCCTCCTCATCTAGACGTTCTCCTTAAGCATGTTCATATCCTTAAAGATACTCTCATGCACCAGCTTTGCCCAATTCATCTGCCCAGTGGCAGTAACATCATCTAGGCAGTGCATTATGTATATTGGTGTGCAATAGCTGGTGTTTGGGAGTAGGAATGTTTCCAGCAGGTGCAACATCCACACACGACACATGTTCTGATTTTCCGCTGGATCGTCAGTCTTGGCATATTCTTGCCAAAGCTTTGATAAGTTTTCCTTATGCAGGACATCCTTTTCCCTTAACCTTTTCGAGGTCTCACATTCATTTCCATGTTTACCTGTCGCCCAGGCAAACTGTTGCCATATTGAGCTCACTGTCCCGGAATTTTTCCTAGGTATTACATCCATACCTTTGCTAGGGATACCTAGAATTACCCCCACATCCTCAACGATCGTCCTTCTTTCCACCCCTTTGGACAACAAAAATCTGTCATCATCCACATATCTATCTATTAAATCCTCCAAAGGATTGTGCCAACCATAATATTCAACATATTTATCATGTTTGCAAATGTCGTCAACCTCATCATTCTAAGTCGGTTACTTGTAAACACCATGTTGTTGGTGGTGGTGATGTAGCTCTTTATGTAACACCTGTGGTACAACCTTTTATTTCCCACTGCAAACATATCAAAACTTACTCTTAGGTTTTTTTTCTTATTACTTCTTAGTCAGTCGAGTTACTCTTAATTTTTTCACAATTCATTATATGTTGTAGGGTGATCACATTTTTGAAGCTAACTGTTTATTTTGTAACAGCAATTTAATATACTGCAAGTAAGTATCCTATGAGAGTAATAGCAAAATAACACAATTATAAATCCATACAAGCTTACCTTCATCTTCCTTTCCTTTCCCCTTTTCTGTCCTCTTCATTCTTTCCTCTTTTCCTCCCTCATCGGTTGCCTTTTCTTTTCCCTTCTCTTTCCTCCTCCTTCTTTCCTTTTCCCCCCTCTCATCAGCAGCCTTCACTTTCTCCTTAGTTGCTTCGGCTTTCCCTTTCCCCTTCTTTGTCATTTTACTTCTTTTCACCTCTCCTTCATCCACAATAGCCTTTTCTATCTCATTCTTTTGCTGACTTTCATCTGTACTGTCAACATCCCCTTTCCTTTCTTCTCCTGCATACAAACACAGTTACTCAAAAAGTGTAGTCTTTAGCTTAACAATATGATTTTCCTAGTTTAACTGCTATATCTAGTGTGCGAGATACTCTTTGTTCTGTAATAGTTACTCTAGCATTTCTTCAGTTACTCTAGACTATTGTATAGTTACTCCAATGTTTTGTTGTAGTTACTCTAGGCATCATCTAGTTACTCTACTTCTTATCACAGTTACTCTTTTAACATGCATTGTTACGTTTTAGTCGAAATCTTTTTGTTTTATGTTTTTCATTTGTAATGTACATGCAAACAAAAATTAACTTGTCATTTTTTGTTCTCCGCTTTTTCACGTGGAGGTTCTTCAGTTGTGGTAGCTCCATTGCCTCCATTACTAGCAGTAGCCACTTTACTGCATTTTGCTCTTTTTGCGGAAGGTTTACTCGTTAGGGATCGACAACCCATCTTTTGTTCCCTTTTAGTTTTGTCTGAGGAGTCGCAGAAGCACCTCCCTTCTCCCCTTCTATAGCCACTTCTTGTCCCGCTTCATCTGCTTCTTTGGCCATTGCAGCCCCTCTTTTGTTCCCTTTCTGTTTCGTCAGAATTGTCGCCGCAAGATCTTCCTTCTTCCTTTCCGCACCTGCTTCTTTTCCCACTTCATCCCGTTCTATCTCCCCTTTTGCGGCCGTTGCTTTTTCCGCTTCCTCTGGTTCTTCGGCCATCTTCTCGTTGGCTTGATAGTGGTGCAATTCGAAGTCATCGTCTTCTTCAATCACGGTCCTTAGATTCCTTCTCCACGATGACATTATCAAGGTCTTCCGTGATGCCTTCTTCGTCCTCATCATCTCTGAAGAGGATAGCTGCTCTATAATTGAGATGCTGCGAGAGAGAGGAGGTGGAATCGAATATGATGGAGACAGAATTTGTAGTCGGAGCGAATGGAGACGGAGGAGGTGGGGATGGAGGGGTTGCGGGATGTGGTCGCTGATGCTTTTACGCGAGTACGACAGTTATCGCAGGGCAGAGCGAGGGTTCAAACGGAGGTTTTGGGGTATTTTTCGCTCGCTGTCTTTCTGCCATTTTTCTCACTTTTTACGACCTTACCACTGCGTCCTGCTACCGGGTAGGTTCTACTTTGTTACCCGCACGGGCATCTAAGATCAACTCTCTCTCTCTCTCTATCTATATATATATATATATATATAGAGAGAGAGAGAGAGAGTCAGGCTAGAATACACTTGAGTGTACAGATCGCACGAATACACTCAAGTGTGTTTGCATATCAAGACTATTTTTTGTAATATATAAACCATTGATCTTCACCGTCATACTATAACTAGACTACATACAAATTTTGAGCCCATTTGGATGAGTGTAAGTCACTCATCCAAGGACAAAAAAATCGATGCGTGAAACTAATTTGAAATGCATAATTTTTGCGGTCTTTATAACATGACCTATAAATGTCCAAATGTTCCAATGTTTGAGATGATGGCTAATTTGGTATTCGAGTTTACCCTCTTCTGTGAACATTATCGATTTCCCTGCTTATGCTTCCGACAAGTCAGATGTTAAAAAACCAAAATAGCACACTTTAATAAAAATATGTACTGAAATAGCACTAAAGTCATCTTAATTCTGGGAATAGTCCACATTCTGGGGAAAAGCGCCAACAATTTTGGCGTTTTATGGACTGCGGGATCAAAAGCGCCAAACAAATGGCGTTTTAAAAGGAAAGTGCCAAAAAATGGCGTTTTATAGGAAAATGCCAAAAAATGGCGTTTTAAAGAGAAAGTGCCAAAAAATGGTGTTTTATAGGAAAGCATAAAAAATATGGCATTTTAAAGCTGGAAAGCGCCAAAAAAAAATGGTCGTATGCGAGGAAATGGGAAGGTGATACGATGACTTACATCAGGGAGCTAACTCATGCCGCCATCAGCTACTACCGAAGACAATAATAGCAAGAACGATCGCAGAAGCTCCCTGCATTGCGATCTCAACCACAGTGTGCCTGCTGTAGTGTTCTCGACCGGTGGGTACCAAGGTAGCTTCTTTAACGAGCTGGTCGACGTCCTCACGCCGCTGTTCATCGCGTCTCACCACTACGGCGGACAAGTTCAGTTCCTCATCGTGGACTTCAAGCCATGGTGGGTGGAGAAATACAGGGCCATCATCAAGCGGTTGTCGTGGTACGAGATCATCAACCTCGATGTGGACGACCGGGTGCACTACTTCCGTGATGTCGTGGTAGGGCTCAGGAGCCACAGGGAGCTAGGAATCGACCCTGTCAGAGCGCCCAAGGGGTCGTCCATGCTTGACTTCCGGAGGTTCTTGAAGAGATGCTTCCAGCTGAGGAGAGACTTCGTCTTGACGTCTGGTGTTGCTGCATCTGCGGGTAGGAACCCACCTAGGTTACTCATTGTCTCCAGAAATAAGACGCGGGTGCTGATCAATGAACGGTAGATAGCCATCATGGCTAGAGGTTTGGGATACAAAGTGATCATCTCCAGTCCTGAGCTGGCCAGAAATTTGAGATGCATGTTTATGTTGTGGCCACGGTGCCCCATCTTCACCTTGCCTGGGGTAGAAGGGATCAACTCTATTACACGTAGAAGTGGAGCATAAGCTAGATGATGAGCTGAGGTGGACACAACTACATGCTGCTGCGGATTGGTAGCTAGGCAGTTGGTTGATTAGAAGTTTGTAGTGATACTGCTTGGACCAGCTCAGCGCAGCGTTGGGTAATAAGGAGCACATAGAGGACGATCGCAGTTCTTCATCGTTATCTAGTGACAAACAAGCTCCGCGGCACCTGCATCTCAAATTTCTGGCACTTTCCGGCTTTAAAACGTCATTTTTTTGGCGCTTTCCTACACCATTTTTTTGTAGCTTTCTCTTTAAAACGACATATTTTGGCGCTTTTCCTACAAAATGCCATTTTTTTGGCGCTTTTCCTATGAAACGCCATTTTTTTGGCACTTTCCTTTTAAAACGTCATTTGTTTGGCGCTTTTAATCCCGCAGTCCATAACACGCCAAAATTGTTGCCGCTTTTCCCAAAAAGTAGGCTATTCTCGGAATTAAGATGACTTTGGTGCTATTTCAGTACATATTTTTATTAAAGTGTGATATTTTGGTTTTTTATCGTTTGATCTATTCTCTATTATTTAGGGCTTGCTTCTTGAGCCAATGAGCCTTTTTGTTCTTTTGTATAGATACATAGAGTTTCTTTTCTCAACCGCTCTTGTACATCTACCATGTAATTACTTTTACAAAAAAAAAAAAAATACACAGAGGGTCTTGGAAGTTGAAGAGGAACCCATAATCATTTCGGTCAAGACGAATGAGGTAGTCTCGTGACTAAAAATTGGAATCTGAGATCACTAATAAAGGTAAAAATGGCTAGAAAGTATACTTAGTGCGTGTAACCATTCCCGTAATGACTGCAGTTTCTTTCTTCAAAGCAACTAGCTTCGTGCCGTCCTCCACTCGGCTAGTCGTCCGCTGCTGGTTGACCATCAGAAACAACAACGCACTAGTGCTACCTTACCTCCCACTTAATTACATCAAGACAACGAAATCACGCACTCCACGCTTGACTGATTAAATAGGAGACATGGCAAGAACTGGGGATCACGATCACTCACGAGTTCCGGCCCCACTACAATAAAAGCAATCAAGAAACGTGCCGTGCATTTGGTTATCTAATCCCCCCCCCTGGTCAGGAGTCATACCTGCAACACCAACTCCGTTGAAGCAGACAGTGATGGGGGCTTAAAAAAGAATGACGTACGTAACGACGATTGGGTTTGGTTTCGGAGTGGAACGGGACGACTTGGACGTAACACCTTCATATCAGAGTTGAAGGAGAAGAAGAAATATATTTATATTAATTCTTAGGAACAGATATATACGGTGGAGGTCAGGTAGATGAAGGTTGAAGATACGTAGCCGTCAGTCGTCATCCCGTTTATGTGATGCTCGAAAGTCGAATGGTCCACGGCTGCATTACTGATTAATTAGTCTATGCGGTGCACATTACTTCAAAGGTAGGTATGCCGGGGAATTAATAGGAAGGGAGAAGGAGCCAAGTCGTAAAGAATCGAAACAACGTCTACGTCTTTCTTGTTCATAGGTATCGTCACTTAACATCAGTCCTTGTTTTGTTTGTCGTCCGTGGGGGCGTCGCCGGCCTTCTGCCTTGTTTGTACCCAACCAACTACCCAATAGCTAACACATCGATCTCCTACATGCCAAGACACCCCATCCACCCAGCAGCCATATATCTTTCCTTGTTTATAAGTCCCCCATCCTCCCTTCCCCTTCCTATCTTTCTGTTCCCGACAGCTTCCGATATATGACGATGAGGCTATCACGGTCAGCATCTCCGTTCTGCCACGGCACCCTGCTGCTCATAGTCCTGCTGGCCGCTCTGTCTCCCAAGCTCGCGCATGCCCGGGAGGGGCCGAAGGACAAATCCCAGCCGAGCGTGGTGGTAGTAGAAGCAGAAGCAGTAGAGGCGGAGACAGAGCCGCCCTGCGAGGAGATGTACGTGGTGGGTGAAGGCGAGACGCTCCACAGCATCAGCGCCAAGTGCAACGACCCTTACATCATGGAGGAGAACCCTTATATCGCCGACGACGGGGACGTGTACCCGGGCCTTGTTCTCAGGATCACCACGCCGGCACGGCATCAGGAGCACCTGCTGCTGCAGCAGTAGCTGGCTTCTGTTTTCCCCTTCAGTACGGGAACCAGTATAGGATCTTAGATAATATAGCCAGATGGAGCGCGCGGCTCATGTGCGCCCAAAGGATTGATTGGCTTATAGGCTTTTTTTTTTCTTTTCTTTTCTCCTGGAACTCAATCGTTCGCCCTGCAGATGGCACGCCTACAGATAGAAGAAAAAACATCAAAAAACAAACACAAGAGAGTCCAGTTTTTGCCATCTAGTATTTGCTTCTGTCTGTAAATAGATACGCACGTGGCCGTGTTTCTCAAGTTTCATTGATATACACACAATTCTATATATCATATTATCATCTCGTAACAGATTATATACACCCAATTCTACGATTACGATTTCTAATTACAGGTACTTCTCTAGTCAACAGGGGATGTTAAATCACTCTTGAAACAACCTTGCTAGTCTACCAAAAGGCAGATGTTCATTCCGTTTTCATACCCAACGCCACCGTCAATCCTGTAAAAAAGCCACCAAACCTGATGGTGCTTGAAAGGCATAATAAAGCAAACTACACGCCGTCGCCAGTAAATCGTTATTCTTCCCCTAAAATATATATAGTGGCATGGCCTCTTTTTTTTTCCAAGTCATATTTGAACAGAATTAACTGATAATTCATTCCCTGAGGTTCATTAAGCATAAGCTCCCCATTGATACTTTTCAAAACTAAGGTTAGACAGCATGACGTGATAAAAAGAAAATATCAAGCTTAAATGCCACTTTATGTAGATGCAAGATGGAACAACACCATGTCGCATTACCTGCCATTAAGGGTCTTATAAAAAAGGGATTCCTTAAACATTACTTTTGAACATTAATACGCCAGTGAAGCTCCAGCTGCTAACTTTTTACTTCCTTCCCCATTGTTCCAAACCAAATATTTGCAATGCTTTTATAATTACTGTTGACAATGTTCTACTCCTTAACTCTAGCTTTGACCCCAGCTTACTGCCACTCTTTCCAATGTATGACATTCCAAATATTTTCTCAATCTCATTACTGAGGTTGATAGGTTAACGGCAATGACAGCCAAGTTGTGAGGCCTACTCGTACCTTTCCCTAAGGTTACGTTATTTCCTTTGGATGCATCCTTTTCATAATGCCACGGACATGAACAACAAAGACAATGACCGCACTTGACAATAAAACCTCAACTCACGCCCTTTCCACCTTCCCCCACACTCGCTTTGCATAGTTAGGTGATCGGACAATAGCACTAACCAGGAGGCTCACGATTTAGTTCCGGTTACCATAGTTGGATTTGTTTTCTTAGTTAACATTGCAGATTTAGCCACATTAAATTTGTCTAGCCCTTTGGTCTACCTACCCCCTCGTAGCATGTCAGTCTGTACAAGACTTTCAGGTCCTAAGGAGAGCTCTTCCACCGTTTGGGTAAGCTCAATGGTATTTAAAAAAATAAATAAAAACTTGTTATATAGTATACAGAAGGCAAATTAACAGGGCATCCTTTTCTACACGAAAGCACAATTAAGGTGATTTCCGAGTTCCAACCTAATAAACAGGCCCTAAATATAAGGCAGTGAAATCCGGAAAGCCTTGAACCAAGCAAGCCCCGTACGGCATGAGCCCATAACCATCGTTCATCGTGAAATGCGACGCCTATAATCTGCCCCAAGTTCAGGGAAACAACCTATTTATTCCCAGCTGTTACGTTAGCTGCCTGCCAAGTTTGCGCAACAGGCCGATCAAGCAAGGAAAAGGCCTGGTGGCTGTGAGACTTGTGCCGTGACACCACACTCACACAAAGCACACTAGTTAATAGTTAATACCAATGTCAATCTAAGAGATCGTCTGCTTTCAGCGCAATTCTAAAGCTGTCAGGCAACAAAAGCCCCTCCTCACTTGGTGCAAGGAAAACTCAGCCAGTGCGGGACTACTTGACCAGTGGAACTACTCTATTCCCTTACTAGTTATTCATGAAGCCCGTCTGCATACCCTTTTCGTTTATCCCAGGAGGGTCGACTCAAATTGGCTGCTCCTCAAGGAGACTTATAGAAAGGCGAGTAAACTGACTGTCGGCCAAATATCACCATCTAATTGGTCAGATTTTAACCATGGTGCAACAAGCGGGCCTTCTCCCTGAGTAAGAAAGAATGCAAACGTAACAAAATATGTATAGTTAGACCTCTTCATTAGGCAGCTGCCCAAGAGGTGCCTGAATCATTGTGACTTCTTTAGATGCGGCAGCGGCTACCCTTTCTTTGCTAGTATTAGCAACATAGTACTTTTTAAGAGGGCAAACACTGAGATTGGTAGCTCCAGATCGATCAGCGGCTGTTGCTAGCTCCTCTCTTAGCATAAAATTAGCAGGCCCTTCCATGGGTGTAGAGAAGGCAGTTCAGATCAAACTTTAGCTCGTCCGGGACTCTGCTGTTAAGGTGAAGATAGGCCTTTTCCCCGTCTGCCTTGTCAGGAACCCACCCAATAGCCTTGGAGATCCGCAGAACCTGCAGTCAGTGACAGGAAATTCGCAAATGTGATTGTGCTTCTAGGTGAACTCAATATTTGAGACAACACAAGATATCTCACGTGAGTGTCAACAGGAAGATCATCTTGTTAAAGATTGAACATCAAAACACAAGCTACCAGTCCAAAATTAAAAAAGAAGCCATTAGCATCTTAGATATGGATACTGAGCTATTCATTTGAATTAAGTTAAAACAAATGGCAAAACACAATGAAAAAGAAGCATCTTTGCAGCATTTCTGAACTAGTTGATCCGAGGCTTAGTTGTAGGTGTCTCCGTGCTGTGTATACACTATATTATTATGCAACTTGTGGAAGATTTTAACAAAACAATCATGACTGCTAACCAACTGAAACATAGTAGAAATGAGAGCTGGGTCAGAGAAGAGTGACATTAATCAAGGACCAGCAAACATCAACAACATTGGATTGTACAGCAAACCACACTGATTTGATGAGGCCATATCAGAATGGGGGATAACACAGATGGAGTATGCTTTAAGTGCAAATAAAGGGAAAATCCCTAATTCCTTCCAAAATAAAAACCATTTTGATGCATTACTTGCAGATGCTTTTAGGGGTGTGCTTTATATGCATATAAAAGAAAATTCCCTAATTCCTTCTGAAATACAAGCATGATATAAAACCATTTTGATGCATTACTTGCAGCTGGTTTAAGGAGTGTGTTTTAACAGCAAATAAAAGGAAATTCCCTAATTCCTTCTGAAATACAAGCATCATACCAATGTTTTAGAAAGCGGGAAGCGGAAGGCGTGCAGACAGCACCTTGTGGCCGCTTGAGCGCCAGGCCGGCGCTTTTCTAAAAAACCGGGTGCCTAAAACAATTATATAATTTTATAGAAAATTACGCATATATGTATATGACTAACATATTTTTAAGGAACTTTTATACATATATAAATCATGTTATGAGTATAAAATGGCTGAATTAACTCAATTATAACCTACTGAATGTAGAAATATATTAAATTAGTTATACACAATAGTAGCCATACATGATATATTACACTAGTGGTACATACTACATTGTACATGAATGTATAGTAGTAGGCAGTACATGATATATACATTATACTTTAGAGGTACATACGACATAGTAGATAATATACATTGTACGGTAATAGGCAGTACATGATAAGTACATTATAGAGTTGTACGTACTATATCCTACAAAGTACATCTATATAGACAGTACATTGGTTGAACACATAACAATACAAGAGAGACAAATGTATGAATCTATAGGTAGCATACATACAGAAATAGGATATTAGTATATATTAGTAATCTAGTACATAGCAGAGCAGCAGTGCATGCATAAATGATAAATATGCAATGTAGGTGCAGCAGTTCATACATAAAGATGTAACATGGGTGCAGCAGTACATACATACAGAGCTTGTACATAAAGATGTAACATGGGTGCAGTAGCACATACATACTGAGCTTGTACGAAGTAGGATTGATTTTGATACATATATAATTCAATTGATAAAAAGAAACACAAACTTACCTTGATTTACAAACATAAGTTATGTTTTAAAAAGCAAAATCAGCGTAATATTGCAGACTAGTAAATTGTCATACAGAATTTAGATACATATTTAGTTGTTTAGTACAACAGTATTATATTTATAAGTTAAATAATGTTATACAATATCGATAGTCTAATATTACATACTAACCATTACATTACATTTCCATTTTGGGTCTAGGAAGTGGACCAAGCCCTGCTTTTCACTTAAGTGGCCTCAGGCGAGCGCTCAAAAGCAGTGCTCAGGCAGGTGCTTAAGCGGTTTGAACGGGCCTAAAGCGGCCGCTTAATGGAGATCCGCCCCATTGCCAGAAAATCTGAGCGGCCAAGGCAGGGCCGTTGCAGACATTTTAGAGGCCCTGGGATGAAGATAAAAAATGGGCCCTCTGTATACTCTTATTTAACAAATTTAAATAAATACAAGTTTAGTTATAATTATCAAACTATCATATAAAAAAATAGTAGCATCAATGCAAACAAATTTAGATTGCAACTTCTTAC
The DNA here is from genome assembly GCA_963693085.1 of Alisma plantago-aquatica. NCBI lineage: Eukaryota > Viridiplantae > Streptophyta > Magnoliopsida > Alismatales > Alismataceae > Alisma > Alisma plantago-aquatica. The sequence continues at coordinate 1,590,590,993 of OY856409.1, forward strand.
TTACTGTATTAACAATATATAAAATATAATGTCAAATAACACTACCCTACAACAAGAGATGTTTACAAAAATAAAATTGTGGGGCCCCGTCTTTATTGGGCCATGGTCGTCGCCCAAGTTGGCCACCCCAATGGGCCGGCCCTGGGCCAAGGGTACGAGCCGCCTGAGCGGCCGCTTGGGCCACTTTTGAAGACATTGCATCACACTAAAACCATTTTGATGCATTACTTGCAGATGCTTGCTTCAAAGCCAACAGATACGACAAGTTGGCTCGCAAGAAGAATATTTGCACATACATTTTATAATTATATGTCAAGTCATATGGTATATTTATGTCAAACTTGTTTCTCAATTAAAGAAAATTATCTCCATACGACAAGCAACAAAATACAGCTCGTCGTTCCATGATTACCATGACAGATCATCAGCATTACTTGTCAACGTTGTTGTTAGATCTTCATGTACTTTGTTCCAGCTGTTATGCATCCATCACAGGAATATACACAATGACAGCCAAGAGTAGGCCTCCCTCCCTCCCTCCCTCCAATATAAACCTAATGGCATGCAATTTTTCTATCTTCAGCGACTCCTTTGGTTTGGAGAATCCTGCATCTTTGTGTCTCTCATTTCCTATGATCTGAAGAATCATTGCTTTCTCTATTACATGCGCTGCAACACCGGAAAGGTTCGCCAAGCTCCCTCTTTTCATCATCACCACCAACTCCGATGAGCAGGGAAACTGGCTTCCGATTAGCAGTGTTATAGTTGTTGCATATACATTGGGTCAACTCACGTCAGCGGGTTTGAGTAGGAAGTATTAGTATATACACTTAGTGTATTTACTTATTTCTCTTTATTCTCTTCTTTCTCTTTATCCCATATTGCTCATCTCTAAATATTGTACACTCTCTTGTCTTATAAAAGAGAGACCATTGTATTCTTTTTATATCATCCAATAATAAGCAATCTCGTTGCCAACTTCTAGATGGTATCAGAGCGGGTCGATCCACCTTAAACCTAATCCCTCTCTCACCCCAACCCTAGCCGCCATCTTCTCCACCAACCCTAGCCGCCGCCACCCCCACCTCTCTTTTTTCTATCGCTACAGTACCGCACTACAGAACTTTCCAGTTCTGGCACATTGACGGAGTAATGGGCTTCATCCTCTCTGTTTTCCTGCGCCTCATGGTGGAGTGACTGATCCTCCATGTTGGCGTAGGTTTTTATTTTCATCTGCTGCCCCTACGTGGGTTTTTCTAAAATCCATGCATGGATCTTCTACCTTCTACTACTAGTCCATGGGTTGGACTTTTGCCTCTGACTGTTGACTACTACTGCTCTCTGCACCTGTGCTTCTACCCCTGAATGCACCTTCCGATGGCGACTCCAGATCTTCCGCGTACTCTGTGTGTTACTACTGTGAAGTTGGATGGCTCCAACTATCACCTCTGGGCAGCTTCCTTTGAACTCTATGTTAAAGCACAAGGGTGCTATTCTCATCTATCGACCAAGGGACCGGACGCTCCCAGTGTTGATGCTGATGACAAGACAAGCAGGCATATGATCTCTGGTCCAAGGAGGACTATGGTGTTATGACATGGATGGTCAACAGCGTTGATGTAACATATTGAATTCTAGACTTTTTACCTTTTTGGTCCTCTTTTCTATCTTTTCCTTTCATTTATATCTTTTTTGGCCTTTCTGGTTTAATTTGTAGATAATATGATGGTCTAATGAACATTTGTTCACCTTTTATTCCAATATTTGGGTTTATACACAAATACCTCAATGAAAGTTTAGAAATGGGCTTAATATATAAAATGTCCACTTAAATGATAAAAAGAATAAATAAATTCATGCTAGAACTTTCTAGTGTTTTTTAGAATATGAAAAAGAAAGAAAATCCCAAAATATATACAAAGGAGATGATAAATGTAATATTTGGAGATAATATGGGATATAATAATAAATCCCAAAATATATAGTGTTTGGACATTGGAAAGGAATTATCCTCCTCATAGAGGATCTCAGGAAGAAGATCGAGATAGAGATCTCTACTTCAGGACCTGAGAAGAAGTAAGCTAGAACTATATAAAGTAAGGGTTGCCACCACTATACTTAAAGGTTGTCATTCATGGGCACATAATAGAATTAGTGAATTGCTATTGTGTACTTGACAAACATCATATGTTTTGTATGACAAAAACATTATGATCTTTTATGGTGATGCCCTATGGCTCATAAACTATACTTGATTGTTGAAAAGGAAAATGTGTATGACACATATATTGAATGACTTGATAACTCAAACAATGAATACCTATAGCACTGCCATCTAGAGTGAATAAATGATAAATGCATTTCTAGAATCTATATGATGGTTATCTAGACTCTTTTGGTTATTGAACCAATAGAGACATGCATGTCTTATTTTTTTGTGCAATATGACAAGATTATCTTCACTAGATGTAGTGGGAGAACGACTATTCCATTAAGACTAATACATACTAATGTACATAGATATTTTTGGATAAATGCTAAAGGTAGTTACAAGTACCTCATTATATTTACTAATACGATCAGTAGATATTGAAATTTGTATTTAATGAAATACAAGTTTGGATCTCTTGAAGTGTTCAAGAAGATCATAAATGAAGTATGTAACTAAATTGGTAAAAGTATTAAGATACCTCGATATGATCGATGTTGAAATATGTAAACTAAGAGTTTGAAGACCTTCTGGGAGATCATGATAGTGTATCATAATAAACTCCACCTAAAACATACTAATGATTCAGAAAGAAGGTATCTCACCATGTTAAGTCATCGTGAGATTATCAATAAAATCTAGCTAATCTTACAAGTTCTTTTGGGCACATGCTTTACACTAAAATAATGTACCATCTAAAATGATTCAAAAGACACCATATGAGATATAGCATTGGAAGTGTCCTGATGAGTCTTTTGTAATGATTGGGATTGAAAGCTTATATAAGAAAATAGTATATTAAAAAGTCTTTATCCACAAATCACATGAATGTTATCTTGCTGATTACTACTTATATTCCAGCACGACAACAAAGAGTTTGTTGCTAGGATGGCTGAATTCTTGAAGGGAACTTAATTCCAAAGGAATCAGTGGGAGTAAAAGTAGAACTCAAAATGTTTGAGACAAATAAGAAAACATTGAACCTAAAGAGGTACAACAAGGAACAAGGAGAATCACAAACTGTTGTGGAATCTCAAGTTCCTTATGTAAACACAGGACTCATACTCTTAGTAGAACGCCTTGAGTTTGAAAGATTATGATATCGTATAACTCAAGAAGGTAGTAAGTTGATCATAGAGATGAGTCAACTACCTACCTAGAAACTATTGAGGAACCATATTCAAAAAAATGGCTTGAGGCCATGAGATCTATGATGGACTCCATGTAAACCAATAAGGTATGACCTTGGTGGATCTACCTGAAGGGGTAAAACCCATAGGGTGCATTTGGGTCTTTGTAAGAAGACCAACATGGAAGGGTAGATTGGTTGCAAAGAGTTTCAAACTAGTTCAAATTGTTGAACGTGATGAAACCTTTCACCAATTACCATGGTTAAATCCATCTAGATCATGCTTGTTGTTGTAGCTTATTATGATTGCAAGATTTGACATGTGGATGTTAAAATTGCATCCCTTAATTGGAATAATTAATAGGATGTGTATGTGACACAACATAATGATTTTATATTCCACTAATGCAAATAAAGTTTATACGCTACAAAGGTCAATCTGAGGATTGGAGAAAGCATCTCAGAGTAGGAATCTTCAATTTGACAAAACAGTCAAAGAGTTTGTCTTGAGTTACGATGAAGATGGAATCTGTGATTACAAAATATTTAGTGGGAGTGTATTTTATATTCCACATAATGATGGGGAATACGGTCATTATCCTACAAATGTTAAAACCTGGCAAGGAAAGTACCTTTTGTATGAAGGATTTTAGCAAAGCATCCTATGTGATAGGGATCCATGTGTATAGATATAGATCTGGAAATATTCTTGACCTAAGTAAAAGAACATACATTGGTAAGATGTTGAAGGGTTCAACATGCAAGACTCAATGAGAGAAAACTTGTCCATGTTCCATGGAGTTAGTCTCTCAGGAGCCTAGTGTCATAGTTCTTATGAAGAACAAAGACACATGGATAGATGCCATTAGATCTATCATGAAAGCAATGCTATGTACTTATCCCATTATCTCGTATGTATTGGACATGACAAGAGGATATCCATTCATCTCATATGTTTTGGCATGATGAGAAGACATATATATATCTACCTAGAAATCTCATATGTATTAGACATGATGAGAGGGTATATATCAGATACTAGTGAGAGTCACTAGAATATCATAATGAACATCCTTATGTGCTTGTAAAGCACTTAAAGGATTGGTTACTTGGTTATGGTAATAAGTAAGAGTTGGATGTAAAGGGTTACACCCATGCAAGCTTCCAAACTGACAAGATGGTCTCAATCTAAATTTATGTTTGATGAAAAAATGAGAAATGAAAGCTAGAAAGAATTCTAATCTAATGATAGTTGTTTGAATCTACAAATGAAGCTGAATATCTCTATGTTATAAGAACAGTAGAGGATATTGTATGGATCAAGAAGTTCATATGGGTAAACTTTTGTGAGGTTCCAAACCATTGATGATATAGTAGAAATATTGATGACAACATGGAGCTTAGGCTAGGAATCTCATATAGCATACTACGGCACTTCCATCTCATACGAGTAGTTGTATAACAAAGAGATGTGAAAATTGCAAAATATCAACTTAAGGCAAACGTTGCTAAACTCGCTATAAAAGCACTTACGCAGCAGCAGCATGATAGTCATGTTAGGTCACTCGGGATGAGATATGTGGGTGATTGGCTCTAAGTGCAAGTGGGAGTCTGTTGGTATGTAATCCCAGAGAGCCAATCATATGATGATTGGATGAGGCATTAGATGCATGATTTGATAATTGATAATAATAAAGGCAATCTTCCAATTTATATGTTTCACTCAGTTATGAAATAATGAGGATACATAATGAAAGTCTAGAGAATTATATTACTCAATGATGTATGTTTTTTTTTGTCGGCATCTCAATGATGTATGTTGTCAAGTTACTAACCTTGTGATGAGATCATATGCATGTTAAGAGAACATATACATATTCTCATTATGTCCCTGATCATTTGTTGTTGTGTAAGGTTGATAGATGACAATAACACATAAGATCAGAGTGTGAGTTGGTTGATGACTAAATCTCATTAGTCATGATATGGCAATCAAACCAAGCACACAGATATATGTTAGAGAATAGTGTATTGGATAGACCCACTGTGAGACTGACACATGGCAGCCATCTTCATGGAAGTCATAGTCATCTCTCACAGTGATTGTGGTGGTTGTGGTTCTTAGACCTAAAATCCTGCACTCATCACATGTCATTGGGTATACTTTGACATCATCAAACGTAGTCTTGAAACACGGGTTGTTATAACGGTGATGATTGGGTGACTTTGACACATGGGGATTGACTGTGAGTGATAGATATGGGACGTGTCCCTCCTATATGGAGTATGAAATCCTAGGCCTCTTTTTTAGTAATATTGAGAAAAGTATGGCCATACGCATGTGTGTCAATATGTTGAGCTCACACATATCTCATGTAGTCTGCTCTGGTTTAAGAAATAAGATTGAATAATATGAGGATGACTGCTCCATGCCTCTAGTTCAATATGGATATTAGTGACAAAGCAACTATACAAACATTATAACACCATACACATATTGTAGGTTGAAGTTGCTCCCCAACTTTCCATTCACTTGGGTAGCAATGATGTGCAACTAGGCACCACTCATTGCTTGTGATGTCGTAAGCTAATTATGGACATTCACTGCCAACGTGATATGTGACCTATAGGGTTACACACATAGGAACTCATATAGAAGAGGAGTTTGATCTTGAATGATAATTGAATTTATTACTCAAGTGTTTAGGTATTTCAATCCATGCAATGGATCAGCTGACTAGACTGCCAAACGATCGGTTCAAGTGTGGAGACTGCTATTTGAAGTGTCTGGTTGATTGTATTGTACATTGATTGGAATTCTGCCTGACTTGGGTTGCAAGATGCCCATCTCACTTGTGTGAAATGGCCATTTGTCTTGGTGCAAGATTCCTGCATCACTTGCACCAAACAACCATTTGGTTTAGTGCAAGACACCCGTCTCAGTTGCACCAAATGCCTGTTTTGGGGGTACATCAAGTTGAGTGCTAATTGGAATTGAATTGCCAACATTTTTGCATAATTGGAAGGTGTGAAATGACCGTCTAAGCTGGGTGAGATGACCGTTTCATCGCACATAGGTTGTGAAACTTCCAGAAAAGTTGTGAAAATTCAAGATCTACTTGTCCTTTCTACTCTCGCTTTAATATTACCCAGGGAGTGGGAACCCTGACCCTAACCCCTCCTACATATAAAGGAGTATTGGGGGCTTCCCAGAGTATAACTAACACACATATAATTGAGAATCAGTTGCTTTGACAATTGTTATCCTCTCTAGTTGTGGTAACCATAAGAGCCCAGGCAAGTCCTACCTGACTAGGGAGGGATAGCCACGGGAGAGAAACAACTGAGGATCATTGTTTTGGGAGATCATGTTGGTGACTAGTACACCAATGGGAGGGACAACTCCTTCATGTCCATTCATGCAGGACGTTAGGAGTTCTAGTTGGTCTGTGTGGACTACTCTAGAGACAGGAGTCTGTTGGATGCTGCTAGGAGGGCAACCTCAACTCATCGTCCATGGCAAGATCTGAGGAGCCGCTACAACAGTTGTTCGAGTCTAATATCCATGGAGGAGCAGTCAGATGAGTCTGAGTGTGACTAGGAGCTGCAAAACCACCATCCAAGACAGAGTGTGCATCTACATCAACGAGGATTGTCACTGGACTTGCTCCAAGACCAGGTATATCTTCATGAAACCATCCTTCCCATTGCATAGTGATTGACGCGATCTACTGATTAATGGAATATATGTTAGTAATATTATTGTTTCTGCTGCCTACCTGATGTCGTATTTCCCTACAATATCATGAACTAGATGACCCTATCACCAAAACCAATGTTGTGTTGTGAGCTCCTGTCGATGGAAAGATATAGACTCTGCCCTTGCTCTATTGACCACTGAGACTGTATTGTTGACTGAGGTGACGAAAACCTCAGCTTCTTGAAGCTTCCATAGGACTATCCCTAAAACTGAGTCAATCGATTTTTATCATTAGCCTCACACTTCCCATAGCTAATCGCTCTATCCATCTCATGGACTCAACAAAGGTAGAAAACCAGTCTCAGTTCTCCAAAGTGGACATCATTGTCATCAACTCCTTAAACCCTTCTCAAACTGTCGGATTCTCTACTTATCCATCACAGCTATGGGAGGGAAGAACCTCAACAACTCCACAAACTTGGCCTCATACTCGTTGATTGACATTGATCCCTACTAAACCTTCTTAAACTATGAGATCTTCTCATCAAGATACGTCTTTGGGAAGTATTGACCCATGAACTCCCGCTAATAATTTTCCCAATAGATCACTACTCCTAGCATCTTCTCCTCCTCAATGGGCCACCATTATCTAACACTACCCTTCTGTAGGTACACAGTGTGCTTCACCTTATCCTCTTCTGAGATATAGAGGATCTTAAAGGCCTTCTCCAGCTCCATCAACCACATGTGGGTCAGTTGTACCCGTGTAATCCAATGCTCTTATGGGCCACAACCTCTCAAAAGTCTTCCCAAAACATTGGGATTCTACATTGGGGACAACTGACCTCACTTGAGGTACAGACACCCTATCTGCCATATGCAAAATTATGGCCATAAACTATCCAAATATGGACTGGAAAGTGGGATTGGATATAGTTGCTAGGTCAAGTTGAGGCACTTTAGGCACTCAATCTACTCTTGCATGCCTCCTCGCACCACCTCCTAGTACAGAAACACTACTCTCAGCATGTTCTTCATGTTCTCCAGACATATCTTCTTTTTCTTCTTCTACATAAGCAAAAGTTGCAATCATATATATTGGATAATGCAATAACAGACACAACCCTAGTCCTATATCCCTATAGACTCAGCAAACCTAGAGCTCTAATGCCAACCTAGTGTGACGCACATGTCACACCAACCGAGATAACTCAAAACCAAAACTTGTGATTAACAACTAAACAAGCACATTACCACAAAATAGGGCAAATTAAAATGGATCTCATATAACCATTATTTGTGGAACATGTTACATAAAGGTCCACCAACTGTACCATATCACATATCAGGGTGGGTATTACATTTGTATAGTGGCCATATGCTACACATCTATTACAAAAGACAACTTGTTCACAATCAAAAGCCTTATATACAACCATTGCATACAACCAAAACCACATGTCGATACAAACTCTACAAAAAAACCCATGCAGGACACGAAAATACAAGGACGATACATAGGACTCTACTACAAAAACTAGAAACATATCAAACCTTCTACTTTCACTGATCTCCTTGTTGCTCTTCCTCAATAGCATAGTCTCTACCATGCCATGTGTGAACACCTAAAAAGATGTGGCAAACCACATGGGTGAGACCCATGTCCCAGTGAGAGATATAACTCTCCGCCAACAACTATTATTAACACCAGTTATACTTAAGAAGAAGATAGCATTATTAACAAGATGAGCAGATTCAATTAAAAGAATAATTTAGAAATAGATTACACATACTAAGAAGGTTAAGTACCTACAACTGATAAGTGGAAAAAGTTATGCATTTAGAAAGAATATGAGGAACATGTATAATAGTTGATTCCTCTTACCGCATTATAATACAACTGAGAAGTACAAGGCACAAGACAGGGAAAACAACTAATGTGAATCATGTTTAGCCCTAAAACGATATACTACATGGTTGTGTTACGTCATTTATTAAGCCATGGTGATTTGATTTGTATCACCCAAATCCAACTGACCACTATTAAGTTGAAATCAGTGCCATACTAGATTTGTGGAAGAGCCAGAATCCACGATCTCACTTCCACCTTTTGGTCAGTATGAGAGACACCACAGAGACATAATAGTCAACTGCCACCAGTGACATGTAGTCAAGCTGAAAACACCTAGCCCACCTTAGTACAGGTCGCAGAGCTAGACACCATGGTATAAAAGGCAACCCTTCCATCGAGGTACAATTGTAGTTGTCCTCAAAATCTCATCACATAATATAATCACCAAGACACGACCACAACCATTCTCAAAACACTTGGGATATGGATGACAAGGATATGCTCTCCAAGCACCCCATATACTCAACAATATACACTCTGAGTTTCCCTCAGGAATACTCATTTCATCATCTAGCAAGTTCTGACTTTAGAATGGATCTATGGCACATGGCAACTACATGATTAGGGTTTCACTTGATTAATTAATCCAATTGGGTATCTTTTATTCTACATCAATCAAGTTACAACATCATCATCATCATCAATCATCATCAACTAAGCCTCAATCCCAACTATGTTGGGGTCGGCTACATGGATCCTTCTTTTCCATTCAGCTCTATCATGGGTCATATTCTGGTTGAGATGTAGAGATTCAAAAATCTCTCTTTATAAGCTCTTCCCATGTTAATTTAGGCATTCCTCTTCTTTTATTAATTGTGCTTGGCTCAATAGTATTGCTTCGTATAGGCACATTAGTCGGTCTGCATTGCAAATGTACATACCATCTTAGTCGGCCCTCGTGCAACTTGTCCCCAATGCTCGCCACCCCCACTTTATTCTGGATATAGTCATTTCTCAAGTGATATTTTCTTGTCTTCCCATACATCCATCTCAACATACGCATTTCAGCCATGTTCATCTTGTTGAGTCCTTGTTTCTTCACCGCCCAACATTCACTCCCATATAGCATGCTTGGCCGTATAGTATTTTTATAAAACTTGCTTTTTAGTCTGAGAGGGATCTTTCGATCACATAATACTCCAGTTGCACTCCTCCATTTTGACCATCCTGTAATGATCCTATGACAAATGTCATTTTGGACATCCCCATTTGTTTGAATGATAGAGCCCAAGTAATGAAATTTGTCACATTTTGGTATATCTACTCCATCCAACTTGGCTCCACCATTCACACTCTGAGATTGGCTGAAATTGCAATGCATATACTCAATTTTGCTCCTACTAATTATCAATCCATTTGATTCTAGTGCCTTTCTCAAAGTTCAACTTTATCATTCAAACCATCTTTAGTTTCATCAATCAATACAATATCATCATCAAATAGCATACACCAAGGAACATCATCCTGAACATTCTTTGCCAACTCATCCATAACAAGAACGAATAGATACGGGTTGAGTGTGGATCTTTGGTGTACCCCAACAGTGACGGGAAAAGTTAGTGTCTCTCCTCCAGGAGTCTTCACACTTGCTGTAGCGCTACCATACATGTCTTTAATCAAGTCAATGTATTGGATTGGCACACCCTTTTTCCTCAAAACCATCCACAACACTTCTCTGGGTACTCGATCATAAGCCTTTTCCAAATTGATAAAAACCATGTGAAGATCTCTTTTTCTTTCCCTATACTTCTCCATAAGCCTCCTTATCAGAAAAATAGCATTTGTTGTTGATATGCCAGGCATGAAACCAAATTGGTTGTTTGATATCTGCATTATAGATCTTAGCCTCTGCTCAATAATCCTCTTCCAAAGCTTCATTGTGTGACTCATCAACTTGATACCTATGTAGTTTGTGCAGCTCTGAACATCACCTTTGTTCTTGTAGATGAAGACTTTAGTACTGTTTCTCCACTCATTCAACATCTTCTTTGTCTTCATGATCTTGTTAAATAAATTTGTTAACCACATAACTCCTTCATCCCCCATACTCTTCCATACATCAATGGGAATACCATCTGGTCCGCATGCCTTTCTCATTTTCATCTTTTTCAAGGCATTGATGACCTCAAAATGTGAAACTCATCGTGTGTAAATGATATCTCTTGTATCCCTATCACATGAGTCTCTAACATAATTTATGGTATCTCCATTGAAAAACTTTTGGATGTAATTTCTCCATTGGTTCTTGATATCATCATCCTTTACCATCACTCTACCATCTTCATTCTTGATGCATTTTACTTGACTCAAGTCTCTTCCTTTCCTTTCTCTTATATGAGCCATTTTATATATGTCTTTTTCCCCTTCTCTAGTGTCCAACTTCTTATTTATATCATCAAAGTATCTAGACCTTGCCTCCTGAACAACCTTTTTCACTTCTTTCTTTGCTTGCTAGTATCTCTAAAATGTTGCATCATCTCAAAATTTGGGCAAGCTCCTATAGATCTCCCTTTTTAGTTTAATAGCCTTTTGTACTTCATCATTCCACCACCAAGTCTCTTTTTGTGGAGACCCATAACCTTTGGACTCCCCCAAAACCTCTCCGTCAATTTTTGTTATGCAAGAGCTCATGTTATGCCGCATAGTGTTGACATCAGAGTCTAAGCCCAGGTAAAGGAGGAGGGTTGGTGGTAGGTTGACAGCCAGCCATAAAAACTTTGTCACTCTTTCTATGACATGGATCCTTATAAAAAATCAAGTTACAACATACAAACTCTAAATAGATTCTACAAATATAAGGGAAGATTTCAACTTCGAAAGATATAACATGTATAAGGTATAAACTTGTTACATCACCACTTGATATTGTTTCATTGTCATACACAAGGCCATCACCATCACCACATCACCATGGGATAATCATCCCTTATCATATCACTAGAGGATATCACCTCAATTTGGCACAAAGTCATAGTAAGGTCATAAGACCATTCACATTGTTCTGTTCTTGTAGGGAACATCATCATCTCATCGTGACACATCAAGTCTCATAATCACCATACATGTGTCACATAAGAGTTACCACATCAATCATTGACTATTGTGTTCATTCAACCTACAAGTTAGGTTTACAACAAGTAGGAGAGAGAAAATACTTGAACATCATGCTAAATACTCAAAGAAGCAATTCATTATTCACCATGTAATCAAAATTTAGTGTTAGATTTACTCATAGCTAACTGATTTGAGGGTTTTCATAACAGCAATTAACATCAACCCTAATCTAATGTTCACCACTTTCCACATTCTTTTTTTTATGACCCAGGAGACCCGTAAGGCTTGCATCGAGCCCAACCTAGGGGGATCATGCCGCCCACACATTAGGGCCCCACCTAGTCACATCAGAGGCCGGCTGACATGGTGGGAAATTAATTGTCGAGTAATGCTTACAGTGGAGATCAAACCTGAGACCTTTTGTGAGGGGCCCCGTGCTGCGACCAGCTGGGCTATTGCTCGTTGGCCACTTCCACATTCTTAGAGGTCTTAAGGGGTAATGTCATTATCATCATAACTAACCAACCTTATAACCAACATTGTGAAGTGACCAAATAAGATGTAACCACCTCTAGAGACAGCTAGCATTGGTTGCCCTAGAGACCTATAGGGTTAGGGTCAGCCACAGCGACCACAACACATAACAACCTTAGTGGCCAAGACACATGATCAAACGTAGCGACCATGACCAACATCAAATCATGGAGACCAACATCAAACCATGAACAGTGACCACAATAATGACCTCAAAGCATAGCAAGTACAAGAGAGTACTCCATGTGTAGCGGCCACAGTAGATTAGTTCTACCAATACATAACAGCCAAGAACATTAGGTAAGCACAACATCCATGTAAGTCTAGAAAACCATAGCAACCATTATGGAAACACAAAGACCAAAGTAGTTAGGGTTAGGGATATAGAGGCCAAACCAAAACCCCAAACTCAACCACCATCATGGATCTAGTAACCACATGAAACTAGAGAAACATGGAAATAAAAATAGGTGTGAAACATTAGGAATCTGAAAGGCTGCAAAAGAGAAAACCACATGAATAAGATGAACACCAAAACCCTAAAGACAAACGTCCCAAGGTCCACATGGAAACCAATATAAGAGAGGGAAAGACAAGCATCAAACATAGGCAAACAAGAATCAAAACATCCATTTTCAACAAGATAGTAGAACCATGCTCATGAGAATAAAACCAACCTTCAAGATGTGCATGTAAGAACCAACAACTCCACCATCCAATTGATCTTGGGTACAAGAATTATGGTTTAAGAAAAGAGAATTAATCTATATAAGATCACCACATAATCATAAACCCTAGTTCAAGACATCATCACTACATAAGCTATAATCATGTTTTAAAGATAGATCATTAACATTCAATATGAGTGAAACTACAGTAGAGAAGAAAGTTATATAACTCACCATGGATTATGAAGAAAAAACTCCTAAGCAAATAATATCCAAAGAAGGGACAGAAAATTAGCTTTATTCAACTCCTCAGCTAAGAAAGATCACCTCAAGAGAAGAAGAACAAACCTAGGTCAAAAGAAAGCTCAAAGAGGAGAGCACAAACCCTGGGATGAAAAGAAAGGGGGAAAGAGGAGATCTTCATCTCGTCATAGGTACTACCATGGGAAAACCATGGATTTGATCACAGAGAGAAGTTCCTCAAGAGAACCAGCAAGAAGAACCATGGATCAACCAAGAAAAGAAAGAGACGGGTAGGTTTTGCAAGAAAATGAAACCAAGAAGGATATATCACTTACCAAGGATCAAAGATCACCAAAGGAAGGTCACTCCAACCCTAGATAACCACATGCAAGGGTTCAACCTCCTTGATCCAAGGTTGAGCTCTTTGCCACCAACAATGTCACAAGGATGAGATCCAAATAAGAGAGAAGGAAGAGAAGATGCAAAAGGATCATAAGCATGAAAAGATGGGGTATAAATACCCAAGGGTGGGAGAGAGGTAGGGAAGGTTAGGTGTCTAGACACATGTGATACTTGTCCCTCCAAAACTCAACCATGCAAGCACTAGGGGCATACATGCAACAAGGGTGATAAAATCAAGGTAGGGTAGCGACCACTTGATCACCCAAAATAGTTCAGTCAAAGAGGATCTGTGGTGACCAACATGGTAGCGACCACTACACCATGTCGACCAAAACATAGTGACCATGCTCCAAGATCAAACGATCACTAAGACATCAAAACAAGCCAAAACACCTTCAATCACAACAAACCAGACCAAGGCAAGGCACATCAGTCACTAGAAACTCAACCAAATGAGAACACATCAGTCACAACACATAAAGGATCAACATGCATGGTCGACATCACCATCAACTCAAGCTTCCAAGCAAAACCCTAACTCAACACACATGATGTCACCCCATCAACCAAGATTCAACAAGGTGCTCATATGCATCACTCTCTCTCTCACACACATGATTCTAAAACATAGGAGCCACATCCAACATGTAATGAATTACAAGATAAACCCTCAACATGGGTAAATTGCAACTTGGTCCAAATCAAGCACACATATAGCATAACTAGTTCAAACATCATCGAAATAGGACCAAACTTAAAACATAAGCATGTTAGATGTTATTAAGGTAGATCACATGATTAGATTAAGGTTTCAAGCATCTCATTATGCTAAGAAAGCAAGATCAAGCATAAAGCTAGGTCTGGGGTCTTACAATCTCTCTCAGAATGTCAACGTCAAGAACCACTATTCTATTGTGAAAATGCACAGTCCCATCATTTATCTCATGAAACCCATCATTCTTCCTATTTCTAAAATCTAATATGATATCATGTATCATGATATCATCATTATGTGCATCTTTGATTTTCTAAATCAACATCAGTTACATTTGTAATTATGCCAACAAACATGTCAACAGAGAAACTTCCAAATGCATATTCATATGCCAAAGCGACATTATCATGTCTCACTTATGACATGCCATGAAGTGCAACTGTGCTTTATCAAAAGATGAAGATGAGGATGACTTCATTCTTAAAGCATCAGCCACTACATTTGCCTTACCTGGATGATATTCTATCGTATAGTCATAGTCCTTGATCGAATCCATCCATCTCCTCTACCTCATATTAAGCTCTTGCTTAGAGTAGACGCACTGAAGATTTTTATGATCAATGAAGATTTGACACTTCCCCCATATGGATAGTGTCTCCAAATATTAAAGGTATGAACCATGGCTTCTAACTCTATTTCATGAGTTGGGTAGTTCTCCTCGTGTTTCTTAAGTTGTCGAGAAGCAAAAAAAACACATTCTTGTCCTACATCGGAGCACATCCCAACACATTCTTCAAAGCACAATTGGTAAATGATGTATCCTTTACCAGGTTCTAGAAACACCAACATGGGATCACTCGTCAACTTCTCCTTCAATGACTAAAAAGAATGTTAACACTTCTTGTCCCAAACAAAAGGAACACCCTTCCTAGTTAGCTTGGTCAAAGGTAAAGTACGACATTGAAGTTCTTGACAAACCCCATGTAGTAACCAACTTAACCTAGGAAATTTCAAACCTCAGTTGGTGCCTTGGGCTTCTCCCACTCCAAAATTGACTCCACCTTTTTAGGATCCACACAAACACCTCTTGTTGAGATGTCATGGCCCAAAAAGACACATCAAGCAATCATTACTCGCACTTGCTTAACTTAGAATAAATACTATGATACTTCAACAATTCCAATTCCTAATGAAGATGTTTCTCGTGTTGTTGACTATCCCTAGAGTATATCAAGATATCATCTATGAATACCACCATGAACTGAGCAAGGTACAGTCTGAGCACTCTATTCATCAAGTCCACAAACATTGTCGACACATTGGTTAATCCAAACGGCATAACCACAAACTCATAATGACCATACATAGTCCTAAACATAGTCTTAGGTATGTCATCTACCTTGATTAATTGGTGATATCCTGACCTCAGGTCTATTTTAGAAAACACTATTACATCTCTCAACTAGTCAAATAGATCATCTATCCTCAGCAACAAGTACTTGTTCTCCATTGTAACATTGTTTGACTGTTGGTAGTCTATGCAAAGCCTCATACACCCATATTTCTTCTTCACAAACAACACTAGAGGACCCTAGGGGAAGTATTCAGCCATATGAAACCTTTCTCCAACAACTCCTACAACTACTTATTTGGCTCCTTCATCTTAGCTAGATCCATCCTATATGGTTCTTTTGCTATTAGTTGTGTGCCTAGAACTAGATTTATTTCAAAATAAATCTCCCTTGGGGGTGGAACACTTAGAAACTCATCATGGAGAATATATTCAAACTCCTTCACTATATATACATCTTGGATACTAGAACTCCTCACCTTGACATTTACCATGTGTGCTAGAAAAGCTTCACACCCTTGTCTCATCAGCGTCTTCACTATCAGAGCCAACACTAGATAGGTGGGAAAGATCTTCCAATTTCCTTGAAAAGTCTAGGAGATAATACCATCACAAAACATCATGACTTTAGAATCAAAGACCAATGCAACATTGTACTTCTCCATGGTATCCATCCCTAGGATCACATTCAATCCACGCATATCAAGTGGCATAAGATTTTGAATGCTATAACATGAGAATGAAATAACACAAGATGGACACACTTCCCACAATATAGAGCAACCAATCAAAGGGGTTTCAAACAAGAGGCTATCAGTTCTACTAAAAATATGTAATTTACAACTATTTTTCACCTCTCTAGTAATAAATGAGTGTGTCACACCCAGGTCAACCAAAACATATACAAAGTTAGAAGCAGATAATTCAAAATGAAAAAGATCCATCTGACGTTTCATGACCCAAAGGTTGACCACTCCTTATAGATGACTCATAGTGTAGAATCTAGTCATCATCTAATGTCTATCACTTCCTCTACTAGCCAATCCTGAAGACCCTGAATGCAATGTCTGCCCATGACCCATGTTGTTGCCACCACTATACTATTATTGCTATTGTTGTGATCCATGTTGGCTTTGCCTTGGCTGGTATGTAACCTCAAGGTTCTTCATATGGAAAGACCATCTCAAATGCTTGACTTATCCAAACTTGTGACACCTCCTTGTATCATACAGTAGACTAGACGGTCTTGTCACTAACATTGATCCAGAATGGTTAGCCCCAGTTGGAGGAAAGCTACATCATCTCCCCTTTCTAGGGGACCATTGCGGTTGCACATGTTTCCTTGGTTCAGAAAACATCAACCTCGGCTGAGACTGTTGGTACTATGGCAAGCAAAACCTTGGCTTCTTGAAACTACCAGATGGAAATCCTTAGAACTGAGAAAACCTCTTTCTAGCATTGGATTCTTGCTACTCCATAGTTGTCCTCTTAATCATCCTTATGGACTCCACAAAGGTGGAAAACTCCTCTCAGGTCTCCAAAGTAGATGACATATTTACCAACTCGGTGTTCAAACCTTTATCTAACCTCCTGATTCTATCCTTCGATATGGTCGCCATGTGAGGATAGAACCTCAACAACTCCATGAACTTTGTCTCATAGTCATTAACAGACCAACATCCCTGACGTAGGAGCTCAAATTGAGCCATCCTCTTCTCCAGATATGTCTCTAGAAGTAATGACTAATAAACTTCTACCAAAAATCCTCCCAATTGATTGCATATCCCAATCTCTTCTCCTCTATGTCCCACCAATGGCCAACACTACCCTTGAGAAGGTAGATAACATGCTTCGCCTTTTCCTCCTCAGATATAGTTAGAATCTTGAACACCTTCTCCAACTATATCAACCACATGTCTACTTCTATTGGGTTTGTTGTTCCCTCATACTATGTGGCTCCCACTTGCTTCAGCCTCTCAAAGATCTTCCCTAGACCCAAGATTTAGCATTTGGGGCAGGTGTCCTTGGTTGAGGTGTAGGCACCCTATCTTCCAAGTGCTTGATCATTGCCATCAGTCATCCAAAAACAGACCAAAAAGCCAAATTAGCTACGGCCCTTGAAGAATCAAATGGAGGCATAATGGGTTGTTTTTTCCCAATCTCAAGTACTCTTCCATCCAACACCCATCTTATATTGCCACCTCTATGCTCCACAAAGCTACTATCACCATGTTCTTCACATTTTCCAGACACAATTGCATAACCATAAACCATGGTCACATATGTTGAATTACATAAGAACATACACAACAACCTAACTCATATATTCCTATAGACTCAACTAACCTAATGCTTTAATACCACCAAATGTGGCAACCCACCACGCTAAATGAGATTACTCAAAACCAAAACACCAACCAAACACTAATCAATCACATTGCTAAAAAGGAACATAACTAAAACCAAATCAAATTCTGACATTCCAGAAACATCTGCACAAGGTTCCAACAACATTATATATCCATACCAATTATCTTTACATAAGTTCAATGGCCTCATCCAAGACCTATATACAAAAGATATTATCCAGATAATTGCATCATTTACATTAATAAAGGCATACTTGGAAAAATCTTGAGTCGATATACATGATATACAAAACTCCCCTCTCAGACTTGGGAGTACAGTGAAAAATATAAGACTCCATACAAATCACACCAACCTTCTAACACTACGGGTCTTAAAAATACACCTGTTGGTCACACTGTGTCTGATGACACTGCTGATCATTTAAAAAGATGTGGTGACCCACGAGGTGAAACTCTTATCCTAGTAAGACTCTTGTCCCAAAAATATCATTTTATTATCATAGTTATGAAACTTCATCAAGTACTTAAAGCAAATATTATTACAGAGTTGAAAGACTATATAACTTACACATAAGAATGTGCATATCTAGAGTCACCAGTATAATTTATTTCCCTTACCACATTATAAACCATCTACATCCAATGTGAGTCGCCAAGTAACCCTAATAGATATGCTACACATATGGATTACATCTTTCATTAAGCCCTAGATAGTTTGACACGTACCACTCAAACACTAGTTGACCACTGTGAAGTTGAAATCAGCCCCGTATAAGATCTAGGATGCTCGAAATCCTAAAGATATCTTCCCCTTGGTCCATACGAGTAACAACCGTAGTGTAAAATCATCCCAATTACTAACAAATCTAGTCCTTCCTAGGTACACAGGCCACGATACTAGAAATTGGGTTAAAAACCCTCAAATCATAGTCATGGCCACATTATCTCTCAGTTACTTCCACACCTGAGACATAAACTTGACCGCTTTCCAAACCTTGGGATCAAGATGACAAGGATATACCCTCTTTGCACTTGTATATACTCAACATTATATGACTCTAAGATCCTTTTGGATTACTCATTTCATTATCCAGCAAGTTTTGACTATGGAATAGCACTACAGACTCAGGGTATTGCACGATTAAGCTTATAGTTGATTACTTAGATTAATTTAAACATTTTAATTGCCTCAATCAAGTTACATAAAAGCTCCTAAATAACGCTTATAAAATAATATGTAGAATGCAACTTCAGAAGATATAACATGTATGAAACATGTTTCTTGTTACTCCATCCTGGTATATCGATCAATCATTATCCATAAAGAGGACTAAAACTCTAACTAGGGCACAAAATAGCCCAAAAAGCCATTCATACAAAAATAGCAATAACTTCCTATAGGAACATCGTTATCCTACAAAATTCTGTAGAGGGTCTAACAAGTCATAGAAATAATATCACCCAAACTTTCAGCATAATTGTCCATCGAACGTAAAATTTATGACATTTTAAAGAACTAGGCATTTGCATGTCTGAATCCTAACATGGGCGAGCTATTTTCAATACTATGTTTTCATCCAATTATCATATCAGCAACATAACAGTATATAAAAGCATTATATCACCATAGTCTAACTACTATACATCAAAGTCTAATGTGTGGGTCGGATTTCTAAGCATCGGGTACCAAAACAGTGCATATATGACATTTATTAGAGTCATTGCACCTATATTTCGAATTTCAGACCTCATATGTACAAATAAAATCTTGTTTTATAGAATAATAATGTTCATATCTAAGTAAGGCTTAAGAACTGATATTATCATCATTTTCATGTCAAACAGTACAGAACATGCCAAATTTTCCCATATTATGAGTTCTAAAGTAAGATTAATGACATGCATGTAGAAGGTAGAAAAGAAATCTATTCAAAGTTATATAACTCACCTAGAAGAGAGAAAAATAGAAATCCAAGATGGACAACTTTTAAGTTAGGAACAAAATGTTGAGCTCGGTCCACCGAAGATCCAAGAACGATTCCTCTTTCCACGAATAGGGTGGTTCGGAAGGAAGAAAGGAGAGTTCTCAACCCTTATGTGCAAGCTTCCAACAGGAACACCAAGATACTTGGCCATACAAGGAAGGAGGGGGGAGAACAACAAGGAAAATGGGTAAAAGAGTAATAACTTACATGAAAGAAATAAGGAAAATGATTAACGGCTCTAGATCAGTCCAGGGAGCCTTGGTTCTCACACGTGCATCCACAAAAATCTCATGATCACTGACCTTGATGGGTTCTTATTCGATGGAAGAGACAAAGAGAGAGAGAGAAAGAGAGAGGGTATGTATAGGTGGGTGGAGGTTTAGTTTTGTTCATAAATCCAAGAGCACACTGAAAATCAATATTTAAGCAGGCACCAAAAAATCAAATCCAATCGGACACTGAAAACCAATAAGGCACTGAAAATCGAATGGGCATCAAAAACCAATCGGGCACCGAAAAATAGAGTCAGGCACCAAAAACCAAACAGACACCAAAAACCAAACTGGAACCAAAAATCCAATTGGGCACCAAAAACCAATCATGTACCAAAAATACAATCATGCACAGAAAACCAAACGGGCACTAAAAACTAATCAATCACTAGGATTGTACATTTCTCGGTCCAGACTGATGGACCGGACCGGATATTCGGTCCAGTCCGGTCTTGGACTGACTTGAATTTCAGTCCGGTCCTCGGTCCGGTCTGGTCCAAAATCGGTAGAAATCGGTTTGGATCGGTCTGGACCAGATAACATAAAAAATGTCTTGTGTATATTAATAAAATTCAATAGTTATGAAGGATTGTGA
Source organism: Alisma plantago-aquatica (assembly GCA_963693085.1). Lineage (NCBI taxonomy): Eukaryota > Viridiplantae > Streptophyta > Magnoliopsida > Alismatales > Alismataceae > Alisma > Alisma plantago-aquatica. The sequence goes on from OY856409.1 coordinate 1,590,612,131, forward strand.
GGATGCATTGAACATTATTAATGACTCTAGAATCTATCAAAAGGTATATTAATATTTTGTTTGTACACTAATATTTTTATATTTATAACTATCAATTACATAACCATTTCACTTATGCAAGTACCGAGTAGCTTCTAAATAAGTTTGAATATTGCATTACATTAAGACAATGAAAAACTTAAAGGACGTTGCACGTTGAATTGAATTATGAATAAGTAAATGTCTTATGTATTAATTATTACATAAAGTGTTAGTTTTTAATGTTCTAAAAATTTATGACAGTTAGTCTCGATTGTCTTATTATGTGTAAATATTGTATTAGTAATGTTCCTAATATGTTTATGATAGTTTACTCTCTCAAGTTGTAAGAATTGAATTGTGTGACTTGATTTGTGTTACCAAATTCAAATGGATTGTTAGTTCTTTAATAATTTTATAATATAATTCTTTTATATTTTATAATCAATAGTATATGAATAGTGGTTATCCGGTCTGGTCCAGGTCTAGTCCTTCATTTTTTCTGAGACCGAATCGGTTCTTACTCGATCCGGTCTTCGTTCCATAAATTTCTTGTTAACCGGTCTCAGTCCAGTCCGGTCTGGTCTGGGTTTAGACCGATGTATAACCCTATCAGACACCAAACTCCAATCTCATTGGGCAAGGTTGAAAAGTTAAATGAAGTTATATAATTGAGCAAACAAGATCTATTCTGATTCAAATTTTAAACATAGTTTCATTATCCAATGTGACATCATAATTCAGAGTTAAATTTCAAGACTAAGCATCAAATTAATTCAATAAGCCAAACAATCATGTTTATGAATCAAGCAAGGTTAGGGGCATTATAGTTATAGTTTCCAAAAGATTATAGAGCTTGAACCTCCTGAAAAAGAGTCCACAGAGTTAGTGGAGTGGCTAAAAGAACCCCCACATTTCATTAGATTCGTCATGTCCTCCAATATCTGTGTCATATGCAGATTTTTCATCCTTCTCTTGATAAAGAGAAGCACTTGTATTTCTATCACAATACACATCAACACAGAGCGTTCGGTGTTAGGAGTTTTCATTCAAATGATCAAAAGGGGGCCAAAACTCTTCTAGAGACCTGGCCATGAAAGTTCCACCACAAGATGAATCAACCAATGTTTGACTCATTTCAGAGAGGCCTATTTAGAAAGATCGAACCAACTACCATATGGGCACCTCGTGATGTGAGCAATCTCACAACAACTTTTAGAACCTCTCCCAAGTATCATGAAATTGCTCATTCTCCCTTTGGATGAATAAAGTGATGTGTCTCTACATTTGAGTTAGCTTGTCTATGAGGTAGAACTTCTTTAGGAAGTCATTATTCACAACCTCCCAGATAACAAGCTCCATCTTGAACAAATATCACTCTTTCATCTTGTCTTTGAGGGAAAACGGAAACAAAGCACGCAACATCCAGTCATTTGTGGTGGTAGGAGTGTTGAAAGTGGATCACGTCTCTAAGAAAACATCAATTTGGTGGTAGGGATTCTCATTCTTGAACATGTAGAAGGTGAACAGGATTGCAAGAAGAGTAGGAGGAATGGAGAATTGTTCCCCTTGGAATTTGATCTACTCCTGTGGAAATTAGTGAAGAGTAGTTATCAGGCATGAAGAAATCATGCAACTACTTGGTAGGTGTAACATACTCGAATCCAGACAAATGTATTGAATCTCACTTATTCTAAGGTCCTATTCCATTATCTTAACATATCGTATATTTCTGACAATACAAAGCACTTGAAGAATAATTGGTGTTAAGGATATATAAATACCCTTAGTATTTGGCATGCAAGGTAAAATAATCATAATACACTCAATAACAAGACTTAAGGAACACATATACCAAATACCATGCTTGACTCCAATTTGACATCCTAAAATATTCTTAGGGGTATAAGATGTAATAAATCAAATTAAAGTGTAATAAGTGTTAAAATGAGTAAATACATTAAATGTATGTATGGTATACAAGTAATGAAATCTTTTAAATTAAACATCTTCAAAATGTGAAATTGATGGCACCATGGTATTTCTCACATGTTAATTGGTCTACTTATCAATTTTGATATCAATCAGACTTCAATTGCCCAACCAATTACTAGTTTGAGTTCCTAACTTAGTATACACCATTGTATTACTTATAATTACATTCTATTGCCACCGCTTAATCCTCCTGGTCACACGATTGATTTACTCTGTGTATGACTATGTATCCTTCCTCTCCGCAATAGCTTACCGCAGCCAGCGGATCTTCCTCCTCCTACTTCCTCCGTCTTTCTCTCTTCTCCTCCTCCTGTTCTTCGTCAAACCTATGCCAACCACCACTTGTTGCATCATGAAGATCCACTAATATCCCACAACCATGTTCCAACATATTGATGATGTTGATACATTCTTCCTCCTCAAATACTTCCTCCTTCCTCTCCATCAGACCTGCTACACCTGTCGATGATGACCTGCAATTGAATGTCAAGTTCCAGCAGCGACCGTGGAGGACTTGATGGAGATTCCATGACAATTCAACACACCTCAACCTGAATCCATATTCAGTTTAATCCAAGGAACACAAGCATATGACATTTATCAAAGATCAATCTCTTCAGTCTACTTGGACTGAGACAGGTTAGTACTTTCCTATGTTTAATATTAGATAAATCAATTAACAAGACTGAGATATCTAAACTAGGTGTACTAGAAGATAATATCTAAAGCTTCATTTGGTATACTCAACTATAGTTATATGTAGCCTAGTGGTATGAACACACACTTATATATATATGTGTATTCTCATTGATATAATAAAGGAATAGTAGTAAGGAAAATCCTATAGTTTAATAATAAATCAACAATTTAGTAAGTATATGTATGAATATTCGAAGTACTAGCATCCTTCTTGTATGAAACCATAACCCCAGATAAATGATTATATATTATGGCAATTACAAATACACATGAATACATAAAGTACATCTGTGTAGATTAATATATGCTGAATAAAGTGGAGTACAGAGAAACATTATATTTAAGAAGATTTCTTAATCACAAAAGTATGAATGACATGTTAGTTTAGACTAATAAATAATCTACTTCCTTATAATCATTTGGTACAAACTTCTATTCATGTGCATATTCAATATCTAACTTATATACTGAGTTATGTTGGATTTATACCCTATGTGTCCCTATTAGGGTACTTTGGTATTTAAAGCATATATTGCAATATACATATTCAATCCTACTGACTAAATGGAACTATGCTATGTTAGATAAAGAATAATAATTAGGGATCTAATCTATCGAAAAAGATCATATACATGGATATACAACATTGATAATATATGACCTAATTGGAAATCTAATTGACTATAATGATAAGAAAAATATGGAATAATAAACGTAGATGGAAAACTGAGTCCTAAATAACATAAATTGAACATGTTTTGGCTTCAATCCAAATAGTAACAAATAGTATTCTACTTTGTAGCTCATTCATCACCAACCCTTGGAGATAATTGATTGGTGAATTTCACCCCTAGAAATTGGGTTAGCCGTGAATATCATGTATGTACATCCTCTATTTTATTTTGGGCATTATTTGACTGAACCTACATTTCTGTAATGAGGCATCTCTTGAACTATCAATTTTATTTAAAATCCAATTGTTGGACATTCATACTTTCTTCTTTTGATTCATATAAATTCATGTGATTTCTGGAATATTCATTTATAATGGGTCTTTGGACCTCTCCTTCTATGATTTTCCTTTTATGTGAAATTGACTAAAAATGTTAGTCTTGCCACTCTATTTATGCATGCTACGTGTTTGACTAGAATATCTAGAATAGTGGTACTTATGTACAACCATTCTTATATAGGGCGTGCGTATTCCGCCTGGGGTGTGCGTTTCCACCCTTATTTCTTTTAGGCCATGATCCTATGGTGTTATGGCCCTATTTTAGGTATATTTAGTCTACATTGTTATGCATGAAAATGTTTATTGTTTTAATATGAATCTGCATATGATTATTATGGCAAGACACTCTTTATTATCATGCTTGCAAATCTGAATTTAATATGCCTCATTTCTTTTGTTACTTTTCTCTTGAACATACCTAATTACAAATAGCCCTCTTTTTTGTGGGAACATCTATTTTGTACTTTTAACCCTATATAATGCCCAAAAGTGTTTATATATGTACATACTCAGTCTCTGTTGACCTCTATATTGTTTCCCATGTTCTGGGTGATGTTCCTTTCCACCCAGGTATAGGTACATTACAGGACAATGACTTAAGAAGATCATCTACATGGCTTGGAATTAAGGATAGCTTGCAATAGTTAGGTTACCCTCTGTTGTCGGATTTAGTCATACTTAGTTCAATTTTTTGTAAAATCACCTTTTGTGGTGAGGAACAATTGTATAATGATACATCTTGTAACTTTGTAATGGTTTTGTTATGTTGCTTTATTATTACATGGCTCTTGTATTATATCATTTGAGTGGATCTCCTTTCAGGTCCCATTTTTTACAAAATGGTATCAGAGCCAAAGAAGTCGGTAACTTGACTATTTCAAGTTATCCTATATTGTTCCTTCATTAGGTACATAGGCGACCCTTTACATATAGTTGACATATCTAATCTTGAGTAGTGGAAACCAAATAGGGCTTCAATCCCTGTCTAATTTGGTGATTTCCACTCCCCAAACCACGTGTGGTCGAGACTCAATTTTTGGGAACCCTAGTTAGTCCTACACCCTTTATGGAGTACATAATTTCCCTACATAGGGGTTATCATTGTGGTCATTAGATTCTTTTTCCCAGCCTTATGGGAGTATAGCTCACATAGCTCAACCTAAATTCATCTAAGAGTTGGGTACCATCTTCATTGAGATTGTTATGCCTCATATATGAGAATTAGTTGTAGAAAGCTATAAGTTTTGGTAGATTTCCATAGTATTCACCCTTCTCATCTCCAATAGTATACTTGTTCGGTGTAGTGATTAATATTAGTAGCTTGACTATGTAGGGTACCTTTATATGTGAAGAATTATGGATGTAAACCAAATAGTGATATGTAACCGCTATTTCTCTCCCCATAACACTTGATAGTCTTATGACTTCCTTAGGTCTCGAGATGAGGCAGTGTGAATCATATTTAAGGGTGACATGGGGAATTCTAATGTCCTATCTTATTAAGGTTTAATAGAAGTTGACCGTGCATAATAAAATACCCTTCCTCTTCTTATACTTAAGTATTGGATATATAGGTGTATGCCCTTTTAGGTGTCCATAGAGTTAGACCCTTTTGTGGAATGAAGATGTGTAGATCATGATAAGGGTAAAGTGAAGAATAATGTACGGTGTGTTCTAATAGGTCTGGTGCAAGTAGACAATGTGTAATAGTAAAACATTTTCCTCCTTAATTTGTTTTAGGGAATAGATTCTTTTATTAGAATGAATTGATGGTAATGTAACACCAAGTGTGTATCATATTGGAAAGTGGTTGACTTGGTTCTCGGGTCAATTTTTGGTGCCAATTTTGGATTTTTTGTCGCAAGATTTTCCTCGTCAAACTTATTTTCAATATTAATTTATATATACTAAAGAAAAGTTTTTAGATTTTATCGATGGTTTTTGAACCAAGTCACCACCGTAAGAAAGTTTGATTTGTAGAGAAATCCTTCAATAAAGAAGCACTTGACTGGAATGATCGACCGGTACCCTAGGACTAAGTGTGGTGTAGAGAGTACAAAGAAGCTTTGGATATGTAAGACCTAGATTCACCCTTTTTGCCCTTCTAGGTGATGATGATGATGATGATGATGATGATGATGATGATGATGATGATGACGACGACGCTGATGATGAGTAGATGATGATGTTGTTGTTGTTGATGATGATGATATTTTGGTGATAATGACGATGATAATGATGATAAGGGAAATGATGTGGACCATGATCAAAGAATGGATAAACTATGATAACACTGCGGTTAGCCCTAATTGATACAAACTGGTTAACAAATCCAAGGTCTTGTTGTAACTTTTCTAGCCCAACATCTAACATAATTAGATTAATGGATGCATGATATATGGAGACATATGGCTTCACCTTAAGAGTACACCATAAGTGTGACATGAATAATATGGCATGACCCCCTACATTAAGTATACTAGAAATGTATAACTTGGCTACGTTTATAACTCAAGTTACCATACCACAAGTGGATGGATTTCGAGGACAAAATCCTTTTTAAGGGGTGGAGTGTTGTAACATACTCGAATCCAGACATATGTATTGAATCTCGCTTATTCTAAGGTCCTATTCCATTATCTTAACATATCGTATATTTCTGACAATACAAAGCACTTGAAGAATAATTGGTGTTAAGGATATATAAATACCCTTAGTATTTGGCATGCAAGGTAAAATAATCATAATACACTCAATAAAAAGACTTAAGGAACACATATACCAAATACCATGCTTGACTCCAATTTGACATCCTAAAATATTCTTAGGGGTATAAGATGTAATAAATCAAATTAAAGTGTAATAAGTGTTAAAATGAGTAAATACATTAAATGTATGTATGATATACAAGTAATGAAATCTTTTAAATTAAACATCTTCAAAATGTGAAATTGATGGCACCATGGTATTTCTCACATGTTAATTGGTCTACTTATCAATTTTGATATCAATCGGACTTCAATTGTCCAACCAATTACTAGTTTGAGTTCCTAACTTACTATACACCATTGTATTAATTATAATTACATTCTATTGCCACCGCTTAATCCTCCTGGTCACACGATTGATTTACTCCATGTATGACTATGTCTCCTTCCTCTCCGCAACAGCTTACCGCAGCCAACGGATCTTCCTCCTCCTACTTCCTTCGTCTTTCTCTCTTCTCCTCCTCCTGTTCTTCGTCAAACCTATGCCAACCACCACTTGTTGCATCATGAAGATCCACTAATATCCCACAACCATGTTCCAACCTATTCATGATGTTGATACATTCTTCCTCCTCAAATACTTCCTCCTTCCTCTCCATCAGACCTGCTACACCTGTCGATGATGACCTGCAATTGAATGTCAAGTTCCAGCAGTGACCATGGAGGACATGATGGAGATTCCATGACAATTCAACACACCTCAACCTGAATCCATATTCAGTTTAGTCCAAGGAACACAAGCATATGACATTTATCAAAGATCAATCTCTTCACTCTACTTGGACAGAGACAGGTTAGTACTTTCCTATGTTTAATATTAGATAATTCAATTAACAAGACTGAGATATCTAAACTAGGTGCACTAGAAGATAATATCTAAAGCTTCATTCGGTATACTCAACTATAGTTATATGTAGCCTAGTGGTATGCACACACACTTATATATATGTGTATTCTCATCGATATAATAAAGGAATAGTAGTGAGGAAAATCCTATAGTTTAATAATAAATCAACAATTTAGTAAGTATATGTATGAATATTCGAAGTACTAGCATCCTCCTTGTGTGAAACCATAACCCCAGATAAATGATTATATATTATGGAAATTACAAATACACATGAATACATAAAGTACATCTATGTAGATTAATATATTCTGAATAAAGTGGAGTACGGAGAAACATTATATTTAAGAAGATTTCTTAATCACAAAAGTATGAATGACATGTTAGTTCAGACTTATAAATAATCTACTTCCTTATAATCATTTGGTACAAACTTCTATTCATGTGCATATTCAATATCTAACTTCTATACTGAGTTATGTTGGATTTATGCCCTAGGTGTCCCTATTAGGGTACTATGGTATTTAAAGCATATATTGCAATATACATCTTCAATCCTACTAAATAAATGGAACTATGTTATGTTAGATAAACAATAATAATTGGGGATCTAATCTATCAAAAAAGATCATATACATGGATATACAATATTGATAATATTTGACCTAATTGGAAATCTAATTGACTATAATGATAAGAAAAATATGGAATAATAAACCTAAATGGAAAACCGAGTCCTAAATAACATAAATTGAACATGTTTTGGATTCAATCCAAATAGTAGCAAATAGTATTCTACTTTGTATCTCATTCATCACCAACCCTTGGAGATAATTGATTGATGAATTTCACCCCTAGAAATTGGGTTAGCCGTGAATATCAGGTATGTACATCCTCTATTTTATTTTGGACATTATTTGACTGAACCTACATTTCTTTAATGAGGCATCTCTTGAACTATCAATTTTATTTAAAATCCAATTGTTGGACATTCATACTTTCTACTTTTGATTCATATAAATTCATGTGATTGCTGGAATATTCATTTATAATGGGTCTTTGGACCTCTCCTTCTATGATTGTCCTTTTATGTGAAATTGACTAAAAATGTTAGTCTTGCCACTCTATTTATGCATTCTACATGTTTGACTAGAATATCTAGAATAGTAGTACTTATGTACAACCATTCTTATATAGGGCGTGTGTATTCCACCCGGGGTGTGCATTTCCACCCTTATTTCTTTTAGGCCATGATCCTATGGTGTTATGGCCCTGTTTTAGGTATATTTAGTCTACATTGTTATGCATGCAAATGTTTATTGTTTTAATATGAATCTACTGATGATTATTATGGCAAGACACTCTTTATTATTATGCTTGCAAATCTGAATTTAATATGCCTCATTTCTTTTGTTACTTTTCTCTTGAACATACCTAATTGCAAATAGCCCTCTTTTCTTGTGGGAACATATCTTTTGTACTTTTAACCCTATATAATGCCCAAAAGTGTTTATATATGTACATACTCAGCCTTTGCTGACCTCTATATTGTTTCCTATGTTCTGGGTGATGTTCCTTTCCACCCAGGTATAGGTACATTACAGGACAACGACTCAAGAAGATCATCTACATGGCTTGGAATTAAGGATAGCTTGCAATAGTTAGGTTACCCTCTGTTGTCGTCTTTAGTCATACTTAGTTCAAGTTTTTGTAAAATCACCTTTTGTGGTGAGGAACAATTGTATAATGATACATCTTGTAACTTTGTAATGGTTTTGTTCCGCTACTTTATTATTACATGGCTCTTGTATTATATCATTTGAGTGGATCTCCTTTCGGGTCCCATTTTTTACAGTAGGGTAAGGAGCATCAAGTGGTACATATTCAAGGCAGCGAGCATCCTCTTCTACCATCTCAACTTCTTGATGTTTCTTGCGTTGATGTTGATGTCATGTTCTTCCTATCTCGAGATAAGCTAGGAACGAGTCAATAGACAATGAACGGCGTATAAACATGCACAACTGTCACCTGCACAAGGCACAACTAAACAAAATTATATAATTTATAAGAAAGTTTTGCAAAAATAAATAAAGAACAAAGAATAGTGATGGTGAAAGAGTAGGAAAAGACAAAGCTAAACTAAATAGATAGGCCGAGAGCCTTTCTTCCAAAAAAATTACACCAAAAATCTTGGTGTGTTTTCCAAATGCAACCAAGTGAACTAGTGAAAGATGATGCTTAAGGGGAGAGTCACACCACAACTACTAGGGAACTATGGTGCTTTTTATCCCCTGAAACGATGCCAAAAAGCTTGTTGCATGTGCAAGGCGCACACACTTGGGCTTTTATAAGACCCTAAGTTGGACTCACTCAGATAAACAATGAAATACTACCCCACAAATGTATGGGTTCACATCATAGTTTAGGAGCAATGTCAAGATAGGGGTCGATCCTTAGGGAGAGAGTGGGTACTAGAGTGGTGTTATTTTAGCTTGGTTCCTAAAGAAATGTCTAGGGTTTAAGGGTTTGATTGGATATTTGGTTACACTAATCTTTGAACAAGCAATTAAAGAAAATAAGCAATCAAAAGCTAAGTGAACCCTAGACAAGTTAATTCTAATTAGCAAGAAAGGTAACTAAGCCAGAAGAGAGAAAATAAGAATAAGAATAAGAAAAGAAAAGAAAGAGATAAACTACACCTAAGCTAGAAATTGACAACTAAGGCAAGAAAGAGACTAAACTAGCTAAGATTAGCACAAGAAAGCACTAAGAGACACTATTTACACTATCAAGACCTAACTACCAATAGAAAAATAACTAGATAAGAAGGTAACTAAAGCAAGTAACTAAACAAGAATCAACTAGCAAGGAAGACATGGGGGTTTTAGCAAGTTGATGAGATGTGGGATGTTTGGGGAAATGTAATTATAATCCAATTTGGGAGGTCATAACATGCAAATTATATCCATTCTTTCTATATTGTTAAATTAAACAATAAGATAAATGTTATAGAATTCCCCTAAGCTACTAGTTGGCCATGGGTGTGTAAGGTGTGTGAAGGGGAACTACACCCTTGCACACCCTATCCAACCTTACGATGCTCAATTGGACTAGGTCTTAGATGAAATTTAACATGATCTAGAAAGTCTAGGTTTCTAGAGTATGTGTCCTTAGGGAAATTGGGAGTCAAGGGTAGAAATAGAGAGTGGAAATGAGGGTATTTCACCTCATATCACTCACCATTATCCTTTAGGAAACTCCTAGACAATTGCACTAGTAATCCAACACTAGATACTTAGATTTTTCACCTAGAAGTATGATAGGGGTTATGTATGTGGGAATATAGGGTGCTACCTAGGGATCCACTAGTCATACCTAGGGAAAATCTTAAAATAGCCTCATACAAGCCATTCTCACCTAGTCTAAGTGGTTTCAAGCACAAATCAACAAGAAATCCATGTTTTTAAGCACAAACCACAAGAAGAAATATGGCAAATAAGATCAATGTAGAATCCAATCATCATAAAATGAATCTATTGTGTTTAAAAGTTATTTTCCCCTGAAATAGGATACAAGTAACATTTTTGCCCCAAAAACAGCCCACCAAGAAGGGATTAGCTACTCATAGTACAAAAAAGAACAAAAGAGGAATAAGAAGAAGAGAAAGTAGTCATAGGATATTTTGGATGCACTCTTCTTATTCACCTCTAGTAGAAATAGCAATACCTCCTCCCTCCTTACTGGAAAGAGAGCATGGAAGGGTGATGGAGGTGATAAAACCCTAGAAAATTAGGATTTTCATGTAGGGCAAGGTGGAAATGAGGTGGATGTAGGTGGGAGTAGGTGGGATTTCCTTGAATGCACTAGGAGGTATAAATGAATGTTAAGGGTTGATAACCCCATGCTACATATATCACCCAAGTATATATAGGTGTTAGGGGAGCACTAGGTTAAGTGGGGTAATCTAGGAAATTCAATGTACTAAAAGATAGGGTTTTTATGGAAGCACGATTGTGTTGGGTAGAATGGTTGTGGTGGGTAGAATATAGCACAATCATGCTAAGGTGGAGCAGTCTTTCTGGTGGGGGTTAATTTTAGAGCTAAAAGGATGGGGTTTGGAGGCTTGGTAGCATCATTATGTTGGGCAGCACAACTGTCGTAGGAATTAGGTAGTGCGGTCATGGTGGGTGATCTATGGCATGACCATGCTAGTTTGCATAGTCGTGGTAAGATACTTGGCTTGGGATCATTCTTATCAACATGGGCATTTTGATCTTTTGCAACATAGACATGGTAGCTGCCATGACAGTTCTGGGAGCTCCTAGGCACGGGCGTACTGAGGTTGATGTAGTTGCTTCTCAAACTAGACTCTAGTATGATTTCTTACATTTGTAGCATGGTCATTCAGTGTCACCACTGTCATAATTGGGGCTTTGGTTGCACTTTGAGCATTGAACTTCATCATTCATGGAAATTTTTGCTTTAGCTTGACCCTTGGCCACTGGAGGTAGGTTGGGGGAGCTCTAGGACCTTATTTGGACTCCTCTATGGATGGAGAAACCCTAGGACATATTCCTTCTCTCCCGTCCACCCAAGGTGTGGTTCAAGTCCTGAAATGCACACAAAGAATGTCCATAGGTATATTTTATAGAAAATCATTTATTAAGGAAAATAACATGAAATATAACATGTCTAGAAGTGATTGAAGTGTAAAAAGTCACAAGATGAAGCCCTAAAATAGGGTTGCATCGCCCATCCACTTTGGTGGTCTCATCACGAATCTTTCCATCCACTACAACCTTGAAATCTTAAGTATGTAGCTCGTGGGTTTGAAGGAAGGTCTGGAATTCAAACATTTGCCTGATGCTAATATTTTTGACCGGAATGAAGGTGGCATCCATGCAATATTCAAAATGGGCATAAGAGAACTTCTAAAACCCATCTTCAACATATTGATCTTGATTATCTACTATAGAAAACAACATTTTTTTTGTTTTAAATTAACTAGAAAATACTCAATTTTTGTGTTCAAACTAAAATATAAAAGAGGAACAATTTGTCAATGCATGTAGATGTCCAACACCCAAAAATAAAGCTATTTTAATTGATAAATAAATAAATTAGTATGATGTTATCATTTCTCTTAGTACAAAGTAGAAATAGTTATTATCGTTACAAATAGACAAATGTTTATAAGACAAACACAAAGAAAAATACTCATAAATGTATATACATGTAAGTTCAAGTATATCAAATATAAATTACATGTAAAGACAAAACACTACTTATTCAAATGATCCTTTAAGTACATATTCATATCCTCAAATTCTCAAAAGCACACATCAGTATAATTTAATGTTTAGTTTCTATTCTATTTAGGTGGGTCACTCGTTGGTGCCCGCGGATCGACCCGTGAAACCCACCTAATAAATCAGTCATTTGGGTTTAAACCATATTTAAATGGGTGGCCATAACCCCTACCAGAACCCATATTAAACTGGTTGACCCATAGGTCAATGACCCATTTTGACATGGCTAGAGGTAGTGGTTCTACCATGAGGGACTTTAGGGAGACTACACCACATGATACATGCCTATTGAGTCTCATCTTCTAAGTTGACTCCATCATAGGTAGACCCATATTCATTTGAGGGCAAGTGTCATATGCCAAATACCATTTAAACAAGTCCAGAATAGTAGAGGGAGTTGATGACTCATCTCACCTCCTGACGAGAGAGGATCTTCCACAACCAGGATCAAATCTTCATGCACTAGCTGGTAATGTTCAATAATGAGCATCTTCTCCTGAGTAATAAAGAGAACCTTAACCAACACCTACAGTGTGTGGAGTACACTCAAAAACCTCTCTACAATTACTACTAGATCCAAGGCCAATTCCCTAAATACCCACAACCACCACCAATTCAATCAAAATCCACCCTAGTTCACTGGCACATTCTTCCCACAAGATCCCGACATGCCTCCTGGAACATTCTAACCCCGGGAGCCTAAATCATCTATTACACTTGTTCCATCTCTGATTTTGTTTTTGATAATGAGGATATGGTTAAATTTAAGATTTGAGGTATGGAATGGAATTTATCATATATATACATACATACATACATGCATACATATATATATATATGTGTGTGTGTGTGTGTAATTATCTTATTTTTCTTATTTCTATTTTCATCTTAGTTTTCTTTTGCATCTTATCTTGTTTTGCTTTTTGTTTTGGAAATTATCTACATGTATCTACATCTATCTAGTATAAAAAGTGGAGTTCAAACAAAATTCATATGAGTCAATTGAAGTGTTGGTCTCTATGTACTATTATCATTTTAAATTTTCAGTTTGCTTATTTAAGAATGCTCTACATGAGGAATAGAGGGGATTAGTCAATCTAGAGACATAATAAGCAAACTTAACATCTAGCTTTACCCTTAACTTTTTTATTGAAGATGATGTTTGAGTCCGGTCTGACGAAGAATTCATTTGACCTTGTATCTTAATTCAAAAATAATATGTGGCTCACCACCAATACAGGAGTTAATAGAAAAGAGATGTATCATGGTTAGGAAAAGTGTAACTCTTAGTTACTTGATATCATCCAACCTTATATCACTTCATTTTATCACCACCATAGACTTCATACTTTATTCAAGTCATTTTTATCTTTGATTGCATCCCATCATGATATATAGCATGTAGTTTAGTTTTGCATAAAATAAATACAAAAACATTGTTGCTTTATTAATTCATCCATATAGGTTAGTTTGCATACTGACTTCTATATGGTTGCATTTTTTCTTTTATCATTTCACTAAAATGGATGTAATATGTCTTCCACATGTTTTTAATACAGAGAGCAAGTTATAAATATGCTCACTCCTTCTCCAAGTCATAAAATGCATAGCTTACACATCAATTTGTTTGGCTAATAAAGGGAATAAAAAAATGAAAGAAAAGAGAGAGAAAGAAATTGGAGAATGGAGGATAAAGGATAAAAATATCTCTCTTTTATAAGGAATATGATTGTGGAATTATGTGTTTAATCACTTTCCTCCTCCACTCATCATTAGCATGAGGCATCCACAACATTCATCATGCCATAAACATAGTAGTAGCAGGATACTTTAAATTTTCACGCTATCCTTCATATAGTTAGATCATTTTGTTATCTTGCATAAATGAGTTGGTTTGTGTATGATTTCTATTTTCATGCCACCCACTTCCATCTACCCACTTCTCTAAATGGTAGGCCACCAAGAATATTTATTCCCTTCAATCGATCATATTTAGGAAACTACAACCATAGTAGAATTTCTTTTAATAGAGAAGTGTTGTTAGGAAGATATTGTGATGCACTCAATACAAACTAGACTTTTTCATTATATCTCTTTGTTTTAGCTTACTTAGGTGGTAAGTGGTCTAATTTTGATGTTTTCTTTTTCTTAATTGATCATTTGTATATTATTTGTTTGCTTTGTTTTTAGAGAGGACCAGTTTCGAACCATTGAAAGAATGATTAGGATGATCTATATCACATATGTGCCTCTCTTTTGACTTTTTCAACCAAACTTAGAGAAGTTTCCCTTGAGGGAAAGAAATACTCAATCTTAGGGGATTTTATGTGCATCATTCCTCTACCAAATTGAAGATTATTTAAGCATATAAGTGAAGAGTTGGTGGCACTGACATATTCCTAACGGCCAAGATTAAGACAAAGCACATTTGACGATGGCCAAGTGGAGCCCTAAATCTCCATTTATAAACCAAAGGGGACATCCATATGGAAGAATCACATTGGAGGCAAGGCATGTCATATGGAGGCTATCCCTTTGCTCATCCTTGGAGGAAGTAGAGCCCAACAAGGAGGAGATGGAGTCCAGAACAAACTTTCAAAAGTTTTTTATGGATTTCTTCACCTTCATCCCTTCTTTTGATTCTTTGTTGATCATAAGGGATACACCCCCACCCCCATTATTTAGGACCCGGTAGTATCTATGCATGTTCAATTTTGATTCAATACAATATAATTTTCTACTTCATATTTTGGTAACAAAAAAGCTTTATCACCTTATTAATGCTTGATCACCATAAGTTTGTAATTGATCGGTAACTATCATAAAAGTGGGGTTAACAATTATAAAAGGCGTTGTCACTCAATAAAATTTTGCTAAAGTGGGCTAACCATAGTGAAGTAGTTTTCTAGAAAAAGTTCTTACTATGGCAACTAGGCTAAATAGTATGTTATGTCGCAAAAGCGGGTAGTACAAGATACATACGCTAAATCTAAGAAAGAAAAATAAGTTATATAGATCTAATTGAATGAATGTATAGGTTGACATTGTGGTGAAAGTGGTATTCTAATAATCTGCCCATCTGATCTTCCATTCACTTTACTTCATACACTTTTAGTTTTTGTTCTTAGTTTTCAATCAACCATTTAATTCCTTTATTATGCAAGGATGATTTGTTTCAAGTAGTAGTAGTTTCTATTAGTCCCAATTCCCTGAGTTCAACATTTGGGGCTCGTTGAGTCCCTTTACTAATCTGAATTGTGCTCTTAACTCAAGTCAGGCATGAATAGCAAAACCAAACCTTATTGGAACAAGAGGCAGGTAGAAGATCACACCAAAAAGGGTTTCCCAAAAAATATAGATAAAGAAAATCAAGACATGCATTTGAAAACCCTAGGTGCAATTCTAGTAAGAATCAAGGTAAGAACCTATGCAAGCAAGTAACGCAGACAATAAATACACAAATCAAGGAGTAAGTTTGAGTATGTATTAAACAAGATACAAGCATAACTAGATAAATATTCTTTGATGAATACTACTAGAACTACATGATAAAAGATTAGTAGTAGATGATATCACAAGTTGGGACTACTAGTAGGATCTAGGCCATTAAAAAATGCACAAGTCAAAACGAAGTTGTAAATATATGTAAAGAAATATTTGTATAAAGTAATATGAAATTTCACGAAGCATACATGCATATCACTCACCAGCAAATGTGCATCACTGCCAAAGATGATAACCACTTATAAACTCCAAGTTTCATCAAAATAGGATACACAATTAGATCGATGTATCAAGTTTGAACATGACAGACGAAATTTAGATCTCAGCCAATAGTTCCAAAGAGATTATCATCAAAACATGCTTAACAACACAATACAAGTATTTACAAGATATATAGATACCATTTGTTAGCACAACTTAAAGCATGGAAATTCTCATATTAACTAAAGGTACCAAGGTAAGTGTCAATAGAATAAATCTATTGGTTGAGAAAACTTAGTTGAGAGGGAAATTCTCATCCAATAAGCCATCTCAATATGCAGTGAACAATGTTGTCGGCCAAGTTTCTAGGTTAACTTCTTGGATGACAACAAATACTAGAAAACCCCAAGGATGCTTGTCAGTAAAGTCTCCTGAGGACAAACTCGGCTTACAGTATTTGTTGGCTGATCTCAAATATATGCAGAAAATCAATTCTAGAGACTACAAAAAAAGTACAAATATCCAATCATGTGTCGACAAATTTGTAATGCACTTAGAAAATAGCATAGGTAATTTTTTAGCAACATTGAAGATCACATCTATAAAAAAAATTCTCCAAAACCATATGTAAAGAGCATACTAACTTGGTATTTTAACCAATATTGGATATGAGAAATAATACATTTACCTTTGTTCTTACCATTTCTTTTCCACTTGCTTCCAACTCATACACATCTCACCTTTCTTATTTTATGTGAATTGACGAAGAAATTTCAAAATTCATAGATCGTTTCCATCCATTACAAGTGACCTATTAGAATAGACATGAAATTTTTTATTTTTGGGTCGAGGGGTTACCTTGGAAACCCAAGTCCTATTTCTTTTGGGTGCTTTCCAACAAGGAAGATATATAGTATAGTGACAATTTTCCTTGCAATTATTACAAGTGTTGTTATCCTTGAAACTAGAGGATTATCCACCAAATTTTTAGGTCATTTTCCTTTGTTTTTCCTTTTTATACAATCAAGAACAAGATAATGTTTACCATTTTTCTTGATCACATGATCAAGGATTTTATTAAGATTTTTTTCCATTTAAGAATCTTTGCAAGGAGGATCTCAATGTATGAATATCATGAATAATATAAGTATTATTAGAATAAGTTGAATATTATCTCTAACATACAAAATATAGGTCTCTAAGCAATGAGATTTGGTCATATAAGAATCTTTTTCAATAAAAGAATAGTATTATCACTATCTCTACAAGTAGAACTAGAATAAGATTGAAGAACACTAATTTTTTCAAGCAAGAAGCATTTTCATTCTCAAGCATTGTAATCTTAGAAAGATAAACACCATTTTAAGATTATATCCCTTGCAAAAAAAATCTTTGCCCTCATTCTCAATTTTACGAGTATCATATCAAAAATGAGATAATCAACTATTATGACATGCCCTTAATTGGAACTAGGCATAGAAGGTTGAGATACTAATAACTTAAGCTTATCAAGAAATCTTGCATTTTCAAGTTTAGTAGCTTCTACTTGTCTAATTTAATCATTGTTCTCTATCTCAAAACCATTGAATTGTAATTTAAGTTCTAGATAAAGCTTTTAGATGTGGTCGGAAACTATTATAAGAAAATATTAATATTTTCAAGATCATATTTTTCTTCATGCAGATTGTCAACAATCTTATTAATATTTTTTTAATGCTTAGTATACTTAAAAGGAAAAAGTAGTGTGAAAATTTATACTAAAGATTCTTTATCTAAAGATTTGATATTTTCCACATTACAATTGAATTTTCCATGGGTGTTAATTTCTAACCTCACTTTCACTAGAGCATAGGTTAGAGATTCCACTAGAATCTTCACCTTCGCTTGAGTTGGAGGAGTCCCTATATCTTTGTGCCATTTCTCCTTATTCTTTTGCTTTTCCTCCCTTATCTTGTGATGATGGATCTTCTTGTGGGAAATCATCCTTGAAGTGACCCTTCTCTTCACATTTGAAGCACCCAGTGGAATAGAAGACTTACCTTTATAGGATCTACCTTGGAGTACATGACATATTATTCACCTTGAGAGGATATGTTACTTGATTATGCATGGAAAGAAATCACCTTCTCCTTCTAATTTTGATTCTTCTCTTCAAGACCCTTCTTCTTATGAGTTGAACCTTATCTCATGGGCTTGAAGGTTGCATATAAGTTCTTCAATGGGACATTAGAGATCATTCTAGGATCTTATGTGGATGTCACCTTCTTTTCCATCAGTAAAGAAGAGAGAGAAGAATCTTGGAGTTCACCTTACCATTGTGCATGGTATGTCTTGAGACGGAAAAACCATTTATAATGGTGTTGAGACTTCAATATATTATTGACACATTCTTTGACTTGTCCATTTACAATCCTCCAAAGAATTGAATGAGTATGGAGACTTTTATTTCTTTCACTTTATCCATCCCCTCATAAGTGACACATAACTTTCTTTGCATCTCATAGGCCGTGTTATAAATAGATATCCAATTGAAATTGGTGGGGGAGAGTGTCATAGAGAACTTCTATGAATTTGGAATTCAAGGTTGCTTTCTTCAAAGTAGCCTCATCCTATTATTAGTTTTGTCTCCAGATACTTGTATGGAAGATACACCATACTCCATATCTAAAGACGTTATCATTGAATATGGAATTGCATTATTCTCTTCCAATATTGGAAGTTTCTCCCATAAAAGACTGGAATATTGAAGTAATATTCCCTTTCTTGATCATTTCCCATATTCTCCTACTTGTGGAAGTACTTATGGGAGAAGACCTTACTTTGATACTAATTGTTGGATCTATAATGGTAAATTCATTATACCTTCAAACATTTCTCATGATAATATTGCAAGAATAAAAAGCAAGGGAGAGAGATTGAAAATTTACAAAAGAACATAAGTATTTATAGTGGTTCCCACTCTAAACCTAGAGATGTACTCCACCACGTAAGAGGTAAACATCCAGGATTTTCAACCATGTTTTACTCCTTATATTCCACTATAAGAGCTTCAATGTAAGATCTCCCATTTCTAGATCAAGGGATAGCTAGATTTTCTTTTAGGCCAAGGGATCCAACAACCTTACAAAGGACTTGCCTTATATCACCAAGTGTATTTATCCTTACCAAGGACTTGCCTACTCTTGCAACGAGTCATTATCCTTCACCACATGTGCATTGACTACTGCATGAAAAACCAAGCAACCATAAAAAACAAATAGCCTCTACCCAGAATCGACGATCTGTTTGACCAACTTAAGTTGGCCTGAGTCTTTTCCAAAATTGACCTAATGTCTAGGTACCATCAATTACTAGTTAAGAATGAAGATATACCAAAAATTGCTTTCCGCACCTGTTATGGTCATTATGAGTTCTTAGTCATGCCGTTTGCACTGTCCAATGCCCGACGTGTTTTTATGAACCTCATGAACACTGTGTTCTAACCATTCCTTGACTCTTTTATCATAGTGTTCATAGATGACATCTTAGTATACATGGATGACCTATACCAACACCGAGACCACCTGGTTAGAGTCCTTGAAATCCTGAGGAAGCAGAAGTTTTACAGGAAGTTTTCAAAATGCGAGTTTTGGATTGATCACATCATATTTCTCAAACACATCATCTTTGGAGGGACATTCTCAGTAGATCCTACCAAGCTTACCCACTCTTGCAACGAGTCTTCAACATTCACTACTACAGAAATGCCTTATAAAGTCACTTTTCAAGGTGTCAGTTGTATACAAAAACCGACACCTAAACTCTACAGTGTCGGTTGATAACATAAACCGACATCCAATATTGAAGGTCGACCAGACACAGGTACCGCTTTTATTAAGTGTCGGTTAATTAGTAAAAAAACCGACACCTAAAATCAACCGCCAAAACTAAAATTCTAGAGAAAAAATTGCCTCCAAAATTTGACATAAGGCGTCGGTTCATAAATAAATAACCGAAGCCTAAAGGGTATTCGCGAGACAAGAATAGTTGTCGGTTGTCTTTTAGTTAAAAACCGACGACTATAATGTAGTATAGGTGTCGGTTTTTTAAAAAGAACCGACACTGTAGGTTTAGTTGTTGGTTTTTGTAAATAACCGACACTTATTGTCAACTTAATAGCTCACCAGCGCGATCGATTCTTCCCCTTTCCCTGTTGCATTCCCGATTTCTTGCTCCGTGTGATTTTTGCTCCGTGTTCTCCGCCGCTGCTCCATTCTCCGCCGCCGCTGTCGTGCTCCTACTCCTGCCCTCGCCGCTTCTCCGTGCTCACCGGCGGCCGTGCTCCTACTCCTGCTCCTGCTGCCGTGCTCCTGCTCATCGGCGGCCGTCCGTGCCCTAGCCGCTACTCCGCTGCTCCGTGTCCTCTCCACGGTCGCCGCCTCCGGCTCCACGCTACTACCAACAGTAGGCCCTCCATTCTTCTTCTTCTTCCTTCTCCTGCTCTTCTTCTTCCTTCTCCCTCTCCTTACCAACAGCAACCACGGCCGTATGGGCTGGCACGACCGTGGCTATGTCGGCTGACCACACGGCCGTGCTACCCAGCACGGCCGTGTGGTTGGCCAACACAGCCATGGCCGTGCCAGCCCACACGACCGTGGTTGCTGTTGGTAAAGATGGAGAAGGAAGAACAAGAATATATATATATATACTAAAATGAAATCAATTATGAGTTTGTGATTAAATCAATTATATGATGAAATCCCTATTGCATGATGAAACCCTAACATCTGGTCGAGTTGTATGATGAAACCCTAACATCTACATGAATCCCTGTTGCATAATGAAACCCTAACATCTACATACTCTATATGATACCTAAAATTGTGATGAAACCCTAACATCAATTGTGATGAAAGTTGGATTGTAGGTATTGGAATGACAATATACATGTATTGGGACTGTTATTGAACACCTAATCTGACTTAGGATATTTTGTTTGATTTAAACATGATTGGGCATTATTGCATGTTTGAAATTATTGAATTCTTGATTTATTATATAATAATGTTGTAATTGTGAGTGATGCAATGTAAGTGAGCAAATACATGTAGTGGATATGTACTCATTAGCCTAGAACCCCGTCCAAGATTTACTCATTAGGAATAAATCTTGGATAGTCCCCGGTTTGGGACTGTTCTTGAACACCTAATCTCACTTAGGATGTAAGTGTATAATGTGTATTGGGTTTTTAAGAAAATTTTGGTAGCATTTCCCCGTTTGTTCTCTAAGTACATATGTACTTGGAGAACAGTGGGGAAATGCTGCCAAAATTTTCTCAAAAACCCAATACACATTATACACTTACTAGTGAGATTAGGTGGTCAAGAATGGGATAGGTGGTACACATTTATTATATATAAGAATGACATCACATGTATTTGTTGGCCTAAAGTTTTAACCATGCAAAAACTCTAATCTATTAACCCTAGACCCTAATCTTGTCCTAATATATACTTGTTTTCTCTTTGATCATAGAATGGATAGATCATGGATGTCCATTCGCAATCGCTGCACCCCAGAGTTTATTTCTGGTCTTGACCAGTTTATTAGATTTTCCGAGGAACATAGGAAACAACCTGGAGATAGGTTCTACTGTCCATGTAGGCATTGCGGTAACAACTTGAAAGTCAACACTGGTGACGAAATCAAAACTCATGTCATGTGCAACAGGATTATACAAGGCTATACAGAATGGCACTGGCATGGAGAGATTTCAAACCCGAAACCAGTGGATGTCGATAGCAGTGCTTGTGTGGAAGAAGAAATTGCCTACGATGACGTAGATGTGAATGAACCAGTTCCAGTAGACATCATTGATGCGATGATGGATAGTTTTGGGGTAGAGCACACCGATCCACCTCCCATTTTTAGAAACATTGTACATGATGCTGAGATGTCGTTATACACAGGTTGTACTAAGTTTACGAAGCTTAATGCTATGTTGAGATTGTATAAGTTGAAAGCTAACAATAGATGGAGCGACAAAAGCTTCACGTCATTGCTGTCTTTGTTGAAAGAAATGCTTCCTGAAGGAAACGAGCTGCCAATCTCAACATACTAGGTAAAGAAATTGTTGTGCCCAATGGGAATGGATGCCAAGAAGATACACACATGCCCGAATGATTGTGTATTATTTCAAAAGGACTATGCGGATTTGAAAGATTGTCCAAAATGTGGTGCGTCACGGTATAAATTGACGACTTCGGGGGAGTCCAAAAGTGGTTCTCCTACCAAGGTGATGTGGTATCTACCTATAATATCACGGTTTCAACGCTTGTTTGCCAATCCGATAGATGCGAAGAATTTGAGATGGCATGCAGATGTTAAGAAAAATAATGATGGGATCCTACGACATGTGTCTGATTCCCCACCGTGGAAGAAGATTGATCTATTGTACCCTGAATTTGGTGAAGAAGTCAGGAATCTAAGACTTGGGCTTTGTACAGATGGGATGAATCCGTATGGGACATTGAACAACCAACATAGCACTTGGCCAGTCATGCTTGTTATATACAATCTTCCTCCCTGGCTGTGTATGAAAAATAAGTATGTAATGATGTCGTTGTTGATATCGGGCCCTAAACAACCTGGAAATGACATCGATGTTTATATTGAACCTCTGATTGATGACTTAAAGAAATTCTGGGGTGAAGGTGTGATGACCTATGATGCTTCACGAAGAGAGACATTTCGTTTGCATGCTATGTTGTTTTGCACTATTAATGACTTTCCAGCATATGGGAATTTGTCTGGATATAGTGTCAAAGGAGCTAAAGCGTGTCCTATATGTGAAGAGAATACTGATTCAACAAGACTAAAACATGGCGGTAAGAATGTATATCTCGCTCATCAAAGGTTTCTTCCAAAATTCCATCCGTATCGTAGGAAGCGCAAAGCATTCAATGGATTGAATGAGGAACGCAGTGCACCTAAACCTATACCAGGGGAGGTTGTTTATGAAAGAGTAAAAGACTTTGTCAATGAATTTGGTAAGAGATCACAATGTACTACACAGAGTGACAATTCTTCATTCAAGAAGAAGTCAATATTTTGGGATCTTCCTTATTGGAGTTCTTTGACAGTCAGACATTGTATCGATGTAATGCACGTTGAGAAAAATGTCTGTGATAGCATCATTGGTACTCTGTTAAATATACCAGGTAAGACTAAAGATGGGATAAAATCCAGACTGGACCTACGTGAAATGGGAATAAGGTCAGAATTAATAGAATTACGTGAAATGGGTAATAAAAGAACATACTTACCTCCCGCTTGTTACATGTTGTCTAGAAAGGAGAAGAAAGCTTTTTGTGAATGCTTGGTAAATGTTAAGGTGCCACATGGTTACTCATCCAACATCCGTAGATTGGTATCAATGAAAGATCTGAAGTTGATAGGTCTTAAATCTCATGATTGTCACACTCTAATGCAACAAATATTACCCGTGGCAATTCGATCTATATTGCCGAAGCATGTAAGGTTTGCAATCACCAGACTTTGTTTCTTTTTCAACAGTCTCTGCAGCAAAGTTATTGACCCTGAGACTCTCAATAATTTGCAAAGAGAAGTGGTTGTTACCCTATGTCAGCTTGATATGTATTTCCCTCCTTCGTTCTTTGATATCATGGTACATCTTGTTGACCACTTGACTAGGGAAGTAAAAATCTTGGGACCGGTTTTCTTGCATTGGATGTATCCCTTTGAACGATACATGAGCGTTTTTAAAGGTGATGTTCGAAACTGTTATCGGCCTGAAGGGAGTATTATTGAAGGTTATGTGGTGAGAGAGGTTATGGATTTCTGTAATGACTTTCTCAGTGGTAATGACACTCCTGATAATGACAAGAATATTGACGAGCTATTTGGCAAAGGAATTTTGGGATCACGTGTGAAAGTAATCAGCCGTGAGCAGTTGGAACAAGGTCATTTGTATATTTTACACAACATGGACGAAGTGAATGTTTATATCGAGGAACATACCAATTTCATCAAAAGACAATATCCTCGAACCAATACAATGTGGCTTGCTAGAGAGCATAACAAGACTTTTATTAAGTGGTTTGAAGATAAAGTCTTACATCAACTATCTCAAACACCAGATGATATTACTGAAACTATCAAATGCCTCGCCTTTAAAACAAAGTTGACTGTTATGTCTTATGAAGGGTATGACATTAATGGATTCACATATTACACAAAGCGCCAAGATGATAAGAGTGTCGTCCAAAACAGTGGGGTCACCCTTCAAGCATCGACTATGTTTTTTGCAAGTGCAAAGGATAAGAGTCCACGTGAAGCTAAAATGTCATATTACGGTGTCATTGAAGAGATATGGGAATTTGACTACATAGATTTCAGAATTCCGCTCTTCAAATGTAATTGGGTTGATAACACCAAAGGAGTTATAGTGGATGAATTGGGTTTCACTTTAGTGAACTTTGAAAAGATTGGCGAGAAGGTTGAACCATTCATATTGGCATCACAGGCGAAACAAGTATTTTATATCGATGATCCTGCAAATGATAAATGGTCGGTTGTTCTTCATGGTAAAAGACAGTTCATTGAAGATCCTATAGATGAAGAACAGTACTATGATAAGTATGATGAATCCAGTCCATTCTCAGTTGGATTGCTAACACCAACAAATATTGAAGCTAATGATGACTTGTATGTGTGCGGAGATCACAATGAAGGATTGTTAATTGATAAAAAATCGCAATATTAGAGGTTTACAATGTGAGCTTTGCACTTTGAATTACTTTACAATGTGAGCTTTACAATTTGAATGTGAATTTGAACTTTACAATGTGAGCTTTAGAATTTGAATTACTTTACAATGTGAACTTTACAATTTGAATTACTTTACAATGTGAGCTTTACAATTTGAATTACTTTACAATGTGAGCTTTACACTTTGAATTACTACTTTACAATGTGAACTTTACAATTTGAATGTGAATTTGCAGATGGCTGACCATTCTCCTGATGACCGTGCTGATGAATACCGTGAGGGTGAGGACATCAATGCGCCGCCTCACAATGTAAGTTTTAAAAATATATCATATATTTATATCTATATGTCCATTTATAGTTATATCTTTTAAATGTGAATTATTTTGTCAAATTTTAGGTTGATGATGCACAGGTACCATCTGAAGCACTTGAGGCACTTGATCAACAGCACCAAAAAGTTGATAAGAGAAGGGGCATCACTATGATGAAGAAGTTAATTACGCAAAAGGGTAATGGACCCAAACTTGTTGTGGATTTTGATAATGCAGGAAATGCATGTGGTGTGAATCGCAATTCATTTGTTTCATATCTTGGGTTTGTTACTCGTAGCCATTGCGGTTGTCGCTTAGATTCTTGGCATAATGTTTCTAAGGAGAAGAAAGACAATATGGAGGGATTTATGCGTGAGTTATTATTAATTTGCAATTCTATTTTGTAGATTACTAAATTTTTGGATACTAGTTAATAGCAATTCTATTTTGCAGAGTATATTTGAATTGGAAGAAAAGCTGCATCGTAAATGCGTGATGCAACGTTGTGGGAGAGTCCTAAGGAACTATAGGACAAGTCTCACCAGAGAATACATAAAAGAAGCTGACAAGAGGAAGAAGACATCCACTGAACAGTGGAACTTCCTGGACAAAGAAGAATGGGATGCGTTTGTCGCTTCAAGACAAACTGATGAATTCAAGGTATTAGGCGTCAGTCTCAATCTCATTAATTAATATATGTTGTATTCACCTAGTCAAGATTAACATTTAGTGTTACTAACCAAATCATTAATTTGCATACTAACTAGGCCCTCAGTGAGGCACAAAGATCAAGGTGTGCACTGAATGTGCATGACCACAGAATGGGTCCAAAGGGGTATGCAGGCGTTCTCCAAAGACTACAGTCTGAGGCTACTGCTCAGTCTGCTGCTACTCAGGAGTCCTCTACCATAGGTAGCACACCTCTGCCTCGCCATGATGTCTGGATAGCTGGGAGGAAAAATAAGAAGGGAGAAATAACTAAGGCCGCAACTGCTGAGGCGGCTGCAAAAATGGTAAAATACAACTCTTACAGCAATCATTCGAATATTGATTATTTGTGTTGTTTACTTAAGTACAAATTTTTGTTTTGGCAATTAGCGGGAGCTGCACGAGCTGAGGAAACAAGGAAAGTTCATCCCTGAGGGAACAAAGGATGAATTGACAGTTGCTCTGGGTAACCCAGAGCATCCTGGACGTGTTAGGGCTGCAGGCGCTGGTGTGGGCATCAAATCTTTTTTTGGGTCATCCCAGCGTAAACATGTCCCAAAAGTGGGACTTTCACAAGAAGAGGTAACATATTCTTTCTTTATAATGTTACTATAAAAGAGAATTCAAAAATTAGAATTTGACGTTTCTTTTATCCATGTATAGGTAGATAAGCTATTTGATAGGAAACTCGAAGAAAAACTCGAAGAAGCAATGAAAAAGTGGCAGGCATCTCAGACTGCCACTTACCAGACAATACCTACTGTAGACTCTACTTCTACTCCTACTGCAGAGGTTGGGAGTAATCCTGTAGAACCCCCACCTAGCACATCCACTGTAAGTATTTTTATGACATAGTAACTAGTTTTTTAATTCAAGATGATACGTATATATGAAAATGTAGTTGTTTCAAAAAAAGATGATATGTATATATGTATATAACATTCTTTACACAAAAATTTGTAGGGGTTGAAGCCATGCCGTCTAAAAAGTAAAGAATATGTCATTGCAGAGGCGTCGGCTTACCCATCCCTACCAGGGGAAACGTGTCACGGGTCTCCAGTACCAGCTGGTTGGATTCGGGTGAGCCCGATACATATATTCCCCCAGTGGATGGATCTTCCACTACCATATGCCCACCCAGATTGTGAAACGCTTGGTGAGGCAGTAGGCGGAGTGATATTGTGGCTAAAAGCGGATGTCCTCTTTACTGAAAAGGTATGGTAAATTTACATTATGTTCAATTGTTAGTGTGTGTATATGATGGCAGTTGATATAAAATTATATATATACACAGGTTAAAAAGAAGACACCCACAGCATCTAGGCCTCCACTTCCACCTCCTACATTACCTAGTTGGGTTCCACAGGACCTACTTGTCCCGTTAGGTCCTAACTGTAGGGGTATGGCAATATGGTTAGGGGAACATGATATAAACTCCCCTATAACTGTTTCTTCCGATTAAGATTCTACAGGTCAGTCATACGAAACAAAACTATTTATAGAAGATATTTTGGAGTTGTTTTGATATGATTGGCTAAATAAATCTGTGATAGAGCTATGGATAAGGTGAGATATTCTTTATACATCCATATACCTTGTGTATGATCTGGTGATCTGGTTTCTTATTTATTAATGCATGCATAATTAATACATATTTTGTAGCTACTTAGACAACATATGTGCAGATTTTGGATTCGAACATGTAGGGTTTTTTATTCCATCTTTGATTAGTCTAGTAGCTAAAGACCCTACATCAGTTCAACAATACTACTGTGAGGCTTTTTCAAATTTTTCTGTAAAAAAAGAAGACGGTGATAATGGATTCATTCAATGTAGAGTAAGTTTACTTTGCTTATTATAATTTGGACTTAAGAAAATTACATTTTATTGTGGATTTTGAGTTATTAATTTTTAACTTTTTTTCCTCTAGGGGTAGGCATTGGGAGTTACTGGTTATTGCCCCCGAGACATTCACTGTGTATTATCTAGATCCTAAGGGGGGTAATTTGAATACAAGATTTGGACACATAATGAAAATGGCAATATTCCGGTGAGAAATATTTCATTTTTCATATCCGTTAACATATGTTATTACATTACTATTTAATTGCAATTTTCTGTGTTACATTAACATGTAGGGGTTTTGAGGAGTACAAAAAGGCTGGAGGAAAGGTCCCCACGAAAAAGAACCAGCCAATAATTTGGAAGAACGTGAAAGTAAGTTCCCGACTGCAATATATGTATATATTATTTATGTTAACAATGCTTAATTAGTTGTATTTTTTAATATTTTGTATGTTTGAATTTATAGTGTGCTACACAAGACAACGGATGGGCATGTGGATACTATGTCATGTGATATATGCACATGATTATCAAACATGCCGCACTGGATATCGAGTGTATTGCTCAGGTATTATATAGTCTCATTAGATAATATGATCGAAATATATCAATCTTATTTATAGCTCATTAATTATATATATACATCATTCTCTTTACAGGTGTTTAAAGCTGACCCCATTACAGGAAAGGACTTACCAAATGTTAATGCTTCCTATACGATGGGAGAATTAAATGAAGTAAGAGAAGATTGGGCAACAGCCATACAAATAGTGGGGGCTTTAAAATATAATTGGGATCCTGATAGCAAATAATGACTAAACAATGATATTTTGTAAATAAATTTCTGAATTATAATATATGTGTGAATGTTTCTACATGTCTTGATGTTTCTACATGTGTCTGAGTGAAAATGAATGAAAGTGTTGGTTGCTATATGAATGTTTCTACATATGTGAATGTGAATGAATGGAACTACAGATTGCTAGCATGTATGAATGTTTATAAATGTGTGAAAATAAAATGGAACTGCAGGTTGCATTGCTAAATGCATGTGCTACTTTTTTATTGTTAATTTTGCAGGTTTGCGGCCTGTTGTCGGCTGATATCAATGGATGTCGTAAAACCTGCAGTTCATAACTGAACTGAACAGGTTTCTCATCCTACGACCAGCCACAGCAGGTCTGCAAACTGACAGAAAAAAAAAACAATAGGTTTCGGTTATTTGTAAATAACCGACACATAATGTTATAGTGTCGGTTTCTTATCCAATAACCGACGTCTATTTCCATAACACTACGGGCGTGCTGGCCAGCACGGCCGTGGCGCGAAGATATGTGGCGTCGGTTTTTTACTTATAACTGACACTGATAGTGCCTAACATTGCGCCCTTTCTGTGGCGCGAAGGGTTTGGGTGTCGGTTTCTTAACTAATAACTGACGCCTATAGTCCCGACGTCTATTCCCTTAACAACACGGCCGTGCTGGCCAGCACGGCCGTGGCGTGAAGATATATGGTGTCGGTTTTTTACTTATAACCGACACTGATAGTGCCCAACATTGCGCCCTTTCTGTGGCGTCAAGGGTTTGGGCGTCGGTTTCTTAACTAATAACTGACGCCTATAGTCCGTTTGGGTGTCGGTTTCTTATCTAATAACCGACACCTATAGTCCCCTGATGGCGCGCTTTCGGTGGCGCGCGAAGAGTTTGGGTGTCAGTTTTGGAACCGACGCCTAATGGGTGAGCTTTTAGTGTCGCCCACATAGGTGTCGCTTATAAACCGACACTAAAGACTTTAAATAACCGACACTAAAGGTAGGTTTTGTAGTAGTGATTCAAGGACTTACCCACTGTTGACTTGGATCTTCTACCTTTAACTTCACATTTACCAAGGAGAAGTTTCTCACCAAGGTCATTGTACCCTTCTTCTTTTCCTCTCTTAGCCAAGAGAGAATCTCTATCTTCATGAGAGAAAAAGAGATTGGGAAGTAAACAAATGAAACTCTCACAAGATATGCATGTTGTACTATCTCTCTATAGATTTTCTACTCATTCTAATGGATGTAGTAAGTGACTAAGATCAAGAGAGTGGATAGGGGATCTTTCGAGCACTTTTTCTCTCAAGTATAGTATAGGGACACATTTTTTATGCTTGGATAACCACAGAATGCATCCCAAGGGATCATATTTATAGTTGAGGATGTCACCCAATAGTTAGAACCATTCAGAATTAACATATTTGTGTTTGAAGTCTTCAAATGATCCTGTTTTCACCTTTTTACCCCTCCCAATGGTTATATTGCATTGCAAAAATCCGTGCCACAGTGAAGTCGACTATGGTGCAACTTTCCCAATAAACATTGTTGTCTGGGCATTTTTATGGTTTGTTGAGTTGCATAATGGAAAGAAACTCAACCAACATGAGGTTCTAGAAATCTCATAAACAATGTTATTGACCAAGTTATACCCTGGAAAAACTTGGCCAATTACACTTACCATTTTGGGTTTTCCAATACCCTCCAAGTTCAATATTAATTAACCCTAATTGATTCTATTACACATATGACATTAACTACAAGTTGTACAATCATTACAAGTGATTTACATTGAATATCTAAGGAGAAAACTATCTATTCTTCAATCTTGATCTAATTGCATGTATGACTTGATTTCTTCAAACTAGGGTTTGTCATTTTAGACATTTGGAGTGTATCTATCAAATATGGAATCACTCGAGTAGAAGCATTAGACACACATAAGTAGATTGGTTTAGTCATTATCAAAACAAGGGATTAGTCAATTTAGACCTCGAGTCAACATATGCATCATTGAGATTCAAGGAATTAGTCATCATGTTGACCATAGACTCACCAACTATAGATTTCATAGCTTTCTTGGCTTTCTTCATAGGAAAATCCTTGTTCTAGTATTCAATCTATCCACAATTCCAACAAGGTTTGTTGTTTAGTTTCTTATGAATCTTGGCCTTAGGTGTTGGGCCCTCCCTTTTCATTAGCATAACTACCAACCATTAGAGAGAATCCCTAAACCTAGACCCAGATTATGAAACAAAACAATGAATTCTTGACAAAGGCAATTAAAACCATATACAAAAGTCACAAATAAATTTTTCCTTTTTCATTCTTCACAATTTTCATAAACCAATATCACATCAAGGGCATTACATTAAGATATCACAAATCGTATTCAACTCCATTAAAACCATATTCAAATTATATTTCTCACATGATGTTCAGTTTACATCATATACAAGTACATTAATAAACAAACTCAGTATACTACCCATATAGAGAAAGAGAGAGTACAAGGACATTATAATCTATCTGGATTATTCTATTTATGTCTTCTTTGTCATGACCTCCCTGCTAGATAGAAATTATACCTAAAAACATTTAAAACAACCTCATGAGACTCATATAGAGCCCCAGTTAGTGGATACCTCCCACTCGATATGAGTATGTGCATCTGCATCAAAATAAGTATAATAAACTTAAAAGAAACTTCTAGATATTGAAAAGTCTAATAGATAGATGTAGCATCTAATCATATCCAGTTTATGATAATAATCTAATAAAACAAGAAAGTAAAGACTTAGAACAAATCCAACTTTAAAACATCTTTTAGAGCATGTCTATGAACATATCAGTAGATGTTACTTAATTTAGAATGACAATACTTTAGTATGAGTAAGAAGTCAAGATCTAAACATTCAGAATCAATCCATAATAATAACATAATACTTTTGACTGCCCATCAGTCAGACCAGGAACACTTCCTGCAGTCTTGAAGTTGAAGTTCACATAAGACATATTTACCAAATAGTACTATCAAATACAAGCAATCCAAAGCGGATATAAATCCCAACATTTACTACTTGTCAACAAGGCAACATAATATGAAATAGATAATCTCCATAATAAAATGACTATTTTCCACAAAAAGAAACATAATCAAAAATATCAAATTATCATCTAGTAGTACAAGGAATGTAACAAACATTCAAATCATGTTCTACACATCTTGTCATATTTTGTTCATTTATACTGAAACTACTTGGCTTGTACCTCAGCAGTAGAAGTCGCCATGTCTGATTCTCATGTTAATGACTCACCATCATTATCTTAGGGTTTAGTCAGCCACCCTAAGATATCAACAACAAACCCTAGTCCACCTTAAGGTTACCTAAAGACTCTCACATCATCATCCTGGTTACACGAGATAGGAACCAACAGAACAATATATCACATATCACAACATTTCTCATATTTTCATATTTCACATATTTCATTTCATCTGAGTATGTTCCTCATGAAAATAGACTATCATTGAAAGGATTTAGGTCCAGAGACACTCCAAATTACTCACTCCTAAATCTTAGTGGTCTAACCTTTAAGGTATCAATCCACACTCCTGAAATCCTTCTCATAACTCATCAATTACTACAAGGAGAATTATTTTGTTTCCCCAGTGTGGACCTTAGGAGGAACTCAAGGTTCTTAGGGAACCTAACTAGATGTGTCATTATTTTACTTTTTATTAATCACTTCTACTCATATTAAAAAAACTCAAGACATCATGTATCATATGTGTGTGTTCTCACATAACTAGAATAACATGAAACAAATTAGGCTTATCAAGAAACACAATGGCCAAAACAAGAAGCACAACAATTTGTAATTTGCGACACCATATAATTCTTTACATTTCCACATCATCTCATAGCAGTCATCATCAGTGGGATTTTCACATAATACAAATCTCATTGTCCATCATTTACTCCCATCAGGGTTTTATCATCATTAGTAGGCTTTTATCCTGAGACATAATCTCATTGTATATCATTTACCCTCATCGCGGTTTCTTAAAAGTAATCAAAGAATGTAAATTCTATCTCAACATATTTCTTACCCATTAATTTCATATCATAATTCTCATTAAGTAACAATAGAGATGTTAGAAGTAACAACAATATAAACATGCATACATCTCATGTCATTTATCATGCTCAGACTAGGCTTGACATGCAACAAATATGCATTCTATCCAATTTCTATATATATGAATGAATCTCAAGTATAAACATGCATACCATATTTAATACTTCCTTACTATTTACCACTCTTCAATTATGGATATTATTCAATGCATAAGTGATCTCATTTGAAGTCTATCAGAAAAGACCATCCTCAGAATGCAAGTATCCTAAAATACAATTGCAATCTAAAAGCACATTCTAATAAACCAATTCATATCCTTGAGCCTCATCATGTAATTAAATTTAACTATATTCATATGCATTCCTTAATCCCTTATTTGATTTCGTCATTCATTAGCATCACATAGCTCATCATTTCAGGGTTAGGGTTAGGTTCTTATATCCTTCTACTAATTTTCATCATTTTCCCTTCACATATTCATTAGTTTTAACTTCTTTCATTTCATCATCACTACTCTAGGAACAAATCATTCTAAATTTACTTGATTTATAAAGTGTCTCTCATTGAAATCCTTCATAATCTTATTTTTAATATATTTTACTCAATTTTTGTCAATACACATGTAATCAAAATATATAGACTATATACTCCATCGTACACATATCATTAGTTTCAATTCTAACTTGTAATCGCCATTCGATTATTCCTATCCATCTCCCTTCGTGAAATTAATTGGGTGTAACTTGTCATAGACTTCCAAACTCATTCTTATACTTAACAAAGATCACTATGTCTCTTATGATACTACTCTAGCAATAAATAATAGATTAGGTTACATCTTCTTACATCATAATCTCTATTCATTCTACATAGTTCAATGTTATGTAGCTTCTATATACATACCCACATTCATGTTAGGGCTTCAATTGAATCATTAATACTTGTTCAGCATTGCATCACATTTACAACATTATATACAAGTTATGTCTCTATCACACATACTCGTCTTAATACAAAACTTCTAGGATTTTCAAGAATTCATTCTTAGTTGAACATATCATAAGGATCATGTCATTCGGTAATCCCATCACTGTGCACATGGTTTCATTAGGGATATTTACATGCATGGAAACCCTATTTTCTATTTTCACATATTTCATTCATCAACCATAAGTATACATTGATTAATTGACTCATTTGATTCAATCTCTCAACACAAACCCTAAACAGGGAATATCACCACCTCATATGGATCCTTATGTATATATCATATTCAATTTCATCAATATTCAACAATACATTTGTATGATTCATTCTAATATAATTCAAATATGATTCCAAACATGTCAATTCAATTCCCAAGCAACTCAGGCATTGGGCTGCTTTTTAGGCAATGTTCACATGAAACATCATAGTCTTCTATCTATAGAATTTTCCATGGAACATCAATCAATATATCAAGAACTAATAAAGTATAGTTCAATGAAAAATAATTGAAATCAATATAAATTGATTCCCTAATATCTAACCAAATTACTACCCAATCACATACATATACAAGCAAGGTTTCTGATTATTTTATCAGATAGAATTGGGCTTTCAACATGAATACAAAGCTTAAGAGGGATATAAACACTCACCTAAGGTGACAATCACCTCAAAAACGTAGATCAAACATTGGATTTTTAGAAATCCAATCAAACTCTAGCAACTGAGTTCATTTCTTTCTCCTCGCAATTTGGAAATCCTAGAAATGGATATTAGAAGAGAAAGAGTGAGAAAAGAGGGAGATTTGATATCATTTCAAATCAAATTAGAAGAGGGACATAATTTTGACATGTGATAGAAGTTTCACCATGAAAGATTATGCAAAGAAGCTAAACTTAATTTATTTCATCATTTCTCATATGGTGAAACCCTAGATGATCAATTCCATCACTTTCTCCTCTCAAACCCTAACTTCCCCTCTCTCTGTAGGATTCCATTTCTATAGAATGGATCACAAAGTATTAGAGCTCCTTGGGTTCGAGATTACTCATATAGTTCAATTAAAAGGTGCTTGGGTGAATTGCAATTTGACCCAATTTTACACTTTCTTTTATTTCCACAGAATTATCTTTCAAATAAAATGCTACTGAAGATCGTTTACTTAATAGTCCAAACCTCCTCCAACAATTATGAAAATTTATCATGTTGTGGGCTTCATTTAAAAGTTGAGATCATTTAGATTTATTGATAAATAAATAAAAAATCAAATACTATATTTCTATACTATAGTCTACAGCATGGTCGGTCAAGCTATTACTAATAAAAAAACTCAGACGACACCACACTCTATAGAATTCAAACATCGTCCAAAATTATGAAATTCAATAGGATGTATAAAATGGATTTTTCCAATAATATAAATTTTATATCAGTTGGATCTACCAATAAAAAATATAAAAATTCAAATACTATAATGCTATATTTCAGCCTAAATGTGTGGTTGGTTGAGTTTGTCTTGGGGAAACTCAGCCGACAAACACATCAAAAAATTCTTCAAAAAATCTGATATTTTATAAAAAAATAATTTAGTTTATTAAACTATATACAAATTTCAACTAAATCAAAGTTATATATAATATAGTGAAAATCATTTACTACACCATTGTATTTATTAAATTTTATATTCATATGCTACCAAAAGTTTATTTTTAGCCAATTAGAGTTTTCAATTCTCAAACCATAATCATTTGAAATGGAAGCATATTTAGAGTTTCTTTTTTTTAAAGAATCGTGATTAGGTTAACATTATTAAGCAAGCTTTAAACAATGATCAATCTGGTTAAGCATGCAATCATCCAAGTAAACCCTAATTAGATGACTAATTTGAAATTAGATCATTAAATTAGGTTTATGTGTCTAGTTACATTTTTTTATCTTTGGTCTTTTACAATGTAATAGTTACACTAGGGTTGACATCAACAGGCATTTTGATATTCGTCTCCTTCAAGATTTCCTCCCATATTGAAATATTTATCATAAGTTCAACTAGGGATATATCACCAATCTTTTGCTTGAGATTCAGGCCAAAGATTTCTGAATATGTAGGAGAAACTTTTCCATGATAGACATTGCAATGAACTTCTCAGTTAGTTTCATATCTGCCTGTAGGATTTCATGACATGGGATCTGAAGAAACATGTCTTTGTTCAGAAATAGGAATATCCTCTACCATATAAAATTTAAGAAATTTTGAAATGAAATATTTTTTGTGTTCTAATTATCAATTTTATATTTATTATATATTGATCCCCAATAAGATGTCCATTGTTGTGGCAAGAGGTTTATAGTGTATATCATTTAGTTTATTAGACAATGAAAAAGGAATACATCATTTACAAAATCAATTTTTCTCCCTTCAATCTGAAATTTTTTCAACATTCTTAGGAATAATTTCATCTTTTCCATGAACATATGTTTAAGACGGTCAATAAATCCTATTGCAAACTAAATTTCTATCCAACTCTATCAATGTGTGAAGTTGGCATCGATGAGTTTTTCAAGCATACTAGATTTATCAATCTAGGACAATAAGAATCATGATCGTCTATCTTAAGACTGATGGATTGTACTATTTTGTTACATGTTATAGTAGATAATTATACAAATTGATTAAAATGTTGCATACAACTTTAAGATTCAGAAGAAGAAAAAATATAAATCAAAATCGAGCATTAGAAACAATAAAGAGTTAGATCAAGCAACCAAATCACCATCTATTCGAATAAGAATGTTATAATACTTATGGAAATCAAAGCTCTACCACATGTAGGATTGTGTTGTTCTCCTAGAAAAGATCTAATAACAAACCTACAGCAAATAGTCATCATGAACATGTGATGATGATGATCAACAAGTACCAAGAGTGACTCGATACATGTCAGGTACCTCTACCCAATAGTTTGAGTTGAAGAGAGTACAGTGAGAGAGAGAGGTTGTGATGCTCGCATAGGAGAAACATATCTACATATAGTAGCCATGATTGGGAATAGATGTAGACACAAGGCAACGGGTGATGGCTAGGACAAACAAGGGACTTAAGAATGTGTGTTTAACCTTAATTACCCAAGCCTCATTTATATCCCAAAAATATCCCACATCTTGCTAATACTATACTAATACATTTTAAAAACATGTTCACTCTTATACACAAAGAGACATTCCTATTTGACTTACAAAATTGTTGAAAAATAGTTAATTCAATAATTGTTCACTCTTTTGTACAAAGAAACATATTCCTATTTGGTTTGAAAAAGCATTTAGAAAAACAATTAAATTAATAATTTTCACTCTTTTACACAAAGAGAGACATGTTTCTGTTTGATTTTAGAAAATTGTTCAAAAAATAATAATAATTAAGCAATTATCCTATTTTGTGAAAAGAAGGTGGAAGACAAAATGACTAAACTTCTCTTCCACACAAAGGACAAAAGTCACTTATCTTCTACTCAAAGGTACTAACCACACTAAGCTTTAACCCATACTAGTCTAATTAGTTTCCAACCAGTAAAGCTAACAACTTGTAATCACAACTTCTAATTACCGGTTTTGTAATCAATAGGAAATACTAAAGCAATCTCGAAACAAATTTCTAATCTACTACAAGGCAGATGTTTTTCCATTATATACCCAACACCACCATCTATTATATAATAAGCCATGATCTATTGGTGCCTGAAAAGCATAAATAAAATTACTTCTGATCGTGGTAAGTCACTAATCTTCTGTGGCATCCTTCTTTTACCAATAATATTTGAATAGAATTAATGATAATTTCCTGAGGTTCAATTATTATGACCTCCTTATGCCCCAATGATACTTTTCAAAACTAGGGTTAGATAATATGACATGATAATTTAGATGCATAACTTTACTGCTAATGATAACTTAAAAAAAATTAAATGCCATATGTTGATACAAGATGGCATAGCATCATGTCCAATTACCTGTGATGTATCTTTTGAAGGATCTTTAGAAGAAGGGAATGCGCAAACATTACTTTTGAACATCAATACGCTAGTAAAGGGTCCAGCTACATATTTCATTTACATCCCCATGATTCATAAAGAATTTTTGTAGTGATTCTGCTATTGTAATTTTTTTCTCTCTTTCCTTTTTTTGTTTGGGATTCTCTTTTACCCCTTCTTTTTTTGCTTTTATAATTACTTTTGATAATGTTTTTTCTTCAAATCTCTAGCTTTACTCAATGGAGTAGCTGCCATTCTTTCCAATACACCACATTCCAAATATTTTCTTAATCTCATTACTGATACGGATAGGCTAGTGGAAAATACAGCTGAGTTGTGAGGCCTACTCATGCCTTTTCCTAAGGTTATGTTATTTACGTTTGGATGCCTCATTATGATATGTCAAAGGACAGATAAAACTAAGACAGTGACTGCTATTTTGTTTCTTCATTTCGTGTCATAAAAATGTGAATTGTCACGTCATTTGGAAACAAACCCTCAATTCCAGTCTCCCACCCTCTCCACCTTCCACCCACTCAATTGCATAGTATTATGTTGGTCAGAAAATGGTATCAACTAGGAGGTCTCACATTTAGTTCTAGTTACAGTTGGATTATAATGAGGTTTCCCGACTAATAATGTGGTAGTAGCAACATTTTATTTTTCTAGCCCTTGGTTTACCTACTCCCTCATAGTAGTGTCTACGAGACTTTGAGGTTAAAAGGAGCTCTTCCCCATTTTGGCTAAAAAAGGCAAGTTCAACAGTATACAAAACTTGTAAAGTGAAAATTAGAAGGGAAATAAGGAATCATTTTTTACACATAATGTATAACTAAGTTGGTATCTAAACTATGAATAATCAATGTTGTGCTTCAAAACTCCATCTTAACAGACATGACCTAAGTAAAGGCAATGAAATAAAAAAGTATTTACCATACAAGCCTCAGATGAGCATGTAGCAGGGTTATACGATGTTAATCGGGTATCACAACACATGTTATATGGACAAAGTTTATACGCAAAGTGTATGTAACAAGTCAATCATGCATGCATAATGGCAAGAAAATCAGCCAACATGAGGTTTTAGAAATCTCATGAATAGTGTTTTTGGCTGAGTTATACCCTAAGGAAACTCGGTCGATTACACTTACTGTTTTGGGTATTCCAATACCCTCCAACTGCAATATTTCTAATTGATTCTATTACACATATGAGATTAATTACAAGTTATACAATATTTACAAGTTGATTTACATCAAATATCTAAGGAGAAAACTATCTATTCTTCAATCTTGATATTTATGCATGTAAGATTTGATTTCTTCAAACTAGGGTTTGTCAGTTTATACATCTAGAATACATCAATTTAATTTGGAATCCCTAGAGTAGAAGCATTAGATACATATAAGTAGACTGATTTAGTCATTATGAAAATAAGGAATTAGTCAATTTAAACCTCGAGTCGACATACCCATCATTGAGATTCAAGGAGGTGGTCATCATGTTGACCATTGTCGCATCAACTACAAATGTAGTAGCTTTCCTTCTCCAGATTTGACGGGATTCAATGCCCCCCCCCGGACTCCTTCCAGAATTTCTTCCTCAAAGTCATGCCAGAAATTTTTGTTAGTGGACACCTATCACTTTTGGCTTTCTTCATAGGACAATCCTAGTTCTACTGGTCAATCTATCCACAAATCCAACAAGGTTTGTTGTTTGGTTTCTTATGAATCTTGGCCTTAGGTTTATGTGTCTTCTTAGGGTTTTTAATCTTTTACGTCAAAATATTAACAATAGGGTTGACATTAACATGCATCTTGACATTTGTCTCCTTCAAGTTTTCCTCCCTTGTTGAAATATGTATCATAAAATTATCTAGGGATATATCAATATTCTTGTGCTTGAGATTAAGGCCAAAGAATTTTAAATACATAGAAAAAACTTTTCTATGATAGACGTTGCAATGAACTTATCAGTTAGTTTCATATCTACTATTAGGAGTTCATGACATAGGAGTTGAAAAATCATGTCTTCTTTCAGAAACATGTTTATCCTCTACCATATAAAATTTAAGAAATTTGAATAAAATATTTTTCGTATCCTAATTCTCAATTTTGTATTTCTTATCTAACGATCCCCAATAGAATGGCCATTGTTGTGACAAGAGGTTTAGAGTGTATATCATTTAGTTTACTAGACAACGCAAAGAGAATACATCATCTACACAACCGATCATTCTCCTTCCAGTCTGAAATTTTTTCAACATTCTTAGGATCAATTTCACCTATTTGTGTACATCTTTTCAACATAGTCGATAAATCCTATTGCAAACTAAATTTTGATCCATCTTTATCAACGTGTGAAGTTGGCATCATTGAGTTTTTCAATCATACTAGATTTATCAATCTAGGACAATAAGAACCATGATCGTCTATTTTAAAGAATGACAGTATAAAAATGAATTCTTAAGACCGATGGATTGTAATTTGTCATTACAGACAATCGTAGAAAATTACACAAATTTATTAACACGTTACATACCAACTTTAAAATTCATATAAGAAATATAAAATCAAAACAAAGTGTTAAACACAATAAATAAGAAATGTAAAATCAAAACAAAGTGTTAAAAACAATAAAGAGGTAGGTCAAGCAAATTAGATCACTCTCTATTTGAAGAAGAATGTTATCATACTTATGGAATTAAGGCTCTACTATATGTAGAAGTATGTTTCTCTCCAGAAAAGATCCAATCACAAACCTACAGCAAATAGTCATCACTTACATGGGCGACGACGCGCAACAAGTACCAAGAGTGGCTCGGTACACATCAAGTACCACTACCCAACAGTTTGAGCCGGAGAGAGTAGAGTGTGAGAGAGAGAGGTTGTGACGCTTGCATAGAAGAAAGATATCTACAAATAGTAGCCATGGTTGGGCATAGATGTAGACACAAGGTAACGGGTGACAACTAGGACAAACAAGAGAGTTGAGAACGCGTGTTTAACTCTAATCACCTAAGACTTATTTGAATCCCAAAAATATCCCACGTCTTGCTAATACTTTACAAATACATTGTAAAAATATGTTCACTCTTGCACACAAAGAGACATTCCTATTTGATTTAGAAAATTGTTTTAAAATGATTAATTTAATAATTGTTCATTCTTCTACATAAAGAAACATATTCATATTTGGCTTAAAAAATGATTTAGAAAAAATAACTCATAATTGTTCACTCGAGTACACGAACAGAGACATGTTCCTATTTGATTTTTAAAAAAATCATTCAAAAAATAGTTAAATAATTAAGCAATTATCATATTCAGTGAAAAGAAGGCGGAAGATGAAATGACTAAACTTCTCTTCCTTCCACACAAAGGACGAAAGTCACTTATTTTCTACTCAAAGGTACTAGGCACATTAAAGTTTAACCCATACTAGCTTTAATTAGTTTCCAACCAGTAAAGCTAACAACTTATAATCACGACTTCTAATAACATATCTGAATGAACAAACAGGAGATATTAAAGCACTCTCGAAACAAATTTATAATCTGCTACAAGGCAGATGCTCTTTCCGTTCTATACCCAACACCACCATCGATCTTGTAATAAGCCACAATTTGTGGGTGCTTAAAAAGCGTTAATCACAGTATCACACTACTCGGGGTCGCCCGGTAAATCATTATTCTTCAGTGGCACCCTTCTTTTAACAGTCATATTTGAACAGAATTAATGTAATTGCCTAAGGTTCAATTACTATGACCTCCTTATGCCCCATAGATACTTTTCAAAATTAAGGTTAGACAATATGATGTGATAATTTGGATGTATAATTTTACTGCTAATAATAACTTAAGAAAAAATTAAATGATGTATGTTGATACCAGATGAGATAGTATCATGTCCCACTACCCGTGATGTACCTTCGGAAGGAATTTTAGAAAATACCTTCTGAAGGATCTTTAGAAAAACGGGCTCCTTATACGTTACTTTTAAACATTAATATTGAAGGGTCCGGCTACAGATTTTACTAACATCCCCATGATTCATAACGAAATTTTGTAATGCTTCTGCTATTGTCATTTTTTCTCTTTCTTTTTTGTTTGGTGTTCTTTTTTATCCCTTTTTTGTTTACTTTTACAATTACTGTTGAGAATGTTCTGCCTTCAACTCTAGCTTTAACTCAATGGAGTAGCTGCCTCTCCTTCCAATGCACCACATTCCAAATATTTTCTTAATCTCATTACTGAGGTGGATAGGCTAGCAGCAAAGGCAGCTGAGTTGTGAGGCCTACTCATGCCTTTACCTAAGGTTACGTTATTTACGTTTGGATGCATCATTTTGATATTCCAAAGGACATACACAACTAAGACAATGACTACAGTTGCGTTTCTTCCCTTCGTGCCATAAAGAGTGAAGTGTCACGTCATTTGACAACAAGCTCTCGATTCCAGTCTCCCGCCCTTTGTATCAACCAGGAGGTCTCGCGTTTAGTTCCACTTATAACTGGATTATTATGAGGTTTTCCAATTAATATTGTGGTAGTAGCAACATTTTTTTCTAGACCTTGGTTTACCTACTCCCTCAGAGCAGTGTCTACGGATCTTCCCCGTTTTTTTTGGCTGAAAAAGGCAAATTCAATAGTACACAAGACATGTAAAGTGAAAATTAGAAGGGAAACAAGGAATTGTTTTCTACACATAATGCATAACTAAGTCGGTATCTAAACTGTGAAAAATCAATATTGTGCTTCAGAACTCCAGCTGAACAGACAGGCCCTTAGTTATGACGTTAAAAAGGGCAATGAAATCAAAAGAATTTTTTCCCAAAAAAACCCTCTAT
This sequence comes from Alisma plantago-aquatica, assembly GCA_963693085.1. Lineage (NCBI taxonomy): Eukaryota > Viridiplantae > Streptophyta > Magnoliopsida > Alismatales > Alismataceae > Alisma > Alisma plantago-aquatica. Next base: position 1,590,654,933 of record OY856409.1, read on the forward strand.
TTTTCAAAAATTTCAAAATGCCCCCTCGTGTTTAGGAAATCCTTAAAAAAAACTTCCTGCTGACCTGCCCGTTTGCTGGCCGTCAAATGTGACGGCTCGTTTTTTTCCTTGCTGTTACTACTTGACCAATATGCAAATAACCTCGTATGATGAACTTCTATTTAATTATATACAAAATTATGTTTGAATATTATCTATAAAATAGAAAATAAATTGGGTCAAATAGGACTGAGCAAATATCATTCTTGTCTATCAGAATGAATCGGAATAATCCATTAAGTCTGGTCGAGTCATGCATTATTACATCTAGTCTAAGATCGGTTAGACCATAAATCATACAATTGACCAATATAGGTACAAAATATATTTATTCTAATAGTTATGTTAAGTTAAAGCATGTTCGGCCATAGTAGCTCGGGTGGTAAGAGTTCGGTAAGTCCCAATGAAGGACTCGGGTTCGAACCTCACCGAAGTAGACACTTTGAAAAGTAAGCTCGTGCCCAAAAATTAAATTTATTAATAAAAGAACCATGCTATTTGGGCCATGATCGGACTTTACACAACTTTTTTAAATATAAAATATAAATCATGTTACTTCTAATATTAATGCAATGGTAATACAAAATATTTACGTCAACTTCATGTATATCTATGATTTATTTTTGGCTTTAACTGAATATAATTGTGAGAATAAATATATATTATACTTAAGTTGGTCTCTTGTACATTTTATGATCTGACCGATCTTAGATTAAACATGGGTCCTAAAATTGGCGGAGTGACAATCGCACCAAACATGTAATGATGCATCACTCGACCAGACTGAATTAGGGGTGGTAAAAAAATATGGATCCTACCCTACCCTACTAATCCAGCCCGACCCGACCTAAAAAGTAAATATTTTGAAAAGGAAGCTCGTGCCCGACATGTATATCTAGACACTTTGAAAAGTAAGCTCGTGCCCAAAAATTAAGATTTATTAATAAAAGAACCATGCTATTTGGGCCATGATCGGACTTTACACAACTTTTTTAAATATAAAATATAAATCATGTTACTTCTAATATTAATGCAATGGTAATACAAAATATTTACGTCAACTTCATGTATATCTATGATTTATTTTTGGCTTTAACTGAATATAATTGTGAGAATAAATATTTATTATACTTAAGTTGGTCTCTTGTACATTTTATGATCTGACCGATCTTAGATTAAACATGGGTCCTAAAATTGGCGGAGTGACAATCGCACCAAACATGTAATGATGCATCACTCGACCAGACTGAATTAGGGGTGGTAAAAAAATATGGATCCTACCCTACCCTACTAATCCAGCCCGACCCGACCTAAAAAGTAAATATTTTGAAAAGGAAGCTCGTGCCCGACATGTATATCTAGACACTTTGACCTGAATATGGATCCTACCCTACCCTACTAATCCAGCCCAACCCGACCTGAAAAGTAAATATTTTGAAAAGTAAGCTCGTGCCCGACATGGATCCTACCCTACCCTACTAATCCAGCCCGACCCGACATGTATATCTAGACACTTTGAAAAGTAAGCTCGTGCCCAAAAATTAAGATTTATTAATAAAAGAACCATGCTATTTGGGCCATGATCGGACTTTACACAACTTTTTTAAATATAAAATATAAATCATGTTACTTCTAATATTAATGCAATGGTAATACAAAATATTTACGTCAACTTCATGTATATCTATGATTTATTTTTGGCTTTAACTGAATATAATTGTGAGAATAAATATATATTATACTTAAGTTGGTCTCTTGTACATTTTACGATCTGATCGATCTTAGATTAAACATGGGTCCTAAAATTGGCCCGACCCGACCTGAACATTCAGGTCTTTTTCGGGTCTTTTCACTTTTATGTCGGTTCTGTTCGGGTCCATTTCAGTCTGGATTTGGTCGAGTCAGCTCTTATCTAACTTGGGTCAGATCGGGTTTCCAATTTGTCATAATTTTGTAGGGATTTTTCTAATAGAGTATTTGTTATGAATTTCGGGTCCAATTGGATCTGGTCCATTTTTTGTCAAGTATGTTCGAGTCCTGGTCCAGTCGGGTTCTTTTGGGTCCACGTCCATTTCAGGTATGATTCATTTGGATCTGTGTCCAATCGGGTTGGGTCCAATTGGGTCCAAACGAGTCGGGTCCAAATTTATTCCGGGTCCATCGAAACTCATCATCCCTAGACTGAATGGAGTATTCCAACCCGCTCTGACAGACATGAATAATATTTGTTTAGCCCATATGATCCAATTTATTTTCTATTTTATATATAATATTTGAACATAATTTTGAATATAAAATAAATTAAATAAATAAATAATTACCAATGAGCTGATTTGTAGTAGTAACAGCAAGGCAAAAAAAGAGCCGTCAAATGTGACGGCTAGCAGACGGGCCTGGAGGGGGGTTTTGGAATTTCTTGAAAATGAAGGGGGTTTTGGGAAAAAAAAACTCAAATCAAGAAGCCTTTACCAAACAAGCCTCAAATAGTAGCAGGTTTATACGACGTTAATCGTGTATCGCAACACCTGTTATCTGGCCAAAGTTCAAGGCAACAACCTACTCCCAGCTATTACGTTAGCCGCCAAGTTTATGTAACAAGCCAATTATGCATGCAAAAGGCCTGACAGCTGCGAGAATAGTGCCGTGACATAACAGAAAGCATGCTAGCTAATACCAACGCCAAATGGTCTCAATTCCAAGAGATCGTCTATCTTCAGCACAACCTCAATCAGTGAAACTAAACGGATAACTACATATGACGAACTGATTGGTCAGATCAAATTTTGGGAGATATTTTAACAGTGCTCTTTTTACAATAACTACAGCACGACCATGGTGCAACAAAGTGGGCCTTCTCCGGGTTCTTCCGGACTAAGAAACAATGAAAATGTAACACAATCTGTTTAGTTAGACCTCTTCCTTGGTCAGCTGCACAAGAGGTGCCTGAATCATTGTGCCTTCTTTAGATGCGACGGCGGCTACCCTTTCTTTTGCAGCAGAAGCAACATAGTACTTTTTAAGAGGGCAGGCAGTGAGAGTAGTAGCTCCAGTTTGGCGGCCGCTGCTAGCTCCTCTCTTAGCACAAAATTGGCAGGCCTTTCCATGGGTGTAGAGAAGACAGTTCAGATCAAACTTTAGCTCGTCTGGGACTCTACTATTAAGGTGAAGATAGGCCTTTTCCCCATCTGCCTTGTCAGGAACCCACCCGATAGCCTTGGTGATCCGCAGAACCTGCAGTCAAAGACGGGAAATTCTCATAGGTAATGGTGCTTCTTGGAGATCTCAATATCTGAGATGACACAAGATTTCTCACGTGAGTGTCGACAGGAAGATCATCATGTTGAAGATTGAACATCAAAACGCAAGCTACCTGTCCGACATTAAAAGGAGGTCATTATCATGTTTGGTATGGATACTCAGGTATTCATATGAATTTTGTTTCTTCTGGAAGTTAAAACAATTGACAAAGCACAATGGAAAAAGAAGCAGCTATGAAGCAGTTATTAGTTTATATAAGGCTTAGTGACAGCTATCATCCATGCTGTGAGAACACTATATCAACAAAGATCTAGGGAAAAGGAAAATAGCATTCTTCAAGGATTAGCAAACAGCATCAACAACGGAATGCATAACAAACCACATTGATTTGATGACGCGCGTCTAAATGGGGGATCAAATAAATCGAGTGTGCATAAAGTGCAAAAAGAACTAAGTTTTCTAGTTCCTTCTGAAATATAGTTATCATCCTAAAACCAATCTTGATGCATTACTTGCAGATGCTTGCCTTAAAGCCAATGGAGAAGGCAAGTTGGCCCACAAGAGTATTCACACATAAGCTTAGTTTCATGTCAAGGCAGGTGTATATCTATAACAAGGTAGATTTCTGGGTTACAGAGAAAATTCTTTACAGATGCCAAGCACCAAAATATTTACAATGACAGATCATCAGCATTACTTGTTAGATTTTTATGTATTTTGTTCCAGCTATTATGCATCCATACACTCAGTTCAAAAATACACAATGACAGCCAAAAGGAATAAAGGCATATAAGATGAAACCAGATTACACTTCTGTGGGTTTCATTCCAGACGCAACTAGAATGACTACCAGTAGTTTATACAAAGACCATAGACAATGGCAACGAGATTCCCACTGTCATGCTGTTTATAAATAAGGAACATCAGAATGATCCAGATAGATATGGTCATTAAAGCGCAATACATGTTATAGCTATGGCATGACACTTGACGATCACACAAACTCTGGTATGATGCCTGCTCTAGTAGAAATTACTGTTAAGATTAGCTTCACAGGATATGATGTTATATATGAACATGATGATATCTGCAGCCTTGAAGAAAAGAAAATTGGTAAACATTACATGAGATGATGAGATAAAGCAGCTGCAAAGACTAAACTAGTACTAGTTTTAAGAGCCTTTAGGTTGATTGTGGTAGTTAATGCTTATATTCAAGCCAAAGGATACTATAACAACTGCGAAGTATGCTAGGGCTTCTTTGGTGGCGCAGGCAACAGTCAGGTGATATCAACAAAGCTAACCACTTTTCATATGATCCTGAACTTCATGCTAAAGACAACAAACAATGGCGTGAGAGGTCAATAAGCGGTATACAATAAAGATATCCAATATATAATTAATTCATATACAAGTTTTCTGGAACTTTATGCTTATATTCAAGCTGAAGGATAGTATAACAACTGCAAAGTATGCTAGGGCTTCTTTGGTGGCACAGGCAACAGACGGGTGATATCAACAAAGCTAACCACTTTTAATATGATCCTAAACTTTATGCTAACGACAACATGCAATGGCGAGAGGTCAGTAAGTGGTATGCAATTATTCAATATAAGATTTAATTCATATACAGGTTTTTTTTGGAACAACAGTTGGGAGTGGCCCCCAGATGCTCCAATAACTTCCCAAATATAGTATATGTCTGTATATAGATGTATACTTTTAAAAAATTATCAAGGACGTCATTCATTTAGGAAAAGCCTGAAAAGGGAGATACAAGGCCTACTGCAGAAAACTAAGAGAGCTTAGCAAACCTCTTCAATTTGTGCTACTGGGTCACGGGTGTGATAGTTATTGAGTGTTCAATCATCCAAATCCCAACACCTTGTTTAGGGAAACCATATACAATTTGAGACTAGGGTATCAGAAAACTTGGAATCTGTATCATTAGCCTAACAACGAAAATGCAACCATAACCAGAAGGCCTCCTTGAACGAATTCTAGCTAGAACTATGATAAGGGCACAATTTCTGGGAGGGCTTTTGAGGGGCAACTATATTTGCAATAGTTTCTCTCCGCTTTATATTTAGAACAAAGGGGCTTCAATTTCTCGATTAGTTTTCACCACATAAGGACAATCACAAACATCTTCCACCTAAGTAAAAATACCTGTCATTACTCTCATACGGCAAACATCTATATTTCAACGTAGACAAATGCAAAACATTTCTCTCAGTTTCACCTACCAAGGATGAAATAAGACCATCCATTCTATCTTGCACCCCAGTAATTATGATGCTTATAAGGTCATATGTTAATGTAATACAAAGTTGGAGCAAACTTTCCTGGGTAGAGTCCAACTGACAACCACACATATCTCATCACTATACATAATGCTAGGCTATGTAGGAGGAATGACATTTACAGAAACAATTTGGTGTATGAGCAATTGACCTATTGAGTGATTGGTTACCAAATTTGTAAATTTGTTGATCATTCAACCGAATATATTAAACTCGACTGCTGATGATTGAGCTTTCAAAACTTCTACCTGAAGTCCCTTAGCAATATTGTCAACGAATAATCTAGACTCTTTATTGATGTATGATGGGCCACTCAACTCTTCCATCTTGTTTTTTTATGTCAATGAACGATCAAGCTCATAGGATTTCACAACTCTACGGGTAATTCTCTCAAAATATAGGGAGCTCACCTTCTACAGTTCATTATTCACAACTCATCTTTGATTGTCAATACTTTAGCATTGAAATGTAGAACATCAGGTCTTTGATCTTGACCTTCACCTAAAGGAGGAGTATGGAAGGAGAGGTTTCATCGTCTAGAATCAATAGGTTTTGTTCTACTACTTTTTCCTTACTTCCAGTTTAGTGAATGGGTATAGTTTTCTTACCAAGTGCATCCTTTTAAAGCATCATCATTCCTTCATTTCATTCTGTAGTGCCACAACATGATACCCCGAATTGGACATGCCATTTAATTCCACAGCCTTTACATCAGTTACTCTTGATCTCAACCATTATCATCATCATCATCATTTATACCTCAATCCCAACCATGTTGGTGTGGGCTACATGAATCGTTCTTTTCCAATCAACTTTGTTGTGGGTCATATCATAATCAAGATGTAAAGATTCAAATCTCTCTTTATAAGCTCTACTCAAGTTAACTTAGGTCCGCCTCTTCTTTTAACTTTACTCAACTCAATAGCATTGCTTCGAATAGGCACTTTCGCCGGACTCCGTGGCACATGTCCAGACCATCTCAAACGGCCCTCGTACAACTTTTCCTCAACACTCGCCACTCCAATATGTTACTGATACATATTTAGTTCTCGAGCGATCTTTCCTTGTCTTCCCACACATCCATCTCAATATATGCATTTCAGCCACATTTATTTTATTGAGACCTTTTTGTTCAGAGTCCAACATTCACTCCCATATTGCATGGTTAGCCGTATAGTCGTTGTATAAAGCTTACTTTTAATCTCAGAGGGATCATCCTTACTACTTTAGTCGCACTCCTGTCCTCCATTTTATCCATACCGGTATGATCATGTGACAAACACCATCTATGACATCACCATTTGAATAATAGAACCCAAGTAACAAAATTGGTCACATTGTGGTACATCGACCCCATCCAACTTGGCCCCACCATCTACAATTTTAGATTGGCTGAAGTTGCAATGTATATACTCAATTTTGCTGGTGCTATCAGCCTTTCAATTTTGACAAAGCTCAGATAAAAAGGACCTCATGACCAAATAATAGATGAGATCTAGAACTAGTATGAGATAATGAGATGAACTAGAGCTAGAAAATATACTAGAATAAAAATCAAGTACGGATTTTAAGAGGTCATTAACTTTTAATGAAAACTTTTTCTTCATTCAAGCAAAAAAAAAGGCTAAGTTTCTAGTGTAGACAATCCACTAAAGGATTGGATTTTTCCCACTACGGTTATCTCAAGGATTTCGAACATAAGCAAATCAACTTCTCTGCATATCTCCCCCCAAGAGATATGTGAAAAAATAAGATTGGATTGAAGCAATGGGATGAATACAAGACTTAGGACGCAAGCAATCTAAACGGGCTGAAATACAAAAGCCCACTAACTAATTAACCTATTAACTAAATAGGCTAATATAGACTGTTTAACACTCCCCCTCAAGCTGGAGCATGGGTGAAACACATGTCCAAAGCTTGGAGGTTACAAGACTCGATAAAACGATAAAAGAAATGATAGATGAAAGATAAATATCACTCCCCATACAAAATTGATACTCCCCCTTAATTAATACTCCCCCTGAATCATACGATGACAATTGACAATGCCTCTCTTCTTTGAAATTGTATTCTGCAGGCTGGAGATCCTCGAGCTTTGAAGAAGGTCTTTGGAGTGCATCTGGAATGAAGAGCATCTGAAGAATAGAACCTGAATACTGCATCAGTAATTCGTCACTTGGAGCAGACGATCTTCAATACCATCACTACGTCATCTTCAATGAATTACGTACTTAACGCGGCACGAACGCAGATGCCCAATGCAGATGTAGCAGTAGCAGAGTCTTCGAATTGTCTGATAAGACGTGCATAACGTGGCACAAACACGAACGGACGATATGTTGGTGATACGATGCAGGTACCATAACTCTGTCGCATGAACCTTGGGGGCTTGACGGGAAAGGAGATATCATCCATCAAGGAAAGTCCCAAGAAGATCAGCTGAAAGCGATGCTAATACAGCAGATGCAGCTTGGAGAAGACATGATGAAGCAGCTCGGTGAAGATAAATCTGGATGAATCAACCTTGCAGATGTAGACTTGGGAGGCTTGCTGAGCTTCTGAAAATATGAAGAAGCACCCTCTGTCTCATGTGAATGCAGTTGAAGTACACCATCAACACCTGACGTACATAACGCGGTACGAACGTGGATAGCTCGGTGTTGACGCTGAATGAAGATCCTTCATTGCTGTCTGGAAGTAGAGAACGGATGTGCTGAACAATGTGAAGCTCCATGAAGATAATAGCCTGGAACATATATAGACTGAATACATATATCATCTTCTTCTCATACTCTCTCTCTCATACATATTCCTGCATGCTCTCTCTTCTCATCTCTTCCTCTCCTCTCTATCCCCCCCCGCACACCAAATACGACGAGAGTGAGTGTTTGGTGTGGAAAAATGGATATATGACCCCCGCATTGTGGAAAGGGGTACACACATGATATGGGTGGGTGGGAAAGGAATTGGTGAATTTAAGAGGATTTTGTGATATGGAGATGTCTGGGGGTGCAGGGGCGGAGCCCTCGCAAAAAATCCAATTAGGCTAAAACTGGATCCGATTAGCCAAGGGCAGTTCCGATTAAGGATCCGAATATCAACATGCATCTGGTATATAGGGGCAGTAATAGGGTTGTTTGGTAGCGGTGGAGAGTGATGGGTAACCGTGCTTCAACCAAGGATAGGCGAAAACGTTAGGGCAGCAACGACGAGATGGAGAGCAGTAGTAGAGCAGCGACTAGGGGCATGGATGACGGTGGCAGCTGAATGGTGTGATCAGCGGTTGGGGATATGGTTGTTGGATGATATGGCAGCAACACAGTAGCAGGATAGATGACGATGATTGTGTCGCTCGGCTGATGTAGCACTTGGCCACAATGAAAGAGATGATATTGGTCTCATGCACGGCTCTGGAGATATTGCATGCCATGAGGCTGCATGCGGAGTCAAGTGCGGAGCCTCTCCTTATGAGACGACGAAGGCTGGAGCTGAGGACATCAGGGTGCAGCGGTAGATGGTTGTTGAATAATGTGAGTGCGATGGCGTCGACGGATGCAGATGGTGGCTGCTTTTTACTGGTCGTTCGGAATGATGGCTGGGTGATCACCGGTGGCGGCGTGCTGCTGACGGAGATGGCGCTTGGCGGTTGTTGTCGCTAGCGGATGGCAGCACTTTTGTTGTTTTTGCTGGCGACGGCACTGATTGCGCGGGATAGAGGCGTGGTGGCGGCTCTGTCTGTTGCTGGTGGCGGCGTTTGCACGAGAAGGATGATGATGGCGTCGGGAAGGTGATGGTGTCGGCGCACGAAAAGAAAACTAGATCGTTTGAGAAAGAGAAAGATACGCCATGGAGGTCGGGAGATGCCTGGCGGGCAGCCGGCCTAAGCCATGGCAACGGCGGCGGCCGCCCGTAGGCGGGGGTTCTTCCCTCGGTTGCTCTCTGGAAAAGACGAGTGGCGACGGCTAGGGCTGTGTGCACGCCGGAAAGGAGAGGGAGGAGGGGCGGCGGTTAGGTTTCCCTCAGGAGCGAACGCGCTCTGTTTCACGCAGGAATTACTGTTCACTCTGCCGTACTTTTTCACGATGGAGTTACTGTTTACGTCACGCACTGTTCACCGCCAGAGTTACTGTTCACGCCAAAGTTACTGTTCACCGCTCTGATACCATGTGAAAAAATAAGATTGGATTGATGCAATGGGATGAATACAAGACTGGACGCCCTCTCCTTTATATACGAGAGAGGAGACGCCCTAAGACTTAGGACGCAAGTAATCTAAACGGGCTGAAATACAAAAGCCCACTAACTAATTAACTATTAACTAAATAGGCTAATATAGACTCTTTAACAAGATAGTTCAAAACCCGGCAAGTCGTGATTTCTCCGAGTGTCGAGGATAAAATCCGACTATCTCTTTGTTGCTTCCCACCAAATATATAAAAATTTCTAGCTAGGACACTCCACTTACACTGATTGTTCCTCTATCCAAAGAAAAGTATTCCGTTCCTATTTCAACTAAGGTAGCCAGTGGATAAGGGTTAAAACTGATCACTGATCAGGCTTAGGTTCTTCAAGATAAACTGAGGCTTTTGATAGTCAGGCAATGGGTATTCAATCAACCCAACAGATGATTAACTAAGGATTCATCCAAAAAATGATGCAATATATTGTTGGTCAACCAATTGCCCGACTATTACAGACTTTGCACTAACCACCAAGTATCAAAGGTGAAGTCATGTACTTCTTAAAAAGTTAATCTACATAAGCTTGGCACTCTCTGTAAGACCCTTGACCTTGCTTTTTAATTTAACATGCTTGCCTATCATAATTAAGTGCTTAAAACCTTAATCAAACCCTAATCCATGATTTAATATCATGTGACAAAGCTAAGTTTCAAGTTTGGTCTAGTTTGGACTTTGTTTGATGGATTTTTGCATTTTATGTGCTTGTTTTGGACTTTTATGCAAGTTCTTCATATCTAGGGTTTCTCTTGTAATTTGTCACGTGTATGTTGTGCCTCATAAGTTTTCATATTATGTTTGACGTAGTTGCATCCTTGGGCGCCTAGTTGCACCATCGGATTAGAGGTGGCATCTACCTAGGGTTGAGAGCTAGGGTTTCTCACCTAGATACCCTAACTTGATGGTTTCTTTAGATGTTGGGATATGATGGTCCACCTTGAGGTGGTGGGATTTGATGGTTCTCTTGCATGGCTTGAGATTCGATGGTTTGCTTTGAGGCACCTCCAAGGTCGATGGTTCTCCAAGTGAGGTGCAACAACCAATGGAGATGTTAGGGTTTGCCTTAGTGGCCAAGTGATGGCATGATTCAATGGGCCGCAGAGTGTTGGAGGTCGGGTTGACATCCGATGGTCCCCCTAGCTTTAAGATTGGATGGTTGACCTGGTTTTGCATGGACGTGAGGTTTTGGCTTTGGACACATGGCATGCATGTCTTGACACCTTGACCTACCTTTCTCTCTCACCATAAGCTTTATATAACCCTCTCCTTCCACCCAAACAAACCCTTTACACATCCCTCTTCTTCTTCTTGTTGCTTGGAGATCCGTCCCTCTTGCTTGGTGGAGGAGAAGGAGCTCTAGAGGAAGAAGCTTGGCCGACCTTGCTTACATGTGCACCTAGGGTTTGGAGCTACCCTCTCTTGGGTGGTGTGAAGCTTCCCTACCTTATTTCTTGGCCTAAGCAAGTAAGATCACCTTCCTTTCTTCGTTTTCCTTGCTGCCCTCCTCTCTTCCTTCTTGGTCGGATCAATAGTATTCTTGGTGGAGCTTGAGCTTAAGGTTGAAGAACATCTTCTTCTTTGAACTAGGGTTTCCTTGTTCTTGGAGAAGGAGCTAGCTTGGACGTGTGGAGTGCTCAAGCTAGGGTTTCTTCTCTCTCTCTTCAAGCTACCTTGTTGTTTGGACATTCATCATCCTTGAGGCGAGTTATATAACATTCTTCACGTTTATTGCTTACTCTTAACTTGCATGTATAGATCTTGCTCTAAAAGCGTAGTGATCAGTAGGGAGGTTTCTTCTTTGCGTAGAGTTTGACCATATGTGGCAGTTCTTGAGTAGATAATCTTCCTTGATGAACCTCTTGACCTTGTGCACATTGTCTTCCTTGGAAGTGGGAGCTCTAAACCTTGCATGTACATGAAACGATGGTGTTCTTGTAGTGACAAACGATGGCTTTTTCTTAAGTGTATGAACTGATTTCCTTTTAGTTTTCCTAACTCGATGGTTTGGTTTCTTGTGTCAACCGATGGTGTGTACTTAGTTGTTGTTTTGAACCTTCTTGTGCTTGAGAAACGATGGTTGTGTTTCCCTCAAGAACTGATTATCTTGATGCCCTCATCGAGTGGTTCAATCGATCGTTTCTTTTAACCCTAATAAACGGTGTTTTCCCTTGATGCTTTAAATTTGTTTTCACCTAGTTTTCACACCTGATGGTTTGCCTATGTTCAAGATTTGATGGCCTTCTTTTGCTCACAACCGATGGGTCCCCTAGTGTCAACATCTGATTGTGTTTCTAGCTCAACATCCAATGGTCTCACTAGGTCATGATCTGATGGTGTGTCTATGTTCACCAACCAATTGATGGCTTCACTAGGACCAGTGTTTTAGAATTCGCAGTGAGCGGCCGCTTAATCGCCAACATGTCATGTCCGCCTAAAACCCCCCTTAAGTGTATGTGAAGCGGATTGGAGAAAAGCGGTCGCTTTTTGCCCGGTTAATACGCTTTTTCCCGCTTTTTGCCCACTTTTTTAAGAATTTACAGTAAGCATATAACATTAAGTACATTATATGGCCCGATTAGTATTGACTATAATATATTAAACTGGCATACATTAAATGTTCTCTGATATACCTAGTTCTAATTTAAAATGCATACTTTGTATGTAAGCTGAAATGACATGGTACTTCTGTAATGTGCCCAAGTAAATTATGGGTAACTATTATCTAATTTAGAATGCATACTTCGATTAAATGCATTGTTGTAATGTATGACTATTTGATGATGTGCAAATATAACAATATGTTTGTAAGCTAGCTATTATAGGTCTATTGTATACTGTTTAGCTATGTGAACATGTGATACAAAATTGTTGTTGCATCTTGTATATACATTCATTATTTTATATGTGTAGGGTTCTTTATCTATGACCAGTATATTGTTTACTATATTATATAGATACAATCATTGTTGTATAGTTGTGTTATAAACGATTTAAGTGTTTTATATTGTCTTGTAAAATGTTCAGATATGTATAAAAGTTTCAAAAATATAGTATTTATATACATATGTATGTAATTTTCCATAAAAGTTTATAAGAGTTGGACATCCGCTTTTCTAAAAAGCGCCCGCTTAATCGCCGGCCTGGCGATTAATCGGCTACAAGGTCCCATCCGCACGCTTCCCGCTTCGCGCTTTTTAAAACCTTGACTAGGACTAACATTCGATGACCTGACAAGGTGTATGATTCGATGGCTGCCCTAGCCCTATCAAAAGATGGCTTCTCTTGTTGCATGATCCGATGGTTGTTGAATCCTTAGATCCATGGTTTTGTTTGAGGTTCATGATTCGATAGTTATACATCACTTGTGTACAATGTGATCCGACGGTTGGAGTTGAGGCACATGATTCGATGGTGATGCTTTGATTAGATGCATCTATGATCTGATAGGGGTGCTAAGTGTATATGTTTATGCTCTTGACTTAAGTAAGTGTATGATCCCAATGGGTGTTGATTTGTAATGTTGATTTAATCCATCTTGTTGAATCTTAGTTGAAGGATTAAGTGACGATGGTTTATCATACCTATCTTCCTTGTATGTTGCAATGGTGGAAGGATACGCTCATAATGTTATGGTAACCCTACTATGTTACCTCTATGAACATCATAGCTCTTATAATTGATGCAATCTTATGTTAAACATGTGTACTACAAATATGATGATGATTTTTTGAACCTTCTACAAGGTGTTGAAAGATAATGATGTTCTTGCAGGAGATAGTGTGAATAGTGTTAATGATCTTTGGGCATGCCTTGAGCCCTAATGGAGGTGTAATACTCTTCCTGTGTGACAAGGATTCGTATCTTGTGGTGATGGGTTAAAGAAAATGTCTCATACGTTTTATATCTTCTGGAGTTGTTATATACCTCTGTTTTTGTAGAACTCTTCTAGGGTTTGTATGTAACTTGATTGATGTAGTTAAAAATCACCCAATTGGTATTAACTAATCAAGTGAAACCCTAATCATGTAGTGCCATGTGTCATAGAACCATTCCAATGTCAGGACTTAATAGATAGGAAAACGAGTATTCTAGAAGGGAAACTCAGAGTCGCACATTGTTGAATTTGGAGGATGGTTGCGCTCATGCCTCGGATAAAGAGCGCTAGAGGTTGTGTCTTGGATGGTTTTGAATCTGCATATGTTATGTGATTGAGGACAATTGCGGTTATACATCAAATGAAAGGGTTTGTATACCTTGATTTCTAATGTCGTGACATATATATCAAGGGTGGACTAGGCTGATTGCAGCTTGACTATATATGTAATTGTGGCGGACTCGTACTGTCTGAGGGGAAGAGATCTTAGGATTTTAGCTCTCCTAGATCTTGTAGCGTACTGATTGCGACTTCACAGTGGTCGGTTGGAAGTTTGAGTGGTATACCTCAAACTCCCCAGGCTTAATAAAAGACATAATCCAGCCGTGTGGCTTATCTGCTAGGGTTAAACTGTGATTCACATTGGTTGATAATTGTTGCCTTGTTTCTTGTAATGCTTAGTTGATGTATAATATCGTAAGAGAAATCAACTATTTAAAAGGTGATAGCGTAATCTGATTCCCTGAATATCAAATTAAGCACGGCAAGCCCGCTTTGGCTAACCAGGCTGCTACAGAAACTGCTACTAACTCTACCGCGGGCGCACCTGCTGCTCCTGCACACGCGGAATGGTTACGTTCTGAGTTCAAGAAGATGTTCTAGGAGCGTCTCACACATCTGCAATCCTCGTCTACACCAGGACCCTCTGCAATGCTCGCTTCTCCATCATCTGGTAACAAGCAGTGGTGCATTGACTCGGGTGCATCCACTCATATGGCTGGTGATCTTCGTCTATTTTCTGTTCTAAATAAAACTGCTACTATATCATCTGTTACTGTTGCAAATGGCTCCAAAACTGCAGTTCATGGCACTGGCACGGTTCCTATTTCACCAAAACTGCAATTGCATTCTGTTTTATATATTCCAAAGTTTCCTGTTAATCTGTTGTCAGTCAATAAGATGATAAAACAACTCAAGTGCTCTATTAAATTTGATCCTTCTGGCTGTGTTTTGAAGGATCTCCGCACGAAGACGAGGATTGGTTCGGGCCGTGAAGGACCAGATGGGTTGTATTATCTGGATGGATCTCCTACTACTTCTGCTATGCTATCTACTTCAGTGACGGGACTACAATATCACTTTTGCCTGGGCCATCCATCTGCTACCAAATTAAAACATTTATTCCCTACTTTATCTGAGAACATTTTTTCCTGTGAAACTTGTGTTTTAGGCAAACAAACTCAGTCTGTTTTTCCTGCTAAGAAAGTTATTGCTTCTAAAGAAATTTTTGACATTGTTCATGTTGATATTTGGGGACCGTGCTCCGTATCGGGTCACTCGGGTGTGAAATATTTTATGACCTTTATTGATGATTATTCTCGCACCACATGGCTGTTTTTACTTAAAGGTCGAGATACTGTGTTGGATAATAATTGTACCTTCTTTGCTGAAATTCACACCCAATTTAACCGACCTATTAAAAAAATTTGTACTGATAATGCACTTGAGTTCATGCAACAATCTGTTACCTCCTCCTGTATTGCCCGAGGAACCATACATCAGACCACTTGCCCTTACACTCCTCAACAAAATGGCGTCGCTGAAAGAAAAAACCGTCACTTACTTGAGGTTGCTCGCACTCTTCTCATACACTACAAAGTACCCCATCATTTCTGGCCTGAAGTTGTCTCTACGGCTTGTTATCTCATCAATCGCATGCCTTCCTCTGTTTTGAAAAATCAGGTCCCTTATGCCATTTTGTTTCCTGATAAACCCTTATTCTCTTTGCCTCCTCACATTTTTGGGAGTACTTGTTTTGTGAAAAATCTTCGTCCTGGGCTCACCAAACTTGATGCTCGCTCGGTCAAATGTGTTTTTCTGGGATATTCCCGTACACAAAAAGGCTACCGCTGTTTTGATCCTATTAAAAAACAGTGGTTTGTTAGTGCGGATGTGACCTTTTTTTAGCATATGCCTTACTATTCTACTGATGGCGCAAAATTGTCTGTTGATATTATGGCTACCACACCGTTACCGGTGATTGTTGAGGATTTACCGTCTCGTGATGTGCCTAAAGAACGCCCATTGCAAGTCTATCAGCGCAGGTCAAAGAACCACAATGCTTCTGAAGCCCCGGCCGAACCAAATCCTGCGTTTGCGGTTGATCCACCATCCACTGAGGTATTTTCTGACCTGGATCTTCCTATCAGTTTACGGAAAGGCGTTTGATCATGTACTAAGCATCCTATCAGTCATTTTTGTTCATCTGACAATCTCTGTGGTAACTTTGCTTGCTTCAATTCTGTTTTGTCTGCTGTGACAATTCCTAAATCAGCCGAAGAGGCCCTTCACATTCCAGCCTGGAAACATGCTATGGAGTAAGAAATGCATGCACTCTGTGATCGTCACACCTGGGATCTAGTTGATCGTCCCTCTTCGTGCCATACCGTTGGCTGTCGCTGGATATTTACTATAAAATATCAACCGGATGGTACCATTGAACGCCTGAAAGCCATATTAGTTGCAAAAGGTTACACACAGACATACGGAGTTGACTACTTTGAGACCTTTTCTCCAGTTGCACGCCTGAATTCTGTTCGTATTCTGATTTCTATTGTTGTAAATAAAGACTGGCCTTTGTATCAACTTGATGTCAAAAACGCTTTTCTCTATGGAGATCTTCAGGAGGAGGTATACATGGAGCAACCGTCGGGATTTGTTGCTCAGGGGGAGTCTGCCTTCAAAATATGTAAACTCAGAAAGGCCATTTATGGTCTTAAGCAGAGTCTGCGTGCCTGGTTTGATAAACTCAGTCAGATCTTAATTACTTTTGGCTTTCAGCGATCACAATCTGATCATTCTGTATTTATTCGTAAGTCAGCAGCAGGGCTTGTTATTCTGATTGTATATGTAGATGATATTGTTTTATCTGGAAGTGATAATGCGGGTATCCAGGCAACCAAACATTATTTGGCACAATACTTCATCACCAAGGATCTTGGCAAACTGCGATATTTTCTAGGTATTGAAGTTGCCAGATCATCTGCAGGAATCTGTCTTTCACAAAGAAAATATGTTCTGGATTTATTGCAGGAAACCGGCATGCTGGGCTGCAAGCCAGCCAACACTCCTCTAAATCCTAACATGGATTGGGATGATGATAGCTCTCCACCTTATGATGATCGTCACCAGTTTCGAAGGCTGGTAGGCAAGCTTATCTACCTGACGATCACTAGGGCTGACCTAGCAGCTGTTGTGGGATTCATAAGCTGGTACCTTGATAAACCCCGACAGTGCCACTAGGACGCTATGTGTCACATCCTACGATATCTTAAAAGCCCGCCAGGGAAAGGTCTTCTGTATAAAAAGCAATGGCCATTGCAATCTATCTGGATTTTCTGATTCTGACTATGCAGAAAGTCGATCTGATCGAAAGTCCACTTCTGGATATTGTACCTTTGTGGGAGGCAACCTAGTCACCTGGCGAAGCAAAAAGCAAATTGTGGTTGCTAGATCCAGTGCCGAGGCCGAATATAGAGCCATGGCTCATACTGCATGTGAGCTTCTGTGGGTCCGTGGCCTTCTTCAAGAGTTTGACATTGCTTATTCTAGTCCCATTCCTATGTTCTGTGACAACAAAGCCTCAATTTTTATTGCAAGCAACCCCACGTTTCATGAACGCACAAAGCATATTGAGGTTGATTGCCATTTTGTTTGGGAGAAAGTTCTGTCTGGACATATCTGCACTCCATATATTGGCACTGACAAGCAGGTCTGATTGACAAGTTGGGCTTGTTTAACATCTACGCTCCAGCTTGAGGGGGAGTATAGATATATTGTGTTACTGTGTTATTTACTTGTTTTACTGTTTTACTTTTAGTCCCATATTGCTCACTTGTACTTATGTCTCTACTCTCATTAGCTATATTAGAGACTATCATGTAACCTGTTTTACTCACTGAATAAACAATTCCATTTCCTTCTAGACTCTCTACACGCTGCATTGCAGCACCCTATCTTTCTTGTTCACATGGTACCAAAGCAACAAGATCCAAGGGAAGCGTAGCCGGCCCTAGCCCTCACCAATAGGGCAAGCCGCCGCTGCCGCCAAGAAGCAGCAGCACCGCCGCCGCAGGTAGCAATAGGCCGCCGGGTAGCAGCCGTCAGAGGCCCATCACCGCCGGCCAAGCAGCCACAAGGTAGCTTTCCACCGGGCTGATTTTTGCAGGGTGAGGGGCCAAACATTGTTGATTCTTGACCAAAAGGCGTAGACTCCTTCTACCTCTCCAACGGCTTTCTAAAAGTACAAATCAAGCAGCCGGCGTCTATTTAGAGAATTCCTAATCGCATCTCCTTCATCATGTGTGATTAGGAAATACTCGCTTGGAGACTGTTGATATGTCAGAAACGTATCATCTCATCTATATTTGGGTGACGTGTATCTATCCATCACTCCCTTCCACAACGTGACGTGTATCTCTCCGTCACTTAGTTTCTCTCTTGACTTGTATCATCCTGTCATTCTATTTTCCGTTTAGATCATGGAGGACACCAAGGCATCTACCATCTACAACGAGATATCACCTATCCCCTCCATCAAGCTGAACGGGAAGAATTATCTCTTGTGGATGAATGTTGTCCATACAATGTTGGAATCCCGAGACAAAGCGAAACATGTTGGTTATGATCTTCTTGCTTCTACTGACAAAGGCTATGCTGAATGGAAGCATCATAATAGTCTTGTGAAGACATGGTTGTGGGGGAGCATGGAACCTGGAATTGCTGCTAGGTTCATGTTCAATTATTATTTCAAAATATTTCCTTTATTATTTCACTTATTATGTGCCAATCATAAGTATCAGTAAAGGGAAAAAAGGAAGTTCATATCCGATAGGTTACACTACTACCAAAGAGACATAGAATGCAATAAAGAAACATTACTCACAAAAAAAGAATGCTTTTTGTCAGTTTATATTATATGACCGTCTATTTGCAAAACGACAGGGAGACAAGCCTTTGGAAGAATATTTTAGAGTGATCCAAGTTATTGCTCAAGAACTAAGCCTCTATCATCCAGTGACTATCACTGAACAAGTCAAAGACAGAGATGACTTGATTACAGCAAAATTCTTATCCGGCCTGAGTTCTTCATGCAGTTCATCCCGCAGTGTTATCCTAGCTTCTAAAAAACTTCCCAACTTGGAAGAAGCTTACTCAAGGATTTTACAGTCAAATTTTGAACAGGTTGATCCTACAGTTGTCCCGTCTCACAGAGATTCTCATGCATATGTAGCCGCTGCAGTTAGAGGAGGCCGTATAGGTACGAGTCGAGGACGTGGCACACGTCCTAAGTGCACTTTCTGTGACAAACCTAGAC
This sequence comes from Alisma plantago-aquatica, assembly GCA_963693085.1. Classification (NCBI taxonomy): domain Eukaryota; kingdom Viridiplantae; phylum Streptophyta; class Magnoliopsida; order Alismatales; family Alismataceae; genus Alisma; species Alisma plantago-aquatica. Next base: position 1,590,674,243 of record OY856409.1, read on the forward strand.
ACAGTTGAGAAATGTTAGAAGAAGCATGGCAGACCTGCTGCACCACCTGTGGGGGCAGCAAACGATGCTGGCACTATGGAGTCTTCTGAGCCTTCTGCTTCGAGTTCTGGATCTTCTGGCATCACACTCACCAAGGAGGAATATGATAGATTTATTCTGACTACCCAGCATCTAAGTTTGGGATCATCTTCTTCTTCAGCAAACCTGGCATCTACTATTGGTAATCAGGCTACCTCTTTACTGGCTTCTAGTTCAACTTCTTCATGGGTGGTTGACTCTGGAGCGTCACAGCATATGACTGGTATGCGGAGACTGCTTCATTCCATCGACTCATGTATTCCTCACAGATCTATGACAATAGCAGATGGCTCAGTGAGGAGAGTGTTAGTGGATCTGTTTCTCTGATTCCTAGAATTCATCTTAAATATGTACATTATGTGCCTGCATTTCCATTTAATCTTCTTTCTGTTGCAAAATTGATTGATACTATGAAATATACGGTGACATTTGGACCTTCTTGTTTTGTATTACAGGATCTCAAGAGTATGAGGATGATTGGTAGGGGGTCTAGGAAAGGCGATCTCTATCTCTTCCATGGTGAAAGTCTGCCTCGCCAAGTATCTACTCCAGCTATCCTTTTGAGTGGTTCTCCCTTACTGTGGCACTACAGATATGGACATCCTTCATTGGAGAGCTTGAAAAAGTTAGAACCTGAGTTATACCAAGTGTCTTCATTAGAGTGTCAGTCTTGTCAATTGGGGAAACATCATAGAATGTCTTATCCCAGTCGTGTCAATAAACGGGCTTCTTGTCCCTTTGAGTTAGTCCACAGTGATGTTTGGGGTCATATAAAAGACAATAGCTATAATGGTTTTCGCTATTTCATTTATATAGAATGTTGAAGAGAAATGCATTGGATGAGTGAAAAGGTTTACAGTGCATTCTCTTATATAGGATAAGAGAGGAGATACAAAAACAGAGATGAGCAATATGGGACTAAACCACACAAGTAAAAAACATAAGTGAGGCACATGCTAGGCACATGACACTCAGTGAAACATAAACATATCTCTATAATTTCCTGTGTGGATGATTTTTCTCGCATGACATGGATTTATTTGTCAAAGAGTCGAGAGTCTGTGTTATCCATTGTCAAGCATTTCCATCAAGAAATAAAAGTCCAATTTGATTGCAATATTAGAATTCTTCAATCTGATAATGCCTTGGAATATGTTCAAAGTGCTATGGCTGATTTTTGTAGCTCTATTGGGATGATACATCGTACATCCTGTCCTCACACCCCTCAACAAAACGGGATAGTTGAGAGGAAATATCGTCACCTTCTTGATGTTGCTAGGACAATTATGTTTCAATCCAATGTTCCTAACAGATTTTGGTCTAATGCTTTACTTATTGTCTGTTTCCTTATTAACAAACAGCCATGTTCTGTGCTTCAAGGACGTACTCCGTTCTCTGTCTTACGTCCCAAGGATCAGCCTTTTCTTGTTCCCTTTAGAGTGTTTGGTTGTACTTCCTTTGTCCACAATTTTGATCCTAAGGCTAATAAATTATCCCCTAGGCAAGGAGCAAGGTATCCGATTTCGATGTCGTTTCGACAGCATGGAAACAAAAAAAATTTGAAATTTCGATGAAAATTTCGATAGATGCAACTGTGCCCGTTTCGACGCCAAAATGAGCAAATTAATTTATAAATTTTACAGGCATGATCTCTACACCTAAGTGCATCGTTTTATGCAATAAAATTTGATATGGATATAGGTGGGGGTCCTTGATGCGGGAATAAGTAAACTTTACTGTTTCATGGTAAAATTTCAAAACTGGGCAAAAAAATTCGTTAATTTTGACATGGCGGTACAGCCGCATGATTTCGTAGCAGATGGCATCGAAATCGAAATTTTGAGCGAAATTTTGCCGATTTCGTGGAAACTTCATTCCTTGCCCCTAGGTCAATTAGGACTCTTTTTCTTGGGTACTCCAACACTAGCAAAGGGTACAAGTGTTATTGTCCCAGTCTCCGTCGTATGTTTGTGTCTAGGGATGTAACTTTTCATGAATCCACTCCATATTTCTCTAGTGTTTCCAGTAAGGAGAGCAATTGTGTGAGAGTGAGAGAGTGCCACCATCAGACATCAGTGAGAGAGTGCCACCATCAGTGAGAGAGTGCCACCACCACATCAGAGTGAGAGAGTGCCACCTATCACTGTTGACTATACTGTAGTTCAGGAAGAGCAGCCAACAGATGGTACCTTAATTCCGTAATATTCACATGTTTACAACAAACGAGGCAGATAGGATCTAGAGGAGGTAGCGACTCCAGTCTTCAAGCCTTTCCCATCTCCCTCTACTCAAGAGACTCCTGAAGAACCATCTGACCTTGATGTTCCCATTGTTGTCCGCAAAGGTACTCGTTTCTGTATTTTTCGACATCATATTGCAAGTGTGTGTTGTTTGTCAAAATTATCTAAGCAGGCCCATTCATTCGCTCTTGGGATTGATTATGTGGTCATTCCAAGAAATCATCTTGATGCTATGAAGGATATTGGCTGGAAACAGGCAATGCATATAGAAATGTCTTTTATTCTACAAAACAACACCTGGGAACTTACTAACTTACCTCCAGATAAAAATGTTGTGGGTTGCAGATGAGAGTTCATAGTGAAACATAATCCATATAGTTCAGTTGAGAGGTTGAAAGCTAGACTGGTGGCAAAAGGTAACACTCAGACATATGGGGTTGATTTCTTTAAGACCTTTTCACATGTGGCTCGCCTGAATTCAGTGCGGATTCTTATTTCTCTGGCTACTTTTAACTGGCCTCTATTTCAGCTTGATGTCAAGAATGTTTTCTTCATGGTGGTCTACAGGAAGAGGTGTACATGGAGCAACCTTCTGGTTTTGTTGCTCAGGGGGAGTGTCAGAAGGTGTGTAGATTGAAGAAAGTCGTCTATGGGTTGAAACAATCTCCTAGAGTTTGGTTTGATAAGTCCAGCGATGTTGTACTAAACATGGGCTTTTCTCGTTCTGTGATTGATCACTCCTTATTCTATTCTAGCTCTCCTGTTGGATCTATTATTATTGTTGTATATGTTGATGATATAGTTATCACCAGTAGTGATTCTATAGGCATATCACGTGTGAAAGAAGGATTGTAGGGGGTTTTTCATACAAAGGATCTGGGAAAACTGAGGTATTTTCTGGGCATTGAAGTACTTAGATCTCATGCAGGTACTAAGTTGTCTCAGAGGAAATGCGTGCTGGATTTACTGCAGGAAGCATGTATGAGTGGGTCCAAGTCGGTGTCTACTCCTATAAACTATCATGTGAAGGAGACAATTGATTATACTGATTATCCAGATGCAGGATATTACAGGACAATTGTTGGTAAACTGATCAGTTACTCGCCCTGACATTTCCTTTGTTGTAGGAGTGGTGAGTCAGCATATGAGCTCACCACAGCAGTCATATTGGCCAGCAGTTTGTTGTATTCTGAGATATCTGAAAGGTGCACCTGGTAAGGGGATCACTTATTACAGACCCAAGACCCCTGTGTCTACTCTTGTTCTTACTGGTTATGCAGATGCAGATTGGGTTAGTATTCTGAATGACAGGAGGACTACTTCTGGATATTGCACGTTTCTAGGAAATCACCTTATCACTTGGAAAAGCAAAAAGCAAAATGTTGTGGCAAGATCTAGCACGGAGGCTGAGTATCGAGCAATAGCTCATGCCTGTTGCCAGTTGCGGTGGGTTCAAATTGTGCTTTCTGAATTAAAGATTCCTGTGTTGTCTCCCATAGAGGTCAGATGTGACAATCAAGCTGCAATCTATATTGCCAAGAACCCAGTCTTCCATGAACGCACTAAGCACATAGAGGTTGACTGCCACTTCATCAGAGATCAGATCAAGAATGGTATTGTTGTGACTTCACACGTCAAATCTGAAGATCAAATTGCAGATGTTCTCAGTTCTCACAAAGCCATTGAGTCCAATAGCATTTCAAAACTTTTGCAACAAGTTGGGCATACACGATGTGTACGCTCCAGCTTGAGGGGGAGTGTTAATATATCTTATTTATATTCAACTTTATTATATTTTATAATTTCTATATACTGTTGGAACTCTATGTAATTTCTCCAAGTTCTCTTATTAATAAAAGGGAGAGAGTGCATTGCTCCTCTTTACACGCTGCATTGCAGCACCCTACCTTTCTTGTTCACATGTTTAATCTGCTTAATATGTTTAATTGAATAACATGTTGTAATCAATAACGTTGTTGAGAGTTATATCTCTCGCTGGGACATGGGTCTCACCTTGTGCATCACCCCACCTTTTTAGGTGATCGTCAACGACGTCATCAGGTTTGTGGTGGTGAGGAAGAGCAGCTTGGAGATCAGGAGCAGAAGGTAGGCTAGATGTTAGTGTATCCTAGAGTCGTGCTTGTACTCTTAGGTCCGGACAGGGGATGTTTTGTAGATAATATGTATATCGACTCGAGTTTTTGGCGATATGCTGATGTTTTATATATGACATGTATATATATGTGGAACTATGTTTTTGTATACAAGTTGTGGGCTGGTTGTATAGGCGGCCAGGCGTTCTAGGGGGACGCCCAGACAGCCTAGGCGCCCAGGCGGTGGCCCAGGCGTTTCCAGGCGTTTTTATTTATTTTTATTTTAACAGTTATACATAAAATTCCTGAAAAATACAATCCTTACACATAAATATACATGATAAATATGCAATCAATGTGCTAGCATCATATGAAGAAAGCAACAAAATCATTAGATATCGATTGAATTGTGGAAGTTTTACCTAAAAAAATTGATATAGAAATCAGAAAGTTAAACATGTATTATGTTTGTTGCCAAAACATGTATAATACTAGTATGTAGAATTTAGGCTAAATTAAAACTAACAAGACCTAAACTAGAACTGATTGGCCCTAATTTGAACTCATTTGATCCAAATTTGATCAAATTTGACCTAATTTACCCTAATTTTTGTCTAAACCAGACCTAGTTTTGTATACCATGACCTAATCAATCCCAATTTCCCAAAAAAAAATCATATATTCAAGTAAATGAGACAAAATTTGGCCAAACAAGATCTAGTCATCTAATTTCAAACAATTTCCCCCAAATCATACTTGTTTCCCCTAAATTAGACCTAAGTGCCCAATTTTAACATGATTTGGCCTAAATAAATCAAATTTTGTATATTATGATCCAATCAGACCTAATTTACCCAAATTTTCCTTATATTGACCTAAAAAATAACCAAATTGGCCAAATTAGACCTAATCTCACCATATCAGACCATTACCCAAAGCTAGACTTGTTTTCCCCAAATCAGACCTAATCTGCTCAAATTTGACATAATTTGGCCTAAAATTAAACCTAATTTGCATAACATGACCAAATCAAACCTAACTAACCCTAAATTTCCCTATGTTGATCTAAACGAGGACTTACATGACCCAATCAGACCTAATTCCCCTAAATTAGACCTAATTCCCCCGAATCAGGAATTTTTCCCCCAAATCAGACCTAATTTACCCTAAATTGACCTTGTTTGGGAAAAATCAAACCCAATTTAACCATAAAATGACCCAATCTGATCAAATTCAAATCTAATTTATCCTAAATTAGCCTTGTATTGGCTTAATTTGGGCCTCAAAAGGCCTTAGGCGACAAGTTAGGTCAATTAGGGGGCTGGGCGCCCAGTTTGAGGCAGGCTGACTTAAGCCTAGGCGCCCAGGCGGGCGCCTGTACAACACAGGTTGTGGCTGAGGCCACTGGACAGATATGTAAGTACCTGATATAGTATGTGCTTCTTTGCATGATGTGGACTTATATGTAAATGCTTTCGGACATGTTTGTGAGGTTTAATTTGGTTTTAAATACCCTTTTTCCTATTATGTAGTTAACTGGTGATCGATTGTGTATCTTGATTTGAGTAATCTCGTTTAACGTGGCGGGGTGTCACACTCTCCTTTCTATTACAATGAATTACTAGACAAACAGAACAAGCCTTTCCGCATTCCCTTGTCATATTCGCTCCCTTACATGCCTCCTTACTTTCTGTCTTTTCTTCCCTCTATGGATAGAGAGGCTTCGACCTCCATAGACTTCCACAAACAGTTTTGTCTCTTTGTAGAAGGTCTAGGAGTCCAAGTTCTAAGATTTCGTCTTCAAGGACTTGTTCTCTATAGATCCTATTACATCATGATTCATGATGCATGGGCAGCATAAAAGGGAAGCTCTAACGTTCACTAAAATGGCCTCTTTTAAAACATAGAAATCAAATAGGCCAAAGTTTTACAACAAACATGGAAACTCTGATAGCTTGCAGATAACTAAAGTTTTCATTGATGTGGCCACTTTTCTTGTGTATCACAAGTTGTGCTAGACAATAGTAATGTTTGATACAAAACTAGGACAAAGGCATGACAAATGGTGACAATCAAACCTACATGCTAGATATATTTGTATTGTTCGATACAATCGAACTCTTTTAGCAACTATCCTAAAAAACTTCAGCCCATCTAGTACCTTAATTAACGGTTTTAGGGGAACACAGCAGCACTTAGCTTTTGTTGTGTGCTTCGGCAAGTGTCGATACAATCTGCTCATTATTTTTTGCACGTTTTTTACGAATGTGTTTAGTGTCTAACACTACAAACATAGCAATGCATGAAAAGCCTTTTAAAAGTGATATCTAATACCAGTATATTTATCCACAAACAAACATTTTGCAAAAACATGCCCACAAAGGTATAATTGCTAGGTTTTGAAAAACATGAAGCCGGAAGCGAGTGACCAATCTGCCCTTAACGCTTTAGTGTGAAGTGGTTAATTAAGCGGACGCTTTGTGAAAAAGCAAACTGCGTAGTGAAATAATGTAAATATTTTAATTTTAGTAAGACAATAGTATTGATTTATTGAATAACTACACAATAACCAAGTAATGTGATTAATATTCATGATATAAAGATAGGTGAATGTAAATATGTAAACATTTGCATTTATTACAGTTTCATGGACTTATTATATAAAGGCACATTATGTTACCAACTTACTTTTGGTGATTATAGCGTATTAGTTATTGAAAAATGAGCTCACCATTAGATAATGTTAGGGTATCTTTTAGCATATCATAGAAATCAACCGACAATTTTAGGACACATGTATACTATATTTTACATTTGATAATTATCCCAATTTAATATAATAGTACACACATATATTCTGGTTTATATAATCGAGATTGTACCTTTATATATTTATAGTATTGATAAAGTACCCAAGCGATACTTTTACATAGTACTTTCATAATACTAACATAGAACTCTTATATGGTAGAATCGTATAGGTCCTATAGGATATTATGAATAAGCTATAAAGTACATCTATAGCAGGTGATGATTGGTAGAAACACATACAACATCGGTGCACAAGTTTAGTATAGGTTGTTTCTTTTTATGTTTATACCCTATAAGACATAGTAGGCATCGATCAATTCATTCGTTCTTTTATACAAAAATGTGTTGCTGGATCATGCTAAACCTTGTTTTGATTAAGCGTTCCTAAGCGGGCGATAAGGTGGACCATATAAAGCGGGATAAAGTGGGTTTAAACGGGAAAAAGTGTCTGCTTAATGACTAAACTCTTCACCAGCCACTTGACCTAAGATTCCTCAGGAAGAGGGGTTCCCACTGCTTAAATGGCACTTAACTGACGAAGCAGGCGCTTTTTAAATCAGTGTACATTTGTATTGTTCGGTACTATCAAACGCTTTTAGCAACTACCCTAAAAAATGGCTGCCCATTTAGTATTTTAATTAATGGTTTTAGGGGAACACAGAACCACTTAGCTTTTGTTGTGTTCTTCTTAAATTTTGCATTTCTCAAGGCAGAACTCAATATGGCACATCATTGAGCACCTTAGATGCCTAGAGTACCTAGTTGGCGTCCAACAACCAAGCCCGCATTGCAAGCAACTGAAACTAACTGGACTGCCTTCAAAGGGTGATTATCGAAATTAAACAAATTCATTGTTTAAGGTGAGTCATGTTACTATAGTACCCTTGCCTTTATAATATCGATTATCTACAAGTACTTGAAATAGCCAGCCTGACTCCAATTTATCAATGATTTTTCATATATTTGTATTGTTACATTGACTATATTTAAGATACTAAATTGAAACTTGAATGACTTAATTACCGAACGAACATCACCAACACCCGTCATCTTCATATCCCTAGCACGTCACTACCCCACATTGCGCCACGCATTGCCACACCAGCACCATTTGTGGCCACCTTCTCCACATCATGCTACCACCCTAGTTATCATGTCTCCGCTTGCTCACTGCACAAGCACTCCCATGTTGTTTGTTTGTGATGCGTGTTGGCATTACCGTCTGGCATATCATAAAGCAAAATGGTGGTCTGGTGTGACACTGTGAGGCAGTAGCATACAACATGAGGTGGATTTGGTGGCATTGGGTGGAGGCGCATTGGGAGACAGCGAAGGCAGGCATTGATGATTGGTTTGGATTTAAAAAGAAAAAGATAAGAGAGAGATTGCCTATTATTTGGATATATGATATTCAAGTGTATGGACGTAATGTCTTAAGCATGCTACATATATTTCTGGATAAGTTATGAAAGATCATGATGGGAGTTGAGCCAAAGTGACAAGAATCTGAAGGTAAATGCTCCCTTACAATAATCAAAACTGCAAAGTTGTTGATCCCTTATACTACGAATATGTGTTGCTAAATCCTAAAGAAAGGTCTTTTGTTACTGAATAAGCACATCTAAATCCTTGATATATTGGAGTATTTTGGCATTTTATGAAACCCACAAAAGAAAAAATATTCTCTAATCAGTTTATTTTACCTTTTATAATCCCTAAACGGCCAATGTTTCCTTCCATTAATGTAGATGGATAACTCATATCTTATCCGATGCCCGATGTTTACTTCCATTAATGTCGATGGATAAATCATATAATATCTGATGCCTAAGAGCATATGTGCTACTGAATGAGCGACAAAAGCCATATAACTGGGGGACATGGCATTATTGTTCATATGGCTATATATACCGCAATCTTTTTTGTCCAATAGATAAACATGAAGCAGTTATATACAAGTCAAGCAGTCAAAGGTAGATATATGCAGTTTCTAATGAAATAACCAGAAAAAATTCGCTACTCACTGTCTTTGGGCCGATCCCTTTAAAGCATGCAAGCTCGGCTTTGACCTCGCTAACAGACATACCCCGCAAATATTCTAGGCAAAGCTCGCCCCTTTTCTCCATCAGCACCTTCAGCAAGCCCTTTATCCGTGCGGCCTTTGTCGGCGCCAGACCCCCGCACCTTATGGCGTCCTCCAAGCGCTTGGGATCAGCTTCAAGAACCTAGAACCAGCAGAGAACCAACATCTGCAGGCCTCGACATGGAATGATGTTATGGGGTGCTTGGGATACAGATTTTGGTGCTTACCTCCTTCCATGTGGGAAACGCGGATTTGAGGCTTAGAAAGGCTCTTCGAGCGTTGGTCTCCGTGGTATTCTGGGATAGCAGCGTGCCAACGAGGCCATCCAGGACGGTCTCCTCGTCCTCCTGGCGAAGTTGCAGGTTGGCCCCTCCGTTTCTCCTCTCTCTGTGCTCGGCAAAATCTTCGGGGAAGCCATGGAACGCGAGGAGGTCGTCGCGGACGGCGAGGCATTGGCCGGGAGTCGGGTGAAGGAACTCCGGGAAGGGTACACTCGGCTTCATAGGTCGCTTCCTCGATACTTTCCGCATTATAGCGGTACAACCTGCAACTGCCAAGGCGTGTCGCATATTGCTTGAAAAGATTCCGGTTTTTTGTTTTAGTTTTGAACTCTCCATGAAATCGTAAAAAAACATAAGGCCTTGGGTACAGTTGCATTCTTTTTTTTTATCTTTATTTAGCCTGCGATTGGCACAGGTCTGAAATCAGGACTAGGTTAGTCGGGGTTAGTCTGAATTCCGGTGTTGGACAGTAAGGATGCAATCTGATTTTGTTTGACAACGCAGTTTGTTTCTGGTCAGCTGATCTGATTTGAGTCCGTGTGCAATCTGCATCTGTTTGGCTGCAAGTCTGATTCTGTTTGGCAGCGTAGTCAGTATTTACTTATTCTGTCATGTTCTTGCAGCACTATTTGAACAAGTACGCAAAATGTGTATTTGTGATGTCACTTCAACCTAAATTTAGAATATATAAAAAAAATATTTTATTTGTGTTGTGTTTGTGTTATTTTGTATATTTAGTCGGAGGGCTCTTCCTCCAAGGTCCGTCTCGACCAAGGGATCCTCCTGCTCATTTTCACACTGGCCTGGAGCTTCACAGATGCAGCCTCACCTCTCTTGATCTCCATCCAGGATAGCTTGCCACCGTCCGCTGTTGTGCTCCAGTGAGCAGCCAATACACATAGTTAATTGTCGTCATTAGTGTAACAAAATACATTGTCGTCACTAAAAGCAATCGATAATAATCATATTGTCGTCATTAGTTAAACACAAATGATCACTGATAATAAAATAATTATTTACGGGGAGAAGGACAAAAAATGGGAGCATTAAACAGCCAAACAAAAGCTAAGATTTTGACAAGGCACTTTGGGGGGACATGGTTGGATGTGGTTCTTGATTAAAATTGGCCAACGTTATGGTCTCATCGTACTCGTCCCATGACACTGGGCATTGTTCCTGCATCCGCTGCTTGTTTTGTTGTTTGATGTCGTCTTTTGGCCAATCAAACAACAATGGCAAATGAGGAACATGCTGACTGACTCGGCCTTTGACTTGATCATCGGTCCCAATTTTGCCCTCCTCCTCCTTTGTGTGATTACAACATGGTTTTGTGCATAAAAGGTTATGTTCAACATATTTTTGAATTTTTTCCGGTGACATCAACCGTTTTTCAAATTTTGCCCTTTCCCTTGCCTTTGCATGCGATGTCGACATCTAAAATTAATAAAAACAAAGGTATGAACAAATAACAGAATTCGTAAATAATGAAGTAGGAAATTTGATCACATTATGGTAGCAACATATAATATTGTAACACATAAGTAGAGCATGTAAAATATTGCGACGCAAAAAATACAACTACAACATTTAGCACATATGTTACAAGTTCATTTGTTTATTTCAATCGTCAGTGCCAAAAAAAATCCCTGGTGGGTAAGTGCGACGCGTCGTCAAAAAGTTGCGTTCAATGTCTTATTGCGTGGCCAATGTGGGGGGAGGCAATAAATCTCCCAATATGAACATATTATCTCTTACAAACTCTCTTTTGATGTATTGTCATCGCATTTGCAACTCAGCCAATGAAATACAAGGGTCTCATGTTAGGTATAGGAACTAGTGTCATGCCTCCATCCAAGCCTGTGTAGAGTATACTCCATTTACACATCTACCCACGTGATATTGGGTTCTCATCGAACCCCTGAGAACCATATCAAGCTCAGTAGACCAGATAAAAGACGGTGTCGGCGGTTGGCCAGCCATATAACAGATTCTGTAAGTAATATATTTTTCAAAAGTAAGGGTGTATATCACAATTAATTGTATTAATTGGTTTGACCTAACGTTAAGAAAAAATTTAATTAATAACATACATCATTAATAAAACTTTCACCAACATGAAGAAAAATTTCATAACACTTATAATGTAATACGACGTTTATAAAAGTGCCTAAATTAAACAAGTGTATGATGTTATAACATCCATTGATAGTCATTCTAAACAGAGAAGACAATGTAAATGTATTTTCCATTCAACGTTATGGAGTCATTTGAGGTGAAGGGATGTCCAGAAGCAGACGACAATCTTCCTCCAAAGTGGCAACATTGCGTTCTAAAGCCTCATGCTCATACTTTTTGTTAGTGTATAATTCATCGTAGTTGTGATGAATTTCAATGAAGTCCTTCATGTTCATCGCCTGACCCCTCACTGACTTGCACTCAACAGTTAGTAACATAATCTCCGTTTTCAATGAATCAATTGTTGGGGGGAGATTGACTGCCCAATGGAAGTATCTGCAACGGTCTTTTCCCTAAAATGTAGTACCAAGTTCAAGTTAATGGCAAAGAATGCGGAGCCTCAACAAGGACAGTCTATTATTTATTGATGTACTATCGCACCTCACGAGTAGGGCATATGTAATACATTTTGCCTGGCCTTTGACTCAGAATGGCAAAGTCATATAACCCTGCATCCTCTGTGTTAAGCCGTAAGGCTGCATTTAGCCCACAATCACACCTCGGAACCTCAGATGGAGTCATCGACATCTAATAAAACAAAATTGACGATTAATAGAAAAATGTCGGGTTCATGACATAGTTTTCAAAGATAATATGAAGACCATTTGTTCAGGAGTAGCTAATTGTTGCAACAGACAAGTGCAGTTCATTTGGACATATCATAATATAGTATATCTATGACGTATTGTATCCATCTTCTTCCGTTGAAGAGTCATTATCGCTCATTATTTGAAGTCGGTGGCGAAGATATCAGCACCTCTTCCGCATACTTGAAATTTCTTCTTGTAACCTATCGATGTCTGCTCTTGTTGAACAGACAAAGGCACACTGTTCTAGCCAGAACTTGCGTTCGTTACGTGCATATGTGAGTTGTGATACCATTGCATCCCTAATTGCAGTCAGTATAGCCACTGTAGGTTGTACTTGCTACGCGGGCATCCTCATATGGCATCTCGTTGGTACAAGACCCCTACCACATGTAAAATATGGCCTGTGGGGATTGTTGTCTTCAAACCGTCCATTTGCCGCATCTATTGCATCCAGTACACTCGTACGGTGCACTGCAGACCACATGGGCACGACGGCATGTCATTGTCTATTTCTAGACAGAAAACCTAATGAGACATAATTTCACATTGTTTATAAGTAGGCAAAATTGTAGTCAACAATAGAGTTTGAGAACAAAAGTTGGCCATTAAGTTACAAAAATAAATTGGAAAAGGGAGTAATTAAAACATGTTGTAGAACATGTTTCAATGTCTGCAAGTTAGAAAACAAATGTATAAATCACTAATTTGCTCACATAGAATTGACAACAGTTTCACGCAAAACATCTCCCTCTCTAGCATCGGCCTGGCTTGTTTGTTGGAGAGAACTCAATTCGTTTAAGATGTCATTGGTAGTATGAGGCTCATCTAAGTTTTCGTCCATCATAGGATCACCATCATTTTGGCACCGGATAAAATTGTGAACGATACAACAAGCCATTACAATCCGAGACTGAGACAGCACGGGAAAAGTCGCTCCTTTACGAAAGTAGGAAAACCTCTTCTTCAACACACCAAAGGCTTGCTCAACAATGTTACGTAGTTGAGCATGTCGGTGGTTGAACATTTCCTTTTTGCTTGTGTATGAGCCTCTGTTACCTCGATACTCTGCTATATGGTAAGCAATGTTGCGATATGGTGCAAGAAATTGACTGGTGTTGGCATACCCTGCATCAACAAGATAGTACTTCCCAGCGGGTACTTTGAACTCGCCTGTGGTTGTAGCTGCGTGAAGTACCCTTTGGTCAGCAGTAGATCCCTCCCAACCAGTCATGATATATGTAAACTCTATTGAGAAGTCTACTACAACCATGACATTCATGGAAACATTCCCTTTTCTATTCCTATATCGGTTCTGCTTATCGTGCTTCACCAAAACGGGGATGTGTGTCTCGTCAATTGCCCCAATGGCATCCTAAGACAAGTATATAAGAAATATGCAAGTAAATACCAAACTCAACGATGATGATAGTGGTTATATTAACAATGGAATGGACAATGGTCAACTAAGTGATGGTCATACCTTGAAGTAAGGGTAAAATCTTGAACTCTCGGTGATGAGGCGGTGCGGAGTTGTGGATGCAGTTGGCATGACAATATATTCATTGCACAAAGCACACACTGCATCCAACACCTCGTTAAACTTTCTACTTTTGGTCTCACCGCTGTGAATGTAGTCCTCAGCCAGAACACGGTTGGTATGGCCATGGCCAACCATTTGAAGGAAGTAGCAAACTGCCTCCACTGATGACACACCTCTGGTACTTTTCAACAAACCTCGATCCTCAAGTTTGTCAACAAAGGCTAAAATCATGTTGGGTAGCATACGGTACAGATCGTACGCCCTCCTTTCATGGCCGATTATTATTTCTAAAACCTTTTGATGGCCGCTCCTAATACTAACCGATCTCGGTATTGGTTGGTGTGTGGTTGCGGCGTCTGAATTTTGCATGATATTGTGGGATATTTGGTCAGCTATTTGGTAGGATATTACGTTAGCAATGTCATTAGTCGGACCAGACATAAGATCCAGTAGTTGTAGAATGTCATCAATTGTTTCATATGGATGAATACCGGCCATCACGTCTAGAATTAAAAGTGATTATCTGCATCAGAAAAATATCGAGATGTTACAGAAATGAAATTAGGGCTATAGCGACAAAATAGCAAATACTGACCAAATAGTAAATAACAAGATAAACCATTACATAGTACCATAGTTCAGAGATTGTTCCCAACGGAATAAAATAGTACAACAACAAGTTTTGATAAAGTTCATCAAATAAAAGGCAGGATACTGATATACTTCTTAAATTAGACAACTTCAAAAGTACGGTGGAGATTGTGGCGTGAAGGGTGATTGTGATGCAGAAGTTGTGTTCTTCATTTCCCACAAGTCTTGCAACCAAATGGTATTTTTTGTGGGGTGTCCATAAGGCTTAGGTAAATGTTATGGTTAGCTGGATCTTTTATGGCGTGCACAAGAGTGGTAAAAACTGGGACAGGGGCGTCAGGGTAGATTGCATGAAAGTGGTGCAAAATGGTTTGGTATTCGTCTTTATCATTAGACCTAGCAGCAATTCCGCTGTCCATCCCATGTACCTTGGAAAACACCTTTGTGAATTCAGACACGACATCATTAGACAGGACACAACTGTCATGTGAGCTTGACGCTTGCTTCCTACGTCTGATCATGGTGGGAGTCCTTGCACCAACACCTTGGTTGTGTGATCCGCCATTGGTGTCCTCACTTTGCGTCCCAGAATTAACTATGTCTTCAGTGAAACCGGTTGGACCGGTTGGACCGGTCGGTTCTGGGCTGACAAATGAATCAGATGCATCTAGGTCAACAACAACATCATCTTCAGATGCAACATCAGAAGGAGGTTGTCTATCGGTTGAGGACATTGCATGATGGCCCCTAGCTATGTTCCTCCCCCCATCAGCTCGACGTCGTGGTAGTGGTAGAATGGTCTGTTGATCAATCTCGCTAGTTCCCTGTTTGCCTAAAATAGGGGACAACTATTGATTAGGTCAATATTAACAAGTTTAATTTAATATATAATAGTCAGGGGAGTATATATTATTAGACATACCGCAAGTGCCTCCCTCCACTCCAGGGTGTCAGGCAATATTGGCTTGTGCCTGCTATCATCCCATCCAACACTACTTTTGTTGGTCACCAGTTTTATCTTTGCATAGTCTCTCCTGAAGTTCTTCCACTGAGTTTTTAACTGATCCAATGTACCCTCGTTCCTCTCCATCCTGATGTGCCAATCACATAGCGTCTCCCTCCACGTGTCCCTAGTAAATATTCCATCGACGTACCTACCCATGTCATATTGTCTCCTCAATGCCGCAACCAGAGCCTCATCCAACTCTTTCGACCATACAATACGGAACCTCGGGTCGGGTGCAGCCATAGTAGCAATGACACTGCGATATATCACTTTAGTATGGGTGTTTAAATGAAACCATTATACGAACCTAGTATGAGACTATGTAGTTGAAAGCAATAACTTGTATTGAAGTAGGCTAAGAAAAGATCCATTAGCCGGACCAGACATAAGATCCAAAATGTGTACAACAAATTTGAAATTGTTATTAAATTTGAAATGGTTGTAGCAAACGCATCATCCAATATGTTCATTACAGGAAAACTACATAAATAGCAAGCATTCAGCATGGCATTCACATTAAACGTGTTCGTATTGCTCATGAGATATACCTGGTAAGCCGAATTGAAGGTTGAAGAGAGTTGCACGGCCAGCAACAAGGTCAGGGACGGTACATACAAGAAATTCAGAGGGAATACGGATTAGCTGAAATAGTTGGATTATTTGCAATATAATTAGCAGAATACTAATGGGTGTACATTTTGGTCTACATGAAAAATAAAATCATTCATTCAAGCTAACATTAAAATCATTCATTAAAGCTAACATATATCACAAAGCATAATTGTTTCACAACAGAACTGGCATTTGAAGTATATATCCCTATACTAACATATATCACAAAATTCCTATACTAAATGGTAAAAAATTTCTAACCTCACAACACAACTGGCATTTGAAGTATATATCCCTATACTAACTATATATCACTATACTAACATATGTCCCTACACTAACATATATCACAAAATTACCCATACTAACTATAATTTCAGTTGTATATATATTTTTATTATAAAGATGATCATGATTTTTTCTTGGAAATAGAGATGATACGATTCATGACATAACCTCATAAATTTGACCCAAACCTGGTTGATAGAGACTCGAATAAATTTTCACATGTCTTTTAGTATGTGGTAATGACCACATTTCAACAAGTTGTGTATGTGCTTATTGGTTCGAATTGTATGTTTGTTCCACCAGTCTGTCTATGTCCCAGGTGGCGGGATGAATGAAGCCTGTGCAATTGACCACAAGTCCATCTTTCACAAATTAAAATATTTACAGGTACAATTATAGGTAAGAATTAGAAAATATTGATATATGTCTGCTATATCAATAGTGTGTATAATAGTAACATTGAAAAAATATTGATATATGTCTGCTATATCAATCACGTAAAAATATTTGAGCTTAAGAGGATGTGTGTACAATAGAAAAGGGCTATAATATGTGGGTAAGCTGAACAGAAAGTAAAATAACAAAAACCACCTCATAAAGTCCATCTTGCACAAAGTAAACATTTTTTTTCTTTTGTCTCTTTTTTGGATTGGATATGAACATTATCATCAGATATCTTCAGAAACATCACCTCATAAACAGGGGAAAAATCCTTGACACAAACATCATATTTGTATTACAAATATTGTTGCTGAAAACACAACGGTAGTTTATCATTTGTTATGAAAAGCCCTTCTACATTTGCAATATTGCTCTTCCTCACAAGCCTTGTTGTACCAAGTAACCATAATTCATGTATGTATAATGCAGACAGCAGTGCAGTTTCTTTCTATATGTGCTACTCATATTTAGAGAAATGAAAGGACATGTTGATGTCATTTGTTTCTCGTGATGAAAACTGACTTCATTGAACAATTTGTATAGGAGGGAGGGTAAGGATTTATGTGGAGTGGCGTTTTAGAATAAATCAACCAAGTTTTCTTACCATCATTTCCTTATACACAACTACATTGAATGTTGTAAAAAAATATTTGCTTAAATGTGAGCCACATGTATGAGTTGTGGCAGATGATGTTCACAAGAATTTTTTCAATTTAGGAAGGATATGAATTAAATCTAGTGAATATGTGACAGGGATAAGACAAAATATTTTCTACTTAACATAGTGAATGATTATTTTCCAAATACGGAGATTCTAGTGGATAGTTGCAAATACAACACTACAGACCTTGGCCGATCATGTAGATGGATTAATAGTGGCACACACATGGATCAGATTGGAATGCACACATCATTTTGCAGACTCCAACCCCAGTTCTTATTCTTCTTTGATTGAAACTAAAAAGATGTGTACTCCCTTAACTCCCTAACTAATAAAACATGTGACAAGGCCACCTTTGAAATTATGTTTTGTAGGTTGTGAATACTTGAGCTTTGTGGAAGATATGCTGAAGTGCATATGGAATGAAGAAGATCATTATAAATATAGTATATGATAAAATTAACGAGACTATGCCATAGTCATTGGAATGGACTTTATGATTGAAATAAGTGAAAATAGCGCATCCACCATTGTAGTGTTTGAGCTATCTTAAAACACAAATATGATGAGGTCATTATGTATATCATTCTAGAGCCAAATTTAGTGTGACTCTTGGGGGGTTGATGGAAATGAAAGAAACCACATCAAGGATAGCCCAAGTATATGACTAGAAGAACTATATTTCCATCTCAGAACCAAAACAGGCATCATTGAGAATACATGAAATAAATGTGTTATGAATCATCAACCTTGCAAGTGTAGTATATGTAGACTACATATTGATGAATTTGTTAAAAGTAACCATTCATCTCATGACATGCAGCGATATTGTGATAAGGTCAACAACAATAGGAACAAGATGCTAGAATAAGCACAAAAAGATCTGGCCTAGTGTGTTACAATGTGGTAGAATAAGCACACAAAAAACTCCCTTACAAAATTAGACCTAGATAATGCATACAAATTTGTCTTGAGAATATTATTGACAACCCCCATTTATTGGATGCTTGCCTCTTGTAATGTTGTTTATTGGTGACACATAAAAAAGAATCAATAATTACAGTTGTTCTTTAGTATGTTATCAATAATATTTAACATTAGGCCAACAGAAGAAAAGAGCACGATGGTCTCATGTGCAGTACTTGGAGTGTCGAAAATGTTACAAGAATAGAGAGTTTAAATACAAGGGGCATACAGACAATAATTCATGTTTTCCTGGTAACTGACCAACAAAACTGAGCCCTACTTGTTACACATGTACAATACAACAACAATATCATGGCGATAATACAATAGCCAACAACCATGTGATTATACAACATCCCAATAACCCCTGTTACTCGTGGACATAATACAACAACAATATTGTCCGAATCAAGCAAGCAGGCAACCAAAATAGGAGAAAATGTGTGTTGTTATTTGATAAGAACAAATACCTGCTCAGTCGAGATGACGAAAATAGGAGCACGGCCAGACATTGCCAGGGACGAAACATGTGACAAGAAATTGAGAGAGAAATACACATTAGTTTACTGATTAAATCATCTATCGTTATAAGAGTAAAGATAGGAGGCTGGCAAATAGAAAGAAAGAAAAGGGTCGGCGGAGACAAACCTTGCAAGTAGGTTGGCGACTTCCCAGAAAAGGGGCTCGGCAGCAGTGGTGGAACAGAAGACTGTGTGGAGGGTTCGAAGGTGAAAAGCGAGGAGATCGCTGATAAAGTGCAGAACTATATAGCAGTCGCGACAGTGCTTGCCCTTGCTAGGGTTTACTGCACGACTTGTACATGGTGAAATGGGGCACTTTGATGGGAGATGACAACTCGGGAGGGTTCCTTGTCCACGTGTAGACTGCCGGTGTAGCTCGACGCTTGCAGACGAGCCACCACACCCATACATCCGCTTGATTGACCTGGTATTCTTCCTACTCCACTGGGCAAGGTTTGTCATACGCCAGTCTCCTACCATGGCTTTGCCACTGGAAATGATGGGTTAGCTTTAACTCATGGATAATAGTAATGGCGAGGTCGTCTCGAGGTCTCGGGAGAGGAGGTCTCGGGAGAGAAGAGAGCACGGACCACAGAGCAGAAGATAGATCAGGTAGAGGGGAAAGGCGAAGAATGTCGGGATGGGTGTGGGGCGAGGAGAGGAGAGGATCATGAAAACCAGTTTGTGAACCAGAATCCCATCCCTCGTGGGACTGGGAGAACCCGGGTTAGGGGGTTCCGTTATCCCATAATGGAGGTTTTTCAGGGTTGCGAACCAAACACAAATCAGCCTCAAACCAACACTTGTTTGGCAGGGTTGGCACTAAAAGACAACACCAAAGCGCATTTCGGTCCCATGCCAAATGCAGGCAAAAGGTCCACACTTAATATTAAAAATAGATGCCTGCAAACGGAGACGCCTGCAAGCATTAGATACATAATGAGTTTGTGGTGGGCATACATACATTCGTGCCTGCCCACATGTGGATGTTATGCAAGATAGAAGCAACAGGAAAATTGAAAGTAAAGATGTTCGTGGAGGAGGCACTCCTTAATAGTAGGCCTCAACAACATGATGAAGTAAAAAAAAAATTGAAAGGACACTAGGAAAGTAGGGTTTTATAGTTGTGATAGTCCAACAGAACCGTAATCATGTATCATCTGTTATGAAATCTTCCAAAGAGTAGCATCCTCCACCATGATGGTCTCCAAACATATTAACTTGGTCATCTTCAGCTCCTATCACTTGTGTTGATGTAGAAGTCAGTCATGTAATGCAAATGTATGTATAAGGAATGTTCAATAACATTTAGAATTAGGTGGGTCGGGAGGTGTTGTTGAATTTTCTATTATTTCTCTCTATCCAGGTGTTCCAGAAGATGTTTATAATCAGATCTTCAGACAATTATCGTGTATGTTGGGGTAGTGGTTTTATACTTGTGATATAATTTGATAGGAGGGGGTTGTCGGTGATAGTAAGTGGTAGGAAGAATTCATATAGGAAGTTTTGTGTGGTAGGGCAACTGATGAAGAGATGTTGTATAGTTTCTTCAGCGATATGACAAAGGTAACATCCGGTCGGCCCCAGAAATCTTGTAGTGGTAATATGATGGTCTGTTGGGGATTATGTTGTTTGAAAGAAGTCATTAGAAGAATTTGAATTTGTGCAGCCATTTTGCTTTCTGTATGCTAATCATATCATATATATGTCCTCTTAGGCAGCTTTTGGGGAATAAACATGCCCCCAGATCCAAGAAATTTGGTTGTTGGTGTTGAACTCCAGTTCATGGATGATGTCTAACAGTGTTGTTTATTTTAAGTGATTTTTGAGACAAGTTTTGAGAGAGTTTTTCCTATTAATGGTGAGGAGTTGAAGTGCTTTTACAATATTGAGATGTTTTAGTGATGGCGGGATATGGAGGTGATTATTCAGATTTTGAATGGTGCTATGATGGAACCATGGATCAACCCAAAAATTTATATTTTTGTAGGCGTGGGGGGAGAAGATGAGATGTTTGATGGTGTCTAAATTTTTATTGATGAACTTCCAAAGTGGGGAAGATTTACTATTGCTATTGTAGTGCCAGGGTGGTTTGTTTTTGTAGTATTTATTAAGGATGAAAATTTTCCATTTTTTTAGTTTTGGTAGAAAGAATGTTGATGAACTTTATGATGATATAAATGGCATGTATTTTGGTGTTAATGATACCCAAGTCGCAATTCTAACCCCATTAATAGTGACCAGCCACTGTGTTCAAGCAAGACGATACTACTGGTGGGGACACTGTTGGTGGGGACGTCGGAACAAGTGGAAAATGAAGTGGTGTTTGGGAATGAAATCCATGGACAGAGTGGTACCTACTAAAACCAGTGGTGAGTCCATATGTGTCTCCATAAATCAATGTGAGGTTCAGAGTTCATACGCAGAATCGGAAGGTTGCTTCTCTCTAACATGAATACCAGTGTGAAATAAGGTTTTTTGTCAACCCAGCAATTCGGTCAGAACCAGCGCGTGGACCCGGGTGTTACAAATGGTATCAGAGCCAAAACCCCTCTAGTAGGTGGGCTCCAGATGGGCATGACATACCAGTCTTGAGTCGTACAGTCCAAGCATGTAGGAAAAGGTTGTCTATGGTGACGTAGCCACCCTTTCGCTGATATTCCGTGATCAGGAGCTGGGTGTCCATGAGCCATTCTGGGTCTGTACTAAAATGGGGCGATATTATGAGGCCATATAGTTAAGTCTTGATGAGGATGTCAAGAGTCTAAGTGGGGGAGATTGTAACATCCCAGGATTTGAGGCCTCGAATAAAATGATCTTATAAGGAATGATTGGACTACCCATATCACCAAGGTGCACCTCCTTTTCCGGGAGCCCATTACTAAAGAACTCCATAGTTAATCATGCTCATCTTGGAGTAGTATTAGGATGGGTGACCAGTCGAGAAGTTGATCCTGACTTGCGCGTGAGTGAGATTAAAATGCGCAGTTAAGGTTTGTGGTGGTATGTGGGGCCAGTCGTCATTCCTAAAACTCTACTAGAGCCTTGGGCAGTGGACCCGGGTGTTACAACCTTGTTAAGTTCCTCTGGTTTGGAGTCTCTGATGGTGTGTTGTGGGGTTGGGATAGTGTTGCTACAAATATATTTCCAATTTATAGATTCAAGGAAAGCAGACTTATGTCCAGTATTGAAAATGCATTCAAAGTGTTGGACAATGTGGCTGGAGATCATATTCTTGTTAGATGTAATGCTGCCATTTATGCACAATTTGGAGATGATGTTTTTATGTGCATTGCTATTACAAGTTTTATGGAAGAATTTGGTATTCTTATCTCCCTGCAAGGCCCAATTGTTTTTTGCATGTTGTTTCCATATGGTGTCCATGCAATGTTTAACGTGTTCTAGTTCAGCTTTGATGTTGAGGGCAAGGGTTAGATTTGCAGTTGGATCATTGTGATCATAGAGGTGTTGTTGTTCAAGATCGGCTAATTTATGTGTGAGGTTTCCAATTTTTTTCTTTTGCTAACTTCTTAGGTTTCTCCTGATATTTTTTGTGTTGTTGTGGATGTGGTATTCTAGGTCCATCATATGATTATCACCAGCAGCCCAGGTGCTAGTGCAAATTTCCATATAGTTAGGATTGGTGAGCCAAAAATTCTCAAATGAAAAGGTTTGTGCCCCCATCTTTCGATTTTTGTGTCAATGATAATAGGGAAATTATCAGATATAGGTCGATGTGCAACAGAAAAAAGGAGTGTGGGTATTGGTCTTCCCATAGAGTAGAACAAATGAAGTGATCTAGTCTGGCCCAAGATTGATTTTGATGCCAAGTATAGAGAGCATTTGTAGGTGGAATATCAATCAAGTGGTGTTGAGATGTGATGAGTTGTATGAAAGAATAGTCAGAGGGGTACATGTGTCCTACTTGTGAGGTGGGGTTAAGTCTGTCTGATGGTTGTGTAGTAAGGTTGAGATATCCACCGATGAGCCAGGGCTTGTCATGAAATTTCTCTACAATGTGCATGATCTCAACCTAGTATTCAAATTTATTTGAGCTAGGTTCACCATAGATTGTAGTGAAGATCCAGCTATAATTATCTGTGATGTTTGTGATGTGAAGGGAGATGGAGAATTTCAGAATCTCCAAATGTGTAATGTCGAAGAGTCTACTGTTTAAACCTATGATCAGACCACCTTTGAAGTCAACCTGTGGAATTTGATGCCAAAAGTTTATGTGTTTCCCCCTATAGTTCTAAGAGAAAAGGTGTAAGAGTGAATTTTGTTTCCTAAATAGTAATGATGCTAATGTTGTTTTTGTAGACATGTCTTCTGATTTCTTTTCTTCTGTAAAGACTAGAAGCCCCACAAACATTCCAGGATGATATCTTCATTTTGGTAATGCAAAGGTTTAGTCTCAGTTCTCTAAGTCTGGTTAATAAATATGCAAGTTGTCAAGGCAAGTATATGCATCATGGATGTATCTATGATTTCGCCATTTCATATAATTTTCAATATTATCAAGGGCCCTATGTGCCTAAGTGCCATCTTCAAAAGTAATGCCTAATTTATCTGCAAAGTTAGATTGTATATCTGGCTATGATGTTATATCCTCTATATTGTCTATATGATTATCATTATTATCAGAAAGTGATATTTCAGATGCAATCGACTTGGTGTTGTTCCTAAAAGAAAGTGAGAGTATCGAAGATGTACTTGGTTCTTCCGATGCAAAGTAGTTCCTTATAGTTTGTCCCTCTGGTGTGGTTGATAGGGAATTGATAGATTGGATTGTCCCAGGAGCCTTTCCCTTGTTTTTCTACTTCAGACTCTGTGATGATCATATTTCATCAATGATCGGTGGCAGTCTTCAGCTTCTGAATAGTTTTGGAGCCAATGCTAGTTGTGGAGTCAGTGTTGTTGTTATAGAAGGGGAAGGGTGTAAAAGAGTTTTGAAGTGAGTTGTTTGTGTTGTCAGTAGATGGTGACATAGTTCTAGGTCTCTTATTGTTTATAGACTGGTTTGTATCTTCTATTGACAAGGAGACTATGATTTTCCTTTCCCATGCCATGTTTCTATCTGATGGTTTCCAAGTGATTGAAAAAGGTTTCTTAGTGTTGACCAGGCAATACCAAGATGGGGGTGAACATTGATGTCAATGAAGGTAGTTTTGATTGCAGAAGGATTTTTAGCCGTGAGCTTGATCTTGTAGATCCCCCCCCCAATCTGATCTTCAAAGAAGTTGGAAGGGTAAGGGCATGTTAAACTGAGAAGACACATAAGACTTTAATGTATCGGGTTGGGTGGAGGGTGTCATGACTGGCAAATTGAAGCGTAGCTCTGATGGAGTGGACAATCGCTCTGAAAACCTCTATCTCCCAGAGATGTGGAGGAAGGTTGGTGATGGAAACCCAGCCAGATCTGCTTGATCCAGCTAGGGAGGATCCATGGTCAGGTGTCCTGCGAGTGATGCTAGCTTGGACAAAGCTAGTGCCGCATGGAATCGTCATAACTTGTCTAAAGAGGTGGTCTAGTTTATTACCTTCTGGGACAGAATATAAGAGCTGAGTTGGTGAGAGGATTTTGGGTTTGGGAACCGTATGGCCAAGGAGAAGGAGTGCAGTGGATCGAGTGATGTCAATAATGTTGACGATGTTATTGTTGATGTTGTTAGGAATATATATGAGGATACTCCTACTGGTAAAAACTTTCAACAATCTCATTGAGTTTGTTGAGAGATCAAAAGGGAATTCTTTTTCAAGGTGCATAGCTAGTGCCATCGTGAAGGGGGGATCCAGAAGTAGAACAAGGTTGCGCTTGGAGAGGGTATGGGGAGGGAGCATAGTAGTGGTGGTTTCGCAAGAAAGGTGTTGTATAAGATGGGTTTTTCAGTTTGAAGGGTTTTATAGAATGTTGTTGGACGTGTGCATGTGAAGAGTGGGGGGGAGATGCATTTGTTGCCATGGGTTGAAGACAAGTAAAAGAGTTTTTGGTGGTAATCACATTGACATAGGGTTGTGGTTTTTTATTAGATTTGTCAAATCTTTTGTTGTGTTGTGATCTATCAGAAAATGTTGTTTCTGAATGGGGTTTTACCTTTTTCTTGTGAAAAGATTTGTGGCCATCTTGGGAATGATAAGTGTGATAGTGGAATCTGTATGAGAGGTGTCCAAGTATATTTCATATATAACAGCGCAGTGTAGCATTGCATTGGGAATTAGAGTGAAACCTGCTAAAGCATCTAGGGCATTTCAGAGTTAGAAAATGGGGTTTAGGAGGAGCGCACTTCCAACCATATGTGGGGGTGTTATTTTTTAAGGTGTTTATGGCGAGGTTAGTGGTTGTCGTCTGACATAGGGGTGGGAAGTTTAGATCATATGAGTGTAGAAGTGATGGTTCAAAAACCTAGTATTGTATCGAATGCTCAAATGTTATCTTAGTAGGAGATGATGAAATAGAAGGTGATTGAAAAAGATTATACCTATATGTGATGGTGGTGTGCCGCGGCGTTGATGTTATTGTGTCTTCCTCCTTTGAGATCGTTGGTGTTGTTGGAGTAGAGGTAATTTCAATGGGATTGACTCTTGTTCCCTCTTTAGGTTGATGTTTCACTGAAATGAAGAGCTGGTTTGCAGAGTCTATGCTTGTGGAGACGTTATCATCTGGCCAGAAGAAGGATGAATATAACTCTACCAGGGTTTTATTATTAAAATCTGAGACCCATGCCATTAGGGTTTTTTCTACAATGGGGTGAATGAAGATAGTCCACTCTGGTTTCAACTTTAAGGATGAAACCATCTATGCCCATCTGTGTTCAATGAAGATGTTGGATTTTCTGTCATAGTCGATGAATACTTCAAAATTGTTGTGTCCTATCTGAACCTTGTTGATACCCGGGGGAAGATCAAATTTGTGGTATTTCCAAGCCCTTGGTAATTGCACTATGGCATGGTTTGCTAGATCATCGAGAGGATAGTGTATGTAAGGGAAGCGTGAGGTCATCATTGTTTTTGCGGAGTTGGGACAGTGTATGATGGAGTGAGTTGTGTTCTTCCTACTCTTATATGCTCTGCTCATATGGAGGGGAGTACCTTTTTTACAATGAAGATGTTTGTTTTTTCTCATTTTGGCAGTAAGTTGTCGTATTGTTCTCATAGTGGGGAACTAATGTGGTCGACTATTTGCATAGAAAATATGTTTGGCGCCACCCTGGGTTTTAATATAGTCTGCCGCCGTAATTTCCGCCTATCTGGTTAGAAAGTAGGGTTGGTGCAGTTGCAGTTGGGTTTTCTATCAATGTTGATGATTTTAGTGGTTTTGTCAGTTGGTAGTGGATGTTACATGCCCGACATGTGTTTCTATAGTTTGATGTTGGTGTGAGTAGACTAGCTCTGTTGGTGTGGTTGTTCTTGTGGTTGGGGTATTGTATCTGTGATCGAAGTGCTCTAGGGGAAGCCTTCAGATGGAAAAGTGATAGCCAGATTAGTGGTGTTGTGGATGGGTGGTGCTAGAGAGAAGTTGGAGTTTTCTCTCACTAACTTTTCACAATTGTCATCAGCAATGCAACCAGAGCCTGCATCTTCTCCCGGTACCATTGCATTCCAACTTTTACACTCGAGAGATTGACCTCTTTGATATCATATCATACATGGATTTATTAAAAATAATTTCTATACTTCAACATTTGATGAAGTTAAGTGGGTTCCGATCATTTAAAATCCCTAGAAGTTATTTTAATAGAAAAAGGAATTCATTCATCCATCCCTCGATATGTATATACTGGAAAAAACTCACGGCAGCAAAAGGAGGACTATGTTTCACAAAATGTGATGTCGTGTTACTATGCATATCATAAAATTATTTTATAAAATTATATTCAAAGTTTGTGCTTTTCTCAAGATTGGCGGTGGACACATGATGAAAACATGTTATATAATTAAATTATTTTATATGTGACTATCAAACATAAAATGGACACGTAAAATTATATACTTGTATTCATTTAAATTAATGCTTATCTTTATTGGCATGATGTCAAACTTGAAGTATTGAATATACATTGTCAAAAGAGAGAACAATTTGTTGGTGTGTATGCCCATAGAGCCAATCATATGATGATTGTGATGTCATATTGCATACATGATTTGATTAATAATAATAAAGGTAAGGTTCCAATTCATTTTGTTTCACTCAATTATGAGATAATGAGGAAACATAATGAAAGTCTAAAGAATGATATTACTCAATGATGTATGTCTTCAAGTACGTGACTTGAACAATGAGACCATATGGATGTTAAGAGTGTGCACATGCTTATCATGTCCCTAATCAAATGTTATTAGAGTGTGTGTTGGTTGATGATATAATTTCATCAGTCATGATATGTGATATCAAACCAAACACGTAGATACTTATTGGGGAACAATTTATCAAACAGACTCACCTTGAGAGTGACACATGGAAACCATAATTGGTGGTCATAGTCATCTCTCCTAGTGAAGGTGATGATTACGGTTATTAGACCTGAAGTCACTACACTCGTCACATGTTGTTTGGTATACTTTGACATCATTCAACGTAACCCTAAATAAGGATTGTCATAACAGTGATGAATGAGTAGCTGTGACACATGGGGATTCATTGTGAGTAATGTAGATGGGATGTGTCCCTCCTACTGAAGTTTGATATCATGGTCACTTGATAATCTAGACTAAGAAAAGCATGTGCATGCACATGTGAATCAATATATGATATTGAGGTCACATGTATCTGAGACAGTCTGCTCTAGGTTCAAGGAACATGGATTGAACATTGAGAGGATGATGATTCCATGCCTCGAGTTCATTCTGAATATTAGAGACAAAGGTATTATATAATCATTGTAACACCTTATACAGATTGTAGGTGGAAGTTGTTCTCCAACTTTCCATTCACTTGGGTAGCAATGATGTGTGACTAGGCACCACTTTTTGTTTGTGATGTCATAAACTAGTTATGGACATTCACTACCAACGTGATATAGATCTATAGGGTCACACACATAGGAATTCACATAGAAGAGGAGTTTAATCATGAATGATAATTGAATTGATTACTAAAGTGTTTAGGTATCCAATTTGAGCAACAAATCAGCTGACTGGACTCCCAACTGATCGGGTCATGTGATGAGATGATCGGTTGGGAGTGTCAGGTTGATTAAAATTGAATTGGCTGAGTTCTGCCTGAACTGGGGGCCGCGAGCTGACTGATTCACCTAGTGAACCGATTGTTGGGGTCTCAAGGATGAGTTTTGATGTCATGTTGTGCAATAATTGGATTAGAATTTCCAATTCATATGTGATCGGGAAACATGGAGTCTGTGAACCAATCAGATCGCATGTCAACCGACCGATTTTCCACTCACATGTTGCAATTTTTTTGATACTTTAGTCCCTTCCACTCCCACACAGATTGGGAACCCAGACCCTAATCCTTCCTATAAATAGAGGGGTACTGGGGGCTTCTCAGACACAACTTAATTGCCACTGATAATTGTTGTCCTCTCTGGTTGTGGTAACCATTAGAAAGCCCAAGCATGTCCTACCCAATAAAGGGAGGGATAGCAAGGGAGAACAAGTATGAGAGAGCAAGTTGGTGACTAGTACACCTATTGGAGGGACAAATCCTTCCTGTCTGTTCTGGTAGAACGAAAGTTCTAGGTGGTTCATGTGGACTACCATAGAGGTGAGGTGGTTGTTGCCCGTCTCTAGGAGGACAACGTCAGCATGCAGTCCATGTGGGAGTTGTTGCAGACACCATCCAAGTCTATTGTCCATGGTGGAGACCAAGAGATGTTGTAGACGAGTCCTAGTACAACTAGGAATGTTGCACTACAACAACGAGTTATAGTCACTTGTGACACCCTTCATCACACAAAGTGAGATTACTCAAAACTGAACACGAAATTAAAACTAAGCAAGCAGATTACTGAAAAACACGAGAAATTAAACCTGATTTTATAACCATGCATCAAGTTGAACTCATCATGTTTGAAGCCATAATCTGGAACCACTTGTATTTCATTCATACCAAAAAATGTTACTTACATAGTTTACTAGCTAACTAGCCACAACCTGTTACAGGTGATAACATGTTCTGTACACAAATCATATCTGAACTATCATTGTATATATCCAAAAACTCAAACGGATGTACCACATCTATAAAACACTCCCCAAGGACCTGAGTGTACAGGAACGACACGTAGGACTCTAGCACTAGACACTAGCTGCATATTCATGATCCAAAAGCTACACGCCTTAGGATATCTGCCTCAACAACACAGTCTCTATTCCAGCATGCACGTCCACCTAAAATATTATGGAACCCACAGAGTGAGACCAAGCATCCCAGTAAGAGTTATAACTCTCTGCTAACATCTATTAAAAGCATAGATAACTAAAATAGGAGATTATGCTAATTAATAAATAAGCAAACTTAGTCGAATGATATAGGCAGGGCAATTAACTTGTATAAATAGTTCATGTATCTACAATTAAGTAGTAGGACATTCTATGCATTTAAAAGGAATATGAAGAACATGGATATTTTCTACCAACAAAACTTTAAAAAAGCAAGCAAGGCCTTATCCAATATCTTCATATTTGATCTTATAAAAGTATCAATACTAAGTCCTCATTGGTGCCACACATGGTCAATGGAAGAGTCAGATTCCATGACCTTTCTAACACCCCCGACTAGTACAAGAGTAATACTACAGTGTCATATTAGTCAACTTGTACAAGTGACATATAGTCAACAGATGGATCAGCTCACACATGGTCGTCCACATGTCCCAAGGGAATCGGCTCACGCATGGTCATCCCAAAAAGGAGTGGCTCACACATGGACATCCATATATCACAAAGGAATCATCTCACGCATGTCCATTCCAAAGAGAAGTAACTCACGCATGGCCATCCATATATCACAAGGGAATCAACTCACGCATGGCCATTCCAAAAAGAAGGAGTGGCTCACGCATGACCATCCATATCAAGGAAACTGACTCACGCATGGTCGTTCCAAATATCACAATGAGATCGGCTCATGCATGGTCATCTCTTATTTATTCGAATTAAGTGTCTATTAGCATCAATCAAGTTACAGCGTACAAAACCATAACAAGCACTACAAAGATAAGGGCATGGCACAACTTTCAAATATATAAGACATATAAGGTGTGAGCTTGTCATACGATCACCTCATAGCACCGATATACTGCCATCCACAAGACCATCATCATTGTTGCACAACCACTCAATGCTATCACTAATGTCACATCACTGTGGGATATCAATCCCTTAATCATAACATGCACTAGTTGTGATATTCAAATTCATATCACTTGCATGAATATAAATTGATAAACAAGAGAGAGGAAACGTATAAATCCATGTGTCACATTATTATCTCCTCATGCCTCCATCATTCATAATCATCACCATAGCATACCCAAGCATGGCATGCATTCATCCTGGAAGGTTATAGGTTCACAACAAGAGAAAGATATCATCATAATATAACAGACATTCCAAGAAGGAGAATCAATCATATTTCCATACTCATCATTAGGGTTAGGGTTTTCTATTCATAGTCGATTAGGGTTTTGAGGCTAAGCTCAATCACCAATCCTAGGTTCACCATCTCCTACCATACTAGGGTGTATTAGGACTAAGGAACATCATTAGGGTTAACTAAGTAATCACTCAAACAATATTATATATGACTTATTCATTACTCATATGCATGTGTTAATTATGTATTCAAATATATGTCTCAACCACTCATCATACACATGTCTCTGCCATCTACCAATACATGTCGTGACCACCAACCCCATGGGTCGCGACCACACACCCATCAAGGTGTCTCAATCTCAATAGACATACACATGAGCACAATTGCCATGTTCCATCACCTGGCCACAAGCAAAATGTGCTAATACATGGTCATGACCGCGACACACCCTCACATGTCGCAACTACATCACACCCATAACCTCATCGTGACTACGTCACATCTTCAACCTGGTCGTGAGCGTGAGGCATCAAGGCTAAGCTTCAAGACCAACTTCACAATGGGGCGTCACATTCATCAAACACAAAGCAACATCTCATCTATCATTTACAAAGTGGTGTCATGACTGTGAGCCACAAGCAATGTCATGACTGTGATAGAAAGCAGGCATCCCGTCCAAGAGTGTTGCATTCAGAATGAAAACTAGGCATCATGATCAGTCATTACAACCTCAACAAAGGGAACATCTTGACCTTCAACACATACACAAAGCATCAACAACTTGGCATCACGACCACTTCCAGTAAGGTATTGCATCCAACACCAGGCGTCGTGACCACTCTGCCAAGTGTTGCATTCAACCATCACAGCAAGAATACCACAGGCCAGAAAGCTCATGCTCATGGATTCCAAGTCGTCAAACCCTAGAGTTAATACCAAGAAGGTCATCAAGTAAAACCATATAGGAGAGAGGAATTCGGACCTCAGAACATGAGGAAAACATCTAAAATTCCAATGTAATATGAAGACAAAAACTAGATCATGGTGATAAAGCCAAAGCTCGTGATACATGTAACACTGTCTCCTCAAAGCCACCAAGAAATCATGCACATAGAGATTAGGGTTTAATAAGGAGAGTAATATACAGGAGAATACTACAAGGTTTTAAACCTCAACCCAAGTTAACATTATTCAGTACATTAACGTCATACTTAGAAGATGAAATAGTAGCTTACACCATGAGAGATCTATCTCTAAAATCGGGTACCTTATTTTAGGTTTCAGATTTTAAACATAGAAAGCATGATCACCACTATCGCTTAAACTCTAGATCATGATATCATCTACTATCACATTAAGGGCACATTTTAGAGAGAGAAACATCAATATCTAAGTAATATTAAGAGTACTAATAATAGATGTGGGTATAAAGTTATAAAACCTGCCTTAAGAAGCTCAACACCAAGGATCCTCTAGCTCTAAGGTTCCAAGCTCCAAGCACATGGTCCAAAGGTTGAAGAAGATCCACCAAAGGTCCCACTTTCAGCCACAATAGCACCTTCAAAAGAAGAAGATGCCAAGGTCAAGATAGCCTAAGAAAAGGATAAAAAAAGGAAACCCTAACCGAACTAAGGAAGAGGAAGGAGAAAAAGGTGAACGAACTTCATCCCACCATGGCCCATGACATTAGAGATGAGGGTTTCTTCCTCAAGAACGACCATCACATCCAATCATGGTCGATGGCTGAGAAAAGGGAAGGATATGGAGTAGATATTTCAAGGAAAACGTTGCAAAATAAGAGGAGATACTCACCAAGGTTGAAGATGAGCAAGGATCGCCACATGCAAAGGATCTAATCATCGAAGCTCCAAGGACCAACCCTTCTTTGCTCCACTAAGCTCCAAGGACGAGCAAAAGTGAGGTAGGAAGAAGGAGGACCAAAAGGTTCACTTGCAAGAAGAAAAAAAGGGTTTATATACCAAAGGAGTAGGGAAGGAGGGTGAAGATGAGGTGTCAACAAGATAGGGTTCTACTAGGACACTTGTCCACCCAAGAAACCAACATGCAACCACATGCAACTGCCTTAGCCATATATGCAATACATGGTGATACACTCTAGGTAGTGTCTCAACCACCATGTCAACCCACATGTCCATGGTCACGGCCATCCTAGGGTGAACCTCCCATGGTCACGACACCACCCATCACTATCTCCTCTAGGTTGAGACAATGTACCGCCATGAACCCTAGATCGAGACAACACATGCTAAGTCATCCATCTCGGCCCAAGACCTCCCTAGAATATCTAGATCGTGACCCTACACTCTAGAGGAGGTATCTAAACTATGAAATCCTCCAAAATAGGCCTAGGTTGTGACCCATGGTTGAGACAACCCAACATACTTCATGGGTCGAGACATCCATCATGCATGGAAACCCTAATCACCCTTAAGGTGTCAACTCCTCAACTAGAGCTCAAACAAGGAACCCTCCTCTTTATATCTCCTCTAGATGATGTTAAGAAAGAGAGGGAACACTCTATAGGTGAAGAATTGCACATCAACCCCCTACTTTGGGTAAATTGCAATTTGCATGAAAACTAGCACGTAAAGCACAAACATCATCCAAACAAGCTCAAACTTGAAACTTAAGCTCTCCAAAAGCTCCAAGATCATCTCAAATGATTAGACCAAGGTTCTAAGAACATCATCAAGATAAATCAATTAGGGTTAACCCAAAACCCAGGTTAGGGGCTTTATATCACTGGACTTGCTCCATGATTAGGTATGAACTCATTAAACCATCCTTTCTATTACATAGATATTGACGTGATCTTGTTATACATGGGGATATGGATAGATAAATTTTTGTTTCTGCTGCCTACTATGTGCCCATATTTCCCTACAGTGGTATTAGAGCCACACCAATTTACTATTTTTGGGATAATTGATATGATCAGACTTTTGGTTTTCATCATTTATTTATTGCATTGATGTGAATACCTAACCTGCTTAATGTGCAAATCCGATCAAATACCACATATCATCTCAAACTAATATATATATATATATATATATATATATATATATATATATATGCAATTTACACGTGTCGCCCTAAAAGTGAGTTTTGATGGTGGATGTGTAGCATGGTTATGGCCAAAACCCAAATATATGTGTGTGGTTGGATGGTTTTTTTTATTCTTATTTATCTCAATTTGTATACCGAGCCTCTACCTTCTTCTTCCCAATGTAAACATATTTTGCTTTCCTACCTTTTCTCCCCTCGAATGCAACTCGAGGTTTCTCATTACCATGTAATAAGTTTAGTAGTAATAGGATATTTTCTTTTATTGCAGCGATGAATATGACAACCAAAGACCGGAAAGCTGACTGTTTCACTTGATGAACTGATCGACTAGAGGACTGAGGAGGGCAAACCACATGAGGAGCAAACCAACTGGATGGTGGACCCAACCGATTGTTTGGAGGTGTCCAAACATCAGTTAGACAGGAGGCCAAATGACCGCTTCAGACGACCAACTGACCGACTAAGAGATGAGTCAATCGGTTCAAGGGTTGAACTGATCAACACCGATTGGAAAGCACATATCTATAGTAAAAATAGGTTCATGCATGTGATGTTGACCTAGGTGGTAGTAATGCTTTGTGGCTCCAAGAAATTATAGTAGTATGGCCATAACCATCGTTAATGTTTTATATTACATGTTTACATTATGGATATAGCATGTATATGTTACATACTATATATATACGTGGTGATTGGATAAAGTATATGTATATATACAAACTCCCTTAAATAGAATATGAAGTCTTAGATGCTTTCCATAAGCAACATACATGAAAATCTTGATCAACTAAGCGTGGGCACCCCAAGGGTGGTGCGTTGTCTACTCGTGGAACTATGATGGTAATAATGTGGGCCTACTGAGAGGGGTGCATTATTATTGTGTTGGCTTTTGGGTCAGGCTTAACTATGTGACCTTAATGACAAAGGTATACAAATGCATATGGCAAGGAGTTATGCATATCATCTATCCAAGAATTGTATAAGATGCAATTAACAAACGTTGTTTACCTTAATAGTTGACTATGGACGCTGGCATTGTCTAGGTAATAGTTAAATTATTTTTATCTTGGCTCACTAGAAGGTTGTATGTTGCAATCTTTCAAATTGATATGTGAGGGATATCAATTTGAATAAAATAGTAAGAGTGATATTTAATTAAAGACCTAATCAACATCGTCAAATTTTAACCAAATCAAATCAAAAATGATTTTTTGACAAGAAATTCTTTTGTAGAATCAAATGGCAACACACAACAACAAATTTTCACTATGATCGGTCCTTGAGAAGGAAACATTAAATGGGAATAATTTCCATGACTAGTTCAGATTGCTGAGAACCGTTCTCACACAGGAGTGCAAGCTCTATCCTGGAAATACTAGAGCCAGATGAACCCCTTCCCAATGCACCTAAGGCTGACAAGGATGCTTATAAGAAGCATATTGAAGATGTTGTTGATGTCAAATGTCTTATGCTATGCTCCATAAAATATGAGTTGCAAAGGCAACATGAGAACATGGATGTTATTGAGATGGTCAACATCTTAAGAACATATTCCAAGATCAGGAAAGACAGGAGATATTTGATGTTTCTAAAGCACCATTCAAATGTAACATGGCAGAAGCAAATCGAGTAGGTTCTCATGTGCTCAAGCTCATTGGGTATGTGGAGAACCTTGAAAGACTGAGATTCCCCTCCATTCAAGAGTTAGCCACTGATGTTATTCTATAGTCTCTGCCAGAATCATACAGTCAGTTTGTCATGAAGTTCAACATGAATGACTTTGACAAGTTGTTGATATGTTGAGAACATCTGAGAACAACTGAGGCACAAATGAAGAAGTAAAAGGCCAAGTCTGTGATGATGATCAACAAGACAAAGGGAAAGTCTAACGGTAATGGCAAAGCTAAGAAGAGTTCTAAAGTTGGCCAGAAGTCCAAGTCTTCAAATCTCAAGTCAAAGGGAGGAGTAAAGAATAGAGGCAATTGTCACCACTGTCACTAGCCTAGAGATTGGAAAAGGAATTTCCCTCTCTTCTTGGAGGAATTAAATAATAAGGAAGGGGTAGAGACCTCTACTTTAGGTATAAATGTTATAAGATAAATTTGATTACTTCTTCATATTGGTATGTGATATCGGATGTAGATCTGACATACATTGATGTGCATGGTCTGATAAGAAGTAAAGCCTTTATGAAAGGACAAGAGTGGACTGTGTGAAGCAAGAGTTGCTAAAAATTTAGTCTACATTTAGAATTTATCTTTTCCCATTGAGCATGTAATAGAGTTAGTCAAACTGCTATTTCATTATGCCAAAATAAAAACATTTTACTTTATGCATCTTGTATGACAAGGATGATAAATAAATAAAGAGTTGTTAATGCTTCTATTTCAGAGATGTGATCTTGTATGGAAATGCCCCAAGATCTAGTGATCTTTATATGAAAAGATCTAAAGATGAATGTTAATAATTTAAATACCAAAAGGATTATAATTGATAACTCAAACAATCTGTAGCATTGTCATCTAGAGCACATATATGAGAAATGCATTACTAGAATCCATAATGGTGTTTGTCTAGACTCTTTTGGTTATTGAACCAAAAAGAGACTTGCAAATCTCATGTATAAGCTACATGACTGACCACCTCTCACTAGTGTAGTAGAGATAATAAGCTTTTCCATTACTGCTTATACAAAGATCTTTTAGAATAAATGCTACAACTAATTGTTTGCACTTCATTATATTCATTGATGATCTTAGTTGATATAGAGTTTGTATTTGGTGAAATACAAACATGAATCTCTTGAAGTGTTCAAGGATATTATAAATGAAGTATAATTTTGATAAAAGTATTAAGAAACTTTGATATGATCAAATGTTGAAATACTTTACATCAATAGTTTGAGGACCTTCTGGACGGACTGTGATAGTGTATCACAAGTCAAATCCACCTGAAATGTGATGATGTATCAGAAAAAAGGATTACATCCTGATGGATCATGATGTGATTATCATTTAATCTAATCTTCTATTATCCTCATGGATATATACTTTACACTAAAATAATGTACCGTGTAAAATGGTTTAAAAGACATCATATGAGATATGATATGGGAATGTCCTGATATGTCTTAAGGATTGAAACTTTTATAAAGAAAATAGTTTCTTAAAAGGTTTATCCACAAATCATAATTGTTGAATACTACCTTTAACCCTGATCCGACAACAAAATGTTTGTTGCTATGATAACTGAGTTCCAAAACAATTAGTGGGAGTAAAAGTAGAATTCGAAAGGTTCAAGGTCAACAAGAAGGTACAGTAAGAACAACTGGGAATCACAAATTGTGGTGGAACCTCAAATTCCTCATGTAACATAGAACCTGATAAGTTCTAGTAGAACACATATGATATTGAAATATTGTGAATCCAACAACTCAGATAGGTTGGTCATAAGATGATAAGCCAACAAAACATGCTAGAAACTGTTGAAGAATAGAATATGAGAAATGGCATGATAGCCATTAAGGAGTCCATTTTCACTAACAAGGTATGACCTTGATAGTACTGTTGGGTTTTATGGCCTCAGAGTAGGCAGCGAAAATAAAAAAATTACTGGTCATTAACCCATAATAGGAGATCGCATCAATAACTATGTAATGGGAAGGATAGTTTTAGCAAGATATACCTGATCCTGGGGCTTGCACAACGATAATACCACGCAACCATGTGCAGTCTTCAACACCATGTCTTGGATGGTGTCTGTGGAGCTCCTGGTCTTCGCCATGGACTCTAGCCTCCACCACAGACTGTGGCTAATGTGTCCTCTTGAGCGGGAGACATCTCCTGCCTCTGTAGATAGCCCACACAGACCACCTAGAACTCCTTCCATTCTAGAAGAACTGGCAGGAAGGAGACGACCCTCCTGTTGGCGTACTAGCACCAACCTACTCTCCCAAACTCAGACTACTTTTTTGTAGTTGTCTTTCCCTCATTGTGTCTCCCTAGTCGGGTAGCACTTGCTCGGGCTCTCTCAGTTACCAAAACTAGAGAGGACAACAACTTTGCAGAGCAACTAATGTTCTGAGTTGTGTGTTCTAAGAAGCCCCCAGTACCCCTCTATTTATAGTAGAGGGCATGGTCAGGGTTCCCAGTCTGTTCGGGTGTAGAATGATCCAGAAATTCCATGAATAACTTGCACTATGACAGACGAACCGATCATTTCACAACTGAAATGATCATTTGGCAAGGTGATTCGATCGGTTCACTAGTGGACTGGTCAGTTGGGAGTGTGAACTAGTCAGTTCACTAAGTGAATCGGTCATTTCACTTCCCAGACTTGCCCACAATTGACTTTCCTTAATCGTTTCCAATTAATTGAAAGATTAATCCTTATTCCAATCAAATTGTATAAGTGAAACGTGAAAGATTTCCTCCAACCGGGAAAATCCCAATTTCCTCAATTGGTAGGACTGTGAGCTGCCTAGTTCACTGGCTCACACCAGCCGATCGGCTCACAAGGGTGAACCAGTCAGTTGGCAACCCTGACATTGCCAATGTAGTCTCCAATCGACCTGACACTCTAACCAGCTAGTTTAACACTTATACTTGATAGTTCCGAGTCCAGTCAGTCAATTGTATGTTTAATTGAGTACCTAAACACCTTTAGTATCAAATTTAAATATTATTCATGGACAATCTCCTCTTCCAGGGGCATCCTATGTGTGTGACCCTATAGGTTCCAATTTACATTGGCAGTGAATGTTCATAACAATTTATGACATCACAAGCAATGAGAAGAATCTAGTAACTCATCATTGCTACCCAAGTAACTCAAAAAGTTGGAGAACAACTTCAACCTACAATCTATGATTAGTGTTACAATGATCGTATAGTTTCTTTGTCGCTGACATCCGTATTGAACTCGAGGCATGGAATGCCATCCTCTTCAACATTCAATCCATGTTCCTTGACCTATAGCAGGCTCTCTGAGATGCATGTGAATTCACATATCATATATTGAATCACATGAGTATGGCCATAAAATTCTCAATCTCGCTTATCAAGGGGCCTTGTATATCATACTCCTTATAGGAGGGATAAATCCCATATCTATCACTCACAGTCAAGTCCCCATGTGTCAAAGTCACCCAATCATCACCGTTATAACAACCCATGTTTCAAGACTGCGTTTGATGATGTCAAAGTGTACCTAATGACATGTGATGAGTGTAGTGATTTTAGGTCTAAGAACCACTATCACCACTATCACTATGAGAGATGATTGTGACTACCATTCCATGGTATCCATGTATCACTCTCACAGTGGGTCTGTCTGATTTTCTATTCTCTAACATATATCTGTGTGCTTGACTTGATATCATATATCATGACTAATGAGACTCTGTCATTAGTCAACACACACTCTAGTCTTATGTATTACTGTTGTCTATTTTGCTTCCACAGTTATATCTGACTAGGGACATTTGGAGAATGTATGTACTCTTATCATACATATGGTCTCATTGTTTAGGTCATTAACCTAAAGACATATGTCATCGAGTCTCATCATTCTTTAGACATTTATCATGTATGTTTCATCATCTCATGACTGCGACAAACATAATAGACAGAATTACCTTTATTATTATCAAATCAGGTATCTAATGCCTCATTGCAATCATCATATGATTGGCTCTCTGGGCATACATACCAACAAACTCCTACTTGCACTTAGAGCCAATCACCCACGAATCATATTCCAAGTGATCTCAATATGTCCATCATGTTTCTGGTGCACAAGTGCTTTTATAGAGAGCAAGCAACATTTGCTTCAAGTCGGTATATTGCATGTTTCACATCCCTTCACTGTACGACAACTCATATGAGATGGAAGTGCCATAGTATGCTATCTGAGATTCTTTTGCCTAACCATTGGATCCATTGTTGTTACAATATTACTACTGAGACATCAATGGTCAGAACCTCCCACAAGTTCATCCATATGAACTTCTAGATCCATACAATATCCTTCACAGTGTTCATAACACTAAGGTACTCGACTTCTTATTGTAGAATTAATCAATTATTTTATGTTGGAACATTTCCAACTAACAATTCTTATTCCAAGGTCAAACACAATTTTGTCATTTTGGAAGCTTGCATCGGTATAACTCTTTACATCTAACTCTTCCTTATTACCATAACTAAAGAGCCAATCCTTTTAGTACTTCAAAAGTATCTAAAGATGTTCTTTATGGTATTCCAGTGACTCTCACTATAATCTGACAGATATCCACTCATCATGTCCAATACATATGAGATAACTAGATATTTATATCATCTTGTCATGCAAGATGATGATTTCATATCTTCTTGTCATGTCCAATACATACAAGATGATGAGTTTGTATATTCTTGTCATGTCCAATACATACAAGACAATTAGTTCATATTTTCTTGTCATGTCCAATACATACAAGATAACGAGATGAGTTCATACATGATAGATCCAATTGTGAATGCATATGGCATCTATCAATGTGTTCCTTATTCTTCATAAGAATTGGGACACTTGGCTCTTGAGAGACTAACTTAATGGAACATGGACATGTTTTCTCTCATCTTGCTGAACCCTTCAACATCTAGCCAAAATATGTTTTCTTCCCTTGGAAAAGAAGCTCTCTTGATCTATCTCTATAGATCTTGATTCCTATCACATAGGATGCTTCTCTAAAAACCTTTTAGAATGCACTTTGTTGCCATATTTTTTAGTATAAGGATGATACTCCCCATCAATATGTAGAATATATATATGCTCCCACTAAATTCTTGTAATCACACATTACATCTTCATCATGACTCAAGTCAAACTCTTTGACTATCTTGTCAAATTGAAGATCCTGTTCTGAGGTGCTCGCTTCAATCCAAAGATTGATCTATGCAACTTTATAGACTTTATTTGCATTATTGGATTTATAAAACATGTAGGCTGTGCTACATACACATCATGCACAATATTCCATTTAAGGAATGCAGTTTTAACATCCATATGCCAAATCTCATATTCATATTAAGCTATAATGGCAAGCATTATCCAGATGGATTTACCCATGGTAACTGCTGAAAAGATTTCACTATGTTCAACACCTTGAACTTGTTAGAAACACTTTGCAACCAAATTACCCTCCATGTTAGTCTTCTTCTGGAAGACCCAAAAGTACCCTATGGGTTTTACCCCTTCAGGTGGATCAACCAAAGTCATACTTTGTTGATGTACATGGAGTCCATCTTGGATTTTATGGCTTTAAGCCATATCTCAGTTTCTGGTTCTCATTAGCTTCTAGGTAGACTGTTGACTCATCATATGATCAACTCACCGCCTTCTTGTCCATAAAATATCATATATCATTCAAGCTCTAGGTGTGTTCTACCAGAAGCATGAATTCTGTGTGTTACTTAAGGAACTTTGAGGTTCCACAACATTTTGTGATTCTCTTTATTCCCAGCGTAAAGCATGTGCCCAAAAGGAAATTTGAAGTTTTAGCTAGTAATCACACTCTGACTTATTAAGGTGTGACTCCTTCTTTATGATACACTTCTCATGATACACTATCATTGTGTTTCATATGGATTCCATCATGATACATAATCATGATCTTCCATAAGGTTCTCAAACTCTTGGTTCATAGTATCTCCAAATCAATCATATCAAAATTTAATACTTATACCAAGTTTGTTATGTACTTCATTCATGATCTCCTTGAACACTTCAAGATATTCATGTTTGTATTTTATTAAATACAAACTACCATATCTACTGAGGTCATCGATAAATATATTGAAGTACTATTGATTACCTTTAGCATTTATTCTGAAATGTCTATATACATCAATATGTATAATCCTTAATAGAATAATCGTCCTCCCACTACATCTAGTGAAGAACCTTTGTCATTTTGCATAATAAATGAGATTAGCATGTCTCTATTGGTTCAACAACCAAAAGAATCTAGATGTCCATCATATGGATTCCAGAAATCCAATTCCCATTTATGCGCTCTAGATGACATCGCTATAGGCATTCAAGTTTGAGTTATCATGTCATTCATTACATGTGTCACACACATTTGTCTCTTTAACTATCAAGTATAGTTAGTGAGACATAGGCATTGCCATCAAAGATCATATCTTTCAAATGAAACATCACTCCATAACACTCTTGCCCATACAAGATGTATGATGTTTTCATTGATGGAAGGTATATAATAGTAATTCACTAACTCTATTACATGCCCATGAATGCCATATTGTAACTATAATGATAGAAACTCTTACTCCACACAATTTCTAGCTTACTTCCTCTAAGGTCCTGAAGTAGAGATCTCTATCTCTATCATCTTTTTGAGATCCTCTATAAAGAGGTTATTTCCTTTCCTACTTACCCCTCTCCATATCTTGAGTAATTAAGATTTGGACCTTAACTTGGCTTCAAAACACTTCTTGAACTTACTTTAGTCTATGGACTTCACTTTGTTGATCATTATCACAAATTTTGTCCTTTCTTCATTCATTCTTTGGCATCAACATGCCAAGCACTTCAGATAGTGGTTTGGCCAAGTTTCTCAATATTTGATAAACTGGCTATATGATTCACATAATGATTTGTAGAATCATATGTTTGGTCAACTCTTGACCTATAAGAAATCACAGTTAATCTACATGCACAATCATATTGAGCATATGAGAGTGTACTAAATCTCTCTCTGTCTGGTTATACTCAAACATCACTTTGAATACATTATACCTTTCATGCTTTACATGATTTCTTAAGATGTGTAACCATCTCAAGAAAGCCCATGCTTCAAGCTATTTATGCAAGTCATAGTTCATATAGCTCAACATAAGGTTCTTGATGTCTTAAGCATCATTGACATGCTTCAAATAAGCATCCATTTCAGCCTTAGGTGCATTTGGAGTGGTTCAACTGGCTCTGGTCTTTTAAGGACTTTAGAGTTTACACTCACTATTGAGAACACTTCTCAAAGTCCTAAACCAGTTTTGAAGTTTTATCCCATTTATGAACTAATCACGATGACAATGTATTTGTGTTTATCATTTGGATTCTACAAAAGGATTTTTGCAACTTTTCAAAACATTTTTGATTTGTTTGATTTGATAAATTTGACGTTATTAATTAGGCCTTTAATTAATTATCGCTCCCACTATTTTTTGTACAAATTGATAACCCTCAAGTATAAATTCAGAAGATTACAACGTACATTCTTCTAGTGTCCAAGATCCAAAACAATTACATCAATATCCAACCAACGCTGGAGCTCATTACCAATTATTAAGG
Organism: Alisma plantago-aquatica; assembly: GCA_963693085.1. NCBI lineage: Eukaryota > Viridiplantae > Streptophyta > Magnoliopsida > Alismatales > Alismataceae > Alisma > Alisma plantago-aquatica. The sequence continues at coordinate 1,590,717,281 of OY856409.1, forward strand.
TAGGCAATCATGCCAATTGCATCATATGAAATTCTTGGATAGATGATATGCGCAACTCTTTGCCATAAAAATATGCATGCCTCAAGGTGCTTGATCCAATCAAGGTCATCAATTTAAGTCTGACCCAAAAGCTAACACGATGAATATGCACCCTACGAAGGCAGACCCACATATTCACCATCACACCTCCACGAGATAGATGGTGCACCACGTGAAGGTGTGCCCACACTTAGTCGAACAAGTTTTTCATGTGTGCTACTTTTAGAAGGCATCTTCAACTTAATATTGTATTTGAGGGATTTTATATAAGTACATATACATATCCAATCACCACATTTTTACAGTACGTATCATATACATGCTATAACCACAACTAGAAACATGCAATATCGATAAAAGCAATGATTATGCCCATCCTATTGTAATTCCTTAGAGCCACAAGGAATTATGGTCATCTAAGGTCTACATCATATGCAACCTATTGTTCATGAAGATCTTTGTGCTTGAACCATTCTGGGTTGATCGGCTCATCCTATGACATGATTGGCTCGCTTCCTAGTCGGTTGGTCGGTCGGTCTAGCCTCCGATGTCTGGACACCTCCAACAAGCGGTTGGGCCATCAGCTAGTCGATCCAGCTCCTTTACAATCCTCCTCGGTCCTCCAGGAGGCCGGCTTGTATGGTGCTGAGTGACTTCTTCTTCGATGTAACAGAAAATAAACTATCCTACTTTTACATAATCTTTGGAAAACCTCAAGTTACATTCAAGGGGAGCAAAGGTAGAAGAGAAAGGATCTCAATTTATCTTGAGTTACATGTGGAATGGTTGGTAGAGGACTCAGTATGCAAACCAAGATGCAAACAACCATAACCAACCAAGCACACATAGGGTTTATAGGCCATAATCACGCTACACATCCACCATCAAAACTATTTTAGGGTGACACGTATCAATTGCATATATACCATATCATATATGAATATTAGTTTGTGGTCGCATGTGGCATTTAGTCATATATGCACATTAGTCATTTTAAATATTCACATCGTATGCTATAAATAAATGATGGTAAAACCAAAATCCGATCATATTAATTTATCCCAAAACATAATATGTTGACATAGATCTGATACCACTGTTGGGTTTTATGGCCTCAGAGTAGGCAGTGGAAACAAAAATTTTACTGACCATTAACCCATAACAGGAGATCGCATCAATGACTATGTAATGGGAAGGATGGTTTTAGAGAGATATACCTAGTCTCGGGGCTTGCCCAATGACAATACCTCACAGCCATGTGCGGTCTTCAATGCCATATCTTGGATGGTGTCTGTGCTACTCCTGGTCTTTGCCATGTACTCTGGCTTCCACCACAGACTGCAGTTGACGTGTCCTCCTGAGCGAAAAACATATCCCACCTCTGTAGATAGTCCACACAGACCACCTAGAACTCCTCTTATTCTAGAAGAACTGGTAGGAAGGAGACGACCCTCCTATTGAAGTACTAGCGCTCTCCCAAACTCATACTACTTTTCTACATTTGTCTTTCCCTCGATGTGCCTCCATAGTCAGGTAGCACTTGCTCAGGCTCTCTCGGTTACCAAAACCAGAGAGGACAACAACTTTGCAGAGCAACTGATGTTCTGAGTTGTGTGTTCTGAGAAGCCCCCAGTACCCCTCTATTTATAGTAGAGGGCAGGGTCAGGGTTCCCAGTCTGTTCGGGAGTAGAAGGATCCAAAAATTCCATGAATCACTTGCAATGCGACAGGCAAATCGATCGTTTCACAACTGAAACAGTCATTTGTCAAGGTGAGCCGATCAGTTCACTAGTGAAACGATTGCTTGGGAGTGTGAACCGGTCATTTCACTTCCCAAACTTACCCACAATTGACTTTCCTTAATCGTTTCCAATTAATTCAAAGATTAATCCTTATTCTAATCAAATTGAACAAGTGAAATGTGAAAGTTTTCCTCCAACTGGGCAAATACCAATTTCCTTAGTTGGTAGGACTATGAGCTGCCTAGTTCACCAAGTGAACCGCTCGGTTGGCTCACACCAGCCGATCGGCTCACAAGGGTGAACTGGTCAGTTGGCAGCCCTGACATTTCTAATGTAGTCTCCAATCGACCTGACACTCTAACCAGCTAGTTTAACACTTATACTTGATAGTTCCTAGTCCAGACAGTAAATTGTATGTTTGATTGAGTACTTAAACACCTTTAGTCTAAAATTTACATATTATTCATGGACAATCTCCTCTTCCAGGGGTATCCTATGTGTGTGACCCTGCAGGTTCCAATTTACGTTGGCAGTGAATGTTCATAACAATTTATGACATCACAAGCAATGAGCGAAATCTAGTAACTCATCATTGCTACCCAAGTAACTCAGAAAGTTGGAGAACAACTTCAACCTACAATCTATGATTAGTGTTACAGTGATCGTATAGTTCCTTTGTTGCTGACATCCGAATTGAACTCGAGGCATGGAACATCATCATCTTCAACATCCAATCCATGTTCCTTGACCTAGAGCATACTATCTGAGATGCATGTGAATTCACATATCATATATTGAATCACATGAGTGTGGCCATACAATTCTCAATCTCACTCATCAAGGGGCCTTGGATATCATACTCCTTGTAGGAGGGACAAATCTCATATCTATCACTCACAATCAAGTCCCCATGTGTCAAAGTCACCCAATCATCACAGTTATAACAACCCATATTTTAGGACTGCGTTTGATGATGTCAAAGTGTACCCAACGATATATGACGAGTGTAGTGGTTTTAGGTCTAAGAACCACTATCACTATGAGAGATGATTGTAACTAGCATTCCATGGTATTAATGTATCACTCTCACGGTGGGTCTATCTGATATAATGTTCTCTAACATATATCTGTGTGCTTGACTTGATATCATATATCATGACTAATGAGACTCTGTCATCAGTCAACACACACTCTAGTCTTATGTATTACTGTTGTCTATTTTGCTTTCACAATAATATTCGACTAGGGACATATCAAGAATGTATGTACTCTTATCATACATATGGTCTCATTATTCAAGTCCTTAACCTGAAGACATATGTCATTGAGTCTCATCATTCTTTAGACATCTATCATGTATTCGTCATCATCTCATGATTGAGACAAACATAATAGACGACCTTTATTATTATCAAATCAGGTATCTAATGCCTCATCGCAATCATCATACGATTGTCTCTTTGGGCATACATACCAACAAGTACCACCTAAAGGGGTAAAACCCATAGGGTGTAGTTGGGTTTTCATTGCAAAGACTGAAATGGATAATCTAAAAAGATAGATTGGATGCAAAAGGTTTTCAAATCAGTTCAAATTGTTGAACATGAAGGAATTCCTTCACCAATCATCATGCTTGTTGTTGCAGCTAGTACAGACTATGAGATTTGTCATATGAAGCTTAAAATTGCATTCCTTAAAAGGAATATATGAAAGGATGTATACATGATACAACCTAAAAGTTTTATAACTTCCTACATGCAAATAAAGTCTATAAGCTACAAAGTTTAACCTAAATGATTGGAACAAGCATCTTAGAGATGGGATCCTTTGACTAGACAAGATAGTCAAAGAGTTTTACTTGTGCCAAGATACATGATGAAATCTATGATTATAAAAGATTTAGTGGGAGCATATATAAATATTCCACATATTGATGGGGAATAATATCTCAATATTGTAAACATTGAGACCTAGCATGGAAAACACCTTCAGAAATGAAGGAATAGGTGAAACATCCTATGTGAAATGAATTGAGATCTGTAGAGATAGTCTTAAAAGTTTCATAACCTAAGTATGGGCACATATAAAATCAAAATATTGAAAGAGTTCAGCATGAAGGATTCAAAGAGAGAGAATCTGACCATGATTCATGCGGTTAGTCTCTCAAGAACCTTATGCATCGATTCTTATGAATAATGGAAAGACATGAGTAAAATGTCATATGTACTAGCAATTGGATCTATCATGAATGCTATATAAATTTACTCATCCCATACTCTTGAATGTACTGGACATGACAAGATGGTATTAGATTCCAATGAGGGTCATTGGAATGTCATTAAAGATATCCATTAGAGCTTGAGAAGCACTAAAGGATAAGCTGCTAGATTACAGAAACAAGAAAGAGTTGGGTGTAAGGGGTTACACTGATGCAAGCTTCTATAATGACAGAAAGTGATCACAATATAAAATGTGTTTAATTTTAAGAAATAAGTTGTAAGTTGGTAGGGTTCTAAACTATAGATCATTAATTCAACTCTACAATAGAAGTTGAGTATCTGGTGTTATGAACACATGAGTGGGTACTATATCAATCTAGAATTCATATGGATGAACTTGAAGATGTTCCAACCATTGATGACACAGTAGAAATACTATGACAACAATGGAGCTACCGATTAGGCAAGGAATATCAGATACCATATTGTGGCAGTTCCATCTCATACGAGAAATCATAGAATGAAGAGATGTGAAACATGCAATGTACCGACAATAGCAAAATGTTGCTAACCCGCTAGAATAACACTTGCACAATAGAAACATGATGGACATGTTTAGATCACTAAGAATGAGATTCTTGAGTGATTGGCTCAAGTGTAAGTGGGAGTCTGTTGGTATGTATGCCCAGAGGCCAATCATATGATGATTGTGATGGCATATTACATAATGGATTTATTTAATAATAATAAAGGGAAGCTTCTAATTCATTTTGTTTCACTTAGTTATGAGATAATGAGGAAACATTATGAGAGTCTAAAAAATGATATTACTCAATGACGTATGTCTTCAAGTATGTAACTTGAACAATGAGATCATACAGATGTTAAGAGTGTATATCTTCTTATCATGTCCCTAGTCGGATGTTACTGTGAAGGGCTAATAGACAAAAGTAACACATAAGACTAGAGTGTGTGTTGGTTGATGAAAGAATCTCATAAGTCATGATATGCGATATCAAACCAAACACATAGATACTTGTTGGGGAACAATGTATTAGACAAACCCACCTTGAGAGTGACATGTGGAAACCATAATTGGCAGTCATAGACATCTCTCATAGTGAAGGTGGTGATTGTGGTTCTTAGACCTGAAGTCACTACACTCATCACATGTTGTTCGATATTATTTGACATCATCCAACCTAATACTGAATAAGGATTGCCATAATGGTTATGATTGGGTAGTTGTTACACATGGGGATTGATTGTGAATGATGTAGATGGGATTTTTACATCCTACTAGAGTTTGATATCTTGGCTACTTGATAACTGAGACTGAGAAAAGCATGTGCATGCACATGTGAATCAATATATGATATTGAGGTCACATATATCTGAGACAGTCTGCTCTAGGTTCAAGGAACATGGATGGAACATTGAGAGGATGACAATTCCATGCCTTGAGTCATTCTAGATATCAAAGACAAAGGAATTATATAATCACTGCAACACCTTACGGAGATTTTAGGTTGAAGTTGTTCTCCAACTTTTCATTCACTTAGGTAGAAATGATGTGTAACTAGGCACCACTCTTTGCTTGTGATGTCATGAACTAGTTATGGACATTCACTACCAACATGATATGGGACTTATAGGGTCACACACATAGGAATTCACCTATAAGAGGAGTTTGATCATGAATGATAATTGAATTGATTACTAAAGTGTTTAGATATTCAATTTTAAGCAACAAATTAGCTAACTGGACTCCCAACCGATCGGCTCATGTGATGAAATGTCCAGTTGGAGTGTTAGTTTGATTAGAAATTGAATTGGTTGAGTTCTGCCTGAAACATGGGTGTGATTCGATCGATTCACCTAGTGAACCGATCAGTTGGAGTCATGAGATGATCGACACACAGGGGGAGACACAATGTTTGTGGTTCAATTTGAATGTGTGACACCCCGTTATCACACAGACATCGAAGTGCCATGTGAAAATGTGCGGAAACACCCTAATCCACATATTACCGAAAACACAGGTTAATTAAAATCGATTGTGGAAAGTAGATAAAAAAGAACTATTACATCCATATCCTCATCCTGTAAGGAAACATGTTATATGAATATGCACCAGCATGGATATATGTCCACAGCTTATAGGAACCAGCTGTCATGTCAGCACCAGAGTTCATCACCTATTTATACATACATAATGGGCCACATAAAGCCAACAGTAGGATATACAAAATTACAACAGCTAGTCATTGTAAAACGTCATCAAACACCTCTGAGGACCTGAGAGTATAAGGATGACTCTAGGACTCTACTACAAAACCACCAGAACAACAACATGTCCATCTCTTGCCTTCTACTGCTCTTCCTCTAGTTGCTCGACCACAACCTCACGACCACCACCACGTCTAGCGCGATCACCTAAAAAGGTTGTAAACCAACGAGGTGAGACACCCAGTCCCAGCGAGCAACATAACTCCCCGTCGAAGCTATAAAACCTCAGAAGGTTTAAAGCAGATAAAGCAGATAGATGGTAAAGACATATGATAAGAGCAGCATACTGAGCAAGACTACTATCATCATCAATCTTACCAAGATATCCAAGAGGCATATAACCAAATATTTCTTTATGGAACATGATTGATAAGATAAGCTTTATAAGAACTTATCATAAAATATAAGGATCGTACACATAACTGCAAGGTATAACTAGATCAACTATATAAGCAAGGCCTCAATCAATGTTCTGTGTTTTGCTCTTAAGCAATATATACTATTCGGCTGGATTACATTTTATTATGCCCTGAGGAAGTGAGTCGTCCCGCTCAAATCCAACCTTGGCTGCGAAGCCCAAAACCGCTGCCATACAAGGTCATTGGGAGAGATGGACTCCATGACCTCACCTTTTCATGGTCAGTGCACGTAAACCAAAGTAGGACTACAGTCTCTTGCTTGAGTGGCCTCAGCCATAGGGTTAGCTCACGCAGTCTACCCTTTCTTATCATGAGCCACATGCCTATTCACCGTGCTCCTGAGCCATGAATGCATTCATGCTCCATCACACTGAGCCATGGGCCTGTTCACCATGCTCTACACACATCCGTAGTTGTTCTCAAATCCTCCTATTTTCGGCTAGGAGAAACCCCACATATTCAACAATATGCGCTCCAGGTAATCCCGCAGGATAAACCTGTTTCACCATCACCAGCTACTGACGATGATGGATCTATGGCCAGGGCAAACTTCACGATAAGTTCCACTGTAATTAATTAGTATATTTTAAGTGGATTGTTGAGGCAACCAAGTTGTAAAACACACAAGCAGTGAGTTATATTAATATTGTCATCATCACCTTATCCTGGGATCTCAACCCTTATCACAGAAAGCCACTACCTCTCAAGGCATCATCACCATCTTACATCATCACCGGGGATACCAATCCCTTATCTCATCATCAAGAGGATAACACCTCACTAGGCACTCAGCCTTCATTAGGTTCTTATACCTATCTTCTTATACTGGTGATACATGTTATTTCATCAACAAGAGTTATCATCATGATACAATGTTATTCAAACACATATGCCTCATAGCTCTTACCTGGCTATGAATTCATCTTATACACCTGCATGGTTAGTATACGCAACAAGAGAGATAACTTAAAATCACTAGACATAGAGTTTTACTGATTATCATGTCATTAGGGTTTGCAGTTACACGTGTCATGATCAAGACTATGTGTGGCATACTGTATCAATTACATTACTATTATCAAATCATGGGCGTCCATCTAAGATCTTAAACATAAACTAGAATCATACCATCTTTATTTGGCATTATCTTTAAGCATCAAACATCTCATTGGTTTACAAACCATTTTCCATAATTCATTAGCAACAAAGATGTGACTATATGATAAGGATCATAGCTAGGTCTTGCTGAGTTAGACCTAACCCTCACCAAAGGTGCCCGCTACCCTCACTAGAAGTGTGATGGGTAGGGCGCCCCTCACCATAGATGGTATCGGGTAGGGTAACTACCCTTACTCAAGGCTGTCAACCAAGCACAACGGGAAACCACTTCATGGTGTGTCGTGCAACTAGAGAGCAAATGTGTTATTATGCAGCTGGGTCCATGGGGCATATCGTGCACCCAAGGTGACTGCATCCCACTGAATCGGACAAAGCCCTATCGACCCACTATGTTTAGGGTTAGGGTTATGTCAGACAGCAACTACCATATCAGCTAAGATCATGGCGCCCAGGCCAACCTTATATTGCCCACTAAGGTACTCATCATCAAATGACACAAAGTCACCATAAGGGAGCCTATCGTCCAACTAAAACCAACACACCATATCGGTCACCACAAGGTACTCACAAGGGCCACCACTCAACCCATGTTGGGCAGGAACCCAACCCAACATGTATCGCCCAAGACTCCAAACAGAGATATCAACTAGGCACTCTATCGACCAAGGGGGCAACAACTACTTGGTCAAAGGATCATCTAGATCAGGGTATATTGCCCAAGCTCATCATCAAGGTCAAGAGAGCCATATCGGGCACAAAACCAACCAAACGCATCATATCTGCCAAGATCAAAACCCTAGACCAAGGGAGGTGTGTCGGGCAGTACTACTACAAGGTGTGCCGTGCAAGGCACCAAGCTCATCCCGACAAGGTCATCATCAACCTCAAGATCACCATCATCAAAACACTAAAAGATCAAGAGAATTGGCTCACCTCTCAACAACCAGCAAGTGAGAGGGGTTTTGCACAACCTCCATCACCAATCGGGCAACATGATGGATCATTTCCATATCAGCCTAAAGCTCAAACAAGGCTCACCTCTCAAATCCATGGTGAGAGAAGAGTGTTACTCAAAGCAACTAGAGTATAGACTCACCTCTCAACAACCAAGTGAGAGGGGTGTTGCCAATATCACTAGAGTCGAACTCACTTCTCAAGACCAAAGGAGAGAAAAGGTGTATTGCCCAAGAAACTCTACATATAGGGTTCGGCCACCAAGATCAAAGCACATCCAACACATCCATTATAGCAACAAGATCATATATCCAACAATATCAAAGATAAAAACTAGAGCAAGAAACATATCTAGCAAGGAGTATGGCCGATCAAGATGAAACATATTATGCAACAAGAAAGGAAGTAGTATAGCTAGGGTTAGGAATTATCTAACCCGCCTTAAGAAAGCTCCAAGATCCTAGCACCAAGCAACACCTTCGACCACCACAAGAGGAAGAAGAAGAAGACTCCAAAGAGAAGGATCAACCACCAAGCTTAGCTCCTCTAAGGGTATCAGCCACCAAGGTTGCAAAGGAGAGGTGTCGTTCACTAAGGAAGAGGAGAAACTAAGGAACTAAAGGGATCCTTAGCAAGAGAAAGGAGATACATATATAGAAGAGGGTGGAGGAGAAAACAAGGCAAAGTGTCACCCTCCTAGGGACACTTGTCCATGGGCAATGCCACCTTCTCATCCCACCTCATACACATGTCCAAGGCAATTGCCACATGCAAGCATCATGCACCAAGTGTCCACTAGAGTGGTGACACAAACGAAGCTAAGAGTCAAAGATGGTCCATGGCCGACACACTCACTCCCTTGCCCGACATAGCCCCATGGGCGATACAACCATGGTCGACACCAAGCTCTCTTGCCCGATACATGGTCCAACAAGGAAAAGCAAGGCCCAAACAAGGCAAAACGAAGCCCAACAAAGCTCAACAAAGCCCAAGGCAACTTAAGCAACGAGCCCAAACCTTCCTCTCAACTCTAGAGGAAGCAAAAAGAGAGAAAACATCTCTCAAGGTGACAAACCTGCTCATCAACCCTAAACTTAGGTTATATGCAAGCAACACCCCCAACTCTCAACAAAGCACAAACAAACCCTAATCACCACTTGAGGTGATTAGCAAGCAACTAAACACCAGGGTTAGGCAAAGCAAATAGGATAAGCCCAAAATGGAGGTCAGGGTCGTTACATATTGTATTAAGGATTAGTGATGACTTCATGTTGTGCATTAATTGGATTAGAGTTGTCAATTCATATGTGATTGGGAAACATGGAGAAACGACCAATTTGCTGAGCGAACTGATCAACTTGCATGCTAACCGACTGGTTCATCACTTATAGGTTGTGTTAGTCCCTTCCACTCCCACACAGACTGGGAACCCATACCCTAATCCCTCCTAGAAATATAGGGGTATTGGGAGCTTCTCATACACAACTAAATTTTCTCTGACAATTGTTGTCCTCCTTGGTTATGGTAACCAATAAAGAGACCAAGCAAGTCCTACTCGATAAAGGGAGGTATAATTGGGGGGACCAATTGTGGGAGAGAAAGTAGGTGACTAGTACGCCAATAGAAGGGACAAATCCTTCCTATTTGTTTTGGTAGAATGAATGGAGTTCTATGTAGTCCGTATGGACTACTATAGAGGCAAGGTGGCCATTTCTCATTACTAGGAGGATAGTGTCAGCTTGTAGTCCGTGGAAGAGATGTTGCAGATGTCATTTTAGTCTACTGTCTGTGGTGGAAACCAAGATCTATTGCAGATGATTCCCAGTGCAACTAGGAGTGTTGCACTACATCAATGAGTTATAGTCACTAGACTTGCTCTTGGACCATGTTTGAACTCATTAAAACATAAATTTCCATTACATAGTTGTTGACGCGATATTACTGTTCTAGGGAATATGGATAGATTAATTTTTGTTTCTACTACCTACTATGTGGCCATATTTCCCTACACAATTGGCAAAGAACTTCGAGTTGATTATTCACTTTGCATATCAAACTTGCAATTCAATTTGGAATTTAAATTATAAACTCAGAACTGATTGACAAAATTTAAAGCCGGAATCAATTATTTTTAAGTTAGACTCGTGTCAGGTTGTGGCTTAGGATAAATACTCATCATCCACAGTGATGTGTTAAATCTTTATACCTCACAAATGAAAATTGTGAAATGATAATAAGATTGAGTAATGTGTTGCAAGAGAAAGAAGACATATTGCACACGATATGTAGATATAATTACCAATACATAGAAAAGTATCAACAAAATGTTGGAATTGGCCTAAAAACAACCTAGCCAGACATATCAGATGCATAGGCACCACTAGACAACAAATTATTTTCATAGTTGTAAACCAGATAAGTTCCTTATTTCGTAACATCCAAACATGTAGTAGAAACAAAATTTGCTACTTTTAAATACACATTCAAATAATAGCAATTTGCATTAAATGAGTAGTCTGGTTTTAAAAACATTGACTAAACCAACATTGACAAATTTTGATCCTATTGAAAATGAAAATAAATTTCAAAGAAGTAATGAGAAGAGTTGATGTTAGACCTACAATCCAATAATCTATCTTATACCATGGGAATAGGTTATGAGGTGATTGATCTAGTTAACACAAAACACTTTCAAACTTTTCCCTTATATCTTTCATAACTTTACAAGTTATGAAATGTAGATAAAATCCTCCAATACGACAATTCATCTTATTATTAAATCACAAGAACTTTTCTCATTTATCACTTAATAGATCAACATATTCTAATACATGAATCATATATTTAACAAATCATTTTACAAGGAAGATAGATACAAAGCTTTTACACTTGACTATTGCAACTCTTTCTTTTTCTCACTATATACCTAGAGTGAGTAGGGACTAAGACTGCCTGATTATACCTTAAACACTCCTAATATTGTTTTGTGGCAAAATTCTTCTGAAATATGTAGCTATCTCCAGCATCAAAAGGTTCACCCAAAAAATTTCAATAGTATGTGAGCTACTAATAAGTGAAATGAAAATTTACCAAGTAGACAAGATAGTAGAGATATTATTTATTAAGTGGATTTCAACACAAGTAGAGATAGGAAAGCTATTAAATATTGAAATGAATGAACAATTATGTAAAATTTATCATTATACTAAAATTTAATAATAAGTAAACAATAAATTTATAAATATGTATAACTGGACAATAGATTCTTGAATCTGACTTCTTAATCTTTTAATCAATTTATTAATACCCTGACCCACATGAGGTGTACCATAATATGTGAACGCATCACAACGAGCTAAGATATCACCATGCATGATCTAAAGTTGACCCATGATTCTAAGTCTACTAACTAGCTACTATGTTTACAATGGGCCTTGCCACATATGGGCTTGGTAGATAAATTTGTTGACCGGATAAACTAGACTCCCCTCTGAACCTGGTTACTCAAGTTAAGATTCAAAGCACCCTGAATTAATATTCCTACAATAGTGGTTCCACTAGGGCTCACTCACTAAGTAGTAACTGAACTGAGTACCACTAGGATATATAGTTATTGAGGGTTACTTATTTGTAACTGTACTAAAACATAGTTGCAATACGATCTCTAGTTGTTGTTTGGTATTGCTGAGTAGTACTATAATCTCTAGTTAATGTTGGATACCCTTTCTAAAAATCAAGAGTTCATCATCACTGGGATTAAATCCTCATGCCCCACGGACACGCTCTAGATTCTTCCCTTGGATGTTGCCAATAGGTAAGTAGTTACATCCATTGTGGTGTATACCTCTAAAAAGGATCTATGATGTTCGGGGCAACTAACTGTTAAATTATTCTTTAGTTTCACTTTTTCAATGAGCCATTAAACTTTTCTTAGCTTTGGTATGTAAGTGAATCATTCAATTTTCTTTTTTGAATTCTATACTACAATAATGCTATTGAATATTATACTAAACAAATATAAATATTTATCATACTTTAAATATATAATTGAAATGGTAACTTTGAATAATCTATTTCATTTAAATTGAATAATCTAAGATTATTAAAATAATATTGTATACAAATAATGATATCAATCTTACATGTTGAATGCAACTTATTTGGATCTAACAGATATATATATATTGAATTGAACTGCTAACTTTTAAAATTTCATTTAACCTCGATTGAACATTGTACTTTAATTATACATAATACTTGAGTATTTATGAATATTCTGACACAATCTATGCTATAACAGTACCATATATCTTTTAATACTATTGCTACGTATTCTATTCTAGATTATTTATACTGACTGACTAATATCCAGAACTAAATATAACTTGAACTGGCTAAATTAGGAAATTAATAAATAATACTAGAAGGAGATATGCAATTCATCATCTCAGATTCATATCTAGATAGAAATCAAACTATGCAGTAGCACTTCCGATCATGTGTTTCATGAGTGAGAATTTAGGGCAAAAGTGGGTACATAGGTGCCTCTAACTTTCATTGTGCTTGGATCTCATATAATTCATATAAACATATTTTAGAATTGAAACTAATCAACTCCCATATATTTTCTACCCATATCAATCATTCATATGTTAGAAATTTGAATTAGGGCTTACTGGGCTAAGAATAGTCTAATAGTAAACAAGTCAATACATGTTCTTCATGTTTTGGATTAAGTTCTATGAAAGTGAACTAAATGATGAATTTCCACTCACCTATACTTTATCTAGATGACTACACTTGAGTGTAAGCTAGATACACTCAGATTTTAGTCCACTGAGCTTGGATTCCATCTCCAGACCTCAAAAATTAGTTTTAAACAACCTGATGTTGGGACAACATACCCAAAATGAAGCCTGCTAGAGGTAGAAGATGAAGAAGGTAGGTAGAAGTGGATCTCCACTGGGATATCCAATAGGTTCAGATCAACTAGAAGAGAAAAAAAAAGAAGGAATCCATATACAATAGATTCAGATCAACCAGAAGAGAAAAAAGGAAGGAATCCATTGCTAAACAAACTAACCATGAAGGGTATACAACTTGGTTTTATGTTCTTGTTGTTTTTCAAAATATTCCCCAAAGATAATATTACAATCCATGTTGTATTTTCCATATTTTAGGTCTTTGGTATAGAGGATTGAAATATGAATCTAGTGAATTTTTTTTTGTTGATTTCTAATATGTATAGCAAAAGTTATGGGCATTTTCATAATTGGCTATGCGGGGCGACAACACATCACAAAACTATTGGTTTGTAAAAACCATCAATTTGCACCATTGGAAGGTACAGTTACAAAAAACCCACTATTGGGAGGCCCATCATCAAAATATGGACCATCCGAAGGCCCGTCAGATTGTGAACTGATGGTAATTCTGGGTGAAAACTAAAAGTACCATAACTTTCTCATTTCAACTCCAAATTGGTTCATTCTTTTTGCATTGGATTCATAATTGAATTATCTATAGTAATAAAGTAAAAATTTGATAATATTTTGAAAAATAGTCTATTTATTGATTAATTTCTCAAATGTCTATAATGTTCTTTCAGATACATGTGACACCCTGATCACACCAAAGTGAGATTACTCAAAACTAAAGCGCAGAATTAACACTAAACAACTAGATTACCAGAAAACATGGTAAATTAACACTTATATTATATAAACACAAAAGCAAAACACTTTACATAGAAGTCCACAAACCGTGACACTTGTGTCACACATCATACCATAGAGGTATATACATCACTTTACAGTGGCCATCTTGCTACAAACCTGTTACAAAAGATAACATGTATATATACAAGCCATACATGTACAACCATGGCATACTGATAAAACCTCATATCAATTTACAACATCTACAAAAATCCCCCAAGGACCTGAGAGTACAAGGATAACACATAGGACTCTACTACAGAACACTACAAGCATATCCAACATTCAACAACTATTGATCTTCTTGTTGCTCTTCCTCAACTACACGATCTCTACTACGTCATGTACGACCACCTAAAATATTTGGAAACCCATGGGATGAGACCAATGTCCCAGTGAGAGACACAACTCTCCACCAATAACTATTGTTAACATAGATAGATTATAACATATTAAGCATTATGAGTAAATTCGACTATATTAATACTTAAAAATTGATAACACAGATTAAGTAGTTTAAGCAACTAGAAACAGATCAGTAGAACTGTTGGTATGTATGCCCTGAGAGCCAATCATGGGATGATTGGTGGTATACATTAAGATTGATTTGATAAACATCAAAGGCAAGCTTCCAATTCTTTCTGGTTCAGTCATATGAGATAGTGATAGAACAGATTGAATGTCTATAGAATGACAGTACTCAATGACGTATGCTTTCAGGTTGAGGACCTGAATGATGAGATCATACGGATGCTAAGAGTTTGTACATTCTTGTTATGTCCCTAGTTGGATGTCATTGTGGAAGGTAGATAGACAGCAATGACACACAAGACTAGATTGTGGTGTTGGTTGATGACAAAATCTCATTATTCATGATATAGAGATATCAAACCAAACACATAGGTACTTGTTAGAGAACAAGTGTACCAGACAGACCCACCGTGAGTTTGACACATGGAACCATGACATGGTAGTCACAGTCAGTACTCATAGTGATGGTGGTGAGTGTGATTCTTTGACCTGAAATCACTACACTCAACACATGTCATTGGGCACACTTTGACATCATCAAACGCAGTCCTAAAACATGGGTTGTTATAAAGGTGATGATTGGGTGGCTTTGACACATGGGGCTTTTGAGGGGTGAGTGATAGATATGGGATTTGTCACTCCTGAGGGAGTTTGATATCCAAGGCCACTTGATGAGTAGGATTGAAATAGGCGTGCACACGCATGTGTGAATCAATATGTGATATTGATGTCATACATATCTCGTTCAATCTACTCTGAGATCAAGAAAGTGAATGAACGTTGACAAGATGACTGTTCCATGCCTCGAGTTCATTCGGGATATCAGTGATAAAGGAAGTATACATTCACTGTAACACCATTCACGGATTGCAGGATTGAAAGTTGTTCTCCAAATTATCTACTTTCACTTGGGTAGCACTGATGTGTGACTAGGCACCGCTCTTTGCTTGTGAAGTCATAAGTGTTATGGACTTTCACTGCCAACGTGAAATGGACCTGCAGGGTCACACACATAGGATTTAACCTGGAAGAGAAGTTTTGTCCACAAACAATGTTTAGATTGATTACTAAAGGAGTTTAGTGTTCAATTAAACACTCAATCAATTGATAGCTCAATGTCATAATGTTCAAGGTGTTGGACACATTGATTGGAGTATCAGATTGATTGAAATTTCAATTGACTGATTCTGCACAATCTGCACTCCCAACCGATCGGCTCATGTGATGAACCGATCGGCTCAAGTTGTGAGTCGATCGGCTCAAGGACAGGGTGAACGATTGCTTCAAGTGTTGAAACGATCGGTTCAACTGTTGCAACCGGGCAAGTTGGGAAAGTAGGATTGGTGAGAATTTTCCTTGCGTTTCACTTGCCCAATTTGATTGGAACAAGGATTGGTATTTGATACCAATTAGAAACAAAAGAAGGAAAGTCAATCGAGAATTGATCAGGACCACGAACCGACCGGTTCAGAAAGTGAACCGACCGGCTCAGATCCCCAACTGACCGTTTCAGAAATGAAACGATCGGTTCATGTTGCAAGTTGGTTGTTTTTGTGGAAAATCTAAAACCCTTCTACTCGTGCTTTAGTCCCATATTGCCCGGGACGGAGAACCCTATCCCATGACCCTCCTATATATATATGGGTATTGGGGCTTCTCAGACAACAACTCAGTGCAACCAGTTGCTCTGCAAAGTTGTCGTTCTCTCTGGTTTTGGTAACCGAGAGAGAGCCCGAGCAAGTGCTACCCGCAAAGGGAGGCACAACAAGGGAAAGACAACTGCAGTTGCAACTGGCAGCAGGAGAGTGTGTTGGTGACTAGTATGTAACTAGGAGGGTGCGACTCCTTCCAACTCCTTGTGGGACAAGGAGTGTGGAGTTCTAGGTGGTCCGTGTGGACTACTTCAGAGGTAGGAGGTTTATGCCGCTCAGGAGGACAACTGGCAACCCCGACAGTCCCAGTGAGAGGAGGAGTCGTCAGTCGCGGTGCGACCAGGAGCTGCATAGACACCGTCCAAGACCGGAGGTGAAGACCACGCAAGGCGCGAGGTATTGTCTCTGAGCAAGCCTTGGGACAAGGTATGATTCCACAAACCATCATTTCCTATTATATAGACGTTGACGCATTTCCTTGTTCCCGGTTTGGGGAAGAAAATTTTTGTTTCCGCTGCCTTCTCTGCCTCCCCTAAAACCCTACAGTGGTATCAGAGCCAGGTCAACTGCTTTATATTTTAGGAATATCGATATGATCGATTTTGGTTTGTCGCCTTTATTTATTGCATACGATGTGAATAAAATTGGCTTTATGCATGTCCAATCCTAAATCCACAAATCCCAATTACATATATGATATGTATTATTAATGCACTCGATACGCGTCGCCCTTAAACGAGTTTTGTGGTGGATGTATAGCGTGGTTATGGCCAATAAACCCTATCTGTGTATGGTTGCATGTGGTTGCTTGCATCTCGGTCTGCGCATCGATCTTCCTTCTCCTATTCCTGATGTAACTCGAAATAATTCAAGATTTCTCTCCTACCTTTACTCCCCTCAAATGTAACTTGAGGTTTCTCTTTTTACAATGTAAATTAGGATAGGTTTTATTTCCTGTTATGTCAAAGAACGGCAGACATCCAGACGACAACTGAGATGATCGGTTCAAGGCGTGAACCGATCGGTTGACGTTCCAGACGATCGGTTCAAGGAGTGAGCCGATCGGTTGATGACCGGTTCGAGGAGCGAGATGAGCGGGTGGCGGCCATGATGAGATGCACGACGACCGGGCGAACCTATCAGTTGGAGGAGCCAACCGATCGGCTGGTGGCACCCAGACAACCGGACCAGATTGAGTAGGCTACTCATGTGATGAGTTGATCTACTCAGAAGGTAAGACATAGAGTTCATCTTGTACAGGTTGCATGTGATGTAAACCTAGATGACCGTGATTCCTCTTGGCTTGAGGAATCACATTAGGATGGCCATAATCATTGCTTTTATCGTTTTGCATGTTTTCTGTGGGATATAGCATGTATATGATACGTACTATGTATTGTGGTGATTGGATATGTATATGTATATAAAAACCAAATCCCTCATTAAAATATTAAGTCTTATATGCCTTCCATTAGCGACACACATGAAAAACTCGATCGACCAAGCGTAGGTTACGCCAAAGCGTGGTGCGCCGTCTATCTTGTGGAAGTGTGAAGGGTAGACATGTAGAATCTGCCAAAGCAGGGTGCATGTTTACCATGTCGGCTTTTGGGTTGGACTTAACTGGTGATTCTAAGAGCGTCTAAGCCCATAGCCAAGGAATGTTCATGGCAAGGTGTTGCACATGTTCATTCATCAAGAGTTGCATATGATGCAACTGGCATGATGGCCTACCTAAATAGTCAAGATTTTGGGTGATCAGCCAAAGCTGACTCATGACTTGATGAAATATGGATCTTGCCCACTAGAAGGTTGTACGTTGCAATCTTCCGAATTGATGGTGAGGGCTATCAATTTGAAGTAAAATAGTGGGAGTGATAATTAATTAAAGGCCTAATTATATCGTCATCTTTTCAAATCAATCAAATAAGTCAAAAGAGTTTTGGACTAAAATTGCATATATTTCCTTTTATTAAAATAAATGGTTAATCAACAAATCACTTTATTTGCGATCAGTCTTTGAGACCAACAAATTAAATGGGAATAATTCCACAACTGGTTAGGATGATGAGAAGTGTTCTCAAAGAGAGAAAGCTCCAAGTCCTAGTTATACCAAGACCAGATGAACTCAATCCCACCACATCAATAGCTGAAAGTATGCTTATCGAAGCATACTGAGGATGACATTGATGAGGAGTGCTTGATGTTGTGTTCTCTGAACTATGAGTTGTAGAGCCAACGTGAGACATATGATGTCTCAAGGACACTGTCCTAGTATGTCATGACAGAAGGAGATCCAGTAAGGTATTCACACATTCAATGTGATTGGGTATGTGGAAAACCTGACTAAGAAGGATTCCCTCTTAGCCAAGAGTTGGCTATTGGTATGATACTGCAAATGTTGCGAGAATCATACAATTCATGATAAGCTACAACATGAACAACTTTGATAAATGTTGACAGAGTTGTTGGACATGTTGAGGATAATAGAGGCAAAGATGAACCATAATCTTTGATGTGATCAAAGAAAAGGTGTTTCTTAAGAGCAAGGACAAGGGCAAAGCAAGGAAGTGTTCTGATGCTAGCAAGCAATCCAAGCCATTTTCAGCCTCAAGGAACATGGGGAAAGGGTGTATGAGGGAATTGACCTCCATATCTGGAAGAACAAAGAAGATGAAGGAGGGGATGGAGATCTCCACCTAAGGTATCATGAAATGAACTGCTTCTTTATCAGAGGTATATGATACCAAGATATGGATCTATCATATATGATATGCAAGATCCGCAAAGAAGTGATGGCCTTTGTGAAAGGACAAATAAAGAAGTACCCATCATTTGATCAAGTGTTGCTACCATAGATAGGAGTGTCTTTCAGTTTATTTCAGCCTAAAGGGCACGAAATAGAGTTGAGAAGTGATATTTCATATATTTCCAATAGATAGAAACACATTATTATTGCATATTGTATGACAATGATGGCAATTAATAAAGTTGATGTTTCAATCTTAAAGATATGATCTTTGTGGAAATGCCTTGCTTATCTTGTGATACATGGTATGCATAAGATAAAATGATACCTAAAGTTATTGATAACTCAAACAGTCAAATTAGCATCAATCATGAGAAATTCATTTCTAGTTTCCATGTGATGGATAAGTCTAGACTCTTTTGGTTAGAGAACCAGTAAGAGACATGAATATCTTGAACATGATTAATGAATCTTCACTAATGGTAGTGGGAGAATGATTATCCTATTAGGTATAATACATGTGATGTATTTACATACCTATTGGAACAAATGCTAATACTTCAAATGGTGTTTAGAGAAATACCAATATGAATATCTTGAAGTGTTCAAGATTATCATAGATGAAGTGCAAATTTGGTAAAGTGTTAATTCTTGATGAGATCAATGAATGAAATACTTGGACCAAATGTTTGAGATCCTTATGAGTGATTATGATAGTGTATCATAGTGAACTCATGATTAAGGAATAGTGATGTCTAAATCAAGAAGGAATCATACTCTAAGGAGTTAGAGAATGATTATCAAATAACTGAATTCTTCTTAAGAAAAGAATACCCCACACTAATAAAGGACATTGAGAATCACAAGGAGTTGTGAGTTCTTATATCCTTGACAGACACACCTCAATTATCTATGTGATGAGTTGTTCATGTGATGAGTCAACTATCCAGATGAATATGAGGAACCGGATTTTGAGTTATGGTAGATGACCATTACATCCTAAATGACTTCCATGTAAACCATAAGGTATGACCTTGATGGTAGCACTCATTGGGATGAAATCCATAAGTGCAAATAAGTCTTAAGTGTTAAGACACATGGATAACATTTTGAGAAGGATGATGCTTGTTGATTGCAACTTAATGACTAAGACATTTGGCATATGGATACTAAAACCGCATTCCTATGAGGAATAAAACAAGGATATGTACGTGACACAACCTATAAGGTTTATGAATCCACTAATGCAAATAAAGTTTATAAGTTACAATGGACTAATCAATGTGATTGATTGAGTACAAGCAACTCATAATTGGATCTTTACTTTGATGATATAGTCAAAGGGTTTGATAGATATGTCAAAGATAAAGAAGGGATCTGTGATTTAGTGGGAGCGTATTCACATTCCACATGATGATGTGAAATGGAAATGTTCTAGAATGGAAATCCAAAAGTGGAAATTATCTTTAAGGAAGATAGAGATGTTTCCTATGTGATAGGAATAGAGATCTATAGAGATAGTTCTCGAAAAATCTCTTGACCTGAAAAGAGAGAGCATACATTGGCAATCTGTACTGAAGGGTTCAGTGTACACAGATTCAGTGGGAGAAAACTTGTCCATGTTACATGGAGTTAGTATCCCAAGGCCAAGTGTCTAATTCTTATAAAGAATGGGAACACTAAGAATAGATATGGATCTATCATGCATGTAATCATCCCATTATCTTGCATGTATGGACATGGAAAGAATAAAATGCATTCATCATCTTGTATGTAGGACATGACAATATGATGTGCTCATCTTGATAACTCGTATGTGGGACATGACGAGTGGATGTCTGTCTACTTCCAGTAAGGGTTACTGGAAACCATAAGAACTTGATAAGTACTTCAGAAGTACTAGTTCTATGGAGATAAGGAAGAGTTCGATGTAAAGAGTTACATTGATGTGAACTTCTGAAAAGGACAAAAAATTAATCACAAAATATATATGGGATATATATAGTGAAACTTTGTTGATAATTGGAAACGTTCCAATAAACCTGTTTAAAAGGAAATGCCGAGTATCCATGTGTTAAAGAACAACAATGGATACTATATGGATCTGGGAGTTCATGAGATGAACTTATAGATATTCCGCTCATTGATGACAAGTCTGGAATCCTTGATCGTGCAATGTGGCTAAAGGTTAGCAAAGGAATACTAGATCACATATTACGGCAACTCCATCTCATACGTGTGACGTACAATGAAGAGATGAGAGACATGCAATTTATACTGACTTTGGTAAGGTGTTGCCATAACTCACTATGTTTGCACTAAGAGCAGAGTAACATGTGGGACATGTTTGAAGATCACTATGAATATGATTCAAGGGTGATTGGCTCGCAGTGCAAGTGGGAGTCTGTTGGTATGTATGCCCTGAGAGCCAATCATGGGATGATTGGTGGGATACATTAAGATTGATTTGATAAACATCAAAGGCAAGCTTCCAATTCTTTCTGGTTCAGTCATATGAGATAGTGATAGAACAGATTGAATGTCTAGAGAATGACAGTACTCAATGACGTATGCTTTCAGGTTGAGGACCTGAACGATGATATCATACGGATGCTAAGAGTTTGTACATTCTTGTTATGTCCCTAGTCGGATGTCATTGTGGAAGGTAGATAGACAGTAATGACACACAAGACTAGATTGTGGTGTTGGTTGATGACAGAATCTCATTAGTCATGATATAGAGATATCAAACCAAACACATAGGTACTTGTTAGAGATCAAGTGTACCGGACAGACCCACCGTGAGTTTGACACATGAAACCATGACATGGTAGTCACAGTCAGTACTGTGACAAAGTGGAATTCTTGAGCTTAATTCCGAGGACGGAATTTGTTTTAAGGTGTGTAGGATGTTATAGAATGGAATTTTGAGATTACCGGGTAGCCAATTTAGATGAATAATGAAATTGAGTAATGGAGTGGTCAACTTAACTTCTTATGTATGTATGAGAATGATGACATCAACTTCTTTGATCTTATGCACTCATGAAGCTAATTATGAATATAGGGGATTTCATGAATTAGTGTGATATAATGATAGCCTTCAAAATGTTTCGACCATGCAAATGTATATCTCTTGGTTTGATGGAGTCTGAATATCTTTTGAGGTTAATTCTATGGTTAAAGTTTCATAAAATTTGGAGGTTCCTTGAGAAAGATATAAAGACTTATATATGATGAACTGTTGAGTATATTTGTATATGATTTTGTACCACCCTTTGTCACACGGCCTACTGACTTTCAAACTAGTGAGATCCCTGATCGTGGGCTTTGAATACGATCAAATAGCTATGAACACTATCGTCGTAGTAGCAGTTATAACCAGCCTTAGAGCACGGTAGTCACCACGATGCCATGTTGAGCGAGGTCATGGGATGAGGAGCAGTTTCGCTTGACTCAGTGCATGCTCTTTGACGAGGGGATCACACCGATGCCTCATTTACAGCAGACGAACCTAGCGAGAGAGAGAGAGAAACCTCCCACCATCTTTGCCTCTCCGCAGTAGTGAGGATCTGGTAGCGGAGGTAGAATCTGGAGAGGAGAGCTCGACGGAGGAGCACGCTTGGATAAAGGAACGATGTGGAGCGCCTCAAGTCAGTGGGTGGCTCACTGGAACCCGACCCGGCAATGCTCACGCCCTACGTGGAGCGGTACACCAGGGAAGTCCCATGGCGGCGACCTCCTTGAACATCAAGCAAGAGTGACCAGCAGTAACCCTACAAGATCGCAGGTGACAAAGTTAGGACGAAAGGGCGAGGCCAAGCCTCACGACGGCAGCGTGGGATCACAGCAACGTAATGGCGCCATGAGTCGTGATGGCGGCGCATGCGAGGCGGGCACCAACGAGACTCACAAGAACGAAGAGAGAGAGAGAGAGAGAGAGAGAGAGAGCTGAGATCCCTGTGAAGAGCAGCAAACTGCTGATCCCAGAAGTGTAGCGGCGGCCATGCAGAGACGCAGCCGACATCCGAAGTTGCAGTAAGGAGGAGGGATGTTGATCCCTCATCAGTTCCCTATACCGCGGCAGTGCGAAGCTAGTAGCCGCGATGGAGGTATCCTACGCTGGAGAACTGGAAGGCATGAGGTCAGGAGGAGGACTCAGTGGTCCTGATCGCTCATCGGAGACAAGCCCACGGCGGCGGCTCCGTCCCAGATTCACGCAACAGAGGCGTGCGTCAGGCGAGATCGTGAAAGAGAGGGGAAAACAGACCGGTCCGACTCCCATTCAACCCACCTGAGCCGGGTCTGCAACCTTGAACCAGACTAGACCAAACGCGAACCGCCCCAACTAAGCAAGCAAAGGAGCTGCGCATCCCTAGAGCCACGTGGCGGCCCGCGATTGGCCCAAAAAAGGTAAATATGCAATAATTCTCAGATCTCGTATAATTCACAGAAATTAGCTCGATGATCAGAAAAATACAAACCAGGTACCAAAATTCTCATAAAAATGAGTAGAACACAATGAAATCATAATATCAGGATTTTGAAGAACTAATATCAGCTATATCATGTGAGATGTGTTATGCTTGTTTCAGGAGTAATAAATATTAAATGATGACATAAAATTATGGAAAAATGTCAGTAAGTCCATAACCATGTCTTTAATGCATATGATGTCAGATATGGTCATGTTGATGCACGAAATCATATAATTTGATTAATATGAATAATTAGGGCTAATAACCCTAAATAGAATGTAATAAATACATATGTGCTTTATAATTGATGAAATTTACAGAATAAGTTCATATCAGTAATTGGAAGATAACATGTAGATTTGAGATCAGTTTTGTACACAAAATTCATGTTATATGAGATTGACCTTGAAACATGTGATGAAACCCTAATTTGAGTAATACATGTAACTTCGGGTTAATATGTGCGCAAAAAGGATATGGAACCTAATGATCAGATTATGTATCCTAATCTGGAATATAAGATCAGTAAGATAAATATAAGAGAAGAATGCAAGTGATATGAGAATATCCTAATGAACTAAGAGAAACACTAATGGACATAATTAGGGTTAAGATGAGACATAATAAGATGAGAACCTGATGATAGTATATGGTCTTGTTTTGATCAGGTTTGACCAAGATATAGTTGACATCAGGAACATGTGTGTGATTAGGTTTCTCTTTGGAAGGTACGCCATTACCTCTTACTTGGCTTATTATACAATATGCTTGTGCTGTATGCATAGTAAAATACTTGGCATATGATATTGGATGAAATGATTGTTCTTGTATGATATCTTGCTTGATTTTCCATACTTATGGCTATGAACACTTGAAACATAATATATCTGTTCCATTATATGAAAGCACTATATCTCTTTGGTAAGCGTAGTGCTAGTGAGTGATCTATCTCTTTGGTAAGCGGATCACATGTACAATGATCTATCTCTTTGGTAAGCGGATCATAAGGCCTGAATGCATCTATCCCATTGGTAGGCGGATGCACGAGCATATAATGGAAAATGAGCTTAAAATATGTGTTCTCTTTTGTTAATGAATATCTTTGTGCAAGTATACGCTTTTCTTATATTCTTCTGTTACTGCCAAGTATTAGTTTTATCTTATTGCCAAGATATGATGAGAGGTAAATAAAAGACACGTAGGCGTACTCAGTACAATATTATTGAATATTGTGCTGACGTGTACCGCATGTAATCTTTGTTTAGGTTGTGGTTATGCTCTTGAAGATCCAGGAGAGTGAGAGTTGTATAGCGAGCTGATGTACAGGTGGACCTGTTGTCTTAAGATCCTGTAGTTTAGTGGTAGTACATGTATATGTTTAAGTTTGCTGTTCAATATGTAATATCAAATGTTGCAACAATTCATGTTGTAACTATATGTTGAATGGTGAACATGTGTGTATGGTTTTATTATTGTTCATGTACATGTGCTACTGATTGTTTTCCTTCTGACTCCATTGATTTTCTCCTTCTTAGCCTAGTGTGTGGTGTTTAAATTGGGATTCTCGCTGAGGTGAGGGTTTCAATTTGGACGTCACACATCAGATTAAGTTTTAGAAAATTCGGGGACGTCACAGATGGTATCAGAGCATGAATAATAGCAAAGCCTGCCATTTTCTCATTATGCAACTCAAAACCAAAGAACCTTGAACTTAATAATCTTTTAGGGTCAGATTAGTCGTCTTTTAGAGACTAGATCTGACTTAGCCTCTAGGTTAGCACCTAGATATCTGAGAACTAGGTCTAGACTGGTGCTTGTTGAGTAGCAAGTCCTTAGATGTCGTTCTTTCCTTGTAGTGCAGCGGTATGGGACGTTGCACTATTTGGAAATGACGTGCATAAAAGGAAGAGAAACCCTAGACATATGGCGCTCGTTGTCTAGAGTAGCTACACTAGTCTACACCATGTTCTCACCTTTTTCACTAGTTTTCATGACACTGGACTCTCTATTATGTGTGGGACACTCGTTTTCAGGATTTGGTTTTTGATTCCAATCGGATCGAACCTCGATAGATTTCTCTGACGTTTGTTTTATCGGAGAAAAACTATATAATATTTTAATATGTATATGTATTACAAAAATGTGTCCCCACACATGTACGAGTAGGAGGTGGTCATGCAACCCAAGTGAAAGTGATGACATCAGTCTAGAAGAGAGAGTAGTTCTAGATTAGATGTATAGAGCCTTGTTGGATATATATGATAGATAGAATAGATGAAATAAGTTTTGATGTTATGATGTAAGTTTCATATAGATGGCATAAGATAATATATGATGATATATGTTTGTCTTTGAGGACTTAAGTTCAGTTTTGAGGATTTGAGATAAGTTTTGATGATGAAAGTATGAGTTCTTTTATGAGATGAGATAAGTTAAGTTAAGACAAGGTTGTGAATCAGCAAGAGCCTCAATATCTTTTACGAAGGAGGACCTCTAGTGTTAGGACTAGTTTCGGGGTTAACTCCAGAGAGCGTGAGACCCACAGGGAGAAGGTCAGAGAACCTAAACTCCAACATATGAGAATGATGAGATACATGATATGATATGTCCTAAACTAGATTACTCCTGAGTGATTGAGATGAGTTGCTTTATGTATGATTCCTATAGTTTTGTTGAACCCTAGATGTCCTTGGGAGGACCGAACCCTAGAGATAAAGAGAGGCTGGTTATATATGTGCATGTGAATATGAATATGAGTGCTTGCCATCTGGGTGAGGGAGAGAGCCCAAGACCCTGGAGGAGGTAGCTATGTTAGTTTTTGTGAAGCCTCATGCTCGGGTTGGTGGTTTCCCATATAGGAATCTAGTGGTGTATATAAGAGAGCTTTGGGTAAGATGTTTCATGGGAAGGAGACCTATGAATAGTATGTCATAGCATGTTTTAGTTTGTGCTTATGTGGCTAGAGCTTGTAAAGCTATCACTAGTGCCAATGAGGTAGTCTGAGAACCCTAGACTAAGAGAGGAAAGATAAAGTTTGTGCCTAGTATATACTCATAGAGTTGAGTTAGCTCAGAGAGACTGAGCATGGCACCACCCTCATGATATGGGCCAGGAGAACCTCAGTTGGACTAGATAAAGTTTGATATATGTTTGATAAGCCACTCACATTAGTTTGTTTAGCACAACCATGATAGAATATATGTAAGGACGTGATCTGATATTGATATGTGATATAAGTAGACACAACATGATGGAAACCTAGTGATGGTTTAATAGATATCAATGCTTAAATGGTTAACCATAACATGAATAATGATGATGATGTGATAGTGTTGGCTAATTTTTGTGATGAAATCACTAGTAAATGTTACAATTTATGATCATATGAATGAAACATGTTACACGAGGTGTTAATCTTAGTGCTTAACAAAGATGGAAAATGTAGTTTGACAGTTAGCACACATAATGAATATAACACCTTGATATGATCAGATGGATGACGCGGGTTAATTATAGTTAACTCCCTCATAAAATGCATATCTTAATATTGAACATGTTCTAAAAATTAACTCAATAAAATTTAGAACATGGTAATATGATGTGGAATAATAGCGTATGAATAAAGATGAGGATGCAACCCTAATATATGAGATATGGAATGACATAAGCTAAGCTTCTAAACCTTGAGTTTAACCTTGAATGGAGTTTTTGTGCACCTTAGATGTTTTAAAACCCCCCTAATGGTAGTTTGGAGATGGCTATGGAGCTTTGTTGTTGGATATGTTGCACCTAGACTGGTGCCTACATGTGGATGAAGGCAAGATAAGGTTTTCCCTGGAAGTATGATTATGGTTTACTTTCGAGGATGAAAGTTCTTTTAAGATGTATATGATGTGACAAAGTGGAATTCTTGAGCTTAATTCCGAGGACGGAATTTGTTTTCAGGTGTGTAGGATGTTATAGAATGGAATTTTGAGATTACCAGGTAGCCAATTTAGATGAATAGATTCATGAAATTGAGCAATGGAATGGTCAACTCAACTTCTTATGTATGTATGAGAATGATGACATCAACTTCTTTGATCTTATGCACTCATGAAGCTAATTATGAATATAGGGGATTTCATGAATTAGTGTGATATAATGATAGCCTTCAAAATGTTTCGACCATGCAAATGTATATCTCTTGGTTTGATGGAGTTTGAATATCTTTTGAGGTTAATTCTATGGTTAAAGTTTCATAAAATTCGGAGGTTCCTTGAGAAAGATATAAAGACTTATATATGATGAACTGTTGAGTATATTTGTATATGATTTTGTACCACCCTTTGTCACACGGCCTACTGACTTTCAAACTAGTGAGATCCCTGATCGTGGGCTTTGAATACGATCAAATAGCTATGAACACTATCGTCGTAGTAGCAGTTATAACTAGCCTTAGAGCACGGTAGTCACCATGATGCCATGTTGAGCGAGGTCATGGGATGAGGAGCAGTTTCGCTTGACTCAGTGCGTGCTCTTTGACGAGGGGATCACACCGATGCCTCATTTATAGCAGACGAACCTAGCGAGAGAGAGAGAAACCTCCCACCATCTTTGCCTCTCCGTAGTAGTGAGGATCTGGTAGTGGAGGTAGAATCCGGAGAGGAGAGCTCGACAGAGGAGCACACTTGGATAAAGGAACTATGAGGAGCGCCTCAAGTCAGTGGGTGGCTCACTGGAACCCGACCCGGCAATGCTCACGCCCTGCGTGGAGCGGTACACCAGGGAAGTCCCATGGCGGCGACCTCCTTGAACATCAAGCAAGAGTGACCAGCAGCAACCCTACAAGATCGCAGGTGACAAAGTTAGGACGAAAGGGCGAGGCCAAGCCTCACGGCGGCAGCGTGGGATCACAGCAACGTAACGGCGCCATGAGTTGCGACGGCGGCGCACGCGAGGCGGGCACCAACGAGACTCACAAGAACGAAGAGAGAGAGAGAGAGAGCTGAGATCCCTGTGAAGAGAAGCAAACCGCTGATCCCAGAAGTGTAGCGGCGGCCATGTAGAGATGCAGCCGGCATCCGAAGTTGCAGTAAGGAGGAGGGATGTTGATCCCTCATCAGTTCCCTATACCGCGACAGTGCTCGACGGAGAAGCTAGTAGCCGTGGTGGAGGTATCCTATGCTGGAGAACTGGAAGGCATGAGGTCGGGAGGAGGACTCAGTGGTCCTGATCACTCATCGGAGACAAGCCCACGGCGGCGGCTCCGTCCCAGATTCACGCAACAGAGGCGTGCGTCAGGCGAGATCGTGAAAGAGAGGGGAAAACAGACCAGTCCGACTCCCATTCAACCCACCTGAACCGGGTCTGCACCCTTGAACTAGACTAGACCAAAAGCGAACCGCCCCAACTAAGCAAGCAAAGGAGCTGCGCAGCCCTAGAGCCACGTGGCGACCCGTGATTGGCCCAAAAAAGGTAAATATGCAATAATTCTCAGATCTCGTATAATTCACAGAAATTAGCTCGATGATCAGAAAAATACAAACCAGGTACCAAAATTCTCAGAAAAATGAGTAGAACACAATGAAATCATAATATCAGGATTTTGAAGAACTAATATCAGCTATATCATGTGAGATGTGTTATGCTTGTTTTAGGAGTAATAAATATTAAATTATGACATAAAATTATGGAAAAATGTCAGTAAGTCCATAACCATGTTATTAATGCATATGATGTCAGATATGGTCGTGTTGATGCACGAAATCATGTAATTTGATTAATATGAATAATTAGGGCTAATAACCCTAAATAGAATGTAATAAATACATATGTGCTTTATAATTGATGAAATTTACAGAATAAGTTCATATCAATAACTGGAAGATAACATGTAGATTTGAGATCAGTTTTGTACACAAAATTCATGTTATATGAGATTGACCTTGAAACATGTGATGAAACCCTAATTTGAGTAATACATGTAACTTCGGGTTAATATGTGCGCAAAAAGGATATGGAACCTAATGATCAGATTATGTATCCTAATCTGGAATATAAGATCAGTAAGATAAATATAAGAGAAGAATGCAAGTGATATGAGAATATCCTAATGAACTAAGAGAAACACTAATGGACATAATTAGGGTTAAGATGAGACATAATAAGATGAGAACCTGATGATAGTATATGGTCTTGTTTTGATCAGGTTTGACCAAGATATAGTTGACATCAGGAACATGTGTGTGATTAGGTTTCTCTTTGGAAGGTACGCCATTACCTCTTACTTGGCTTATTATACAATATGCTTGTGCTATATGCATAGTAAAATACTTGGCATATGATATTGGATGAAATGATTGTTCTTGTATGATATCTTGCTTGATTTTCCATACTTATGGCTATGAACACTTGAAACATAATATATCTGTTCCATTGTATGAAAGCACTATATCTCTTTGGTAAGTATAGTGCTAGTGAGTGATCTATCTCTTTGGTAAGCAAATCACATGTACAATGATCTATCTCCTTGGTAAGCGGATCATAAGGCCTGAATGCATCTATCCCATTGGTAGGCGGATGCATGAGCATATAATGGAAAATGAGCTTAAAATATGTGTTCTCTTTTGTTAATGAATATCTTTGTGCAAGTATACGCTTTTCTTATATTCTTCTGTTACTGCCAAGTATTAGTTTTATCTTATTGCCAAGATATGATGAGAGGTAAATAAAAGACACGTAGGCGTACTCAGTACAATATTCTTGAATATTGTGCTGACGTGTACCGCATGTAATCTTTGTTTAGGTTGTGGTTATGCACTTGAAGATCCAGGAGAGTGAGAGTTGTATAGAGAGCTGATGTACATGTGGACCTGTTGTCTTAAGATCCTATAGTTTAGTGGTAGTACATGTATATGTTTAAGTTTGCTGTTCAATATGTAATATCAAATGTTGTAACAATTCATGTTGTAACTATATGTTGAATGGTGAACATGTGTGTATGGTTTTATTATTGTTCATGTACATGTGCTACTGATTGTTTTCCTTCTGACTCCCTTGATTTTCTCCTTCTTAGCCTAGTGTGTGGTGTTTAAATTGGGATTCTCGCTGAGGTGAGGGTTTCAATTTAGACGTCACACATCAGATTAAGTTTTAGAAAATCCAGGGACGTCACAAGTACTCACAGTGATGGTGGTGAGTGTGATTCTTTGACCTGAAATCACTACACTCAACACATGTCGTTGGGCACACTTTGACATCATCAAACACAGTCCTGAAACATGGGTTGTTATAAAGGTATTGATTGGGTGGCTTTGACACATGGGGCTTTTGAGGGGTGAGTGATAGATATGGGATTTGTACCTCTTGAGGGAGTTTGATATCCAAGGCCACTTGATGAGTAGGATTGAAATAGGCGTGCGCACGCATGTGTGAATCAGTATGTGATATTGATGTCATACATATCTCGTTCAATCTACTCTGAGATCAAGAAAGTGAATGAACGTTGACAGGATGACTGTTCCATGCCTCGAGTTCATTTAGGATATCAGTGACAAAGGAATTATACATTCGTTGTAACGCCATTCACGGATTGTAGGATTGAAAGTTGTTCTCCAAATTTCTACTTTCACTTGGGTAGCACTGATGTGTGACTAGGCACCGCTCTTTGCTTGTGAAGTCATAAGTGTTATGGACTTTCACTGCCAACGTGAAATGGACATGCAGGGTCACACACATAGGATTTAACCTGGAAGAGGAGTTTTGTCCACAAACAATGTTTAGATTGATTACTAAAGGAGTTTATTAGTTCAATTAAACACTCAATCAATTGATAGCTCAATGTCATAATGTTCAAGGTGTTGGACACATTGATTGGAGTATCGGATTGATTGAAATCGCAATTGACTGATTCTGCACAATCTGCACTCCCAACCGATCGGCTCATGTGATGAACCGATC
This sequence comes from Alisma plantago-aquatica, assembly GCA_963693085.1. Taxonomy (NCBI): domain Eukaryota; kingdom Viridiplantae; phylum Streptophyta; class Magnoliopsida; order Alismatales; family Alismataceae; genus Alisma; species Alisma plantago-aquatica. The sequence continues at coordinate 1,590,749,130 of OY856409.1, forward strand.
AGTTCAGCTTGGTGAACCGACCGGCTCAGGTTGTGAGTCGATCGGCTCAAGGACAAGGTGAACGATTGCTTCAAGTGCTGAAACGATGGGTTCAACTGTTGCAACTGGGCAAGTTGGGAAAGTAGGATTGGTGAGAATTTTCCTTGCGTTTCACTTGCCCAATTTGATTGGAACAAGGATTGATATTTGATACCAATTAGAAACAAAAGAAGGAAAGTCAATCGGGAACTGATCAGGACCACGAACCGACCGGCTCAGAAAGTGAACCGACCGGCTCATGGGTCCCAACCGATCGGTTGAGTGTCAAGTGACCGGCTCAGATCCCCAACCAACCATTTCAGAAATGAAACGATCAGTTTAGGTTGCAAGTTGGTTGTTTTTGTGGAAAATCTTGAACCCTTCTACTCCTGCTTTAGTCCCATATTGCCCGGGACGGAGAACCCTGTCCCATGACCCTCCTATATATATAGGGGTATTGGGGCTTCTCAGACAACAACTCAGTGCAACCAGTTGCTCTGCAAAGTTGTCGTTCTCTCTGGTTTTGGTAATCGAGAGAGAGCCCGAGCAAGTGCTACCCGCAAAGGGAGGCGCAACAAGGGAAAGACAACTGCAGTTGCAACTGGCAGCAGGAGAGTGTGCTGGCAACTAGTACGTCAATAGGAGGGTGCGACTCCTTCCAACTCCTTGTGGGACAAGGAGTGTAGAGTTCCAGGTGGTCCGTGTGGACTACTTCATAGGTGGGAGGTTTCTGCCGCTCAGGAGGACAACTGTCAACCCCGACAATCCCGGTGAGAGGAGGAGTCATCAGTCCCGGTGCGACCAGGAGCTGCACTATCACCGTCCAAGACCGGAGGTGAAGACCGCGCAAGGCGTGAGGTATTGTCACCGAGCAAGCCTCGGGACAAGGTATGATTCCACAAACCATCCTTTCCTATTATATAGACGTTGACGCGTTTCCTTGTTCCAGGTTTGGGGAAGAATTTTTTTGTTTCCGCTGCCTTCTCTGCCTCCCCTAAAACCCAACAAGAACATCATATACTTTTAGAAGGAATATGAAGAACATGTATAATTGTTATTAACTAAACAATATAAAAAACAAAGAAAAGGGTCATCTAATGTGATTCATGTTTAACCCTAAGCAAATATACCACACAACTGTATTACATATTTTATTATGCCCTATGGAGTTGAGGTAATACCACTCATACTCCAATTGACCTCTACTAAGTTGAAATCGGGGCCATACAAGATCTAGGAGAGCCAGACTGCTATGATCTCCCACAACCTCAGTCAGTCTGAGTCCGCTGTAGTGACATATATAGTCAAACGTCCAATCAGCCTAGTCTGTCTTGGTATAGGCATGAAACTAGTGAAATATGGCCACAACCATTCTCCTGCCAGGGTATGATCGCAAGCATCCCTGAAAATATATCATCTAAGATACAGACTTGATCATTATCCTACTGGGGTATGACCACAGTCATCCCCCAATTCTTTAATTTTGGATGCAAGAATATATCCTCAACTTGCACCCCGCATATTCAACTTCGAGTTTCCCTTAGGAATTACTCATTTCACCATCCAGTAAGTACTGACACTGAAGATGTATCTATGGATCAAGGAAACCTACATGATTAGGTTTTAACTTGATTAGTTAAGCCAATGGGTATCTTTTATTGCATCAATAAAGTTACAATGTACAAACCTAAAACAAATTCTACAAAGATAGAGGTAGGTTGCAACATCAGAAGATATAAAACGTATTAAACATAAAGTTGGTCACACCATCCCATGAAACTGTCTCACTGTCTTATACCAGGCCATTACCATCATCATATCATCATGGTATAACCATTCCTCATCACATTACTAGAAGATATCACCTCAAACTAGGCACAAAGCCTTTACCAAGCCATAAGACCCAACCACAGTTCCTGCACATCATCATTATGTCATCATGCCTCATAAAGGCTCATAATTATCACCCTGTGTCACATCAGAGAAATTATAGCAACCACAAGCTATGATGTTCATTCAACCTACAACATTAGGGTTACACATATAGGAGAGAGAAAACATCATTACATGCTAATCACTTCAAGAAGGATAATCATCACATCCTGTAATCATAATTAGGATTAGGGTTTCTCATACAACACTTAGCATCATACTCTATAGTACACCTGTCGCGCCCCAATTTCACATTAACTGCAAACCACGGATTAGGGCACGACAGGAGGGATTACACACAACCAACCTTTCATTTCTTCTTTAAACAAATAAAGATATTACTGCAAATGAAAATTAAACAAGCTGCAGAAGCATTTCTATTAAACTAATAGGAAATTAAACAGGTCTACAACACACTGCATTGTTCAACATAAAATAAAGCATAACAGTTAATTTACATCTTGTACACATTCTCTCTCACTCACACCTTGTCCCGAAGATCAAGGGGAATGGACTAAGAGACCTCTAACTAGACTAACTGCAAACCTTTTATCTACTAAGCGTTAGGATGATACGATCCTTCCGACTCCTGTTGCTGATGCTGACCTGAAAATGTTTGAGTAGAGGGGTGAGCCTACTCGCTCAGTGAATAACATTTCACTTAGCTATCAATAAACAACTCGTCAGGTTTAATAACTGAAAGTAAACAGGTATACAGTTTAAGCAGAGCAATTCTATTGACATAGCAGATGTTCAGATAATAATCATATTCCTATACATCATCAGGTGTTTCAAGTAGAAAGGCAGTTATATAAATTTACTGTGATCCTAATTGCTTTTTCATCCATTTTATTATTATGCCCTAAATATATGCAGTGTACTCTGCATATAAGGATCCGCAACAAGTCCATGCTACGACCCCACCGTACAAGACTCAACGACACACCCGGGGGGTGCTAAGTCTGACTACTCGTCCTGGTCTGCACAGGACACAGGCTCTTCGGCCTCCTCGCACAACCACGTGTGCACTCGACTCCTCCTTAAACCTGAGTACACCGGCGGAGAGTCACAGGGATACCTTCGCGACACAAGCACGAATGGTGTTAGATAACCGTGTTTTCTGGTGAAATCGCAGTGCCATTGTGACACAAGCACAATTTTTGTTAGACACTGCCCTTTTTCTCTTTCCTCGTTTGTCCGCGACACAAGCACAGATGATGTTGCAACACGAGTTTCACCCCAAAGCTGCAGATATCACTTAGGGTTTCTACGGTGTTAGGGCATCTAAGTCTATACTTGATTAAACAATAACATAAATATCACATTATAACTGTAAAACACAGAGTTTCCTCTTTCTCATCATTCTTATTACACAATTCAAGTTCCAATGAACTTATTATACTATTACTGAAGCAATTAGACATTTAAAATGAGTTAAATAATGATTTCTAAATGAATTGCCACTCACCACTTGAAACTCGGCCGATCCCTATGGAACTCGGCCGACCGTTTCCCTGGTTCTGAAACTCGGTCGAACAAATCTCGGCCGACCAACAGGAAACTCGGCCGATCCCCTGGGGAACTCGGCCGACCAGCTCACCGCTTGAAAAACCTACAAAGAAAACTCGGCCGATCAGGACCAAACTCGGCCGACCAAATCCCTGTTCGTTTATCTAATTAGGAAACTTGGCCGATCCAAGATCAAAACTCGGCCGATCAGAAAACGCTGTACAAAAGCCCTAAATAAGAACTCGGCCGACCGAATTGGAACTCGGCCGAACCGCATACAGGCAGAACACAAAAACGGCCTGCAGAAGTCGATTTCTCTCGAATCGACGGACAAACTTCGAGCAAACATCGCGAAACGATCACAAACGATGTATATGACTAATCCGCACCTGAAGGGAAGAAGAAAACAAGCTGGGGCTGCACCGTGCACCCCAATTCCTTGATCGCTTTTCTTGCAAACGCAGCTCCAGCTACAAATTCTCTTCGAATCGACGGAGATGATGATCTACGGAGGAATGGGACGATCTGCAGTGACTGATCGGAGCAAAACGGAGCTCCGACGCCTTTCCCTCCTCAGCTCCTCCTCTCTTTCTCTCTCTTTCTCTCTCGCAGGAACAGAACGCAGGAGAGTTCTCTTGTTTCTGTGAAAATGAAACGATAAAGGAAGAGAAGAAGGATAAGGAAGAAAACTTAGGGGCCAAATCGCAAAGTTTCAAACTTTTGAAAATTACAATCGGGTCCCTAAAAGCCCAAAAACTAGCAACTTTTGACTCGAAGGTCGGATTCGAACGATTTCTCAGGCAACGCTTCAAGCGTTACACGCTTTAGAAGCTAGAAAACATACTAAGCACATATCATGTCCATTTAAACATTATTAACAAAAACAGGCTTATAACTTAACACATCAGCTAAACACATGCTGAACAACTTACTTACGGGATAAGCTCGACGCGGGTCGTAACAATTCCTCTTACCCTTATAAGAATTTCGTCCTCGAAATTCCTTGAAGAGAAAAGGGAACTTGCCACGCATCTCAGACTCTAGCTCCCACGTAGCTTCATCAAGATTATGGTTTCTCCACAAAACCTTCACTAAAGGAATCTCGCGGTTCTTAAGCTTTTTGATCCGGTAGTCAACTACCTGCACAGGTCCTTCAACATAGGACACATCTGTCCTAAGTTGCACCGGTTCTGAATCTAGAATCTTATCTGTACCCGGATGACACTTTTTCAGCATAGACACGTGGAAGACATCATGAAGATTTGCCAACTCAGACGGCAAATCCAACCTGTAAGCTACAGGTCCAATCCTCTCAACAATAGGATATGGACCCATATATCTAGGGGTCAACTTACCCCTCTTGCCAAACCTCAGAACTCCCTTCCACGGTGAAACCTTTAAGTAAACCTCGTCGCCAACCTGAAACTCAAGAGGTCGACGTCGTCTATCAGCATAACTCTTCTGTCTATCCTGTGCAGCTTTCAACTGATTCCTGATCACTGATATCTTTTCAGTAGTTACATCAACTAACTCAGGTCCAAGAATTTCCTTTTCACCCACCTCATACCAACAAACTGGCGATCTACACTTTCTGCCATAAAGAGCTTCAAATGGAGCCATTCCAAGACTAGAATGGTAACTGTTATTATAAGCAAACTCTATTAGGCTTAAGTGTTCTTCCCAGTTGCCTCTAAACTGTAGCACACATGCTCTCAGCATGTCTTCAAGGGTCTGTATGGTCCTCTCAGATTGACCATCTGTCTGTGGGTGAAACGCTGTACTGAACTTCAGCCTTGTGCCCAACGCACGATGTAACTGATTCCAGAATCTAGATGTAAACTTTGGATCTCTGTCAGAAATAATAGAAACTGGAATCCCATGCAACCTGATTACCTCATCCACATAAACTTTAGCCAGCTTTGAAACTTCAAAAGTTGACTTGACAGGAAGAAAGTGAGCAGACTTAGTTAGTCTATCCACAATTACCCATATCGAGTCTGAACCCTTAGGCGTTCTGGGTAATCCAACCACAAAGTCCATCGTGATGTGTTCCCATTTCCATTCTGGTATAGGAAGCGACTGTAAGATACCAGCATGTTTCTGATGTTCAGCCTTAACCTGCTGACACACCCCGCACCTAGCTACGTATTCAGCCACATCCTTTTTCATGCCAGACCACCAGTACAGCTCTTTGAGGTTCCTGTACATCTTTGTGTTACCTGGATGCATGGCATACATAGAAGTATGCGCTTCTTCAAGAATCTGCTCTTTCAACTCACTGTTCCCAGGTACACACAACCTATTATGAAGATACAACATGCCTTCATTAGAAAACCTGAACTCTGTCCTCTTACCCTCTGACATCTCCTGCATGATTTGCCATAAATCATTATCACTATGCTGCAATTCTTTTATCTGATTATAAAAAGTAGGTCTGACTTGCATCTGTGCAATCAGCCCACTCTGTCTTGTCACCTCCAAGTCCAAGTTCAACCTTCGCATATCTACGAGCAGGTCTCTCTTGAAACATGCCATAGAAAATGCATTGGCTGAAGAACTTGACTTTCTACTCAAGGCATCAGCTACAACATTCGCCTTACCAGGATGGTAATCGATTGTCACATCATAGTCTTTAATCAGCTCTAGCCATCTGCGCTGTCTCAAATTCAAGTCTTTCTGAGTGAAGATATATTTCAGGCTCTTATGATCTGTGAACACCTGACATGTCTCACCATACAAGTAGTGACGCCATGTCTTAAGAGCATGAACTATAGCAGCTAATTCCAGATCATGAACAGGGTAATTCTCTTCATTTTTCTTAAGCTGTCTAGACGCATAAGAAACAACTTTACCTTCTTGCATCAGTACACAACCCAAACCTCTCCTAGAAGCATCACAGAACACTGTATAGCCTTTTTCTGCTTCAGGCAAAACTAACACTGGTGCTGAAGTCAACCTTTTCTTCAAAATCTGAAAACTTCTCTCACAGTTATCAGACCAAACAAACGGTACATCTTTCCTTGTCAAGCGTGTCAAAGGTGATGCTATCTCACTGAAGTTCTTTATAAACCTTCTGTAATATCCTGCCAAACCCAAGAAACTTCTAATCTCAGTAGGAGTCGTAGGCTGTTCCCACTGAAGCACAGATTCAACTTTCTTAGGATCCACACTAACTCCATCTCTCGAGATAACATGTCCAAGAAATGCTACCTCGGCCAACCAGAACTCGCACTTGCTAAATTTAGCAAACAACTGGTGTTGTCTCAACAACTGCAACACTACTCTCAAGTGTTGCTCATGCTGATCATCGTCTCTGGAATAGATCAGAATATCATCTATGAATACTACAATAAACTGATTTAGAAAAGGTTTGAAAATCCGATTCATCATATCCATAAAGGCTGCTGGGGCATTGGTCAGCCCAAACGACATGACCAAAAACTCATAATGCCCATACCTGGTTCTGAAAGCTGTTTTGGGAATGTCAGAAGCCTTTATCCTGAGCTGATGATACCCGGATCTCAAATCAATTTTAGAAAAGATCGTTGCTCCTCGCAACTGATCAAACAGATCATCTATTCTCGGCAAGGGATACTTGTTCTTTATTGTGATCTTGTTCAGTTGCCTGTAATATATACAGAGACGCATGGTTCCATCCTTTTTCTTAACAAACAGGACTGGAGCACCCCATGGTGAAGAACTGGGTCTAATGAAACCCTTATCTAACAACTCCTGCAACTGTACCTTGAGTTCTTTCAACTCTGCAGGTGCCATTCTGTAGGCCGGCAGTGCTACTGGATGACTACCTGGATATATCTGAATTTCAAAATCAATGTCTCTGATAGGAGGTAAGCCTGGTAACTCCTCTGGAAAAACGTCAGAGAACTCACGAACCACAGGCACATCATAAACACTGGTGGTGCTCTTCTCTGCTCTAGTGTCAACCACATGAGCAAGGAACGCTTCACATCCTTTCTGTAACATCTTATCAGCTACAGCAGCTGATATTATGCACGTAGGTAGAACTTTCCTGTCTCCAGTAAAGACACAAGAAAATTCTCCTAATTGAAAGGTAGCTTCCTTTTTACAGCAATCGAGTTGCACTCGATATGCTTCAAGACAATCCATACCCAAGATGACTTGAAAAGTATTTACATCCAAGGGTATAAGATTAGCAGCAAAGGTGAAACCTCCAAAAGATAACAGGCATCCGGGACAGGACTCAGATAAAACTGTTGGTCCACCTAGTGGAACCCTTAACACTAATTCATCTGCCAACTCTTGAGTTAACAGATTAAGCTCAACAACCAAAGAACATCGTATAAAAGAATGAGTAGCTCCTGGATCTATCAAAACTGAAACTGGTATACTATTAAACAAAAGCATCTCTCCTGTAACAACTTGTGAAGATATTATACCTTCCTGAGGTGTCAAAGAAAAGAAACGTGCTGAAGCTCTTCCTCTGCCACGCTGTCCTCTCTGACCACTCCTGCCACTAGACGCTCCACCACCTCTAGAACCAGAAGCCACAGAGGAACTCGGAACATCATGGTATTGAGGCTGAAAAGCTTGTGATGCTGCTTGATGAAGTTGAGGACAATCCCTTTTTATATGTCCTGTCTGTCCACAGGCATAACAACCTGAACTCCAACATGGCCCAGAATGTGGCTTTCCACATTTGTCACATGGCAGTAACTCTTGTCTCTGAGGACCTGACACTGACATTGATGACCCTGAAGACTGTCCACTAGTGGCACTGTTCCATCTTCCTGGGTTATATCCTCCTTTGCCTCTAAAAGTAGTGACATCCTCAGATTTCTGTCTGCCAAAACAACCAAAGCCACGCCCAAGTTTAGAAAAGAAACCTCTACCTCCACCTCTGTATCCACCACTGGACTGTCCTCCACTGAACTCTGCAGACCTCTTCTTAGACTCGGGCACCCTATCAGCATTCACAGATTCTTCAACTTGTCTGGCAGCCTCGATAAACTCGCCAAAGTTCTCTCTGTTCCTCCTACTAGTAGCAGAAACTGTATGCCGAATCTCTGGCCTTAGCCCTTCCTGAAACCTTCTGCATCTCTCTATGTTATCAGGAACAAGCTGTGGACAGAAATTTGCCAAATGTGTGAAAAGCGCTTCATATTCTGTAACTGTCATGTTCCCCTGCTTGATATTCTGTAACTGCCTGATTTTCTCATTGAGAAAGGTGGGTGGATAGAATTTGAGATGAAACTCCTCAGAGAAATCCTGCCAGGAAAGCTCTGTGCCTCTCCTCTTTTCTTCCACACCACGCCACCACAACTCTGCATCGCCTGTCAGAAGGTAGACTGCATGATTTATCTTCTTGTCTTCTGGAAGCTCCATAAGACGAAAGACCTTCTCAATCTGTCTAAACCACTCATCAGCTTCTGCGGGATCTGTGGTGCCACTGAACTCTGTGCCACCAAGCTTCTTTACAAGCTCATAAGATCGCATCAGATCTTTACTGCTGGTAGAAGAAGATTCTCGCCTATCAGCCTTGTATTTCTCCTTAGTCTCCAAGAACATCTTGTACATCCGGGATGCTTCATCCACGTGGTCACCACCACCTGGACCCAAGTATCGCGGATCAGGGCCAACATGGCTCTCAGCTTGATCATCACGATCAAAGCCTCTTCCTGCCATCTGCAATGATATAATAGAATATTTCCTATTAGAAAATTACAAATAGAAGAAAGACACTTAAACCTTAATCCTATTGGTCTCTTATCGTCCCCTGACTTGAGTAACTAAGTACTCAAACCTAAGCTCTGATACCAAAAAAATTGTCGCGCCCCAATTTCACATTAACTGCAAACCACGGATTAGGGCACGACAGGAGGGATTACACACAACCAACCTTTCATTTCTTCTTTAAACAAATGAAGATATTACTGCAAATGAAAATTAAACAAGCTGCAGAAGCATTTCTATTAAACTAATAGGAAATTAAACAGGTCTACAGCACACTGCATTGTTCAACATAAAATAAAGCATAACAGTTAATTTACATCTTGTACACATTCTCTGTCTCACTCACACCTTGTCCCGAAGATCAAGGGGAATGGACTAAGAGACCTCTAACTAGACTAACTGCAAACCTTTTATCTACTAAGCGTTAGGATGATACGATCCTTCCGACTCCTGTTGCTGATGCTGACCTGAAAATGTTTGAGTAGAGGGGTGAGCCTACTCGCTCAGTGAATAACATTTCACTTAGCTATCAATAAACAACTCGTCAGGTTTAATAACTGAAAGTAAACAGGTATACAATTTAAGCAGAGCAATTCTATTGACATAGCAGATGTTCAGATAATAATCATATTCCTATGCATCATCAGGTGTTTCAAGTAGAAAGGCAGTTATATAAATTTACTGTGATCCTAATTGCTTTTTCATCCATTTTATTATTATGCCCTAAATATATGCAGTGTACTCTGCATATAAGGATCCGCAACAAGTCCATGCTACGGCCCCACCGTACAAGACTCAGCGACACACCCGGGGGGGGGGGTGCTAAGTCTGACTACTCGTCCTGGTCTGCACAGGACACAGGCTCTTCGGCCTCCTCGCACAACCACGTGTGCACTCGACTCCTCCTTAAACCTGAGTACACCGGCAGAGAGTCACAGGGCTACCTTCGCGACACAAGCACGAATGGTGTTAGATAACCGTGTTTTCTGGTGAAATCGCAGTGCCATTGTGACACAAGCACAATTTTTGTTAGACACTGCCCTTTTTCTCTTTCCTCGTTTGTCCGCGACACAAGCACGGATGATGTTGCAACACGAGTTTCACCCCAAAGCTGCAGATACCACTTAGGGGTTCTACGGTGTTAGGGCATCTAAGTCTATACTTGATTAAACAATAATATAAATATCACATTATAAGTGTAAAACACAGAATTTCCTCTTTCTCATCATTCTTATTACACAATTCAAGTTCCAATGAACTTATTATACTATTACTGAAGCAATTAGACATTTAAAATGAGTTAAATAATGATTTCTAAATGAATTGCCACTCACCACTTGAAACTCGGCCGATCCCTATGGAACTCGGCCGACCGTTTCCCTGGTTCTGAAACTCAGTCGAACAAATCTCGGCCGACCAACAGGAAACTCGGCCGATCCCCTGGGGAACTCGGCCGACCAGCTCACCGCTTGAAAAACCTACAAAGAAAACTCGGCCGATCAGGACCAAACTCGGCCGACCAAATCCCTGTTCGTTTATCTAATTAGGAAACTCGGCCGATCAGAAAACGCTGTACAAAAGCCCTAAATAAGAACTCGGCCGACCGAATTGGAACTCGGCCGAACCGCATATAGGCAGAACACAAAAACGGCCTGCATAAGTCGATTTCTCTCGAATCGACGGACAAACTTCGAGCAAACATCGCGAAACGATCACAAACGATGTATATGACTAATCTGCACCTGAAGGGAAGAAGAAAACAAGCTGGGGCTGCACCGTGCACCCCAATTCCTTGATCGCTTTTCTTGCAAACGCAGCTCCAGCTGCAAATTTGCTTCGAATCGACGGAGATGATGATCTACGGAGGAATGGGACGATCTGCAGCGACTGATCGGAGCAAAACGGAGCTCTGACGCCTTTCCCTCCTCAGCTCCTCCTCTCTTTCTCTCTCTTTCTCTCTCTTTCTCTCTCGCAGGAACAGAACGCAGGAGCGTTCTCTTGTTTCTATGAAAATGAAACGAGAAAGGAAGAGAAGAAGGATAAGGAAGAAAACTTAGGGGCCAAATCGCAAAGTTTCAAACTTTTGAAAATTACAATCGGGTCCCTAAAAGCCCAAAAACTAGCAACTTTTGACTCGAAGGTCGGATTCGAACGATTTCTCAGGCAACGCTTCAAGCGTAAGATACTACACGCTTTAGAAGCTAGAAAACATACTAAGCACATATCATGTCCATTTAAACATTATTAACAAAAACAGGCTTATAACTTAACACATCAGCTAAACACATGCTGAACAACTTACTTACGGGATAAGCTCGACGCGGGTCGTAACAACACCATTCCCACATTCTTGTAACACATAAACAAAACGTCATCATGACCAACAAAACATTCAAAACAACAACATGTATCGACCTTGAAGATGGGGTAATGTAGCAATCACATGGGTTAGCACATGTAGCTACCACTAGGGTTAGCACATGTAGCAACCACTAAGGTTAACTCATGTGTAGCTACCAAATTACATAGCACATGTAGCGACCAAAACATGATGTACATCAAGTATAGAGACCACACATGAATCAAGGGGTAGAGACCTCCATGAATCAAGGTGTAGCGACCAACACAAGGGATAAAGCATTGTGACCGCAACAAAGACTCATGTGCAGTGACCAAGGTAGCTAGGGTTAATATTATGGCAATCAACCAAAATGCATGTCGACTGAAACATATGCTTAACATTAGGGAACTCAAGCATCACCAAGGTGAAAACTCCATGAAAAGATGGCCATCAAAACTCTAAAACAAGTGTCACAAGGTTCAACATGGAAAACCATGGTATTAGAGAGAAAACCAAACAACAAACACGTATAAACAAGAACCAAAACCTCCATCTTATTCAAGATGGCCGAAATAAGACCATGGTGATAAAACCAATGATCAAGATGTTGCATGCAAGTCTAGAAACTCCACCATACATACATATCAGGTACAGGAATTAGGGTTTAGGAGAAAGAGAAATCTATACAAGAGTACTTCATAATCTTAAACCCTAAATCAAGATAGCATCATCTAGCAACTTATGATCACATTTTAGAGATAAATTAACATGCATGCAAGATAAAGTGCAACAATAGAAGAGGGGGAAGTTATATAACCCACCTTGAGGAGAATATTAACTTTAAAATCCAAGAAGCTCCAAGAGAGAGAAGAAACACCAAGCTTGGATCTATTTCAAATCCAATAAAGATCACCAAGATCAATGATCACCAAGAACCAACACAAGGGAGATGATCAAACCCGATATCACCACATGCAAGGAGGAAGCAATCACCTTCTTCAAGCTCTAGCTCCTTCACTTGCCCCACCAAGATCAAGGGCTGACCAAGCAAGAAGACAAGAGCTAAAGAGGTTACTTGCATGTGAAAGAAGGAGTGTAAATACTCAAGGGTAGGAGAGAGGTGAGAGATATGAGGTGTCAATATATTAGAACCTCTCATGACCCTTATCCCTCAAAAACTCAGACATGCAAGCACTCTAGATATGAATGCAACAAAGGGTGATAAAAACAAGGCTTGGTAGTGACCACTAGGTCCACTACCCCCCACTTCGGTCAAAACAACAACCAAGGATCATCGTGGTAGTGACTGATACTCATGACACCCAAAGCAAAGGTTGCTATAACATCCACACAAGACAAACCTAGTGACCAAGATCAAGGACAAAGCATGTTGGTCACAACACAAACCAACCAAGAAAGCATATCGGTCGCAACACTCACAAAACACATCGGGCACTACAAAGGATTAACATCTACATGGTCAACACCACCAACTACTCAAGCATCCATGAAACCCTAGCTTAACACTCATGATGCCACCTCATCAACCAAGGCCTAACAAGGCACCCCTATGCATCATTCTCTCTCACATGATTCTAAGGAACAAGAGACATATCCAACATGTGACAAATTGAAATATAAACCCTCAACATGAGTAAATTGCAACTTGGTCCAACACAAGCACATATATAGCATAACTAGCTCAACATCATGCAAACAAGACCAAACTAAAAACATAAATGTGTCACATGTTATTAAGGTGTGTCATTTGAATAGATTAAGGTTTAAGAATCTTACTTAAGCAAAGCAAGAAAGATAAAACACTATGCTAGGTCAAGGGTCTTACAGTGATAAACCCCTAACAAGGATTACACCCCCTAAATCCTATGTGAAAAGATACAGATACTTCCTATACATCTCATCCTCAAGATCCCACATGGCTTCCTCAACACCACACTGATGCCGCAAAACTTTAACCAAAATGATATCCGTCTACTTTATCTTCTTCACCCTCCGGTCCAAGATCAACTCATGACCCTCCACATAAGACATATCCTCCTCTAACTCAACCTCCATAGGCTGCAACACCAACTCTGTGTCAGGATGACACTTCCTCAACATAGATACGTGGAACACTGGATGCAACTGGTGCAACTTAGGTGGCAACTCCAACCTATAAGCCACCTTCCCAACACGTGCCACCATAGGGTAAGGTCCCATATACCTGGGAGATAAGTTACCCTTCTTCCCAAACCTCAACCTACCTTTCCAAGGAGAGACCTTAAGGTACACCTTATCTCCCACTTGGAACTCCAAGGATCTATAACGATTATCAACATACGACTTCTTCTTGTCCTGGGCTGCCTTCAACTATTGTTGTATCATATTAATCTTCTTTGCTGTTTGTTGTATAGGCTCAGGCCCCAAAAGCTGATACTCATCCATTTCATACCAACACAACAGAGACCTACAACACCTCCCTTACAAAGCCTCATATGGTGCCATGTTGATACTCCTCTGATAACTATCGTTGTATGCAAACTCTATCAAACTAAGGTGCACATACCAACTACCCAAAAGTTGTAGAATACAAGCTCTTAACAGATCCTCTAACATCAATATAGTCCTCTCAAACTGTCCATCCGTCTGCGGGTGAAATGTTGTGGTGAATCTCAACTGTGTACCCAAGGCTATGTGCAGATGCTCCCAAAAGTGACTGGTAAACCGAGGACCTCTGCCAAACACTATCATCACTGGAATACTATGCAGACGTACTATCTCATCAACATACACCTATTGCAACTTCTCAGTTGTATATGTTGTCTTCACATGGAGGAAGTGTGTTGACTTGGTCAGCCTATCCACCATCACCCATATGGAATCATGACCTTTGGCTATCCTCAGAAGTCAAACCACAAAATCCATCATGATATGATCCCATTTCCACTGTGATATAGGTAACATTTATAAAGTCCCTGTAGGTTTTGGATGCTCAACCTTAACCTGCTGACACACATGACACTTTTCCACAAACTCTACTATGTCACACTTCAAATTAGGCCACTGATACAGATCTTCTAGATTGTGATACATTTTGGTACTACCTAGATGCATAGTGTACATCAAATAGTGAGCCTCTTCCAGAACCAACTTCCTCAGATTATCAACATCAGGAACCACCGCTCTACTGTGGTAACACATTGTCCCATCTTATGACTCATGGAAGCCATCATTCTTCTAGCTACCAAACTCTACTCTAATCTTATGCATCATAGTATCATCACGCTATGCATCTCTGATCTACTACCTCATTGTAAGCTTCACCTATAGTGTGCCAACAAAGAGACCTCTAACTTCACGTTCATCTCATGAAGAGACACCAGCATATCTCTCTTATGGCACACCAAAGAGCACAACTGTGCCTTATCAATAGATGATGACGAAGAAGACTTCCTACTCAAAGAATATGCCACCACATTCGCCTTCGTTGAATGGTAGTCTATGGTACAATCATAGTCTTTGATAAACTCCAACCAACGTCGTTGTCACATTTTTATCTCCTGCTTTGAAAAGATGTACTGAAGGTTCTTGTGGCTAGTGAAAATTTGACACTTCTTGCCATAAAGGTAGTGTCTCCAAATCTTCAAAGCATGGAGCATAACTACAAGCTCTAGATCATTTGTCAGGTAGCTCTCTTTGTGTTTCTTTAGATATAACAAAGCAAAAGAAATAGCGTTCTTGTCTTGCATCAACACTCAACCCAAACCATTCTTTTGCACATCATAGAAGACGATATAACCTTTCCCTTACTCAGGCTACACTAACATTGGTGAGTTGGTTAGTTTTTCCATTAGAAGTTGGAAAGAATGCTGACACTTGTTATCCCAAACAAATGACACACCTTTCCTCGTCAGCTTCATTAGGGGTAGAACCACAACACTAAAGTTCTTGATAAACCTTCGGTAGTAGCCAGTTCGGCCTAGAAAACTGCAAACCATACATAGGTGTCTTAGGCTGCTCCCATTCTAGCACTGATTGAACTTTTTTGGGGTCTACACGAACACCTTCAGTAGATATTACATGCCTAAGGAAAGACACCTCCTTCATAAAAAATTCACATTTGCTGAACTTGACATATAACTTGTGCTACCTCAACAAGGTCAATGCCTACCATAAGTGATGCTAATGTTGTTGGCTATCTCTAGAGTATATCAGGATATCCTCGATGAACACAACCATGAACTGATCAAGATAAGGCCATAACACCATGTTCTTCAGATCCATGAACAATGTTGGTGCATTAGTTAGCCCAAATGACATAACCACAAACTCCTAGTGACCATACCTAGTCCTAAAATCTGAATTGGGTTCATCATCCACCTTGATCGCAATTGATGGTATCCTGATCTTTAATCTATCTTTGAGAATACTGCAACACCCCTCAACTGATCAAACAAATCGTCTATCCATGATAACATGTACTTGTTCTTGATCGTCACCTTGTTCAACTACCGATAATTGATGTGTAACCTCATAAATCTATCTTTCTTCTTCTCAAACAACACAAGAGCACCCCGAGGTGAAGTTCTCAGTCTGATAAATCCCTTCTCTAGCATCTCATGCAACTGCTTCTTCATCTCTTACATCTTAGTTGGTGCCATCCTATATGGTGTATGTGCTATTAGATGTGTAACAAGAACCACATTGATCTCAAAATCAATCTCTCTAGGTGGGGAACTCTGAGAAACTCATCGCAAAACAAGTCCTCAAATTCACAAACAATGGGAACCTCTTGAATACTAGGACTCCTCACCTTAGTATCCACCACATGATTTAGAAACACCTCACAACATTGCCTCATCGGCCTCTCTACTATCATTGCTGACACGAAACATGTCAGCAAAATCTTCCTATCTCCTTGGAAGATCTAAGAAACATCACCGTAACAGAATGTCTCCACCTTGGAACTACAGTCCAAGACCACCCAATACTTCTCCAAAGTATCCATCTCAAGGATCACATCGAATCCATTCATGTCAAGTGGTATAAGGTCTACTAGAATGACACGTCCTGAGAAATAAAGAACGTAGGATGGACACACATTCCGCAACTCAACACAACCAACCAAAGGGGTTTCTAAGTGAAGACTATCAGATCTATGACTAACAGACAAAGAACAACTAGCTATCACTTCTCTAGTGATAAAAGAGTGCATCACACCTGGGTCAACTAGAATAGATATAAAGCAGGAATAAGACAAATCAGAATGAAATAACTCCATCTAGCATATCACGACCCATGGGTTGACTACTCCTTTTGACTGACTCATCGAATAGAATCGATTCGTTGCATGTTGTTGCCCTCTATTGGCCTACCCAGACAAACCATCTTGTGACGCCTGACTGCATCCTCTACCACTGCCACTAATGAATTGTCATTATTGTGACCCTTGCTAACTCTGTCTCGAATGTTGTGTCACCTCATCATCCTTCATTAGACAAAATGAACTCAGACGCCTTTACCGTCCACACCTATAATAGGTCCTTGTGTCAAACTATGGCCTAGACGACCCTGTCACTGAAATTGACATCGCACTTTAAGATCCAACTGGTGGAAAACTATGACCTCTTCTCTTACTTGGCGACCCCTGAGATTGAACCACTAACCTCTACTGTGACAGAGGTGCTGAAAACCTAAGCTTCTTGAAGCCTCTAGAATATTGTCCCTGATATTGTGCCAGTCTCTTATTGACATAGCTTCACACTTCTCCACATATGACCTTTCTATCCTCCTAACAAACTCCACAAACATGGCAAACCACTCCCTATTCTCTAAAGCTGACACCATCGTTGTGACACCCTGCTCCACACAAAGTGAGATTACTCAAAACAAAAAAATCACAGAAGAAAGATTAATGAACAAATTACTATAAAACACTAAAAATTAATTCCATTTTCATAAAATTGCCAAACAGCAAGAACCTTCACATATAAGTCCTTTCATGCCACAACATATACAAGGCATGTTATCAACCTGTAACCAAAGAACTATTCCAGAACATATATACATGATTCCATCACATCTGTTCATAAATGGTATATAAGCCAACCACATAAGGAAAGCACGTTCGCAAAACATCTACAAAACATTCCCAAAGACCCGAGTGTACAGGGAAGACTCTAGGACTCTATCAGCAAAAGACATCCAACAACACTACCAAACTCATCAGTTGTTGCTCCTCTTGCTGCTGCTCAACCTCCGTTGCACGGTCTCTACCTCTTCATGCTCGTCCAACTAAAAAGGGTGTGGGAAACCCACAGGGTGAGATTCCAAATCTCAATAGGAGATATAACTCACCACCAACTTTATTATTATCACAGATAAGATAAACTAAGCAACAATATAATTTCAACTAAATGAAACATGTAATTATCATTTACATGAAGAGCAATTACTATTGAATTTTGAAACATCTTAATAATCTGAAAGGAATATGAAGAACATGTATCTTTCCTATCAACCACATTGTATAAATATCAAGCAAGGCCTCATCCAATGTTTCTATATTTTGATTACAATTATACTACACAACTGATTAAATATTTTATTATGTCTCAAGGATTTGAGTCATACCACCCAAATCCAACTGACCACTTGATAAGTCGAAATAGGTGCCATACAAGGTCTAGTGGAAGAGCCAGAATCTATGACCTCATCCCCTCAAACAGTGCGAGAACATTGGCAGTGACATCATTAGTCAGACTGCTATTAGTGACTTATAGTCCAACTGTACATATCTAGCCCGCCTTGGTACAAGTCACGACGCTAGTGAGTTATGACCACAACTGTACTCTTTATTAGGATATGACCGCAGCCATTCATGTGCCTCAAATTGAGCTACAACTACAGTTGTACTCTTTTTTGGGGTATGACCACAACCAATCCCATATATATATATATATATATATATATATATATATATATATATATATATATATATAGTATATAAGGAGATACCTCAACTTGCACCCCGCATATTCAACAATATGCACTCCGAGTTAAACTTGTTTCACCATTCAACAAGTGATGACACTAAATGGATCTATGTCATAAGACAAACTATACTATTAGATTCCAATTGATTAATTAGACCAATTTAATCATCTTTCAGCACCAATCAAGTTACAACGTACAACCTCTAAATGAGATCTACATAAACAAGGGCATAACTCATCACCAGAGCATAGTGAAACATATTAGGTGTGATCTCATCACCTCATGTCTATTTTCAACCTGTGTTCATCACAATGACCACATATCTTGAGGTGACAACCCCTCCTCTCATCACTGAGGAAAATATCTCATGCAAGGCAATAAGCCATCAATAGGTTATAAGACCATTTATTCCCCTTTCAAGAGTATCAACAACACTTTTGCCTCACAAGGCCCATCCAAACAGATCATAACCACCATAGCTCATACCTGGCTATGTACATCAATTGGTATCACCTACATGATTAGAAGCTAATAACAAGAAGGCAATACATCATCAACATCATCATCTCATAGGACTCATGCCATATATTTTACATCATACATATTTCATCATTACAATTAGGGCTTCACTTTACCCGATTAGGGTTTACAAGGTTGGATCAACAACCACCCTTAGATTATTACTTTCATCATCATTATGAGATATGTTAGTAGATATGGTAACATGCTTGTCATCATCATGATAACACATGTTATGAGGCATAGGAACATAGTTCTCAAGATCATACGTACAACTACTCCATAGGGTATCACTTTATACCATGTGACCCTAACATCAACATGGTGTGACTTAAGCACCACCATAAGGTATCGTCTAGGTTTCAACATAGGGTATCGGTTAACCCTAAGTGCGTTGGGAAACCATGGCAAGGTAGGGTATCAACCTACCTACTCAAGGTGTGTATCAGTTTAGGCATCACTATGTGTATATCAGACACAACACCTCAAGGAGAGGGTGTCGACCTACATGGTGTATTGGGAAACGCTATCACAGGCGTGTGATGAGTGTCAGCATATCGGGTTAACGCAATGTTACGATGGACGACAAAAGTGTCGGGAAATAACACCTCCATCGTGATGGGCTCAGCAACACATCAAGCCGTGACGGGCAAGACCCTGACGAGCAACATTCATCACTCTAAACAACGTACCTAAGGTTGCAACACCAAGATATGATGACGACACTCGTCATCATATGTTGGCCAGTAGTGTTATGTTGGGTAACAACTAGAAATGAGACCAAAATGACCCATGGATGAACAAGGTATGTCAGCCAAAGGTTCGCCCAAAATGTATCTACTTACACACAACTAAGGTCGTGATGACTAGACTGTAGAAGACTCCATCATCTATTATTCTAGGAGTTGTCAAGCAAGGACAACCATCAGTAAATCCTGTCGGACTAAGTCTCCCAAATATCGTGATAACCTGTCACAAAGGGTGATTGTCAGGGGCGTCACAGGTCATGACGACCACCCAAAGCCCAATGGCCTAACCTATGTGTCGACCTCCACATAAATATCAGCATATACAAGCATATCGGCCTCATCATCTCCTACCTTAGGACAGTTTTATAAGCAAGGTGAGAGAAGTGAAACACAACTACAACATCTAAGCAAGGTTTGTTTTCCAAAATAGAATGCTAAACTACCCAAAAGAGTTACTAGCATGAAAGCAATAACTAACCAAGGATGAAGAACAAGATAGCTAGTAAAAAGTGATAATAACAAAGAGTGTTTAAAGTTATATAACCCACCTCAAGGATCACCACCAAGCTCTAAGCTCCAAGGTAGAAGAAGATCCTCCAAGCTCGATCACCACAACACCTCAAAGAGAGAAGATGGAACCATGGTTAAGAGAGCATGAGAGGGAAAGGAGATCACCAAGGTCCATGGCCGAGAAGAAGAAAGAAAGAGAGAAAGAAGAGATAAGGATCATGACTTGCCAAGGAAGAAGATGAAAAGAGAATACCACAAGCTTAGGCTCATCCACCAAGCTCCAAGGGAAGGTACTCCTCAAGCTCAAGATCAGCCACCAAGGAGAGAATGCAAAGATAACCAAAAGGTTTCTCTTGCATGGAGAGAAAGAGATATATATACAAGAGAGATGAAAGAGAGAACAAAGGAAAGGTGTCACCACCAAAGAACCCTAAAGGACACAAGTCCACAAAGAAAGGCCACATGCAACACCATGCAACAAGGTAATGAGAACCATGTCTCTCCCACTAGGTTACCTTCCTAGGTCATGGCCAATACACATCTCTACCTCTCTTCACAAACCGATAGGGGTAAACCCTAGGCACCACAAACCGCTATGGTGAATCCCTAGACACCATAAAACCAATATGATGTCCTTGAAGACATCCACAACTGATACAAGGCCTCTCTAAGGCTCTCAAGCCCGAGACAACACTCCTAGGTGCGAGACACACCCCAAACATGAGTGCAGAACATCACCATGGATGTCACCACTCAACCAAGGCTCAACCAAGGTGCCCATCTCTCTCTCACCCCTCTAAATGATGACAAGAGAGAGAAGGAACACTCTAGAGGTGGTAAACTTGCACATCAACCCCTTCCCTTGGGTGAATTGCAATTTACACCAAACCTCTCCACAAAAAACAAGCATCAAGATCAAACAAGGAACTCAAGCTTCCAACATGTCCTAATTACATCTCAGATGATTAGATCAAGGAGCTAAGCAACATACTTAAGCTAAGCAAATAAGGTTATCCCAAAATGTGGGTCAGGGTCCTTACAAGCCATAAACCCCTAACATGGATTTTGCCTCTGAAATCCTTAGAGAAAAGGGAAGGGTACTTCCTCCTCATCTCTTCCTCGAGCTCCCACGTGGCTTCCTCAGCACCACGATGATGCCAAAGAACAATCACAAGGTCTTTCCTCTTTAGCTTCTTCACTCTCTAGTCAAGGATAAACACTGAACCTTCTACATAGGTCACATTCTCATCAAGCTCCACCTCCATAGGATGCAACACTAAATCTGTGCTTGGATGACACTTCCTCAGCATGCTTACATGGAACACTAGATGCAACTTGTGCAACTTAGGTGGCAAATCCAACTGATAAGCCACCTTTCCAATGCATACCATCACTGGGTAAGGTCCCATATACCTAGTAGCTAACTTACCCTTCTTCCCAAACCTCAGAACACCCTTCCAAGGAAAGACCTTCAGATATATCTTGTCTTCCACTTGGAACTCCAAGGGTCTATGGAGATTATCTACATACAACTTCTGTCTATCCTGTGTTGCCTTCAACTGTTGTTGTATTAGTATGATCTTCTTTGTTGTCTACTGCACAAGCTTAGGACCAAGAAGCTGATACTCACCTATCTCGTACCAACACAATGGAGATGTGCAACGTCTCCCATGCAATGCCTCATAAGGTGTAATGTCAATACTACTCTGATAGCTGTTGTTGTAGGCGAACTCTATCAAACTGATATGTACATCCCAACTTCCTAAAAACTGAAGGACACATGCCCTTAATAAATCCTCCAAGGTATGAATGGTCCTTTTAGATTGACCATCTATCTACGGGTGGAAAGTAGTACTAAACTTTAACTGCATACCCAAAGTTGTGCGCACTCACTCCCAAAAGAAGTTTGTGAACTGAGGACCTCTATCAGACACAATGGTAGCTAGAACACTATGCAAGTGCACTATCCCATCCACATAGACTTGGGCAAGCTTCTATGTTGTGCACATTGTCTTTACAGGAAGGAAATGCGCTGACTTGGTCAACCTGTCAACGATCACCCATATGGAATCATATCCCTTGGCCATTCTAGGTAGACCAACCACAAAGTCCATAGTCACATGATCCCATTTCCACTGCAGTATAGGAAACAATTGCATCATTCCTATAGGCTTCTGATGCTCAACTTTGACTTGTTGACATATTGCACATCTTGCAACGAACTCAGCTACATCTTTCTTCAAGCCTGGTCACCAGTACATATCCTTCAAATTGTGGTACATCTTGGTGCTACCTAGGTGCATAGCATACATAGATAAATGAGCCTCTTCCGATACCATCTTCCTCAGGTTATCAACACCAGGAACCACTATCCTGTTATGATAACAAACTATCCCATCATCTGACTAATGGAACCCATCATGCTTCTCGTTGCTGAACTCTGATCTAATCTACTGTATCATAGTATATGTATATTGAGATTCTCTGATCTACTCTCTCAGCATAGGCTTCACCTATAATTGTGCCAACAATTGGCTAACAAGGAGGCTTCCAACTTGACATTCATCTGATGCAAGAAGACCAACATGTCTCGCTTGTGGCACATCAAAAACTCAACCGACCTTTATCCATGGATGAGGATGAAGACTTCCTGCTCAATGCATCTGCTACGACATTTGCTTTTCCCGGATGATAATCAATCGTACAATCATAATATTTGATCAAATCCATCCAGTGATGCTGTCTCATATTCAACTCCTGATGTGAAAAGATGTACTTCAGGTTCTTATGTTCTGTGAATATCTGACACTTCTCCCCATACAAACAGTTCCTCCAAATCTTCAAAGCATGAACCACTGTAGCTTACTCCAAATCGTGAGTCGGGTAATTCTCCTCGTGTTTCTTAAGCTGTCTGGAAGCAAAAGAAGCCACTTGCTTATCTTGCATCAATACACAACCCAGACCAATCTTGGATGCATCACAAAAGATGATGTATCCTTTTCCTTGCTCAGGCAGAACCAGAACTGGTGCACTTGTCAACTTCTCATTCAACGTATAAAAAGAATGTTGACATCTGTCATCCCAAATGAACAACACACCCTTCCTCATCAACTTTTTTAGGGGTAGGGCGATAGCGCTGAAGTCCTTAATGTACCTCCAGTAATATCCTGCCAGACCTAGAAAATTGTGCACTTTAGTCGACATCTTCGGCTGTTCCCACTCTGTCACTGACTCCACCTTCTTAGGTTCCACATGTAATCCTTCAGCAGACATGACATTCCCCAAGAAATCTACCTCCCTCAACCAGAACTCACACTTGTTAAACTTGGCATAGAGCTGGTGTTGTCTCAACACTGTCAACACCTGACGGAGATGATGTTCATGTTGTTGACTATCATGACTATATATCAAGATGTCATCTATAAAGACCACCACGAACTGATCAAGGAATGGTCGAAACACTCTGTTCATCAAATCCATGACGCTGCTGGTGCATTGGTCAGCCCAAACGGCATAACTACGAACTCGTAGTGACCATACCTCATCCTAAAAGATGACTTTGGCATGTCATCTTCCTTAATCCTCAACTGATGATATTTTAACCTCAGATCTATCTTTGAAAACACTATCATGCAACACAACTGGTCAAACAGATCATCTATCCTCGACAAGGGATACTTATTCTTTATCCTGACCTTGTTCAACTGCATGTAATCTATGCACAACCTCATAGATCCATCCTTCTTCTTCACAAACAACACTGGAGTGCCCCATGGTGACATACTCATCCTGATGAAACCTTTGTCAAGAAGTTCTTGCAACTATCTCTTCAACTCTGCCATCTCTATCGGAACCATCCTGTATGGTTTTGAGCTATCAGTTGCGTACCAAGAACTAGATTGATCTCAAAATCAATCTCACGGGGTGGGGGAACACCTGGAAACTCCTCACAAAACACATCCTCTAACTCCTTAATGACCACAACATCCTAAATACTAGGATTCCTTGCCTCAATATCCATTAGTGTGCTAAAAATGCCTCGCAACCTTGTCTTATAAGCTTCCTTGCTACTATAGATGATACAAGACACGTCGGAAGAATCTTCCTATCTCCTTGGAAGATCCACGTCTCACTACCATCCACAAATGTCTCTTTTTTGGAAATACAATACAAGACCACTCTATACTTATCCAGGGTATCCATTCTAAGGATCACATTGAATCCATGCATGTCAAGTGGTATGAGATCCACTTGAATGTTGTGCACTAAAAAAGAGAGAATACATGTAGTATACACATCCTACAACACTACAGAACCAACCAACATGGTTTCTAGCAACAAACTATTCTCCTTATGACTAATAGGAAAAGTACAACTACTAAGCACTTCATGTGGGATACAAGAGTGCATATCACCAGGATCAACCAAAATAGATATAAAGTAAGAAGAAGACAAATCAATTTGAAATAACTCCATTTGACATGTCATCACTCGCGGGTTGACCACTGCCTCCGACTGACTCATAGCATAGAATCTAGCTGATGCCTATTATCTCCCCCGTCCTCTACTTCCCAAGGCAGACAATCTAGCTTGTGATGTTTGACCATGTCCTCATGCTCCAGTATCACTGTTCTGTTGTCTCTGTGAGCCCTGTTGGCTCTGCCTCAGTTGCTGGGTCACTTCATCATCCCTGATCGGACACTCCCATTTTAGATGTTCTACTTGTCCGCACTTGTGACAGGCTTGGGTTTTGATCCGTGGCTTAGATGACCCCATCACTGATACTGATGATGTGTTGTGAGCTCCTGCAGGTAGAAGGCTACAACCTCTCCCCTTACTCGGTGACCACTACGTCAAAGCACTGAACTTCTGCGAAACTGGCGGTGTAGAAAACCTCAACTTCTTGAAGCCACCCGATGACTACCTATGGGACTGTGCATACCTATTCTTAGCACTTGCCTCTCTCTTCTCCTTCACAAACCATTCTATCCTTCAAACATACTCCACAAATGCGGCAATCCTCTCTCGATTTTCTAAGGCAGCAGGTGGGGTAGACAACTCAACATTCAACCTCTTCTCAAAATGACAAATCCTCTCGTCCTTCATCACTGCCACGTGAGGATAGAACCTCAACAGCTCCATAAACCTTACCTCATACTCGTTGATTGTCATGGATCCCTGTCGAATCCTCTCAAACTGACTGATCTTCTCATCAAGATACGTCAAGGAAAGTACCAATTAACAAACTCTCATCGGAACTCCTCCCAACCAACCGCAACATCGAGTCTTTTCTCCTCCTCTATGGACCACCAATGGCCAACACTCCCTCTCAGAAGGTACACAACATGCTTCACCTTATCCTCTTTGGGGATACTCAAGATCTTAAAGGCCTTCTCAAGCTCAGTCAGCCATAGATCTGCATCAGTCGGGTTAGCTGTTCCCACGTACTCAGCCGCTCCAACACGGCAAAGCCATTCAAAAGTCTTCCCTATACCTAAAGATTCAGTATGGGGAACCAGTGCCCTAGGCTGAGGTGCATACATCATGTCCGCCATATGAGTCATTGTTGCCATAAATTGCCTAAAAAGTGATTGAAAGGTAGGGTTTTCTATCATGTCAGGGTCAAACTGGGGGACTTCAGGAACACGATCTTGTCGTGTCTGGTTCCTTGCACCACCACCTGGTGCAGCAACACTGCTCTCAACATCATGTTCTTTGTGTTCTCCAAACATATTGAAGCTATATCTTCTTCTTCTGAATAAGCATAAGTGACTATAAGACAGACTGGAGGGTACTAGAATAGACACAAACCTAGTCTTAGGTCCCTATAGACTCACCGAATCTAAATCTCTAATACCAACCTGATTGGGATGCCCCACGTTACACAAAGCGAGATTACTCAAAATAAAACAAAAAACCAAGCAAGAAATATTAACGAACATATTACTAGAAAACATTAAAAATTAAACCATTTTCATAAAACTACTAAACAGCAAGAACCTTCACATATAAGTCCTTTCATGTATCAAAGTATATACAAGGCATGTTATCAACCTATAACCAAAGAACTGTTCCAGAACATATATACATGATTCCACCACATCTGTTCATAACAGGTGTATTAGCCAACCACATAAAGAAAGCACGTTCGTGAAACATCTACAAAATGTTCCCAAAGACCCGAGTGTAACTCTAGGACTCTATCAGCAAAAGACATCCATCATCACTGCCAACCTCGTCAACTACTTCTCCTCTTGTTTCTGCCCAACCTCCGTTGCACGGTCTCTACCTCTTCATGTTCGTCCACCTAAAATGGGTGTGGGAAACCCACTGGGTGAGATTCCAAATCTCATTGGGAGATATAACTCACCACCAACTCTATTATTATCATAGATGAGATAAACTAAGTAGCAGCATAATTTCAACTAAATGAAATAGGTAATTATCATTTACAAGAAGAGCAATTACTGTTGAATTATGAAACCTCTTAATAATCTGAAAGGAATATGAAGAACATGTATATTTCCTATCAACCACATTGTATAAAGATCAAGCAAGGCCTCATCCAATGTTTTGGTATTTTAATCCTATACAATTATACTACACGGATGATTATGTATTTTATTATACCCCAAGGATTTGAGTTGTACCACCCAAATCCAAATGACCACTTGATAAGTCAAAATCAGTGCCATACAAGATCTAGTGGAAGAGCCGGAATCCACGACCTCATCCCCTCGGTTAGTATGAGAACATTGACAATGACATCATTAGTCAGACTGCTATCATCGACTTATAGTCCAACTGTACGTATCTAGCCCACCTTAGTATAGGTCACGAAGCTAGTGAGTTACAACCGCATCCGTACTCTTTATTAGGATATGACCTCAGCCATTCCTATATCTCAAATTGAGCTACAACCGCAACTGTACTCTTTTTTGGGGTATGACCACAGCCAATCCCATATATATATATATATATATATATATATATATATATATATATATATATTCAGGACATAAGGAGATACATCAACTTGCACCCCACATATTCAACAATATGCGCTCTGAGTTAAACTAATTTCACCATTTAGTAAGTGATGTCACTAAATGGATCTATGGCACATGGAAAACTATACTATTAGATTCCAATTGATTAATTAGATGAATTTAAGCATCTTTCAACATCAATCAAGTTACAACATACAACCTATAAATGAGATGTACACAAACAAGGGAATAACTCATCACCAAAACATACTGAAACATATTAGGTGTGATCTCATCACCTCATGTTTATTTTCAACCTATGTCCATCACAAGGACCACATATCTTGGGGTGACAACCCCTCCTCTCATCACTAAGGAAAATATCTCATGTAAGGCAACAAGCCATCAATAGGTCATAAGACCATTTATTCCCCTTTCAAGAGTATCAACAACACTTTTTGCTTCACAAGGCCCATCCAAATAGATCATAACCACCATAGCTCATACCTGGCTATGTACATCAATTGGTATCACCTGCATGATTAGAAACTGATAAGAAGAAGGCAATACATCATCAATATCATCATCTCATAGGACTCATGCCATACATTTTACATCATTACAATTAGGGTTTCACTTTACCCGATTAGGGTTTACAAGGTTGGATCAACAACCACCCTCATATTATTACTTTCATCATCATTATGAGATATGTTAGGAGATATGCTAATATTCTTCTCATCATCATGATAACACATGTTATGAGGTATAGGAACATAGTTATTAACATCATCGTACAACTACTCCATAGGGTATCACTTTATACCATGTGACCCTAACATCAACATAGTGTGACTTAAGCACCACCACAAGGTATCATCTAGGTTTCAATATAGGGTATTGGTTAACCCTAAGTGTGACGATCAACCATGGCAAGGTAGGGTATCAACCTACCTACTCAAGATGTGTATCAGTTTAGGCATCATTATGTGTGTATCGGGTACAACACCTCAAGGAGAGGGTGTTGACATACAAGGTGTATCGGGAAATGCCATCACAAGGGTGTGACAGGCATCGACATATCGAGTTAATGCACCGTTGTGATGGACGATGGTTGTGTCGGGAAACACAACCCTAGACATATCGGGCAACAACACCTCCACCGTGATGGGCTGAACAACACATCAAGCCATGATGGGAAAGACCCTGATGAGCAATGTTCATCACTCTAAACAATGTACCCAAGGTCGCAACACCAAGCTATGATGACTACACTCCTCATCATATATCAGCCAACAATGTTATGTCGGGTAACAACCAGAAATGAGACAAAAATGACCCATGGATGAACAAGGTATGTCGGCCAAAGGTTCGCCCAGAATGTGTCGACTTACACACAACCAAGGTCACGACAACTATCCTGTAGCAGCATTCTCATCTATCATTCTAGGAGTTGTCAAGCAAGGACAACCATCAGCAAAGCATGTTGGGCTAAGTCCCCCAAAGATCGTGATGACCTGTCACAAAGGGTGACGACCACGTGCATCACAATGTGATAGCCGCCCAAAGACTAACGACCTAACCTATGTGTCGAAATCCACATACATATCAGCCTCATCATCTCCTACCTTAGGATGACACTATAAGCAAGGTGAGATAAGTGCAACAAGTGCCGTATCTAAGCAAGGTTTGTTTTCCAAAACAAAATGCCAAATTACCTAAAAGAGTTACTAGCATGCAAACAATAACAGACCAAGAATGAAGAACAAGATAATAAGTAAAAGGTGATAATAACAAAGAGTGTTTAGAGTTATATAACCCACCTCAAGGATCAACACCAAGCTCTAAGATCCAAGGTAGAAGAAGATCCTCCAAGCTCAATCACCACAATACCTCCAAGAGAGAAGATGGAACCATGGTTAAGAGAGCATGAGAAGGAAAGGAGATAACCAAGGTCCATGGCTGAGAAGAAGAAAGAAAGAGAAAAAGAAGAGATAAGTATCATGACTTACCAAGGAAGAAATGAAAAGAGAACACCACAAGCTTAGGCTTATCCACCAAACTCTAAGGGAGAGTACTCCTCAAGCTCAAGATCGACCACCAAGGAGAGAATGCAAAGATAACCAAAAGGTTTCTCTTGCATGGAGAGAAAGAGATATATATACAATAGAGTTGAAAGAGAGAACAAAGGAAAGGTGTCACCACCAAAGAACCCTAGATGAAACATGCCCACGAAGAAAGGTCAGATGCAACACCATGCAACAAGGTGATAAGAACCACGTCTCGCCCACTAGGTCACCTTCCTAGGTCATGGCCTATGCACCTCTCTACCTCTATTCACAATCTGATAGGGGTAAAGCCTAGGCACCAAAAACCAATATGGTGCATCTCTAGACACCATAAAATCGATACAAGGCCTCTCCAAGACTCTCAAGCCTGAGACAACACTCCTAGGTGCAAGACACACCCCAAACATGAGTGGAAAACATCATCAAGGATGTCACCACTCAACCAAGACTCAACCAAGGTGCCCATCTCTCTCCTATCCCTCTAGATGATGCCAAAAGAGAGAAGGAACACTCTAGAGGTGGTAAACTTGCACATCAACCCCTTTTCCTAGGTGAATTGCAATTTGCACCAAACCACTCCACAAAACACAAACATCAAGCTCAAACAAGGAACTCAAACTTCCAACATACCCTAATTACATCTCACATGATTAGGATAAGGAGATAAGAAACATACTTAAGATAAGCAAACTGGGTTATCCCAAAATGTGGGTCGGGGTCCTTACAATTGTCGTCTACTTGGAGCTCAAACCATTCTCAAAATGTCTGATCCTCTCCTTATCCGTCACAATCATGTGAGGAAAAAACCTCAACAACTCCATGAACTTGGCCTCATACTCATTGATCGTCATAAATCTCTACCAGATCTTCTCAAACTATAAGATCTTCCTGCCAAGATATGTCTTTGGGAAGTATCAGCCTACAAACTCCCGCCGAAAGTCTTCCCAACTGATCACCACTCCAGGCCTCTTCTCCTCCTCAATGGCCCACCAATGGCCAACACTACCCTTCAACAGGTACAACGCGTGCTTCACCTTATCCTCTTCTGGGATGTTGAGGATTTTAACAGCCTTCTACAACTCTATCAGCCACATATATTCATCTATTGAGTCTGTTGTATCCACATAATCCAACGCTCCAATGCGTCCCAACCTCTCAAAGGTCTTCCCAGATACTTGGGATTCCACACTGGGGACACCTACCCTTGCTTGGGGTACAAGCATCCTATCCACCATATGCATCATCACGGCAATGAACTATCCAAACATGGACTGGAAAGCGGGATTGGACACAGTTGTTGGGTCAAACTGAGGCAGTTTAGGCACTCCGTCTACTCTTGCCTGCCTCCTTGCACCACCTGCTAGTGTAGCAGCACTACTCTGAGCATGTTCTTCATGTTCTCCAGACATGTCTTCTTCTTCTTCTTCTGCATAAGTAGAAGTTGCAATCAAATTACTGGATTCACAAGAATAGACACAACCCTAGTCATATGCCACTGTAGGCTCAGTGAACCTAGAGCTCTGATACCAACCAAGCATGACACACTTATCACACCAAAGCTAGATTACTCCAAACTAAAGTGCAAAATTAACACTAAACAACCATATTACCAGAAAACACAGTAAATTAAAATCAATTTTATATAACCACAAAAGTGGAGCACATTACATAAAAGTCACAAACTATGACACATGTATCACACATCATACCATACATGTATATACATCACTATACAGTGACCATCTTGCTACAAACGTGTTACAAAAGATAACCTGTATATATATACAAGCCATACATGTACAATCTTAGTGTACTTCCTAAACCTTGTATCAATACACAACATCTACAAAACTCCCCCAAGGACCTGAGAGTATAGGGATGACACATAGGACTCTACTGCAAAACACTAGAAACATATCCAACCTTCAAAAGCTATTGATATTCTTATTGCTCTTCCTCAACTGCATGATCTCTACCGCTTCGTGCACGACCACCTAAACAATGTGGAAACCCATAGGGTGAGACCAATGCCCCATCGAGAGATATAACTCTCTTCCAAAAACTATTGTTAACACAGATAGATCATAATAGATTAAGCATCATGAGCATATTCAACTAAATGAATACTTAAAAACTGATAACACATATTAAGTAGTTTAAGCAGCTACAAATTGATCAGTAGAACATCATATACTTTTAGAAGGAATATGAAGAGCATGTATAATTGTTACTGACTAAAAAATATAAAAAAACAAGGCAAAGGGACATCCAATGTGATTTATGTTTAACCCTAAGCAAATATACTGCATGACTATATTATGTCTTTTATTATGCCATGTGAAGATGAGGTATACCACTCACACTCCAATTGACCACTCCTAAGTCAAAATTAGTGCCATATAAGATCTAGGAGAGCCACACTCCTATGATCTCCCACACCCTCAGCCAATCTGAGTCTTCCACAATGACATATAGAGCCAAACTAGAATCATCCTAGTCCACCTTGGTATATATGCACGACACTAGTGAGATACGACCGCATCCGTTCTCCTGTCAGGGTATGATCACAACCATCCCTGAAAAAATATCATTTGAGATACAAACTTGACTATTCTCTTGCCAGGGTTTGACCACAATCATCCTCCAATTTTGTAATTGTTGATGCAAGGATATATCCTAAACTTGCACCCCTACATATTCAATAATATGCACTCTAAGTTTCCCTTATGAGTTACTTGTTTCACCATCCAACAAGTACTAACGCTCAAGATGGATCTATGGCTCAGGGAAACCTACATGATTAGGGTTTCACTTGATAAGTATTTAAGTCAATTGGGTATCTTTTATTGCATCAATCAAGTTACAATGCATAAACCCAAAAGAAATTCTACAAAGATAGAGGTAGGTTTCAACATTAGAAGATACAAAACGTATTAACATAAAGCTGATCACACCATCCCATTATATTGTCTGTCTGCCTTATACCAAGCCATAACCATCATCATATCATCATGGGATAACCAACCATCTCTCATCACATCACTAGAAGGTATCACCTCAAACTAGGCACAAAGCCTCTGCTAGGACATAAGACCCAATCACATAGTTCATGCAAATCATCATTATCTCATCATGCCTCATAAAGGCTCATAATTATCACCTTGTGTCACATCAGAGATATTATAGCAACCACAAGCTATGATGTTCATTCAACTTGCAACATTAGGGTTACACAGATAGGAGAGAGAAAACATCATTACACGATAATCACTTCAAGCAAGATAAGCATTACATCATGTAATCATAATTAGGATTAGGGTTTCTCATACAACACTTAGCACCATACCCTCACATGTAACTACCACTAGGGTTAGCACATGTAGTGACCACTAGGATTAACTTATGTGTAGCGACAAACCACATAGCACATGTAGCGACCAAACTAGGATGTACATCAAGCATAGCAACCACATGGTAATCAAGGTGTAGCGACCTCCATTGATCAAGGTGTAGCGATCAACACAAGGGATCAAACATTGCGACCACAACAAAGACTCTTGTGTAGTAACAAAGGTATCTAGGGTTAAGATTATGGCAATTAATTGAAACCCACACTCATCACTAACATGGTCTTGGCGACCACAAGGAACCAAGAATGCATGTCGATTGAAACAAAAGCTTAACATCAGGAAACTCAAGCATCACCAAGGTTAAAACTCCATGAAAAGATGGACATCAAAACCCTAAACCAAGCATCAAAAGGTTCAAAATAAAAAACCATGGTATTAGAGAGAAAACCAAACACCAAACACATGTAAACAAGAATGAAAACCTCCAACTCATTCAAGATGGACGAAACAAGATCATGGTGATAAAACCAACGATCAAGATGTTGCATGCACGCTTAGCAACTCCACCATCCATACATCTCGGGTGCAAGAATTAGGGTTTAGGAGAAAGAGCAATCTATACAAGAGTACTTCATAATATTAAACCCTAAATCAAGATAGCATCATCTAGCAACTTATGATCACATTTTAGAGATAAAATAACATGCATGCAAGATAAAGTGCAACAATAGAAGAGGGGAGAGTTATATAACCCGCCTTGAGGGGAAGATTAACTCCAAAAGATAAGAGGCTCCAAGAGAGAGAAGAAACACCAAGCTTGGATCAACTCCAACTCCAATCAAGATCACCAAGATCAAGGATCACCAAGAACCACCACAAGGGAGATGATCAAACCCTAGATCACCACATGCAAGGAGGAAACAACCACCTTCTTCAAGCTCTAGCTCCTCCACTTGAACCACCAAGCTCAAGGGCTGACCATGCAATAAGAGAGAAAGAAGAGAGAGCCAAAGATGTTACTTGCATGTGAAATAAGGGGTATAAATACTCAAGGGTAGGAGAGAGGTGAGAGATATGAGGTGTTAAGATAAACCTCTCATGACACTTGTCCCTCAAAACCTCAGCCATGCAAGAACTCTAGATATGCATGCATCAAAGGGTGATAAAACCAAGGCTTGGTAGCGACCACTTGGTCCACTACCCCCCTTTCAGTCAAAACAAAAACCAAGGATCATCATGGCAGTGATCGCTACTCATGACACCCAAAGCAAAGGTCGCTACAACATCAACACAAGCCAAACCTGGTGATGCAGCCCTATTTTAGGGCTCCATCCTGTGCCATTTTGTGTTTAAATTGCATCTAAACATGTTAGATTACAAGTATTTCTCCCCAATATGATTATCATTGCAAATACGCTTATGGATGTTCTTTGCACTGTTTTTCAGGTACTTGGACCTTTCTTAGATGGACGAGGGGGAGAGAGGGACCCAAAGAAGGCCCCAAAGTCTCCCTCAACCTATCTCCAGTAGCCAAGACTCATCCCCGAGCAAAGACATCCGAAATTGACAAAGTTAGAAGAGAATTAAAGAAGTCAAGCCTCACCACGGTCGTGGCCCCAAGGCCACGGCCGTGGCTTTATTGCCAAAGCTCAACAGGTCGCAACAGGAGAATTTAAAGTTCGCCCACGACCGTGGCCACCCAGCCACGACCGTGGCCAATGAAGGCAACACGACCGTGGCCATCAGCACAGTCGTGGTCAAGATAAGAGAACACGGCCGTGGCTTTATTGCCAAAGTTCAACAGGTCACAACAGGAGAATTTAGAGTTCGCCCACGACCGTGGCCACCCGGCCACGACCGTGGCCAATGACGAGCAAAACGCCCGTGGTCCCTCCCCACGGTCAGCCTGACTCCTCCAAAACGGCCGTGTTACCCAACACGGCCGTGGTGCACCCTAACCCACCACGACCGTGGCACTCCGCCACGGCCGTGGCCACCACCCTAATTTGCTTTTTCACCACCACCTTCACCCCACGACCGTGTTCATTACCCCACGGTCGTCCACCACTACCCCCACCACGGCTGTGGCACATTCACCACGACCGTGGTGACCACCTACCCTATGCATTTTTCCACTACTTTTCCCATTCTACCCCCACTTAACCCTAGCTCCTATATAAGCAATAGATGCTTCTAGGGCTCGAGGGCAGGCACCTCTAGAGCACCCCTAGCCGCACCCTAGCAGCTCCTTTGCTTCCATTACTCCAATCCATCCATTTCCTTGCAATCCACCCCATTTCCATCCACTTTCCACTCTTTTCCACCATAGAAACCTAGTTTCTCTAGGTTTCTATCCATAATCCCCGCCATTTTCATGCACCTTTGCATCATTGGAGGAGTGAGGACGGCTGCAGCTGCTTGGAGGTGAAGAAGGAGTCAACTACATCGAGCTTCATGGCGTTTTCCCTTCTTCTACCCATTTCTTTTGTTCTTAGTTTGATTACGTGTAGCTAAGCCCCCCTTGGGTGGGCTGTTTGGGACAAAAATGTGACTTTGATACCATGTTGGGGGAATATAATTTGTAATGAACATATTTCATTTCTATGATGATTGCCTTTGCTTTTATCTCATTTCCCATTACTTGTGCTTGTGGTTGTTGTTTAATTACATTAATTGCTTGCCTTGTGGTGTTTGAAAACATTTGTCCCTAGGATGTTTTGGTCTCTATGTAGCTATCATAGGATTGGCTCCTAGGTCCCTGATTCGGATCCCTAGCTAGCCCCCTATCTTCCTACATAATCACCTCCTTCCTACATACAAATGTGAGTTCTAAGTGACTAGTACAAGTGTGATTAGCCCAATTGCCTAGGATTTCCTAAAGGCTGAGGTGGCTAGTGGCATGAGGTCAAATATCCTCATCTCTACTCCCATCCTCACCCTTGGTCCTCAATTGACTAATACCACTTATCCTAGAGACCTAGACTTGGTATGTCCTATGAGAATTACACCTAGCCCTAGTTCTCCAATTAGTAGCTTAGGGTAAATTCTCATAGCACCTACCTCGTTGTTTGGTTTGGTAATCTAGAATGAGATATGCTAATTGCTTATTATGGTGACTTCCTCCAACTAATGTTAAGGTCACATTCCCAAACGGCCCACCTCCCTCATCTAATTGTTTAAAACCCCAATTACCTGCTTTGCTTGTTAATGCTAGCTTAGTTCAATTGCTTTAGTTAGTGTAGTCTTTTGCCTAGTTTTGCTCGCTAGTGTTAATCCAGGCCTTTTCTCTTATTAGTGCTTAGTGTAGTTTCTTAATTGCCAGTTGCTTGTTTAGTCTAGCGTAGTTCGTTCCTGCTCTTGTTTAGATAGTTTGTTAACTTAAATTGCTAATTTAGTTGTTTGATAACTTAGTGTCATTTTGTCTTTCCTTACTCGCTCACTTAGCATAATCAACCAAACAAACCTTCAAACCCTAAAAACCCTACTCTCCGCACTAGGAACATAGCTCACCCTCTCTAACTCTAGTGCCCCCTCTATCTCCGAGGTTCGACCCCGTACTTACCGCCTTACCTGTACTACGACAAGACCCCGTGCGCTTGCGGGTATATTGTCTTAGTAGAAGTAGGTAGTTAGCCCGGGACCTTACAAATTTCGAAAGCTAAAGATCCCATCTCATCCCGTGCCTCCCGACCTCGTGGATTGCACTCGTTGCAAGCCACTAGCGGGAGCGCACCAAGCTTTCTGGCGCCGTTGCCGGGGATAGAGGCGCTCGGCCTAGTTAGATAGTGTAGCTTATCCTTTCCTTTTGCCCTCACCATTGCTATTGTTTATTCTTTGTCTTACTTTTGCATATTGGTGTGCTAACTTGGTTCCTTGTTGTTTGTTTGTGCTTTGCGCAGGTGACAGCTGTGCATGCGTAGCACACGCTCGACCTGCACCGACTTGGTGGTTTACGACCCCGAGATTGGGAGGAGAAGGCGTCAAGCTCGCCGCAACTTACATCGAGAAGCCGAGATGGCCGAGAACAACCCACCACCAGATGTTCCACCTCCGCCACTGCACCGCCCTCTTCATGAGTATTTCACGCCGGGGAACTACAATTCCCCCATCGCCATGCTAGTTGATCAGATGCCCGGGCAGCAGTTTTCCATCCCACCGGCACTCTTGGGGCTTCTCCCCACGTACTACGGGTTTGAGAACGAAAATCCGTATCACCATATAGACGCATTCTTGGAGACATGCTCTACCTTCCGCACTCCTGCTGCCACCGACGACTCAATCCGGAGGACTCTCTTCCCTTTCTCCCTCAAGGAGAAAGCCAAGGAATGGTACGTCTCGAGGCCAGAGCTTGTCACATGGAACGAAGTGAAGAATGAGTTTCTGAAGAAGTTCTTTCCGATAGCCAAGTTATCCTACATGAGAAGGTGCATCACGTCCTTCGCCCAAAAAGAGAACGAACCCTTCCATGAGGCATGGGAGCGGTTCCAGAAGCTACTTCGCGACTGCCCTCATCATGAGGTTCCTCTTTGGCAGCTAGTGCAGGCCTTTTACACTGGGCTCGAGGAGCAGAGTCAAAACAATGTCGATTCTTCTTGTGGGGGCACGTTCATGGCCAAGCCACCCGAGGACTCATGGCCACTATTTGAGCATCTAGCCGAGAACTCTCGCCACCGAGCTTCCACAAAAGGGGGGCATTGCGGCCGGGACTACACCTCCCCACCCTCCTCCGTGGCTCCCGCACGCAACACCGCCAACCCCGACATGATGAAAATGATGGCAGATATGATGCAAATGATGAATAATCAAGTGGGTGGCTCTTCTAGTCAACCCGCAATGGCTGTGGAGACTGTCGATGAGGAAGTTAACGCCTTACATTCCTTTGGTGGCCGCAACAACCAGGGCCCGATGTCCCAATCCTACACTCCCGAGTGGAGGAACCATCCAAATTTCTCGTGGAAACAACATAATGAAGATGGACAAGGGCATGGACAGCAGAAGCCACCCTACTATTCAAAGTTCGAAGAGGAAGTACTTGGAAGATTGAGGAATCTAGATGAGGTAAAGAGAGAGGTGTCTTCTCAAGGACAAAACATCAGCCGTCTTGAGCAAAGGCTCGATCAAATTTCTATTTCACTTGCTCGTCGTGAAGAGGGGAGACTACCATCTCAACCTATAACCAATCCTAACAGCGATGGTAGTTATGTGAACACCACCCAAGCCGCATACATTCCACCACGTGGCCAAGCAACCTCACTTCCACAATATCAAGGACCACCACACCCATATGCTCCGCCATCTCACCAACCCCCGCCAAACTACCAATACCCACCACCACCTCCACATACTTACCAACCTCCACCTCCACCACAACCAACTTGCATACTCCAAAATCCTAATCCTCCCCAACAAAGACCGCCACCACCTCCATCCTCACAAGCTCCCCCTTCTTCACATGAGCAAGTGAGTATGATCACTATCATATGGGGTGAAGAAACTGCTCAAGGTTTTGGAAAAAGGGAAAAGAAAGTGAAAGAGGTTGGAAGCAAAGTCCCGATACTTGAGGGATCTATCAAAGATAAAGGACACTCTGAAGAAATGGCCGCCCAAGCACCACTAAGGAATGCTAACTGCACCCGGATCGCTACTGCACCCGACGCGAATGTGGAGGCACTCTCATTGGTTCCACCCATACTCGGAGATACAAAAATTGCAATAGGTATAGCTCAGCCAGCGGTTGGTGACGGTGTCACGTCTACTGTTTCACACACCATGGACATAGCGGCGCTTGAAGCCATATCCTTATGGGAGCCAAGACCTTTACATGAGATGAGCGTCACCATCACCCCTCCGCAAGTCCCAGCAAGTACAGTGGAGATAGTTGAGGAAGACGGAAAGCAATCCCATGAAGGTTGGACTCTCCAAAAAAGGGACGGAAATGGCATGAAGCTCCTAGGAAACTTGAAGCGGGGAACAATGAGAATTACATCACTCTTATCATTGATGAAGGACATATGCATGGGAAGAAAAAAGTTAGTGCTACTGCCGACCGAGGAGATTGTTGCCTCAAAATCTGTGAACTTCATCTATGACAATGGCTTCCCAGAAAAGAGAGGTGATCCGAGAGTACCTCTGATTTCTTGCTTCATTGGCACACAACCCGTCCAGCACGCTCTCATCGACTTAGGTGCAGGGACAAGCCTCATGCCATGGAGCATGTACCTACGGCTTGGCCTAAACAAAATGAAACCAGTGGAGTGTGCCATTATCTTGGGTGACGGAACCAAGCGGAGACCCTTGGGAATCATGCAGAACACAATAGTGTCGATGGATGAAAGGGTGAACATTTCCTATGTGACCGATTTCTTGATAGTGGATACCTCACCGATTGATGGAGAAGAGTACCTCATATTGGGTAGGCCCTTCCTATCCTCTGCATGCGCAGAAATCAACATCCGCAAGGGCACGCTGACAGTTACTTACAAGAGGAAAAAGTTTGACTTCTTCATGTTCACCAAGGAAGAGAGAGACGAGCTGGCCAATGAAGACTTCGGTGAGAGTTTGTGCTATCGTGACCCTCTGGAGCTGTGGAGATCGAGCCCATACTTCTATTCCATGTACACTCCTTGGGACGAAGCACATGTAGTCAGAGCGCTCGACAGGATCACCATAGAAGAGAAGGAGGGCACCGTGGGTGTCAACACATGATGAAAAAGGAGCACAACAATCAATAAGCCCGGCTGAAGGCGTAAAATTTAGCGCTAGTGGGAGGCAACCCACGCGGTTTGAGATTCTCGGACCCTTCTTTTGATACTTTCGTTTTGTTTTACACGAATACACACACGCACACTCGTGCTTTACAGTTTTTTTTTGAGTTTTGATGATGCGCAGGTGTTAGACAGTAGAGGGAGAGGTTTTGGAAGTAAGTCAAGGCCGTTAATTCAAATCTGTGGCAATAAGAACAAATCAAGCCGAAAGATCAAGTTTCTGAGTTTGAAAATTGAAAAGACAATCCACCACGGCCGTGGTAAGTCGACCACGACCGTGGCGCATGCTGCTAACCACGACCGTGGACACGGCCACGACCGTGGGAAATTTTTGCCAAATTAACCAAAGCTACAGGTTGTCTCGAAGAACGGCCACGACCGTGGCAACTGGACCACGACCGTGGGGAATGCGTCCGGCCACGACCGTGGACAACTCCCACGACCGTGGGAATTAAAGCACCAAATTGGCCAAAGTTACAGGTTGTTTCGAAGATCGGCCATGACCGTGGCAAGGCGACCACGACCGTGGCGAGGTCAGACCGGGGAGTTCTCATCGACAACACAACCGTGGCATCCGCCACGGCCGTGCTACCCAACCCTGGCCACGACCGTGGCCCTCTGCCACGACCGTGGCCGAACCCGGTTCAAGAAAAAAAATTTATATCTTTTAAACGACCAAACCGACCCCCCTCTCCATTCTTTCGTCTTCCACCTACAGCAAACACCCGTGGCGGCGGAAAACGACCTGGAGCTCCCCCGTGGGTCATCCTTAACCCCCAAATCCACCTCCATTTGATCCCCAATCAATCCCAAATCGTTCCCCAGCCTTCCCACTCCCACTCCCACCGTCCAATCTCTCCCAATCACACCTCCATATCCTTTCCCATCTCCATTCCGCCCAGCAACCTCCCCACACAAAACCTCCACAAAAACACCTCCATTCTCGCCCAAATCCACCACTAATCACATAACTACTATCCGTGCATCAAAGCCATCCCATATCAATATCCTCCCATTCCACCCATAAAACCACACCCATACCACCTCCACCATCGCCATGAAGAAGATTGGGAAAGCTATCACAAAGGGGACCAATATCCTCACCGTAGGGAAACGGCGTTCTAAAAACGCTTCCTCCGATGTATCCGTCCCATCCCACACCCCATCACCTACCACTTCCGCCCACCATTCCCTCCGCCGATCGCAATCGGTGAGCGGATCCCACACCCGCTCATCCGATAGTCATCATATCACAGACGCTACCTACGAGGGGGAGGACGAAGAAGAAGAGGAATCCATGGGGGTCGACTTGGACCACCTCATAGATGAGATAGAGCCGGCGGCCGCAAAAAGAAACCAGCGATCCAGAGCAGCGCCGTCCTCATCCAGACTGCCTCCAAAGCCCGCACCACCCCGCCACTCAACATCCAGCGCAGCGGGGAGACGTGAGGTGCAGCCGCAACACTCGCGGCAATTGCAGCACAACGAGGAGCAGTCGGCCCACTGGTACAATTTTGATACCAGTTCGGGGTCGCAATCTTATGCAATGGAGGAAGAGCACGATAGCGAGGAGGAAGAGATGGAACTCTTGTCCGAAGAGGATGATATTCTGGCACACTTGGAGGTGGACAGAGAGAAGACCCTGGGAAAAGCACAGGAGGGAGTGTCCTATGGTAGAGGACACAGGCAAAAGAAAACTCCTCTTATTTACCCCGAGTGCTTGACAAGGCGAGTCGTCGCCTCCAGGTACGGCTGCGAGAAGACAATTGAAGAACTTGGAATCAAGGAGGCAGTGGAAAAGAACTTAAAGAAGATTGGGTTGTGGAACATTCTTTTCACACCCCAACCTACATATCCTGCTATAACCCAAGAATTCTTTGCCACTCTGGAGAAGACAAAAGTGAGGGGTTGTGATGCACTCAGATTTGCCATAATGGGCAACATGCACACCCTCACTTCCACTGAGTTGAATGCCATCTTCGCCCCTAGTCCTGAAGAAGCCATCAAATTTGACGACGGCCTGTTAGAAAGAGAGGTCAGTTTTGACTATGTGTATTATTGGCAGGCCTACACGGACAGGGAGGACTACAACGCGGGTAGATCAAAGACTGCAGCTATAAGTAACCCGCAGATGCGCTACGTGCAAAAGTTCCTAGCAGATATGATTGTGGGCAGATACGACAACCAGGGCAGCATTTCTCAAAAGGATATTCTTGTCTTGATCAGTATGCAATACAAGAGATATGTCGACCTCGGAGTCCTTTTGATAGATCATATGAAATCCATACCTTATAAGAGTTCAAAGCCTTTTGTTATGGGTGGATTTGTGACTTCGATTGCACTAGCACTGGGATACGATCTCTCGGGGGCACAAGGCGCGATTGGGGCAGAGTTCGTTGACCTCAATTATCTGACGCGTTCACACACAATAAAGATAAAGAACAAAAGAATGATCTATTTGGCCACTAGTGTGCAGGATTTTGAGCTTGAGCTGCCATACCATGCAAAGCCTCTATTATCCACATTTGGACCTGGCAACAGGATGAGGGAGAATTTGAGGGCATGGCAGCTAGACCACCCGAGAGAGACTTATGTAAGGGAAGCCACTGCCGCACATGAAGATGTTGCTGAATCTAATGTGCAAGGGCAGGAGCATGAAGCAGAAGAAGAACGACAGCCCCGAAGAACAAGAAGGAGGGATGAGGGAACATCCCAGCTGCAGCCACCCGCGGGGAACGCCTACGACATGGCCACCATCCAGGCACACCTCGAGAACATCCAAAAGACTCAAGGTGACATGCAGCTTGTCCAGCAATACATGTGGCAAGATCAACAGCAGATGCACTACCAGATCAACCACTTGTACCAATACCAACACGCCCAAGCAGCACGAAACCCCGAATGGGGTGCAGACTTTTGGGGTGGTATAGCTGGACATCCACAGGCATATCCTCCACCCCAGGACGACTACTGGGAGCACTACTATCAGCATCCTCGTTCCAGCTCGGCTCCAGACTTAGCTCCTCCTCCAGATCCTCCTCAGATGCCGGACCAGCCACCACAGCCTTGATTCTTCCCCTATCTACCCTAAGCTGTAGTTTCATGCTGAGGACAACATGATTCTAAAGTTTGGGGTGGGTAGGGCGGTATGCACCACCCTTTCCCTCATTCTGTCATTTTGTTTCACCTGGATATTTTGTTTTAGATTTCTGCTTTTGTTTTGTTCATTGCTTTGTTGCCTGTCATGTAGTTTAATTTCATGCATTTTTGAGTTTTTTTTCAAAATTTTACTTGCCTTGCTTTCCCTTATCATGCATTGCATCTCATGTAGATTTTTGCTAATTTTTGCATGTTTTAGTTAGGATTTACTTGCTTTTTACCCTAAAGTAGGCTTAGATGTGATTTAATGCAAATTGGCACCATTTTGGCCAATTTTGCCCAGATTTAAATATTCTTGCTCTAAAAGGATATTTCGACTTAATCTCCAATGTTTGAAATGAAAAGGGTTACTCTTGTGACAAATGCATGCTACATTCCTAGATCTTATTGATAGATGGTCTTGGTTGTGACTTTTTACATGTGAACCACATCTCTTAAGTCTATGAATGCTTTGGTTGAATCATGAATTGAGCAAGCGACAAACGCTTAAAGCCAATGGAATCACTTGGTAGAAATATGAATTTTGTGTTAATTCTATCATGTGGTGTGATATTACTTGGTGAAGTGTTGAATTAGCTTTCATGCAGGGAATCGTATGTTGAAAACTACACTGTTGACCCCTCTTTGATCCGACCACTTCTTCACCATCTTCATACCCCTCCGCCTCATAAAAAGATGTCAAAGTGCACATATTAGCCGTGGCCACCTCCAAAAGTTTGGGGTCGCCACACCTTTATCTCCCCGCTTCACTCCATCCACCATATGCCCTATCTACACCAAGGGAAAAGAAAAAGAAAAGAAAAGCAAAAAGAAAATAAAAGGATGCTCCTGTTTAAGAGCATTCAAAGAAAGCAAAGAAGAGAGTGTAAAAGCACTCCAAATCTTTACGCAATCCTTTCTTCTCCTTTTACACCCATTGGGCTAGAAAACATCAAATCTAGCTCACCTTACCCTTTCTACAGCCAAGTGGATCATCTAGTGTGGTTTGAAACATAAGACCAAATACATGAAAGTGAAACAACACTCCTAGTCACCCGTGATTAACACCAACATGAAACGGTTTACCCGGAATAACATAAAAGACATATGGACAACTTGTGTTTCTATGCTTTATATTTGAAGTTTGTACGCTCAGTGCTCAGCTCATGATTGGATAGTGAAAGAAGGAGAGGAGAGATGTGAGACACATGCACTTAGTCATTTCCAAGACCATATATTCAATAATCTTCTGCTGC
This sequence comes from Alisma plantago-aquatica, assembly GCA_963693085.1. Taxonomy (NCBI): domain Eukaryota; kingdom Viridiplantae; phylum Streptophyta; class Magnoliopsida; order Alismatales; family Alismataceae; genus Alisma; species Alisma plantago-aquatica. The sequence continues at coordinate 1,590,792,982 of OY856409.1, forward strand.
TTTGCATTTGTCGTTTGTTTTTGTTGAAAAGAACTGAGAAGGGAGATTAAGTTGGAGCATACTTGAGGACAAGTATGTTGTAAGTTTGGGGTGGTGATGCAGCCCTATTTTAGGGCTCCATCCTGTGCCATTTTGTGTTTAAATTGCATCTAAACATGTTAGATTACAAGTATTTCTCCCCAATATGATTATCATTGCAAATACGCTTATGGATGTTCTTTGCACTGTTTTTCAGGTACTTGGACCTTTCTTAGATGGACGAGGGGGAGAGAGGGACCCAAAGAAGGCCCCAAAGTCTCCCTCAACCTATCTCCAGTAGCCAAGACTCATCCCCGAGCAAAGACATCCGAAATTGACAAAGTTAGAAGAGAATTAAAGAAGTCAAGCCTCACCATGGTCGTGGCCCCAAGGCCACGGCCATGGCTTTATTGCCAAAGCTCAACAGGTCGCAACAGGAGAATTTAAAGTTCTCCCACGACCGTGGCCACCCAGCCACGACCGTGGCCAATGAAGGCAACACGACCGTGGCCATCAGCACGGTCGTGGTCAAGAGAAGAGAACACGGCCGTGGCCCCAAGGCCACGGTCGTGGCTTTATTGCCAAAGTTCAACAAGTCGCAACAGGAGAATTTAGAGTTCGCCCACGACCGTGGCCACCCGGCCACGACCGTGGCCAATGACGAGCAAAACGCCCGTGGTCCCTCCCCACGGTCAGCCTGACTCCTCCAAAACGGCCGTGTTACCCAACACGGCCGTGGTGCACCCTAACCCACCACGACCGTGGCACTCCGCCACGGCCGTGGCCACCACCCTACTTTGCTTTTTCACCACCACCTTCACCCCACGACCGTGTTCATTACCCCACGGTCGTCCACCACTACCCCCACCACGGCCGTGGCACATTCACCACGACCGTGGTGACCACCTACCCTATGCATTTTTCCACTGCTTTTCCCATTCTACCCCCACTTAACCCTAGCTCCTATATAAGCAATAGATGCTTCTAGGGCTCGAGGGCAGACACCTCTAGAGCACCCCTAGCCGCACCCTAGCAGCTCCTTTGCTTCCATTACTCCAATCCATCCATTTCCTTGCAATCCACCCCATTTCCATCCACTTTCCACTCTTTTCCACCATAGAAACCTAGTTTCTCTAGGTTTCTATCCATAATCCCCGCCATTTTCATGCACCTTTGCATCATTGGAGGAGTGAGGACGGCTGCAGCTGCTTGGAGGTGAAGAAGGAGTCAACTACATCGAGCTTCATGGCGTTTTCCCTTCTTCTACCCATTTCTTTTGTTCTTAGTTTGATTATGTGTAGCTAAGCCCCCCTTGGGTGGGCTGTTTGGGACAAAAATGTGACTTTGATACCATGTTGGGGGAATATAATTTGTAATGAACATATTTCATTTCTATGATGATTGCCTTTGCTTTTATCTCATTTCCCATTACTTGTGCTTGTGGTTGTTGTTTAATTACATTAATTGCTTGCCTTGTGGTGTTTGAAAACATTTGTCCCTAGGATGTTTTGGTCTCTATGTAGCTATCATAGGATTGGCTCCTAGGTCCCTGATTCGGATCCCTAGCTAGCCCCCTATCTTCCTACATAATCACCTCCTTCCTACATACAAATGTGAGTTCTAAGTGACTAGTATAAGTGTGATTAGCTCAATTTCCTAGGATTTCCTAAAGGCTGAGGTGGCTAGTGGCATGAGGTCAAATATCCTCATCTCTACTCCCATCCTCACCCTTGGTCCTCAATTGACTAATACCACTTATCCTAGAGACCTAGACTTGGTATGTCCTATGAGAATTACACCTAGCCCTAGTTCTCCAATTAGTAGCTTAGGGTAAATTCTCATAGCACCTACCTCGTTGTTTGGTTTGGTAATCTAGAATGAGATATGCTAATTGCTTATTATGGTGACTTCCTCCAACTAATGTTAAGGTCACATTCCCAAACGGCCCACCTCCCTCATCTAATTGTTTAAAACCCCAATTACCTGCTTTGCTTGTTAATGCTAGCTTAGTTCAATTGCTTTAGTTAGTGTAGTCTTTTGCCTAGTTTTGCTCGCTAGTGTTAATCCAGGCCTTTGCTCTTATTAGTGCTTAGTGTAGTTTCTTAATTGCCAGTTGCTTGTTTAGTCTAGCGTAGTTCGTTCCTGCTCTTGTTTAGATAGTTTGTTAACTTAAATTGCTAATTTAGTTGTTTGATAACTTAGTGTCATTTTGTCTTTCCTTACTCGCTCACTTAGCATAATCAACCAAACAAACCTTCAAACCCTAAAAACCCTACTCTCCGCACTAGGAACATAGCTCACCCTCTCTAACTCTAGTGCCCCCTCTATCTCTGAGGTTCGACCCCGTACTTACCGCCTTACCTGTACTACGACAAGACCCCATGCACTTGCGGGTATATTGTCTTAGTAGAAGTAGGTAGTTAGCCCGGGACCTTACAAATTTCGAAAGCTAAAGATCCCATCTCATCCCGTGCCTCCTGACCTCGTGGATTGCACTCGTTGCAAGCCACTAGCGGGAGCGCACCACCTAGCCACCAAGATCAAGGCCAAAGCATGTTGGTCGCAAAAAAAACCAACCAAGAAAGCATATCGGTCGCAACACTCACAAAACACATTGGGCACTACAAAGGATTAACATCAACATGGTCGACACCACCAACTACTCATGCATCCATGAAACCCTAGCTCAACACTCATGATGCCACCTCATCAACCAAGACCCAACAAGGCACCCCTATGCATCATTCTCTCTCCCATGATGCTATGACATAAGAGGCACATCCAACATGTGAAAAATTCTAAGATAAACCCTCAACATGGGTAAATTGTAACTTGGTTCAAAACAAGCACACATATAGCATAGCTAGCTCAACATCATGCAAATAGGACTGAACTGCAAACATAGATGTGTCACATGTTATTAAGGTGCATCACATGACTAGATTAAGGTTTATGCATCTTATTTAAGCAAATCAAGCAAGTTCAAACACTAAGCTAGGTCAGGGGTCTTACAATACAAGTATGACTATTATCATATCAAGTAGGGTTTAAACCTTGATTAATTCACAACACATATTTCTTTAACTTATCAAAGAACATGTTTAAGATAAACTAAAACATCATTAACTGGATAATATATTAATAAGGGTAAATAAAGGTGTAATAAACACCAAATTATCTTAAACCCTCAAATTACTAGTAAAACATGACACAAGTTGTATCAAACTCTTCCCCTTAAGGAGTTTTGTCCTCAAAACTCCTAGGTATGTAAGAAACACAATAATAAGATTATCACTTTGTACATTAAATCATTTGCCTTTCTTATTCTGAGATTCACATCTACATCCTTCTCTGTTTGACTTCTAAAGTAACAAATATGGAGTAGTAAACCATCTCATACACAACAAGAATGCTTCTATCTCATACTAAGGTACAAAGATAAATTTTCCTTTGTTCTAGGTATCATTTCTTGAGGTTCACCCTCTGTTGGAATTCTTATCTTTACTTTATTATATTATGCAATATGCTTTTCCATACTTCTGAACACATCAAAGCTTAATAAGCAAAAAACATAATTACCTCTTTTACCACACTAGGCTTCAAACCTTGAAGTTCAAGTTTAAACATGAGTTAAGGCAACTAAGTTTTACTAGAATACTAACTAATAAAAAACATGTGAACAACTGAGTATTCCTTTTACTATGTACATTACACCCATGTACATAGCTGAAGGTGCTTCTAAATCCTTGTTGCGCCCTTAACAATCTTACTTCTATAAATTTTACCATATCACAAGATATTTCAAATGTTTCTACATTCATCCTTTCACATAATTACTTTTTTATCCTTACTCATCCTTGCTCTTTTGGCTATGTAATTGGAATTACATATGTTGAAAGGATGACCATATGGTTCAATGTGTTGGAACATTCATTACACATTCTCCTCATCATATGAGACAACTCTAACTTCAATATATAAAATTTCCTCATTAGAATAAGGGTATTTTATTTTGGATGGGTTTAGGGGATTGAATTTTGCTACACCAATAGGAGGATAACATATCTCTTCGGTCTTTGACCTAATTGACATTCTGAGATGAGAAGAGCTATACCACATACTAGTCAACTTATCAATTTCTTCTATTTGCAAGATCTCCATAACTCTTTTACAAGGATGGTCACAAAAGAATATCCCTCTTGAATTCTATTTAACATTGATCTAGAAGGTAGCTAATTTAAAGGTAAGCTTAATTTGATATGTGCTTTGATGTTGGACTCTGATATCCCAATCAGTTAGGAAGACAATATGCTCAAGTATCATTTCCTTACTATGATATTAGTTTGTAAACATGTATTTATTACTACTCAATATAGCCATGGATAGAGGAATTGTAGAAAAGCAATAAGGATAATAGGGATGAATGATAGTTTGGATATTACAATACTACTAGCACCAACATGCCTTATATAGGCATCCTGTGCAGTGCTTGTGTGAAGTTGGATAATGACGAGTGCAAATCTTATGTGAGAAAAGATAGCATCTATCTCAATCTCATCCAAAGTTTCCACAATTTCCAAGAGTACACACATACCAAGAATCAACAAATAAGGAGTAAGACATGTTGCCCGTGTCTAGGTGTACGGGTTTTGTTCATCCTCAGTATTGTCATGTCTTAACTCCATGTATTGTAACTTCTCATATGACCCCTTTTTGTTATAAATTTGCCTTAATTAATGATGGATGCATCTTAGTTATCCATATGTGCCCTACCAATCTCTACCTCTTCTTTTGCATTCAATAAGAGTTTTGAATGTTCTTTTACTTTCTCAACGGTTCACTTTCAATGTAAATTTCTTTTTCTTTATTCTCAATCAAGAAATAAGCAAGAAAAGGAGAGTATGATTATGAAATGAATATTTTATCCTTCAAAACATTATCTTACTACCTTCCTCTAATCCAAGTCTAGTTAATGAGTTCTTCTTCATCAATTATCTTTAATTTTTTTTATATTTCTCACTCTTCACATTTGTTTTGCTATATATAGAGACTATTTATTCACCCCGCTCTCTAGTACAGGAAAAGATGAAATGAATGTCTACATTGGTGCTCATTGAGAGCCAATCAGGTGCATTTAATGAGAAACTAAAATTTTGTAAAGTACGAAGGGCTTGTTTTGCAAGAGCATCAGCAATAGTGTTGACCTCCCTCGAGATGTATCTTATCTGTGCAACTTCACAGTTGCGCATAAGGTGCTTGATTCTTTTTCTGTAAGGTTGAAACTTGTTAATAGAGCCATCACTAGAGTTAGCAAGGTTCACCGCTTGAATGGAATCTGACAGAATGACAAATTCCTCCAATTCCTTGCTTTGTAGACCTCGATGCCATGGATGATTGCCTGAAGCTCTGCCTCGAGGGTGCAGGTACTTTGAAGGTAGACACCACCCCCATAACAACATATCCCCGCCTCATCAACAATGTAAACACCAACACCATTGCTCTCAAAACGTGTAACAAAAGAGGCATTCACTAGGGCATAGTGGTTGAATTTCAGAGCTCTCTGATCCACCAGGACAACATCTCTGGCATGCACAAAGGGTTTTTGGCGTACCTTGCAATTTGCCTGAATTGAAGATGCACTGGCTAGGATGAATTCTACTTTAACAGATGGTGACTTAATGAGTCCTGTATGGACATGTTCATTACGACATTGCCAAAGGAACCAACAAGTGACTTGAAGAACCAGAGCTGTTGTGCTGAACTCTAGATCCACCCTGGAAATAGTTGGGATCCAATCATCTTCCTTGAGGGAAAAGAAGCTGTCCTCCATCTTCAGTGCTACCCAGACTGGTTTGCTATAAGAATAGTCCCAAAGACTGTGAATAATAGTTTCATCTGCGTTGTTTTAGTGAGGGCAGAAGATGCCGATATCAATATGCCGACGATGTTTCTCCATATTAGTGAGTATCACCTTATGTTGAAGCAGCCACAAGATAACTTTCAGTCTTACCGGAAGAGAAGATCCCCAAATATCTTTCCATCTCCCTGGGACGGAGCAGTCCTTATGTTCACGTAGCCACCTGTAGGCCGATCTAGAGGATAAAGTACCAAATTGTTCTATAGTCCAACCGTAGGTGTCCTGCCCATTATTGGCACAAGGAATAAGAATGGATTTGATATAGTTCCAGGTAAAGATAGGTAGATAATGGTGAATGAAATCCCAGTCCCACTCATCTTCTTGTAGTCGCATGGAACTAACTTTTAAATTCTCAAGGTCAGTAGGGGCCTAAAAATTAGGCTGAAGGTCTTGGATGGAGTTTCCCATTATCCAACGATTAGTCCATACAATCGTGTCATTGCTATCATTAACCACTTTATAGCTATTGCCTTGCAGTAGGGGAATATTTTTCTTGTTGAAGTTCCATTCCGAAGACCCATGTTTTTTAGTGATGATGCCATTGCGGGCATACTTTTCCCTCATAATCTTGACCCATAGATTATCTGGCTCATTGAGAAAAGACCATACATTCTTGAGCATAAGGGCTTGGTTATGGTCTCGTGCATCCTTGATGCCAAGGCCACCCAGATCTTTATTATATGTGATTTTTTTCTAGGAAACAAGTGTCATCTTGCTTTGTTCCCATGTGCCCGACCAGATAAATTTTCTAACATGGCTGTTCAGTTCATCACATAAGGATGGCGACAACTGCACTGTCTGCATCATGTGCGTCGAGATTGCTTGTAGAGTGGATCGTGCAAGGGTGATACGCCCTGCAAGGGATAGGTGCTTCAGAGACCAGTTGTTCATATGGCTGCGTAGAGAGGTAGTGAGATTGGCGTGAGTAGCTTTATTTACCTGGTGGTGCAACATCGGCACACCTAAGTACTTGCCCAGGTCCAATGTCCAGGGAATGTTGAGCTTTCTACTGATTGCCCGGATAACGGGTCTAGGTGTATTAATGCTAAAGAAGCACTTTGACTTCTCAGGCAAGATAACTTGTCCATAAACTCTTGAAAATTTGGCAAGGGTGTCCATAATTGTGGCTGCCTGGGAGACAATAGCTTCGCCCATGATAAGGATATCATCTGCAAATAGGATATGGGAGATTTTTGTGCCCCCTCTTGTGAGAATCATTGGCTTCCATTTGTTATTTCCCACAACTTTGTTAATTTCTTGACTCAGACACTCCATGCAGAGAACAAAGAGGTAGGGGCTGATGGGGTCACCCTGTCGAACACCTTGTGTTGCTTTAAACGGAGGTAGGGGTTGTCCTTCCCAAAGCACAGAAGTAGAGCCCTTTGTAATAATTTGCATGATGATGTTACAAATATTGACTGGGATGCTGATCCTTTGTAGCGTGTCGCTGATGAAGTCCCAGTTCATACGATCAAAAGCTTTTGATAGGTCTAGCTTGATACACATCCAGTTCTTTCTGGGTGAGTGTGATCTCATAGAATGAATAATTTCTTGGAGTAACATAATGTTATCGCTCATCAGGAGTCTGGGAATGAAGGCTAGTTGAGATGGAGAAATCCACTCCTTAAGGAAGGGCTTGATACACTCGACCAAGACTTTAGAGAGAAGCTTGAAGCAACCATTATTCAGAGAGATGGGACGAAGGTCGTTGCAGCTTTGGGGTGACTTGACTTTGGGAATCAACACCATGTGTGAGTCTGCCAATTTCCCCTCGATGGTTTGGGAGGTGAAGATGTTCCTAAAGGTGTGCATAATGGACCCTCCAACAACATTCCAGTTGTTTTGCAGAAACTCATTATAAATGCCATCAGGGTTGGGTGCTTTAGATGGTGACATAAGAAAGAGTGTGCGTCTAACTTCTTTAGTAGTAGGCGGAGCAGATAAGGCACTGCAACAAGCCTGGGAGAGGGGAGGGGGGAAAATGCCTGCGTATTCAGCCATGTTCCTTGGGTCAGGCCTAAAATAAGAAGTGAGAAAGTTGGTGAAGAACTCGATTATTAACAACTAAATTCCCTACGGTGTGGAAACCCAGATGCCCGCCGTGTTCTTGATCTTGGTGACCTTATTAAAATGTCACTGAGCCTTGACATAAGATTGAAAAAATTTAGTGTTATTGTCTCCCAATGTTAGCCAGTCAATGTGTGCCCTTTGTTTCCAATCAACCTCCTCCTTAAGAAGCAGCTGGGTGTAGCGTTCCTATAGATAGATAGACCTATCAGATGAAACAACACCTTTGGAGTGTTGGGATGATACCTGGATGTTATTGATGCATTTTAGCAACATATGTTTCTCCTTACGATGTTTATCAAGTCTCTTACGATCCCATTTCTGAGCAACAGGCGTGAAGGCATGTAGAGCATCATTGAAGGGGATGTTCTTGCTCTAGGTTGGGAGGACGTCAAAGTAGAAAGATGGGTCGAGGCGCCAGCTACCTTTGGTTCTAAAAACGTGGGACGTCCACGAAGGGGCAGACTTGTTAGTGAGAAGAAGAGGATTATGGTCCGAGTTAACCCGGGGAAGAACACTAATGGTGGTGTTAACATGCGCTTGCAGCCACTCATCGTTGATGATAGCACGATCTAGACGTTCCTTCACGCAACCCCTATGGAAGGTGAAGAATTGTCCCTGACTTTTGGCATCAAAGAGGCCGGTATGAAGGAGACATTCATTGAAGCATTTGGATACTGATTTATCAAAGTAGGAGCCACCCATATTCTCAGAGACATCAAGTATTGTGTTTAGGTCTCCCATGACGATCCAGGCTGAACTGATCGACACTGAGAGTTCCTCCAAGTGCTTCCAAAGGAATCTGCGCTTGATAGGATTTGGGCTAGCATAAACCACTGTAAAAAACCAATTGTTGTTGACTTTATAGTGAATGAATTGTCAGTGACTACACAGGATTTCAATATTGGTATGAGCACTATCCCAGAGAAGCCAAATGCCACCGGAGAAACCCATAACTTCGACGCGATGAGAGGAAGTGAACCCAACCTTTTTGATGATATTGATTGCGACTTGGCCACTGCAGCGTGGTTCTAAAATAGCGAGAGTGTGGAGTTTGTGAGTAAGCTTAAGGTCTTTCAAAATGCTAGTCTTGCCTTTCTTGCTCATTCCTTGTATATCCCAGTAGTAGAAATTCATGAAGGGAATGAGGAGAAGAGATGGGATTCAAGCAATGATGGTACATAGGCCCACCACCCGTGTATCGGTTGTAACATTTTCTTCTTCACCCATGTTGGTGTCTATCTGTGGGGGGGGGGAGGATCCTCATCATCCAGAAAATTAAGGCTGTGAGAAACTCCATTATTCTCTGTTGAAGGAGCTGCATTCGGTGGGGTGTCCAGAATGCGTCCCTTCTTCCACACCCAGTCAGGGCTTTGGACTGACTGGTAAACTATCTTATGGTTTCGGAGCATCACAAAACCATTTCCTCCTTGTCCGTGATGGAGCAAGGTGTGTTTGGTTTGTGCACTTCCACTCGCCTCAGCGGCCTGGAACTAAAAAGGGTCCCCTTGCTCCCTGGAAGGTGGACACCCTTTGCACAGTTCGTCTTCATCAAGGGTAACTGTAGTGTCATCCATGCCAGACTCCTTATTCTTTACCCCGTCGACTGTGGACATTTTAGACGCCATAGACGACAATGCTTGTTTCTTAGCCTGCTTCTTTTTCTTCTTGCTCATGGCTGTTTCCCATTCCCCTTCCGAGTCGTCATTGTCTGAGACTGGAATCGGGACGTCATCGCCCTGCTTCTTGTTTGGCAGATCCCTTGTTGTAGTGTGGGGGGGGCTTGGTTTGTGTATGCGCCTTACGCCTTTCCGACTTTTAGGCGTGGATGGCCATGGTGTATGTGACACCAGGAAGAGGAACGGGGGTGGATGAAGAGGCGGCTGCCGCATCTTGTGTTAGTGGAAGGAATTTGCACTCAGAATCCGTATGGCCCACGCGTCCGCATCTCATGCAGACAGAAGGCAGATTCTCATACTGGAGCTTGAAGTGCTCATTGTTGATGAAAACCGCGGGGAGCAGCGGTTGCGATGTGTCAACCTCCACCGCAATCCTGGCAAACTTCCCACGGTTGTCTTGTGATGTGGTGGAGTCTATTTTAATGGTCTTCCCGACTAGATTACCCATGCTCCACAACAACTAATTTTGGTACAAGAAGACCAGAAGATCAGTAACTCGGACCCAAACACTCATTTTCCTTGGGATTGGATCAGAAGGTCGGAACATGGGGGACTAGGATTGCACAGATAGATAGTTGCCGAAAATCGACCACGGGCCTCCGGTCATGGCGGCTATGTAGTCGTCTTGATTGGCAAGATGGACAACATAATAACCATGTTCTAGGTCAATGACTGACCGACCTAAATTGCGCGCCTGAAAAGTGGAGGCGGATTTGAAGTAGTCGAACTTTTAAATTTATAACCCGAATCCTTCTAGGCCTCCACAACTTTGTTTACGGGGTCGAAGTAGATATGCGGGGTCGAACACAGGGACAAGGGTGGTAGTGATGAGAACGCTGAATCGACACTTTACACTCCGGTATGGGTAAGGAGACGATAAAGTTCCTCAAGGGAACAACGGGCTAAGATTGATGAAATAAAAAAAAACTATCTCCAACTGGAGCTACGAGGAAAAATTAGGTTTTAAGCATTTATCAGTTTTTAGGGTTTTCGTGCAACAGAAACAGAGAGATAAAACTATTGCATTATCAAGAAATGAAGGAGAAAGCTTCGGCAAAACAAGCGACAGCAGAAACATCCTGTACCCCTTCTCTCGAAGCGGGTACCTCTAACTAAGTATCAACACCCCTCTCGAGGTTGCTAGACTTAAGTTAGAGTGGAAAGGTTACTACAGCAACTCCAATCCTGGGCACTCTCGCACTCCAGTATCAGACCAAACACTAGAGCCACAACACCTCTCTCAAGGCTGTTGCAACAGGAAAACACGATTCGGTAGCTAATCGAAACGCGATCCAAGCATACAAGCTAGAGTTCAGATGTTAAACATAGCAATCATCCAACAAAGGTACCAAACATAAAGCAGAAGATAGCTAAACTCTTCTAATTCCATTAACATATAAGGGTCTGATTACATTGCATAAGTAAAGGAAGTAAATGACTGAATTAAGTAAAGATAAATGTCACCTTCTTGATATAGAAGGGCGACAGGCAGCAATAGATCCTCCAGCCCGATACCAGGCAGGGGCCTTGCCCGATACGCTCATGTCAGGCGGCACACCCTTTCGGGCAACACGCTAATGACGGGCAGACGTATCGTGCGGGGCGCCCTTGCTCGATACGATCGCATCGGGCGGCACCCTCTCGGGCGACACGCCGCGACCGACGATGCGTATCGGGGTTCGGTATCGTGTCGGGTTAGAGTTTTGCTTCCAGTATCGGGCACTCTTGTCGGGTGTCCTTGTTGGCCGATATCGACCTACAGTGGTGCCCGGGACAACCCTAAATGAACCATTCTCTCCCTCTCAGGATGGGGAAGTGCTCACCTGGAATCGCCCGACACACCCTTGATGCGCGACACGCTAGCTCCTGAAGCTTTCCTAAGTTGGCTTTCGAGAGATTCCGACCCGTCCCATCAGAGTCCTATAGCTACTATTTATAGGCAGTGGGTGGGGGAAGTTATGGTGCTCCAGACGCCACGTGTTTTTCCTTCAGATCCATTATTGCGGCTTCAGGGACGCCCGATATGTGTATCGCCCGGCACAAGGATATCGGGCTGTCAGTCATCATGACGAGTGGCACCTGCCGGTGGGTGGCCTGTATCGCACGACACACTTCAGTTGTCGTGGCGAGCCCGGCTCCCTGTCGGGTAAATGGCGTGTCCCTCGTTCGATCCTTCTTGCGTGACATCCTTGTGTCGTGCGATATGGTATCGCGCACCCGTGTCGGGCAGCGAGCGTATCGTCCGGCCGGTTGGTAAGAAGGCCGATGTAGGTGGAACATGTTCGTGGGCCGGGACGGCCCTTTTTGCTGCTAAATGAGTTAAAAATCGGGGAAAACTTTGCAAAATATGATAAAATTGAGTTAAGAGCGTAGCGCGGCTTGTTTATTCGAAAACATGAAAAAAAGGAGAGGAAAACAGTTTAAAAGGGAAGTTTTGATAACAAAATAAGGGCCAAAAACATCACAAAGTTTGGTGTTATCAACTCCCCCAAACTTAGCATTTTGATTGTCCTCAATCAATTTTTAAACTTTGTTTTGCGATGCTTCTTCTCGACCGGTATAGTTTTCAGATCATGGGTTTGAGCGAGCATTGAGATGTCTCATAGAGAATGTGGCTCGACCACGAACAACATACTTTATTTCTCTTGACTTATTTAAGCAAAAAATTTCTCTACAGCTTCAACGAGACTTTGGTGCATGATTTCGAAGTTAGCTTTCACACCAAATAGCTTTTGGGGGCAGAAAGTTGTGTGCTTGGGTAGGCTTAAGGCTTTTTGGGTTTTCCTTGTTTCCCATCAGTCCATCTAGGTAAGGGTCCGTTAATGGGCAAGTGGTCCCTGCAGTCCAAGCCAGTTGGCTTTAGAGCAGTGATTTCACATCCTACGTACCACTGCCCCAGATCTACCATGCCTAAAGATGGGTACTTTTGGAAAACAAGTGTGTATATGTATTTTTTTTCATTTGGCACAACTCTCATGCTTTTATTCACTCTCATAAGGCTATTCTGTCATTTTGGGTTTTTGTTGGGTAAGGGGAAAACAAGAGAAATTTTTGCTGTTTGGGCAGCTTTTTCCTTCTGCATACACGTCTCTTAGCTGTTGTAAGATTATTTTTCGAAATTTTTGGCATGGAAAGTCATAGTCTTTTGTCATTTGGGGCTGCATTATCAGAAAGACATGACAAAACTTGCGTCTCCTTAGGCACATAAAAAATAAACTGGCAAGAAGTCGTATCTGATTTTTACTATATAGTGTCTTTGTACATATGCATGGAGACAAAATAAGCAAAATATTTCAAAATTTGATATAGAAGAAGAAGAAGAAGAACAAAAGGGGTGGAGATAGAAGAAAAATTTTATACCTCCCTCACTGGTACATGGTATCCCCCCCCCAAACTTACTCCACACTCTGTCCCAGAGTTGTGAAGTAGATAAGGTAGGGTAATGTTACCCCAGTGAGGGTTAGCCGGTGAGCGCGCCTACACCAGTAGTCGACGTGGTGGAGTTGGTCAGGCTTCTCTTTATTTGATATCCATTCTAGGATGAAGATGCTGCAGTCAGCTGTACCAAAAGGCAAATGTGTGTTTAGGATTGCAAGATTCAATGAGATCAGTCATGCGCTTTTGCTAAGGAAGAAGTTCCAAAACTATTAGGCATTCCCTTAAACCAGGTAGACTTTTTAAGATATTTCCATTGTGAACATGAACAAAAGGACTGATCATCAACCTCAGTTTCTTTAAACTTTCATCATCTATTGAACTAGTAAGAGAAGTCCACTTATCTCTTCCAATACTTTTTCTTGATTTGGTAGCCCCAAGAGAGGTCCATTTCCTTATCATAGTCTATCTTCTGCGGTGGTTTAGGACCATCTCCAAAAGAGAAAATCAGTGGAAGTCTTTCTCCAGTGGCTTCTGGATTGAATGTGGGTATTTTGGGTTCATTTGTCACGAAGCCACCTTCTTTATGGAGGGTATCTTCTTTGGATATAGTATCCAAAAGTGTTTTCAAGAGCTCTCTGCCTACCATAGGCCGGTTATCATCGTCATAATCTGCGCGAGCCTTGCGTTTCCTTTTTGAGAGCTTTACACTTGTTCTGGCTGCATCTTTTGGGAAGGAAAATGGAGTCGTTACTTCTTCCGTCCTTACTCTCTTCTCCGCAGTTGATGGTCCAGCTGCCTTGGGATTTTGGCGTTTCTGCCCGACCGTTGTTGCTTCAGTTGCGGCCTCAGTGTTGATTCTTCTGCCAAGTTTGTCAACTCGAACGACAGTTTGCTTTGTACGGGCCATATCTGTTACCATTAAACAAGTTCATTGATTGTTTAGATGTTAGGTAGGCAAAAAACTGATTGCACGATAAGATTCAGCTCGTTACAAGGACCGGGTGTCGTCCATCAAATGAACATTTTAGCGATACAAAACTGGATGATACGGAGAGAAGCCGTGCTCCATGTCTGTTGCTCGACACGGGTGTGTCGGGTGATACGATCGCGTGAAACAAAATGCTTGATAGGGTCTTTCCGATAGGACAACATGTCGCCCGACAACAAAAATAAGCGAGGCGGCACAAGGATGAGCGACAAGGTTATCGCTCGATATGGCGTATCGGGAAAACGCATATGAAAAACGTATCGCACGGCACACGTGTCAGGTGACACAAAGAAAATCAACTAAAGCCGTCCACCCGATACGCTGCGTGTGGTATGAGGCTCGTGTCGGGCAAGCAGGCTGTCGGTCTATACCTTTGCTATCTGAGGCTACCCAGGACGACACAAGAGCTGAGGGAGAAATTACTACATGATACGGGTAGCTAGAAGAGCAAAAGTAGTAGCCCGACACGATAAAACCCTCTGTACTATATATAGCAATCTCAACTGGGGGTAAATCAGGTATATCCGGGACGCGTGTCGGTCGTTTGAGACAAGTCATTCCCGAGACGAGCGGTCCCATCTGTCTAATCAAGGGAAATTACTCATCTTACCCGATATGGGTGCTCGCCGCCTGGGCGTGTCGTCCGTCGCGGTCCATGCAATCCCCGATACACCATTGCCCGATACCAGCGCGTTCTGCACGCCGGCTGAGTTGTCGCCCGATACGATCAGGAAAAGGAGATACTTGCCCAAAATGCGGCCTTCAGAGCAAGATCAAGATCTAGATGAAAAACTAAAACAAGGCGAAGGGAAAAGCATTTGATGGGTAAAACATCATTGGCCTAAGGTTTAAGTTCCCGACCTCAGATAGTATTACCCCTCAATGCTTCACAAAATAGGACGGCGGCTCATAAAATAGAAGAGTCAGCACACGTGGCGCATGCACTGACTCGGGCCTTATTACAGTCCAAAAGTTCATAATGTTTGTCTTGTAAGAAAGTAAATAACATCCTATCTTAGGAAAAATAAAAGCTCGGGCTGCCTCTAGAGGAGCGCTGTAGTTTGCGTCGCCAGCTCGACCGTTCTAGGTTCTTCACTTTTCGCCGCCAGTGGTATCCGTATCTTGCAGGTTGATCTCTGCCCTCCTAACAAAAGCTCCATCTTCATAGTATCTTTTCACCCTGTGCCCGTTTACTTGAAAGACCTTGGTTGGATCATCTTTATCATATAACTCCATCATTCTGGACGGATATATCTTTGATACAGTGAATGGTCTGGACCATCTTGTTTGTAACTTTCCTAGAAAGAGACGAATTGAGGATTTATATAATAAAACTTTATCACCCTCACTTACGTCCTTCCTCCTTAGATGGGCATCGTGCCACACCTTCGTCCTCTGTTTATAGATTTTTGCATTTTCATAAGTATGCATCCGTAATTCTTCAAGCTCTTGTAACTGCAAATATCTCTTTTCTCCCGCTTTCTCTAGATCCATATTCAAGAATTTAATTGCCCAAAGGGCCTTGTGTTCCAGCTCAAGGGGTAGATGATAGGATTTTCCGTAGATCAACTTATAGGGGGTGGTTCCAATGGGCATTTTATAGGCAGTCCTGTAGGCCCAAAGTGCGTCGTCAAGCTTTATTGACCAATCCTTCCTCGTTCGGCTGACAGTATTTTCCAGAATCTACTTGATTTGTCTATTCGAAACCTCTACCTGCCCGGAAGTCTGTGGGTGGTAGGGCGTAGTGATCTTGTGCTGAACACCATATTTTCGTAGGAGTGCTTCAAACTGTCTTTCTCCGAAATGCGACCCACCATCGCTTATTACAGTACGTGGTACACCGAACTGAGGGAAAATCGTCTTCTTGAATAGCTTGATCACTGACTTAGCGTCGCACATTTGAGTTTCTATAGCTTCTACCCATTTTGATACATAATCTACTTCCACTAGAATGTACTGATACCCCCTTGATGGGGGAAATGGTCCCATGTAATCAATCCCCCATACATTGAAGATCTCTACTTCAATCTAGTTTTCCATTGGCATCTCGTTCCTTCACCCAATATTGCTCGTCGATTGGCACTCTTTACAGACCTTTGCAAACTGTTCAACGTCTTTGAATAGAGAGGGCCAGTAAAAACCTGATTGTAGCACTTTGGCAGCAGTCCTTTTGCTGCCCAGATGGCCTCCGTAAGGGGAGGCGTGGCACTCTTTCAGAATGTTCAGGATTTCTTCTTCGGGAATGCATCTCCGGTACAAGCTATCAGCACATCTTCTGAAAAGGAGAGGATCATCCCAATAGTATTTTTTTCACATCTGCGAACAACTTCTTTTTTGGTTATATGTGACGTCAGGGGGCAGTTCTCCACAAGAAAGATAGTTACAGAATTTTGCGAACCAGGGTAAGTTCTCTTCTTTGGTTTCAATCAACATTAAAGCTTCATCGGCATAGTCGTCATTAATGGATGGTCCCCCTTGTCCTTCGGCAACAATCCTTGATAAGTGGTCAACGACCACATTTTCAGCACCCTTCTTATCGATTATTTCATGGTAGAACTCTTATAGAAACAAGGCCCACCTCAACAGTCTAGGCTTTGTATCTTTCTTTTGCACGAGGTATCTTATGGCCCCATGATCAGTGTATACTTTGACCTTTGCTCCAATGAGGTACAACCTGAACTTATCAAAAGCAAAGACGATTGCGAGCATCTCTTTTTCCATGGTTGTATAATTTACCTGAGCTTCATCCAACGTGCGACTAGCGTAGCAGATCACATGGTGCTTTTTATCCTTTTTCTGTCCCAGGACAGCTCCTACTGCATAGTCGCTGGCGTCACACATAAGCTCGAACGGTAAATCCCAGTCTGGAGCTTGGAGGATGGGTGGTGAGACAAGAGCGTTCTTCAAGGCCTGAAAAGTAGTTAGACAGTCATCAGAGAAAACAAATTCAACATCTTTTACCAGCAAATTGGACAACAGTTTTGAAATCTTTGAGAAGTCCTTTATGAATCTTCGGTAATAGCCGGCGTGTCCGAGGAAGCTCCTCACTCTCGTCACGGTCTTCAGTGGAGGAAGCTTGGATATGGCTTCAACCTTGCTAATGTCCACCTCGATGCCACGCCTTGAAACTTTATGTCCCAGAACGATGCCTTCTCGTACCATAAAATGGCACTTTTCCCAGTTTAAAACCAAACTCTTCTCCTCGCATCTTTGCAGAACCAAGGAGAGGTTTTTCAGGCAGGTATCGAAGTCCTTTCCATAGATAGAAAAATCATACATGAAAACTTCCATGATATCTTCCAGAAAATCCGAGAACATTGATATCATGCAGCGTTGAAATGTAGCGGGAGCGTTGCAGAGGCCGAAGGGCATCCTTTTGAAGGCGTAGGTTCCGTAGAGGCAGGTAAAGGTTGTCTTCTCTTGATCGTCTGGCAGGATGGGGACCTGATAAAATCCTGAAAAACCACCCAAGAAACAGAAAAAGTCATGATGCACTAATCTTTCAAGAACCTGATCAATAAAAGGTAGCGGAAAATGATCCTTTTTTGTAGCTTGGTTTAGCTTCCTGTAATCAATGCACATTCTCCATCCTATGACGGTCCTAACCGCCACTTCATCACCTTTATCCCCTCTTACCACTGTCATACCACCCTTCTTGGGTACTACGTGGATCGGGCTTCCAGTTACTATCGTTGATAGGGTAAATGATCCTCACATCCCTCAACTTGATTACCTCTTTCTTGACGACTTCTTTCAGCATCTGATTCAACTTCCTCTGTGGTTGATCCAGAGGTTTTGCGGATTCTTACAGATTGATGCGATGCATACATAAAGCAGGGCTAAGGCCTTTGATGTCTTCTACTAAGTATCCTATAGCCCGCCGGTGGAGTCTTAACTCCTCAAGAAGTCTGTCCAACTGGTCCTTTGTAAGACTGGCGTTGACGATGATAGGGTTCCTTTCTTCATGATCTAGGAATTCATATTTCAACCCTTCAGGTAACGACTTCAATTTAGGCTTGACCCTGGATGTATTTTCTTACAGCGCCCCCTCAAGTGAGGCATACTTGACAGATTCCACCACCTCATCCTCGTTGCTCAAATCTTCATCGGATAGTTTAAGAAAGCTGAGAAACTTCACAACTTCTGGACTTTCAAAGTCAGAATCTTGACTGCTTATTGCCCTTGCAAGGGGGTCCACCATTCAGATGTCTTCTTCTATCTCCTCGCAGAAATGGTCGTAGCTGTCCGCAAAGCAAACATACTCTGACAGGGAAGGTCCTCTCATCACATCCTTCACCTTGAAGTCTAAGTGGTCATTTCTGACCCTTAGAGTGATTGTTCCTTCAGAAACATCGATCAACGCCCTTCCTGTAGCCAGGAAAGGACGTCTGAAGATGATAGGACAACGGGGGTCCTCCACGGTGTCAATGACGACTATAGCGCACGGAATGAAGAAATTACCTACCCGGATTGGCACATCTTCAACAACGCCAACAGGTCTTTTAAAGGTATGATCAGCTAGTTCAATTCTCATATTGGTTCTAACCATATCGGTTAAACCCAATCTCTTCGTGAAGCTTAGGGGCATAAGGCTGATGCTAGCCCCTAAGTCGGCAAGACCTTTCCGTTCGACGTCATCTCCGATGGCGAAAGGGACTGTGAAAGCCCCGGGATCTTTATTTTTATTGGGCAAATCTAGTTTTACGAAAGCAGAGGACACAACTGCTAGATGCATAGTTTCAATTCTTCCTCCCCTTCTCTTCTTAGTAATCAGATCCTTGAGAAACTTGGCGTAAGCTGGCATCTCTTCTAAGGTGTCCAAAAAGGGAACTTCAAGATAAAGTTTCTTGATTGATTCCATGAACTTCTCGTGGCGCTTCTTTAGGTTTGCCTTTATCAGCTTGTATGGGAAAGGTAGCCTGGGAGCGTAAGGGCTTCTCCCACCAGGTATCTCCTCAAAGGATCTCTGTTCAGGCTCTCTGGCATCAGCTTGTCAATTTTCATCTTCTGTGGGATTCACATCCACAATCTTCAATTCAGGTTCCAGTCTGACCTCCTCACTACGCTCCAATGTCCTCCCAGATCTTAGCACTGCCATTTTGGCAGATCCAGGGCTGGAGAGTATCTCTCTCAAAGGGTTCTTCATCAAATCGACAATCTGGGCCAACTGTTGATCGATTTGACGTTGGCGCGTCTGCATATTTGCCATTTGGAACTACATGGAGTTTAGGACTCCTGGATTGGGAAGCGCATTTTGTGCCAGCTGGTTAATGATTGTATCTTGTCTCTTTACAAAAGTGAATAACTATCCGACCAAGTCTGGTTGGGTCAAAAGCGGTCTAGCTCTCCCTTGGCGTTCACCTTCTGAAAGGGGTTGTTCAACACGAGGTGGCATGTTTGATGGTGTCGGTGCTCAGTTGAGCAGAATGCTTTTCTTTTGAGTACCTGAATATTGTGTAATAATCAAGTTAGAAAATCTGTTATTAATAACACGCATTATTCATATCAGGTAAGAATAAAAATAAAATAAGAAAGGAAAAAGAGAGTGATGTCAAGCTCATTTCTAAGCTTGAGGCACTGGAGTGTAGTTAGTGGATTCGGGTTCGTCAACAGTACCATTTTACCTTGTCCCCGACAATGGTTCCAAAAAGTTGACCGGCCTAAATCGCACGTCCGAAAAGTGGAGGAAGATTTGAAGTAGTCGAACTTTTAAATTTATAACCCGAAACCTTCTAGGCCCCCACAACTTTGTTTACGGGGTCGAAGTAGATACGCGGGGTCAAACACAGGGACAAGGGTGGTAGTGATGAGAATGATGAATCGACACTTTACACTCCAGTACAGGTAAGGAGACGATAAAGTTCCTCAAGGGAACAACGGGCTAAGATCGATGAAATAAAAGAAAACTATCTCCAACTGGAGCTACGAGGAAAAAATAGGGTTTAAGCATTTATCAGTTTTTAGGGTTTTTGTGCAACGAAAATAGAGAGAAAGCTTCGGTAAAACAAGTGGCAGCAAAAACATCTTGTACCCCTTCTCTCGAAGCGGGTACCTCTAACTAAGTATCAACACCCCTCTCGAGGTTGCTGGACTTAAGTTAGAGTGGAAAGGTTACTATAACAACTCCGATCCTGGGCACTCTCGTACTCCAGTATCGGACCAAACACTAGAGCCACAACACCTCTCTCAAGGCTGTTGCAACGGGAAAACACGATTCGGTAGCTAATCGAAACATGATCCAAGCGTACAAGCTAGAGTTCAGATGTTAAACATAGCAATCATCCAACAAAGGTACCAAACATAAAGCAACATATAGCTAAACTCTTCTAATTCCATTAACATATAAGGGTATGATTACATTGCATAAGTAAAGGAAGTAAATGACTGAATTAAGTAAAGATAAATTTCACCTTCTTGATATAGAAGGGCGACAGGAAGCAGCAGATCCTCCAGCCCGATATCGGGTAGGGGCCTTGCCCGATACGCCCGTGTCGGGCGGTACACCCTTTCGGGCGACACGCTAATGAT
Source organism: Alisma plantago-aquatica (assembly GCA_963693085.1). Classification (NCBI taxonomy): domain Eukaryota; kingdom Viridiplantae; phylum Streptophyta; class Magnoliopsida; order Alismatales; family Alismataceae; genus Alisma; species Alisma plantago-aquatica. The sequence goes on from OY856409.1 coordinate 1,590,813,557, forward strand.
GGGCGGACGTATCGTGCGGGGCACCCTTGCTCGATACGATCACGTTGGGCGGCACCCTCTCGGGCGACACACTGCGATCGGCGATGCGTATCGGGGTTCGGTATCGTGTCGGGTTAGAGTTTTGCTTCCAGTATCGGGCACTCTTGTCGGGTGTCCTTGTTGGCCGATATTGACCTACAGTGGTGCCCGGGATGACCGTAAATGAACCATTCCCTCCCTCTCGGGATGGAGAAGTGCTCACCTGGAATCGCCCGACGAACCCCTGAGGCGCGACACGCTAGCTCCTGAAGCTTTCCTAAGTTGGCTTTCGAGAGATTCTGACCCATCCCATCAGAGTCCTATAGCTGCTATTTATAGGCAGCAGGTGGGGGAAGTTATGGTGTTTCAGACGCCACGTGTTCTTCCTTCAGCTCCATTATTGCGGCTTCAGGGACGCCCGATATGTGTATCACCCGACACAAGGATATCAGGCTGTCGGTCATCGTGACGAGTGGCGCCTGTCGGTGGGTGGCTTGTATCGCGCGACACGCTTCAGTTGTCGTGGCGAGCCCGGCTCCCTGTCGGTTAAATGGCGTGTCGCTCGTTTGATCCTTCTTGTGCGGCATCCTTGTGTCGTGCGGTATGGTATCGCGCACCCGTGTCGGGCAGCGAGCGTATCATCCGGCCGGTTGGTAAGAAGGCCGATGTAGGTGGAACATGTTCGTGGGTCGGGATGACCCTTTTTGCTGCTAAATGAGTTAAAAATCGGGGAAAACTATGCAAAATATGATAAAATTGAGTTAAGAGCGTAGCGCGACTTGTTTATTCGAAAACATGACAAAAAGGAGAGGAAAACAGTTTAAAAGGGCAGTTTTGATAACGAAATAAGGGCCAAAAACATCACAAAGTTTGGTGTTATCAATGACCCTGAAGGGCTCTCTCGGTTGCTGGAAGGTTTGGATCTTGTTAACCAAGACTTGGAAACCAACACTAATCCCTATGGCTTTTACGATGACTGCAAATCTCCAGGGTTCCAAGAGGGGTTGGATGACCTCCTGGCATATTGTGATGGAGGGTAGGATGTCGGAGACGTCGATGGAAATATCTGTGTCCTTAACCAGATCTGGCGATGTTGGGTTCAAGTACGTGAGCATGCCCTCGACGCCTCCTGTGGTGGCATCTTTGTAGGATATTTTCACAGCACCACCATTCTGAGGAGGCCCTTCCTGATTGGTTATAGGCTGTGAGACCTCCACGGTGATGTTGCGATCTGCATGTATGACTATAGCTTCCTGTTCTGCTGTGAGTGGATGGTTTTCTGGTGGACGACTAGCGTGCACGTAGACACAGCCGCCACGGCCTCTGCCGCGGCCGCTGCTGCTCTTGCGGCCGAACCTTAAGGTACGAAGATAAATTTTCCTTTGTTCTAGGTATCATTTCTTGAGGTTCACCCTCTGTTAGAATTCTTATCTTTACTTTATCATCTTATGCAATATTCTTTTCCATACTTCTGAACACATCAAAGCTTAATAAGAAAAAAACATAATTACCTCTTTTACCACACTAGGCTTAAAATCTTGAAGTTCAAGTTTAAACATGAGTTAAGGCAACTAAGTTTTACTAGAATACTGACTAATCAAAAACATGTGAACAACTGAGTATTCCTTTTACTATGTACATTACACCCATGTACATAGCTGAAGGTGCTTCTAAATCCTTGTTATGCCCTTAACAATCTTACTTCTATAAATTTTACCATATCACAAGATATTTCAAATGTTTCTATGTTCATCGGTTCACATCATTACTTTTTTATCCTTACTCATCCTTACTCTTTTGGCTATGTAATTGGAGTTACATACGTTGAAAGGATGACCATATGGTTCAATGTGTTGGAACATTCATGACTCATTCTCCTCATCAGATGAGACAAATCTTACTTCAATATCTAAAATTTCCTCATTAGAATAAGGGTATTTTATTTTGGATGGGTTTAGGGGATTAAATTCTTCTACACCAATAGGAGGATAACATATCTCTTCGGTCTTTGACCTAATTGACATTCTGAGATGAGAAGGGCTATACCACATACTAGTCAACTTATCACTTTCTTCTATTTGTAAGATCTCCATAACTCTTTTACAAGGATGGTCACAAAAGAATATCCCTTTTGAATTCTATTTAACATTGATCCAGAAGGTAGCTAATTTAAAGGTAAGCTTAATTTGACATGTGCTTTGATGTTGGACTCTGATACCCCAATTAGTTAGGAAGACAATACGCTCAAGTATCATTTCCTTACTATGATATCAATTTGTAAACATGTATTTATTACTACTCAATATAGCCATGGGTAGAGGAATTGTAGAAAAGCAACAAGGATAATAGGGATGAATGATATTTTGGATATTACAATACTACTAGCACCAACATGCCTTATATATGCATCCTGTGCAGTGCTTGTGTGAAGTTGGATAATGACGAGTGCAAATCTTATGTGAGCAAAGATAGCATCTATCTCAATCTCATCCAAAGTTTCTATAATTTCTAAGAGTACACAAATACCAAGAATCAACAAATAAGGAGTAAGACATGTTGCCCGTGTCTAGGTGTATGGGTTTTGTTCATCCTCAGTATTGTCATGTCTTAACTCCATGTATTGTAACTTCTCATATGACCCCTTTTTGTTATAAATTTGCCTTAATTAATGATAGATGCATCTTAGTTATCCATATGTGCCCTACCAATATCTAACTCTACTTTTGCATTCAACAAGAGTTTTGAATGTTCTCTTACTTTCTCAACAATTCACTTTCAATGCAAATTTCTTTTTCTTTATTCTCAATCAAGAAATAAGCAAGAAAAGGAGAGTATGATTATGAAATGAATATTTTATCCTTCCAAACATTATCTTACTACCTTCCTCTAATCCAAGTCTAGTTAATGAGTTCTTATTCATCAATTATCTTTGATTTTTTTATATTTCTCACTCTTCACATTTTTTTTGCTATATATAGAGACTATTTATTCACCCTGCTCTCTAGTGCATGAAAAGATGAAATGAATGTCTACATTGGTTCTCATTGAGAGCCAATCAGGTGCATTTAACGAGAAACTAAAATTTTGTAAAGTACGACGGGTTTGTTTTGCAAGAGCATCAACAATAGTGTTGACCTCCCCCGAGATGTATCTTATCTGTGCAACTTCACAGTTGCACATAAGGTGCTTGATTCTTTTGATGTAAGGTTGAAACTTGTCAATAGAGCCATCACTAGAATTAGCAAGGTTCACCGCTTGAATGGAATCCGACAGAATGACAAAATTCCTCCAATTCCTTGCTTTGTAGACCTCGATGCCATGGATGATCGCCTGAAGCTCTGCCTCGAGGGTGCAAGTACTTTGAAGGTAGACACCACCCCCATAACAGCATATCCCCGCCTCGTCAACAATGTGAACACCAACACCATTTCTCTCAAAACGCGTAGCGAAAGAGGCATCCACTAGGGCATAGTGGTTGAATTTCGGAGCTCGCTCATCCACCAGGACAACAGCTCTGGCATGCACAAAGGGTTTGTGGTGTACCTTGCAATTCGCCTGAATTGAAGATGCACTGGCTAGGATGAATTCTGCTTTAACAGATGGTGACTTAATGAGTCATGTATGGACATGTTCATTACGACATTACCAAAGGAACCAACAAGTGACATCACACATGTTCTCATCACATATAAATTACACACATATAAATTAGTTACACTAGAAGTCATCACAAATGTTCTCATCTTCCACAAATGCCGATTTATGGCTCCTACAGGGAATGGCAACAAAGTCCTCCCTGCATAGTAATGCCAACATATCTCTAATCATCATCGAATGCTTTGAAATAAACAACAACCTAGAAAAACCATACTAGACCTCACAAAGAAGGCCTTCAACCTATGAATGCATCTAGAAAACCATATCATATAGCCATCACATTTGCATTAACCTAGAAAACATAAGAAATGACAGTCAAACTGTTCTGTATATAGATCACATCACATCACAACTCCGAACGGATGTCTTCTACCTTGCCTCCTCTCCTCATCACCTAAAACATCCACAAGACCCAAACTTAATCTTCGTAACCCCATATAACCATATTATAGATCCCCTCGCTAGTAATAGACATGCACGTCTTTTATCCAACAGCCGTGTCACCCAACAGAGGCCATGTTAGATGAATCAGATCTACAACTGATTCCTCCTCCTCCAATCTGATGTTAAACCTCTTTGCCAACTACAAACCCAAGATTTGTTGATTGAAATATAGGCATTAGTGAACTACCAACAACATCCTACATCCACCATGATGCTACCTACTTCACCTTTCTAGTTTTCCTCTGACTCCTCACTATATCACCTTCTCTCTAAACTGCTCCGAACACCTCTGAAAAGCATAGGGCTACCTCTTCTCTCAATTGTCGTATCTTTGGATATTTGAGTAGGAGTTCCTTTCCCCATCTGGTGATGACCACAAAGGTGAAGAACAACTTGTCAATAGTCATAGACATTACCGAAACCTAGCGATCAGACCATCACATCGTAAAACTCGACTATCCTCTTCTTCATTGTGACTTAGATGGTTGTATCACATTGTCATATTTCCCATATTCCCAACAACCACCAGAGGAAGTCTTGCTCCTAATCATGAAGACATTGAGACCACAATATCATCCATGATTTGGCTCTGATTAATGTGATGAACCTACAAGGAAAGATCCTGAGCAATAGGAACTAATTAGGATATAAGGTTGATAGAATCTCAATGATTTAGCAAGTTATCCTACACTCCCTTGTTTTATGTGAATATTGGAATATGATGAACGGAACCTAATATCAATTATAGACAAATAACTATATAGAATCCATTATATATATATATATATATATATATATATATATATATTAGTATGTATTCCTATATAATAGATGCGAGAAACTTCCCTATACATGTTAATTTCATAAACTAATGAAAATGTACATGGTATATATGAGGAACTATATAGTAGTAAGAGCATGTCATATAAAAACATGGCTATTTCAATGAACCATACTACTCAATTAATTAATTATTCCAAATTTGGTTATTGTACATGATATTATACTATTATTAGCAAGTATGGGATAATGTAGATGAAAAAAAGAGAGGTTTGATATGGAGAATGCTACAGGCGACCAAGCGATGTGTGCAATGGGTGACTATTGTGGCGGTTATGGTGGTCGTGGTTGACAAGGTGCCAACCATGGATGGGGTGGTCATGGATACAAAGGTGTCAACAAAGACTCTATGTTGTTATCAGATGAAGATATTGAACCCTGTAGTGAAGAAGTTTCCTCCTTACATACTTCTCTGGAGGGGGTGGCTGGTAATGATACACTAATGGACTCCGAATAGACTTCACAATCCAATACCACTAAGGAAGATGATCGTCATCCTCTTCCTACCATTGAAACTCAAACCATTTTAGGAATGAAATGCTTACAAGGTCTTGGAATCCAATTCTCTTAAAGAGGGATGTGATGAAATCCTAGTGCTAGTGCCTTAAAGATTGATTCCAACTTCAGTAGGGATACACCATATGATCTTCTCTCACATGCATACATGCAAAGACTTGATCAACAATTCAGTTTTGAGTCTGAACCATCACCACCACTAACTACCTTCACTAAAAGCTTTATGGATTCTATTAGAGGTAACTACCAGTCTCCATCTGGTTCTTGACAAAGAGGATATACCTCATCTCATCCTAGGCAGTACCTGTATTCTTAATTTGTTAAGTCAAACTAAAATCTACATCACTAATGATGCTCAGTCAACACTCCACAAATGGTGGTCGTATGTTGTCGTTGTTAAACTTATTGGTAGATCTATGGCTTATCTCACACTCAATGACAAAGTGAAGTATCTATGGAAACCTATTGGTCATTGTAAGATCTATGAACTTATCATGAATAATTTCATTGTCCAATTCTCTTGCAATCAAGATTATGATCATGCTCTTACCGGAGGTCCCTGGTCCATCTATGGATGTTGTCTAATGGTGAGTAAATGGACATCTACCTTTATTCCAACTATTCGATTTCCAGACTCTATCATTGTTTGGTCAAGGATTATTGATCTACCAGTCCATTTATACAATAGGGTCATATTTGAAACAACTGGATAGATGCTGGGGATTTTTTTTCTAATTGATTCTCATACACTAAACTATTCTAGGATTTGGTTTGCAAAATTATAATTTGAAATTGATACCACCATTTAAATTCTGTCTCCAATTCTTATAGATGGTGTCACCTATAGAGTTGAATACGAATCACTACCCCTCAATTTTTTTATCATGCGGAAAACTTGGACATCACCAAGGTGAGTGCCCTTTACATAATTCACAAATTCAAACTTCACCAGAGACTCCACTAAAGGATGCATGTTTTGTATGGATATCTGATGAGGAAAGATCACAAGTGCAATATAGCAGAAACATACATTCTCGCTGTAATGTACGTGATACTTCACAATAGATTGTACCAAAAGGAAAGCAAAAGGTTGTTCCACATAATTGAAAACCTACACACATTAACCATTATGCTTCTTTAAATGTTCTAGAAGTTGATGTTGAAGACATTCTAATACATACTCAACCTAATCCTGTGTCGGAACCAACTCAACAAACACTGACGAAGATCTGGAATAGGAAGAGGAAATTTGTTTCTATTGTTGTTGAATCTGTTATTGCTATACAATCAGATATATATACTACAAAGCCTACCTCTTCAGTTAAGATACACACGCCTCACGCATCAACTGTCTTCCAAAGTTCTCACACAGTTGTCAATCTGACATTGAATGAGGTAGTTCATCATAATGACACAAAAAATACTATGGATGCTCAACCTTCACTTCCTATATAAAGCGCTACACTCTCTTATTCATCTCACATGGTCTCATAGACCAATAATCATGCATCTCTTCCATCCATGTCTCAGACATACTCTGGTAAAATTGGAAGAGAGACAAGGAGTTCAAGTGGTAAAATGAAATCATTGCCGTATGTGACCCATGGTCAGGTGAGGAAGTTGTTGCTCGATGGTGACATGTCTTCTCATGAACAAGACATTAAATACCACATATAATTTCTTATGATTGATATCCTATATTGAATGTTAGGAGTATAGCAAATGACCTTACCCAAGATAGACTCTCATAGTTGATATGTTCACATATGCCTAAGTTGATTTCTATCTTTGAACCTTGTAATTCTGATTCATTAGCTGATATAGTTATTCAATATCTTGGCTTTACATGCCCTTATCATGTAGAGGCTTGAGGGTTTTCAAGAGGAATTTGGATTTTACAGCAACCTATAGACACTCTTGTAGCATTGATTGAAAAGCCATCATCAACATCTACATTGTTGTGTAAATAACAATTGCTTTACAACTATTATGCACATCATTCTCCATGAATTTGATACCTTCTTTGGAATCATCTTCCTCACATTGCATTCTCAATGAATATAACGTGGATATTTATAGGGGATTCAACATTATGTTATCTTCTTATGAAAAAGTGGGGAGTGATACTTTCTAGTTTGCTGAATCACACCTCTTTCAAGACTGTATCATGTAGTCATATTTATCATATTTTGGCTTCTTTGGGTAAACATTTACTTATAGATCTAGTAAAATTCATGAATGATTAGATTAGGTTCTTATCAACTCTCACTTTCTACTATCTTAACAAAATTTCAAACTTCACCACCTGAATTGCATCCAGTCAGAACACAATCCCATCTTATTTTTCAATTTTGGAAGACGTTCCTTTAAGTCAATTTTTGAGATGAAGATTAGTTGGAACTCTAATGATTATTTCAAGGCTCTCTTAGAAAATTTTTGACCTGGGTATTGTGATTCTCTTATGCAATACCACATATCCAAAAGCACATGATTTCTAGGGACAATGCATCACATTGCCAACAACAAATAACCAAATACAGATCGCGACAACATATTAATGCCATTCAAACTGTTCTTACAGAAGGATTCTCCTCTGAGTTAGACTTTTACTACAATCATTTACTACATGAGTATGATGTTCTTACTTCTAAAGGTATTTTAGAAATTTTGTACTAATGTCATATCTAACGGCTAAAAGATAGTGATGCTAACACTTCCTTCTATCTTGTGTATGTCAAGTCACGTAGACAACAAAATACAATTACCATGCTACTGGATGATACTTATAATGATATTGTGGAACCATTCTTATTGAAACAACATATTCTAAATTTACTTAAGCACTAGTTCCGTTTTTCATTTACACCTTCTGCTCTTTCCCTCCAGCATGTTCCTACAGATCACAATCTATTGACCTCTATAAAAGGAGTTCAATTGCTTAGATACCTTAAGAGTTGGAGTTGTTCAACACTCTAACCGCTACAGATCGTAATAAGGCAGTTGTCACTGATTGATTAATGTCGAGTTGATGTTGAGTCATTGGAACATAATTAAGTCATTAGTGGTACAAAGAGTATCATACTGCTTACAAAGTTATCCTATTCCAGAATCAGTGTGCAACGTTATAATGGTTTTGATACCTAAAGTCCTACAACCCAGGCAATGTAATCAATTAAGGCCAATATCCTTAAATAGTGTTTGCCTTAAGCCTGTCTCTAAGATTGTGGTCAATAGGCTGAAATAGTATTGGATGGTTGGATATCCCATGAGAAATCTAGTCTTATACCAGGCCATTGAATTTCAAGTAATGTCACCTGAAATAGTATTGGATGGTTGGATATCCCATGAACAATCTAGTCTTATACCAGGCCATCAAATTTCAAGTAATGGAACCCTTGTACATGAGCTAATCCACAATTGGAGACGACCAAGATCTAGGTCTTTAGTGGCTGTCAAAATTGATGTAGCAAAATTTCATGGCCATATTTCTTGGTCATTTATGATTGTTATTCTAACCAAGGCTAGTTTTCTTGCTAATATTGTTTCATACATAAAAAATTCTATTTGTGGGGGTCGAATATCCATTGTATGAAATGGTCAAAATTTTCCAAGTTTTAAGACATTGTGTGGTTTTGATAGGGGGATCCACCCTCTCCATATCGATTTGTCTTATGCCTCAATAGGGTGAGTCCCCTTATCAATAATGATGTGCATAATTCTTTTTGGAAGCCTATTAAACTCTCCAGGTAGGGTCCTTCTGCATCTCATGCTACATTTACAAATGATATTATACTATTTTCCACAGCTGATATGAGTCATATTGACACTATAATGCAATGTTTGCATACCTTTGGTGAAGCTTCAGAGTAATCTATTTCATTGAGCAAGAGTTTAATTTTCTTCTCAACCTCAACTCCTATATCTCTTCAGAGGAAAATATGTGATAGAGCACACATGTCAGTTACATGTCATATTGGAATCTACCTGGGTGTCCCAGTAATTCATGGTGGAATCACACAAGACACACTTACTCACATGTCTCATGGAAAATCCAAGGACACTTATCAAGTTGGGCAGCAAGAACACTCAACTTATCTGGTCATATATGTATGGCAAAGTCAATGCATATGACTATCCTGACATATACTATGCATACGTCCATACTTACAAAATCTCTTTGCAATAATATAGACATGATGATCTAACATTTTATTTGGAAAGGAGGTACATCACAATCATCACTCTCTCTTGTAGCTTGGGAGAAGGTAAAGCACCAAAGAGGTGTAGTGGACTTGGCTTGGTTTCGATGCATGAGTAAAACAAGGCTTTAATTATGAATTTTGCTTGGGAGTTCATTACTGGTAGGAACTTGACTTTGTCTACATGTATTATGCATAAGTATAAAAATCTCTCTTCTCATCAGGGGCATCGTATAGCATCTTTCTGATAATCGTCTATTCTTTGAAAGATATTGTTCTAAAACATAGTCATAAGTCAGTAGGCAATGGTTGTCACACCATAGTATGACATGACAACTAGATTCCTAAAATTATAGGACAAGTATCACTCCTTAGTCATCCAATCCTTGATGACTTGGATGATCTGAAGTTGCTTCCATGACTTGTTTTTTTTGGAGATTGGGATACACAATTTGTTCATCTATATTTCCCTCTTGATATTTCTTATCATATAATGAGTCTACCTACTATGCGGAATTGTTTTACAAATGAAATTTGGTCATGGTATTTAGCGACTAATGGAGATTTCTCCACATTTTCTAGATATGCACTATGCATGGGTGGAAAAGCAAGATTTGCATATGGTCCTTAGAAAGAATTATGGACCCTAAAATTTCTAGAAAAACTTACATGTTTTCTATGGTTAGTACTGCATAAAGTGTTGATAACAAGTGCAAGAAGAGTGAAACACCATTTCACAACTGACTCTTCCTTCCTGATCTGTGATGATCTGAGTGAGGATATTTTACATATCCTTAGACACCGACCTTATTCTGAAGGGGTTTCATTGTGACTAAATATCAATGATCATTTCTTTAGTTTCTTTACTCAACCTCTATTACTTTGGGTTGTTTCCCCAAAAAAGTGGGATAATGTAACTAGTATTCAATCAATGTATTCATAGTTTCATTATTTTGTTTGTGAAGATATAATATATATATATATATATATATATATATATATATATATATATATTCAATATGCAACACATGCTGATGAAGTAAGTTGAACATGCTTATGTATGTAGATTTTTAGAGCAAGAAATTAATATTAGAGGATATAAGTTATAAATGGCATACTAACTCACAACTACCAATGCAAGGATGGCTCCATCAACTTGGATATCCATTTCCAACATGCCCATATGCTACCAGTGCAAGGGTGGATCCATCAACTCGGATAGCTCTTTTCAACATGCCCGAACCGCATGACTCAAGACTATGGTGTTACATGCCCACATGGGTCCCACCTACTGGAGGGGAACTTAGCTTTGATACCATTTGCAATGCCCATGTTCACTTCCCAAGGATCTAGCAGAGTTTCATGAATGACGACTAGGCCCCACAAACCACCACTTGCCTTAATTACATGCTTTGTCGTCACTCAAGTACAAGTCGGGATCAACTTCCCAACTGTACACTCATATTCCTATTATTACTCTGGACTGAGCACACTTAACCACAAAGTTCTTAGTGATGGTATCCCTAAAAATGAGGTTCACCTTGGTGATATGGGTAATAAAGTAATTCATTTTGAGACTATTTTATCCAAGTTCTAAAATTTTGGAATGTTATAAATCCAACGAAGATACCATAAAGGTGTTGAAGGCTAAACACCCTTACTCAGGCGTGGCTCCGTACAACGAAGATACCATAAAGGTGTTGAAGGCTAAACACCCTTACAAGCTACCTCCTTTCATGTCAGATACTCTATTTTCTAAAGCTCCCCTGGTAGCAGAAGTTGACACTATTCTTGGATGCATCAAGTCTTTTCCTAAAGGGACTTCATGTGGAAGAGATGGTCTGAGATCCCAACACATCTTCGATGCTATGTGTGGAGAGGGGTATGCTGTAGCCACCGATCTCCTACGTGCCATCACTCCCGTGGTTAATTTATGGTTGGCGGGAAGGTGTCCCTTGTGTTTGGCAGAGTTTGTAGCTTCTGCACCGCTTACACCGCTACTTAAGTCAGACAATGGTATACGCCCCATCGCAGTCGATACTAAATGGAGACGTTTGGTGTCTAAAGTTGCTATGGCAGGGGTGAGTAAAGACATGGCCAAGTATCTCAATGACTTCCAATTTGGTGTGGGCGTATCTGGGGGAGCAGAGGTCATTTTACATAGTGTCAACAGGGTGTTGAATGCGCGGCATAGCGATGATTCTTTATCTATGCTTATAGTTGATTTTTCTAACACGTTCAATCTGGTTGATAGGTCCGCCCTATTTCGTGAGGTGAGGACAAAGTGCCCATCTATTTCTTTATGGGTGGAGTTCTTGTATGGCCAGGCAGCAAGGTTGTACCTTGGAGACATATACATACAGTCAGCCACTGGGGTGCAGCAAGGTGATCCTTTAGGCCCGCTTCTTTTTTCTCTTGTTCTACATTCTCTTATCCATCATATCAGGGACAAGTGACAACTTCTTCTTCATGCATGGTATCTAGATGATGGGACAATCATTGGGGATACAATAGAGGCGACCAAAGTTCTAGATATCATTCAACGACATGGACCAGATCTGGATTTGATTTTAAATATTCATAAAACTGAGCTGTACTGGCCTACATGTGATGGTAAGAAGATTCAGAAAGATTTGTTTCCGTCAGATATTGGGAGGCCTCTGTCTGGGGTGAAGTTGCTTGGTGGAGCTGTTAGTAGAGACTGAGATTTTATTGAGAGGTTGGCTATGGAGAGGGCCTGCAAGGCTGTTGAGTTGATGCATCTTCTTCCTCAGTTGGGTGATCCTCAGAGTGAACTCCTTTTACTCTGATCGTGTATGGGTATCTCAAAACTCTTATTTGGCCTGAGGACTTGTCAACCTATGTACATGGAGAAGGCAACATCATGTTTTGACAGAGGCTTACGTGGGTCTATAGAAGACATTGTAGTCTGTGGAGGTCCCTTTTTTAGAGACCTCCAATGGAGGATGGCTTCATTGCCCATTTGGCTTGGCGGCTTGGGACTATATTCAGCATCTGATGCTTCTTCGTATGCTTTTGTGGCATCTAGGGCCCAATCTTGGGTGCTTCAGGATCACATCATGTGAAGTAGTGGGATTCATGGTATGGACCATGATTTTGATTATGCTGTAGATTGTCTTCGTGTCAGGATACCCTCTTTTGATCTTAGTTGTTTTTCTAAAAAAGATACCGTCCCCCCCAAAAGCCCAAAATGCTTTGGCGAGTGCTCTTTTTAGTAAAATAATTGAGGACATAGAAGTTAAATTTGACATGACCATTAGACATAAAGCCATTTTCAAATGTGTACAAGCTGATCACGCTCAAGATTTTCTCCTTGTTATTCCAATAGATGGACTTGGTCTACATATGTCGCCAGTGGAGTACCGTAGTATCTTAAAATACCGTCTGATGATCCCTCTATTTCCAGCAGATGAGGTATGTCCAATCTGTCGTAAGGCATGTTTGGACACTTTTAGAGAACATGTAGTTCATTGCAGAGAGATTCCAGGTTTTAAATACAGACATGATCTTGTTAGAGATGTTCTTTTTGATGTACTCAGACGTGCAGGTATTGCTTCTAAGAAAGAGGCGCCTGTGAATTTTTTAACTGATCCACAAGAGGGAAGATCGACACTTAGGCCTACTGATGTCTTGATTTTTGGGTGGATAGGATGGAAACATGCATGTGTGGACCTTATAGGAGTTTCTCCACTTGTGGGATTGAGGAGTGGAGCTTTTACAGTGGGACATGCTGCCCTTAAAGCTGCTTCAACCAAAGTGGGTAAGCATGAGAAAGCATGTATTGAGAATCAACATGCCTTTATTCCCTTTGGATTTGATACTTTTAGATTCTTAGCACCAGAAGCTGTGGAGCTTCTTAAAAGAGTCCAAAAAGTTATGAATAGTAATGTTATGGCTCCCAAGTGTATGGATGTTGTATTTCAGAGGATTGGATTTGCTATCCAAAAAGGACTAGCGGCGCAACTTGTTGCCCGCCTGTCCTCTTCTTCAATGTAAATCTTTTCATGATATATAATCTCTTTTATATATAAAAATCCAATGAAACAAAATTTTTTGAATTCAGATATATATATATATATATATAGTCAAGCTAGAATATAACAGAATACACTCATGATGCTATATCTCTTTCAAAAATCTAATCTATTGATCTTCTTAAACATCTTGTGAATAGCACATACATAAAATTTGAGCCTATTTGGACATTTATAGGTAATGTTATGAAGACCACAAAAAATATGCATTTCAAATTAGTTTCGTGCATCAATTTTGTTTCCCTCATATGAGTGACTTACACTCATCCAAATGGGCTCAAAATTCTTATGTAGCCTAATTATAGTATGATAATGAAGATCAATGATTTACATTTTATAAAAAAAGTATCTTGATATGCAAACACAACATAAGTGTAGCCTACAATCTATACACTCGAGTGTATTCTATCCTGACTCTCTCTCTCTCTCTCTATATATATATATATAGTAAAGGATATGCTCTTTTCCGTGATTGGCTATGTTGGGGGGTAGCGCCTCATAAAACCATCAATTTTTTAAAACTATTGGTTTGTACCATCGGAAGGCCAACTATTGAAAGGCTCACCATCATAAGGCCCACCACTAGAAGACAGACCATCAGAAGGCCCATCAGTTTGTCAACCGATGGTAATTATAGGTGAAAACTAAAAGTGCCATAAATTTCTCATTTTAACTCCACATTAGTTCATTAATTTTGCATTTCTCTACAATTCTATAGAAAAAGTTTGATAAAAAAGTTTATTTAATAATTTATTTATTAATTCATTGCTCAAAAATTTATAGTGCTCTTCGACTTACATGTGTTGGTTGTTCCTATATCAACTAGGGTTCAAACATTGATGTATATTCACAACACATATTTTCTTTACCTTATTAAAGAACAAGTTTAAGCCAAATTAAAATATATATTAATTAGTTAATATGTTAACAAGGATAAATAAAGGTTTAATTAACATAAGCATTATCTTAAACTTTTAAATTACCAGTTAAACAAGGTATGGGCTGTAATAATTGTAGGGCTTCGTGTGGAATTTCTTTTGCTTCACTTGTTTTTTTTTTTAAATTTCAGCTCGAGAATGACCCTAAATTCAAACAAATCATAGTGGCAAACCAAAAGGCAAATCTAATTGTGTAAAGCTAGCCAGACACACCACATGCTCGAAGCTATATTGTCCAAATCTATAGATTCAGACCTAGCCAATATTTACAAATTTTGAACTCAGAACTGACAAAGTCTTAAGCCAAACATCAACCTTTTAATTGTTCCAGATTGATAAAGTTTAAATCTAGAATCAGGATTTCTGGGTCATATCAAGTTAGATATGTGACCAGGTTTTACATTGCCCCATTGAGTATTACCACGCCTAACACTATTGTGAGGTGCGGTACATATTGGCATTGCTAAACATTGTTGTCAATTGGTGAGAGCTCACTATAACTCCACATGTTTTATATGTGTAAAGCAGTCATTGTTCCAAAATAACAAATAATAATTGTTTTAAGGAAATAAGTAGATAACCTAACATGAGAGAGAAACTAAAAACCTATAAACATAATTTATTGGAATAAATGTTAAACCGTGTATCTCACAAATGAAAATAGTGGGATGACAATTAAAATGGAGTAGTGAGGTGTCACATAAAAAGGATAAGAACCTAGACACATTGCAAGAATAAGTAGGCATGCCGTGCATGATATGTAGATATATATATCATTATACAGTAAATTGTCATTAAAACATTAAAATGAGTTAAAAAACAATATAAGCGGACATGTAAGCCAAAAGGAAAAAGAATATAAAAGGCTTCCCACTTGTGCTTATAAAAAATAAAATCCTATACATTGTAAGAAAAATAAATCATGTCATATTATATATGAATATAGATATACCTATATAATAATTGTAAAAAAAAATTATCAACTTCCAACACAAGTCTTCCAACCTTCTAGGAAGTTGACCTGACTTCCTAGGTTAATGGGGATCATATTGATTGAAGTCGAATTTCAAAGCAAAAAAGTCAGTCTGACCTTTGGTCTAAGTTGACTAGTTTTACAACACTTTGATCTAAGTTTTCACTTCACCCTTGAAAGTCGGCCAACTTATGGTCTAGAATCTACAACATAAATCTAGGACCTCCAAAACACCACATCATCATCACTAAACCCTAGCTTAATTTCCATATCTTGTATTCTCATCGTTTCTCTTAGAATTGTCAAATTTCTCATCTTGTAAAAGTTTAAGAGTGATTTTCATGCTTTTTCTTTCATTCTAGTTTTTACATGAACTCGATGTTTTTATCTATCACCCTCCATTCCAATTTAAATGTTATTCTACCAAGATTAATTCAACACCTGACACTTTGAATTGTGTGAATAATCGTGCATGTGACATTATACAAATTTAGGAATTATCCATCATAATAACTTATGAACATAAGTTTATACAAACTAAGATTTTAGATTAATTAAAAAAAGAAGAGATATTGTTAAAAGTACAAATTAATTATAGGTAGGTTAAATTAGGAAAAGGGTTGTTACAAATTCTCCTTCCTATAAGAAGATAAGTTTCTATTAATTAATATTTTAGGTTAACTCAGAAAGAATGAGATATTGTTAAAACTAAAAAGGTTAATTAGGGATATGTTTAATTAGGAAAAGGGTTGTTACAAATTCTCCTTCCCTTAAGAAGTTTTTTTTTGAAATAAGAACATCTCAGAATGAATCTTCGTGACTTCATCTTCTAACTCCCAAATGGATTCTACAACCATGGTGTCTTTATAACAATATAATCATAAATATATGTATGTATATATGTATGTATTATATGTATATATATTATATTATATTATATATATTATCTCCTCAAGTTATTGAATTTTAAATCTGAGATATGTATTGGGCATTTTTTGTAGATGTTATCTTTCAATATTTGAACATTTATCTGTTGCAATACTTGTCAGCCCTATGATGGTTTGAACAAATGTTCTTGCAAGTCCTCCACTCTTTGTTTATATTAGTATGTCATCTCAATAGTTATCAGAACCATTTTCATTATGACTATTCTATCATATTTTTGTTTTTTTTTGTAATATGGGGTTTTCAAAGCACATTAATCAGAATCTGAGATGTCCTTGGTTGTTAATTATTACTGTTTTTTTAAAGAGGCACTTTCTATAAATCACACTAAATGTGCAAAATCACAATTGGTCATATAGAATCGTGTATAGAGAGACTATAACATACCTCAATCTAGTACTATATCTTAACCCTTCCTTATCTGAGGCCCCTTTTCCTTGAATAAGATTATATTAGCACTTACTGAATTTAACATTATGTATCATTTTTTGGAGAATATCATAAGGAATGATTACAACCTTTTCTCCTGAGAATGGGAGTTGCTAGTACTTAGAGGAAACATGGTATAAAAGGTAAGAAATTCTTCATGATAATTGTTAAGAAGAAATGAAGGACATCAGCTCCAGAAGAGAGTCTGGTCTGGTTGCTTCAGGCATAGTTTTGCTAGCTGGTCCGCTAAGTTGTTCTTGTTCCGCTTGAAATGGCACACTTTCATGAATGGCTGACTTCTTCTAGAGGTTGCAGATTGCTTCTACCAACAATTCACTAGAGGTTCCATAGAATTATTCACCTAGTTAACAATATTGCTGAATTATTGGTGACGATATCAAGGGGATGCCATTATGAAATGCATAGGTAAGACCATCTAATATAGCCATTAGCTCTCCACACATGGGGTTAGGGCCACTCATGAATGTTGTTGTTCCTCCTCGTCATTGACCTTTACTATCTCTCAGGAACAAACTAGTGGATTTGTGATTATGTTTGTTGTCTATTGTTGTGTCTACATGCATTAAGAGCATGTTTGGTGAGATCTTATTGTGTTGTTTGAAGGTGGGGCATGAGGTAGCTTGATTTTGGATGGATTCTAGAATGTGAGTTTGATTGAAGCATGCTTAGACTGACTTGAGAGTGCAATGATTGTTGGAGGTCTTGATCTACCTTCAAAGATAAAGGAATTCTTGTCCTTCTAAATAATCTAGAATGTTACAATGAATAAGATGCTCCAACCATCTGTCTTTTCTAGGGCCTTGAGGTTATATCCAATCCATTTAGAAATAACATCGATAGCAAAGAATTCTACTACCTCTTGGGGAATTAAGAACATCCACATTTTCTTGGTTGTGGTATAGTCCCGTATGGCATAAAGTGTGGATTCCTCAACTTCTTTGCATCTTGAGAAAAGATTGTCCTGGAACATCTTCTTCCTGAAACTCAAAGTATTTGTAAGAAGTCTGTTATGATGGATGAGCCATACTTAAGTTTTCATTCTGTGTGGGGTAGGTAGAACCCAAATTGACTTGGAAGTGGTCATTGTTACTATCTAAGGGTGTGTAATTGAGAATTTTTTAAGGTGGGCTTGAGGTGAAAGTTTTGTCTTTTGAGTGAAGCCACACCAAGTGGTCAGTGCCATAAGTACAGTGGGGTGATGGCCTTTGAAGGATGTCCTTGGCTATGGAGTCAGTGAACTAGTGATGCAAGGAGCTATTGTCCCATTTCCCTTCATCAATAACAATTCAAGACACCTTCATGTCCTTGATATCATCCGATGTCAAGCATAGTAACTTAAGGACGGGCATGTGACCTCGCCTACCCATGATTTACTCCATACATTTGTATCCTAGCCTGATTAAATCATCTTCCTTGTGTTATTCAGAAGGAAAGGTAATGAGTTTTTGATGATTCTACATGTGTAAGATCCTAAAGAATTTTGAGAACCTTGGCTCAAGTATTTTGCTTGCATCAATTGTGCCCATGGGATAGGTAGCTTCTGGATGAAGGACCATTCTAGCTTTAGTATCAAGGATGTGTTAAAGTTCTTCGCTTTCTTCATTCCAAGACCCCCCCTGATGCAAAGTCTTGGTAAGGTGCTTCCATGCGACCAAAATAATTTTTTTGTGAGTAAATCCCCATTGTAGATGAAGTTACGATGAACCTATCAATATTATCACAATAAGATATCGACAATTGGGTTTCTTGCATAGTGTAGCATGTTTAGGAGAGTAGAATTGATTTTGCTAATATGACATGGCTGACAAGGGAGAGAAGCCTGCTTGGCCAAGAATTTATTCGGGTGTGAATCTTTTCGACTAAGAACTGAAAATGTTCTTTTCCTTTCTGTTTATGGATGATAGGAATCCCTAGATTTCATCCTAGATTGCACATTCCTTTAATGCTTAGTTTTCTGCAAATTTGAGTCTTTAAAACTGTGGGGGTGTTAGTAGAGAAGAAGATGGTAGACTTTTCTTGCAATAGGAATTGGATAGATGTTGAACTGAAGTGGCGTAGACATCTCTTGATGGTAACAATGTGCTGAGTGGATGCTTATCTGAAGAGTAAAATGTCATCAACAAAGCTTACATGAGAGAAGGGAAGTTTCTATCTTGTGAGAATAATTGGCTTCCATTTTCCTTTGTTGATCTCCTCATCAATCAACTAGTTGAAATGCTCCAGATAGAGAACAAAAATGTAGAGTGACAATGGATCTCCCTAATTTATTCCACATGAGGGTTTGAAGGAGA
This sequence comes from Alisma plantago-aquatica, assembly GCA_963693085.1. Lineage (NCBI taxonomy): Eukaryota > Viridiplantae > Streptophyta > Magnoliopsida > Alismatales > Alismataceae > Alisma > Alisma plantago-aquatica. Next base: position 1,590,832,883 of record OY856409.1, read on the forward strand.
CAATAATGTCCCCATTCCAAAGAATGGAGGTGTGTCTAGAGGGGAGGATCTGCATTATAATGACAACGAGGTTGTTTGGGTATGGCGTTGTGTGGAGGGTATCTACAGTGAATGACCAACTCAACTTGTTAAAGGCTTTCACCAGGTTTAGTTTGATTGCCAGTTGGTGTTTGTGAATCTGCTTAGACTCCATGTAATGAACAATTTCTTGGACTATAGCTATGTTGTCACCTATTCTTCATCTAGTTACAAATCTAGACTAGATAGTGAAATCCAGTCTTTAAGGTATGGTTTTATCTGGTGAGAAATTACCTTAGAGAGGAGCTTTGTGCACACATTATTCAGTGAGATTGGACAAAGATGGGAGCATGTCTCAGGTGAGGAGACTTTTGGAATGAGGATCAATGTTGAATCTGCCACACATGACTCTAGAACATCACCTTCAAAAGGCTTTGAAATGAAGGTCGATAGTTGATGTTTGACTGTATCTCGATGTTTCTAAAAAAAGGATGCATCAACCCCATCAGGGCATGCTGCCTTCAGGGGGAATTAAGTGAAGAGTCTCCCAAATCTTCATCTACAGAGGTATACTAGACAACTTGTCGGTGTCGTTGTGATTAAGAGAGGAGAAAATGCCAGGGAACGAGATGCTTGCCTCTTGCCTTCTTGCATGGTCATTATTGTGGGCTCTCTGGTTTCCACTCCATCTCTTCCCACTTGAGGATAGCATCAAGCCTTTCTTAGAGAATAATTGTTTTTAAGGCCAAATTGAGATTAAAGGATAGTTTAATATAGAGATGATTCCACTTGATTTTTGTTACTAATGTGATCCTTATCTCTTTATCATTTTTCCTTATAGAATGCTCCCACTTTGAGGCCGTCTTTAGGAAAACTTAGGTGGCTTATTGAAAAGGGACATATGGTTTCTAGTTGGTATGTAGTGGATTCTTGAAACCTTTCATGGTTTCCCAACCAGTAGAAGTGCATGGGTGCCTACTAGGTTGCCTCCAATGGGCGAAGTCTGCTATCAAGATGGGAGCATGGTCTGAATGGTTGTGCTCCAAAACTTTGATGGACTTGGAACCGTTTGAGTCAATATAAATTTGGTTTCCTAAGGCTTTGTCAAGGCACTCATGGAGGCGACGTCTCCGGAAGGTAGTGCGCCACCTTGAGCTCCAAGGCCATGAAGGTGGCAATTTTCTGCTGCCTCAATGAAATCACAGTTGTTAGCACTATCAAAGAAAGAGCTTCCAAATTTCTTTAAGGGGTGAATGACAATGTTAATGTTGCCTACTACTACCCAAGGGGTGGTAATGGAGGCCTCGAGAGATTGAATCTGGTCCCAAAGGAATCGTCTACTGCCTCTAGTCATGCCGACATAGATAAAGGTGTAGAAGAAGTTGTTGTCGATCATACAATGGACAAATTCTTTGTATGAATAAAGAATTTTAAGGTCGATATTTGATTTTCATAACACCCAAATACCACCTGAAAACCCCATTGCTTCCACCTTGTGGGATTGGGAAAAGTCGAGGTGCTTGATGATATGAAGGGCCTTCCCTCCACTACAACGAGGTTCATACAACCCAGTGATGGATATCTTGTATTTTTGTTCTAGATCTTTCACTGCATTTTAGGTAACATTGTTGAAGATACCTTACGTATTCCAACTAAGGATGTTCTTTGGGAAGGGTCTTCCAAGGTGGATGTGCCCATCTCTTTTGCTTCATCTTCTAGATGTTGTCATTGGGAGCATTTACCCCTCTTCCTAGTGGATGCACAAACATGGTCACCAGCTTGAACCACCTTCTGATTTCTAAGGTGTATGCCAAATGATGACTTGGTATGACTTCTATAGGAAACATAGGTTGGCCCTCCTCGGTCTTGGCTAAAGTTGAAAATGATTGAGACAAAGGGATGCATATTTGTGTCTCTATGTGAGAACCACATCTCAAAAGGTGTGGCAGTGATGTGATTGGTGTTGGAAGGCATGTCTGACTTTGATGGTTTGTCGTGAGGGGGTGCCACTTGGTTCATATGTCTCTGGTTGCTGGAGTCTCTGGGTTTCTTGGTAGACATGTCATGTTTATTCCGCATGCTCTAGTTGATCCCTCCCGTGACTCTGTTGGTCACATTATCAATGTCAATGATCTCCTGGGTGTAGTCAGCATCATCCTGGTTCTCCATTCCTTCAAATCTATTTGATGAATGGTTATTCTTCTTTTGATCTCCTCTGTTATTGGGTCTCCTTTTCTTCCTTTAGATAGGTTGGGCATGGATGGAATTCGAGAACCTTTCCTTGCATTGCGGTTTCTCTGTCACTACTGAACCAACTATAAATCTTGCTTCTCATACTTCTTTCTCCTATGTAATCCTCTTTGGACACTCACGCTCCAGGTGGCATGCATGAGTGCAGTGCCTGTATATGAAGGGGATGTTCTCTTATTCCACTCTATGCTTGGTGTTGATGATGGGAACTAGCAGTTGTGACATGTCTAGTTCCACTGTGGTTCTAAAAAAATAGCCCCTAATTTGCATCTTTTTATTCATATTCACCTTGATTGTTTTTCCCAAATGATCCATGATTTCCTTCAACAAATCATCCTAATATAGGTATATTGGAAGGTTCAAGATTCTTACCCAAGCAACCAATCTTGGGGGAGTGGCAATCTCCAGTGAGAATTTGGGAAAATAGTGTTGCACCGTCAGGTAGGACATAACGACCAATCATGGTCCTCCCATAAGAGCATTGATATAATCATCTTCTATATGTAGTTGGATAATAAAGAAATCATTCACTACATTGATTAGGTTGAATCCCCCTATAGGATTCCAAAGCATCTTGATTTGATCTCTAAGGTCTAGGAAACCTGACTCTCCCAATAGTAATTTGACAATCACCATACATTTTCGTAAGGTCATCCATGGCTTCCTTATGATGATCGAAGGTTGGATACCCATGTGTTGTAAAGACTAGGATGCCATTCAGTTTCAAAGAGATGTCGCAGTCATCCACATTGATCTTAATGGAAGTATGGGCTTGGCTAGTATTATTCTTCTCCACTGAGTCCTTATATGATCCATGGGCAAAGTGGGGCTGATTTCCATTGTTCTCCATGGATTGGTCTTAGTCAAGATATGACAAATGTGGAAACTACAAGGAAGTATTGGAAAGGTTGTTCGACATAGAACTTGAGGAAATTCCTTGATGTCATTATGGCTAAGTCATGTTCCTCTGATAGTTGAGAATCAATATGGTAGTGCCCAGGGGGATCAAAGCATTGTTTTGCAGGTGATCCCCATCTTCATCAGTGTCTGGGCACCTTGGCCACCATTGCTGCCACCACCCATTTCTCTAGGGTTCTCCTATAGAGAATCCATCACAACATTATGGATCCTTTTATTTGTAGCTTTAGGATAAAGTCACTAATTAATTTATCTGTTGGAATTAGTTTCCCAAATTCACCAACAAACTAGTTTTGACCTTAATTTGACAATATAGAATATTTGTAAGATTGATTTATAAAGAAAAATAAATAAGTATAATTCATTGTAGAAAATTAATAGATTAAATGCACACTTACCACCCTCATAAAGAAATAAATTAACAAAGATGTTCAAAATGAGAATTTGACTTTAAAATCAACTTCCTTACATCTTAATCAACCAACCTACAAATATTCATGCCAATCGAACTTCATTTGTCCAACCATTTAATCAGAGGAAATGTTGATATTCAATGTATATTATTTCACCGTGTAATTACTATTAAGTGTCATTTTCCCTTATTTTGTTCTCCATGTATCACCAATGTTACATTTCCCTCTGTGGTCACACACCCAGTGTCAGGATATGCACATTGCGGTTCAGTTGAATGATCAATGACCACCTCTCCTCCTAATCACCTCTCTTCCTTGTTATTTCTATCTTATTCTCTTCTTCTTATGCATTCCTTCTCCATCTCATCTCACCTCAAACCTACTAATCATGTTCTATTCCTCCCTATTTATTCTTCCTTCCCGCTTTCTTCTACAAGCCCTAGTCACAGACTCTCCCTCTTCCCCATGCCTAGTAGTCATGCATCAAGAAGGCTATCACCATTCCTATTCTCCTTCCCTCCTTTCTCTTCTCTCACCCTGCGCCCTGGACACTATGGCCATAGGGCTTTGCCGCCACCTATGGTGGCTTCTGCAAGGTAGGCCTTGCACCCACTAGTAGCCACCACTAGATCAATTAGCCATAATGCTTCCTCCTCATTCAGTGTGGGAATGAAAACTACAACCTCCTCCTGAGGTGATCAACCATTACAATGGACAATTCTCATCTTCAAACAATCAAATACCTGCAATACCAAATACTCTCCACTGCCAATGCCTCCATGATGAGGTGCAACCTGTAGAGTGCTCGACCACCATCTACACCACCACACCAAGCTTCTATCCTCCTCTCTCTTCTATCTTCACTGCAACTCACGACGATTTCTTTCTACCTTGTGCCTTCACCCTCATTTCTTATACGATCCATCTCATAGTGATATATGATTGTGTAAGAAGTCAACTTACAATCCACTATGATGCCCACTCATTACCATCCATCGTCCTTCTCTTACTGATGATCTGATATATTCAAACATCATCATGATCTTTGATACAATTACCAACAACTTGCAATACATTCGTTATCCATATACAACACAGAAGCCTACAACAACTCTGGCCAACACCTACTCAACCTCCATGTTATCTTTTTCGACTACCTCCTAGAACCCCCTTCCACTATAGTTGGATGACAACCTTCTATATTTTTTTATATGGCTAAAAAAAAGAGAAAGGGCACAAGTTACAAATTTGAATCCCAACAAGATTTCATCAAGAGGAGCATGCCCAAAAAGTAATGTATGAATGCAAAAATAATTTCAAAATAGTATCACAAATATATCATTCAATTTAAAATCTTGTTATCTAAGAAAATGGACATAGTAGGGAAAATTATAAAATCTATTCAGAGTAGACTATGATTATTATGAGTAATCCTAATTAAAAAATATAGCATGTAATCATAGGATATACATGCATGCATGCAAGGAAAATGGAAATCTTGTAAGACCTGCTATTCATTTCGTAGTTCTATTTATTAATGTGTATAAAACTTAAGTAACGTGATAAAACAAGTTACTTAACATATTGTATGATTTTAGGGAAGGGGGTGCAATGACATAACAAAATTTTCTTCTCTTTGTACCCAAGTCATTGGATCCATTGCAATTATAAATTATGGATGGTTAAAAGACATAGGAGGGGATAAAGGGGATACCTTTATGCAAACTACTTGTCCAACAAGTAGACCTGTCTTACGTTGGTGAACAACTAGATCATCTAGATCTATATCCAGAACAAACACCAATCTTCCAGATGTGTGCTTCAGACTCTACTCCATCCACACGGATGAGGGAGAATGTGGTGCACTACCTTGGCCACCAAGTCAAATATGAATAGGAGTTGTCAATGTGCTAGGCATCCCAAGATTCCCTTTCTTCTCCTATCTTGGGTAGCAGTCCTTAGGGTGACTTCCTCTCCAAGAGAGCTAAGTTTGACAAACAACTTGTCTCATAAGATATCATAAGAGTTGTCTCTCACTCTTTGGGACATTCCCCATTTATATAGGAGAGTCACATTCTTGGAAAAACCTAATTCCAATCCCTTTCCTATTCAGAGACCAAAAAATAGTTTAATGTTGAAAACTCTAACAAAATTTGTGATCGAGTGGTCACATCTTGTGATCAAATGATCATATCTTGTGATCGCCCGATCAAAACCCTTGATTGACCTATCATGTTAGATGATCGAACAATCATGACAATTGACATCTAGGTCTGACTTATTTTCCAAATTCAAATTTTCCCTATAACATTGTGATCACATGGTCATGTAACTTGATTGAACCATCACATATGTACCATGGGAATCACAATCAATCTATTAAAAATCAATTGATCTATTGACCCAATCAATATGATCGGCCAATCAGACATTCTAGTCACTCAATCATAAGGTAAATCACCATGTTTATAATTCAGAACCATTCTAACCATGTTTTTTATTGTGAACTTCATTTCCTTTATGTATCCTCATGCATGTGACCCGATAGGTTCCTAATTACATTGGTAGTGATGTTCAAAATAAGACAAGTGAAGATTGGTGTCTATCCAAGCATCATTTCCACCCAAGTAAAATGAATGAATTGGAGAACAACTGCAACCTATAAAGTGAGTAGTGTTACCATGACCGTATAATTGATTTGCCACTGATATACAAATTTAACTTGAGGTATGAAATGTCATCCTATTAAAATTCAATATATGTTCCTTGAATTATTGCATACTATTAGAGATAATGTGAGCTCCATATGATATATATTGACTCACATGAGCATGAATATGCATTTCATAGTCTTTCTTATAAAGTAATCAGGGATATCAATCCAAAGGAGGGACAAACACTACTACATAAATAGCTTATAACGTCACATTTAGAGGCGTCGATTATTACCGAAAATTGATGCCTAAACCCTACAACATCGGCTAATTACAGAGACCGACATCTATATTTGAAGACCGGCCAGACACGGGTATCACTTTTTATTTAGCGTCGACTCCCTATAATGAACCGACGCCTAAAATAGCCCGCCAAATCCAATTTTTTGAGCAAAAAAATTACCTTCAAAGTTTCACATACGACGTCGGGTTTTTTACTTAATAACCGATGCCTAACGATGAAAAAATTACCTCCAAAGGTTGTCAGTTTTTGTGGAAAAATCGACGCTGATAAGGTTTCACGCGCCGTCCCCACAAAATTTTTTAGGGTTAAGATTGTCCAATGGACGTCGGTTTTTTCTGGCAACCGACGCTAATGGATATTAGGTGTCGGTTTTTTAAATAACCGACACCTTTTTTAACATAATAACCCCCGATTGATCGAGAAACCGACTCTTCCCATTCTCTCTGTTTAATCACAAGAAATAGCCCCCACCCGAAGTTGCTGCCCCCTACTCATCGCCGCCGCCTGATCAAGCCGCCGCCCACTGCTCCTCACACCGCCACTGCCACCGCCCCCTACTGTCTTCTTCCTCCCACCCGTTAGCTCCTCACACTACCACCGCTAACGACAGGGATGCCTAGCTACTCTCTTCTTCCTCCACGCCGCTGATAGGTAGGCCACTGCCTCTTCCTCTTCCTCCACCCCTTGTTCTTCCTCCACCTCTTCTTCTTCCTGCTCCCGCCTTACCAAATGGATAAAAGTAAGGCACGACCTATGGGATGGACACGACCATGGCTGTGTTGGCCGACCACGGCCATGCACGGCCGTGCCAACACAGCCACGGCCGTGGTCGGCCAACACAACCACGATCGTGGCCTTGCTTTTATCCATTTGGTAAGGAGGGAGCAGGAAGAAGAAGATACATTTGCAATTGAATACTAATGCTTGACCTAAATTCTATAAATTTCGATGCATGTTGAATTAAGATATTAAAACCCTAATACACATTTCACCATAATCTTGAATTAACTATATTGTTGAAATCTTGCGATCAATCTATCTAAGATATTAAAACCCTAATGTTAAATCTCTAATTTTGTAGTGATGTGTCACCCTAACATCTACATGAATCCCTATTGTATGATGTAGATTGATGATAATGCATGAGCTAGCTAGTTTGAAATTTTGAAATCAATTATGAATCTCTCCATCCCTAGGTCATACTAATTTATGTGTAATCTTTATCTTTATGATGAACATGCATGGACACTCGAAATGTTGAAATCAATGTTATAGAATGACAACACATGTATTTGTTGGCCTAGAAACCCATCCAAGATTTACTCATTAGGAGTAAATCTTGGATAGTCTTCGGTTTGGGACTGTTCTTGAACACCTAATCTCACTTAGGATGTAAGTGTATAATGTGTATTGGGTTTTCAAGAAAATTTTGGTAGCATTTCCCCGTTTGTTCTCTAAGTACATATGTTCTTGGAGAACAGTGGGGAAATGCTGCCGAAATTTTCTTGAAAACCCAATACACATTATACACTTACTAGTGGGATTAGGTGTTCAAGAATGGGATAGGTGGTACACATTTATTATATATAAGAATGACAACACATGTATTTGTTGGCCTAGAAACCCGTCCAAGATTTACTCATTAGGAGTAAATCTTGGATAGTCCCCAGTTTGGGACTGTTCTTGAACACCTAATCTCACTTAGGATGTTTTAACCATTAATTAAATATAAGACCTTAAACCCTAAAGTTTTAACCATAAACCCTAATCTTTTAACCCTAGACCCTAATCTCCAGTCCATTCTCAGTTGGGTTGCCAACACCACCAAACATTGAAGCTGGGGATCACAATGACTTGTATGTTCGCGGGGATCACAATGAAGGATTGTTAATTGATAAAAGATCACAATATTAGAGGCATGAATGTTTATATTTTTTATATGTTTTATTTTTCTGAATGTGAACTTTACAATGTGAATGTGGACTTTACAATGCGAATTACTTTACAATGTGAATGTGAACTTTACAATGTGAATTACTTTACAATGTGAATGTGTACTTTACAATGTGAAATTTACAATTAGTGTTACTTTACAGTGTGAAATTTATAATTTGAATGTGAACTTTTAGATGGCTAAGCATTCCCATGATGACCATGCTGATGATCACCGTGAGGGTGAGGACGTGCTTGCGCCGCCTGACAATGTAAGTTTTAAGAATATATCCCTAAGGTTTCTATCTATATATTCATTTATAATTATATCATGTAAGTGTGTTTTTTTTTATCAAATTTTAGGTTGGTGATGTACCCCCTGAAGAAATTATAGGACTTGATGAGAAGCAAAAGAAAATTGAGAAAGTGAGGGGCACCACAATGATGAACAAGTTAATACAACAAAGGGGCAATGGACCCAAATTGGCTGTGGATTTCGATCATGCAGGAAATCCATATGGAGTGAACCACAACTTATTTGTTTTATATCTTGGGGTTCTTACTCGCAGCCATTGCAGTCCTATCCTAGAATCCTGGCATAAAGTTCCTAAGGGGAAGAAAGACCACATATGGAAGGAACTATGCGTGAATTATTATTATTTGTAATTATATTTGTGTTGATTACTAATTTTTAGGATACTAGTTAATAGAAATTCTATTTAGTTTGCAGAGCATATTTGATCTGGATGAAAAGATGCATCGTAAATGTATGATGCAACGCTGTGGGAGGGTCCTAAGGAACTATAGGACCAATCTCACCTGAGATTACATACGCGATGCTGATAATAGGTTCTTGATTGATTTCTAATTCTAGACATCGACCACTATTTCACTAACTCTACACTAATAATTTTTGTTTGTATTCCTTTAAAAAATAAATTTAGGCAGAAGGAAGCCACAAAACAATGGAACTACCTGGACCCCAAAGACTGGGAGGCGTTTGTTACCCAAAGAAAAATAGATGAATTCAAGGTATTAAGCGCTACTCCCAATTTAATTAATATACATTTTCATGTATTCACCTATTCAAGATTAACCTTTAGGTATTAAGCGATGATCAATGAGCAAGGCATGCACTGAATGTGCAGGACCACACAATGGGTCCAAGAGGATATGTAGGTGTTCGCCAAAGACTACAGGCTGAGTCTGCTCAGCCTACTGCTACTCAGGAGACTACAAAGTCCTCTACTACTGCTCCCACACCTCTGCCTCACCATGCTATGTGGATAGCTGGGAGGAAAAACAAGAAGGGAGACATACTGAAGCCCGCAACTGCTGAGGTGACTGCAAAAATGGTAAAAATCAACTCTTAGAGCAATCGATCAATGTTGATTATTGTTATGTTTACTTACTAATTTTTGTTGATGGTGATTAGCGGGAGCTGTAGGAGTAGAGGAAGGAAGGCAAGTTAATCCCTCAGGGCATAAGGGATGAACTGACAGTTGCTCTGGGTAACCCAGAGCATCCTGGATGTGTTAGGGGTGCATGCACTGGTGTGGGCATCAAAGTGTTCTTTGGGCCATCCCAGTGCAAACCTGTCCCAAAAGTGGGACTTTCACAAGCTGAGGTAACCTATTCTCTTATTTTAGAATGTTATTATGAAAGGGAATTCAATAATCAGAAGCTAGCGTTTATTTTATCCATATATAGGTAGATTTGTTAATTAATAGGAAAGTCGAGGAAATACTTGATCAGAGACTCCATGAAGCAATTAGCAAGTGGCAGGTGTCTCAGAATGCCACTCAGACAGTACCTGTGGCGGGCCGCTCTTCTCCTACTGCTCGTACTGCAGAGGTTGGGAGTAATCCTATAGACCCACCACCTAGCACATCCTCTGTAAGTATTTTTATGACATAATAGCTAGTCTGTTCAAGATGATATGTTTGTGTATATATGCATATAACATTCTTTACATAAATTTGTAGTGGTAAAGCCATGCCAACTAAAAAGTCAAGAATATATCGTTGCAGAGGCGTCGGCTTACCCACCCCTTAAAGGGTGCATGTTTCATGGGTATCCAGTACCAGATGGTGTGGTACGTGTGAGCCCGATACATGTACTCTCCGACTGGACGGATCTTGCACAGCCTCATGCACACCTTGATGCTGAAACACTTTGTGAGGCAGTAGGCAGAGTGATACTGTGGCCCGAAGCGGATGTCCTCTATACTGATATTGTATGATAAATTTCCATTACTTTAATTTGTTAGTGTGTATATATGAGTCAATTGATCTTAAATTATATATACAGGTCAAAAAGACGAGACCCACTACATCTCAGCCTCTACCTCCTCGACTACCAAGTTGGCTTCCAAGGGACCTACACGCCTCAATAGGTCCTAATTGTAGGGGTGTGGTAGTATGGATCGGCGAACATGATCCAAATTTCCCTATAATTGTTACTATTCCGGAGGATGTTGTAGGTAAATCATACGATAACAATCTAACAAGTGATACTGTGGCCCGAAGCGGATGTCCTCTATACTGATATTGTATGATAAATTTCCATTACTTTAATTTGTTAGTGTGTATATATGAGTCAATTGATCTTAAATTATATATACAGGTCAAAAAGACGAGACCCACTACATCTCAGCCTCCACCTCCTCGACTACCAAGTTGTCTTCCAAGGGACCTACACACCTCGATAGGTCCTAATTGTAGGGGTGTGGTAGTATGGATCGGCAAACATGATCCAAATTACCCTATAATTGTTACTATTCTGGAGGATGTTGTAGGTAAATCATACGATAACAATCTATTTATACAAGTTTAGCATACGTATTAATGCATATGTACGTATTAATGCAGGTCAATCATATGAAAACAAGATATTTATATAAGATATTTTGGAGTTGTTTAGTTATCAATGGATGAACACATATATGATAGAGATGTGGATATGGTGAGATCTTGTTTATACATCCATATACCTTGTTTTATATACAGTGATCTGGTTTCTTATATATTAATGCATACGTAATACATATTTTGCAGCCACTTATACAAGATATGTACAGATTTTGGGTTTTCCCATGTGGGATTTTTGGTTCCATCTTTGATTAGTCTTGTAGATGTAGACCCATATTCAGTTACTTCATACTGTTGTGATGCTTTTCAATATTTTGGTAAAAATAATAAGACGGTGATAATAGCTCCATTCAATGCTGAGTAAGTTTACTTTGCTTATACTTTGGAATTAAGCAAATTACATTTTATTGTGGATTTTGAGTTATTAATTTTCTACTTTCTTACCTGTAGTGGTAAGCATTGGGAGTTACTAGTTATTGTCCCCAAGACGTCCACTGTCTATTATCTAGATCCTGTGGGGAATGAGTTGGATACATTATATGGACATGAAATTAAAAGGCCATTATTCTTGTGAGAAATATTTCATGTTTTTATATCTGTTAACATCTGTTACTACATTACTATTTAATTATGTAATTTAATGGGTTACATTAACATATGTAGGGCTTTATAAGAGTACAAAAAACTGGAGGAAAGGTCCCCAGGAAAAAGGATCTATCACTAATTTGGGAGAATGTGAAAGTAATTTCCTGACTCCAATGTATATATTATTTATGTGAACTGTGCTTATTTGTATTTTTGAATATTTTGTATATTTTAATTTATAGTGTGCTACACAAGACAATGGCTGGGCATGTGCCTACTATGTGATGCTATTTATGGACCTAATCATCAAACATGCCGTAATGGAAATTGATAAGATACAACATGTATTATACAAGTGGTGCGTGATTCACCAAAAAAAACATGTATTATACATAGTCTCATTAGATAATATGAAATATATCAATCTTATTATATATTATTAATTATATATACACATAATTCTCTTTGCAGGTCTTTAAAACTGCTGACTTCAACACAGGTGGAAAGCATTTCGATGTACATGCTCCCTATACGAGAGATGAATTAGATGATATAAGAGAAGAATGGTGATGCGATGAGTTTGAGTCGCATTTATAGACCTTTTTCATATGTGTTTTGTGCCTTAATTACTCATTTTCATGGATAATATTGCATAATTCACTTTATTTGGTCTTTGCCATCATTTTATATCAAATCCCCTTTATTTCATTATTTTAAGCATTATTGATCATCTTATCATAAATCGTGTGGATTTATTTGGTCTTGTTGTACAATTTCAGGAAAAACAAGTATCTACATCCGTCGATACCATCGACGGGTGTCGATACCATCGACCAAGCCACAGGTTGTCAGCCGAGAAGAGCAATACAGAGTCGATACCATCGACGCCCAAGTCGATGGCATCGAGATGTCTCCAGGCTGCTAGCGAGGATTAAGTCGATACCATCGACGGATGTCGATGCCATCGACACAAGGAGAGCTACAGCGTCGCTAAACGACAACAACCGACGCTAAAGGAGTCGATACCATCGACACCCAAGTCGATGGTATCGAGATCACCACAGGCGCTCAGAATAAAAGAAAGGAAAGCTGCCGCTAATCCGCTGGGTCGATACCATCGACCCGCGTCGATGGTATCGACGCCGGCAGATATGCGTTGGATCTGTTTTGATATCAATCGGACGGCTGTCATTATTTGACGACCTAATTAGGGACTTATACCTAATGACGGCCGCCCAGAAAAAGGGGGGATCTCATATTTGGATTGCACGAGTGCCGAGGAGGAGAGAAAGGAGAACGGAGGCCGAGAAGCTCATACCGGGTGATTCGGACGCTGCCGAAGACAATTTCCACCACCGACAGGCGGGGGAAGCTGTGTTCTACGCCAAGGATCCACCGGTTCTTCTCCGTTCAGGGGTTTTCCCATCTATTTCACGTTTTTCTTATGAATTCCCCAATTTCTACCATGTATTTGTGTAAGATGAACATGAGAGGCTAAAACCCTCAATCTTTAGGACCGGGAGTAGCCCGGGGATACATTGTATGATGATTTTATATTGATAATTCATATTTTTCTCTCATATCCGTGGTATAAATTCGTTTTCTCTATTGCTATTGTTATGCTTGATCACCATAATAGTAAATTAATGCCCTTAATCACTTCGACAGAAGGATTAACGGTTGAAAAGAAACGAATTCTACATTAATTAATAAAACCCTTGACAAAGGAGTTGTAAAATTAATGGTGGGAACTGAGGGACCGATCCTAATGCGCTTAGTTTAGGGGAATGATTACTACGACGGTGGAATCAACCTAAACCTAAGTAGTGAATTACACCACGACAGTGGGTAATTCTCATTTCAGGCCACTACCCGGATAGAGAGAGAAGTGTGAGGAATTATATGAAATCTAATACAATGTTGACCCGCGGTGAAACCGCCATCCTAAAGATATCCTTTTAATTGATTAAATTAACCTTTAATCGATTATTTTCTTTGTTTCATTTTTATTTTCTTTTAATTTCAACAACAAATTCTACTTTGTTAATCGGTCTAGCTGATTGCGATTAGTTAGTAGAAGTCTCCAATAATTCACGTATCCCTGAGTTCGACTCGGGCCTCACAAGGCCTATATTACTCGACGCGTATACTTGCGTTTAAGCGCGTAGTAAAATACACGTCAAGTTTTTGGCGCCGTTGCCGGGGATACGGCGAATTATTGGCACTTTGAGTGCTAAGAGCGGCCATTCTAGGCCACATTTTTTTTTATTTTATTGTTACTTTAAAACAAAACCAAAAAAAAAAAAATTCCTTTATTTCTCTATAATTGTGTTGTCTCGTTCAAAGCATTGTACTGAACCCCTATTTCCATATTTCAGGTACTTTGTATGGTGCACACACGTAGTCGAGACTACGTGAATCGCACACCTGAGGTTCCATCTGCGGGACCAGAGGACGAGGGCTACTACGAGGAGGAACACCACAGTGATATACATTCTGAATCTGAGCCAGAACAAGAAGAAGTAATGGCTGAAGCACAGACAATATGGGAGAAGATCAAGGCGTCTTCTTCCTCGGCATCAAAGGGGCCTATAAAGAAGCAGGCGATCAACATACCGACATACAAGATCGACCCGGCACTGATTAATTTGGTCAAATCCAACGCATTTCACGGGCTGAAAAATGAAGATCCGGTTGCCCACATCAGCCAGTTCGTGGAGAACTGTGATATGGTGAAGATAGACCGATTTCCACAAGATGCGTTGTATCTCAAGTTGTTCCCAAGTTCACTGGCAGGAGCAGCACGTGAGTGGCTTCATAACCTCGACGACGAGTTTGTTGAATCATGGGATCACATGGTGGAGGTTTTCTTCGAGAGGTTTTTCCCTCCTGAGAAGACCAATGATATGATCCGGAAGATCCACAATTTCACCCAACAGGCGGGTGAAACTTATTCTGAGACTTGGGAGCGATTCCAAGTCATGTTGAGGAGATGTCCACACCATGGACTAGACAAGGAAACCCAAGTGAAGATCTTCTACTTTGCTCTCTCCGAGCACGATAGGAGCAATTTGGATTCAGCCGGGTCCGGATTTTTCTTAAACAACACTGATGATAGGTGCTGGGAGATTTTAAAGAACATGTCCAGAAAACAATCATGGGGTGACCGGGATAAAGTTGAGCATGTTCGAGCGATAGGGGAATCTAAAGCAGTCAAGGAGCTGAATGATAAGTTAGATCTCCTAGCCAAGAAGTTACTGTCTAAGGAAGATGCATCTGAGGATGAGGAAGCCCAGGTTAAATTCATGCAACAACAGGGCTACAGAAACAATGACTATGCATGGAGGAGAGACAAAAAGTTTTCTTGGAAGGATCCGAATAACTTTCTACAAGATCCGGATGCAAAGCCACAACCGAAAGCCGAGGACAAGAACACTGAATTGCTAAGTCAAATGGTCCAGCAAAACCAAGAGATGATGGCCATGTTTGGAAAACAACTGCAATCTCAAGGTGATATTCTAACCAAATTTGGGCAGACGCTGCAAAGCCATGGAGCGCAAATGCGGGCATTGGAGACCACCGTGGCACAGATTTCAAGTGAGGTGGCGGCTATCAAGCACGCCAATCAACAGAAACCAGCCGAGAACGCGAATGTGGTTCAAGCGCACCATCAGGTCAAATACATTTCTGTGGTGAGTAATGAAGAAGAATCTCAGGTGCAAGAAGTTGCAGAGGAAAGGAGAATGACGTTCAATGTGAATGCAACACCGGCAATACCATTTCCACGCACGTACTATGGACTGCCGGGTGGAAATCCTTTCTTCAGAAAATCTGATAGAGTTGTGAATACTGTATCTCCACCTGGGCAAAAAGAAGAAGTGCAAGTTTGTGCACATGCGGAGACAAAGAAGGTGGAAGAGGAACCACAACAAGCTGCTACTAATGAGGATGACTTGCAAAAGCACACGCCCGAGATAGTGAGTGAAGCAAGCTTAGGGGAGGTACCCCCGAAAGACTCATATGTGCCTCCTCACAAGCGTGTCAATGCGGCAGATGTGTCAAATCGAGACAATCCAAAGCCGAAGAAGGAGCACCGACACTATAGGAAATTCTTGGAAATATTCCGCAAGCTGCATATCAACATTCCGCTGGTGGAGATGATTGAGAAAGTGCCCGCCTACGGGAGGTTCATTAAAGAGATCATCAACAAGAAGAGGCGGATAAATGATGATGAAATTTATTGGTTGAATGAGACGGTGAGCTCGATGATTCATGGGAGTTCACCAAGGAAGAGAAAGGACCCAGGAGTTTTTTACATTCCGTGTTCAATAGGTGGTCAACATGTTTCTAGAGCGCAATGTGATTCCGGCGCTAGTATCAATCTCATGCCTTTGGCTACTTTTCAGAAGCTAGGGTTAAAAGAGATCAAGAAGTTGGCTGCGACAATTGAATTGGCAGATGGGTCGACAGTGAGACCCTATGGAGTATGTGAAGATGTGCTAGTTAAGGTTGACAAATTCGTATTCCCGGTGGACTTTGTCGTCATAGACATGCCACCACTCCAAAGCTGTGAAATTCTTCTAGGAAGACCGTTTCAAGCAACGGCAGATGTCGTGACTGCCTTAGGGAGAGGTACTCTGTCTTTGGGCATTGGAGGAGATCGTGTTGAATTCAAATTACCGAATGATCCTCTAAGTGCAGTTTCCAAGGTGAAGAGATGACAATCGTCACACCGTCTAGCCTAAGACGCTAAAGAAGGGCGCTTGTTGGGAGGCAACCCAACCATTGGTACATTAGGATAGTTTAATGTTAGGTGTAGTTTGCTTGTATTTTGTTTACTTTTTAGTTTAAAAATGATACCTTGATCCGTTTGTTAAATGTGCAGGAACAGGCAGGGTCGATACCATCGACACACTGGTCGATGGTATCGACATGGGTTCAGGATTGACAGTTGCAAAATCGCACTGAGTCGATACTATCGACGGTCCCGTCGATGGTATCGACATACCTACAGGCAGGTTGCACAATAAAGGTCGATGGTATCGACATGTCAGTCGATACCATCGAGATCTCTGGAGATTTTCAGAAGAAATCGACTCAGTGAAGTCGATACCATCGACAGGTCTGTCGATGGTATCGACATTTTCAAGTGAAAAAGACGGCGGCCGGACTCGCGAGGCAGTTGCCCTAATCAGCGAGTCGATACCATCGACTTCCGTCGATGGTATCGACGGGCACACAGCAGTGTCGGTGTCAGTTATTTAAGACGGGGTTATTGGCCAAATGAAGTCACATCATCCAGAGCAAATCTAGACCCCACGACCCTGGCAGTACCCACCTCCGCCTCCACAAGAATGATCATGGTATCACTGTTCCACCCTTAAGTTAGTCTTTGACTATGAGGCCATAGTCGGATTCAAGCTTAGGGGGGTGGCTGGAACAGCTCTATCTTTTATCTTTTCTTTAGTTGTTTTTAATTTCTGCTTTGTTATTTGTTTTTGCAATTTTAAGTTTTTATTTAGGATCCACATCTATCTAGTGTAATCGTGGATGTCTTAAAAATTGTCATCTTGCTGTTTTCATGGGAAATTAAGGGAATTTAAAAATTTTCTGTGTCATTTGGATAGCTTTACTTGGTTGTCCTTGGGGAACTTGTTCTATGAAAATGATTGATTATGTCAACTTTGAAGCAATATGTCATACTCACACCCCCATTGACTCATGAAAAGTGGATAGTAACGGTTGTTTGAGCCTAACCTAATCAAATGGTAATGAGGCCTTAATCAGATGTAAGAGAAAGAACCCTTTTTACTACTACACATGTCAATAAGGAGGGACACATAATTTTCTTTTAAGGTTCAGTCACTTAATCTTGTGATCATTCCACCCCATTTCCTATAATCCACCAAGAATTGGAAGTAAAGTGCAGTTTCAATTTCTTTGGCGTGCATGGCATGTAGATAGGTTTTGCATTGTTATTTTCATGTTTTTGCATAGAATAATAAAAAATATATAGTGATACATGCACATTACCCTTAGGTGCATGTCATGTAGTTGCACTCACAATTTCATGATTTTCATGCATAAGCACACCATGTATCTCAGTTTTCCTAAATAGGTGATCTAATTTGTTCCATACCCTCGAAATAAAGCAAAGATCTCCAATTGGAAAGAAAATAGCCTTATACATGTATCTCTAAGCAATTATGGATATATGGGCAAAGAAAAAAAAACAGAAGAAAAAAATTCTGGAAAAAAAATGTTAGAAAAAGAAAGAAAAGGAATAAGAGGGAGAAAGGAATGATATCACTTGTATAATAAAGGGGAATTGAGTACATGATGTGGCTTGAGTAGGTTTCTATCTCATTGTGAGGTAGAAGGTTAGTGCATGCATCATTCCACCCACTTTTAGGCAGTAGGGCATTCTTAATATGCATTTGCACCATTTAGGGCATTTTGTTATATGCATACTGAAACTGTGTAACTCTTCCAAATTCTCCCATGAACCACCCATTCCATCCACCCGTTGCTCGGATTGGTAGGCCACCGTGATTTTCTCCTCACTCATGTTTATCAGGAGAACTGCTTCCATGTAGATGGTAGTTAGGGCGAGCAACGTAGAGTAGGTGATCACAAGATGCACCATGGCTGAATCGGCGAACTTTATTATGATAACTGCCTTATGTGATAGTGTTCATCAGTTTGAAGGATAATTTCTTTTATTGATGGTTATTGTCGCCTATAGGGTAATTACTGTTCTGTGATTAGGGTAGGCCGGTTTGAGAACGTCCAGTGGGAGTCATTTGTGAGGTGGGTTGGTGTTTTGATTGTTAGTTGACATTCGCAATTTTATTCTAAAGATTAGTTGCTCGAGGGCGAGCAATGTTTAAGCTTAGGGGAGTTTGATGCGATGAGTTTGAGTCGCATTTATAGACCTTTTTCATATGTGTTTTGTGCCTTAATTACTCATTTTCATGGATAATATTGCATAATTCACTTTATTTGGTCTTTGCCATCATTTTATATCAAATCCCCTTTATTTCATTATTTTAAGCATTATTGATCATCTTATCATAAATCGTGTGGATTTATTTGGTCTTGTTGTACAATTTCAGGAAAAACAAGTATCTACATCCGTCGATACCATCGACGGGTGTCGATACCATCGACCAAGCCACAGGTTGTCAGCCGAGAAGAGCAATACAGAGTCGATACCATCGACGCCCAAGTCGATGGCATCGAGATGTCTCCAGGCTGCTAGCGAGGATTAAGTCGATACCATCGACGGATGTCGATGCCATCGACACAAGGAGAGCTACAGCGTCGCTAAACGACAACAACCGACGCTAAAGGAGTCGATACCATCGACAGCGCCAAAAACTTGACGTGTATTTTACTACGCGCTTAAACGCAAGTATACGCGTCGAGTAATATAGGCCTTGTGAGGCCCGAGTCGAACTCAGGGATACGTGAATTATTGGAGACTTCTACTAACTAATCGCAATCAGCTAGACCGATTAACAAAGTAGAATTTGTTGTTGAAATTAAAAGAAAATAAAAATGAAACAAAGAAAATAATCGATTAAAGGTTAATTTAATCAATTAAAAGGATATCTTTAGGATGGCGGTTTCACCGCGGGTCAACATTGTATTAGATTTCATATAATTCCTCACACTTCTCTCTCTATCCGGGTAGTGGCCTGAAATGAGAATTACCCACTGTCGTGGTGTAATTCACTACTTAGGTTTAGGTTGATTCCACCGTCGTAGTAATCATTCCCCTAAACTAAGCGCATTAGGATCGGTCCCTCAGTTCCCACCATTAATTTTACAACTCCTTTGTCAAGGGTTTTATTAATTAATGTAGAATTCGTTTCTTTTCAACCGTTAATCCTTCTGTCGAAGTGATTAAGGGCATTAATTTACTATTATGGTGATCAAGCATAACAATAGCAATAGAGAAAACGAATTTATACCACGGATATGAGAGAAAAATATGAATTATCAATATAAAATCATCATACAATGTATCCCCGGGCTACTCCCGGTCCTAAAGATTGAGGGTTTTAGCCTCTCATGTTCATCTTACACAAATACATGGTAGAAATTGGGGAATTCATAAGAAAAACGTGAAATAGATGGGAAAACCCCTGAACGGAGAAGAACCGGTGGATCCTTGGCGTAGAACACAGCTTCCCCCGCCTGTCGGTGGTGGAAATTGTCTTCGGCAGCGTCCGAATCACCCGGTATGAGCTTCTCGGCCTCCGTTCTCCTTTCTCTCCTCCTCGGCACTCGTGCAATCCAAATATGAGATCCCCCCTTTTTCTGGGCGGCCGTCATTAGGTATAAGTCCCTAATTAGGTCGTCAAATAATGACAGCCGTCCGATTGATATCAAAACAGATCCAACGCATATCTGCCGGCGTCGATACCATCGACGCGGGTCGATGGTATCGACCCAGCGGATTAGCGGCAGCTTTCCTTTCTTTTATTCTGAGCGCCTGTGGTGATCTCGATACCATCGACTTGGGTGTCGATGGTATCGACTCCTTTAGCGTCGGTTGTTGTCGTTTAGCGACGCTGTAGCTCTCCTTGTGTCGATGGCATCGACATCCGTCGATGGTATCGACTTAATCCTCGCTAGCAGCCTGGAGACATCTCGATGCCATCGACTTGGGCGTCGATGGTATCGACTCTGTATTGCTCTTCTCGGCTGACAACCTGTGGCTTGGTCGATGGTATCGACACCCGTCGATGGTATCGACGGATGTAGATACTTGTTTTTCCTGAAATTGTACAACAAGACCAAATAAATCCACACGATTTATGATAAGATGATCAATAATGCTTAAAATAATGAAATAAAGGGGATTTGATATAAAATGATGGCAAAGACCAAATAAAGTGAATTATGCAATATTATCCATGAAAATGAGTAATTAAGGCACAAAACACATATGAAAAAGGTCTATAAATGCGACTCAAACTCATCGCATCAACCTTTCTAGTTCACAAACTTTATTGGATTCATTTAGAGAAATCAACCTTTGGATTGTGTCATGTACACATCCTCTAGAAGATTCCTTTTAAGGGAATTAGTTGTAACATCCACTTGCCAGATATAATAGTAATGATAAGTTTCAATGGTAAGTATGGTCCCGATTGATTTAACCATGGCAACTTGAGAAAAAGTTTCATCATAGTCAACACCTTGAACTTATCTAAAACGTTTTGCAACCAATCTAACTTTATAGGTTTGTACATTACTATCCATGTCAATATTCTTCTTGAAGACCCATTTACACATTGTGGGTTTTACCCCTCCAGGTGGATCCACCAAAGTTCATACTTTGTTGGAATACATGAATTCCATCTCAGAACTCATGGCTTCAAGCCATTTCTCATAATCTGGTCCTTCAATAGCCTCATTTACTTGGTTCATCATCTTCAATGATCAACACATTATCTTCTCGAATCATGAGAAATCCATATCTCTTTGGCTCAATACATGTTGTATTAGACCTTCAAGGTTCATGTGCTATGATAGGGACTTGAGGTTCCACAACAATTTGTGGTTCCTCTTGTTCTTTATCTACCTCCGTAGGATTAATTTTGTCTTATTGGTCTGAACTTCAAAAAAGTTCTATTTTCCTCCCATTGATTTCTCTGGAAATAAATTATTTTTTAAGGAATACAACATCTCTACCAACAAACACTTTTTTGGAGTATAGATAAAGTAGCCTTTAGTTTTCTTAGGGTATCCAATAAAGATACATTTATTTGATTTGGGTCCAAGACTTTCATAGAACTACTTCTTGACATTAGCTTCACATCCCCAAACTTCCATGAAAGACTGATATGCCCAAATCTAGCATCTGGAATGGAGGCAGATCTAGAGTAATCAGACTTTAAAATTTATAACATGAAACCCCTTGGTACACCCACAACTCAATGTGGGGTCGAAGCAGTTATATGTGGTCAAACACAAGGATGTGGGGACATTTAGTCATCTAAGATGCAACTCTTCGTTAGTTAATAAAAACTGATGGTAGATAGATGTTTGGATCTAGAATGACTTAAATGAAACAAAACAAAACAAACAAAGATGAAATAATATAAAGAAAGTAGATTCCATCAAATCCTACTAATAGAGATAAGGAGTTCCAAGCTATTTAACCACAAACCAGACAGTCTATGAACCTCATTCTCGGGCATAGACAACCCTCAAATACCCTAGCAAACATCTAGCATTCCAACCCAACATGTACCATGGTAGCTACTCTTGTGGGGGTCCTCCCACTTGCTCTCGCGAAGCATGACTAAATCCCATCAATAGTCTAATACCTCTTTTGAGGATGATGTAAAAAAACCTCTAACTATCTCAGAGTATCTCTTGGGTTCAAAACAACTAGGGAGTGTTAGATGTGGTAGAGGATTGACTAGGAGCCCAAACCACGACAAAAATGGCCCGATTCAGATGAAGTCGGGTCAATTTTATAGTGTAGGGTCAGATCTCTTCCACCTTAGACTCATGATGGATCCTTCCTAGGACCTCATCCTCTCAAATCTTAGTCCAAAATACCTTCTCTACCCATCTTAATGACTTATCTTTTGGGGTTAGGAAAAATGAAAGTTCTTACAGGAAAGAGATCAACCAAACCAACAATTATAACCAAAAGTAGAAGATGGAATAGAAACATATTACATCTAAAGCTACTCGATTAGGGTCAAGGTACATAAATATATATAAAACAAGCTACATATTCTAGAAGGAGCTCAACTATCCATATGCAAGTATAGTTGGCACCAAAAAAAGATGGAAATACATGGTTAGTACGGAAATAAAGGTTAATAGTGGAAGAAAAGAGGAAGAGGAAGAGATAATTCTATGGAGGAGAGGTGGCTATCTCTCCTTAGCCTTTGGATGGGCCGAATATCATTTTCTCATCTTGTACATCTCCCCACTTGATTGGTTGGACCTCTTGGCCTCCTTTCTCTTCAATTCTATCCCAAACAATATCTGTTGTTGAAGGATGGAGATGGAGATTGATGCAAGTGAGTGGAAGATGGAGATGGTGGGTGGAAGATGGTGTAGTTCGATGGAAAATGGAGGTAGACCGATGGGATGGATGTAGAGATGAGATGTTGATCCCTTTCATGCCTTTGAACTCTAAGACAGAGGTCTAGGTACCAAAAAATGTGGAACCCTTGGCCTAGTAGCCAAGGAGGGGAATTTATAGCTGTTGGCAGAAGGATTGTAAATGGGGATGAAACCAACTTAGTTTCACCAAAATGGTTTAGTTTTGTGCCTTCGGTAGGGTGGCGTTCTAGCTTCCATCACTTATGACAATCGAAAGACTTCATCAGAGCCATCATTAGAACAGGCCACTAGAGCTAGCCATCGAGGTTGGACGTTAGGGTGAATCTTTGGTTGTATTCTGACAAAAAAGGTTAAAGGGTGATGGATGTGAAACTGAGTCAGTTTTGCTCCTTCAGAAGGCAATTGATGGATCACTCCGTTGGTCTTGACCATTAGAGATAGCCGCATAAGTTTATCATCAGTCGAAATTCATCAACTATCTTCTGAAGGAAGAGGATCGATAGAGCGTCTGGGCATTTTGTTGTTCAAGGAACAAATCTGACTCATTTTTAGGGAAACTAGGCTGGTTACGTCAAGCTAAATTATAATGATCGGTCTTATCTTAAGTTTGGTGCCTACAAGTCTCAAAATTTTCTAGTTGAGCAACTATATCTTTAAAAGGAGATAAATTACAAAAAGCTAGTAATCTAGAGTTATTTTGGGCATATCAAGGCTACTACATGCATGAAACCATAGCTAATTACTTAGCTTAATGCTTAAATTTTGGTGTTATCAACCACCCAATCTTAATCCTTTACTTGTCCTCAAGCAAGACTAAACTCAAATTACAAAATATAACATCCAAATTAAACTTGGCGATAATACTAAGGTTAGAAAAATAGTTTAAAACTACAAATATATCGATCCATGTTGTTTCAGAACAAACCCCCACCATTCAAGAAGGCCCTGCTAAAGTAAGATCAAAGAGCATTCAAACAAGTTTAAGTGAAATCACTACAACCCAACACTATTCATGGGACCTTAGGCCATATTCATGAGTGGTATAGTGCAACCACCTTAGATGATCAAGCGAGTGATGGGGGCGAGCGATGATCTATCATCACATATTTATGTAAATCAACCAGGAATAATGCGCCTCCCACTTATTTGTATCGTAAAAGTAGAAGCAAAAAAACATACTCTAGTGACTTCTGAGGATTCTAATCTACGTCGAGATGGTCCATGTAACAAGCAATGGTCCCTGTAGTGTGATCCAGTTGGCCCAAAGCAGTCAAACGAACTCCTTGTGCCATGCTCAAACCAACCCTAATATTGGAATTATCTCAATAGGTCTCCTAGAATTTCCTAAAGACTCTCTAATGATCTTTTAGAGTGGAACTACCAGGTACGACATACCCACATTTGTGAGAACAGTCATACACCTATTGGGCACCATCTTCAACTCTCGTAAAAGAGAAAACGAACACTAATTTTTTTATTCACACATAGGCTTCTATCCTATGCATTCTAATTTATATGATTGGGAGTAGAGCTATATAAATGTTTTTGGGAATTTGTGGGTGGCCAAGCCTCTTTTGTGTATATTTTTTAAATTTTCTCTTTTTGACTCAATCTAATGTGAGGAGGCGTGAATATTGTCAAAGGAAAACAATCAAACTTGATTATAGCTCAAAACTCATCATTATTTACTTGATACATTAGTGAAGTATTTGGTATGATTCAAATATCCATAGAATGAGGTTGAATCTGTGAAAACGCAGCTCGGCATTTTGATCAGACAAAGTTGATCATACTTTAACTTTGTTTAATCGCTCCCAAATCTGGGATTTGTCATTAACAACATGAATTAAGGCAAAAGACATTTTCGAACTGTAAAAATGGTGCATAACCCTAGATTGACCGTTGAACTCATGGAAGGAGTCAAAGAGCTAAGCAAAGCAAGAGATCAAGCAATTTTAACATAGATTGTGCAAATAAGCATGTAGATAAGAGAAATCTTAGTTACAAAACTACAAATTAAACAACAAAGTTCTACTAAGCAAATGAATTTAGATAAATAATTTTTAAATTTTTCTAAATGTAGGAACATGGGAAGCAAACATGTATGCATGAAAAGAAAGATAAGATGAAGCGATAATGGAACTGTAAAGGGTAAACTGCCCTGTCACTAATAGCTTAAAATTTTGCTCGTGCTCAAGTACATCCTTAACTTAGGATTGCAGGGTTGACATGTGATACAACTACTTAAAGAAACTATCCCTTAACAAGTTGAGGTTGTTGTTGGTTTTGATGTTCATGCTTCTTTTGGAGGGGGGAGCTCGTCAAAGTAGGCATCAAACACCCATTGTCCTATTGAAATTGACACAAAGTTGAAGGTAGAAGTTGAGTGCGTCGGCTGATGTAGGTTCTGCTTTGGATGGGTGCTACCAGAAAACAACCTAGTTGGAGAGAAATGCGATGATGATTGGACAAAGGGAGGCCCTAGGGGTGTTGTCTATGCCTATACACATGCTATGTCAAAGAATCTCATAGGAAGCGGTTGCTGCTGCTGGGTATTCGACGATGGTGGTAGTGGGTAGGTGGTGTTGAACCTTCCTCTAAAGTACTGCGTATCTTGCAGAAGTTGTTCGACATCTACCCATCAACTATGAAAGTCTTTCTCAAAGTGTTGAACCTCCTATCAGATGCCATTGCGACGATGTCCATTATCAGTCTGATAGGTGTGGATGTCCTATCATATACCAAACATCAACTGATACAGTTAGCCCATGTCAAAGGTAGATCATTGTTGTTCAGGCTAATGAGGGTTCTGATGAAAATGATGAGGTGCCTTGGTATGGACATTTCCTCATGAAAAATGTCATGGAAGGATACCCCATTAAATTGGTTTATCTCTGGGAACTTTGGTACAAGTGGTGATGAAGAAGAAGCCTATGCAGTTCCTTGTTCTTGGGTTGTGTTGCCGACGAAGTCCAAGGCAGAAATAATCAATAAGCATACCCTGAGACGCGAAGCTGGAATTCGTTGGAAGAATCCTATGGAGACTGTGGCCAAATATAAAAATGAATCCTCCATCACATATCTTGATCACGAAGGAGTGGCTAAGGTGTTCCACATCCACCTTCTAATGCAACAACATCATGTTTGTCATTTGTGCAAAACGGTCGTCATTGGCTCCAAGGTGTTGCACCATGAATGTGACAAATCCCCCATAGGATGTAATTGTGTTGTCTGCCAATAGTGTCATGGAGGTGACAGATCATGAATTTCCTCACATTTTCCTTCCTTCCCACTACAATGCACCAGAGAAGGTAGAGGTTAGCAAGGCTGACAAAACCTTGGATGTTCTGCTTTTGAAGGACATAGTTGACAATCACACAATGCACGTAGGAGAGAGTCATGTTGTGGATAAGAGTGTCCTTTTGATGGATGGAAGGAAACTTATTTTTCCCAATCAACATATCCCAGGAGAGGTTGACATTGGAAATTTATTCACAGCACACCACTTCCACTAAACTTCACACCCCCACTTCGGGAATGTGAGCAAAGCAACTATCCACACTATGCGACACGGATGCCAAAAAAGTGAAATTGTTAATGTGCCTGCTGTTCATGCAACATCATTGTAAATCTCCATTGACTAATAAAGTAATGCATGCATGCATCCATTGCATTAAAGTAATCACTACAATAAAGCAACTACCGCGTAACTGTTTGCATTTATTACTTCGCTTCACACAAAGCAATAGATTTGAATATTTAAAATATTATTTTTTTGAACTCCCTCCACTTTTGAATAGGATGACCATATACGTTTTTGTACACATTTTATGGCTAAGTCCAGAATCAGTACTTCAATATATTCAACGTAGAGCCAAAAATCATTAACAAATATACCAGATATGAACTAACACAATGCATACAATCAGATATTCGATTTGGCTAACAAAATAAAATACAAAATTATTTATTATATATATATATATTATTCATTGTACATATGTGAAAATATTATTTGATTTTATCTAAGAAAAAATTAACAAAATAATATCGCCATGTTAAAAAATTATTTTATGGTGTCAAAATATAACATTTCACAATTTAAATTAATACATAAATATATTAAAAAATACTAAGTACTTAATCTTATTCAAAGTAGTGCCAAAATATATGCGCAAAGCAACTATCCACACTGTGCGACACGGACGCCGATAGGATGACCACATACATTTTTGTACACATTTTACAGCTAAGTCAAAAACCAATACTTTAATATATTCAACGTAATGCCAAAATCATTAACAAATATACCAGATATGAACCAACATAGTGCGTACAATCAGATATTCGATTTGGCTAACGAAATGAAATACAAAATTATTTATTTTATATATATATATTATTCATTATACATTTGTGAAAATATTATTTGATTTTATCTAAGAAAAATTAACAAAATAATATCGTCATGCTAAAAATTTATTATGGTATCACAATATAACATTTTACGATTTAAATTAATACATAAATGTATTAAAAAAATACTAAGTACTTAATCTTATTCAAAATAATTTCAAAATATATGCGCAAAGCAACTATCCCCACTGTGACACGGACGCCGAGAAAGTGAAATCGTTAATGCGCCTGTTGTTCATGCATCATCATTGTAAATCTCCATTGACCAATAAAGTAATGCATGCCTCGTTATCGTATGCATGCAGCCGCTACATATAATGCCTAAATTATCATTTTTTTGGTAAGTTCAAAATCAATACTTAAATGTATCTAATACAATACTAAATATATAATGGTAACATACTAACAAATGTATATCACAATGTGACACTCTCCTCAAGACAAAAATTCTACTATTGCAGATGCATGGTTGCATGCATGCAACTGCTGTAATAAAAATAATAATTACATTCAACCACCCAAAACCCAACCACTCCTTGCCACATACAATTCTTTTTTTCATTTTCCCTCCACTTTCATTTAAATTCATTTTTTTTCAATTTCCTTTCACTTCTAGCTAACATTGCCATATTTTGCTGCAAATATAAATTCAGTACACATTGTTCGTCACTACACTCAGTGTTCAGGAAATCGGTCCGTGCTGCCACATATGCGTCCGCTTAAGCGGTTCAGATAGGGGACCACACCGCATATGTCAAAGTGGACCAATAATCGGTCCAGGCCCGATTATGCGGCCGATTACCCGCTTATGCGGCCGCTTAATCACCGCTTTTCCAAACACACATACATGGACTTGAAGAAATAAAATTTATATGATATTTTTGTTGTTTCTAATTAAATATTTATATGATATTGCTGCTCCCTTTCTTCTAATTAATCATTATATGTTGTCCTTGTATGTAATTGTTCAATGTGATATATATTTCTATATGACTGATATATAAATATACATAGATATATTAATTTATTAAAAAAATCCAAAACCGCATATACTCTATTCAGTGCCTCGTCCGCCCGTACACCGAATAGCGCTTTTCTGAACACTGACTGCACTATCAAAAAATATCTTGAACAAAACCAAATATAAATTAGAATAGTACTTACAATCAGAAAACTTTTGTGATAGAAAAATATAATAGCGAAGCACAATAGACATTTATAATTATTTCAAAAATTTTACATTGTATATGTATAAATCTACAATATTGCATACGATGAAAAAATAATAATATTTTCCATTTAGAATGAAATAAATACTCCATTAGAAATGTCATAGTACCACAATTTCTTTAATAAACGTCTAATTTTTGTACATTACAATACCAAAATTAGCACCAACAACTAAAATGAATAAAAATTACTACACCAACGAATGACCCAGGTGGCCATGGTCATGGGTGTGTACAATGCCTATAGTAGGGATATGATAGTGGAAATGACAGTGTGAGTGTGGCGGCCTCGTGGGACACATCGGCGTGGTGGTGTTACATTGATATTCTGCGGCGTTGGAGGTGGCATGATCATGCCACCGATGAGGTATTGTCGTGTTGAAGGTTGACGACACGATGAAACTCGATGGCAGATTAGGCTTGACAGGAATCCTCAGTGCAACCTTGGCCTAGAGGCGAGCTGGAACTCACTTCAACCTGGGCGCGATGGCATCTTGGATATGGCGATCGGCTGGGACAACGACGGCTGGACGTGACAATGACGGGGGGCGCAACGGCAGAGGGATGGATGTGACGACGACGGCTGGGACGACGACAGCTGGAAGCTGGGCGTGGCAGGAGGCTGGACGTCACGATGATGGGTGGGTGGAACGGCGGGGGGCGAGATGGAGGGGGCACGATGGTGGCGGCGATGGGGGGGTAGCGGTGGTGGGTGGGCGGAACGGCAGTGTGCGGGCAATAGGAGCTGGAGAGAATCACATCAAAAAGAGGAAGAGGGCTGGGGTAGGGTGGTTTTATAGCCCCAAGTTTAAATTCTTTTAAACCAGTGCCTCTTCATCTTCTAGCACTGTTATACTTTAAAACTAGCACTGTGCAGACAGAACACTGGGAATACGCAAAAATTAAAGACAACATGTGTGGTTGTTGTTTGTAGCATAGTCCCAAGACTGGGGTGTGAGTCCTGGTGTATGGGATGTGCTCTATATCAGTACTCAATTTGGAATAGCCACCTTCTAGTCACCCCTTGGACATCTCGATGTAGTCCTTTGTAGATCGTACCAACCACTCATTTAACTGGTCCACTGTAACTTCCAGTGTACAAAGATGCTCATGCATCACATACTTCAACTTCTCTAATGTATCATAGAACCCAAGGGTGATCCTATAATACACATCATAGTTGGAGTAGGCAATGATGTACATCTCACTCTACCTTAGATACTAATCAACATGCATGTAGATCCCTATGGAGTTGAGGGCGGTGGGATCAATTTTTTTAATGCGACAAGTCTCCTGCCATTTTTGTTCAACTTGTCAAACTTCTTCTTCTTCTCCCGTGTAGGGAATTCAAGAGAAGGATTGATGAATGTTGACACACTATATGCAGAGGAGACTGATAGGTGGCCGGCTAAAGCATAATTGTGCAATGAAAATGATTGGTGCATTGAGACTGCATGTTCTGTCAAGACCTTCTACTACTCCATTGAGGGTCAGACCTTTGTAGACGAGGTGTATTATGGAATTCCCCTGGCATACCGTGGTGTCAAGGTTGAAGTCATTATGTTGTTGTGAAAATTCATAAGAGGTGATCTCCTCCACCTTGTCGTCTGAGTGTCCACTAGTAGTGTCCATGGGTGAGGCGAAGACATGTTGTTAGTTAGGATCTAATGCACACAACCTGATCTTCACTAATGGCAGGCATTAAGAGACTCATCATAGAACGGATTCTTAAATTGCATGGCTTAGAGGGGGTAGTGGTGCAGTTCATCAGGCATGGGTGTAGGATTTGTATGTGTAGATGGACTTCTTCCTCCTCTGGGCTTTGAAACTAGTTTCTGCATCCCTTTGAAACCCTTTTTTTTGCTTTCATGTCGGTGGAGGATAATAAGTGAGCATTGAGGAAGGTATAACCTGAGTCAGTTTCATGGTGTATGTGGTGCTAACACAATGACATATGTAGATCAAAAGGTAGCAGATGACTGGTGGGGAACCGTGTCAATTTGACTGAAACTGAGTTGATTTTGTCTCTATCTAATGACGAAGGTCTCTACGTCGATGGTGAGGATGCAATTGTGATGCAATTTGCCTCAAAGCAAACCCAAAGATGTGGTCATCATTGGTGGTAGTGGTGGTGATGATGTGATGCGCCAGATGAGAAACTGAGTCACTTTTGGGGTTGATATCGATGCTGCCGCGTGCGGAAGACCAGTGAGGTAGGCACGTGTATGCAGGGTGTGCGAGAGTGATCCATTGTTGATGTAGTGTTTCTCTACGACATCGACTGACTTGATGATGGTTGTTATTGCATCATCGACAGTGATGGTAGTGAGTCCGTCGATGAGCACTGGTGTTGGAGTAGTAAAGCAGTGGTAGCAAGCTAGCAACAAGTTTATCAACCAGACCAAGGCCACACTGAGCTTTGTCTCTTGTTGTTGTTGAGGCGGCAAGTGGAGTGTAAGAGAATGGAGAAGTATTTAACCACTAGGTGTGTGAAAACCGAGTTAGTTTTTTCTCTTATATAACTTCCATCCTGAGTCAGGGGGGACAAAACTAACTCAATTTTAGTGAAACTAGTTTGGTTTTTCTAGGAGGTTAGGAAGGAAGTAGATCCAACAAAAAGTTAGTCAAATTCACAACAAATGAAGAGCCTATCAGCCGATAGGAGTGTTATATGGTAGGAAAAGAAGTGGCATCATGTGAGCAAAAATGTCAAAACTGACCTGGTTTTGTTAAAACTAGGTCATTTTTTTCCAAAGCAAAATCAACACTTAAGGTGTAGATCTATCAAATGGCATGGTCCATGAGGAATCTAATATGAATCCAAGAAATGATGGGGCATCAGTCGAGGCAGCAGATGGATGCGTCAGTAGAGCACAAAAAAAGTGGGGTGTGAAATCAGGTCGGTTTGTAAGAAATTGGATCAGTTTCCCAGCCATCATGGATATGCACGTGTTAGACATAGAAGGCGGGAAACATGGGACATAAAGTAGTCAAAAAGCTGGTCACCAGAGTATAAGAGCACATAGGCTTTTTGGGAGAAGGGGATACAAAAAGATCAGTCAAAATCGGCCTAGTTTAGGTGAAACCAGGTTGATTTCAAGGGAATCATCAGAAATAATTGAATAATATTGGAGAAGATTAAGCATCAATTTCAAAATAATATCCAGAATTATTCTAGGAATTTGTACAAAATAATCGATCTTCTTAAGGATTAGTCCAAAGTATCTATATATATAAAGGCAAAATGCATGTATGTAACAAAATGCAAAGTCTCTAAACAAGGCAAGGAAGCAAAACCTTGTATCTAGACAGTTAGCAGAGACATAAAACAAAATAGAATTTGAAAATGAAATGTATTATTAATAAGATGAAATATGAGAGAAAATGTGAAGAGAAAGGGAGTGGCTGCCTCAACAATTCCTACACTTGGATCCTTAATATGTAGTTTCAGGGTCCAATACATGTGTATTGCTGACAACATTCACTCTGCAAAATAGGTGATAGACATGTTGAGTCTAAGGTAGGGAGTTTCTATGACGTGACTTAGTGGACTCATCCTTGTGTGGAAATCATCTTGAATTGCACTAGGATGAAGTACTCGACATAGAATCTTCTGGGTACTTCCTAATATACATGTCTAACTGTGCGTCTCCAGATATGTTGACACATGGTGAGATGGAGGGTATATGTTGAAAACATGTTTGACTTGTGGGTTCTTTTCCTTCCATCTCTGGCCTTGAGGGAGGATGTTATGAAAAATCTAATCTATGATCTAAATCATCCAATCATTGTCTAAGCATGAAGTAACCCTAGCTGGATCAATTTGTATCTCTATCACCCCAGGCTCATATTTACTTTGAGGTAAGGTTATCTTTGTGTTCTGCAGTCATGCTAGGGTGGACTATCGACCCTACTCCTTCAAAACCTATCAACGACTGCAAGGGATGGTAGTGAATGTTGACTTGTGTGTTTCTAGCT
Source organism: Alisma plantago-aquatica (assembly GCA_963693085.1). Taxonomy (NCBI): domain Eukaryota; kingdom Viridiplantae; phylum Streptophyta; class Magnoliopsida; order Alismatales; family Alismataceae; genus Alisma; species Alisma plantago-aquatica. The sequence continues at coordinate 1,590,865,550 of OY856409.1, forward strand.
CACCGTCATCATCATCATCATCATCAATATATTCACTTCCTCACTTCACACATTTGTCCTCCTACTCCTCAAACAAACCATTCCATACCATAGTGGGTGCACTATTTGCAAGGAAGTGACAAGTCTCAATTTGTGAGGTGTCACTTTGGTCTGAAATTATGGCAGATTTGGGCCATCAAAATTGATCTTCTAGATACAATGGAAGTGATATAGAGTTTTTTTGGTTGCCCTATGAAGGATGTATACCATTGCCATTGACTCAAATGTGCAAACGTCATATTTCCTCCATTAGTTTCTCAACCAAATAAACTAGATGAAATGAAGGGCTTCCCTGAGTAGGTGAGCCTTCACTAACAATCCATGTGAATAAAATTGGTTGTCCAAGTAGGATTGTGAGATAAGTTCCGCATTGGGTCTATGGAGTGGGCTTGATGACTAAAGTCCTCCCGAGAGTACACTGACACTTGTAAGTGTGAAAGAACTGAATTGAAAAGGTCTTGTATTTTCTTACTTTATACATTAGCCTCACTTTGGAGTTATTGGATGAGCTAAAATACCATGAAGATTCTCCATTTCTACCGTGTACAGTTGTTGGGGTTCTGTTGTACCAATCTGCTGCACGTGGATAAAGCCTTGTTCAACAACTTGAAGTGCATCTCTATTATGGACCACGATCTCAATGACCTCTTATAGCCGATGATGATACCTTTTGAGTAACACCTAAAGGGGATGTGCTTGGTCTTAGAGGTGATGCGGTAAGGGGGGAGTATTGACTTAGCACTTTCTCTACCTAGTGCTATTGCTCTGGCCAGCTCTTGACCACAAGGATGCAAAGGTCAAATTTTGGTCGACATCTTGGAAATTTTATGTGTGATTATACGATGATGGTGGGGGTGAATATAATTCAACTAGTTGGAGTACATGGCTTTCAATTGTTTTCCAACAATCAAAATTGTGGAAAATTTAGGAGGCCAGGTGGATAGAATGACCTACCTTGGTGAGTCTAGATCTGTGGCTAATAAGAAAAAGAAAGAAAAATATATATCAATGTGTATGGACAAGTATGTGTAATATAAAGGAAAATCTATGCATATATACAAGCTTATGCTAATAGAACAAAATCTTTGGCCTTGTAATTGTGGAAAACCACATCCCCAACAATGATGTTGAAAGTTGATACAGTTAGATCTAGTGTCTGGAGACATATCTAGAGTAATCGAACTTTAAATTAATAACCTAAAACCCCTTGGGACACCTACAACTCAATACGGGGTTGAAGCAGTTATACACAGTCAAACATAAGGACTTGGGGATGTTTATTTGCCTAAGATGCAACTCTTAGTTAGTTAAGCAAAACTAATGGTAGATAGATGTTTAGAACTAGAATAATTCAAACAAAATAAGATAAAACAAAATAAAGAAAGTAGATTCTGTCAAATCCTACTAATCAGAATAAGGAGTCCCATGATATGTAACCACAAATTAGGTAGTTTTTGCACCTAGTTCTCAGGCCTAGACACACTAGAAAGAATCATACACTCCAACCCAACATGTATCATGGTAGCTACTCCTGTGGGGGTCATCCAATTTGCTCTCATGAAGCATGACTAAATACCTCTTTTTAGTATCATGGATGAACACCTCTAACTATATTGGAGTATCTCTCATATCCAGAACAACTAGGAATGTGAGGGATTTGACCGAGAGCCCAAACCACTGTGGAAATGACCCAGTTTGGATGAAACTAGGTCCCTTTTGTAGCATAGGGTCAGATCTCTCCAACCTCAAACTCACGACAAATCCTCCCTTGAACCTCATCCTCTCAAATCTCGGTCCAAACTCTCTTCTCTGTCCATATTTACCACTTATATCTCAAGGTTAGGAAAAATCAAAGTATGTATAGGAGAGGGATTAACAAAACCAACAATCATAACCAAAAAGAGAAGATGGAACGAAAACATGCTAGATCTGTATATAAACTACTTTCTTAGAGTCAAAGTACATAAACATGCCCAAAACTAGATACATAGCCTAGAAGGATCTCAAATAGCCATAGAAAAAAAACAGTTGGCATCAAACAGAGAAGGGAATACATCATTTGCACATAAACAAAGGAGAACAATATAAGAAAAGAGGAAGAGGAAGAGAGCTCATGGAGGAGAGGTGGTTCTTGCTCCTTAGCCTCCATATGGGCTAGATCTCATCCTTTGTGTCTTGTCACTTGATCCGTTAAACTACTTGGCCTCATTTTCTTTTATTTCATCCCAAATAATAGCAGGTGTGGATGGATGGAGGTGCAAGTCAATGGAAGTGAGTGGAAGATGGATATGGTGGAAGGAATATGTTGTAAGTCGATGGAAAATGGAGTTATATCAATGGGATGGACGTAGGGGTGATACCTTGAGCCCTTTCAGGCCTTAGAGCTCTAAGACGGAAGTTTGGGAATCAAAAAATTGAGAAACCCTTGTCTTTGTGGCCTAGGAGGGTTATATAGTGATTTGGTAGAATGACTGTAAATGGGGACGAAATCAACTCAATTTCACCAAAATTGGGTCTGTTTTGTGCCTTTGGTTGGTCAACATTCTGGCTTCCATCGATTCTGACCATTGAATGTAACAATCAAAAGACATTGTCAGAGTCCACCATCAGAATGATCCATTAGAGATAGCTAGCGGTCATGCCTATCAGGGTGGATCTTTGGTTGTACTCTAACTTTAAAGGTAAAATGGTGGTGGATGCAAAATCGGTCGGTTTCAACAAAACCATGTTGATTTTTCTCCTTTGAAAGACGATCGATGACTCACTTTGTTGGCCTTGACCACTGTAGGTATCCATCAGAGGTTATCATTGGTCAACCTTCATTCATTGTCCTCTGAAGAAAGAGCATCGATAAAGTGTCAGGGTATTTTGTTGTTTAGGGGACAAACCCAACCCCATTTTAGGGAAATTGAGCTACTTTTGTTAGGACGGATCATAATGATCAATGCTTTCTTCAATTTGGTGCCTACAAGTCCAAGTATTGTCTACTTGAGCAACTATATCTTGAAAAATAGTTAAATTATAAAAAGATAAGTATCTAGAGTTATTTTGGCCATATCAAGGCTACTACAGAACAAAATCATAGCTAATAACTTAGCATTAATGCCTAAATTTGGGTGTTATCAAAGACATATTGGGACGTTTCCCATTCAATATCTCATATGATGCCTTTTCAACAGATTCAGTAGGTACTAAGTTAAGTGTAACTATAACAATTTCAAGAGCATGTCCTGAATAAACTCATCATTGATCGTATCTAGTCCAACAAGGTGTGATTCCTTCTTTATAATACACCGTTACATTTTTTCTAGATAAAGTCCACTGTGATACAACACCACAATCCTTCATAAGGGCCTCAAACTATTGGCTATGGTATTCACCACCTTGATCTAATCAAAGTACTTTAGTTCTTTTGCCAAGTTGGTTTTGTACTTCATTCATGAACTCGTTGAACTTTTTGAAGGATTCTATATTGTGGTTCATAAGATACACATATCAAATTCTACTGAAGTCATCAGTAAAAGTGATGAAGTACTTATACCCATTTCTAGAACTAGTACTAAAAGTTCATACACATATGTATGTACGAGTCATAATAAGTCACTCCCTTTCACATTGTTTCTAGTGAAAGGTGCTTTAGTCATCTTTCCCAATAAACATGATTCACATGTCTCTATTGATTTAAAATCAAAAGAGTCTAGATCATCATCATCTTCATCTAATCCTCAATTACAACCATGTTGAGGTCAATTACATGGATCCTTCTTTTCCAATCACCTCTGTTATGAGCCATACTTTGATCAAGATGTAAAGATTCATCATCTCTCTTTATAATCTCTTCCCAAGTTAATTAGGTTTGCCTCTTCTTCTTTTAATTGTGTTTGACCCAATAACCTTGCTATAAATAGGTGCATTTGTCAGTCTATGTTGCACATGTTTGTACCATCTTAGACGACCTTCACACAACTTGTCCTCGATGTTTACCACCCCACTTTGTTCTTGATATATTCATTCCTTAGATGATCTTTTCTTTTCTTTCCACACATCCATCTCAACATACACATTTCTGCCACATTCATCTTGTTTAGACCTTGTTTATTCACTATCCAACATTCACTCCTGTATAGAATGGTTGGCTATATAGTTGTTCTATAAAACTTGTTTTCAATCTGAGAGGGATCTTCTGGTCACATACTACTCTGGTTGAATTCCTTCACTTGAACCATCCTACTGTGATCTTGAGACCTTGTTTCTTCACTACCCAAAAGAGTCTAGATATCCATCTTAATTGAGTCTATAAATGTGCTTCTCATTTATGTGACCTAGACAACAATACCAAATATATGTTTTGTTTGAGTCATTAAGTTTTAACTTCTTGATATTTGATGTTCTATTTACTTGTTTCAATATCTAATAAATAATGACCATAAGACATAGGGGATTTCCATAAAATATCTCATCTTTAGAAATGGAAATATGACCGTTCATTTTAAGAAACACAAAACCAATCTAGTCCAAACAAGATACATAAATAATGTTTTTATTAATGGCATATACATTATAGAAGTTCTCTAACTCTATTATAATCCCATTGGGAAAAGATAAACAATAGGTTCCTAAGTAGTGACAACAACCCTTGCTCCATTTACTACACGTAGTTCTACCTACACTTTGTTTAGATTTCAACTTCTTCTCAGATCCTACATATTTGAGAATGTGCGAGATTCACATACAATATTTAATTCCCGTGATGAATACATAGATAATTTTATTTCTATAGCATATATACCTGAAGTGGAGATCTCTATCCCATGCTTCTTGCACTTCAATTCCTCAAGGAGGGAGGAATTTATCTTCCAATGTCCCACCTGGTGACAATTGCCTCCCTTAGCCGCTCCTTTTTCTTTAAGTGCAAAAGACTTTTTATCTTTACAACCTTTCTTAGATTTTCCTTTAACCTTTCTTTTCCCTTTCCATACCAAATCACATAATGAGGCTTGTCTTTCATTTTCCCCTTAGCAGTTCTCAACATTCAAAGTAGCTTAGTCAATGGCTTATCAAAATTGTTCATGTTGTAATTCATGACAAATTGCTTGTATCAATCCGAAAATGATTGTAGGATCACACTGGTGGCCAACTCTTGACATAAAGGAAACCCTAGTATTGCAAGACTTTCCACATGCCCAATTAACTTGAGTACATGGTGTTTGGTTTTGTGGGACAGAACAGAAGTGGAAACAAAAAAAATTCATACCACAAACCCATAACCAGCAGATCGCATAAACAACTATGTAATAGGAAAGATGATTTAGCGAGATATACCTAGTCCTGAGGTTTGCTCATCAACAATACCTCACAACTAGTGTGGTATTCAACCACCTATTCTTCAACGGTGTCTATGCAGCTCCTGTTGTAGACCCGGACAGTAGTTGATAGTCATCCTCCTGAGCGGCAAAAATCTCCCGCCTCTATAGATAGTCCACACGAACTACTGAGAACTATAGTCATCCTGAGATGGATAGATAGAAGGATTCATCCCCTTCTATTGGTGTACTAGTCACCGAAATACTCTCCCACCACCATTCACTTTTCTGTAGTTGTCTTTCCCTTGTTGTTCCTCCCTGGACGAGTAGAACTTGCTTGGGCTCTCTCGATTACTACAACCAAAGAAGACAACAACTTTGCAGAGAAACTGATGTTCTGAGTTGTACATTCTGAGAAGCCCCGTGTACCCCTCTATTTATAGTAGAGGGCAGGGTCAGGGTTCCCAGTCTGTGCTAGAGTAGAAGGGTCCAAAATTTCCATGAACTGATTGTACTATGATAGGTGAACCGGTCATTTCATAAATGAACTAGTCATTTGGTAAGGTGAGTCGATCGGTTCACTAGTGAACCGATTGGTTGGGAGTGTGAACCGGTCAGTTCACTAAGTGGACTAGTCATTTCACTTCCCAGTCTTTCCCACAATTGACTTTCCTTGTTCATTTTTAATTAATGCAAAGATTAATTCTTGTCCCAATCAAATTGAACAAGTGAAACGAAAATCTTTTCTCACAAATGGGGAAAACCCAACACCTGCTCAGTTAGTCCATGTGAACCGATCGGTTCACCAGTGTGAACCGATCATCTCACTGACCATGAGTTGATTGGTTCACCCAGTGAACCGGTCGGTTGGTGGTCCAGGTTGTGCAGAACTCAGTCAATGCAGTTCTCAATCAATCTGACACTCTAATCAATTGGTTCAACACTTGAACTTGATGATTCTGAGTCAAGTATATTGATTGAATGTTTAATTGAGTTCCTAAACACTTTAGTAATCAATCTAAACATCATTTATGAATAAACTCCTCTTCCAGGTTAATCCTATGTGTGTGACCCTATAGGTTTCAATTCACATTGGCAGTGAATGTCCATAACTATCTAATGACATCACAAGCAAAGAGTGGTGCCTAGTTGCACATCAGTGCTACCCAAGTGAAGAAGAAAGTTGGAGAACAACTTTCAACCTACAATCTGTTATTGGTGTTACAGTGAATGTTATAGTCCCTTTGTCACTAATATCCAAATTGAACTCGAGGCATGGACTTGTCATCCTCTACAAACATTCAATCTATGTTTCTTGACTCAGAGTAGACTTTCTAAGATATATGTAATCTCAATGTCATACATTGACTCACATGTATATGGCCATGCATTTCTCAGTCTCACTCCTAAAGTGTCCAGGATATGACACTCCCTTAGGAGGGACAAATTCCATATCTATCACTCACAGTCAAGTCCCCATGTGTGATAGTTGCCCAATCATCACCGTTATAACAACCCATGTTATAGGATTGCGTATGATGATGTCAAAGTGTACCCAACCACATGTGATGAGTGCAGTGATTTCATGTCTAAGAGCCACAGTCACCACCAATACTATAAGAGTTGATCCTAACTAACCAAGTGTGGTTTCCATGCATCACTCTTATGGTGGGTCTGTCTGATACATTGTTCTCTAACATGTATCTATGTGCTTGGTTTGATATCACATATCATGACTAATGAGACTCTTTCATCAACCAACACCCACTCTAGTCTTTTGTGTTATTGATGTCTATGGTTATTTCCATAATAACAACCGACCCAGGACACAACAAGAATGTATACTCTTAACATCCATATGATCTCATTGTTCAGGTCCTCAACTCGAAGACATATGTCATTGAGTAATACAATTCTTTAGACATCTAACATGTTATATCATTATCTCAAAACAGATTAAACATATAGATGGAAATTTCCTTTATTATTATTCAAATCATTTACAAAATATGCCATTACAATCATCATATGACTGGCTCTATGGGTATACATACCGACTCCCACTTGTACTTAGAGCCAATCACCCATGAACCTCAGTCCTTGTGATCTAGCATGACCATCATGTTTTTGCTGTGAAAGTGCCTTAGTCAAGGGATCAGCAATATTGTCTTCAATTTGTACTATGCAAATCTTCACATCTCCTCGATGTACGATCTCTCATATGAGATGGAAGCGCCCATGTATGTGCTTGGACCACTGATGTGATCTGGGTTCTTTAGCTTGTACAATAGCTCCATTGTTGTCACAATAAATCTCAATTGCATGCATCACAGATGCTAGGAACCACCCCAAGTTCAGAGATGAATTTCTTGATCGACACAGCCTCCTTTGCTGCATGGGATGTAGAATATACTCGGCCTCTATTGTAGAATCCGCAACTGTCTCTTACTTAGAAATCTTCCAGCTCACAACTCCATTATTAAAATAAAACAAAAATCCTGACTGCAATCTGTAATCATCTTTATCGGTTTGGAAGCTTGCATCGGTGTAACCCTTTACCACCAACTCTTCCTCACCGCCATAAACGAGGAAATGACCCTTAGTCCTTCTCAAATACTTGAGGATGTTCTTCATGGATGTCCAGTGAGCATCTATGGGATCTAACTGGTATCTACTCATCATGCTAAGTTCATACGAGACATTAAGACATGTGCACAACATTGCGTACATGATGGATCCAATTGCTGATGCATATGAAATCCCATTCATGCGTTCCCTATCTTCACAAGATTTAGGACATTAAGCTCTAGAGACGGGAACTATATGCCTCATGGGTATGCTTCCTCTCTTTGAGTTCTCCATGTTGAACCTCTTCAACACTTTGTCAATGTATGCACGTTGACTTAGTCCAAGAAGCCTTCTAGATCTATCTCTATAGATCTTTATTCCTAAGATATAGGACACTTCTACTAAGTCTTTCATTGAGAATGTATTTCCAAGCCATGTTTTTACCTTTTGTAAAATAGGGATATCATTCCCCATCAATAGTATGTCATCTACATACAATATGAGGAATGTAGTCATGCTCCCACTAACCTTCTTGTACACACAAGGCTCATCTTCATTTTGACTAAAGCAAAACTCTTTGACTGCTTTGTCAAATCGAAGATTCCAGCTTTGAGATGCTTGCTTCAATCCATAGATTGACCTTTGAGCTTATAGACTTTATTTGCATCCTTTGGATTTATAAAACCTTCAGGTTGTGTCATGTACACATCCTTAGCAAGGTTCCCATTAAGGAATGCAGTTTTAACATCCATCTGCCAAATCTCATAGTCATAGTAGGTTGCAATAGCAAGCATGATCCTGATGGACTTAATCATGGCAACTGGTGAAAAGTTTTCATCATAGTCAATACCTTAAACTTGTCTGAAACCCTTTGCAACCAATCTGCCTTTATAAGTTTGCACATTTCCCTCCATGTCAGTCTTCTTCTTGAAGACCCACTTGCACCCTATGGGTTTTAGCCCTTCAGGTGGATCCACCAAGGTCCATACCTTGTTGGTATACATGGATTCCATCTCAGATATCATGGCCTCAAGTCATTTCTCAGAATCAGGTCCCTGCATAGCTTCTAGATAGGTAGTTGGCTCATCATCTATGACCAACTCACCACCTTCTTGAGTCACAAGATATCCAAATATTTTAGGCTCAAGGTGTGTCCTACTAGATCTACGAGGTTCCTGTGTTACTTGAGGAATTTGAGATTACAAAATAGTTTGTGATTCTCTATGTTCCTCTTGTTCATCTATTGGTTCAATGTTTTCTTGTTGGTCTCGAACCTCTTTGAGTTCTACTTTCCTCCCATTGTTTCCTTTGGAAATAAATTCCTTTTCTAAGAACACAACATCCCTGGCAACAAACACTTTGTTGTCAGTTGGATTGTATAAGTAGTATCCCTTGGTTTCTTTAGGATATCCAACAAAACAACATTTATCAGATCTAGGGCCCAACTTATCAGGAAACATTTTCTTGACATAAGCCTCACATCCCCAAATCTTCATAAAAGACATTTTGGGACACTTCCCAGTCCATATCTCATATGGTGTCTTTTGAACCGATTTAGATGGTATGCATGTAAGTGTAAATGCGTCAGTTTCAAGAGCATAACCCCAGAAGGAAGTTGGAAGATCAGAAAAACTCATCATAGATCACACCCTATCTAGTAATGTGTGATTCCTTCTTTCTGACACACCATTATGTTTTGGTGTTCCAGGTAGAGTCCATTGTGATACAATACTACATGCTCTCAGAAGGTTCTCAAACTCTTGACTTAAGTATTCTCCACCTCGATCAGATCAAAGTGCATTAATACTTTTGCAAAGTTGGTTTTGTACTTCATTCATGAAATCCTTGAACCTTTCAAGGATCTCTGACTTATGTTTCATCAAGTAAACATAACCAAACCTACTGAAGTCATCAGTAAAGGTAATGGAGTATTGATACCCACCTCTAGCATTTGTTCTAAAAGGCCCACATACATCAGTATGTATGAGTCCAAATAGATCACTAGCTCTCTCACCTTTTCCTGAAAAGGGAGCCTTGGTCATATTGCCCAATAAACAAGATTCACATGTCTCTAATGATTCAAAATCAAAAGATTCTAGATAACCATCTTCATGGAGTCTAGATATGCGATTCTTATTTATGTGCCCTAGACAACAATGCCAAAGGTATGTTTTGGTTGAGTCATTGAGTTTTTGCCTTGTGGTGTTTACGTTGTATACACTTGTCTATAGATCTATCAAGTATAGACTATAAGAGATAGAGACTGTGACACCTCGTCAAGCTAAACAAGACTACTCAAAACACAAAACATGATCAACTACTAACTAATCACATAGTAAAAAATGTGGAATAATTAAAACTAATTCCAAAAATGTAAATAAACTTTAGAACATTTACATAAAGGTCCATTGTTTCATTCTCATATACTGTAACAAGTATTCACATATGGGTCCAAAGACCTCAATCACATCCTGCAAACAAAAGATATTTCACGTGTACATGCCATATATTTACAAACATTGGCATACTACCAAAATCTTGTGTCGATATGAGTATATCATCTATAAAACACATCCCATACCCGGACCTAAGAGTACATGGATGACACTAGGACTCTACTACTAACATCTACAACTAACCAACCTCCTGAATCTATTGATCACCAGGTTGGTTCTCTTCCACAACGCGACCTCGACCTCGTTGCCTGTGACCACCTAAAAAATGTGGTGACCCATGGGTGAGACCCAGTCCCAACGAGAGATATAACTCTCTCCAACATATTGATTGACAATAAATGAACTGAGCAGATATAGTAATGAATAAGCAATTTAAGCAAATTGAATAGGTTAAGCATACTAAGTAATTAAGTAAATTAACTTGACAAGAAGTATAATTACTCAAAGGTCATATGATATCATCTTATAAACACTGAGTAGTATAAAGACAAGTTAAAGACTAATCAAACAATTTGAGACGTATTTAACCATAGCCAATATACTACATGGCTTATATCACTTCTTTTATTACATTGTCCTGAGGGATTTGAGGAATACTACTCAAGTCCCGATTGACCACTACTAAGTCAAAATCACTGACATACAAGATCTTGGAAGAGTCGAACTCCTAAGATCTTCTCCACCCCCAGTTAGTATGGGTCCACCACAGTGACACATAAGGTCAAGTTGCTAACAACCTAGTTCATCCTTGGTACAGGTCATGACACTAGTGAAAGGAGGCGGGTACGCATACCCTACCATCTGAGGTACAACCATAGTTGTCCTCCATATATATATATATATATATATATAATGCATATATATAGAGAGAGAGAGTCAGGCTAGAATACACTCAAGTGTATTCGGAGCAGAATACACTCAAGTGTATTCAGAGCAGAATACACTCAAGTAGTTTTTCATGATGCAATATTTTTTTCAAAAATCTAATCCATTGATTTTCTTAAACATGTTGTGAATATCTCATACGCAAAATTTGAGCACATTTGGACATTTATAGGTCATGTTATAAAGACCGCAAAAATTATGCATTTTAAATTAGTTTCACGTGTCGATTTTGTTGCCCTTGGATGAGTGACTTACACTCATCCAAATGGGCTCAAAATTTGTATGTAGCCTAGTTATAGTATGACAGTGAAGATCAATGGTTTACATTTTGCAAAAAATAGTCTTGATATGCAAACACACTTGAGTGTATTTGTGTGATCTGTACACTCGAGTGTATTCTAGCCTGACTCTCTCTCTATCTCTCTCTCTCTCTCTCTCTATATATATATATATATATATATATATAATCACTGAGACACAACCACAACGATTCTTAAACCGAGGGCTAGGTATGACAACTTTTATCCTCACTAACACTTGAATTCAGGATGACAAGCACCCCGCATACTCATCAGTATGCTCTCTGAGTTTCCCTTAGGAATACTTGTTTCACTATCTGGAAATTTCTGAGACTCAGATAGATCTATGGCACATGGCACTACAGTATTAGAGTTTCACTTGATTAGTTATGCCTATTGGGTGGATTAAGGCTAAATCATACAAATGGACATACAAACCCTATTCCATTTCTATCAAGTGTATAAGAATTTCAACTTCATAAGATATAAAACATTTGAGGTATAAATCTTAATCACATTACCACATGCTCCATCCATTGCATTGTAATGAACCACATTACATAATACTATTTCAAGATACCCATTTCTTATCATAAGTTCCAGGGTTTCAACCCTTATTGGAACATGAAGAGGATATCACTTCAATCAGGGCTCAAACATGCCCAAAGGTCATTATGACCACCTCATCAATTCCTACATTATCCTCATTATCTTTGAATGCCTTAAAACAAGGCTCAACAGGACATCAATCACACATGTGACATATAAGATTAGCATAGCACAAACTATGATGCTCAATTATCATCATATTATGGTTTCAACACAGGAAGAGAGTATTTCATAATCACATTTAATCACTTTAAGAAGGATGATTACAATCAATCACTAGCACTTAGTCATATTAGACTTGTGTAACAAGTCATATTTCATTAGAGGTACACATTCACTTGTTATGATGATTTATCAAATATATTCATACGAGGGCAAAGGTAATACTACAAGTTCAAAGGTGTTGTACCATCGAATTTCATTACTAGAACCAACATATAATATCATTGGATTTATTCTAATCCACTGGATGTTAAAGCATCCAATCTCATCCATTAAATTGGGTTCATTATTCAAAATCATTAAATTGAGTATGGTTTAATCATTTAATTCATTGAACCAAGAAACCATTGGTTAGGAGCTAAAAATAAGATACATATAAAACCTTGACTCACCATTGGTTGATAGGATCAACACTATATTTGTAACATCCCACTCTTTTATGCAAAATTTTCAAACTATTTTATTCCTTGCATGCTCTTCTCCTAATAAGATAGTTGTTGAGGACCTTCATGTAAATTTCCCATGTTAGTTTTGCAAATTCGCTTTATTATGTCCAATTTATCTCTTATCCTTGTTTTATTTAAAGAAAATGTTTTCATATATATATTTATGCACTCTTGTTTAGAAAATGGAAATGAATGCTTTTAGGTCAAATTTTCTCTCTCTTATGGTGACTAGTGGTCTACATGTTTTATTGCTTGCTTTATAACCCCCATATTATTAGTTGAGGAGAAATAGTACATAGTGCCCATTTTCATATCTTATGATTCTTATTTGAGAGGTTAATAGCTTTATATACACTAATCATAGTCATTTAAGTATACATGATGATCTTTGCTTTTTAGGGCTAAAACGTGTACATGAAGTAAAACTAATTACATGGGAATGTTCTAGACCTTCAAATCTACCTATGGTTCAAATTTGAACTCATTTGGACCACATATGACCCACTAGATCGAATTTGAAAGATTTGTATATGGTTTGACTAAAGTATTATTGAGAATTTCATTAATTGCATTGATTTCCCTAAGATTTTAGTTTTATTACTTGTCACACGGCTGTGTACCTTGTCTCACATGATCTGACGGTTGCCATATAATCAATCCATGATCAGACGACCTAGAGGTCGTCCACTACCTCTGTTCTTTCTACGTTTTCGAATGTTTCTCCTGCTTTGAATTCGTGAGACTCTACCGAACCCAGCGAGCCCTCACTCACCCTCTATCTCTCACTATAGATAAAATGCCCATTTAGGGCTGGAACACTCTCTTCACATACGACTCACAGCCACCACCTCCGTGCATCTCCCATCCACCTAACCCCCATGTATCTTCGTCAGCCTCCAAGATTTCCTCCTCCACCACCAATTGCGACCCAAGACTCCTGAACACCTCGAGCCTCATCCCTTCTATCTATGGCAACCTCTACAAGCCTGCTCAAGCTCCAGAGCATCCCCTCTCAAATCGAGGATGCGGTGAGCATGCCTGGACCCTCAAACAACTTCTCCCATTTTTTGTTTACCCTGCGAGTGGCCCAAACACCACACCCTATAGACCAGCGATGTCCCTCACCGGTGACCCATCGTCTCGCCCCTTTGATGTCTTTCTGACATGATGGACCGTGCCACAACCTTCGCCCATCCACCATGAGTGTTTTCCGACTCGCATCTGTGGATTTCTGGCTCAGAACCAATGGTTTCCAGTATCCGAGATCCTCCCCTATTTCTTGCCTTGCGATGGAGCATTCCTGGAGCTCCTGGCCACCATGAGACTCCATCTTAGGCTTGTCGAGTTCGCATGGCAATGAGGATGGCCACCGTGCTATTGGTTTTACTTGATGAGCACTACTTCACGATACAGATCCCAGGAGTTGAGGATCGGATGCTGCCCTCCTGCCATGACGTGAAGGGGAACAATCCAGGTCACAAGATGACCTTGGTATCCCTGTCAGCCTATTTTGATGTTTTTCACCCGCGAGGGTATTTTTGGGTTTTCACACCCTATTTCTTTGATCACTGAGGCAAGCCTCGTTGCCGAATTGGCCAAGTCCAATTGGGCCAAATCAGAAGCTGGCCCACTATTTCTAGATTTGGATGTATATATATATGTGGCTTTGTCTCGATTTTTGATTGGTCAATTCTTTGGAAATTCCTAGTAAATCGCCTGTTTATCGGAAAATTATGAAAAAATATATGTTTTAGAAAGGATTTTCAATGAGGAATCGAATTTTCTGGTTTTTATCGCCTGAATTCTCTGTTTTCACATCTCAATTTTTATATGAACAAATTAATGTTTGATGTTGTATAATGAATGATAAATATGTTATTTCAGGTGATTAAGAGAACCCAATCAGTCAAACCATGTTTGACTGAGGTGATTTAGCTCAAGGTAAGTGGGCCATGCCCTTGACATAGATAACCTTTGGTTTATTGAATGTTTATGAATATTGTTAAGCACTTTATGTTAAAGTCATGATAAATGCATGTTTTCCTTCAAATATATGATTATTGAATGCTTGTTTGCTATAATATAAGTCTACGTATAGAAACCACATTTTGGTTATGAATTATGGATAAGGAACATGAAACCAAGATTAAGAGGGAAGATATTCCCATCCATGCTTAAGAGGGAGAAATCCCATCATGTTTCATGGGGAGAATTCCCAACTATGTTCAAGAGGGAGAAATCCCATTAAGATCAAGTCTAAGTCATTAAGAAGATAATTAAGGCTAAGAAAGATCATGGTTAATGGAAATTGATTTAGATTTATATGCACCTTGTTATGGGCTTTCCAAGCATTATGGGCTTTCCGAGCATTATGGGATCCTTATGGGGCATTAAGAGAGGAGCATATACTTCTAGTCAAGTTCCTTACGTAAAAGATGTCAAGAAATGATTAATGTTAAATGTATGTCCATGTTTATGTCAAGTCACCTTTATAGTTTATTTTTATGCTTTATAACATGCCAATGCCGCTTACTTACCATGTTTGTTTTTCCTTTGCATGGTTGGGGACGAGATGTCCACAGAAGTTGGAGCTATAGGGAAGGAGACATCTTGAGAAGATTCCAAGGATCCAAGACCTTAGAAGTTGTTGTCTGGTGGGACGTCCATCTATGGAGATCCTATCTTTTACATGTTATCTAGTTCATGTTTAGCATACCTTTAGAATCATGATGCAGTTATCTTTCCAAGAAGAACTTTATGTATGAATCTATGTTTCTATGAATGCCAAGTGTTGTTTATTTCTTGATATGAGATCATGTATGTGACAATCCCTCCCTGAAATGCCAAGTACCCCACATTATGGATAATGTTGGGGATTAGGATGTACTTCCGCTGGTTATGTATGAAACCCTAGGAAGGGGTGTTACATTAATGGTATCAGAGCAAGAAATAGATGGCCACTAAGGCAACAATAAGGATTCATGCAAGACACCCTAGGATGAAGTAATAGAGGTAGAGAACATGATTATGTATTCTAGTGTGTCTAGAGAACCCTAAATATGACTAGGGCCCTCACCTCATTAGATAAGTACATGTTAGCATACTCATGTAGTTGAAACCAAACCCTAGATGATGACATGTTTATCCTTGTCTCAATGGTAAGGGCCACCCAATTGAGATTTGAGGAAAATGTCATTTAATGTGACTTATTATGTGTCTTACCTTCTTAATTGTGTGTGTGGTATGGGACACATGTGCTAATAAGTTGGTGAGATGTAGCATAAAAAGATCTAACATTTCTAAATATGTGCTTGATCACCACATATAAAGAGATGAAGGATATATGACCTAATGTTTGACAACTATGAAGATGTAGTCATGGATAGTGAGAGACAGATTCCCTAAGTGTAATGAGTTAGATGTAATGTTAAGGAGTAAGTACGAGACTTAGGAAGGGTAGTTAAGTAATTTGTGTTGAATAATAATGCTTTGTTTATGTATGCCTCTTTTTATAATTTAAATTGTATGAAAAATTTTGCAAGTTTATGTGAAACCCTTAAGGTGGGTAGAAACTCTAGGAAATTTTGAGGACAAAATTTATTTAAGGTGGGTAGAATTGTAACATCCCACTCTTTTATGCAAAATTTTCAAACTATTTTAATCCTTGCATGCTCTGCTCCTAATAAGATAATTGTTGAGGACCTTCATGTAAATTGCCCATGTTAGTTTTGCAAATTCGTTTTATTATGTCCAATTGCTCTCTTATCCTTGTTTTATTTAAATAAAATGTTTTCATATATATATTTATGCACTCTTGTTTAGAAAATGGAAATGAATGCTTTTAGGTCAAATTTTCTCTCTCTTATGGTGACTAGTGGTCTACATGTTTTATTTCTTGCTTTATAACCCCCATATTATTAGTTGATGAGAAATAGTACATAGTGCCCATTTTCATATCTTGTAATTCTTATTTGATAGGTTAATAGCTTTATATACACTAATCATAGTCATTTAAGTATACATGATGATCTTTGCTTTTTAGGGCTAAAACGTATACAAGAAGTAAAACTAATTACATGGGAATGTTCTAGACCTTCAAATCTACCTATGGTTCAAATTTGAACTCATTTGGACCACATATGACCCACTATATCGAATTTGAAAGATTTATATATGGTTTGACTAAAGTATTATTGAGAATTTCATTAATTGCATTGATTTCCCTAAGATTTCAGTTTTATTACTTGTCACACGGTTGTGTCCCTTGTCTCACGTGATCTAACGGCTGCCATATAATCACTCCAAGATCAGACAGCCTAGAGGTCATCAACTACCTCCGTTCTTTCTGAGGGTCAGAGCTGTTTCACAGTGGTTTATACTCTAATCGATTACTTGCCCATTGATTAATTGTTTTTTAATGTTTCTCCTTCTTTGAATTCACGAGACTCCGCCAAACCCAATGAGCCCTCACTCTCCCTCTATCTATCGCTACAGATAAAATGCCCATTTAGGACTGGAACACTCTCTCCACAGACAACTCGCAGCCGCCACCTCCGTGCATCTCCCATCCACCTAACCCTCACGTATCTTCACCAGCCTCCAAGATCTCCTCCTCCACCACCAATTGTGACCTAAGACTCCTGAACACCCTGAGCCTCATCCCTTCTATCTTCGGCAACCTATACAAGCCTTCTTGAGCTCCAGAGCATCCCCTCTCAAATCGAGGATGCGGTGAGCATGCCTGGACCCTCAGACAACTTCTCGCATTTTTCATTTACCATGTGAGTGGCCCAAACGCACGCCCTATAGACCAGTGATGTCCCTCACCGGTGAACCATCATCTCACCCCTTTGATGTCTTTCCGACCCGATGGACCATGCCACGACCTTCACCCGTCCACCACGTGTGTTTTCAGACTCGCATCTGTGGATTTCTAGCTCAGAACCAGTGGTTTCCAATATCTGAGATCCTCCCCTGTTTCTTGCCTTGCGGTGGAGCATTCCTGGAGCTCCTGGACACCGCGAGACTCCATCTTAGGCTTGTCGAGTTCGTGTGGCAACGAGGATGGCCACAATGCTCTTAGTTTTCTTTGATGAAAACTACTTCACGATTCAGATCCCAGGAGTTGAGGATCGACTGCTGCCCTCCTGCCATGATGTGAAGGGGAACAATCTAGGTCACGAGATGACCTTGGTACCCCTGTCAGCCTATTTTGATGTTTTTGACCCGCGAGGGTATTTTCAGGTTTTCACGCCCTGTTTCTTTGATCGCTGAGGCAAGCCTCGTTGCCGAATTGGCCAAGTCTAATTGGGCCAAATCAGAAGTTGGCCCACTATTTCTGGATTTGGATGTATATATATACATGGCTTTATCTCAATTTGTGATTGGTCAATTCTTTGGAAATTCCTAGTAAATCACTTGTTTATCAGAAAATTATGAAAAAAATATGTTTTTGAAAGGATTTTCAATGAGGAATCGGATTTTCTAGTTTTTATCGCCTGATTTCTCTATTTTCACATCTCAATTTTTATATGAAAAAATTAAGGTTTGATGTTGTATAATGAATGATAAACATGTTATTTCAGGTGATTAAGAGAACCCAATCAGTCAAACCAAGTTTGACTTAGATGATTTATCTCAAGGTAAGTGGGCCATGCCCTTGGCATAGATAACCTTTGGTTTATTGAATGTTTAAGCACTTTATGTTAAATTCATGATAAATGCATGTTTTCCTTCAAATATATGATTATTGAATGCTTGTTTGCTATAATATAAGTCTACATATAGAAAAAATTTATGTTATGAATTATGGTTAAGGAACATGAAACCAAGACTAAGAGGGAAGAGATTCCCATCCATGCTTAAGAGGGAGAAATCCCATCATGTTTCATGGGGAGAAATCCCAACTATGTTCAAGAGGGAGAAATCCCATTAAGATCAAGTCTAAGTCATTAAGAAGATAATTAAGGCTAAGAAAGATCATGGTTAATGGAAATTGATTTAGATTTATATGCACCTTGTTATGTGCTTTCTGAGCATTATGGGCTTTTCGAGAAATTATGGGCTTTCCGAGCATTATGGGCTCCTTATGGAGTATTAAGAGAGGAGCATATACTTCTAGTCAAGTTCCTTCCATAAAAGATGTCAAGAAATGATTAATGTTAAATGTATGTCCATGTTTATGTCAAGTCACCTTTATACTTTATTTTTATGCTTTATAACATGCAAATGTTGCTTACTTACCATGTTTGTTTTTCCTTTGCATGGTTGGGGATGAGATGTCCGTAGAAGTTGGAGCTATAGGGAAGGAGACATCTTGAGAAGATTCCAAGGATCCAAGACCTTAAAAGTTTTTGCCTGGTGGGACATCCATCTATGGAGATCCTATCTTTTACATGTTATCTAGTTCATGTTTAGCATACCTTTAGAATCATGATGCAGTTATCTTTCCAAGAAGAACTTTATGTTTGAATCTATGTTTCTATGAATGCCAAGTGTTGTTTATTTCTTGATATGATATCATGTATGTGACAATCCCTCCCTGAAATGCCAAGTACCCCACATTATGGATAATGTTGGGGATTAGGTTATGCTTCCGCTGGTTATGTATGAAACCCTAAGGAGGGGTGTTGCAATATTCCTTCAACACTATCAAATATTAAGCTAATGTCATCATTGATTGATAACAGCATTATGGTACTTAATGGTTGATCATTAAACTTATAATTGAGTCAAAACCTGACCTAAAGGGGGAGGACCATAGGTTGTCACCATCATTTGACACCTTTGATTATTAACATCAGTTGACAAGATAGCAATACCATTGGTTGTGTGGTAGGGAAGGAAATAGCTTGAAAACCCTAATTTGGACCATCAATTGTTTTGTGCTTAACACCATAGGTTGTTTCTATAAACATGTACCAGATCATGTTACACCTTAGAAAGTTCGTACACATGTTTACAAGTTCATATCGAACTGGAGAAGAACAGGGAACGCCACAAAAATTCGTAATTCTAAACAAGTATGGTTTCTCTATGCTTAGTTCATCACATTAAATCATAAACATGAACTAACAAGCTTCTAACAAGAAATATAAGTGAAGAATGTTATAAAACTCACTCTATAGAGTAGGTCAGATCCCAAACAGCAAGAATCTTGAGTAAATAAGGTAAGAAAACCCTTGATTCATATCTGAACTTGGCCAAATAGGTACTTCTCTCCACAAAGAAGCAAAACCCTAGAAAAAAAAACAAGAAGGATAGACTTTTGAATTCTAGAGCCACTTTCACCATGGAACAACAAGGTTTCTACCTAGAGAAATATAGGATAAAGAAGAGAAAAGAAATAAACAGAGGAAACAAGTTAATACTTACACTTTTAGGTCAAGATCACTAGGAAGGAGCTTTAAGAACCCCTAAAGGAAGTCAATTGCAACCATAGATTCTTTTTCCAAGAAGATACCCACTTTATTCTTCCTTGGATAGGAAATTTGCAGCAGCGCAGAGGGAGAACAAGGTTCATAGAAGGAGGGTGGTGGAGAGAAAATGGCTTGTTTGGGTGCTTAGGGATAAGTATATGAAACTTTAAGATAAAGAAAAAGAAAATTTTGAAGTTCGAGTATCTTTCCAAGTGCCCATGGCCTTAAACTATTAATAATATACAAGTACGCACACAAGCAGCTCCCTCACCATCCATATAGACCTACTTAGCTCTCCTTTGTCGAATTTCCAAGCCAATCAAATATTTCATTAGTTGATAGCTACTAAAGGTAGATCATCACCTTCAAACCATGGCTCAACTAGGAGACCCATGGCTCAAAATACTCAAGAATGATAATATAACATCTAATGAAAATAATGTATGTGACAAATTTCTAAGAAAACCCCTCAATTGGGTAAATTGCATAAAAGTCCAAAATGTACATAAAATTGCATAACTTGCTCAAACAGTGTCCAAATTGGACGAAATTTGAAACTTAAGATTGTATTATGATTTAAAAGCATATCAAAAGGTTATATTATGGTTCTAGGCATTCAATTATGGTAATTAATCTTATTCAACTCATTAAGAAAATTTAGGGGCCTTACAGGGGCACTGCCATAAAAGATCCCATCTTTAGAAATGGAACATTTTCCATTCTTAATCAGAAATTCAAATACATCCTTGTCCAAACAAGATATAGAACTGATATTCCTATTAATTGCAGGTACATAATAGCAGTTCTGTAACTCTATTATTATCCCACTTGGTAGAAATAACTCATATGTTCCTACTGTACTGGAAGCAACTCTTGCTCCATTAGCAACACATAGTTCAACCTCACCTTTCGCTAAAAGCCTACTTCTTTTCAGATCCTTCACATTTGAACAAATGTGTGATCCACATTCGGTATCAAGTACCCATGGTGAAGAAGTAGTAAAGTTAATTCCAATCACATATACACTGGAAGTAGAGATCTATATCTCTTTCTTCATCTTCCTTGATTCCCTTAATCCTCTCCATATTTTGAGCACAGAAGACTTGGACTTTAGCTTGGTGGGAGAATACTTCTCTGCCTTGCATATGTCCTTGGACTTCATTCCACCGATCGCTATCATGGAACTATCCTTCTTCTTTTGTGCCTCAAACATCACCTTAAGCATACATAAAGTGGATTCTACAACCACTGGTATCTTAGGAGTATGCAGAACACTTCTCATAGTCCTTAACCAGATATGGAAATTTATCTCAATTAAATTGTCTAATTTCAATGATGATTTCTTTTCCATTTGATTCTACAAGAGAAAACATTTGCATTTTATCAAAACTCCTTTTTGATTTGATTTGAATAAAGTTGACAATATTAAATTAGGCCTATAATTAATTATTTCTCCCATGATTTTGATCAACCTTCTAGTGAGCCGAGATCCATATTTCATCTAATCATCAGTCAGCTTTGGCTGATTGCCCACAAGCATATTATTTAGGTAGGCAACCTTTGCCAATTGCATCTGAATGCAACTCCTGGATAGATGGTGTGCACAACTATTTGTCACAATCCATCTTTATGCTTCTAGGTACTTAATCTCATTAAGATCACCTAGTTAAGCCTGACCCAAAAGCCAACACGATAGACTATGTACCCTGCTTTGGTAGACCTACATATCTATCATCACACTTCCACAAGATAGACTGCACACCACATTTTAGCATAACCTACACTTGGTTGATCAAGTTTTTCATGTGTGTTGCTTATGGAAAGCATATAAGACTTAATATTATAGTGAGGGATTTGGTATTTATATACATATAGATATCCAATCACCACATATACAGTATGTATCATATACATGATATATCCCACAAGAAAACATGTGAAACACTAAAGCGATGATTATGGCCATCCTATTATAATTCCTTGAGCCACAAGGAATTACGGTCATCTAAGTCTACATCACATGTATCAACCTATAGTTGATGAAGATCTGTGCTTTGGCCATTCTGGGTTGATCAGCTCATCCAATGACTGATCGGCTTGCCTCCTGGCCGGTCAGTTAGTTGTCACCAACCGATCGTCTGGCTTCTCCAGACGGTCGGTTCGTCAGGTCATCTCACTCCTCGTCAGGCCACTAACCGCTCGTCTTGCACCATTAGCTGGTCATATTCAGTCCTCCAACTACTCATTTGGGTGTCTGCCGATCGTCAACATAACAGGAAATAAAACTATCCTACTTTTACATATATCTTTGGAAATCCCAAGTTACATTCAGGGGGGAGTAAAGGTAGAAGAGAAGGCTTGAGTTACATAAGAATAGAAGAAAGGACTCGGTACACAGACTGATATGCAAACAACCACAACCAACCAAGCACACACATAGGGGTTTGTAGGCCATAACCACGCTACACATCCACCATCAAAACCAATTTAGGGCGACACATATTGATTGCATATATATACCATATCATATGTGCATATTGGGATTTGTGGTGTTTAAATGGATATGCACATTAGCCAATTAAAGTATTCGCATCGCATGCAATAAATAAATTGTGAAAAACCAAAATCTGATCATATCAATTTATCCTAAAACATAGTATGTTGACGTGGCTCTGATACCACTGTTGGGTTTTGTGGGACAGAACAGGTAGTGGAAATTAAAAAAAAAATCATACCACAAACCCATAACCAGCAGATCACATCAATAACTATGTAATAGGAAAGATAGATTGGTGAGATATACCTGGTCTTGAGGATTTCTCGATGACAATACCTCGCAGCTAGTACGGTCTTCAAGCACCTAGTCTTCGTCAGTGTCTGTGTAGCTCATGGTGTAGACCCAGACTGCGGTTGACAATCGTCCTCCTGAGCAGAAAAAATCTCCCGCCTCTATAGATAGTCCACATGGACTACCAGGAACTCTAGTCATCCTGAGATGGACATGCTAGAAGGAGTCGTCCCCTTCTGTCGGTGTACTAGTCACCACCACACTCTCCCACCACCAGTCACTTTTTTGTAGTTGTCTTTCCCTCGTTGTTCCTCCCTGGATGGGTAAAACTTGCTTGGGCTCTCGGTTACCACTACCAGAGAGGACAACAACTTTGTAGAGCAACTGATGTTCTAAGTTGTGTGTTCTGAGAAGTCCCCTGTACCCCTCTATTTATAGTAGAGGGTAGGGTCAGGGTTTCCAGTCTGTGCGGGAGTAGAAGGGTCCAGAATTTCCATGAACTAATTGTACTGTGAAAGGAGAACCGGTCATTTCATAAATGAACCAGTCATTTGGCAAGGTGAGCCAATCAGTTCGCTAGTGAACCGATCGATTGAGAGTGTGAACCGGTCGGTTCATTAAGTGAACTGGTTGTTTCACTTCCCAGACTTGCCCACAATTGAATTTCCTTGTTCGTTTCTAATTAATGCAAAGATTAATTTTTGTCCCAATCAAATTGAACAAGTGAAACAAAAATCTTTTCTCACAAATCGAGAAAACCCAACACCTTCTCGGTTAGTCCATGTAAACCGATCGGTTCACCAGTGTGAACTAGTCATCTCACTGACCATGAGCCCATTGGTTCACCTAGGGAACCAGTCGGTTGGTGGTCCATGTTGTGCAGAACTCAGTCAATGCAGTTCTCAATCAATCTGACACTCTAATCAATTGGTTCAACACTTGAACTTGATGATTCTTAGTCAAGTATATTGAATGGATGTTTAATTGAGTACCTAAACACTTTAGTAATCAATCTAAACATAATTCATGAATAAACTCCTCTTCCAAGTTAATCCTATGTGTGTGACCCTATAGGTTCCAATTCACATTGGCAGTGAATGTCCATAACTATCTTATGACATCACAAGCAAAGAGTGGTGCCTAGTCGCACATCAATGCTACCCAAATGAAGAAGAAAGTTGGAGAACAACTTTCAACCTACAATCTATTATTGGTGTTACAGTGAATGTATAGTCCCTTTGTCACTGATATCCAGATTGAACTCGAGGCATGGACTGTCATCCTCTACAAACATTCAATCCATGTTTCTTGACTCAAATTAGACTGTCTGAGATATATGTCAACTCAATGTCATACATTGACTCACATGTACATGGCCAAGCATTTCTCAGTCTCACTCCTCAAGTGGCCATGATATCACACTCCCTTAGGAGGGACAAATTCCATATCTATCACTCACAGTCAAGTCCCCATGTGTCAAAGTCACCCATTCATCACCATTATAACAACACATGTTTCAGGATTGCATTTGATGATGTCAAAGTGTACCCAACCAATTGTGATGAGTGTAGTAATTTCAGGTCTAAGAACTACAGTCACCACCAACTATAAGAGCTGATCCTGACTAACCAAGTGTGGTTTCCATGCATCACTCTTATGGTGGGTCTGTCTGATACATTGTTCTCTAACATGTATCTATGTTCTTGGTTTGATATCACATATCATGACTAATGAGACTCTGTCATCAACGAGCACGCACTCTAGTCTTTTGTGTTATTGATATCTATGGTTATTTCCACAATAACAACCGACTAGGGACACAATAAGAATGTATACTCTTAACATCCATATGGTCTCATTGTTCAGGTCCTCAACCCGAAGACATATGTCATTGAGTAATACAATTCTTTAGACATCTAACATGTTATATCATTATCTCAAAATAGATTAAACATATAGATGGATATTGCCTTTATTATTATTTAAATCATTTACAAAGTATGCCATTACAATCATCATATGACTATCTCTATGGGCATACATACCAACATATGGGGTCCAAATGGATCACCTTCTGTACTTTTGCACTTAAACAAGACCTTGAAAACATCGTACCTTTCTTGTTCATGATACATATTCCTAAAATGTGTTATCATCTCAATAATATCCATGTTATCATGTTGCTTCTTATGCTCATAATTCATGGAACAAAACATTAGACATTAATGTCCATAGCGTAATCAGAATGTTTCTTGTAAGCATCCCTTTTTGCTATTTAGAGTTGGCTCATTAGATATTGGGGTGTCTGGGACATAGAGGTAATGTTCATGTATGAGAAAAAATTCTCAATGTCCTAAACTAGTCGATAAAGTAGTCCCACT
This sequence comes from Alisma plantago-aquatica, assembly GCA_963693085.1. Classification (NCBI taxonomy): domain Eukaryota; kingdom Viridiplantae; phylum Streptophyta; class Magnoliopsida; order Alismatales; family Alismataceae; genus Alisma; species Alisma plantago-aquatica. The sequence continues at coordinate 1,590,890,964 of OY856409.1, forward strand.
TAGTTTCTCTTTCTCAATAATAGATTACAGTCAAAGTAGAATACAGGTTGCATTCCCCATTGATCTACAAAAAAGATATTTTGCATGAGTCAATAGATTTGAAAGTTAATTTGACTAAAGGAATTAATTTGGACTTCAAATAATTATTAAGTCACTTTTAATTTGTAAGATTACAACGAGCAATATTCTAGTGAGCCAAGATCTAAAATTATTAAGTCATTTCTTAGTCAACACTAACATCCAATTACTTAATTATTAAGGTAGGTAACACTTACCAATTGCATCATATGAAATTTTTGGATAGATAGTTGCATAAATCCATGTGATTAAATAATAATATAAATTATATGTCATCAATATGCCTATAGGTGCTTAATCCCATCAACATCGCCTAGTCAAGTTCAATCCAAGGCCAATACAATAAGTATGCACCCTGATTGACAGACCCACATACTTATTATCACAATTCCCCAAGGTAGATAGTGTACCATGCTTGGTGTTCCCACACTTAGGAGAACAAGGTTTTCATGTGTATCACACTTTGAAGGCATCTTCAACATTGATATTATATTAACAGATTTATATATATACATATATATCCATATGTATTAAATATTATTACATGTATATTATATCTATAATATACTATAACAATCATTGCATGCGATAAAACTGAATATGGAAACTAGTAAAACAACTTGAGCCAACAACTATTATAGAAAAATAATTAAGAGATTGATATCTATATGTAATCCTAATGTTGCCCTTTATAGGGTTCCTGGTCACCCAATCGAACAAGTGATTGGCCGATTAGAAGTCCATGATTTGTGAAGATTTTGTGTGTTGTTGATCCATCACCTCATCTTGATCATTAACCCTTCAAGTACCATCCTCTTTGGTGTGATAATCTGATCATCTCCCCCTCTCCACCGTAGTCTACCAATTATTCTTTCACATCATCATATTCTAATCACATAATTAAAATTTTCATAGAGAATTAATAGAGAGAGGCATGGTGATTTATCATAATTGAAAAAGGTATTCATGGTTCATATCACACCATGGAAAGATACTTGCCATATCCATATCCACCAAACAAAACTAATTTTTAAGGCATTGCATGGATTATATATATATATATATATATATATATTGTATATTATATTAGGTGATTATGGATACAAGTTTTTACATTTACTCGGACAATGAATCATTTGTTGTTCTAAACCCAAAACAACTCGGAAGTGTATGAACTTGGCTCTGACATCACTATAGGGTTATAGGGAAGGGGTACATCAGAATAATGAAAATATTTTCCCTTTATATCCAAGTTGTTGGATTCATTGTATCTATAAAACGTTGGTGAATAAAAAACATAAGAGGGGATAAAGGTGATACCTTTACTCACACTACTTGTCCAATAAGTAGACATGTCTTATGTCGGTGAATAACTCAATCCTCTGGATCTAGATCTGGAATGGGCCACCAAGAAGTTTGGATAGATAAGAAGAACAAGATCCAGATTGGATATCAAGAAGCAACTTGATGTTACCTTATGGAATGTGTTCTCCAAGCCTCCGCACATGTGCCTCAACCTCTACTTTATCCACACGGATTAGGGAGAACATGGTGCATCACTTTCACCACCAAGTTGAAGAGGAACAAGAGTTTTTTATATGCTAGAAATCCAAGAACTTCCTTTCTTCTCCTATGTTTGGCATCAGTGTTGGTATGTATGCCCAGAGAGCCAATCATATGATGATTGGATTGGCATATGTTCTAATTTATTTGATAAATATCAAAGGCAATCTTCTAATTTATTCTAGCTCAATCGATTATATAAATGATGGAGCAGAATGAATGTCTATAGAATGACAATACTCAATGATGTATGTCTTCAGGTTGAGGACCTGAACAATGAGATCACACAGATGCTAAGAGTATGTACATTCTTGTTGTGTCCCTAGTCAGATGTCATTGTAGAAGGTTGATAGACAACAATGACACATCAAGACTAGAGTGTGTGTTGGCTGATGATAGTGTCTCATTAGTCATGATATATGATATCAAACCAAGCACACATATACATGTTGCAGAACAGTGTATAGGACAGACCCACCATGAGAGTGATACATGGAACCATGACATGGTATTCAGAATCATCTATCATTGTGATGGTGGTGATTGTGATTCTTAGACCTGAAATCACTACACTCGTCGAATGTGATTGGGTAAACTTTGACATCATCAAACCTAGTCCTGAAACACGGGTTGTTATAACGGTGATGATTGGGTGGCTTTGATGCATGCGATATATTGTGAGCAATAGATATGGGATTTGTCCCTCCTAAGGGAGTATGATGTACAGGCTACTTGATAAGCGAGACTGAGAAAGGCATGCACATGCACATGTGAATCAATATATGATATTGATGTCACACATATCTCAAACAGTCTGCTCTAGTTCAAGAAACATGAATGAACATTGAAAGGATGACAACTCCATGCCTTGAGTTCAATCAGGATATTAGAAATAAAGGAATTATACATTCACTAGAACACCAATCGCATATTGTAGGATTGAAAGTTGTTCTCCAACTTTCCTTTTCACTTGGGTAGCATTGATTAGCGACTAGGTACCTCTCTTTGCTTGTGATGTCATAAGCTAGTTATGGACATTCACTGCCAACGTGAAATGGGACCTATAGGGTCACACACAAAGGATTAACTTGGAAGAGGAGTTTATCCATGAATGATGGTTGGATTGATTACTAAAGTGTTTAGGTACTCAATGAAACATTCAATTAATAGACTTGACTCAGAATCATCAAATTCAAGTGTTGAACCAACTGATTAATGTGTCAGATTGATTGAGAACTGAATTGACTGTGTTTTACACAATCTGGATCACCAATCGACTGGTTCACTGGGTGAACCGATTGGCTCATGGTCAGTGAGATGACCAGTTCACTCTAGTGAACTGATTGTTTCACTTGGACCAAATGAGCAGTGTTGGGTTTTCCTGATTTGTGAGAAAAAGGTTTTCATTTCACTTGTTCAATTTGATTTGGACAAGAATTAATATGTGTTAACTAGAAACGAATAAGGAAAGTCAATTGCAGGTAGGTCTGGGAAGTGAAACGACTGGTTCACTGGGTGAACTGATCGTCTCACACTCCCAATCGATCAGTTCACTAGTGAACCAATTGACTCACCTTGTCAAATGACCATTTCAGTTATAAAATGACTGGTTTGCCTGCCGCGGTGTAAATTGTTCATGGAAATTCCAGACCCTTCTACTCTCGCACAGACTGGGAACCCTGACCCTGCCCTATGCTATAAATCGAGGGGTACAGAGGGCTTCTCCATAGATACAACTCAGAATATTAGTTGCTCTACAAAGTTGTTGTCCTCTCTGGTTGTGGTAATCGAGAGAGCCCAAGCAAGTTCTACCCATCCAGGGAGGAACAGTGAGGGAAAGACAACTGCAGAAAAGAAACTGGTGGTGGGAGAGTGTGTCAGTGACTAGTACACTGAAAGAAGGGGAAAACTCCTTCTAGTTCATCCTTCAAGATGATTAGAGTTCCTGGTAGTCCGTGTGGACTATCTATAGAGGCGGGAGACTTCTGCCGCTCAAGAGGACGACAATCAACCGCAGTCTGGGTCAAGACAAGGAGCTACACAGACGTCGTCAAAGTTAGGTGCTTGAAGACCACACTTGTGGGATCTGATCTCCAAAACCCGAGATAAACACGATTAAACTCAGCGGAAGCGATTCGATTAACAGCGGAATACGAAAATCATCGGAAATTAAAACTTTTTGAGACAAGATCTTGAAATCATGAAACTCCTTTTATAAGAAACAAGGTAAATATATTACATCTCTGTTAGATCACTTCATGAGTGATTATATACAGCCAGATACAAAATCTCAAGATTTAAAACCCAAAATCTCAGACCAAAAGACTCCAAGGACCTGAGAGTACAGAGATGACATAAGACCATCTAACTACATGACTCAGCAGTCAGTATCTCCACCTGAGATTCACTGCTGCTCCTGGTGCTGCTGCTGCTGATGCTGCTACCGCTGATATTGGTCACCTGAAGATTGATTCCTTCATCCTCGACGACCACCTAAAAAGTTGAAATCTACGGGGTGAGACAATTTTAAATAATTGTCCCAGCAAGAGTTATAACTCTCCGCCAGAAGCTTTATTATAGCAACCAAGAATAACATAGGCAATAAAAGCTCTAAGGTAATCAGCAGCAGATTGTTATTAATTAGAACAACAACATTTAAGGAATATGAAAAACATGTATACTAAGTAATGTATCATCAAACAATGTATTTCGTGGTTCAACCTAAGCAGATATGCTACGCGGTTGATTATGTTTTACAAACATCATTATGCCCTGCGGAGATGAGGTATACCGCTCATACTCCAACCGATCACTATTAAGTCGCATCGGTATCATACATAGGTCATCAAAAGAGCCGGATTCTTATGACCTCATCTTCCTCAGTCAGTATGAGGATCAACATGCAGGACATCTAGTGTCTCTATTACAATAGCTTACCAGGGTATTCTGGTACTTCACTATTAGTGTCACAGTGGCATTCTGTACTCTCTTCGCCATCGAAAGATTTCTTGTTTATCTCTCATCGATGCGGTATAAAAGATTTCCTTGGGAGATTAGTGTTACATCACCCCGGCATAAACACATAGTGAAGGATTGATAGAATAAAGATACATCTATATCAATTCCTACACTAGGATGTAAGGAAATTCACATCCATATTACCCCACATATTCAAAAGTATGTGCTCCAGGAATTCCCTTAGGAAAACCTGTTTCACCATCATTTAACTCCTGACAATGATGGATCTATGATCAAGGCTCTACATGGTATGCTTATACTTGATTAGTTAGGTACATTTCAGTATTCTTTTATCATCATACATGTTTTCAAACATTAATCATTAGCATAGCAGCTATGAAGGAAGAATACTAATTGTAACCAGCCTAACTCTCATCAATTGTCATTTCTCAATATTCTCATCACAAGTCATCTCTTAAAGCATGACCTTGATGGTATTCATGGCTCTCACAGCCTATCAATCTCATAAGATGCTATTAACAAGGCATCAGGATATATCACTATTCATAAAGCTAACAACATGCTTTCAATGAATATAGTATCATCATCCATACCTGGATATGATCATCCTCATAAAGGAACCTGCATGGTTAAATCAACTGATAACAGTAAATAACTTATTTAAAGAAGTTGTATCTCCCTACTCATACAAGAGCTAGGTTTCCCTGGTTTTCATCAATTAGGGTTTACTATTCACATTACATGTCATCACCCTAGAATTAGGGTTTACTATTCACCTCATGGTGAAATGATCTCATAACATCCTCAAGTATGAGAAACATCATCATTAAAGACCTCAGATAAGATTAAGATTCATCAATTATCATAATTAGGGTTTCCATGATCTCACATAAGTGGATCGTACCTAAACTTGCACATTCATGTATATTGAAGGTATTTTACTTGAGTTTCCATTATAATTAGTACTTTCTCTCTCCTCTAACTAGTAGATAGTGATTACACCACTCTAGATTAGGTTGGGTTAAGTCCTCATTGATTAATACAAGTCAACTCATCACTATCATGTGATTAGGGTTTGATTAAAACAAGGTATCACTCAACTAAACCTCTTAGGGGCATTTTGGTAAATTACCCATTGATGATCATCATGGGTCAACTCATTAATCACTTGGTCCCTTAATATCTTGAGTTACCATTATGGTTTAAATAAGATCATCATTGGACCATTTACACCTTCAAGTGATTAAGTATAATCAACCTTGAAAATCTCTAACTGGTTTAGGGTTTGACCTTCAACCTTCAACCCATTTGATTCTTAGATGACCTTGAACTCGTTTAACCTCAAATGACCTAGAACCCATTTGAGCCTTAAACGAGTATGGACCCACTTAATCTTAAATGGGTGTGGACCCACTTGAGTCTAAACGGGTGTGAAACCGTTTGGGTGAACCCCAAACGGGTTTGAACCCGTTTGGGTCCTTCAACCCAAAACTCAACAAGATCTATATTTTAATTCAGCAATTTTAACCCGATTAGGGTTAAGGTGTTGAAGTGCCTTCAACTCTCAATTGGTTAGGAATTAGATTACAATTCTTTGTAGGAATGAAATTCAATATATTATGAACAGGTATCCCAAACGGTCAACGCTTGGTCAACTCACTCAAACGGGTTGGAACCCGTTTGCCCAAAAGTTCAAGTTAATTAGTTTGGAAAAATCAGTACTTAATTCAATTCTATTTCCTAATTGATTGGCCTTCAACCTATGATTCCTTTGGAGTTAACCCCTCAAATTTGGTGGGTCATTAGCCTACATAATTTTGAACAAAAAACCCAAACGGTCCATGCTTGTTCAACCCTATGAAACGGTCTTGGGGTCGTTTTGATCCAAACGATCTTGCAGGATCGTTTGAGATCAAACGGGTTGAACCCGTTTGACCTTAAACGAGTTGCACTCGTTTGGACCAAAAGGGTTCAAGGTCGTTTCATAAAGTGACATAGGAATCCACACCCATCATCCTCAACCTCTGTTCAGGTCGGTTCCTCCACCGTTTTGCTTGCAAAAGAGCAAGGAAGAAGGGAGGTAGAAGAAGAACTAATCATAGAAGACAAGAACAAAGATATGCATAACAAAGCTAAGGGTTAGAGTTATAAAACCCGCCTTAAGGTCGTTCCTTGAGCTCCAAGCTTCCAAGCTTCAAGTCTTTAATGGTGTCTTGAGCTCCACAGGTCGGCCAAGGGTTTTTCTCCAAAGAATGGTTGGGAAAAGATGGATAGAACGAGAAAGCTAAGTGAGAAAACTAGCAATCCATTCTCTTAACATGATTTCCTCCATGAATCCAAGCTAGAAAGTGGTGTTCTATTACCTTAGAACAGGTTGGTCATTTCCTTGAGCTCCTGATCTCCTTCCTTAGTCGGCCTCAGCAAGAGATAAGTGAAGAGTGAAAGGAAAACGTTGCCTTTGATTACAAAGGAAAGGGTATAAGTACCTTTGGGGTTATTTTCATCATAAGGACAACTTACTCCTCCTTTTCACAACTAGGTCCTTCCTTTCTTTTAGGCACGTCCCTCCTCTTCTTTTCTAAGGTAAAACTCCTTCTAAAACTAAGAACTAAAGGCAAGGAAGGTCAACTTATCACTAAGGTACATATGTACATAAGGGTCTCCTTACTTACATTTTGATGCTTTAATTACAAAGGTGTTCCTTATTATATGTTTATTCAAAGGAAGTGCCCCCTTCATAATTATTAGTTTAAAGGATGTCAAAAGTCATAAAAGATGTTCAATATGGTGTATTTTATAAGTTGCACCCCACATTTGGGTAATTTGCACATAGGCCCCTGCATTACCAAATAATTCTACAACATTGTTTTAAAAGGACATAAATGAAAATGTATGTTCCTTAGGAACTTAATTACATGTCAAAAGATAATCACCAGGGTTTAATTACATATTTAGGCAAAACACCTGGGGTTAGTTCATAACCCAGGTCAGGGATGTTACAAATTATCCTCCCCTTACAAGGATTTCGTCCCCGAAATCGACAAAACGTATTAGGAGAAGAGAGCAGGGTACTTCCTTCTCATCTCATCCTCTAGTTCCCAAGTGGCTTCTTCAACACCACGGTGGTTCCAGAGGACTTTCACAAGGTTTATATCTTTCTTCTTTAACTTTTTAATTCTGTTGTCAAGGATTGACACTGGTCCTTCCTCATAAGTTATATCATCATTCAATTCTACTTCCATAGGTTGTAGAACTGACTCGGTATCAGGATGACATTTCCTTAACATAGAAATGTGAAACACAGGGTGTAGCCTCTGCAACTCTAGTGGTAACTCTAGTCTATAGGCTACCTTTCCAACCCGTTCAATGATTGGATAAGGTCCCATAAATCTAGGTGCTAACTTTCCTTTCCTTCTAAAGCGAAGGACTCCTTTCCAAGGCGAGACCTTGAGGTACACTCTGTCTCCAACCTGGAACTCTAACGGTCTACGGTGCTTATCAGCATACGAATTCTGTCTATCCTATGCAGTCTTAAGTTGTTGTTGTATAACTTTGATCTTCTCCGTAGTTTGCTGCACAAGATCAGGACCTAACAACTGATGTTCACCAGTCTCATACCAGCATAAGGATGATCTACAACGTCTGCCATACAAGGATTCATAAGGTGCCATATCAATACTACGCTGATAGATATTGTTATAGGCAAACTCTATCAAGCTTAGGTGTAGATACCAACTTCCGGTAAACTGGAGAACACATTCTCTCAACAGGTCTTCCAAGGTCTGTATGGTTCTTTCTGACTGTCCATCAGTCTGTGGATGAAAAGCCGTACTAAACCTTAGCTTGGTGCCTAAGGCTCTGTGTAGCTGCTCCCAAAAGTGACTTGTAAACTGGGGACCTCTATCAGAAACTATGGTGACAGGAACTCCGTGCAAACGCACTATCTCTTGAACATACAACTGTGATAACCTTTCAGTAGAAAAGGTTGTTTTGACAGGTAAGAAATGCGCTGTCTTAGTCAACCTATCAACAACTACCCAAATGGAATCATGTCCTTTACTTGTCCTGGGTAGGCCAACAACAAAGTCCATGGTCACATGGTCCCACTTCCATTGTGGTATGGGTAAAGGTTGCATTATTCCTGCAGGCTTTTGGTGTTCAGCTTTAACTTGCTAACACACTGGACACCTCAGAACAAACTCAACTACGTCCTTCTTCATCCCAGGCCACCAATACATATCTTTCAAGTTTATATACATTTTGGTGCTTCCTGGATGCATAGCATACATTAAAGAATGAGCTTCCTCCAGGACTAACTTCCTCAAGTTATCTACATCTGGTACTATCATCCTCCCATGATAGCATGCTACTTGATCATCTGATTCATGAAAACCTTCTCACTTCTCATCACCATACTCAGATTTGATCTGATGAACTGCAACATCAACTTGTTGTGCCTCCCTAATCTGTTCTCTTAGGGTGGGTTTGATATGCATCTCAGCCAACAACCTGGCAATCCATGACACCTTCATCTGTACATTGTCTTGCCTTAAGGAGATAAGCATATCTCTCCTAGGGCATACTAAATAGTTTAATTGTGCTCTATCCATGGTTGATGTTGCTGATTTCCTACTCAAGGCATCTGCAACCACATTGGCCTTTCCTGGATGGTAATCAATTGTACAATCATAGTCCTTGATTAATTCCATCCAGCAACGTTGCCTCATGTTAAGCTCATGCTGAGAGAAGATATACTTAAGATTTTTGTGATCTGTGAAAATCTGGAATGTCTCTCCGTAGAGATAATGTCTCCAGATCTTTAGGGCATGAACCACAGCAGCTAACTCTAGATCGTGTGTCGGATAATTCTCTTCGTGTTTCTTAAGCTGTCGTGAAGCAAAAGAAATCACTTGCTTATCCTGCATCAACACGCATCCGAGTCCATTCTTGGAGGCATCACAGAAAACTATGTATCCTTTTCCTTGCTCAGGTAACACAAGCACAGGTGCACTTGTCAACCTCTCCTTTAACAGCTGAAAAGACTGTTGACACTTATCACTCCAGGTAAAAGGAACATCTTTCCGAGTTAACTTGGTTAAGGGTAAGGCTATAGAACTGAAATTCTTAATAAACCTTCGATAATAACCAGCTAATCCCAAGAAACTTCGAATCTCCGTTGGTGTCTTCGGTTGTTCCCACTGTAGAACAGATTCTACCTTTGTAGGGTCAACACGAATACCCGAGGCAGATATCACATGTCCAAGAAAAGATACTTCCGGCAACCAGAACTCACACTTGCTAAACTTAGCATATAGCTTATGTTTTCTTAGCAGAGTTAGAGCTTGACGAAGATGCTGTTCATGCTGCTGAGCATCCTTACTATAAATCAAAATGTCATCTATGAAGACAACAACACACTGATCGAGGAAAGGTTGAAAAACTCTATTCATGAGTTCCATGAATGCAGCCGGTGCATTGGTTAGTCCAAACGACATAACCGTGAACTCATAGTGACCATATCATGTCCTAAAGGCAGACTTGGATATGTCACTATCCTTAATACGGAGTTGATGATATCCAGACCTCAGGTCTATCTTTGAGAAGAATGTTGCACCACACAACTGGTCAAAAAGATCATCAATCCTCGACAACAGGTACTTATTCTTTATTGTTACTTTATTGAGTTGTCTATAATCAATGCACAACCGCATTGACCCATCTTTCTTTTTAACAAACAAAATCGGAGCACCCCATGGTGAAGTGCTCGGTCGGATGAAACCCTTCTCAAGTAACTCTTGAAGCTACTTCTTGAGTTCTTCCATCTCAGCAGGCGCCATCCTATACGGTGTCTGGGCTATAGGTTGTGTATCTGGGATCAAATTGATTTCAAAATCAATTTCCCGAGGCGGTGGTATACCTGGAAGTTCTTCAGGAAACACGTCCTTGAATTCCCTGACTATAGGAACTTCAGCAGGGTTGGGACCTTCTTTGATAACATCTACTACATGTGCTAGGAATGCATAACATCCTTGCCTCATCAGCTTGTTAGCAACCCTAGCTGATACAAGACAGGTGGGCAAAATCTTTCTCTCTCCTTGAAAGATCCATGTGCTACTATCATCAGCAAACACGGCCTGTTTGGATTCACAATCCAAGACAACTCGATACCTTTCTAAGGTATCCATCCCGAGGATTATATCAAATCCTTGCATATCAAGTGGTATAAGGTCCACTTGAATGCGATGATCAGAAAAGAAGAGGATGCAGGGAGAGCATACCTCCTGCAAAACGGCAGACCCACTCAACGGAGTCTCCAAAAACAAGCTATCTGCTCTATGACTAATTGTCATATTGCAGTTACAAATCACTCTCCGAGTGACAAAGGAGTGCGTAGCACCCGGGTCAATCAAAACAGATACAACGTAGGATTTAGACATATCAGAATATAAAAGTTCCATCTGACCTGTCACTACCTGTGGATTGACCACTGCATCTGGTGGGTTCATAGCATAGAACCTCGCTGTCGCCTGGTGTTGAGGTGGTGCTGATGATCCAGCTTGAGACGCTTGTCCACGTCCTCGAGTTGCTCCTTGAGATTGCCTTCTCTGTGATCCCTGTTGACTCTGTCTCGGAGGCTGTGTCCACTGACAGGCCTAGATCGGCAGTCCTTCATCAAATGTCCCACCTTCCCACAGTGGTAACAGCTCCTCTCCAGTTGTTGTGGTCTGGGTGGTCCTGTAACTGACATTGATGCTGAACTGTGAGTCTCTTGTAGTGGTAGGCTTCGTCCCCTGCCTCTATTCGGTGTCCACTGTGTCCGAGCACTAGTTATGGGTGGTGGAGGTGTAGGTGCAGAGAATCTAGGTTTCTTAAAGTCTCTAGATGAAGAACCCTAGAACTGCGGATATCTTTTATGGGTTTGTCTCTTCTCGACTACGGATTTCTCTATCCTTCGGACTGACTCAACGAAGGTAGCAAACCTCTCCCGATTCTCTAGGGCAGACACGGGAGTAGTCAAGTCAGCGTTTAAACCCTTCTTGAACCTTCTGATTCTTTCTTCTTCTGTGGCAGCCATGTGCGGACAAAACCGCAATAAGTCCATGAACTTAGCCTCATACTCGCTAATGTTCATCATGCCTTGCCTCAATCTCTCAAATTGAGAGATCTTCTCGTCTAGGAAGGTCTTTGGAAAATATCTATTGATAAATTCCTAATGAAAATCTTCCCACGAGATCTCCACTCCAGGCCTCTTCTGCTCTTCCATGGTCCACCAGTGACCAACACTTCCCTTGATAAGATAGACAACATGTCTAACCTTTTGAGCTTCTGGGATGTTGAGGATTCTAAAATCTTTCTCCAACTCGATTAACCACAGATCGGCATCTACAGGATCAGCTGTTCCAAAGTATTCGGTTGCTCCGACACGACAAAGTCGCTTGAACGTCTTACTGATACCTTGTCCTTCAGGTTGGGAAGGTATCCTAGGTGCAGGCATGGGCATCCTGTCGGTGATGTGTGTCATAGCAGTCATAAACTGCCCGAACATAGTTTGAACAGCTGGGTTTCCCATGTCAGCTGGGTCAAACTGAGGTGGTTCTCTGGGTGGCTCAGGTACAGGTTGTTCTATCTTCGGGTTCCTTGCACCTCCTTGGGGTGCAGCAACACTACTTTCTGCCACGTACTCCTCGTGTTGTTCAGACATCCTTAATTATCTTCTTCTCCTGAGGAGCAGAAAACTCTATTAGATAAGAAAGAAATACTAAGGATAGACTCGACATCCTAAGTCCTATGTCTCTGTAGACTCAGCGAACCTAGAGCTCTGATACCACTTAATTGTGGGCTCTGATCTCCAAAACCCGAGATAAACACGATTAAACTCATCGGAAGCGATTCGATTAACAGCGGAATACGAAAATCACCGGAAATTAAAACTTTTTGAGACAAGATCTTGAAATCATGAAACTCCTTTTATAAGAAACAAGGTAAACAGATTACATCTCTGTTAGATCACTTCATGAGTGATTATATACAGCCAGATACAAAATCTCAAGATTTAAAACCCAAAATCTCAGACCAAAAGACTCCAAGGACCTGAGAGTACATAGATGACATAAGACCATCTAACTACATGACTCAGCAGTCCGTATCTCCACCTGAGATTCACTGCTGCTTCTGGTGCTGCTGCTGATGCTGCTACTGCTGATATTGGTCACCTGAAGATTGATTCCTTCGTCCTTGACGACCACCTAAAAAGTTGAAATCTACGGGGTGAGACAAATTTAAATAATTGTCCCAGCGAGAGTTATAATTCTCCGCCAGAAGCTTTATTATAGCAACCAAGAATAACATAGGCAATAAAAGCTCTAAGGTAATCAGCAGCAGATTGTTATTAATTAGAACAACAACATTTAAGGAATATGAAAAACATGTATACTAAGTAATTTATCATCAACCAATGTATTTCGTGGTTCAACCTAAGCAGATATGCTACGCGGTTGATTATGTTTTAAAAACATCATTATGCCCTGCGGAGATGAGGTATACCGCTCATACTCCAACCGATCACTATTAAGTCGCATCGGTATCATACATAGGTCATCAAAAGAGCCGGATTCTTATGACCTCATCTTCCTCAGTCAGTATGAGGATCAACATGCAGGACATCTAGTGTCTCTGTTACAATAGCTTACCAGGGTATTCTGGTACTTCGCTATTAGAGTCACAGTGGCATTATGTACTCTCTTCGCCATCGAAAGATTTCTTGTTTATCTCTCATCGATGCGGTATAAAATATTTCCTCGGGAGATTAGTGTTAAATCACCCTGACATAAACACATAGTGAAGGATTGATAGAATAAAGATACATCTACATCAATTCCTACACTAGGATGTAAGGAAATTCACATCCATATTACCCCACATATTCAAAAGTATGTGCTCCAGGAATTCCCTTAGGAAAACCTATTTCACCATCATTTAACTCCTGACAATGATGGATCTATGATCAGGGCTCTACATGGTATGATTATACTTGATTATTTAGGTACATTTCAGTATTCTTTTATCATCATACATGTTTTCAAACATTAATCATTAGCATAGCAGCTATGAAGGAAGAATACTAAATGTAACCAGCCTAACTCTCATCAATTGTCATTTCTCAATATTCTCATCACAAGTCATCTCTTAAAGCATGACCTTGATGGTATTCATGGCTCTCACAGCCTATCAATCTCATAAGATGCTATTAACAAGGCATCGGGATATATCACTATTCATAAAGCTAACAACATGCTTTCAATGAATATAGTATCATCATCCATACCTGGATATGATCATCCTCATAAAGGAACCTGCATGGTTAAATCAACTGATAACAGTAAATAACTTATTTAAAGAAGTTGTATCTCCCTACTCATACAAGAGCTAGGTTTCCCTGGTTTTCATCAATTAGGGTTTACTATTCACATTACATGTCATCACCCTAGAATTAGGGTTTACTATTCACCTCATGGTGAAATGATCTCATAACTTCCTCAAGTATGAGAAACATCATCATTAAAGACCTCAGATAAGATTAAGATTCATCAATTATCATAATTAGGGTTTCCACGATCTCACATAAGTGGATCATACCTAAACTTGCACATTCATATATATTGAAGGTATTTTACTTGAGTTTCCATTATAATTAGTACTTTCTCTCTCCTCTAACTAGTAGATAGTGATTACACCACTCTAGATTAGGTTGGGTTAAGTCCTCATTGATTAATACAAGTCAACTCATCACTATCATGTGATTAGGGTTTGATTAAAACAAGGTATCACTCAATTGAACCTCTTAGGGGCATTTTGGTAAATTACCCATTGATCATCATCATGGGTCAATTCATTAATCACTTGGTCCCTTAATATATTGAGTTACCATTATGGTTTAAATAAGATCATCATTGGACCATTTACACCTTCAAGTGATTAAGTATAATCAACCTTGAAAATCTCTAACTGGTTTAGGGTTTGACCTTCAACCTTCAACCCATTTGATTCTTAGATGACCTTGAACTTGTTTAACCTCAAACGACCTAGAACCCATTTGAGCCTTAAACGAGTATGGACCCACTTAATCTTAAATGGGTGTGGACCCACTTGAGTCTAAACGGGTGTGATACTATTTGGGTGAACCCTAAACAGGTTTGAACCCGTTTGGGTCCTTCAACCCAAAACTCAACAAGATCTATATTTTAATTCAGCAATTTTAACCCGATTAGGGTTAAGGTGTTAAAGTGCCTTCAACTCTCAATTGGTTAGGAATTAGATTACAATTCTTTGTAGGAATGAAATTCAATATATTATGAACAGGTATCCCAAACGGTCAACGCTTGGTCAACTCACTCAAATGGGTTGGAACCCGTTTGCCTAAAAGTTCAAGTTAATTAGTTTGGAAAAATCAGTACTTAATTCAATTCTATTTCCTAATTGATTGGCCTTCAACCTATGATTCCTTTGGAGTTAACCCCTCAAATTTGGTGGGCCATTAGCCTACATAATTGTGAACATAAAACCCAAACGGTCCACGCTTGGTCAACCCTATGAAATGGTCTTGGGGTCGTTTTGATCCAAACGATCTTGCAGGATCGTTTGAGATCAAACGGGTTGAACCCGTTTGACCTTAAACGAGTTGCACTCGTTTGGACCAAAAGGGTTCAAGGTCGTTTCATACAGTGACATAGGAATCCACGCCCATCATCCTCAACCTCTGTTCAGGTCGGTTCCTCCACCGTTTTGCTTGCAAAAGAGCAAGGAAGAAGGGAGGTAGAAGAAGAACTAATCATAGAAGACAAGAACAAAGATATGCATAACAAAGCTAAGGGTTAGAGTTATAAAACCCGCCTTAAGGTCGTTCCTTGAGCTCCAAGCTTCCAAGCTTCAAGTCTTTAATGGTGTCTTGAGCTCCACAGGTCGGCCAAGGGGTTTTCTCCAAAGAAAGGTTGGGAAAAGATGGCTAGAACGAGAAAGCTAAGTGAGAAAACTAGCAATCCATTCTTTTAACATGATTTCCTCCATGAATCCAAGCTAGACAGTGGTGTTCTCTTACCTTAGAATAGGTTGGTCATTTCCTTGAGCTCCTGATCTCCTTCCTTAGTCGGCCACAGCAAGAGATAAGTGAAGAGTGAAAGGAAAACGGTGCCTTTGATTACAAAGGAAAGGGTATAAGTACCTTTGGGGTTATTTTCATCATAAGGACAACTTACTCCTCCTTTTCACAACTAGGTCCTTCCTTTCTTTTAGGCACGTCCCTCCTCTTCTTTTCTAAGGTAAAACTCCTTCTAAAACCAAGAACTAAAGGCAAGTAAGGTCAACTTATCACTAAGGTACATATGTACATAAGGGTCTCCTTACTTACATTTTGATGATTTAATTACAAAGGTGTTCCTTATTATATGATTATTCAAAGGAAGTGCCCCCTTCATCATTATTAGTTTAAAGGATGTCAAAAGTCATAAAAGATGTTCAAGATGGTGTATTTTATAAGTTGCACCCCACATTTGGGTAATTTGCACATAGGCCCCTACATTACCAAATAATTCTACAACATTGTTTTAAAAGGACAGAAATGAAAATGTATGTTCCTTAGGAACTTAATTACATGTCAAAAGATAATCACCAAGGTTTAATTACATATTTAGGCAAAACACCTAGGGTTAGTTCATAACCCAGGTCAGGGATGTTACAACACTAGCTATGAGGTATTGTCACTGATCAAGCCTCAGGACCAGGTATATCTCGCTAAAACCATCCTTCCCATTATATAGATGTTGTTGTGATTTGCTGGTTATGGGTTATGGTCAAGTAAAAAAAATTATTTCCACTGCCTACTCTGACCACCTAAAACCCAACAGTGGTATCAGAGCCACGTCAATACTCTATGTTTTGGGATAATCGATATGATTGGATTTTGGTTTTACCGTCTTTTATTTATTGCATACGATGCGAATATCTAAATGACTAATGTGAATATTTAATTAATACCACATGATCCCAAACTAATATATACATATATGATATGTTATATATATGCAATTGATACACGTCACCCTAAAATGATTTTGATGGTGGATGTGTAGCATGGTAATGGCCTATAAAACCCTATGTGCATGTGTGTGGTTGGTTATGGTTGTTTGCATCTCGGTCTATGCACCAAGCCCTCTTCTTCTATTCTGAATGTAACTTGAGATAACTTGATATTTTCTTCTACCTTTGCTCCCCTCAAATGTAACTCGAGGTTTCACAAATATTATGTAAAATAGGATTAGATTTATTTCTTGTTATGAAGAAGACTAAAGATGACCACTTGATGGACTGAGATGATTGAGGAGCAGTTGGTGGACCAATGAGAAGCCGAGATGACCGGACGAGCTGACCATCTAGAGGATCCAGACGACCGATTGGAGGAGACTAACCAACCAGCCAAGAGGCGAGTCGACCGGTTCAATGGTTGAACTAGTCAACCCAGATTGGCAAGCACAAATCTTCAGTAATAATAGGTTGCATGTGATGTAGACCTTAGATGACCATAGTTCCTTATGGCTCGAAGGAACTATAATAGGATGACCATAATCATCTATTGCATGTTTTCATTTATGGGATATAGCATGTATATGATATGTACTATATATGTGGTGATTGGATACATATATGCATATATATGGAGACAAACAAAGTCTCCCATATAGAGCCTCATAAGGTGTCACATCTATGCTTCTCTGATAACTATTATTATAAGCAAACTCTATCAAACTAAGATGTATATCCCAACTTCTAAGAAACTATAAGACACATGATCTCAAGAGATCCTCTAAAGTCTAAATAGTCCTTCCAGACTGGCCATCTATCTATGAATGGAAACTTGTACTAAACCTCAGTTGTGTTCCCACCATTGAATGCACACATTCCCCAAAATGGCTTGCAAATTGTGGACCTCTATTAGAAACTATTGTCACTAGAATGCCATGCAGATGGGCTATCTCATCAACATATTCATGTGCCAACTTCTCTATTGTATACGTCATCTTGACTGGTAGAAAGTTAACTGACTTAGTCAATCTATCTGCTATCACCCATATGGAATCATGACCTTTGGTTGTCCTGGGAAGATCAACCAAAAAATCCATGGTAATATGATCTCATTTCCATTGTGGTATTGGTAAAGGTCGTAATGTCCTTGCATGCTTCTAGTACTTAGCCTTCAACTACTGACAAACTGGATATCAAGAAACAAACTCTGCCACATCATGCTTTAGACATGGCTACTAATACAAGTCCTTCAGGTTCTAGTACATCTTGGTACTTCCAGGATACATTGCATACAACTAGCAGTGAGCCTCCTCATGTACCATCTTCCTTAATCCATCAACATCATGAACTATTGTCCTATTGTGTTAACAAATTGTACCATCATCCGCCTCATGGAAGCCATCATACTTTTCACTACCCATTCCTAATCGGATATTATGTATCATTGTGTCATTCTGTTGTGCCTCACAAATTTGTTGTCTCAAGGTTGGTTTGACCTATAATTGTGCCAAAAGACTTGCCAATAAAGAAACTTCTAGTTGTACATTCATCTGACGAAGAGACACTAGCATATATCTCTTATGTCACACCAAGGAATACATATGTGCATTATCTATAGATGAGGATGAAGATGAATTCCTACTGAACGCATCAACTACCACATTTGCTTTACTTGGATGGTAATCTATTGTGCAATCATAGTCCATAATCAGTTCCATCCATCTCCTCTGCCTCATATTCAACTCATGCTTTGAAAAGATATACTATAAATTATTATGATCGGTGAAGATGTGACACTTTTCTCTATAAAGATAATGTCTCTAGATATTTAAAGCATGGACCACTGATGCATGCTCCAGATCATGTGTTGGGTAATTCTCCTCATTCTTCTTTGGTTGTCATGATGCAAAAGGAATCACATTCTTATCTTGCATCAAAACACATCCCAACTCATTCTTTGAAGCATCACAAAAGACAATATAGCCTTTCCCTTGTTCTGGAAGCACTAACATCGATGCATTGGTCAACTTTTCTTTTAAAACCTAAAAATAATGCTAACACTTGTCATACCAAACAAAAGGTACATCTTTACTGGTTAGCCTAGTTAGGGGTAACGCTACAGAACTAAAGTTCTTGATGAACCTCCTGTAGTACCCTACCAAACCTAGGAAATTGTGAATCTCTGTTGGTCTTTTGGGTTGTTCCCATTCTAGAACAAACTCTACTTTCTTGAGGTCAACACAAACACCTTTAGTTGATATGACATTACCCAGAAAAGTCTGACAACCAAAACTCACACTTGCTAAAAAAGCATATAACATCTACCGTCTCAATAGGGTCAATGCTTGGTAAAGGTGTTGCTCATGCTGCTGACTATCCTTAAAATATATTAGGATGTCATCTATAAATACAACTACACACTGATCTAGAATCGGTCTCAACACTCTGTTCATCAGATCCATAAAGGTTGCAAGTGAATTGGTTAGCCCAAATGGCATAACACGAACTCATAATGACCATACCTAGTCCTAAAAGATGATTGGGTATGTCATCTACCTTAATCCCCACATGATGGTAACATGACCTGAGGTCTATCTTTGAAAACACGGTGGCACCTCTCAGCTGATCAAAAAGGTCATCAATCCTTGGCAAAGGATACTTATTCTTTATTCTCACCTTGTTCAATTGATTGTAATCGATACATAACCTCATTGAACCGTATTTCTTCTTGACAAACAAAACAGGAGCACCCCAAGGGGAAGTGTTCGGTCTAATAAAACCCTTCTCTAACTATTTTTGCAACTATTTCTTTAACTCCTGTATCTCTATCAGTGCGATCCGATATAGTGATTGTGCTATAGGTTGTGTTATAGGAGCAAGATTGATCTCAAAGTCAATCTCTCTAGGAGGGGGAACTCCAGGACACTCATCAGAAAAAACATCTTCAAACTCATGTACCACAGGTACCTCCTGGATACTAGGACCTCTCACCTTGGTATCCATAACATGAGCTAAGAAAGCTTCACATCCTTGTCTCATCAATTGCTCTGCTGTCATAGTTGACATCAAACAGGTAGGTAGAATCTTCCTATCACCTTGGAAAACCCATTTTATCTCTCCATCATGGAACATTTCCACCTTAGTACTATAGTCTAAGACTACCTTATAATTCTCTAAGGTATCCATTCATAGTATCACATCAAAACTATGCATGTCAAGTGGCAAGAGATCCACTTGAATGTTGCATCTAGAGAAAGAAAGGATGTAAGAGGAACATGCTTCCCGCAATAATGTGGAACCAACCAAAGGAGTCTCTAATCGAAGACTATCAGATATATGAATAACAAGCGGATAACTATCTATAACCTCTCTGGTGATAAAGGAGTGTGTTGCACCCAGGTCTACTAGCATAGATACGAAACAAGAAGCAGAAAATTCAGAATGAAATAACTCCATCTGTCCTGTCATGACTCGTGGGTTGACCAATGCTTCTGGCTGGCTCATGGCATGGAACCTAGCCATCGCCAGTTGCCACCTTCGTTCTCTGCTCTCCTATCTAGAGGATCCTTCCTGTGATGCTTGACCGCATCCTCTACCACTACAAATACCAAACTGTCATTGTTGTGATCCTCACGAACTCTGTCTTGGCTGCTGAGTCACTTCCTCAACCTTCATAGGGAAATTCCATCTAACATGACATGTCTATCCACATTGGTGACACATCTAGTTATCACTCTATGGTCTAAATGGCCCTGTAACCGAGACTGATGATGAGCTACAAGATCCTATCGGTGGAAAACTGTGACCTCTACCCCTACTAGAGGTCCATTATGGAGGTGCATGTGATCTTGGTTCAGTGAAGGTTGACCTTGGTTGCAACTACAATGGGAAAAATCTTGGCTTCTTGAAGCCTCCAGATGATTGTGCTAGAAATTGAGTCGGTCACTTCTTAGCATTAGCTTCACACTTATCTATGGCAGACCTCTCAATCCTCCTTATAAGTCCCACAAAGGTAGAAAACCTTTCCCTATTCTCTAGGATTGATGTTGTTGTAGTCAACTTAGTACTTAGGCCCTTCTCAAACCTACAGATCCTTTCCTTGTTAGTGGCTTCCATGTGAGGGCAGAACATCAGAAGTTCCATGAACTTTGACTCATACTCATTAATAGTCATCACACATTGACGAATCTTCTCAAATTGAGAGATTTTCTCATCTAGGTATGTCTTTGGGAAGTATCGGATGGCAAACTCTTGCCAAAATTCCTCCCAACCTATCACCACTCCTGGCCTTTTCTCCTCTTCTATGGCCTACCAGGGGTCAACACTACCCTTCAACAAGTAGATAGCATGCTTTACTTGGTCTTCTACAAAGATGTTCTGGATTTTGAATGCCTTCTCCAGCTCTGTAAGCCACATGTCAGCATCTACTAGATTAAAAGTACCAGCATACTCAATTGCCCCAACACGTTTAAGACATTTAAAAGTCTTCTCGACTCCCTGAGACTCCACATAAGGGATAGTTGTACTAGCTTGAGGTTTTGGTGTTCTATCTACTATATGTGTAATTGAAGCCATCATCTGTCTAAACATAGAATAAAACTCTAGATTGGCCATCATTGTCGGATCCATATGAGACATTGCGGTCTGCTCTGGCCCTATCTATGGCACTCTCTCATCACGTTCCTACCTCCTAGCACCATCTCTTGGTGCCACATAACTATTCTCAGTGTGTTCTTCATGTCCTCCAGACATATCTGCATAAGCATAAGCGATGATCGGACATGTTGGTTTCATAAGAACATACTCAAACATAAGTCAAATGTCCCTATAGACTCAGCGAACCTAGGGCTCTGATACCAACTTAACGGTGACTCCTTGTCACACCAAATGAGATGACTCAAAACATAAAACATGATCAAATTCTAATTAATCACATAGTCAAAATGTGGAACAATGTGGAACAATTAAATCCAAAATTCACATCATGAAAAAGTTCTGAAACATTTACATAAAGGTCCATCTTTTCCATTCTCATATATTATAATAGGAATTTACATATGTGTTCAATGGCCTCAGTCACATCCTGTGTACAAAAGAAGCATGTACATGTTCATGCCATATATACATACACTAGCATACTACTAGAATCTCATGTCGATACAAGTATCTTGTCTAGAAAACACCTCCCATACTCAGACCTGAGAGTACAGGAATGACACTAGGACTCTACTACTAATATATACAGCTGACCAACCTTCTAAATCTATTGATCACCAGGTTGGTTCTCTTCCAAAACATGACCTCAGCCTCGTTTCCCACAACCACCTAAAAGGATGTGGTGACCCACAGGTGAGACCCAGTCCCAGGGAGAGATATAACTCTCTCCAACAAATATTGATTACAATGGGTTAATTAATAGAAAATAAACTGAGCAGATAGGGTATTGAATAATCAATTTAAGTAGATTAAACAGTTCAAGTATTCCAGTAAATTAAGCAAGTAGGCTTTAGCATCAAATAGAATTACTCAAATTTCATAAGTCTACATTATATAAGAACTATGTAGTATAAAGGTAATACAAGGGCAACTCAACCATTGTGAGACATACTTAACCCTAAGAAATATACTTCGTGGCTTATATTACATCTTTTATTATGCCCTAAGGGATTTGAGGAATACAACTCAAGCCCCATTTGACCACTACTAAGCCGAAATCAATGCCATACAAGATCTAGGATAATTGGATTCATAAGATCTTCTCCGCCCTTAGTCAATATGAGTCGGCCACAACGACATATCAGGTCAAGATGCCAACAACCTAGTCCATCCTTGGTATATGTCACGACACTAGTGATAGGAGGTGGGATTACAGACCCTACCATCCAAGGTACAACCACATATGTCCTCAAATCTTATCATATACACATCTCTGATACATGATCGTAGCCGTTCTCCTGTCGAGGTATGACTGTAGTCATCCTCCTAAACATTTGGAGTCAGGATGACAAGCATCCCGCATACTCAATAATATGTTCTCTGAGTTCCCCTTAGGAATACTCATTTCACCATCTGGAAAATCCTAACACTCAGATGGATATATGGCATAGGGCACTACATGATCAGGGTTACACTTGTTTAGTTATTACTAATTGGGTGAATTAAGGCTTCATCATACAAATAGGCATACAAACCCTAATTCATTTCTATCAAATGTATAAGCATTACAACTTCAGAAGATAAGGTATTAATCTTAATCACATTACCACATGCTATCACTTATTGTATCATAATGAACCATATTTGTCATCATACCATTTCAAGATATTTGTTTCTTATCACAAGTTCCATGGTTTCAACCCTTATTGAAACATGAAAAGGATTTCACTTCAAGAAGGGCTCAATCATGCCCAAAGGTCATTAATACCATCACATTAATCTTTGCAAGATCATCATTGTCATTCTAGGCCTTAAACAAGTCTCAAAAGACCATCAACACATATGTATCCCATAGATTTTAACATGGCAAGGTACTATGATATTCAATTAGCACTATATTGAGGTTTCAACACAAGGAGAATGTCATACATTGTCACATTAATCATTGAAGAGGTCTAATTATAACAAATCATCTTCATTTAATCATATTAGAGTTAGTGTAGCAATCCATGTTTTAGTAAAGGTACAGATCCACTAGTTATGGTGATTCATCAAATATATTTATACGAGGGCAAAGGTAAGACTACAAATTAAAGGCATTGAATCACTGCATTATCATCGCAAGGACCCACATACAACTCTATGGGGTTCATTCTAATCCATTGGATGTTGAAGCATCCAATCTCATTCAGTGGATCGGGTTCATTATTCAAAATTATCAATTAGGGTATAGGACCATCAAATAGATCTATTGAACCAAGGGATAATTGGTTTAGGGTTGCATTGAAGTACATTTAAGAGATTGACTCAACATAGATTGTGGAAATCTCACCCACCATCCATTGTGACATCTAGGGTCACTGTTGGTGGACAGGATTAACACTACGACCATATTTCACCATCGAGTGTTGTATTGATATCACCATTGGTTGATACCTTCACTAGGGTACTAACCATTGATCATTAATCTTCTAATTAAGACAAAACCTAACCTAAGGGACAATGATCGGTTGACACCCTTGGTCACCACCACCGGTTGTCATGGTGCCACCATCAGGTGATGTGGTAGTGAAGGAAAAATCTTGAAAATCAAAATTTGGGCCATCAGTTATTAGGTGATTAGCACCATCAGTTGAGCTACCAACCTTCCCTAATTCATCTTCTACCTTAGGAAGGTCTTAAACCTATCTATAGGTTCATCTAGAGTTGGAACATAATAGGGAACACTATAACAAATCCAAAACCCTATCAAGCATAGCTTCTATATACAAGGATCTTCATTTTTAAGCAAGAACATAAGCAAACAAGTTTGGAGTAAGAAATATAAGTGAAGAAGGTTATAAAACTCGCCCATACTGATAAGAACAGAATTCTAGCAGCAAGGATCTCAAGCAAAGAAGGCAAGGAAGCCCAAGTTTCAGATCTGAACTCGGTCAAGTAGGCACCCTTCTCCACAAGGAAGCAATCTAGAAGAAGAAGTAAGAAAAGGTAAGTTCTTCAATTCTAGAGCAACTTCTACCATGGAACAGCAAGGTTCTGACCTAGAGAGAGGTAGGAGGAAGAAGAATAGAGAAGGAAGCAAAGGAAAGAAGTAACTACTTACTCTTTAGGTCACGTTCAGCAAGAAGAAGCTTTAGAAACTCTAGAAGGAAGTAAATCAGAACCCTAGATGTTTCTTGCAAGAAGATCGTGGATGTGTACATTTTATATCATATTTTGGACCACTTTTGGCCGCATTTCCCAATCATTTTAACACAATAATCACTCTTAATCATGCTAGATTTTCTATCTTTATTGTTGTTTATACTTGCTCTATGGTTTGGTTTGTAGGTACAACAATTTGGCATCAAAATGGGGAGAAAACGCCATTATAATATCCATAAAGACATTCCCCAATCATCTAGACATTCAGAAAATCAATGTTGCTGAAACTGAGAAAGACACTCCATGTCTTAAAAAGACACGACATGTCTTATTAAAGACACCCTGTGTATCAACCTAGAAATTGAATGCAGAACTCCAGATTTATAGCAACACGTCGTGTCTTATTAAAGACACGTCGTGTAACCTCCCAGAACTCGATTCAAACTTCAGTTATTGCATAAGACATGTCATGTCTTATAAAAGACACGTCGTGTGACCTACATATTTCACTCAAACACAAATGTAACTATCTCACACTTATATATATATGACCCCAAGCCATCTTGGGACAATTATGACGGCTTAGGATGAACGTTTTGGAGGGAAACTCGACTGGAGAGGGTCCAGGAGAAGTTGGAGGAGACCAAGGGATATAGGAGGTGGTTACTCGAGAGAGAACCCTCTTCTTCTTCCTTCTTCTTCACTATTTGCAGCAAGGATCTTCTTCTTCCTCTTCTATCTTCTTGGGAGTGAAGAAATCTGGAAAAAGTGCATCAAGCAAGGACGAAGCTTGACTTCTAGCCGGAGTTCTTCTTCATTCTACTACTTCTCACGGACATACTAGCTCTTTCTACTCTTCTACTATGTCCTTTGATGTTTTCTGCTGCTTGTACCTTCTTTCTCTAGCCATGGATGAGTAGAATCTGAATCTTGGACATGGGAGAGTAACTCCCATGTCATAGCTTGTATGAACATATGAATTTCATACTAAATGTTAGTTGCTTGCATGTTCCAAGAGTTGTTTCAGATATAAAATACTTGTTTGTGTGATTGGCCATCATACTTGCATGTTTAATGCTTTCTTTCATAATCTAAGAAGATGTGTTTGAGAGTATGGAGTTACTCTTTTGGCAACTTGTCCTTGACCGCGAGAGTGGTTGGGATTAAGTTGAGGAGCAAGGTTTGTGATTCGAAATGAAATACATACACGAGAGTGATGTATGGAGTTAGAATTGTCATCACTTCACCGAGAGGTGAGTGATGATTACGAACCTCATTTGCAAGTTAATTAACATGTTTAAATTTGTATTTTAATATAATCTATGATGTGATAGTGAAATCCCAAGTCTAGGATCCTCCTAAATCTGAATCTTAACCTTTCTTAAGTGATAATTTACTGTTTTGTTTTAAATCTATAATTTAGTTGTTTTAATCCAATCATCTTGTGTACAATGATCTAGATTATTGGAAATCACAAATATTGCGCCTAGCCACCAATGCTCCTTGTGTTCGACCTCGACTACAACTACTCTCATATACTTGTGGGAAATATCTAGTTGAGTAAAAGATCATTCGTATGATTGAAACTCGTTAATGTAATAACTGAACAATCACCTTATTCTTCTACCTTAGATAGGTTCTCCATAGA
Source organism: Alisma plantago-aquatica (assembly GCA_963693085.1). Lineage (NCBI taxonomy): Eukaryota > Viridiplantae > Streptophyta > Magnoliopsida > Alismatales > Alismataceae > Alisma > Alisma plantago-aquatica. The sequence continues at coordinate 1,590,917,107 of OY856409.1, forward strand.
AGAATAGAGAGAGAATGAGGTTCTTAGGAGGGAAGTAGTAGAGAGAAAAATATTCATATAGGGCATAAGGATAAGTATATAAATCTTGGAGGATAAGGTTGAGAAGAAACATGAGGTGTGCAAGCAGTTGTGTGTGTGTCCATGGCTTAAAGATTCCATGGACGAGAAAGAAATAGGTACAATGGTTGTTGGGGACTTCTTTGACATTGTGTCATGGTCTCCCAGTCCATCCACTAGCTTTTGGTCAAAGATTACCTTCGTTTGATCATGGTTAGGTCTAAAGACGGCTGAACCATCGATTGATCATCCATAAGTGAACCATGGGTTCAAGTAAACCAAACCAACTTGAACCATCAACCTAGGGCCTTATAGTGATGACCATTAGATGTTTAACCATATATTTTCCTCTATATGATGCCCAAGCTAGTGGAACCATTGGTTGATAGCCTTGAAGGTGGCTCATCCATGGGGGGTAAACCCTAATTCAACATAGAATGAAATCTCCTCCAATTCAAGGTAAATTGAGAACCCCATGGCTCAACAATCTCAAGAATGATGAGAAAAAATCTAAGGACATAACTGATGGAACAATTTGAAAAAAAAATCTCAATTGGGTTAATTGCAAAAAAGTCCAAAATGTACATAAAATTGCATAACTTGCTTAAACAGTGTCCAAATCGGACCAAATTGGAAACTTAAGCTTGTATTATGATTCCCAAGAATATAACAAGGTTATATTAAGGTTATAAGCATTAAATTATGGTAATTAAGCTTGTTAAACATTTTAAGCAAGTTTAGGGGCCTTACAACGGGTCTAGACTTGTACTTCTACATACTAAATTAAATGGTTAAGGGTATAGTTATGGCCATACTTGTACTGGACCAACACGTTTTACAGCTCTAACAATTATAAACATCTTATGTTGGTCAAGTAAGTTATTCATGTTCAACGTTTCTTTATAATGAACCAATTGTAATAAAAAATGTATACATTTTTACCATTCGATCTAGAAAATATTTTTGTTGGACAAAATTTTATTTAAAATTTAACTTGTCAATTTTATTTTATCCTTTAATTTAATATACTCCCTCAATTTATTTAAAAATAAAGTTCTCACTACTAATTGGAAAGACTAAATGAGAAATCTTCTTTGAGGGTATAGATCCATATTTCATGAAGTTATGAGTCAGCTTTGGCAGATCACCCTCTACCTAAATGGTTAGGTAGGTATATGCCATCCTTATGTAACTATGTGCTTGTTTTAGTCCAATCCAAATGCCAAAACAATAATCTATACTTTCTACTTTGGCATAGCCACATACTTATTATCACACTATTATAAGATAGATAGTAGATTATAGTGTAGTGTGTCTGTGCGTAGTCAATTGAGGTTTTCAAGTATGTTACAATGGTAGGAATCTTAAAATTAATATTATAGTGAAGGATTCGATGTAATATCCATATGTATCCAACCACCATTATATATAAATTTTATAGGTATCATATACCATAATCATCAGTAGATGTGATAAAACATGATATGGAAACCATCACAACATCTTGATCCAACAAGTATTGTGATCAAACATCAAACACACTACATGTCCTAAAAACACTAAATTACCTTTTCAAGGTTTCCATTTGATCAATTGGTGGATAGTGGATTGAAGGAAAACTTTGTTTGTGCAATATTAGGCATGTAGTGGTGTTGTTACTTTATCTTCATCATGAGCAATCCAAGGACCTTCCTTTTTAATGTATGCTTCTGATTATGTTCACACCACCATTGATATCACTATATCATACTAATTGTGTTGAATAAGCCATATATATGGAGAACGTATAGAGGGAGGTATGCCACACATGTCATATACATGTTACAAGTTTTGGATCATCATTAAAAACTAAATATGTTTCAAACACTATACACACATCACAAATGTCCTAATTTCCATATCCATTTCCTTCAAAAATTAATTTTAAAGGTGTCACATTTTTAATGTAATATATATATATATATATATATATATATATATATATATATATATATATACATACAATATATGACATAGGTCATTACAATAGATACACATTGCATAATTTGTTCCTCCATAATAGTTTAAAACCCAAGACCAATGTAAAAGGCATATGGCATAGATTTTGGTATCATTGTAGGGTTTTCAGGAAGGGGGCACAACATAGTATTAATAATTTTCTATTAAAAAAAGCCTCACACCATAGATCCATCATAGCCATTAAAAATTGATATATCAAAGACAAAGAAGGGATATTGAATATATCTTATCTTTCTCTTGTTTTCAATAGCAAGACACGTCAAACTTTATGTTGATCTCATACTTTCCAATCTAGATCAAAAGTTGGTGTAGTGTAGTGACATGGGTGTCCTTACTACAATAGTAAATATGTAACTTATCCTTTTTTATGATGAAACTTGTCCTCCAAGTCTCCATACACATTCCTCAATGTTTACATCTTCCACACAAATGAGAGGGAAATTTTGTGGTGCCATGTTATCTTCCATACTAGGTGGTTGATGTGATAGCATCACTCTCTCTTTTCTCCTAATATGCGGTGTCATCTTTGTGATAGATTTATCTTTATCAAAGGGAGAAATTCATGATCCACTTGTATATTGCATCCCATTCATGTTCACCCCTTTGTATAGGGCAGTCATGGGTTAGGTTTTCCTTAAACCCATAATCCAAAACCAATCGAATTATGAGTGAGATTGAAACCTCCTTTTCCCTTTAGCATCCTTATGTGTATGGCTCTGTAGGTTCCATACTATGTTGGCAGTGGTGTCAAATATGTCACAATCAATAAATGTATCTAAAAACACTCTATTGCTACCCAAGTAGTTGGAACAAGTTAGATAAAAACTTCGAACTATAAGAGATCAATGTTACCATCATCATATAATCCTTTTATCATAGATTCCAGATTGAACCACAATGCATGGAGTAGTCATCCTTGTAACATTCAATATATGTTCCGTGATCTAGGGGAGACTATTGAGATTCAATGACCTCAATATCCTATATTAACTCATGTGAACATGTCTGTCCGTTTCATTTTTTCACTCATCAAGTATCCAGCGATATAACTCCTATAGGTGGGATAAATTACATCTACATCACTCACAATAATATACAACTACAATAGTGCACCAAATCAGTTTTGCATGCATGACAACCCTTATTCAAAGTCAAATTAGGCATTGTGAAAGTATACATATGAACATGTGATCATTGTACTGACATTATATCTAAAGAACACCATCAACACCATCATAGTTGGACATGAATCTGATTGTCATGGCTTGACTTCCATATGTTATCCTTAGGGTGGTTCTACCGTACAACTAGATTTCTAACGAGTACCCATGTGTCTAAGTTGATATTCAATTTCATGACTAAAGAGAAATTGCCATCAATAAACACATATACTATTTTGATATATTATTATCATCCTATTAAATCCATAATAATATCTAAGTAAGTACTTAACAAGAATGAATACTCTAAGTATAAATATGATCTCATTTGCATATCCTTAACCCAAACCTTATGTTCTTAGGAAACGATATGCATTTAATCATTATCTCAATGTCGAGACAAACATAAAAATTTGGAATTCCTTGTAATAATATTAAAATTATTTATAAAATGTCTCACTATAATCATCACATGATGGTTCATACGACATTCAACAACCGATTTCACTGGATAAGTGAAAAAATATTTTATCAACAATATACAAGTTCATTCAATGGGAGGTAATAGAGTTACTAGCAGGGTACTAAACATCCTTGACATTTGGAAATATATCCTCAATGTTACCTATGTCTACACATGTCGATGTCAAAACAAGGTAAATTTTAATGCCCCATTGATTGTCTACTTATTGACCTGTGTCAATGAAATATTTATTGACCTGTGTTAATGAATTCAACCTAGTTGGCAATGAAGTTGATCAAGCTAGCTCAAAACCTCCCATCTTCTTGATGACCTTTGTATTTATTATTGTTTCACATACAATGAAGGCATCAAGGAACTTGTAGGAAACCATTTTTGACATTGAGATGGTCATTTATTTGGTTTCTAACTAGAATGGAATGATAAGTTTATTCCTCTACTAGATTCCCACAAGTTTTGCAAATTTAGTGTAGACCTAATACCATTTCATCTCTCTTACTTTTACCCCTCTTTAGGAATTGAAGTATTTGTAAATAAACTCATATTTTTAAATTCTAAATAGTGATTGAATTGGTATTTCTGCAGCTACAAAACACCACATATATAGAAATAATTTAAGTTCTAAACATTTCATATAGAAATTATTTATGGTGTATGTGTTTACTAAAACTTGATATTTCATGCCAAATTCCCTCATAATATCACTATCGTTTAACTTATTTTGTGTCTAAGTGTTAATCCACAACTTTCTCAAAGTTTCCTTACATTCTCAAGAAACTTCCACTTCATGCATGTCGAAGTTGACACTAAGATGACGTCTTGTGCATTTGCATGTGACTATGTTTTACTACATAAGTAAACATGTATGGATGTCTATATATAATCATATATTTTATTTTTAATCTAGACTTGATGAGATACATCAATTTTCATCATGAAATCACTATTTTTAGCTTAATTTTTGTCAAAGATGGGTTGAAGTTTGATTGTAAAAATCCTCAAAATTTCCTTGATGTTTGCACAAACTTCCACTTCCACACCTATCAAATTCGACTCAAAGTCAAAGTCTTGTTCCATGGCTACTATATGGATCCAAAAGTCCTCAGAGGGTCTTAGTGGAGGAATTCTCATAGGCTAGAATAATATAGAAAGATGATATATTGACACTATAAGTAATAATTATACTATCATGCTTACCTTTCTCAACTTGGATGGTAATGTTTTGCTAGATTTTTGAGGGGTCACAAGAAGAATCAAGTCAAAATAAAGACATATTCTTCAATGGGATTAGCTTTCTAGCCACAAAGTACAAGAATCTTCATTGGCTTACTAGGAGTTATCACAATTGCACCTTCTTTGCCAATGAATGGATATTTATCACCAATACACTAATGTACCATCAAAATAAGTATGAACAAGTTCATTGATTGTACCAATGAGACAGTGATAACATCCAAATATGTGGATGTTTTATGCTTTATTGTCCTTAGAATCATCATGAATTACATGCACAATAATTTTATATTTATCCCTTTTCAACAAGTTTACTAAATATGCTTGTAATTAATCAGGATTTGAAACTTTAGGAAATTGGACTATACTATCTTGTCCAACATCAATCAAGATCCATCAATAGAGATTCAATAGTTGATCCTTATGACAATAAAAATCCAATAACTGATCAACATCAATCGAATTCTGCTAATTGAGGTCTTCACTGATCAATGTCCAGTAATGTACTTCAATCAAATGTCCCAATCAAAGGTTCATTATACAGCAAATCCTATTGACCATTGATGGCAATATGATCAACCTCTAACACACTTCCATGATATCCAAAAATTGAGCATGTGATCAATGGCTCCATCAATTGATCGAACAATCACACAAGGGCCAATCGAGTATCCATCTTGATTGACATTAGTTGAAGTCCTGAAATTTCACAAGTGTTCAAATAACTAATTGATCCTCAATTCATCAATCAACAACAGTCGAGAAAGACAACCTAAGATCAACCTCGATTACTCACTATCACGTGGACCAATAAGAAATAGGTAAGGCTCTGAGTCATACCTATAAATAGGACCCCATGGCCTCATTTTCTAGGCATCTTGACTTGGACCAGTAAGCAAAGTCGTTCTCATAAGTCAAACACCCAAGATGAGCTTAATCAATCTCTAAACTGAAACACCAATCACTCTACCATCCAACCTCTCACCAATAGTTCATCAGGAAGATACCTTCAAGGAGCTTCTATGAAGACTCAATCTTCATCTAGAACAAGAGTGATAGACCAATGCTCTCTATTGGCCAGTGACATTGACTTGGGAGATTGGTCAATCAAAGATGGAAAGTGGGTATATCTAAGAGGGTCTTCCCAGCAATCAATCTCTTTTCTCAATGTTGTTGCTTTAATATTTATTCTAGAAGGCAATGGCCATATCAGTTGTAATTTCATAATGTTCATTTATATCATGAGAACCTAAATCTCTTAAATATGGGTTGGGAGTAGACTTCAGGCTTTCTCAACCATGCAATTCTTCTTCTTTTATTTATTATATATTCTTACAAGTTTTGTTTCCTTACTATTTTATTACACCACTAACATTATTAGCTACCTTATTTTGTTTTTTGTTTAAAGGAAGAAATTCATGAACGTACAAAGTTTGTAATAGACAACTTCCATAGCAATGAGGAGTCATTAAAGCAAAATATTCATATCTATGCGTTCTTTGGTTGTTTTGCTACCATCTCCAGAGAGAGTCATCCTTTGACAAAAATCTACCCTCAACTAGAGAGAGATAAAGGTGGTAGATACCACTGAAAACTGTTACTAAACTATTTTTTAGGATATAAAATAAAAGATAATAATACATGGTTAGAGAGTAAGCTTGATTAGTGAAACACATTCCAAGTTTCCACTTATCATAATCTTAATTTTCTCTTTTAAGCTTTGTAACTTAGATTTTCTTCCTTGTTAATTACTTTGTTCCTTTTCAGAACATCTATCCAAATTTTCCTTTTGACGTATCTAAGCTGATTTCTTCAATTGCTTACGCAACTACTACCCTTATCCATGTGTTTGACCCTATTTACTACAATATACCATGTATTTTGTTAAGCGTGTCTCTTGGAGTCGGGTAAAAATTTAAAATCATGTCCATTTAGATTGTGTGATTGTTATTGTACTTTTGACCCACCTTTCCAAATGATCATGGGGTCTTATGAATATTAATGCTATCGACATGGAATTCACATGGTCTAAAGTACTATATTTGGTGTCTTTAATACAATTATATGCTTCTAATCCTAAGAAAATACATATCCACTTTTTTCATCCTTGGTGGTGGCTAGTATCAAATATGACCACATGTTTATCACCATCAACAAAAATTACATTCGATGCGGCCCTTCCTCCTTCCTAATTGAAAGATTTTGGAATATATATGACCAATATAAGGATAATTTGAGGATAATTTGGCAAGAAAACAATAGTAACAACCCTATGATCAACATCCATAAATATTTTAAAGGAATTCAATATAGATTTGGCTCTTGGAGTGCTATTTTGTTTGGATACATTAAAAAAAATAGAGAAAAACAAATATGACTTCCTCATTTATAAAATAGTCTGAACCTATATACTTGAAATGGACAATGAAGAAAACAACTTTTTACGATCGAGAAATCATACGGAAAAAATGACCTAAATGATCTTGTCTAAAACAAGGTGACATTAATACTAGATTCTCTATTTGCAATGGCCAAAAGAGAAAATTCACATACATTCCCACAATTGCATCGGTTTGATCTACTATAATATAATGGAGATCAACCATTCCACAATAACATATTTTAAGAGTATTTTCAACCATAATCATACTTTTTAGAGCATTCCATTGGTATATTCTTTATGACAATAATATGGAAACAGTTTTGATCTCCTTGATACCTTTTCTATTGTAGAAATTAAAGTTGTCTTCTTTAAATTAGTTATTGAAAAATTCCCTAGACATCATGGGTTTAATATATCTTTATATCAAAACAATTAGGATATTGTCAAGGACATTTTAGTCAGTATGTTTCAACACATCTATGGAGACAACACATTTCAATATATACTCTTATCTTATTAGGAAAACATTTCTTTGATAAAAAAGGTGGACAAACCCACTGGAACAAAATAGTTAAGACCAATAGTTTCATAATAACTGATTCAATATTATTGCTAAGGTTCTCAATAATAATTGAAAAACATATTAATAATGTTACTAGTGTATCACAAATAATTTTGTTCTAGGATCGATGAACCCAAGATACATATATTTTGGATAATTAGGTCCTACACTTTACGCAACACAATCAAGGCCCTCCTCTACTACTTAAATTGGACTTTACAAAGGCTTTAAATGACATAATTGGGCCTTTCTATGTCTTGAAAAGGATAAAATTACTCAAACAAATGGAAATTTTGGATTTATAAGTGCATTAAAACAAGAAGCTCATTTTTTTATCATCATTCCCTTTGTATACTTCAAAAGATCAATGAGTATAAGATAAGGTGACCCAAGTGGTTGTATCATTATTTTCCTTTATTCAATAATCAACCTAGGAGTTATTAATGGTCTGCTATCTAAGATTGACAATATATACAATTTCCATATATCAATTTGTGGATAATTCTTTTATGTTTATCAAAACAAATGAATAGAATGTTATATACTACCTATGCACTCTTGGTTTGTTTCAACATATGTTTGGTCTTAAGGTTGTGAAGTCAACTTTTGCATGTATACACTTCTTTGATACTATGTTAGCCAAATATTTCAAGCTTAATCAATAAAAACTAAAATACTTTCCTATATGTTATTTCGTTTTACCTTTGTCTCCACATAAATTACCAACAAATGTATGGAAACTATATCTTATAATATGACACGATGTATCATAGCATGGTGCATATTCTTGAGAAAGTTGGTAAACTTACTTTCATAAATGCATTTCTCATCAACATATCCTCTTATTGTGTTAGTTGTGTTCTTTTACCAATCAAAAAATCAATTTGATACTTCTCATCATTGTTTCTTCTAGGATTTAATGAAGAGAAATACACGATACACTTAGTCAAATGTACAATATGTGCAAACCAAAAACTCTAGATGGATGGGGTTTTGTGAATCTTAACTTACACTCGAGATGTATGTTTAATAAGATAATTTACACTTTCTTAACAACAAATTTTTTATATGAGTTACTTATGTCAAATTAAAATAGTATAGAAAAAAACTCATTGGAACTTAAGGAAAGGGTATTAATGTTTTTATGCCTTCGAAAATACACATTATACTGACAAATTCTTACAATTGATATGTTTGTTACTTATGCTCACAACTAGAATAATAGAACTTTTGGTTAGACCCTTGTTCCTCTATGGGACGTATCACCGTGTGCAAACCATGCATGGTAATTCCAAACGCTTTGTGTAATATATTGCATAATCAAGTTTCTAGAATAATTTTTCTCCTCAAGTGATAACCTAATGAAAAGAACTATAGCAACTTAGCTTTACAAAATCTTAGGACAAACTCCATGTGTTGTAGGTATAGAAAAGAGCCTTGCATACATTGGCTTTGCGGTAAGTATAATTTTTTTGATAATAGAAGTTATGCATACGCACATGGCATGTGGCCTTATATGGAAATTATTTTTGGAAAATGAAATTGCCTCAAGAATTTATATTCTTATTTGGTTAATAAGGAACAAAAAAACTAATAGGAGATGAATAAAACCAGGCAGAGAGGCATCCATGGTTATTTTATGTTATGTTGGTAGTTTTTTATGTTATTTATTATATTTGTATTAGTGAATTGAGCTTTTTTTAACTTAAAACCCATTAGCATTTTTTTAAATTATGTTATGTTGTGTATCTGGTACATCATGCATTAAAACAATGCTATTTATATGACTCTCTATAATATTGATTTTCTGGTTATGAGATTTTTTATTAAAATGGCATTAAAAGCAGCTGTATAAACCTTAGGTTTTCTAGAGAGCATACCCCAACCTCTCACTCTGTGTGGGCATTTCTGCTTCTTTTTCTTCTCTTCTTTATCCTCTTTTTCCTTCCCCCTACCTACCCCACACCCCACCCACCGCCCGTGGTTGCTCCCTATTGCTCGCACCCACAACTTGTGTGGCTAGCACCGGTCGCTATTGCCAACGATGTGGGTACCAGGGGAAAATTCTTCCCTGCCTCTATTCAGGCAGTGATTCCTAGTGGTATGCCCTCTCTACCACTTTCTCTGGAGAAACCTCTACTCTGACTCATTTGATCTTTCAGTAGGGGTTTATAGGTCATGGAATTGCACATGTGGCCCATTTATTGGGTGCTTATTGAAATAGAAGTCTCTGTGAGAATCTGACTAGTAATCATTCACTTCTTTGTAACCTACCAGGACTGATTGGTGGCATGTTGATTTTATCATAGTAGACATTTGGTTCTAATAAAAAAGTTGTAACAACTACACCCCCCCTTTTCTTTTCTTTCCTCCCCGTGTATTATCCCTGTGTACATGGATGAGTGTACTATTTGTTAGGAATCTATTACTTCTTTCCTATCATAGTGTCTTGTTCTTGTGATAAGGCTTCACCCATGATTCAATTTGGTGTTTTCTATCTTTCTTTTCACTATGAATCTTGCCAATGATTGCTCATGTACACAATGTTTCTAATAATGTGAATACTTGGTTATAATTCTCCATTATTGTTCTGTTGATGTGATGAATTTGATATATTTCTCCACTATTGTCCTACTGTTGTTGTTGTTCATCATGTCTGAACACAAAGTTTCACCTCAGGTGATTATCTATAATGACAATGCTCATGTCTTCATAACCAAGTTGAATAAATATAATTACCTACTCTGGATGAATTCTATCCAAACCATATTGGAATCAAGATACTAGGTAAAATTCATAGAAAAACATGTTGAGTATACCCTTGAATGGAAAAGGAAAAATAGCTAAGTCAAAAGATGCTTATGAAACAACATGGAACATGTTATTGCCTCGAAGTACATGTTTTATAAAACTAAGAAGGGACACTTCCTATCATCACTATACGTAGGGAAAAGTGCCTTGAGGATTTATAATATCTAGGATAACTTGTTTGCTGAAAATCAGGGTGATAAGACCCTTGATTAATACTTTGATTCTATTGTCTGTCTATATCAAGAGCTTGACTATTTTCAACATGTTGCTTCTAAAGATCAAAACAAAGAGCAAACCAATTTTGTCTCAGCCAAATTTCTCAATGTCCTTCATCCATCCTATGCTCCAGTCTGCAACATCATCTAGGCATGCGATAACGTTACCACTCTGGAAGATTTATTCTCACATATCTAGTAAACTGATATATGACTCTTGTGTTTCTCTCAACCAGAATCACAACTAGCAGTTGTTATCATTGCTCGTGGGTGTGGCCATTGACATCCCGTGATGCCAAAATGCACTTTCTACAACAAATTGGGATGCATGGAGAAGTGCTATCAGATATACAAACACCCCCATGGGCACAGTCGTAGAACTAGGCTGCCCATGTTGTCCAAGATTCATATAATCCATCTATAACCATCTCCTCAGTTGAGTATGAGAAACTTATATAGGCCTATCAATAGGTTCCTCCACTATCCATTATGTGATCATGCAACCCGCTATAACATCTTTGGTTCATCTGCCCTCCAACCAAGGTAATGGTTGCATCCAACTTTTCTCAGATTATTGAATCTGGGGCTACCCAATATATAGATGATATGAAAATCTCCTTTCCTCCATTAAACCTCATATTCCTACCTCTTTGTCAATCTAGATGATGGGTTCATTAAAATTGATCATCAATGTGGGAGTGTTAATATCTCACATAGTCTCAAACTCATATATGTTCACTATATACCTCATTTTCCCTTTAATTTAATGTTTCTTGCTAGGTTAGTTGATGCCTTTTATTCAAAGTCACCTTTAATACTCATGACTTTGTGATGTAGGATTCTCAAACTTTTAGGATGATTAGATAGATTTCCAGAGTCAATGACCTTTACTACTTTTATGATGGTATTCCTTCTTTTGCCCTTCTTGTGAGAAAACCTCTAAAACTTCACGAACATCATGGTCATACCTCTTTCAACAAGTTGAAGCCCTTGTAGACTTTCTTTGTATAGTTTAAAAAATCTTCCATGTGATAAGTGTGAGTTTAAGAAGCTTCATAGGAGTTCTTTTCCTATAAAAACTAGTCTATGTTCTAAAGATATTTTTGATGTTAATCATAGTGACATTATGGTCCCTTTCGGACCACTAGTTTCTATGGATTTTGTTATACTTTTTATTGTTGATTTCTCCTCACGTGAATTGGTTATATTTTTTAGAAAACCATGATGAGATGATTGGTAATTTTAGAAATTTTATAAAATGATCTCAACACAATCATAAATCCATAAAATATTCCAGACTGACAATGATTTAGAGTATGTTTTGCCTTAAGTGTTTTTGTTTTGCTTTAGAATCAGAACTATCCATCAACGTTCATGTACTCACACCCCACAAAAATGGGGTTGCAGAACATAAAAATTGACACTTACTTGATATCACTCATGCTCTTATATTTCATGGTAATCTACCAAAGCCATATTGGTCTCAAATTATTCTCACTTGTTGCTACCTTATCTATCAAAAAGTGGCATATGTTCTTCATGTGAGAACCTATTACACTAAACGAGATTACTCAAAACATAAAGCACAATTGATCAATAATTAATCACATACCCAAAAATATGGGAAAATCAAAACTAATTTCAATGTCAGCACCCGCTCAGAAACATTTGCATAAGAGCCCAACATCTTTCTTATATCCATATTATGCCAAGAATTTGATACAAATTGTTCTATCACCTTACCCACAACATATATACATAGGAGAACAATTGTATATGCTACACAAACAAGCATTAACATGCTAACAAAATTTTGATTCATATGAAACACCATATACAAACTTTTCCTGCTCGGACCTGAGCGTACATGGATGACTCTAGGACACACTAGACATCTAATCAACTTGCTCAAGATTCATTATTGTAGTTCCTATTTAATTCCACGGGTCTGTTGTCGTCACTGTAGATTTCCTAAAAAGTTGTGGCGAATCACAAGGGTGAGACCCATGTCCCAGCAAGAGATATAACCTCCAACAATGCATATTGATTACAACATTTTAAATAGTAGATAACTGAGCAGTTGGAGTATTTAATAATCAATTTAACAGATTCAACAGTTTAAGTATGCTAAACAGATTAAGCAAATAATATTAGCAACAAGTATGATCATCAATGCATGTATAGGTAACAAATAAATCCATTTCTCTACATAGATATCTACTCAGATATCATCAAATTGCATCTAATAACAATCATTATCATTAATCTGACTATCATCATATTCCTTGATAACAACACAAGTAATCTAGTAGCATAAGCATCCCTGACATCATAAATATGTCTAGTAACATAACATGGCTATCAATATAGGCATATCAAATTAAGGGGACAAATCTATATCTTAAGTAGAACTAACATCATAGCACAATTAACTGTATAGCCATGATCAATAGTTTAATCATTTCTAATTACATAGGCATGTCTAGAAATATTAAACATAGCTAGCAGCATCATCTTAACCATCAGTGTCAGTATATTTGACAACATAAGCATGTTTACAACATGAGCATAACTACAACATAAACATATCTATTATTTCTTATTGTATTATATATGATCTCAGTGAAAATAAAGCAAACAAGGGTTATCATCCAATATGAAGCATTGTGTATAACCCTAAATAGATATGCTATGCAACTGTCTTACATCTTTTATTATGCCCTGGAGAATTTGAATCATACCATTCAAAGTCCAACTGACCCCTGTGAAGGGCTATTCAGTTTCGTACAAGATCTAGGAGTGTCGGTATCCTAATATATCTTCCCCTCAGTCAGTATGAGTAAAAAGGCAGTGACATATAGTCAAACTACAAAACAGTGACATATAGTCCTGTAACTAGTCCACCTTGGTACAGGTCACGATGCTAGCATCTAGGGTATTCAAAACCCTTGAATTCGAGGTACAACTATAGGTGTCCTCATTCACGTCAAATGTCCGAGGCATGACCATAGCCATCCTCCATAACCTGCATTGTGGATGATAAGGATATATCCTCAACTTGCCACCCCCACATACTCAATAGTATGTGCTCCAAGTTCCCCTTAGGAATACTCATTTCACCATCCAACAAGTTCTGACACTGAAGATGGCTCTACAGCACAGGGCACTACATGATTAAAGTTGCACTTGATTAGTTATGCCAATTGGGTGAATTAAGGCTGCATCAAACAAGCGGACATACAAACCCTAATTCACTTCTAGCAAGCATATAAATATCATAAGTTCAAAAGATATAAAATGTGTGAAACATAGTTTCTCATCTAATCATCACATGGTACTATTCACTTTCCATTCATGAGACTACATTAGTCATCATACTATCACAAGATATAAATCCTTTTCACAATATCACAGGGTATCAACCCTTATCAACATAAGAGGATTACATCTCATTCAGGGCTCAACCATGCCCAAAGGTCATTAAGACCATCATACTATTCCATGTAAGATTATCATTATCCTTACATGCCTTATAACAAGGCTCAACAACATCACTTACATATAATACACCGGATCAATATCATAAGGTTATATTAGGGTTATAATAATTCAATTATGATAATTAAGCTTGTTCAACACTTTAAGCAAGGTTAGGGGTCTAACACTTCATAACAAGACCCCTTCTCTATTTTTCTTTCCGCACACATAGATTTTGATATTCCTTTTCATGTTTTCAAGCATACTATTTTATGCATAATTTTGATCCAAAAGTAGATAAACTTGATCATGTGCTCTATAAAAACAATTTTCCTTGGCTACTCTACCTCCCATAAAGGCTATTGTTGTTATAGTCCAAGAAACCATCATATGCATGTCCCCACCGAATTTACATTTCATTAATCATAGTTGTTCTTTTATTTTGCATCACCATCCTCTCTACCTCAACCTCGATCTCAAATTGAGTTCATTGAACTTGATCATTCTGACCCAATGGATCATGAACCCATCATCCTATCATTCCTACTCTACTGGCTTAAGACCCAAAACTAACATTAACATTTGAGTATCTATCATGCCACATGGCTCTCTAGAAAGGTATACATTCTTCCACTCATTTCCCCCCAGCTCAACTCTATCCATATTCCAAAAAACTATATTGAGGTCCTTCAACACCCTAGTTGGAAATATGCAATGCTTGAGGAAGTGTCATCAATGTGTGAGAATCTGACCTGAGATCTTGTCCCTTGTCTAGAAAAAAATATTACCAATTGTGGATGGGTCTTCTCTATAAAATTTAATTCTGATGGATTGGTGGAATGACTCAAAAGTTGGTTCATTTCTAAAAGATTCATCCAATCATATGTTGTGGGTTTCTTTGAGACCCCCTTACCAGTCACTCACATTGCTTTCCATAGGATTGTAATCTCCTCTATCACTCACATGGATTGGTCTCTATTCTAGGATGATAATAAAAATGCCTTCCCTTCATGATGATCTAGAGGATGGAGTGTATATGAAGAACAATATGGGTTTTTATACACATGGGGTCTTTACAAAGAGTTTGTCATCTCAAACGCTCTTAGTATGGCCTCAATCAATCATCATGGGACTGACTTACAAAATTTAATGGAGTTCTTGCTAGACTAGGTTTTTCCAAATTGTCTAGTGATCACAACCTTTTCTTTAGTTCTTCTCAAGGTAGAACCATCATTCTTGTCATCTATGTTAATGATATCATTACAATTGGTAGTGATGCCAAAGGGACTTCAGCATCAAGATAGGAACTCTAGCAAAATTTTCATACCAAGGATCCAGGACGAATTCACTATCTCTTAGGTATAGAAGTGTTATGTTCATCAAGATACTTAATTGTCTCAGTATAAGTATGTCCTAGACCTCTTGAAGTACTTGAGTATGCTTAATTCTAAACATGTTTCTTCACCTACAAACTATCACCACAAAGTTCTGTATTATGGGGATTCATTTTTTGATCATGAACAATATAGACGCACGGTTTGGACACTTTTCTATCTTATTATTACCCGACCAAACATTATTTTTGATGTTAGTGTTGTTAGTCAACACATAGCTAAACCTCTTGTGTGCCAATGAAGTCAGGCACCATGTATCCTACATTATCTAAAAGGTGTACATGTAAGAAGTCTCCTCTACAAGAAACCATAATATCTAGATATATCTTTGACCTACTATGCAGTTGGGTTGAAGATGTGAATGATATGAGATCCATTTTTGGCTTTTGTATTCTATCGGGTGGGTCATCTCTTTATTTAGTGGAGTATGAAGCAGTATGTTCAGGCTCATTCCAAAACTAAGGTAGAATATTGTGTCATGGCACATGCCTATTGTGAAATTCTATGGGTGACTTCAGTCCTTCAAGAATTATGTTTTCCTATCTCATTTATAGCAACTCTCAAATGTGATAATATGGCATCTATTCATATAGCTAATACTATAGTTTTTCATGAAAGTTTCAAGCACATTGAGGTTGGTTTTCATTTTGTGAGAGACCTAATTTGTGATAAGAATATCACTACACCATATGTCAAGATTGGAGAATAGACTGCCCATATCTTCACCAAGGCACTTCAGCATTTCGGCCTTCATCCTTCTCTTGTTTGTGCAAGGAATACATGATGTGTGCCCTCCAATTTGTGAGGGAGTTTTGATGGTATTTAATGTTATTTATTATCTCTCTATTAGAAAATTGGGTTTCCTATACTAAGAGACTAGCATTGGTTTAATTTATGCTATGTTGTGTCTCTGGTACATCATGCCATGAGATAAGGCTATGTGCATGACTCTTTGTAACCATGTTTCTCTCATAATATGAATATTTATTCAGATAAGTTATATATATGCACATGACACGTGTCCTTATGTGAAAATATTTTTCTGGAAAGTAAAATTGCCTTCAAAATTGTATATTATTATGTGGATGATAAGGAACAATAGAAGAAAAAAAAGTTATGACATGACTAGTTACAAAGAGGCATATATGATTCTTTTATATGTCTCTTTAGTCTTATTGATTAAGAAATTGCTAATTATTTATTATTTTCATGCCTATCAATAAAAATATATGAAGGCATTTCTTCCACACAAATATAGAAGGTCACAATATAACTATGATCTTATTATCCACTCCCTCTTCAATAAGGAGGCTTGTACATATCACAATTATATATCTAATATTGACTCTGCAACATGTTGTATCATATGAAACATTTGGCTACTTCATAAATTTTGATGTTTCAAAAACAATATATCTTTGGAAAAAATTGTCACTGCTAGTATATATGAAGTATGCACTAATTAGATTCCAACCCCTTATGGATGATGCCTCCTTTTCATTGAATATCAAGATCACTCCAAGAGTGTTCTTTGTTTCCATGGATGGATAAGAATTTTTCTAGATGAGGATGGTTATCTTTGAAAGTGATATTGATATGACCTCTCATGGAGGAGACCCTTCAGCCATTGAGTGTCTCTGATATGTGTCACTTACACACCAATTCATTAGGGGGTTGATTCCTAGATATTAACCTTTTTAAACAACAAAACAACCAATTAAGGTTAATTTATTAGTATAGAAAGCATTGATTCCATAGGACAACTTGTTTTATATTTGGATTTGAACTGTCTTAGTTTGAACTTTTTTTATTTGGATGTGGAATTGAAAGTCCATTGGTTGAAGTTTTTCTTATGCTAGAACAAGCAAGAAAGATTACACTAAGAACAAGCCAATATAAAATTACACTAAGAACAATAAAAGAGAGAGTTATGCTAAGAACAATAAAAGAAGGGGTTATTCTAAGAACAAGTAAGAAGATTATCTATGAACAAAGTTAAATTGCAAGAAGGAAAGAGGGATATTGGGAATCAAATGATTTGAAATGGAGATAAATTTGATGATAAAAGTTATTGGCTCATGGCTTTCATCACCATGTCATATATAAACTAGATCAATAAAACTTAAGAGAAAATGAGTTAGATGAAGGTGTATGAAATCATTTCAAATGTACTCACAAAATAAACCCATTGATCCTAGTGTTTGTGGATCCTTGATCAGTCATCCAAATAAAGCTCCTTCTGAGATCTCACCCAAAGGTTTATGCATTTGTTTGGTTGTTCCAAGCCTTGGGGTCTGATATCTCATCACTCAAGACTAACATGTGGTAAATCAAGAGATCAAGTTGACAAAATTAGAGATAGAACAAACAAAATGCCATCTAACAAGTTATGTCATAAAACTACATTGATCTAATCAACTATGTCCACCTCCCTACTCCCTATGCTTCGATATAAGAAAACTACTCATGATTCATGGAAATAGAAGAAGGAACAAAGAGATAAATACAAGGAGTCGTAGACTAGTAAACAAATAAAGGATCATGGAGGAATATGATCTAGTGACAATTAAATGACTGATCTTCTTAAACTCTTGTCCAAGCACAAGAACACAAAAACAAGAATTGAAAACTAGAATTTTATTGAAGAAGAAGAGTACAAGATGCAAGAATCTAAATGTGATATTGTAAAAAGAACTTAAAAACAAGTGCAAGGTACAAAATTTCTGATCCATTCCTTTGTGGAGTCCCCCATCCTTTTAGAGGGGAAGAAGGGGTGGAAACCCTAAGGATGGGAAAGAAATCTAGTCATAGGCTAGTGAAAGGACTGTTCACAGACCATGAATCAATTGACTTGTATGTTGGATTGCTAGATTTGCGTGTGTGGATGTGTGGGCCCAGGGAAGTAGGTAAAAACCCTAAGGATAGGGTGGCAGTTTTTTTTACCAAGACTTGGTCACTAAGTAATTGAGTCGGTCGCTTAAAGCTTCAGAATGCCCAGTTTACACTTCTAAGTCAACCGGTTCATGGTATGAATCACCCATTTCAGATGTTGAATTGGTCGGTTCATATGATGAGTGGAATGCTGAGTCAATGGATTGACACCATGAAATGGTCGTTTGAAGTTCTGGAGTGGAGCATTGTACACGAGTGAGTTGATCGGTTCACTAACGGAATCGCTCGACTCAAGTGTTGAAATGCTTGGAAACGTATAATATGAGGCTTCTAGCTATTCAATCTCCATGTAATGAAGCAATATTTTGTCCTCTAGAACTGGGAGATGTAAATGAGTGTGAAATCTACAAAGTATGAACAAATAATTATAACGATTTTGATTGATGAGTGAAAGCAAGTAAATTCTATATATTTCCTAAAATAGATAAAAATGAATAGAGATACTAAACAAAAACACCTAATTGATGCTATAAGAAAGGGATGAATATGCATTCATCAAAATACCTTAGACTTGAATGTTTGCTTATCCTCAAGCAACAATGAATAAAAAAAATTCAATGTGTACTAATAATGTGTCTTTCCTCACCCTCACAACATTACTTTGTTCCTTACATCCCTTATTGGTCAAGAGACCCAATCTCCTAGAATTGCAAAACACAAAATTCCATTCCCAATTAAAAAATATTTGTTAGCTTGTTTCTATATCAAGAATTTGTAAACAAACATGCTTTATCTCCCTTTTAGTTTAACACTCCCACATTTTCTTGTAAGTTTTGCATAAGAACAATGATGAATGAGGTAAGGAAGAAGATGATCCCTCCTCTATTTGACTTGTGCTATTTGTATTCATGTATTGTGGTTACGTTGACTGCATTTTTACAATATCTTCTTTGGCATCTTTGGTGGTACGCCCCTATTAATTTTATGAGGGGTATGGAAGAAAGGTGAGAGGAGGAGGATCATGCCACCCCAGACCTGGGGTTTTGCATAAAGTGGTTTTGATTTTGTTTTTACGATGTGAGGGGGATGAAGATGGTGGAACAAGGTTGTTTCTGTGCTCTCACCTTTTTTTGGGAGTGTCATTGTATTGGTTAGACTTTTCCTATCACCACATTATACAAGATATATGACAACTTACCATGTAGTTTAAAATATATAAAACTTTTGCTTGATTCTTATCGATGCAATAAGGCTTGCCAACATTTCCAAGGAGTAATGTTAGTTTGGGTCCTAGGTGACATGGTATTTTCCAATCATGGCAATTTGTAAAATGATTTCCAAGGAAGGTTCACTGCATTCAGAGGGGTACATTGATAATACAAGTATATTCATCTAACTGACTAGATAAGCTCAAAATTACATGATTAAGGAACAAAAGTAACAAAACTTAAGAAAATGTAAACTAAAACTGCATGCAAACAAAATGACAAGATAGGAAATTGCTGAAAAAGGGAAGATAGGGGGTGGAATGTGTACATACCACCCACCTCCACCCCCAGACTTAGAATTTTTCTCATCCCAAGAAAATCCAAATCCAAGATGGAGGGAAGAGAATTACTAAAGTTGTAGGTAGGGTGGAGCATATGAGGAGGCAGGGTTGTAGTAGTAGTTCCCCCAATAAGGGGAATTGGGATCAGGGTAAGCCTGATGGGTTCCATACTCCTCATAGAAAGGTCGATTGGGAGCACAATGGTTGCAGTCAACATGCCAGGACTCTTGCAGACACTGATTGAGGTAAATATGATTAAGTTGATGCCCTTGGTGTTGTTGCTCATGTTGAATCTAGTCCAGCTGCTCCTGAATCTCATAGAAGCCATAATGCTCCTCAGTGCCTATGTCATCTGTATTATGCCTCCGGGTGCAGTGTCTAGGATGAGGACGAGGAAGTCCAGTCTTATCATCATTTACCTCCATGGAGGTACTCTGTCGATGTGTGGTTGGCTCTACGATGGCACCCTTTGGGATGGGGTTCTCGAGATTGAACTTCTAGATATGCAAAGTCAAGTTGGACAGATCATAAGTAAGATTTGCTACTGCAAATTTGGCATGGTGGGGAAGCTCAAGGTGGATATTTGAGTCTCTGAATATAAGGTAAAATACATCTTGATGGGCAACATAGAAAAGGTTTTGTCTTCCTTCAGATAAGGAATGTCAATTAACTATTATGTTCCCTTGAGTTGGATCCTCTGGATGGGAATGTGAGTGAAGCCTAAGAAGATGGTGATGATGACGACAAGGTGGCTGATGTTGAAGGATGAGGTGGTATTGTGGCTTGCCTGAGTGGTGATATGCTCTAAGATGGAACTCCCCCATTTGATCAGCTCATCATCAAGATGACACCACAAGGTGTAGAGATCCGTCTGAGTGACAGTGTCCTGAGTGCCTAACTTGATGTGGATGGTGCATGAGAGGATTTGGTGAACGTAGAAAATGACTAGATCATGGATGTCGGAGGATTTTGGCACCTTTGGCAGATTGGGAGGCAGGCCAGTAATGTTGGCCCAGAACGTACCTAGTTTATACCTATTGTGATGAAAAGAATGGCAGCGGTGCATGCATCACTCGAACCAATAATCCTCCCCACTATTGAGGACGACGGAGGTGATCTTCCTGGAAGAAACTTCTATATATTCCTAAACAAATCTAGATCATGCTACTAGAGTTTCCCTTTGAGTATGGCAGAACGTAGTCATGAACACAAGAGTGAGATCACTAAAAATGGAGAAGATATGGTAGGGGAACTAGAGGATGTGGTTTTTGCACAGGATCTGGCCGGTCAAGTCTTGAATTGTGATGGCCCGGCGTGCCACAAACAAGATTACTCAAAACTAAATGTGGAATTATAACTAAGCATACAAATTACTAGAAACATAGGAAAGTAAAACAATTTTTTTCAATAGCACCATAAGCAAAAACTTATCACATATAAGTCCACAAGCTTGCTACATGCATTACATATCATATTGCAAGGTACTTACATCATTATACACTATTATTCATGCCATCAACCTATTATGTGAGGTACTTGTTTCACATATATACATATATACATGCCATATCCTACATACATGGGTTACAAGACAAAAAACCTCATATCAATAACACATCCGCAAAACACATAGAGAATCACCCTGAAGACATGAGTGTAAAAGGATGACATTTAGGACTCTAACACCAAAAGACTAGCACCACATCCAACCGTATCATCTACTACTCTCATTGTTTCTCTTCCTCACCTGCACAATCTCTACCTCTTTGTGCACAACCACCTAAAAGATGTGGAAACCCACAAGGTCAGACCAAACATCCCAGTGAGAGATATAACTCTCAGCCAACGTCTATTAAAGCATAGATAACCATAGGCTTTCCCTGGTGGTGATCGGATGTGCATAGTTGGATCTGAGTCTCTTCAGCCCTTCTCTCACGTTGCAGGAAGCCACCCTGAGGTTCAAGATTATAATGTTGCTTCGTGTCAAGTTGTAACTGATTTAGTGGTGTCTAATTCAACTAAGTCATGGGATGACTTGATGAAATCAAAGCTTTACAATATGTATCTCGAGAAGGCTGAAATAGAGACTCAAGATCAGAAACTCATTTACCCAGGGGAGGAAGCAGAAAGGAATGTGCATGGTTGGAGGAGTTGCAGTGTTGGTTACATCATTAGTTTTAAACCACATCTTCCAACTCTAGAAACGTATCTGTCTTAGATTTAGATTTTTAAGGGATCCATCAAGGTTATGAATCATGGTCAGGGAGTTTTCCTCATCAAATTCTCAGATGACTCAGATCTCGATAATGTTCTTGACAATGGGATCTACTTTGAGAGAGGAAAGCCTGTGATTCTGATGAAATGGAAACCTAGAACTCCTTTGAATAGGTTTTGGATGACTAACATGCCTATCTGGGTATGTATCAATAACCTTCCTTTGGATTTATGGGATATGAAAATGTTCTCTAGGATTAAATCATTTCTAGATAATCCTCTATGTGTAGATAAAGTACATTCAAGTTAAGAAATGTAGAGTTTGCAAGATTGCAAATTCTTATTCTTGCTTCCTCTAAGTTTTTGCTGGGTTTGGAGGTTGCTAGTGATCAGCATGATATTCATCTGATCAATTTTGAATATGAGTGGAGACCGAAGGCCTATTCAGTATGTAACCTTTTTTGGTCATAATGATTGTAATGTGTTATTGTCCCATTGATTAGGAAAGTCTGGGTGAAAGAATGTTCCAACAATGGGCTCTCATGTTATTGATGAAATTCTTGTGAATGTGAAGTCCTCCAAACCAACTGAAGAGGAGGAATTCCATATTCCTAAAGACTCATTTGATGAGAATATTTTGTCTAGCTCTAAGTACTCTAAAGAGAATAGTTTTGGGGGCTAAGGAGCAATTGAGATGGTGGTGGATTTGTCTACTCCTCCAATTCCTCAGTTGTCTATTACTGAAGATTCGGGGTTTGAGGTTCATAAGGGCAACAGGAAGATAAAATCTAAAGAAAAAGGAAGAAAAGATCCTATTACTAATAAGGAGGTAGATCAGGGAACCTCACTCTCCCACAAATTTGATAAACTGAATATTGTTATTGATGGTCCTATGATTATGAACGAGTCCCAAACTAGTGAAGTATTGGTTCATAATTAGCCTCAAACCAGTGAAGTATTGGTCTCTATTATTTCTAATGGATAGTTCAATATCAACATTTTCTCCTGGACTGTAATAGACCTCAACCTCAAAGCCTCTTCACTCTGGAGTAAGATCGATGAGTTTAGACCCCATATCATTTTGTTGAATTTGACTAAAGTTGGAGAAAGGAAGATGGCCAAGTTAATTAGTAAGGTGTTTCCTGAGTACAATTGGGTTTCTAATCATAGATCACATGTTCTTGGGAGGGTTGTTATTTTGTGGAAGGAAATTGATTATGATGTGAAAAAGATTCAGGAGAGTAATCAATCTATACATATTGAAGTTTCTTGTGCTGATATGAACTTTTTTCTTACTATTGTTTATGGTCACAACCCTGATATGGATAGAGTTCACTTGTGGGAGGAAATTGAATCCATTAGATCTAAGATGATGATGCCATGGGTTATTCTTGGCAATTTTAATGTTATTGGGAGGGAGGATGAGAAAATGGGAAATGATCCACCATATAAGAAATCCATGGATGATTTTAATAATTGTATGCTTAACTACAGTCTGCTCGAGCTCAATCTCAATGAACCTCTCTTTTCTTGGGATAATCACCAAAGTGGTGATAATTTTGTTACTTCTTACATGGATATTATTCTTTATAATGATAGGTTCATGTTTGTGTTTTATGAGTGCAAAGACATTCTTCATTCCAATGTTATTAGTGATCACAAAGTTCTAACCCTTGATATTGGTAAAAGATGTAAAATCAATGCTCCTTTCAGATTTATTAATGCATGGACTGAGAAAGATGGGTTCATGGATATTTTGAGAAATAGTTGGTCAGTTGAGACTGTTAGTTTCTCTATTTTTAAAGTTTTTTACAAGTTTAAAAGTTTGAGATACAAACTATCTGATTGGAACAGATTTTCTTTTGGTAATTTCTTTGATTATGCAAGAAGAAAGGAGTTTATTTCCACTGAAGCCCAATCTAAGTTGGATTCAAACCCTTCAAACGTTCTGTTCCAAGTTGACTCTACTGAGAAAAGAAAAAAAAGTTGTTCAAGCAAGGTTACATGAAGAGTCTTTGTTGAGACAGAATCTAGAATGAGTTTGTTAAAGGATGGTGATTCCAATTCAAAGTTTTTTTATGCTTCAGTTAAAGTTAGAAGAGATATTAATCACATTAAAACTCTTTCTATTAATGGTTCTATGTGCTCATATCCTATTTCTATTAGGGATCATATTGTGGAGTATTATTCTAATGTGTTCAATATTGGCCATGTGGATAACCTCATTGTTCTTAGTAACCTTGATTTATATAATCTCAATGATGTTGATAAAATGGCTTTGGATAGATCCTTTTCTATCAAAGACATTATCGATATTGTTAGCAATTTGAACCCTAATAAATTCCCTGGTCCTGATGGTCTCAATGGAAAAAATTTCAAGGCTAACTGGAGTATTATCTAATATGTATTTAGACATTGTTTGAGCAATCTTCAACTTCTTCAACTCTGGTAGGTTGGTCATGAATCTAATCATACCTTTATTACTCTTATTTCTCAAAGTAAAAACTCTAAGGAGTTGAAAAATCTTTGTACTATTTCCCTTTGTAACATCTTCTTTAACATCATTTCTAAGTTGTTGTCAAATAGGCTTCAAGGTGTGTTGTCCTCTGCCATCAGTAGAAATCATTATGCCTTTGTTAAAGGTAGGAGCATTAAAGATGTTGTTCTTTTGTCTGATGAGCTCATTCACGATTTCAATAAGAATCATGGAAAGCCTAAAATGTGTCTCAACATCGACATTTCGAAAGTGTATGACTCTAATTCTTGGGATGCCATATTTCATATCCTGAGTCTCATGAATTTTCCTTATTGCCGGGTTATTTGGCTCAAAGAGATTTTTAATACTATGTCCTACCAATCGTTGATCATTGGTGAACCACCTAGTAATGGTGTTTGTTAGGGGGACCCTTTGACTCCATACATATTTGTTCTAGCAATGTAGGTGGTCACCCTTCTTATTGATAAGGAAGTGGATGAGGGTAATCTTAAACTGTTGAGGGCTTCATCCAAGTTTGTTGTGTCACATATAATTTGTGTTGATGATCTGTTGGTTTTCTCGAAGGTTGGTGATCAAAGTGCTATGGCTATCAGAAGAGTCATTGATAAGTTGTATGCTTCTACTGGGATAAGAATTAATATCGATAAAAGTTCTATTTTATATAGTCAAGGAGTAGGCAGATATAGAATTGGTGATATTCTCATAATTAAGGAAGGGTCTCTTCCTCAAAGATATCTTGGTATCCCCTTGGATATTGGAAAACTCATTAAGGCTCATTATAGCCCGTTGGTGGATAAAATTAAGAGATTAGAGAGTTGGAACATGAGTCAACTTTCCATGGCAGGCAAGGTTGATCTTGTTCACTCTACTCGCTCAGCCATGTACCAGTATTGGGATTCTATTTTCCCTATTCCTTATTCTATGTGATGATATAGAGACATCTTGTCGTGATTTCATCTGGGGAAAGTCTGATGATAAAAATGTTGTTCATCTTATTAAATGGTGAGATGTTATGAAATCAAAGATTGAAGGTGGGCTTGGCATCAAGAACATCAGATATGTTGTTAAAGCCTCAATTACTTTGAATGGATGGAATATTGCTAAGAAAAAATATAGTATTTGGATCAAGTGGATCCATGAGAAATACTTGTCTAAGCATTCCTTTTGGTCATTGTCAGTCAATGATTGCTTCTCTTATCTTTTTAGGATAATTCTTATTGAAAGGGATTGTTTGAGAGGTTTTGTTTCTTTTATTATTGGTGATGGATCTTGCTTGTCCATTTGGCAGGATCCTTGGATTCTTAGATCAAAATTTCTGGCGGAGGTTCTGGGTAGACAAGGTCTCATTCAACTGGGAATTGAAAGAAACTCAAAAGTATGTTGTTTGATAGGGTTCATGGGTTTCTAAGCGATGAACCGTTTGTACTTCCCGTAGAGATAGGACTAGAAAGATTGTCACATGGGCTATAAACATAGATTTTTATCACCTAGATCTGATGGATTTCACTTGAAAGAATCCTCCTTTTATGAAGGCTTTGACAAAGCCAAAAGGTTCTAGTCATGTGATGTTGTTTAGTGAGAATATTGATGTCATGTTCAGCTCTTTATGGGTTTCTCTAAGAATGAATCAGGGTGTTGAGCCTAAACCTTATTTTTAATGGTTATGGAGTTTCAAGTGTCCCAATAGATTTCACATCCTTCGTTGGAAGGTTGGATTTCACAAAATTCCTACTTCTGTGTATATCAAACCTCTTGGTATCAGTTTGGCTTCCATATGCTTTATATGCAAGTGTGAAGAAGAGGATGTTGATCACATTTTCTTCAATTGTTCCTATGCAACTGATATTTGGGGATTTGCTAGTGACCAGTTTGATTTTCAGCTTCCGAGTGCTTTGGATGATATTTGTAATCTTTGAGGGAAAAGGTTTCTTCTGATTAGTTTGTCTATTCTTCATGGACTTTGGAGAGAAAGGAACGATAGAACATAGAGGCTCAGAGAGAAATGCTATTCAACTACAAAAATTCAGATCTCAAGTTGTTGATTGGTTGATTTTCATATAATCTCCTTGTTTCTTATCTTTTCCTTTCTCGTGTTCCTAGTTATTATGTTTTTTGTATAGTGGATTTTTTCTAGCCTTTGATAGTTTATTTAGTGGAGATTGTTCCCTAAAGAATACACACTTACTTGTAAATTCAATGAATTACAAAAAAAAGCAATAGATGAGCTGGGTTCACCAAAAAAAACTAAGGAGATAGATGAAGTACTTCGCAGGTTGAGCAGATTCAACTAAACGATATGTATCTAGAAGATAAAGCAAATTAAGCAAAACTAGGCAGTTACCATTGAGCAGTAGAACAATTAATATTCTAAGTAGTAATATGAAGAACATGTATAAAAATTGACTTCTCTTACCACCTTATAATTCAAGAAATCAATATACAGATAAGGCAAATGATCAACCAATATTATTCACATTTGACCCTAAGCAAAATATACTAAGATGTTTTATTACGTCTTTTATTATTTCCATGAGGATTTAAGTCATACCACACAAATCCAACCGACCACTGCTAAGTCAAAATCAGTGCCATACAAGGTCAATGGAAGATCCAGAATCCATGACCTCCCCAACACCTCCTAGTCACCACAAGAGAAAACACCGCATAGACATCTCAATCTACTACAACAACAACATATAGTCAAGCTGAATGATTGGCTCACGTGTGGCGATCCATATATGATAGCACCTAGCCCACCTTGGTAAAGATAACAATGCTAGTAGAACATGCTCATGCATGGTCGTTCAAAAAAGAGGCACCACATGTTATTATACTATTATCTATCACATATCATAAGGAGATCATCTCACGAATGGTCGTCTCACACAATCTGTATTTGTTGATGCAAGGAGATACTCAAATTGCACCCTCACATAATAATAAATGTATGCTTTGAGTTTCCCGTAGCAATGATTTGTTTAACCATCCATCAATAATACTGACACTGGAATGGATCTATGGAACATGGAACCTACATGATTAGGGCTTCACTTTTTATGCCAATTGAGTGTCTTATAGCATCAATCAAGTTACAACGTACAAAGCCAAAACAAACTCTATAAGAATAAGGCATAGTGCAACTCCAAAAGATATAAATAATATAAGGTGTGAACTAGTCACATCATCACCCCATGATACTTGTAATACTATCGATCACAAGGCTATCACCAATGTCACACCATTATGGTATGTCAATCCCTCAATCATATCACTAGAGGATATCACCTCACAATAGGTATCATGCCTCCACCAGGTCATAGGACCCACCACATCAATATGATCTCATAATATCTCATCAAGGCTTATAGCCATCACCTTGCATCATATAATCATCACCACAACATACACAAGCCATGGCATTCATTTTTCCTATAAGGTTAGGGATTCATAAACAAGAGAGAGAAAATATCACATTATGGTAACCACTCCAAGTGAGACAAGCAAGCATGTCATATTCCCCAACATTAGGGTTAGGCTTACATGTATAGCAGACTAGGGTTCCATAGTCTTATTTAAACACCAAACTCTAATCTCATCACCTCCCACTTTCTTGAAGCATACTAGGATTAGAGCATCATCAATTAAACATGATTAGAGCATTGTGCTAACAACACTAGGCATCAACATCATGTACATGTGTATGTGTACCGTCTTATTATGTTATGCATGTGTTAAAACCATGTAACATATATATGTATTGATCACCCAAGCAAACATGTGTCACGACCATTAACCACTAAGTGTCTCAACCCCAAGACGAGACATGTGTCTCAAACACCACAAAGGCAGGTGTCTTGACAACACCAAAACTTAGAGTCACGATCGAGACAAAAACATGCACCTCGGCCACAACCACAAAATAGGTATCGACCATGAAGCATACATATGTCTCGACCACACTCCAACATAGTGTCTCGGCCATACAACACCGTGTGTCTCAAACAACCAAACCAAAATAAGGGTATTGACCAAAATAAACTCATGTGTCTCGACCCAAGCACAAAACTAAGGGTAATGACCAAAACTAAATAAGGTGCTACTGCCACCGAGGTCAAGCCACCTAACAACACTTAACCATCATCAAAACAGAGGTAAACCTTGATCAAAACAAAAGATATTCATGGTCAAAATAGAAGATGGTCATCAAATAAAACCACCATCAACAAGGAGGAAAGTTTCACATTAAAACGGTCACCAAAAACCCTAAAACATGAACTTTGGAAAATCACCATGAAAAGCATTGCGTAGGAAAGCAAAGATCACGTTCAATACATCTAAAATAGAACCTAAACTTCATGTTACACTAAGGTACACGAACCTTATGCATGTGATTAAAAATCCAAGATCAAGAGATAAGAGGGAACCATCCATCTCATCATCATCTCAAAATCAGGTACCACAAATTGGGGTTTCAGATTCTAAACAAACCAAACATGATAACCACCATCATTCAAGCTCTAGAACATAATATAATCAAATAGCATATTAGGAAAATGATTTATAGAGAAGAATAGAAACATTCATTAAAGCAAAATGTAATAGTAGAGAGGGTAGAGTGTTTTATAACCCGCCTTAAGAGAAGGAACAAGATCCAAGCTCTCGATCACCAAGGAGGAAGATGAAGCTCCACTAAAAGCTCAACTCTCAGCCACAAGACCACCTCAAGAAGAACAAGAAGACACCAAGGTCAAATATATCTCAATAAAAGAGGGCACGAAACCCTAGGCCAAACCAAATAAAGAAGGGAGAAAGAGGAGAAAACTTCCTCACACTTGGGTACCATTTTGTCAAAACATGGTCCCCGATCCTTCGTGATGAGGATTTTTCTCTCAAGATGGCCACCATGGATAGTCCATAGTCTAAGTCCGATAAAGGAGAAGAAGATGAGGTAGAAGATCAAAGGAAAATACGACCAAAGAAAGGCATATACTTACCAAGGAAGAAGATGATCCAAAAGTCACCACAAGCACCAAGGGAAGGTTGATACGTGACCAAAGAAACTAGATCAACACTTCTTAACTCCACAAAGCTTAAAGGTCACCACAAGAAGAGGAAAGAAAGAGGACCAAAAATAATGCATGAATGAAGAGGAGAGGAGTTATATACATGAAGGATGAGAGAAAGTAGGTGGAGATGATGTGTCAACACCTACGGGCACCAACAGGACACTTGTCCTCTAAGAAAACATCCATGCAACCACTATATGCATGCATGCATGAGATGGTAATACAATCAATGTTGGGTATCGACCTCTTATGGTCACCAACACATTGGTCTCATTCGATACACATCAAGAGGTTGAGACAACACCAAGGCAACTTGTCTAGGTTGAGACAAAAGGTCACCAAAACACCCACGGTCGAGACACACCACAAAAGGACAACCCATTTTGACCCAACCACTCCAAGACCATCCTGGTCCATAAAAATCCAAGTCAAGGTAAGTGTCTCAGTCGAGACACACCCAAGACACCCATCAAGGTTGAGATAAAGTTCACTACATTTCAACCAAGCTCACAAGGTCAACACCAAACCAAACCCTAGAAACCTTAATCACCCTAGAGATGTCACCACTCATCCAAGACCTAAGCAAAGATCCCTAAAGTATCACACGCTCTCTCTCATATGAAGTCAAGGAGAGAAGGTACATTCCAGGTGTGGCAATTGTAGGATAACCCTCACATATTGGTAAATTACAATTTGACCCAAAACAAGCACAGAAAGCACAAACATCATCCAAACAAGCTCAAACTGGAAGCTTAAGCTTTTCACAAGATCTAAAAGCATCTCAAAGGATTAGATCAAGGTTCGAAGCACTTAATAAAGCCAAAAAAGGGTTAGCCCAAAATACAGGTCAGGGGTCTTATAAGTCATAAACCCCTAACAAGGATTTCGTCCCCAAAATCCTAAGCAAAAAGAGATGGGTACTTCCTACACATCTCTTCCTAAAGCTTACATGTGGATTCCTCAATGCCACATTGATGCCACAAAACCTTCACCGACACTATGTCCTTCTTCTTCAATTTCTTCACTCTTCTATCAAGGATCAACACGGGTCCTTCCACATAGGACATATTGATGATTTGTTTGACCAATTCTGGGGTGTTGTAGTCTTTTCCAAGATAGACTTAGGTTATCACCATTTGTGGATCAAGGTGGAGGACATACCTAAGTCAGCCTTTAGGACTCAATATGGTTATTATAAGTTTGTGGTTATGCCGTTTGGGCTAACCAATGCACTGGCAATGTTCATGGACTTGATGAACATGGTATTTTGACCAGTTCTTGATTAGTTCATGGTGGTGTTCATAGATGATATCCTTCTATACTCTAGAGATAGTCAGCAACATGAACATCATCTTTTTCAGGCGTTGAGTGTGTTAATACAACACCAGTTGTATGCCAAATTTAGTATGTGCAAGTTTTGGCTGAATGAGGTGTCTTTCCTAGGACATGTGACATATGTTGAGGGTGTTTGTGTGAACAACGAGAAGGTTGAATCTATTCTAGAGTGGGAACAACCAAAGACAATGATAGAAGTTTCTGGTTTTCTGGGTCTGGTAGGCTATTAAGAAGGTTCATCAAGAACTTCAACTCTGTGGTGTTACCCCTAACAAAGCTGATGAGGAAAGATGTACCATTTGTCTGGGATGACAGATGCCAACATGACTTTCAATTGCTAAAGGGGAAGTTGACAAGTGCACCAATACTAGTTTTACCTGAGCAAGGGCAATGATACATAGTTTTATGTGATGCATCGAGGAATGGTGTGGGTTGTGTGCTGATGCAAGATAAGAATGTGATCTCTTTTACGTCCTGATAGTTAAAGAAGCATGAGGAAAACTACCCAACCCATGATCTGGAGTTAGCTTTGGTGGTTCATGCCTTGAAGATCTGGAGGCACTACCAATATGGTGATAAGTGTCCGATCTTCATAGATTACAATAACTTGAAGTACAACTTTTCACAACAAGAGCTAAATTTGATGCAGCGGCGCTGGATGGATCTAATCAAGGACTAAGATTGCACTATTGATTACCATCCATGAAAGGCAAATGTCATATAAGATGAGTTGAGCAGTAAGTCTTCTTCATCATCATCTATGGAGAAGATGCAATTGTGTTCCTTGGTGTGCCATAAGAGAGACATGTTTGTCTCCTTACGTTAGATGAATGTAAAGCTAGAGGTTTGTTTGCTAGCAGGTTTGTTGGCACAGTTGCATGTGAAGCTAACATCACAACAACATATCAAAGAGGCACAATAGAGTGATCATATGATACATCAGATATGAGTAGAGTTCGGCAGTGAGAAGCATGATGGCTTCCATGAGTCGGATGATGGGACAATGTGTTACCACAATAGAGTTGTGTTTCTTGATGTTGATAATCTGAGGAAGATGGTTACGGAAGAGGCTCACTCTTTGATGTATGTTATGCACCCAGGTAGCACCATGATGTACCATAACCTTAAAGATATGTATTGGTGGCCTGGCTTGAAATGTGGCTGAGTTCGTGGCCAAGTGCGCAGTGTGTCAACAAGTTAAAGTGGAGCATTAGAAGCCTACATGGACTTTGCAACCATTTCCTATACCACAGTGGAAATGGCATCATGTTACAATGGACTTTGTGGTTGGTATCCCAAGGACAACCAAAGGTCATGATTCCATTTGGGTGATTATTGACAGGTTGACCAAGTCAACACATTTCTTTCATGTGAAGATAATGTATACAATAGAGAAGCTTGCTCAGATGTATGTTTATGAAATCATCCACTTGCATGGTGTTCCAACTAGTATCGTGTCAGATAGAGGTCCTCAGTTTACAAGTAACTTTTGGGAGCATTTCCACATAACTTTAGGCACACAGTTGAAGTTTAATAATGCTTTCCACCCACAGACAAATGGTCAGTCTGAGAGGATCATACATACCTTAAGGATCTATTGAGAGCTTGTGTCTTGCAATTTTTGGGCAGTTGGGACACCCACATCATCCTGATATAGTTTTCTTATAATAATAGATATTAGAGGAGCATTGACATGGCACCGTATGAGGCGTTGTATGGGAGATGTTATAGGTCTTTGTTGTGTTGGTATGAGATAGGTGAATATCAGCTTCTTGGTCCCGAGCTTGTGAAAAAGACAACAGATAAGATTAGAGGGATTCAATAGTAGTTGAAAGCATTCCAAGATAGATAGAAATCATATGTTGATAACCATCATAGACCCTTGGAGTTTCAAGTGGGAGATAGGGTGTATCTCAAGGTCTCTCCTTGTGTCTTGAGGTTTGGGAAGAAGGATAAGTTGGCTCCCAAGTTTATCGGACCTTACCTTGTGGTGGCACATGTTGGGAAGGTGGCCTACATGTTGGAGTTGCCACCTGAGTTGCATAGGTTGCATCTAATGTTCCATGTATCTATGTTGAGGAAGTGCCACCCTGATACTGAGTTAGTGCTTCATCCAGTGGAGGTTGAGTTAGAAGAACTTGTTCTTTACCGTCATCTTGTTCAACTATCTATAATCTATACACATCCTCATGGATCCATTTTTCTTCTTTACAAACAACACGGGAGCACCACATGAAGACGTGCTCGGTCTGATGAAACCTTTCTCAAGAAACTCTTACAACTATTTCTTCAACTTTTCCATCTTAGCTGGAGCCATCATGTACATTGTCTAAGCTATCAGTTGTGTGCCCAGGACTAGGTTGATCTCCAAGTCAATCTCTCGAGGTGGGGGAACACCTGGAAACTCATATTGAAACACATCCTCAAACTCACGGACAATGGGCACCTCCTGGATACTAAGACTCCTCACCTTAGTATCCACTATGTGTGCCAAGAATGCTTCATAGACTTACCTCATCATCCTTTCTGCCACCATAACTGACACCAGACATGTCAGGAGAATCTTCATGTCTCCTTGGAAGATCCATGTTGCATCACCATCTACAAACATCACCACCTTAGAACTACAATCCAAGACCACCTGATATTTCTCCAAGGTGTCCATTCTAAGGATTACATCGAATCCATGCATATCAAGTGGTATGAGGTCCACTTGTATGCTATGTCCTGAGAAAGAAAGGACACATGAAGAACACACCTCCCGTAACTCGGCGGAACCAACCAACAAGATTTCCAAGTGAAGACTATGCCGCCTACGACTAATAGGCAAATAACAACTATTGATCACTTCTCGAGTGAAAACGTGTGTGTCACACCTGGGTCAATGATGCACGGGTTTTAAGTCGCTTTTACAAGCCTGCTTTATACTCATTTTGTGCATTTATTAGTCAATTAATTGATCACATCTGCATAAATCATTATTATTGGCTTGTATATTCTGTTTGCATTCAACTATGTTTATTTTATCATATTTACATTATTTTATGCATTCCCCGGCCTTATACATGTTTTTATGAACTTTTTAGGTACTCCATGTATAGTGAAAAGTTGGTGCCACCGACATAGCAGCAGTGGTCGAGCAAAGAAGAATAGAAGACTTGGTGCCACCGACCACCAAGTCAGTGCCACCGAGATTGGTTTAGAAGGATAGATTGACTAGGAGCATTAGCTCGGTCTCACCGACCATCATGTTTCGGTGGTACCGACTCAGTAGGGCAAAGGCCGCAACATGAGGTTGTCGATGCCACTGACTCCGTCGGAAATCAAAAATCGTTAGATCGTCCAGATCTGACAGTCAAAATTATGTGGTACTGTAAGTTGGCCTATGACCTAAAAAGGGATGGCCAGACCTGAGGGGGACATCATGTTGCACTACATGAAGATCAGAGAAGGGAGAGAGAGAGGAGCACGGATTCGTAGGATGTCAACTGGGAGATCTGAGCACCTTCGATGGACAATTTTGCTGTCGGAAGACTACAGAACGTGCGTCTCTCGAGGAGGATCATCCAGAACACCTTCTCTCCAGGGGTTACATGAATTTCCTTCATGTTTCCCACATTTTTATTTTCTCTCTTTATGTATTCGTACGTGAAAATCATGCGGGGATAAACCCCTCCTTTCCTTAGGACCCAGGAGTAGCCCGGGGAATCATTGTATCGACTTTTTACATGGTTTAATATAGATTTCTCTTTATTCCTAGATATATATAATTGTGGAATTGAATGAACTATCTATTCTTGATCACCATCGGTAGGATAATAGACTAATAATTGCCCTAGAAGGAGGATTAAAAGTTAGAAAACCACAGTTTATACACTTTCTTACGTGTTACTTGGGAAAGGTGACATACGGTGAGTGGAAAGACACCCAGAGTCTTCGATAATGCACCTAGACTAAGATATAAATTGATACAAATGTGAAATTGGCTTAGATATAAGTGGTGAATTGCACTGTGGAAGTGGGCAATTCTGACTACAGGATTTCTATCCAGGGTAGGAGTAAAATTTATATTAATTTGGTCAAAATAAGATATAACGAGACCCCGTGGTGAAATTGATAATCCTAAGGAATCCATCTCATTCAAATCAAACATTATTAATTATCTTTCAACTTTCTTTTATTTTGTTCAAACTCAAATCCAACTTTTTAATCGTCTTAGCTGATCACACCGTAGTTAGTAGCAGTCACTGAAGCTACGTCTCCCTGAGTTCGACTCGGGCCTCACATAGGCCTATATTACTCAACACGTATACTTGCGTTCATATGCATGGTTTTAGCGTGTCAAGTTTTTGGCACCGTTGCCGAGGAGACGGTGAAGTTTCAATACTATGAGTGATGTGGGTGGCCACTCTAGGCCACCTTTTATTTCTTGCAACTTTATTTTGATCGTTGAAAATTTATTGCATACATATAGAACAAATTTTATCTATTGAGTATCGTGATTAACTCATTTCAAATTTTTAGGTACTAGTGCATGGTGACAACATGGACAACAGACTATAGAGAATCTACACCAGAAGTCCCAGTCGCTATTGAGATTCTCATTCAAACAACTACATCATAAGACATACCATTGGCGCCTAGGCAACAAGAAATGGGGAACGGTAATCCAGGGGATGAGAGGACCATATGGGAAATGATAAAGACATCTTCCTTAGCTGCACAGACGGGGCCTATCAAGAAGAAGAATGTGAATGTAGCACAATACAAGATTGATCCAGGGCTCACTGTACTCATCAAGTCACAAGCTTTTTATGGGCACACTCATAAAGACCCGATCACACACATCAACAATTTTGTGGAGTGCTACGACATGGTGAAAGTGGATAGGTTTCCTCAGACAGCTATTTATCTGAAGTTGTTCCCATCATCATTGGCAGACAAGGAAAATGAATGGTTGCACAACCTGCCAAAGGAATCAATTGAAACTTGGGATCAAATGATCGAGACGTTCTTTGAAAGGTATTTTCCTCCGAAAAAGACAAACGAACTGGTGAGGAACATTCACAACTTCAAGCAACGGGCAGCTGAATCCTATTCCAAATCTTGTGAGCGTTTTCAAAACATGCTCAGGAAGGTCCCTCACCATGGCATAGATCTGGATAACCAAGTCAATATGTTCTACTTTGGGCTCCACAAGAGCGAACATGTTACCTTAGATAGTGTAGGCTCGGGGTTCTTTCTCAACAACTCACCCTCTATGTGTCAGGACATTTTGAAAAATATGGCAAAGAATCAGGCATGGGGTAATGAGGGAGATCATCCAGAGAAGATGAAAAGCATAGGGGAATCTAAAGTTATCACCTCTTGGAATGAGAAGCTAGACTTGATAGCAAAGAAGCTGCTAGAGAAGGATAATAATGTATCAGATGAGGAAGGATAGGTGAAGTATATGTGGTAGCAAGGCTACAGGAACATTGATTATTCATGGAGAAAGGATCCCAAGTTTTCTTGAAAAGACCCAAACAACTTCCTATAGGATCCTGATCAATAGAACCAACACAGGAATAATCAGTAGCAGCGACCTATAGTAGAGGAGAGAACAAATGAAATTCTTAACTGGATAGTGAAGCAGAATGAATAGTTGATTAACAACTTCCAACGTGATCTCCATAATCAAGGAGCCCAGATGAGGAGTTTTGAGACAACCTTGTCTCAACTAGCAGTAGACATGGTGGCTTTGAAAAAGCCTACACAACAAGGTTTTCAGGAAACACTAACACTCCAACAGGTCAAGGCCATACTACTGAGAAGTGGGAAGAAGACTTTGACTCCTAGGACCATGGAGACTGAGATGACCAAGCCTATTGACAGTGGTGACCCAATGGAAGAGCCGACACAAGCATAAATGAAGTCAGGCAACTCAGGGGAAGAGCAAAATCAAGAATCTGAGGTGGAAAAGAGGACTTCATATGTGCTACCACATCAGAGCAACTCAGTGCCTTCATTTTAGGTACACTTCCACCAAAGAGATAGGATCTTAGTTGCTTCAACATCACATGTTATATCGGGAAGACAAAGTTTGGGGATGCACTCTGTGATTCAGGGGTGAGTATCAACTTAATGCCCTTATCTACCTTTAGGAAGCTAGGTCTCAAAACATCTAGGAAGAGCAGCATGACAATCCAATTGGCAGACAACTCAGTGGTGACACCGTATGGTATTTGCGAGGATATGTGTCAAAGTGGACCAATTTGTTTTTCCTATAGACTTTGTGGTGATGGATATGCAAGCTGACCATGGAAACACACTTTTATTAGGAAGACCCTTCCATGAAACAACTGATATGATCTTGGAGATGGGTAGAGGCCATTTGACTATGGAAATTAAGGACAACAGGTTTGAGATCATTATGCCAGATAATTCCAAGTCATCCAATGCTCAGGAGCAATGCAATATGATGAAGCACATGGATAGCAATATCTCTTTGTTTTTGGGAAAACCATTTTAGGACATGGCACATGTAATGACAAAGGTGGACAAGGGTACACTAGGTTTGGACATCATGGAGAACACTAAGGTGGTCTCACTTGCCAAGGCAGTAGGGTATCCATACGATGAAAATGAGGAATTGGGTTTATCCACTGTTGATGGAGAGGATTCTGTAGTACAGATACATCCACGGCTCCTTGCTAGAGGCATGTCTAATGAATCTTATGGATGATTATGTGTGGAGCTTGTCATTAGAAGAATGTGCAAGGCTACTGAAGGCTTTGTCGTGTTATTACACAAGGCACTTTGAGGACCTGGGACCGCTGCCACCACCAATGATTTCTTCACTCTTGAGCCAACCTGAGCTGGAGCTCAAGCCACTGCCACCTCATCTTAAGTATGTGTTTCTAGCTGAAGAGGAGAAGCTTTTGGTTATCATATCTGCATCATTGAGTGAATCAGAAGAAGAACAATTGATTACTGTGCTAAAGAACCACCGACGTGCATTTGGGTGGACTATGGCTAACATCAAGGGGATTTCCCCTACATTGTTCCAACACAAGATTTGGCTAGGAGAAGGAGCAAAATCATTCATTCAACCTCAGTGTTGCTTAAATCCAATCAAGACTGAGGTAGTCAAGAAGGAGGTAATCAAGCTACTGTCGGAAGGTATAATTTATGCTATTTCTGATTCCATGTGGGTCAGTCTGACATAGGTAGTACCAAAGAAAGGGAGAATCACTGTCACTATTAACTCATCTAATGAACAAATAACCACTAGATTAGTGATAGGATGGTGAGTTTGCATTGATTATCGCATATTGAACACTGCCATGATCAAGGATCATTTTCCATTGTCGTTCATGGATCATATTTTGAAGTGACTTGCCGATCGCTCCCACTTTTGTTTTCTTGATGGATATTTGGGCTATAATCAGATTTCAATCGAGCCTAAGGACCAGGAGAAGTCTACCTTCACCTACCCTTATGGCACTTTTGCATACCGCAGCATGCCTTTCGTGTTGTGCAATGCACCCGCTACTTTTTAGTGGTGCATGCTAGCAATTTTCTCGGATATGGTAGAATAATGTCTCAAAGTTTTCATGGATGATTTTTTCGGTCTATGGGACATCTTTTGATGATTGTTTGAGAAATTTGGATAAGGTTTTGCAAAGGTGTGAAGACACATACTTAGTGCTTAATTGAGAAAAATGCCACACGATGGTTAGTGAGGGCATAATGCTTGGACATAAGGTGTCTAGCAAGGGATTGGAGGTGGATCCAGTTAAGATAGAGGTGCTTTCAAAACTTCCTCCACCAACATCGGTGAAGGAAGTTAGGCATTTTCTAGGCCATGCCAGATTTTATCGCTGATTTATTAATGATTTCTCAAAAATTGCTAAGCCATTGTCTAAGCTTTTGGAAAAGAATGTTGAATTCCATTTTGATGAGAAATGTTTAAAAGCTTTTCAAATCTTGAAAGAGAAACTCATATCTGCACCGGTTGTACAAGCTCTAGATTGGAGCCAACCATTTGAACTGATGTGTGGTGCATCAGATTATGCTATGGGGGCAGTGTTGGGGCAACACTTAGACAAAGTTCCTATAGTCATATATTACGCATCTAAAACACTTAATGACACACAACTAAATTACACCACAACTGAAAAAGAGTTATTGGTTGTTGTCTTTGCTTTCAAGAAATTTAGGCAATATCTTGTGGGAGCTAAGGTGGTGGTGTGGACTGATCATGCAACAATTAAATACTTGTTGCTGAAGAAGGATGCAAAACCAAGATTGATTAGATGGATCCTTTTACTGCAGGTGTTTGACATTGAGGTCAAAGATAAAGTAGGGATTGAGAATGTGGTAGCTGACCACCTGTCTAGACTAGAGAGGGTAGATGAGAAGGATGTTAATATACCCATTCTAGAGACTTTACCTGATGAGAAGTTGTTCACCCTTAAGCAAAGGGACCCTTGGTTTGCTAACATTGTGAATTATTTATCTTGCAAGGAATTACCCGCTGATTGGGGGTACCAAGAAAAGAAGAGATTCTTTCATTCATTGCGCTATTATTTTTGGGATGATCCTATTTTGTTGAAATAGTGCAGGGATGGAATATTGAGAAGATGTGTACCTGAATGCGAGTATGGGAGTGTATTGAAACACTGCCACACACTACCTACAGGTGGACACCATGCCATTTCTAGGACAACCACAAAGGTATTGGAGAGTAGTTTATACTGGTCGACCCTATTCAAAGATGCATATGATTTTGTGCGTAGGTGTGACACATGTCAGCGGTCATGTAACATATCAAAGAGGCAGGAGATGCCATTGAATGTGTTTCAAGAAGTAGAGGTTTTTTATTTATGGGGTATTGATTTCATGGGACCCTTTGTATCCTCTAACTCTAACCTCTACAACTTACTGACTGTAGATTATGTGTCAAAATGGGTGGAAGTGATTCAAACCCGCACCAATGATGCAAACGTTGTATGCAAATTTGTTAAGGATCACATTTTCTACATGTTTGGAGTGCCAAGGATGATTATAAGAGATGGGGGAACTCATTTCACCAATCATAAATTTGGGGCACTCTTAAACAAATATGGAGTGATGCACCGGGTGGGTACACCCTACCACCCACAAACTCAAGGGCATGTGGAGATTTCTAATCATGAGATCAAAAAGATTCTTGAGAAGACGACGTCGTCTAGTAGAAAAAAATTGAAGTGAATTGTTGGTTGATGTGCTATGGGCCTATAGGACTGCCTATAAAACACCAATAGGAGTTACACCCTTTAGGTTAGTCTAAGGACAGGTGTGTCATCTCCTTGTGGAGTTAGAACATAAAGCTCATTGGGCATTAAGGAGGCTCAATTTTAACCTTGATGAAGCAGGTAAGACAAGGATGCTGGAGTTGAATGATCTTGATGAAATTAGGATGAATGCCTATGAGAGTTCAAGGTTGTACAATGAGAGGACTAAGCAAATACATGACCGACATATAGCAAGGAGAGACTTTTACCCGAGAGAGAATGTGTTACTTTTTAATTCAAGGATGAAATTACACCCTAGGAAATTGAGATCTAGATGGAGTGGACCATTTGTCATAGAAGAAGTGTTTCCACATGGAGCAGTTAGAATCAAAGAGGGAGAGAGATCCTTCTTAGTTAATGGCCAAAGGCTAAAGCACTACTTTGGAGAAGATATTAATAGGAAGGAGCATGAGGTGAAACTTGTTGCTCCTAATTAATCTCAAGAATGGATTTGTCTAGCCTAGGACGTTAAACAAGGGCGCTTGTTGGGAGGAAACCCAACCATTAGGATGTTCATTTCATTCCTTTCTATTATGTTGGTTTAGTAGTACTTAGTTTTTCATAAGTTTTTTGTAAAAATGATACCTTGACTCATTTGTTAAGTGTGCAGGGCTGTGAAGAAGTTGGTGTCATCGACTCCCAAGTCAATGGCACCGAGATCGGGTCAGTGAGAGGGCCAATTCGATTGGAACAAGTCGGTGCCACTGACTACCAAGTCGGTGACACTGACATCTCTGAAGAAAGTGCAAAAAAATTGACACGGCTAACTGATAAGCCATCGGTACCACTGAGACCCCAGTCAGTGGCACCGACTCAGCCACCACTCTAGGTGCGGTGGGTGCATTAGTGCACTGAGAAAAGAAAAAAAGTCAAGTCAATACCACCGACTCATCACTCGGTGCCACCGACATGAGAAAACACCAATTTGTGGGCGCCTTAATCAATGATCCATATGTGTCAATAATCGACGATCGGTCACACTGATCCACCCAAGAGTCAGTGCCACCGAATGGTCGACAATCTGCCAAGTAAAGATGGTGCACCGACGGCCGTCGATGCACTGAGGGCACCGATTCACCCCAGAGTCGATGCCACCGACTTCGTAACAATAGGGTGGCTCCAAGTCTATAAAAGGGAGGCGGTGGATAGTTTTTCTTCACAACTTCAAACACCACTCCTCCCCAAAGTGCGAGTGACTATTGTGAGCATCCAGAAGCTACACTGAGCTCTTCTTTTCTCAACCTACTTCTTCGATCACTTCAATGTCATGGCAAGGAGAGAAGGACTTCCTGGCGGTCTGACATCACGACCCAGGATCAACCATCCTTCAACAGAGGTTCGAAATGTGTACGACGAGCTTGCTAAGAGGATGTTTGCTCCAACAAGATATGGAGACCGACAATTATTGGAGGACATGGGCTTCAACAACAACATGGCAGCTGTCCTCAAAAGGCAAGAGTTTGATGGAGGGTCTGTGAACCCTATCTTCGGTGGGTGGCCAACATACAAGGAGATTGTGATCGAGTTCTTGGCATCTCTGGAAATCTTTGTGTCCCCTGACTCAGCACGCCCGATGTGAGGCAAGTGGAGAGAAGGAAAGGTGGACTTACGCCTTTTCAATACCAGCTACTCCCTAACTCTTTAGGCCTTCAATGACATCTATGGATGGCCTCATATTCCATGCCACCAACCCGAGAACATCGACTTCAACGCAATATGGAAGGATCTTGTGACAGTGCTAGAAGGTTATAAGTTAAACTGGCACCACGGCTCATTGGCGGACCTCGAGCACCCCTTTGTTTGGGTGCTACATTGCATGCTCACCAACACTATCTTCGCCAAGTCTACTCGACAAGCGAAGGTCCAACTAGCAGACTTATACTTTCTCTACCAACTTTTGGCGGGGAGGTCGATAAACTTTGGAGCCTTCTTCCTCACCCATGTGATGGCGGTGAAGTGAAACATAAGGAGGACCATGCCTGTCCTTTTTATGGGACTTCTCATCCCCAATGCTCTCTACTTAGGCCTGGATCTCTCTACTATGGAGCCTCTACAGTCCAAGCTTTACATAGACCGCCTCCGCTTCAAGTAGGTTGGTCTTATCTCTGTCCAACACAACACCATTTATGCGATTTGTTCGGTTAGTGGCACCTTCTACGAGCGTCAACTACCTGATCCTATATTCAATATCAAGCAAGTTGACCACTATCGATGGCTGGACATGGATGACGACGATGAAGAACAAGAAGGAAATGACGATGAGGATGAGCAGTTGGACAACGAGGTGGAGGAAGTGGAGCCTACCATCCCCATGACGCATCGAGTTGCTCCGTGGAAGCGTCCACCACATTATGTTGCTTCTAGGTCTTCTGCCCCGCCACCCTCTCAGGAAGGAGAGGAAGCTTATTCTATGGTGGGCATGTATTCCATGCTGCAGGATAAACAGACACATCAACAACAACAAACTCAATCTCTGGATGGAATTCAAGATGTGCAGGGCCAGCTATACACCAACCAGCATGCGATTTATGATAATGAACATCTTCTCTTGGCCAACCAAGAGAACATGCATCAGCGCCTACAGAGGATGGAAAACTATCAGCAGCCATTCTTTGACCACTACTAGAGCCAGGGATACTTTGGAGGCTACATAATGCCTCCGGATATGCTTTCTTCTGATCTGACTTTCCAAGGGATGTTTCCTCCCCAGGACCCTACTCAGCCACCACCTCCACCATATTAGTCATGTATCTCTGTTCCACCTCTTAAGTTGGAATGTTGACTATTAGGTCATAGTCATATTTAAGCTTGGGGGGGTGCTCGAACAGCTTCTATCTTAGTTAACATAAATGACCATCTTAATTGTCTAAGAAAAGTGATTGACAAGGATTGTTGTGCCCGAATTGACCAAACACTAGCGTGACCTTAAACTAAAATTTAAGAGAGAAACCCCTTGATTACCTTGTACACAGGTCATTAGAGAGGGACATATGATTTTCTCTGAAGGTTCTATCTCTTAGTCATGTGATCTCATCCACCACATACTTTCACTTCACACTCTAGCATAAGAAGATTGAGTACATGTTATCATTCTTTCTCTTGATTGCATGTACATTGCATAGTAGATCTTGCATAATAGTTTTTTATTTTTGCTTGCATTAGTGAAAAATGAAAAAAAATATAGAAAATCATACATGCACAACAAAAAATCTGGTGTATGTCATTTAGTTGCATAACATCTTTGTTCATATAGTTACCACTGTA
This sequence comes from Alisma plantago-aquatica, assembly GCA_963693085.1. Taxonomy (NCBI): domain Eukaryota; kingdom Viridiplantae; phylum Streptophyta; class Magnoliopsida; order Alismatales; family Alismataceae; genus Alisma; species Alisma plantago-aquatica. The sequence goes on from OY856409.1 coordinate 1,590,961,033, forward strand.
TTACATAAGTATATAGTTATCATCATGTGCTAAGTATTTTTCTCAAACATAACAAGGTAGTGATTTTTCCCATACCCTTGAAATGAAGAAGAAAAAGAGTATCATGATTAGAAAAGTGTAGTGTAAGCCCATAATAGTGGAAAGAGGGCTGGAAAAAAGAAGAGAAGAAAATTGAAAAGAAAAGAAAAAAAAGGGATTGAGTATAGTTTCAGAAAGTGAGGGAGAAAGGGCATAATCCTACTTAATCATAAGGAAGAATTAGTACATGATGTAGCTTGTAGATATTTCATCTTATTTTGATAGTTGCATGCATCATTCCAACTCAATGATAGGCATTAGGAGCAGTCTATAAATTCTCATCATCATAGGTTCATCATAATTTTGATTGCATGAATGATTTTATGTGCTCATGATTCTTCCACATCCACCCATTCCAACTACCTATTGCTCTTATTGGTAGGTCACTCAGATGATTTTCTCCTCATTCATTATTTATCAGGAGAATTGCTTCCATGTAGATGGTAGGTAGAGAAAAGAACAATGTAGATAGGAGATCACATGATACACCAAGTATGATCCAGACAATTTTATCATATTAAATACTTTAACTGATTGTGTTTCATTGGTTGGGGGATGGACATCTTTTATAGAGGTTTCTGGTCACCTAAATGGCAGTTAGTGTTCAGTACTCAATGAGGGATGGAATGAGGACCAAAAGGTGGAGACTTTTTTAAATGTACCTTATGCACTTATGTCCTTCAATTGACTTATCTCAATCAGATCCAAAGGTGTTTTTGCTCGAGGATGAGCAAGGTTTAAGCTTAGGGGAGTTTGATGCATGGGTTTTGAGTCACTTTTATAGGCCTGCTTTATACTCGTTTTGTGCATTTATTAGTCAATTAATTGATCACATTTGCATAAATCGTTATTATTGGCTTGTATATTTTGTTTGCATCAAACTATGCTTATTTTATCATATTTACATTATTTTATGCATTCCCCGACCTTATACACATTTTTTATGAATTTTCAAGTACTCCATGTACAATGAAAAGTCGGTGCCACTGACTTGGTAGTTGGTGCCACTGATATAGCATCAGTGGCCGAGCAAAGAAGAATAGAGGAATCGATGCCACTGACCACCAAGTCGGTGCCACCGAGATTGGTTCAGAAGGACAGATTGACTGGGAGCATCAGCTCGGTGCCACTGACCATCACGAGTCGATGGTACCAACTCAGCAGGGTAAAGGCTACAACCTGAGGCTGTCGATGCCACTGACTTCCCGGTCGGTGCCACCGACTCTGTCAGAGATCAACAATTGTTAGATCGTCCAGATTTGACATTCAACATTATGTGTTATCATAAGTTGGCCTATGACCTAAAAAGGGATGACCAGACCTGAGGGGGACATCACGTTGCACTGCACGAAGATCAGAGAAGGGAGAGAGAGGAGCATGGAGTTGAAGGACATCAACTGGGAGATCCGAGCACCTCCAACAGATGATTTTGTTGCTGGAAGACTACAGAACATGCGTCTCTTGAGGAGGATCATTCAGAACACATTCTCTCCAGGGGTTACATGAATTTCCTTCATGTTTCTCATGTTTTTCTTTTCTCTATTTATGTATTCGCACGTGAAAACCATGTGGGGCTAAACCCCTCTTTTTCTTAGGACCCGTGAATAGCCTGGGGAATCGTTGCATTGACTTTTTATATGATTTAATATAGATTTCTCTTTATTCTTGGGTATATATAATTGTGGAATTGAACGAACTATCTATGCTTGATCACCATCGGTAGGATAATAGACTGATAATAGCTCCGAAAGGATGATTAAAAGTTAGAAAACCACCGTTTATACACTTTCTTACGCATTCCTTGGGAAAGGTAATGTATGGTGAGTGGAAAGACACCTAGAGTCTTTGATAATGCACCTAAACTAAGATATAAATTTCTACATACGTGGAATTGGCTTAGATCTAGGTAGTAAATTGCATCGTGGAAGCGGACAATTCTGACTACAGGATTTCTATCCAGGGTAGGAGTAAAATTTATATTAATTTGGTAGAAATAAGATATAACAAGACCCCATGGTGAAATCGGTAATCCTAAGGAATCCATCTCATTCGAATCAACCATTATTAATTGTCTTTTAATTTTATTTTATTTTGTTCAAACTCAAATCCAACTTTTTAATCGACTTAGCTGATCGCACCGTAGTTAGTAGTAGTCACTGAAGCTGTCTCCCTGAGTTTGACTCGAGCCTCACATAGGCCTATATTACTCGACGCGTACACTTGTGTTCATACACACAGTTTTAGCATGTCAGTCAACCAAAATCGATATAAAGCAAGAAAAATACAAACCAAAATGAAATAACTCCATATGATCTGTCACTACTCATGGGTTGATCATTCCTTCCGGCTGACTCATGGCATAGAATCGTGTCATCACTTGTTGTCATCCTCTTACCCTACTAGCTTGTCCCGAATAACCAATTTGTGATGCTTGTCCATGTCCTCATCCTCCACCACTGATGAATTGTTGTCTCTACGAGCCCTACTGACTCTGCCTTGGTTGTTGGGTCACCTCATCATCCTTCACAGGGAAATACAGTCTTGTATGACTGGTCTATCCACACTTGTACAAGTCTTTCTATCATACCACGACCTAAAAAGGCCTATCACTAATACTGATGATTACTATGGGCTCCTGCTCGTGGAAGACTGCCACCTAGACAACCCTATCACTGACACTAATGATGTATTGTGGGCTCCTTCTAGTGGAAGACTGTGACATCTACCTCGACTTGGTGACCATTGCGTCTGTGCAGTTAACCTCTGTGGTGCTGATGGTGCCAATAACCCAGGCTTCTTGAAACCTCCAGACAACTGTCCCTAATATTTCACTAGTCTCTTCTTGGCACTCTTCTCACACTTCTTAACCACTGATCTCTTTATCCTCCAAATTGACTCCACAAACATGGAAAACCACTCACGACTCTTTAAAGCAGCCATTGGGGTTGACAACTTTGAACTCAACCCTTTCTTGAAGCATCAGATCCCCTCCTGATCTATAGAAGCCATGTGAGGACAAAACCTCAACAACTCCATAAACTTCTCTTCATACTCATTGATCGACATGGATCCCTATCAGATCCTCTCAAACTGAGATACCTTCTCATCTAGATAGGTCTGAGGAAAGTATCAACTGAAAAAACTCATGTCATAACTCCTTCCAACTGATAGCAACACAAGGCCTCTTGTCCTCTTTAATGTCCCACTAATGGCTAGCACTCCCCTTCAATAGACATACAACATGCTTCACCTTATCTGTCTTGGGAATGTTGAGGATCTTGAAGGCCTTCTCCAACTCCGTCAACCAAAGGTCTACATCCATGAGATCTTCCATACCATCATAATCCACATCCCCTACATGTCTCAACCTCTTAAAGGTCTTCCCAGAGGCCAGAGATTCAACACTGGGAACAGCTGCCCTTGGTTGTGGTACAAACATTCTGTCTGCCATGTGTGTCATCATTGCCATGAACTGCCCAAACAAAGACTGAAAGGCAGGGTTTTTCATCATGGACGGGTCAAATTGGGGTACCTCATGTGCCTGATCTTCTCTCGTCTGGTCCCTTGTACCACCTCTAGGTGCGGTAACATTGCTCTCTACATCACTTTCTTCGTGTTCTCCAGACATCTTTTCTACTTTTCTTCTTCTTTTGAATAAGTAGAAGCCACTATAAGACATATTGGAGGATACTAGAATAGACACAAACCCTAGTCATAGGTCCTTGTAAACTCAGCAAAACTAAAGCTCTGATACCAACCAAACAGTAATGCTCCGACACACCACAAATGAGATTACTCAAAACTAAATGTGAAATTATAACTAAGCATACAAATTACCAGAAAATTAAAACTTATTTTTGCAAAATCACCATAAGCAAAAACTTATCACATATAAGTCCACAAGCCTACCACATGCATCGCATATCATATCACAAGGTGCTTACATCATTATACACTATCGTTCCTATCATCAACTTGTTACATGAGGTGAACGTTCCACATATATACATATATACATGTCATATCCTACATACATGGCTCACAAGACCAAAAATCTCATATCAGTAACACATCCACAAAACACATTGAGAACTAGCCTGAATACCTGAGTGTACAGGGACCACATCTAGGACTCTAACACTAAAAGATTAACAACACATCCAACCTTATGAGCTACTGCTCTTGTTGTTGCTCTTCCTCAGCTGCACAATCTCTATCTCTTTGTGGATGACCACCCTGGGTGAGACAAAATGTCCCAGTGAGAGATATAACTCTCTGCCAATGTTTGTTAAAGCACATATAACTAATCAGGTAGATAAAGTACTTAGCAGGTTGAGCATATTCAACTAAATGATATGTATCTAGAAGATAAAGCAAATTCAGCAAAACTAGGAAGTTAACACTGAGCGGTAGAACAATTAATATTATAAGAAGGAATATGAAAAACTTGTATACCAATCGACTTCTCTTATCGCCTTAAAATTCAAGAAATCAATATAAAGATAAGGCAAAGTGTTCAACCAATGTTATTCTCATTTGACCCTAAGTAAAATATTGTAACGACAGTCAAACAAATCGTTACTAATTAAGCGGAATTAAACATAAACAACATATTAATGAAAATCACTAAAAATTAAAACCATTTTTAAAAGAGATCCATTCCAAAGAAAACTCTTACTGAAAGGTCCAAAACCTTATATACATCATTATTCACATTGTACATATCCGGTACATCTCATCTCGAGAATAACATATAACAGTTGCTTTACTAAACTATACATGAGCAACATAAAACCTCGAGGCACGTAAGCCAAAATCTCTTATTGATCATAAAACCAATACGAACCAACTCCAAGGACCTGAGAGTACAGAGACGACACATAGGACTCATATCTACAAGACATGATAGACAGTACACTCAACTTGAGCTGTCACTACTGCCTCAGCTGTTGTTCTTCCTCTACAAAAAGGTCTTCACCTCCTCGTGCATGTCCACCTAAAAATTTGGATCCCACGGGGGTGAGAATTGTAATTGTCCCAGTGAGAGATATAACTCTCTTCTGACCATATTATTATCACAAACTAAGCATTTATAAACTGAGTAGAGGTTCTTTTTATATTAACAGGCAGGATAATTCACTATATGAACAGAATGAGGTAATCTCCTTTCTTAAGGAGAACATTGCATCTACCCATGGTAGAGTTGTAAATCATCTATCTGCTTTGCAAGGAATGTAAAGAAACATAAATAATATCTATCCACTAAGGATGCAAAAAAGAAATGTAACATCGGCCAATGATTTCCGTATTCAATCCTTAAGCAAACATGCTATACGGCTGATTACATTTTACAATCACACTTATGCCCTGAGGAGATGAGGTATACCGCTCATACTCCAACCGACCATTGCGAAGTCGAAATCGGTACCATACAAGGTCAATGGAAGAGCCGGCTTCTAAGACCTCTACCGTCTCGGTCAGTGCGAGACCACAAGCAGGACCATGTCAACTGCTTACATAGCTTTCCAGGGTATACTGGCAACTTCGCTATCGAGCTACAGCGGCGGATGCACTCCTTCGGCGATTGAGAGATCTCGTGTTTATCTACCATCAATCCCGACATTAAACATCATCGGGAGATTCGTGATACATCCATCCCGGTACATATAATGAAGGAATGAGAGATTTTATGTTTATCTCACATCAATCCAACATTAGGGCGTACAGATATTTTCGCCCATCACCCCCGCATATTCAAAAATATGCGATCTCCAGGAGATCCCGTGGGAAAACCTGTTTCACCATCACCAACTGCTGACGATGATGGATCTATGGTCAGGGCTCTACATGATAAGATTCCACTGTATTAATTAAGTACATTACCATATTCTTTTAGCATCAGTCAAGTTTTCAAACATTTATTATTATGACAAATGCTACAAAGAAAAGTGTAATACATATATCAAGTACTTTTCAAATCTTTAGAACACATGATACTTGGGATCTCAGTCCCTTATCACATTACTGGGAATTCTCATCCCTTCACATAATCATTATCATGATTGCTGGATATGGGTATTCAAACCCTTAGATCGTCATATAAAATTGTTACCAATATAACATGTAACCATTACCGCTAGGTCCTCAGACCAAGGTATTCATTTCACTTGTTGTGCAAGTATTCACATGGCTCACTAGGCCATTACACATCTTGTCACCTCTCACTAGGCAACAACTTATTCACATGGCTCACAAGGCCATTACACATCTTGTCACCTCTTACTAGGCAACAACTTATTCACATGGCTCACAAGGCCATTACACATCATGTCACCTCTCACTAGGCAACAACCTATTCACATGGTACTTGTTATGTAAGTATTTAACATGCCTTACAAGGCTTATGCAATAAGATAAATACAACCTTCCCATCATTAGGGTTAGTATTTTCCTTTCTTATCGATTAGGGTTTCTCTTACATATCATTACCCTTCATTAGGGTTTGGGTTTTCCATTATTAACCATTTAGGTTTTCAAGATCATATTACCAATGATCAAACCCTAATTCATTACTCCACACATCTAGGAGAAAACATTGATATCATAAGTATTCTATCATACTTATTTATTCTCATCATTTATCATTAAATGAATCATCAACACAAGGTATGAGTTCGTCTCTCATCCTTACCAGGGTATGATTACATCATACTTTATTAACTTGGCTTAATCCTTTCTCAAGGTATGTTAGCCCACACTTTGCAAAGTGCATTAAACTCATTACATTTCAATGTAACAATTGACATAACACACTTCATGTGTTACTCATCCGAGTATATTGGATTTAAGGTGCATCAACCTTGAAGTGTTGGATGTGATATCTATCTTGTCTTGATGTATCATTTCTCTCATCACTTTTAGCATACTTAAGTTCATCAACAATAAGTGATCGGCTGACCTAGCGGCGGCAGTGTGCTAGATCTGTGGTGGGCGCACCTTTGGCGGCAGCGCCGCCAACCCTATCTCGGTTAGGCACTCCGCCTACCGAGATCCACCTCCTTGGGTTTGGAGTGTCGAGAACAGGTGGAGATCTAGGATGTTGCCCTCCCTGTTTTCGAGAAGAGTCACTCGACAGAGCGTCCAGGCCATGAAGGCGCGGTAGGCTGTGCATGAGAGAAGAGAAGGATTCGCAGCTCTCTCTATACCGTCGGACACTGTTATCTAGGACATTAGAAATGTCCTTCGATCGCCCAGTCTGGGGATCGGCCAGAAGGAGCCCGAAGATAGCCGTGATGTCGGGGCTGCTGTTGAAGTCCATGGTGAAGGCAGACCGGTTGCTGTTGTTAACCCTCCGGCGGATGGAGTCACGACGAGGGATACGACGACCGTGCCGATGGATTCATACATCCACGTTGGGTTAGGGAGAGCTTTAGACGGTGCTGAGTCCTCAGCAGGGATAGGAGAGACGACGGACCCGCCAGCGGGAAACCCTAACCAGGTGCAAGTTCAGAATTTTCGACTGGAAGATGAAGGAGGACAGAGTCCAAGGGCTGATCCAAAGTTTATCCAAAGCAGAGAAGACGTGCAGAGACCGAACCCTAATCCAGCAGTCAAGGAACGTGATCCTAGAAACCCATCTCGTGTCCAATGGGAGATTGGGGTGCCAAAGGACACGTGTTACCGATGTTTGGGAAAAGGACATTGGCAGTCCCAATGTCACAATGCCATTGTTTGCTACAAATGCAGAAGACCGGGCCATGTTGCTAGGAGATGCTCCTTCATTCCTCGTCCTCAACCTCCCAACATCTTCTCCATGGAAGACTTCCCGGCGATGAGGACAGGTATACCGGCTCGTGGTGGCCCTCAACATGTTCCTAAGAGGGTCGCGGTAAATCTAGGACCCGATACAGAAGAGAGAAAGAATAGAGTGATGGCTCTTGGTCGTGCAGTGGAGATAGCTTGGCAGACCCAGACTTCTTGGGAGGACCTAGGTCCTGTGTTACAGAAGATGTGGCCGCATGCGACGGACATCTATCGCCATGCTCGTAGTAAGGCGGTGGCCTTTTTTGAATCTAAGGAGGTTGTGATGGATGCATGCAAGGACGGATGGTTTCAGTTTCGTAGCAACAAAATAACCCTCAAATCTCTGGAGGACGGTGAGCTTTGTTCTAAGAAGGAAGCCCTATGGTTCTAGATTGCAAATCTTCCTATTGTATGCCGAGATGACGATGCCATTGACAGTATTGTCAACAGCTTTGGAAGATTAATCCTTGTTTCGGACTGGATGAGAAACCAAGATGACATATCCGGTATCTTGGTCTTCGTTGAAGCCTTTAGCGAGGACGTGCCTCAATATGTTGCCCTTACCTATGGGGATTGTAGACCGGACATGATGTTGCAGATGGTCGCAAGAGGGAGTCCTAGATCGACCCTCTTCTCGAGAACTGAGATTGGGGAGGAGTTAGGCATCCCAATGGAAGCGTTATCTATCCATAGAACTGCTTATGTCAATGCACCAATACAGCCGGATGCTCCTGTGGAAGTAGCAGTGATAAAAGAATATGAGAAGAAGGACGAGCAGCCTTTGCTTGCTGTTGAGGATGAGCCAGTAAGAGAAGAAGACAGACAGCCGCAGTGTGCGAAACAACCCAGTAGAATCGTGATTGATGGTGAAGGCAATAGGGTCCGTCTACAACTGAATAGTGTCAAAGATTTCATTCACTTAGGCGATGGGAGTTTTAGAACAAGTTATAATGGTAGCAGACGTCGACCAAGACCCCCATGTGAAGAGGGATCTTCTTTTCAATTTGATAGTCGGTTACATGGACAGCGTTCGCATGGACACGGAAGAAGACTATCTGAAGGTGAGGCTCCTTTCTCAGATGATGAATGGGAGGATAGAGAAAGGGAAGATTGCTGAATCGGCTGTTAGCAGTAGTGTGATCTTAGATCCAAATATATGGACTCTAAAATCCTTTTTCAGGAACATCAGAGGAGCGGCGAATAATAAAACTAGAAAAGTCCTGGGCAGGCTTTGTAGAAGACACTCTCCGAAGATTGTTTATGTTGTTGAACCTTTCCTCCACGCCTTAGTTGCGGAGGAGTTGTTTGACATTGTTAGATTAGACTGGACGACCAGCAATGAGGTGGAAGGAGGAAAGCTATGGCTTTACGTAGACAAGGAGCTTAACCCTACTATGGTCTGTATGCATAGACAACACTTAACGTTAAAGCTTAGAGTGGAGCCTAATTCTGAGTTCTTTGTTACTATGATTTACGCAAGCTGTAATCAGGTGAATAGAAGAAATATCTGGGAGGATATCATTGAACTATCTACCATGATTGGGGATGCAGGTTGGCAGATTACTGGAGATTTTAACATCATTAGAGACAATGTGGAAAAAAGAGGGGGTCTTGACAGAAGTTTCCAAGAGCTTATGGAGTTCAACTCATTCATTCATGATGTGAATATGAGAGAGGTCCCTTTCGAAGGTAGCAAATTCACCTGGGTTAACAAGCAGTACGGTACCCCTACCATCTGGGAAAGACTGGACAGAACCTTTCTTAACGATGCCTGGTGTACAAAGTATCCTTATGCGAAGTCTTCTCATCTTACCCGTTACAGGGTTTCGGACCATTGTCCTATTCTTTACCAGCCTGGGACCAAGAGGAACTTCAATGGCAGAAGAAATTTTTCTTTTATGCAGATGTGGTTAAGCCATGAGGGTTGTCGCAACCTTATCAATGATACTTGGGATATGGTTTCGTGGGGGAACCCATCCGAGTCTTTCTACTTCAAGCTTAAGATGGTCAGAAAAGCCCTTAAGACTTGGAATAAGCAGACTTTTGGTGACATTGATCAGAGAAAAAAAGATCTGGAAGATATTGTTTACACTACCCAGATAGCTTTCGATGATAATCCTTCGATAGAAAATGAAACAAATCTCATAAAAGCGGAGTATGAGCTTCAGGAGGTCCTGGATACAGAAGAATGCATCTGGAGAGAAATCTCGAATAAGCTGGCTTAATGAGGGTGAAAGGAACACTAGATTCTATCATGCTATTGTCAAGGCCAAGAGGAAACACAACAGTGTCCGCAGTTTGCTGCTTGAAGATGGTTCGAGTTTGGAGGACCCATGTGAGATCGCTAAGCTCGCAGCTGAGCACTACAGTGGTTTCTATAAAGACTGTTCCACATATGATGAAGATGCCCTTGATGAGATGTTGCAGTTTATTCCTGAGAAGGTTTCTATGGATGATAACAGCTCCCTCACAGCTATTCCTATGGAGGAAGAGGTCTGTGTTGCTCTGATGCAGATGGATACGCACACCGCACCGGGACCAGATGGCTTCACTGTTCCCTTTTACATTGCTATGTGGGATACAATTAAGAAGGACTTCATGAAGATGACTGAGATGTTCTTTAAAGGTCTTGTCTGTCACCGGAGCCTATTCTGCTGCAGAATCCTTCTCATTCTGAAGGTCGAGAATCCTAAAAAGATTGAGAAAGATTTCCGTCCTATCTCCATTGAAAATGTTTCCTTGAGAATTCTTGCCAGAGTTGTTAGTAACAGAATGGCGCTGATGATGCCTTCCATTATTTCTGAGGAACAAGCGGCTTTCATACATGGTAGGGAGATCACTCACCACATCAGGATGACCAAAGAATTCATGCACGATATTCACCAGGGCGGAGAACAGCCAAATGTGATGATCAAGTTAGATATGTCGAAGGCTTTTGACAAGGTTGAATGGCCCATTCTCCAGAAGATCATGATGTGGTTTGGTTTCTCGGAAGATTTCTGCATGTTGTGCCTTAGCTTCTTCTCGAATGTTTGGGCTACGATCTCCATCGGGGGTGAGTATGATGGTTTCTTTCCCATGTTCAGGGGCCTCAAACAAGGAAATGTGATTTCCCCCTTCTTGTTTATTATCTATGAGGAGCTTCTCAGTAGATACATCCACCACATTGACCATATTCACAAGCTGGACAGATTCTGTACTCGAGGCAACGGTTTTTCCCTTCTCTTCCTTCTTTATGCGGATGATGTTGTGTTGTTCCTTAATGCCCAACCAGACACTTTGCAGCGAGTACAGCAGATTATGAAGGCTTATGAAGCAGCATCAGCACAGAAGATCAATCGTGCCAAGTCCATATGCACGGTGGGCAGTAAGAGTGACGTGACCATCTCCAACATTGCGCATACTATTGAGATTGACACCACTGCGGATTCGTTTCATTATCTGGGCGTTAACATCAGAATGGGTAGATATGCACTTAATGATTTTGAGGTCCTGTTTCAGAAGATCAAACAGAAGATGGCATCCTGGAAATCTAGGCTCCTTTCCTTTGCTGGTCGGAGGCTGCTTATAGCCCACGTTCTCTCGTCGACGACAGTCCATACTGCTGCTGCCATTGGTATCCCTTGTGGTGTTTCTGATCGCATTGATGCTATCCTTGCTCGTTTTCTTTGGGCAGATAGAGAAAACCACCATCGTAAAGCGTGGATCTGCTGGAACAAGGTTGCAAAGCCTGTGGAGTATGGTGGTTTGGGCCTTCATAATATGAGAATAGTTGATAAAGCTTTCATGGCTAAAGCCTGTTGGGAAATTTTAGCAAAGGACACGATTTGGGCTAGATTCTGTAGAGAAAAATATTCAAGCAGGGCGCTTAGTAGATCAGCGTTGTATCCGCACAATGTCAGATACAGAGAATCGGCGTCTCCTTACTGGAAACATATTTGGAATCTGTTCCCTCTGATTCTTCCTTACTGCAGATGGCGAGTTGGGAAGGGGCATATCCTTTTCTGGGACTCCTTATGGTGTGATGAGAGGCTCTTTGATCATGCCTTGCATACCAGCGATCGTAATCATCAATTCCTTGTTTGTGACTTCTGGATCCATAACGAAGGATGGGACTGGATGTCCTTGAGGCAGCTTCTTGATGAGGAAGGTATCAATCTGATCAAGAAGGCGGACCAGCAGATAAATGATGATGATGATAAGCTTGTATGGTGTCCGGAGTTGATGGGCCAGTTTACAATCAAATCAGTGAAGAAGATTTTGACTATGGACCACAGTGACGTTCCTACTTCCGCTCAGAAGATTTGGTACCTTGACGCGCCCAAGGCCTGCACGCTCATTTGGAAGCTCATCCATAGAGCTCTTCCGACTGATGACAACATTACAAGGTGCCATATTGCTATGCCATCTAGATGCGAGTGATGCGATGAACCTAATACTGAAGATATGGAACACCTTTTCTTTCATGGTGACCTTGCTGTTACTTACTGGAACAGATTTACTCTCCTTACTGCTAGAGCCCGTCCAAATAACACTACCGAGCTGTTGACTTTCTGTTCGCATGGGAGATCGTCCATTGTTATGGATTAGATAGCGGCTTGCATTGCTGCACTTACCCCTTTCTATATTTGGAGATGGAGATGTCGTGCTAGATATGACGGCTGTAAGGCTCCTATCGCCAGAGATATGAACTGCCTAATCGCACAGCTCAACTTCATGTTGAAGAAGAGGTGGTTCCGTGTCCTTACACAGCCAGAAGATCACAGACGTCTTAACCAATACGGTATTGAAGACCCAAACTATGCTCTTAGAGAAGTTAACCTTATGAAATGGACGACCCCTGACATCAATTCTTTGAAGATGAATGTCACGATAGGTAGAAGCAAAGATTCTTTTGGACATAACAGGTGGTGGATGGCTAGTATCATCAGGAATCATCGGGCTGCAGTTTGTCAGATTGCTAGAGCATGGTTAACTGCGACAGATCATATCTCTGCGTTCCTTCAAGCTTGTGCTGTAGGGTTGAAGCTGGCGGAGAATCAATCTCTACGGATCGCAGTGGTGGAGTTAGACGATGACAATACCTATCACATGTTATGGGGCACTGCTTGTATACCTTGGAGGTTATCTCGTATCGTTAGGGAGTTGAAGAATTACATGGAGGAAGAAGGCATTGTAGGATCGCTTATACACAGAGCTATCAATTTCATTCCCAGAGAGATTGGTAAGTGGGGTGTTCTCAGTCAGGAACCGATCGTGATATCTGATCCTAGCAGATTGCCGGCTAGAGTTCGCGGTATGGCTATTCTTGAGAAGAACCACACTCCTTACGTGGTTTTGAAGTTTAAGCATCCTTAATGGTTTTGGTTGGGGTGTTGTTTGGAGTCTGCCATGTTTGGTTTTTCTGTGTGGTCGGGGTCTGTGTTGTGGAGTTGTGTTGTGGAGTTATGCTGTTGATGTCCTTGTGGGGGTTCGACCTGCATTCTATAAGCAGGAGCTATATTTGGTTTCTTTTAATGCTCACACGAGGAGGGTGAGATGAATAGATGACCTCCTGACTTAATCAAAAAAAAAGTTCATCAACTTATCTTGTATTAGGGTATGTCCCATCCTAATACTTTATGCACTAGATCATCACATTTATCATGTAATGTATTGGTCCTAAGTCACACATTTGAATTATTCAACCATTATCAATGACATGGACTCATCTCAGGTTAAGGCATTATTGATATAAGGTTGTCCATTATCAACCACTCTAGGTGATTCTCCTATCAAGGTATTAGACACACCATTACTTGGTGTTACACTCATCACTCCTAAGATTGTCTTGCCCTCACCTTTACAAGGCGTATAAGGTTAAAGATGTGCATATGTTCACCATATCGAGTTGTAGGTGTACAAGCACCACCATATTGGGTTGGAGGTATATCACCATCATCCATATCGGGCTAGAGGTGTTTGTATGTGTTACCCATGTCATGCATGAGGTACTAAGCCATCACCATTTTGGGCTAGAGTTGCATTCAATCACCATATCGGGCAGCTCACCATCTAGGGTTGGTCGTGACGGATTAGGGTTTGCCATATCGGGTCCAACCCAATATACAAATCAATAGGAGTGTAGGGTACCAAACCATATTGGGATACACCATCAAACATTAGGTTGCAACACCCATGTTGGGTTAGGGTTGATTGTGATGGGCACATGGTACATATATGTGTCGCCCATGATGCTTAAGAGGTATCAACTCATCAACATGTCGGGCTACCATATTGTCTAGGGTTGTGTATCGTTCAACCCTATCGTGCAACCCTGTCGTTCAACCCTATCATGCAACCCTATTGTTCAACCCTATCGTGCAACCCTATTGAGCATCCATGTCATGCATCCATGTTGTGCATCCATGTCATTCAATAATACTTATTACTCTTCTCTTATATCGGGTTACCCAAATTAGGGTTTCATGTCAACTTATAAGTATTCATTCAATCTTGTATCGTGTATGGAGTCTATACTTGACTCCCTATCGTGCAAGAGGTGTATACTACAGCCCCATATCGTGCAACAAGGTTTACAAACCTATTCGTATCATTTTAGTGAAATAGGTGCATCATCATATCGGGTTAGAGGTGCTTGCTTATGTGCATGCACCCGATATCACTTTCATAAGGTGATATCACAATCTTCAAGCTCTAGACCTTTATTCTAACTATTATAGTTCAAGTCAAAAGCTCTAAGAAACTAATAGAACTCATAATTTCATCAACTATTTCAGAAGATTTTGGAATTAAAAGTAGATCATTAAACACAACAATTTAGGTGATGAATAATAACATGGTTGAGTTCAAGTTATAAAACCCGCCTTAAGAACCACTTCAAAGCTTCAAGGTCCAAAGATCCATGTTCCTAAGGTTGAAGATGACTTTATAAAAGGTCCAAGGCTCGTTCACAACTCCTTCATATACAAGGAATCACCATGGATAAGCAATTGGTGAAGAAGAAAAGAAAAGAAGATCAAAACCCTAAATTCATGCTTCAATCCAATGTTGAAGATGATCATTCCCTCACCTTAGGGTTAAGTTTTGAGTTCCTTAGCTCCTTGGCCGACACCCCACCACTATTGGGAGATATGGACTTCCTATTGGCCGAAACAACCTTGCTTGTGTCCGATACCCCCTCACCTATGTCCAAAATTACTTCAATTGGCCAATATCAACTTGCTATGGACAATATCAACATGGTATGGCCGATACACTTGTTACGGCCGATACCCAAGGCCTATGCATGATACCCTTGTGCCCTTTCACGATATGAAAACCCTCTTGCACGATATGGCACTCACTTTCATGATATGACACTCACTTGCACGATATGGCACTCAACTCTTCACCCTATTGGCCGATATCACCTTATATGGCCAATTTCACCTACTTGGCCGATATGCTTTTGCTATGGGCAATATACAAGGGCCTATGCACGATATGCTTTCTCTCCTGCATGATACAAGAGACCCATGCACGATACCACAAGCTAGGAGGGTGGTAAGGGTCGAAAATTTTCACTTAAGGGTGAAACTAGGGGTGTATATACTTGTTGCACATGAAGAAAGGCAAAAATGAGGTGTCAACATTTTGAGCTAGTAGGTGCCACGTGTCATGCATGGGTGACACGTGTCCATGCATGAATCAACATTTATCTTGACATTAAAAAAGGTTGAGGATCATCTAAAGATTCAAATTTGTCCATTGCTTATCCATTTGGATAAGTCATCTAGGTTTAATCACTATTTTAAGTCAAGCCGATACACTTTTTCTAAGGAAACTTGTTGGCCGTCACACCTCACCTCCTTGAGGTGATTTGCACGATATGGAATTTTCCAAGAGTTCACAAAACGATATGGGACACCTCCTTGGGCTCCATGGCCGATAGGCACTCATATATAAGCTTTTCAACTTGATACAACTCAAGTTAAGCTTCCAAATTCAACCCTTTTTCTTGGTCATTTCATCACCAAGATTACCATCATTCATAATGGAATCAAACATGGTGTATCATTCCTTATATATACTATAAATGATACATAGAGGAAGTAGGAATACTATAGAGGTGGTAATTTGCATATTAACCCCACATTTTGGGTAAATTACAATTTGTACCAAAATGGGTGCACAAGGTACCAGCATTGTTTAAACAAGTTCAAACTTCGAATTTAGGCTTTCCACAAGACAACATCTTGCATCATTCTCTCTATCTCTTGATGCTAAAACATATAAGTCACATTCAACATGTGACAGTTTGCATTATAGCCCCTCAATTTGGGTAAATTGCACTTTGGTCCAAAACAAAGGAAAATTGCTCAAACAACATTCAATCGGGACCAAACTTGAAACATGAGTGTGTCACATGATAACAAAGCACCTTAGAGGATTTTATTAAAGTTATAATCAAATTAATTATCCAAAACAAATAAGGTTACCTCATAACCCAGGTCAGGGTTGTTACAAGTTATAAACCCCTAACAAGGATTTCGTCCCCGAAATCTCAGATAAAAGGAGATAGATATTATTCATTCGTTATATCATCAAGTATCCACATAACATCTCATTTTTATGGATACACCATAGAACTTTGATCAATAAAAAGTTCTTTTACACAAAAATCCCATGGAATCAAACACATAGGATACATGCTTCACTATCTTTTGATTATCGACTGTGTAGTTAATTCTGGGTCAGGTAACACTTTTCTCACTCAGATAGAGGTTGTTTGTTAATCTCATTTGACAAACTTTTATTGTAATATTTTTACAATTATTCCTTCAAGTAAATCATTCTCATCAATGTTATGTTTATGCAGAGCATAAACCCCTAACATATGATGTCCATACTATTTCATGTAACTAGACTGATTTCACAGTTGGCCATCCTAGGCAACCAACATAAATCATCTGATTAGGAGTTTATGTTTTCACTTTATCATACCACTTGACACTTCTTAGATACCAGGATTCCTTACTTTGATATCTATCACATGTGTCAAAAACTCATCACATCCTCATCTTTCTTTCATCTTGGGACATTACTTGTTACACATATCTTTATCTTGGGACCAAAGTCCAAGACAAACTGATACTTTTCTAAGTATCCATCAATTGAACATTTTTAAATTATGTACATCAAGCGTCATAAGACCCACTTGATTTCCATGTCCCTAAAAAGAAAGAACACTAAGGAACATATTCCTTTATTTGTTATTGTCTAACATGTTCATGAGCATTTTGTGATTTTATCACATTTCCCATTTCTAAATTATGGGAAAAGATATTTACTATTCACACATGCTTTATCTAATAGGGATCATCTCTCTTGTTCTCATTCTCTTATCATGAGGATTATACTTTTCATTTCCTTATACCTACACATTGATCTGAGATCATCTCAGATTCCACTTTATTGCACTTAGGATGTGATATACATGTCTGTACCATATTTCCAGTTTAGTTATACTCACTAGATTGTCTCAGAATGACTACTTGATCAGAGTAATAAAAAAGATAACAATCTAAGAGTTCCATACTCACCTTATCTCCAATAATTATATACCTGGCCAGGGTATACAAGTACTGAGATTAGGTAGTATGCACTTTATATACTATCATATTCCTTACTTTTTGTATCATCACCAACACATGATTTAACATTCCTGGATTTTCTCCAGGCATCTCTTCTATACCTCATCCTTTTTCACACAGATAAGAGCAATTATAGAGCATTTAAAAGAATATTGAACAGAATATAAATTCTAGTTCTCATCATTTCTTCCCTATGTCCCCATAGGACAATCAATAGGGAAGTCCATAACAACAATCCTTTTTAGGATTATCAGGTAACATCAAAAGAAGGCATATCAAAATGAAAAATCTCTATCTGATTGTTATCCCTTGCGGTCATCCACCGCTTTAGGTTGACTCAACCCATAGAGTCTAGCTATTTCATGTTGTTACTTTTGGCTTTTTAGAACCACTAGGCAAAAGTCTCTGGAATTGTAATGGCATTTACTTAATTCTCGGCTTATTGTCCCTTCTTGGGCACTGCCATCACAGATATACTATCTGTCTAAACTTATGGAAGAGTCTACTTTCTCACCATATGTTAATCTTTCCCACATTTTCCACTGTTCCAACATGACTATGTCATTCAGGAACCCTTTCAAAGCCCAAAGTTTATGTATTGAGGACTCATAACCTAGGTTGTAATGCTAGTATCCAGTCTACTATATGCATCATTGTTGTCCTAACCTGCCCAACAAGAGCATAAACATAGGATTCTCTATCCTGATCGGGTCATGATAGGAATTCTCAGGCATTCATTCTTCTCTTGCCTGATCCCTTGCACCCTTTCCTGGTGCAACAACATTGCCCTCAACAATGTATTCCTCGTGTTCCCCAGTCATTTATAAACTTCACCCTTTCTTCTACACAAGCAGAAGTCACTATAGGGTATACTGGAGGACACTAACACAGACTCAACACCTTACTCCTATGTCTCTTTAGACTCAGCGAACCTTAGGCTCTGATACCAAAACTGTAACGATAGTCGAACAAATCGTTACTAATTAAGCGGAATTAAACATAAACAGCAGATTAATGAAAATCACAAAAAATTAAAACCATTTTATAAAGAGATCCATTCCAAAGAAAACTCTTACTGAAAGGTCCAAAACCTTATATACATCATTATTCACATTATATATATCTGGTACATCTCATCTCGAGAATAACATATAACAGTTGCTTTACTAAAGTATACATGAGCAACATAAAACCTCGAGGCACGTAAGCCAAAATCTCTTATTGATCATAAAACCAGTACAAACCAACTCCAAGGACCTGAGAGTACAGAGACGACACATAGGACTCATATCTACAAGACATGACAGACAGTACACTCAACCTGAGCTGTCACTGTTGCCTCAGTTGTTGTTCTTCCTCTGCAAAAAGGTCTTCACCTCCTCGTCCATGCCCACCTAAAAATTTGGATCCCACGGGAGTGAGACAATTGTAATTGTCCCAGAGAGAGATATAACTCTCCGCCGACCATATTATTATCACAAACTAAGCAATTATAAACTGAGCAGAGGTTCTTTTTATATTAACAGGCAGGATAATTCACTATATGAATAGAATGAGGTAATCTCCTTTCTTAAGGAGAACATTGCATCTACCCATGGTAGAGTTGTAAATCATCTATCTGCTTTGCAAGGAATGTAAAGAAACATAAATAATATCTATCCACTAAGGATGCACAAAAGAAATGTAACATCAGCCAATGATTTCTGTATTCAATCCTTAAGCAAACATGCTATACAGATGATTACATTTTACAATCACACTTATGCCCTGAGGAGATGAGGTATACCGCTCATACTCCAACCGACCATTGCGAAGTCGAAATCGGTACCATACAAGGTCAATGGAAGAGCTGGCTTCCAAGACCTCTACCGTCTCGGTCAGTGCGAGACCACAAACAGGACCATGTCAACTGCTTACATAGCTTTCCAGGGTATACTGAAAACTTCGCTATCGAGCTACAACGGCGGCTGCACTCCTTCAGCGATTGAGAGATCTCGTATTTATCTACCATCAATCCCGACATTAAACATCATCGGGAGATTTGTGATACATCCATCCTGATACATATAATGAAGGAATGAGAGATTTCGTGTTTATCTCACGTCAATCCAACATTAGGGCATACAGATATTTTCGCCCATCACCCCCGCATATTCAAAAATATGCGATCTTCAGGAGATCCCGTGGGAAAACCTATTTCACCATCACCAGCTGCTGACGATTATGGATCTATGGCCAGGGCTCTACATGATAAGATGCCACTTTATTAATTAAGTACATTACCGTATTCTTTTAGCATCGGTCAAGTTTTCAAACATTTATTATTATGACAAATGCTACAAAGAAAAGTGTAATACATCTATCAAGTACTTTTCAAATCTTTAGAACACATGATACTTGGGATCTCAATCCCTTATCACATTACTGGGAATTCTCATCCCTTCACATAATCATTATCATGATTGCTGGATATGGGTATTCAAACCCTTATATTGTCATATAACATTGTTACCTCTATAACAGGTAACCATTACCACTAGGTCCTCAGACCAATGTATTCATTTCACTTGTTGTGCAAGTATTCACATGGCTCACTAGGCCATTACACATCTTGTCACCTCTCACTAGGCAACAACTTATTCACATGGCTCACAAGGCCATTACACATCTTGTCACCTCTCACTAGGCAACAACTTATTCACATGGCTCACAAGGCCATTACACATCATGTCACCTCTCACTAGGCAACATATTATTCACATGGTACTTGTTATGTAAGTATTTAACATGCCTTACAAGGCTTATGCAATAAGAGAAATACAACCTTCCCATCATTAGGGTTAGTATTTTCCTTTCTTATCGATTAGGGTTTCTCTAACATATCATTACCCTTCATTAGGGTTAGGGTTTTCCATTATTAACCATTTAGGTTTTCAAGATCATATTACCAATGATCAAACCCTAATTCATTACTCCACACATCTAGGAGCAAACATTGATATCATAAGTATTCTATCATACTTATTTATTCTCATCATTTATCATTAAATGAATCATCAACACAAGGTATGAGTTCGTCTCTCATCCTTACCAGGGTATGATTACATCATACTTTATTAACTTGGCTTAATCCTTTCTCAAGGTATGTTAACCCACACTTAGCAAAGTGCATTAAACTCGTTACATTTCAATGTAACAATTGACATAACACACTGCAAGTGTTACTCATCCAAGTATATTGGATTTTAGGTGCATCAACCTTAAAGTGTTGGATGTGATATCTATCTTGTCTTGATGTATCATTTCTCTCATCACTTTTAACATACTTAAGTTCATCAACTTATCTTGTATTAGGGTATGTCCCATCCTAATACTTTATGCACTAGCTCATCACATTTATCATGTAATGTATTGGTCCTAAGTCACACATTTGAATAATTCAACCGTTATCAATGACATGGACTCATCACAGGTTAAGGCATTATTGATATAAGGTTGTCCATTATCAACCACTCTAGGTGATTCTCCTATCAAGGTATTAGCCACACCATTACTTGGTGTTACACTCATCACTCCTAAGATTGTCTTGCCCTCACCTTTACAAGGTGTATAAGGTTAAAGATGTGCATATGTTCACCATATCGAGTTGTAGGTGTACAAGCACCACCATATTGGGTTGGATGTATATGACCATCATCCATATCAGGCTAGAGGTTTTTGTATGTGTTACCCATGTCATGCATGATGTACTAAGCCATCACCATTTTGGGCTAGAGTTGCATTCAATCACCATATCGGGAAGCTCACCATCTAGGGTTGGCCATGACGGATTAGGGTTTGCCATATCGGGTTCAACCCAATATACAAATCAATAGGAGTGTAGGGCACCAAACCATATTGGGATACACCATCAAACATTAGGTTGCAACACCCATGTTGGGTTAGGGTTGATTGTGATGGGCACATGGTACATATATGTGTCGCCCATGTTGCTTAAGAGGTATCAACTCATCAACATGTCGGGCTACCACATTGTCTAGGGTTGTGTATCGTGCAACCCTATCGTTCAACCCTATCGTGCAACCCTGTCATTCAAACCTATCGTGCAACCCTGTGGTTCAACCCTATCGTGCAACCCTATTGTGCATCCATGTCATGCATCCATGTTGTGCATCCATGTCATGCAATAATACTTGTTACTCTTCTCTTATATCAGGTTACCCAAATTAGGGTTTCATGTCAACTTATAAGTATTCATTCAATCTTGTATCGTGTATGGAGTCTATACTTGACTCCCTATCGTGCAAGAGGTGTATACTACACCCCCATATCGTGCAACAAGGTTTACAAACCTATTCATATCATTTTAATGAAATAGGTGCATCATCATATCGGGTTAGAGGTGCTTGCTTATGTGCATGCACCCGATATCACTTTCATAAGGTGATATCACAATCTTCAAGCTCTAGACCTTTATTCTAACTATTATAGTTCAAGTAAACAGCTCTAAGCAACTAATAGAACTCATAATTTCATCAACTATTTCAGAAAATTTTGGAATTAAAAGTAGATCATTAAATACAACAATTTAGGTGATGAATAATAACATGGTTGAGTTCAAGTTATAAAACCCACCTTAAGAACCACTTCAAAGCTTCAAGGTCCAAAGCTCCATGTTCCTAAGGTTGAATATGACTTTATCAAAGGTCCAAGGCTCGTTCACAACTCCTTCATATACAAGGAATCACCATGGATAAGCAATTGGTGAAGAAGAAAAGAAAAGAAGATCAAAACCCTAAATTCATGCTTCAATCCAATGTTGAAGATGATCATTGCCTCACCTTAGGGTTAAGTTTTGAGTTCCTTAGCTCCTTGGCCGACACCCCACCACTGTTGGGCGATATGGACTTCCTCTTGGCCGACACAACCTTTCTTGTGGCCGATACCCCCTCACTTGTGTCCAAAATTACTTCAATTGGCCGATATCAACTTGCTATGGACAAGATCAACATGGTATGGCCGATACACTTGTTACGATCGATACCCAAGGCCTATGCACGATACCCTTGTGACCTTGCACGATATGACAACCCTTTTTCACGATATGTCACTCACTTTCATGATATGGCACTCACTTGCACGATATGGCACTCAACTCTTCACCCTATTGGCCGATATCACCTTATATGGCCAATTTCACCTACTTGGCCGATATGCTTTTGCTATGGGAAATATCCAAGGGCCTATGCACGATATGATTTCTCTCCTGCACGATACAAGAGCCCCATGCACGATACCACAAGGTAGAAGGGTGGTAAGGGTCGAAACTTTTCACTGAAGGGTGAAACTAGGGGTATATATACTTGTTGCACATGAAGAAAGGAAAAAAATGAGGTGTCAACATTTTGAGCTAGTAGGTGCCACGTGTCATGCATGGGTGACACGTTTCCATGCATGCATCAATATTTATCTTGACATGCAAAAATGTTGAGGATCATCTAAAGATTCAAATTCGTCCATTACTTATCCATTTGGATAAGTCATCTAGGTTTAATCACTATTTTAAGTCAAGTCGATACACTTTTTCTAAGGAAACTTGTTGGCCGTCACACCTCACCTCCTTGAGGTGATTTGCACGATATGTACTTTTCCAAGAGTTCACAAAACGATATGGGACACCTCCTTGGGCTCCATGGCCGATAGGCACTCATATATAAGCTTTTCAACTTGATACAACTCAAGTTAAGCTTCCAAATTCAACCCTTTTGCTTGGTCATTTCATCACCAAGATTACCATCATTCATAATGGAATCAAACATTGTATATCATTCATTCTCTCTCCTATAAATGATACATAGAGGAAGTAGGAATACTCTAGAGGTGTTAATTTGCATATTAACCCCACATTTTGGGTAAATTACAATTTGTACCAAAATGGGTGCACAAGGTACCAACATTGTTTAAACAAGTTCAAACTTCGAATTTAGGCTTTCCACAAGACACCACCTTGCATCATTATATCTCTCTTGATGCTAAAACATATAAGTCACATTCAACATGTGACATTTTGCATTATAGCCCCTCAATTTGGGTAAATTGCACTTTGGTCCAAAATAAAGGAAAATTGCTCAAACAACATTCAATCGGGACTAAACTTGAAACATGAGTGTGTCACATGATAACAAAGCACCTTAGAGGATTTTATTAAAGTTATAATAAAATTAATTAGCCAAAACAAATAGGGTTACCTCATAACCCAGGTCAGGGTTGTTACAAATATATTATGCGGTTGTATTACATCTTTTATTATTACCCTAAGGATTTAAGTCGTACCACCCAAATCCAACCAACCACTACTAAGTAAAAATTGGTGCCATACAAGGTAAATGGAAGAGCCAAAATCCACGACCTCTACAACATCTCTTGGTCAACACAAGAGAAAACACCGCATAGACATATCAGTCAACTGCAACAACACCATATAGTCAATCTGAAGGATTTTCTCACACATGACCATCCATATATAATAACACCTAGCCCACCTTGGTACATGTAACAATGCTAGAAGAACAGGCTCACACATTATAATGACATTCATCAAATCGAAAAACAAATCGTTACTAATTAAGCGGAATAAACATAAACATCGGATTAACAAAAATCACTAAATTTAAAACCATCTTACAAGGAGATCCTTGTCCAGAAAACTTTTATTGAAAGATCAAAAACTCATACATATCATGATTTACATTGTACAACATTGTTTCATCTCATCTCGAGGACAACATATAATAGTTGCTCTATCAAAACACATACTGGAGCAACATAAAACCTTGAGGCATTCAAGCCAAAATCTCATATCATTCATGAAACCAATACGAACCAACTCCAAGGACCTGAGAGTACAGAGATGACACATAGGACTTCTATCTACAAGACACGACAGACAATTACTCAACCTGAGCTGTCACTCCTATCTCAGCTGTTGTTCCTCCTCTGCAGAAAGATCTCCACCGCTTCATGCTTGTCCACCTAAAAATTGTGGATCCCATGGGGTGAGACAATTATCCCAGCGAGAGATATAACTCTCCGCCGACCATATTATTATTGATGATAAACATTATAAAAATTGAACAAGGGTTCTTTTATGTTAACAAGCAGGATTAATCATTGTATGAATAAAATAAGATAATCTCCTTTCTCAAGGAGCACACTGCATCTACCCATGGTAGAGTCATAATTCATCTATCTTCTTTGCAAGGAATATAAAGAATCATAAATAACATCTATCAACTAAAATGTATAACTGAATTGTGCAGCAATCAATGTTTTTCGTAATCAATCCTTAAGCAGATATACTACACGGCTGAACATATTTTAACAATCAAACTTATGCCATGAGGAGATTAATCATACCCCGTTCATCTCCAATCGACCACAAACTTCTCAAAATTTGGTACCATACAAGGTCAATGGGAGAGCCGGTTGCCATGACCTCACTTGTCTCGGTCAGTACGAGACCACTTAGGCTTAGCAGGACATCTCGTGTCAGCTGCAATATAGTTGTGCCAAGGTACGTAGGAATCCTCTCTTAGAGCTACAACATCAACTGTTCTCTCTCAGGGGAACATCTACAACAACTGTCCCCAGTTATTGAGTTATGGTCACACATGCACCATACTCTGAGCCATGGTCACATAGGCACCATGCTCTTGAGCCATGGTCACAAGGGCACCATGCTCTGAGCCACGGGTTCGTTCACTATGCTCTTATTGAGACATTCTTATGACATTATTGAGTCATGGACACTAAGGCTCCATGCTCCACATGTTCAAAAATATGTATTTCAGATTATGCCGCGGGGAACCCGTTTCACCATTCAGCAAATTCTGACGCTCATGGATCTATGGTCAGGGCAACGTTTTATAGTTCCTAATGATGTATTACATGTATTATAGCATTCTTTTAGCATCAAACAAGTTATCATTATTAATAAAAAAATGCTACAAAGGAAGGTGTAATACATTTATCACATACTTTTAAACTCTTTAAAACACATGATACTTGGGATCTCAGTCCCTTATCACACTACTGGGAATTCTCATCCCTTCACATCATCATTATCATGGTTACTAGATCTGGGTATTCAAACCCTTGGATCATCACACAACATTTTTATTTCTATAACAGATAATCATTACCTCTAGGTCCTCAGACCCAGGTATTCATTTTACTTGTTGTACATGTATTCCATATGGCTCACAAGGCCATTACACATCTTGTAACCTCTCACTAGGCAAAAACTTATTCATATGGCTCACAAGGCCATTACACATCTTGTCACCTCTCACTAGGTGACAACTTATTCATATGGCTCGTAAGGCCATTACACATCTTGTCACCTCTCACTAGGCAACAACTTATTCATATGACTCACAAGGCCATTACACATCTTTTCACCTCTCACTAGGCAACAACTTATTCATATGTCTCACAAGGACATCACACATCTTGTCCCCTCTCACTAAGCGACAACTTATTCATTTGGCTCACAAGGCCATTAATCACTATACTTGTTATACAAATATTTAACATGAATCACAAGGCTTATGTAATAAGAGAAATACAACCTTCCGATCATTAGGTTTAGAGTTTCCCTTTATATCCGAATAGGGTTTCATGTTCATATTATTAATCCAAACCCTAATTCATTGCTTTACACATCTAGGAGCATACACTGATATCACGAGTATTCAATCATGCTTATATATTTTCTCATCATTTATCATTAAATGATGAATAACACAAGCATGTGTTTCTCTCTCATTCTTACTAGGATATCGAATACATCATACTTTTGATTCAATCCTCCTCTTTGAGGAATATTAGTCCATCATTAACAATTCACATTATCATTCATTTAACACCACGTTCAACATATGTCACTCAATCAATCACACATGATTGAAGTGTCACTTCCATATTGGTATCAAGATGTATGTGTTATCATATTATACTTTAAACCACATCCTTTACTTTAGGTCATATATTCATATCAGCATGTGGTATAACCACATCACCATGTCATGTTTTGAGGGTGTAAACCCTAATCAACATATTATGTACTCACATCAGATGGACTATCACTTAGATCTTATTACTTCAGATTAATTTTGTATCGGGTATGAGCTAGATGCTTGACCCCATATCAGATACAAGCTTTGTGTTTAGTGCCATATCCTGCACAAGATATGCCCCATATTGGGTATCATATTGGGCATCCATATTAGGTAGCATATCGGGTTACCATTTTAGGTAGACCCTGAAACTCATATTCCTTTCATTCCTTCAAGGATCATCCTTATCATTGAATTACTTTACAAGCTAATGGTCTTATTAAATTCTCGTACCACCATTCATTACACAAAAGGGGGAGTATATCGGATTCCAATCCCTCATCTAGGGTTTTCCACTAAATAGGTTACATCATGCCATATCATGCAGGAAGTATGAGTTTGAACTTCATATCATTCACAAGATAAAGGTAGGTGCTATTATTTATCAATCTAGAGATATCATTCATCTCATACATGTGGTATCATCCACCACTCATCTCAGTTTACCCATCATCTTGGGTTTCCAACTCTATGTTGATTAGAGTGTTCATTACCTCTATATCATGTAAGAGGTGTAGTCTAGACTTGTATCGTGCATAAGGATAAGTGGGGTATCTCTCATATCATGCAACAAGCATGACTCATATTGTGTATGAGCTAGCATCCATCTTCATATCGGGTTAACCCTATCTAGGGTTTCATATCGGGTGGATGTATTCCAACCATATCAGGTTACATTTCGTTCTTGAATCCATACCTTGTATCATACATTAGGGTTTACTTAAGTATTCATATTGTGCATCAGATGTGTGTACTTCAAGGTATCAGGTACCAAAGATACATTACATGATCATATCATGCAAGAGCACTTGCTATTCTTTACTCATATCGGGTTACCCAAATTAGGGTTTCTTATCGGCTTTCAAGTATACTTTAAACCTTATATCGTGCAAAGAGTCTATTCTTGACTCCATATCATGCAAGCATATCGTACAAGAATATCATGTAAACATATCGGGCAAGGAAAGTCTACACATACCCATATCGGGTTAGAGATACTTGTGTGTAAGCTTGAACCCGATATCACTTTATAAAGTGATACCATCTTCTTCAAGCTCTATAACTCCATTCTAATAGTTAAAGTTCATGGCAACAGGTCTAGGCAACTACTAGAATCATAATTTCATCAACTATTTTAGAAGATTTAGGAATTAAAAGTAGTTCATTAATTGTAGCAATTTAGGTGATGAATAATAACAGGATAGGGTTCAATTTATATAACATGCCTTGTGATTAGATTCAAGGTTCCAAGATCCAAAGCTTCACATCCTAATGTTGAAGAAGAACTTCTCCAAGGTCCAGGCTCATTCACAACTCCTCCATGGATAAGAGATCACCATAGTTAAGCACTTGGTGAAGAAGAAAAGAAAGGAGTGTTCATAACCCGATATCCTACTTCATCCAAGGTTGAAGGTGACCAAAGCCTTACCTAAATCTTGGTGCTCAATCTCTCCTAGATCCTTGATCTGCTTTGCATGATACCTAAGGGTCTTTGCATGATATCTCCAAGGGGAGTGGTTATGAGGATCTTAAACTTTCATAAGTTGGTGAAAGGTGAAGTATATATACTTGGATTCATGAGATAAAGCATATAAGATGTGTCTTCACCTTAAGCTACTAGATGACACATGTCCATACATGCATACATGTATATATTTCCATGAAAGAGTCTTGGTAATAACCTATAGACAATATCTCGGCCCTTACTTATCTTGTTGGGCAAGTTATCTCATTAAATAAGCAATCTGATACACTTTTTATAAGGAACTTTGAAACCCGTCATGGGCCACCTCCTTGTGGTGCTATGCCCATCATGGTCTTTGCAAAGGCTTAACAAACTGATAGGAGGCTTCCACTTTGGCTCCTTGTCGATATGGGTCCTTATATCAAGTCTACAACTCGATACAACACATATAAGGCTCTTTCCTTCAACTCATTCTTGGTCTTTCATTACCAAGAGTATCATCACTCAATGGTGATCCAAACATAGTGCCCCCTTATTTATCATTCCTCTAAAAGATAAATAGAGGGATTAGGGACACTCTAGAGGTGGTGATTTACATTTTAACCCCACATATTGGGTAATTTACAAATTATACCAAAAATTGGTGTATAAGGTACTAGCATTGTTCAAACGAGTTGTAACTTGGGATTTAGGCTTTCCACAAGCACCACTTATCATCATTCTCTTTATTGAGATACTAAAACACTTAAAACACATTCCACATGTGTCATTTTGCAATATAACCCTCATCTTGGGTAAATTGCACTTTTCACTTAGACTTTCATATATTGCACAAATAGTTTGCAATTAAGCTCAAACTTTGAAAACAACTTCTCAAGAAGACATAATTACTTTTCAAAAGATTAGAACCAGTTGGTAAGTAACTTATTTAAGAAAAACTTCTAGGGTTAATCCATAACCCAGGTCAGGGGTATTACAATTATAAACCCCTAACAAGGATTTCATCCCCGAAATCCCAGATGAAGGAAGACAATTGTCATTCATGCCTCATGTCATCAAATCTCCACATAACATCTTGATGTGTTGGAGATGCCATAGAACTTTGACCAGAATAAAGTTTATCATTTGAATCTCTCATAACAGACATATATTCAATTGCCTTTTCATTATTGACTTGCAGTATATATACTGTGTCAGGTAACACCTTTATCAAAGAAGTGTTATTCATACTTTGAATGATTCAAGTGTCAAACCCCACTCAGTTTTAACATTTCTCTTTCATGGAGAGATTATGGTTACATTTTTTCACCCACTTGGGACTACAGGTCTTATCATACATTTTTAGCTTTGATACGATTTTTCTCAAATGATTCTACAATTATTCCTTCAATTAATATATATTTATCAAAGTTATGTTTATGCAGAGCATAAACCCCTAACATATGATTTCCCTACTAGATTTATCTCAAGGTTGGCCCTTCTAGATAACCAAACATTATTCATCTTATCAGAAGTCATATTCTCACTTCCCCATACCACTTGGCACATCTTGGATACCAAAATTTTTATCTTGGGACATAATATGTTACACATATCTTTATCTTGGAACCAAAGTCCAAGACAAACCAATACTTTACAAAGAAACATATTCCTTTCATCACCCCATCATTACCCAGGGTTATTCATCAAAGAGGAGACCTCATCATCTCCTAGGATTATTACATGAACTTTTACCATTCATGAGTCATTTATACTTGTTGCATCTCAGGTTCCTTGCCATCTGCATAGGAATTATACGGATGATTACATATCATCATCCCTTTCTTTATTATTGGCTAACATATTCATGATCACTTCATGGATTTATCACATTCCCCATTTCCACATTATGGGAAAAGATCTTTACTATTCACACAGACTTTATTAAACATGGATCATCTCCCTTGTTCTCATTCTCATTTCATGAGGATTATACTATTTACTTTCTCATACACATAGATTGATCTGAGATCATCTTAGATTCCACTTATTGCACTTAGGATGTGATAAAAATGTCCATACCATATTTCCAATTTAGTTATACTCACTAGATTGTCTCAGAATGACTACTTGATCAGAGTAATTAGAAAGATAACAATCTAAGAGTTTCATCTCACCTTATCTTCAATAGTTGAATACTTGGCCAGGGTATACAAGTACTGATATTAGGTAGTATGCACTTTGTTTACTATCATGTTCCTTACTTTTCATATCATCAAAAACATAGGACTTAGCATTCCTGGATTTTCTCCAGGCATCACATATATACCTTATCCTTTTTCACAAAGATAAGAGCAATTATAAAGCATTTAAAGGAATACTGAGCAAAATATAAGTCCTCATCTTCCTTGTGTCCTCATAGGACTAGACAAAGGAATCTCACTAACAACTACTTTCTTATATTTAACACATAGAATCATGAAATGACATATCAGAATGATACTATTTCATCTGACTTGTTTCATCTCACAGTTTGTTTGCTACCTCAGGATGATTCTTTTCATAGAATCTTATCGTTGCCTGATTCCAACGTCGTGCTCTATTGCTCGGTGCAGATGGACCTACTCGGGACATCAGTCTATGTCCTCGAATTCCACTACTAGACCACTGCCTTTGAGGGTCTTGCTGACTCTACCTCAGCGGTTGGGTCATTTCCTCCTTTTTGGGACAAGAGGATCTAATGTGCCCAATTTGTTTACATTTATAACACATCTTATAAACATTCCTCGGCTTTGTCGGCCTTACAATTGATGTAGAGGACAAACTAAGAGTTCTAACTGGTGGAAGATCAGGTCCTTTACCCTTTCTGGATAGCCACTGCCCTAGTACACTAGACACTGGTTGTACCGGTGGTACCAAAAACTCCCCCTTTTTGGAACTACTAGGCCTCTATTCCCGAGTTTGGATAGGCATTTTCTTAATTCTTACCTCATTATCCTTTTCTAGACAGTCTTTTATGATATGTCTAGGCTACCTACTCCTGTAGCAAACCCTGATTTTTGGTTGTAACCTATTTCTTTCATCATTTTCCATTGCTCCAACATGCTGATGTTGATCAAGAATCCTGTTGGAGTCCAAAACTTCATCATTGGGGGATGGTAATCTGGGTTGTGTTGCTAATACCCACTCCACTATACGCATCATTGTTGTCCTAACTTGTCCAACAGTGATATCAAAAGAAGGATTCCTTATCATAATTGGATCATCTTGGGGATTCTCAAGCAGTCGTTCTTCTCTCGCCTGGTCCCTTACACCTTCTATTGGTGTAGCAACATTGCTTTCAGCAATGTACTCCTTGGGTTCTCCAGACATCTTTAAGCTTTACTTTATCTTCTGCATAAGAAGAAGTCACTATAAGATATACTGGAGGACACTAGACCAAACTCAACACCTTAGTCCTATGTCTCTGTAGATTCAGTGAACCTTAAGCTCTGATACCAAACTTGTAATGACAATCATCAAACCGATAAACAAATCATTACTAATTAAGCAGAATAAATATAAACAACTGATTAACAAAAATCACTAAAACTTAAAACCATTTTGCAAGGAGATCCTTGTCCAGAAAACTTTTACTAAAGATCCAAAACTCATACATATCATGATTTACATTGTACAACATTGTTTCATCTCATCTCGAGGACAACATATAATAGTTGCTCTATCAAAACACATACTGGAGCAACATAAAACCTCGAGGCATTCAAGCCAAAATCTCAGATAATTCATGAAACCAATACGAACCAACTCCAAGGACCTGAGAGTACAGAGACGACACATATGAATTCTATCTACAAGATACAACAGACAATACACTCAACTTGAGCTATCACTGCTGCCTCAGTTGTTGTTCCTCCTCTGTAGAAAGATCTCCACCGCTTCGTGCTTGTCCACCTAAAAAATGTGGATCCCACGGGGTGAGACAATTGTCCCAGTGAGAGATATAACTCTCCACCGACCATATTATTATTGATGATAAACATTATAAACACTGAGCAGGGGTTCTTTTATGTTAACAAGTAGGATTAATCATTGTATGAATAGAATAAGATAATCTCATTTCTCAAGGAGAACATTGCATCTACCCATGGTAGAGTCATAATTCATCTATCTGTTTTGCAAGGAATATAAAGAATCATAAATAACATCTATCAACTAAAATGTATAACTAAATTGTGCATCAATCAATGTTTTCCGTAATCAATCCTTAAGCAAATATACTACATGGCTGAACATATTTTAACAATCACACTTATGCCCTGAGGAGATGAAGCATACCCCGTTCATCTCCAATTGACCACAAACTTCTCACAAGTCGGTACCATACAAGGTCAATGGGAGAGCCGGTTGCCATGACCTCACTTGTCTTGGTCAAGACGAGACCACTTAGGCTTAACAGGACATCTCGTGTCAGCTGCAATATAGTTGTGGCAGGGTACATAGGCATCCTCGCTTAGAGCTACATCGTCAGCTATGCTCTCTTAGGGGAACATCTACAACAACCGTCCCCAGTTATTGAGTTATGGTCACAGAGGCACCATACTCTGAGCCATGGTCACATAGGCACCATGCTCTTGAGCCATGGTCATAAGGGCACCATGCTCTGAGCCACGGGTCAGTTCACCGTGCTCTTATTGAGACTTTCTTATGACATTATTGAGTCATGGAAACTTAGGTTCCATGCTCCACATATTCAAAAATATATGTTTAGGGTTATGCCGCGGGGAACCTGTTTCACCATTCAAAAATTATGACATTGATGGATCTATGGTCAGGGCAACGTTTTATAGTTCCTAATGATGTATTACATAATTCTTTTAGCATCAAACAAGTTATAATTATTAATCACAACAAATGCTACAAAGAAAGGTGTAATACATTTATCACGTACTTTTCAATTCTTTAAAACACATGATACTTGGGATCTCAGTCCCTTATCACACTACTGGGAATTTTCATCCCTTCACATCATCATTATCATGGTTACTAGATCTGGGTATTCAAACCCTTGGATCATCACACAACATTGTTAATTCTATAATAGATAATCATTACCTCTAGGTCCTCAGACCCAGGTATTCATTTTACTTATTGTGCAAGTATTCCACATGGCTCATAAGGCCATTACACATCTTGTCACCTCTCACTAGGCAACAACTTATTCATATGGCTCACAAGTCCATTACACATCTTGTCACCTCTCACTAGGCGACAAATTATTCATATGGCTCGCAAGGCTATTACACATCTTGACACCTCTCACTAGGAAACAACTTATTCATAAGGCTCACAAGGCCATTACACATCTTGTCACCTCTCACTAGGCAACAACTTATTCATATGGCTCACAAGGCCATTACACATCTTGTCACCTCTCACTAGGTGACAACTTATTCATCTAGCTCACAAGGCCATTAATCACTATACTTGTTATACAAGTATTTAACATGCCTCACAAGGCTTATGTAATAAGAGAAATACAACCTTCCCATAATTAGGGTTAAAGTTTCCCTTTATATCCGAATAGGGTTTCATGTTCATATTATTAATCCAAACCCTAATTCATTGCTCCACACATGGAGCTTACATTGATATCATAAGTATTCAATCATACCTATATATTTTGTCATCATTTTACATTAAATGAATAACAACACAAGCATGTGTTTCTCTCTCATTCTTACTAGGATATCGAATACATCATACTTTTGATTCAATCCTCCTCTTTGAGGAATATTAGTCCATCATTAACAATTCACATTATCTTTCATTTAACACCGCGTTCAACATATGTCATTCAATCAATCACACATGATTGAAGTGTCACTTCCATATTGGTATCAAGATGTGTGTGTTATCATATTATACTTTAAACCACATCCTTTACTTTAGGTCATATATTCATATCAGCATGTGGTATAACCACATCACCATGTCATTTTTTGAGTGTGTAAACCCTAATCAACATATTATGTACTCAAATCAGATGGACTATCACTTAGATCTTATTACTTCAGATTAATTTTGTATCGGGTATGAGCTAGATGCTTGACCCCATATCAGATACAAGCTTTGTGTTTAGTGCCATATCCTGCACAAGATATGCCCCATATCGGGCATCCATATCGGGTATCATATCAGGCATCCATCTTAGGTAGCATATCGGGTTACCATTTTAGGTAGACCCTAAAACTCATATCCCCTTCATTCCTTCAAGGATCATCCTTATCATTTAATTACTTGACAAGCTAATGGTCTTATTAAATTCTTGTACCACCATTCATTACACAAAAAGGGGATTATATCGGATTCCAATCCCTCATCTAGGGTTTTCCACTAAATAGGTTACATCATGACATATCGTGTATGAAGTATGAGTTTAAACTTCATATCATTCACAAGATAAAAGTAGGTGTTATTCTGTATCAATCTAGAGATATCATTCATCTCATACATGTGGTATCATCCACCACTCATATTGGTTTACCCATCATCTTGGGTTTCCAACTCTATGTTGATTAGAGTGTTCATTACCTCTATATCGTGTAAGAGGTGTAATCTAGACTTGTATTGTGCATAAGGATAAGTGGGGTGTCTCTCATATCGTGCAACAAGCATGACTCATATCGTGTATGAGCTAGCATCCATATTCATATCGGGTTAACCCTATCTAGGGTTTCATATCGGGTGGATGTATTCCAACCATATCAGGTTACATTTTGTTCTTGAATCCATGCCTTGTATCGTACATTAGGGTTTACTTAAGTATTCATATTGTGCATCAGATGTGTGTACTTCAAGGTATCAAGTACCAAAGATACATTACATGATCATATCATGCTTGTCAAGTCTGCCGGAGTCATTTTGTGCTAAGGCTTTCTGGTTCGATACGAGATAGATGTTTGACCTTTCCTTCTAGCTTCCATAACAGAATCATCCCAGTCTCTGGCTTGATTCATAAAACAACCAGCAGCTGACTAGCTATTCTTTACTCATACCAGGTTACCCAAATTAGGGTTTCTCATCGACTTTAGAGTATACTTTAAACCTTATATCATGCAAAGAGTCTATTCTTGACTCCATATCGTGCAAGCATATCGTGCAAGCATATTTTGCAAGCATATCATACAAGCATATTGTGCAAGCATATCATGTAAACATATCGGGCAAGGAAAGTCTACACATACCCATATCGGGTTAGAGCTACTTGTGTGTAAGCTTGAACCTGATATCACCTTATAAAGTGATACCATCTTCTTCAAGCTCTAGACCTCCATTCTAATAGTTAAAGTTCATGGCAACAGGTCTAGGCAACTACTAGAACTCATAATTTCATCAACTATTTCAGAATATTTTGGAATTAGAAGTAGTTCATTAATTGTATCAATTTAGGTGATGAATAATAACATGATAGGGTTCAAGTTATATAACCCACCTTGTGATCAGCTTCAAGGTTCCAAGATCCAAAGCTTCACGTCCTAAGGTTGAAGAAGAACTTCTCCAAGGTCTAGGCTCGTTCACAACTCCTCCATGGATAAGAGATCAACATAGTTAAGCACTTGGTGAAGAAGAAAAGAAAGGAGTATTCATAACCCGATATCCTACTTCATCCAAGGTTGAAGGTGACTAAAGCCTTACCTAAAGCTTGGTGATCGAGCTCTCCTAGCTCCTTGATCTGCTTTGCATGATACCTGAGGGTCTTTTCATGATATCTCCAATGGGAGTGTTTGTGAGGATCTTAAACTTTCATAAGTTGGTGAAAGGTGAAGTATATATACGTAGATTCATGAGATAAAGCATATAAGAGGTGTCTTCACCTTAAGCTACTAGATGACACATGGCCATGCATGGTTTACACATGGCTATGCATGCACACATGTATATCTTGCCATGCAAGAGTCTTGGGGATAACCTAGAGACAATATCTCGGCCCTTACTTATCCTGTTGGGCAAGTTATCTCATATTTATCTCATTAAATAAGCAATCTGATACACTTTTTGTAAGGAACTTTGAAACACATCATGGGCCACCTCCTTGAGGTGCTATACCCATCATGGTCTTTTCCAAGGCTTAACAAACTGATAGGAGGTTCCCACTTTGGCTCCTTGGCCAATAGGGCTCCTTATATCAAGTCTACAACTCGATACAACACATATAAGGCTCTTGCCTTCAACTCATTCTTGGTCTTTCATTACCAAGAGTATCAACACTCAATGGTGATCCAAACATAGTGCCCCCTTATTTCTATTTCCCCTAAAAGATACATAGAGGTAGTAGGGACACACTAGAGGTGGTGATTTACATTTTAACCCCACATATTGGGTAATTTACAAATTATACCAAAAATTAGTGTACAAGGTACTAGCATTGTTCAAACGAGTTGTAACTTGGGATTTAAGCTTTCCACAAGCCACCACTTATCATCATTCTCTTTCTTGAGATACTAAAACATTTAAAACACATTCCACATGTGTCATTTTGCAATATAACCCTCATCTTGGGTAAATTGCACTTTTCACTCAGACTTTCATATATTGCACAAATAGTTTGTAATTAAGCTCAAACTTTGAAAACAACTTCTCAAGAAGCCTTAATTACTTTTCAAAAGATTATAACCAGTTGGTAAGTAACTTATTTAAGAAAAACTTCTAGGGTTAATCCATAACCCATGTCAGGGGTATTACACACATAGCCATTCTAAAAAGAGGCATCACATGTAGTTACACTGCTGCCTATCACATATCATAAGGAGATCAACTCACGCATGGCCGTCTCACACAATATTTAATTATGGATGCAAGGAGATACTCGACGTGCACCCCCACATATTCAAAACTATTCACTCCAAGTTTCCTGTAGGAATGACTTGTTTCACCATCCAACAATAATAATGACACTGGAATGTATCTATGGCATAGGGCACCTACATTATTAGGGTTGCACTTTATTCGTTATGACAATTGACTGTCTTTTAGAATCAATCAGTTATAATGTACAAATCCAAAACAAACTCTACAAGAATAAGGCATAATGCAACTCCAGAAGATATAAAACATATAAGGTGTGAACTAGTCACATCATCACCCTATGATACTTGTAATACTTCCATTTAGAAGGCCATCACCAATGTCATATCACTGTGGGATATCAATACCTCAATCATATCACTAGAGGATATCACCTCACAATAGGCATCAAGTATCCACTAGGTCATAGGACCCACCACATCAATATGATCTCATCATATCTCATCAAGGCTTGTAGCCATAACCCTGCATAAAATAATCATCACCACAACATACACAAGCCATGTCATTCATTTTACCTTCAAGGTTAGGGGTTCATAAACAAGAGAGAGAAAACATCACATTATGGTAACCACTCTAAGTGAGACAAGCAAGCACATCATATTTCCCAACATTAAGGTTAGGGCTACATGTATAGCCCACTAGGGTTTTATAGTATTATTTAAGCACCAAACTCTAATCTCATCACCTCCCACTTTCTTGGAGCATACCAGGATTAGAGAATCATTGATTAAACATGATTAGAGCATTGTACCAACATCACTAGGTATCAACATCATGTACGTGTGTATGTGTACCATCTTATTAGGTTGTGCATGTGCTACGACCATGTAGCATGTATATGTATCATCGATCACCCAAGCAAACATGTGTCATGACCATAAACCATCCAAGTGTATCGACCTCAAGATGAGAATGTGTGTCTCGACCACCACAAAGGTGGGTGTCTCGGCCACACCAAAATCAAGAGTCACGACTGAGATAAAAACATGCACCTCGACTAAACCGCAACATATGTCTCGACCATGAACCATATAGTAACACCCCTGACCTGGGTTATGACCTAACCCTAGAAAATTTGCTTAAGTAAGTTACTTACAAACTTGTTCTTATCTTTTGGAAAGTAATTAAGGACCTTTGTGACATTTATTTTCAAAATTTGAGCTTATATGCAAACTATGTGTGCATTATATGATAATATAAGTGATAAGTGCAATTTACCCAAGATGAAGGGTTATATTGCAAATGTCACATGTTGAATATATTCTAAGTGTTTTTACTATCATGAAAGAGGATATGATGCTAAGTTGTGGCTTGTGCAAAACCTAAATTCTAAGTGAGAACTTATGTAAATAATGCTAAGTGCTTGGTGCATCAGTTGTGGTACAAATTTCAATATATACAAAATATAGGTTTAATGTGTAAATTACCACCTCTAGATTGTTTTTACTCTTACCTAGTATTATATAGAGGAGAGATAAATAAGGAGGAAATATGTTTGATTTACCTTAAAGTGTTAGCACTCTTAATAAATGAAGAGACCAAGAAAATACATAAGTTGAAAGCTATACATATGAGCTATATCGAGTTGAGGACTTAGAGTGGAAGTCCCTATCGGCCATAGAACCATGAAGAAAGTCTCCTATTGGTTTTTTTGAGTCTTAGTTTGGCCATGATGGGCAAGACACTTCAAAGAAGAGATATGAATCAGTTTGCAACTTGTCTTGGAAAAGATTGAGTTGAATATTATAATATACTAAGTGGAAGAAGACTTGTCATAGAAGATAACTCAAGAAACAACCCTTATCCCCTATATTATCCTTGAGTTTTTGTTTTTTTCATGGAAAGATAATAATGGAGTACATGAAAATGTATGTGTCGACCATGCATGGCTAGGTGGCATGTAGTAGCTAAAGCTAATGACACCTCTTACACTTTTTGCCATAAATCTCTAGTATAAATACCATACCCTTCACTTGTTAGTAAGATTTTCGAATCTTGTTAGTAACCTTCCCTCTTGTATAGTGCATACCCCTCTTGTGTCGTGCATAGTGATGAAGTTTGAGTGATAGAGTTTGATATCGACCAAGGATAAGAGATATCGACCACATAGGTCATAGCAACCAAGTGAGGTGATCTCGCCCATTAGGGTTGGAGATATCGTGCAAAAGCTAGGAGCTCAAGTCTTGGAGCTCGGAGAAGGCTCATATTTAACCTTAGAACGTGAGGAGTGAAGCTTGAAGCTTGGAATCTACTTGACATGCGGGTTATATAACTTGAACCCATCAATATTATTAGCTTTTCTTCAATATTGTTCAACTTGTTGATTTCTTTCGATTCAGATTTCCTTTGATTAATTGATATAAACCATGAGTTCCAATAAGTAATTAGGACTATTTACCATGGTTTAGAATAGTAAGATAAGGATCTTTAGGTTGATGATGATGACATCATCATCGAACAACCCGATATGGGTTGAAGGTTTTTTAAAACCGATATGGAATCCGATATAGAGGTCTACCTGATATGAAGGTAGGTCATACTTTGTAAAATAGGTCCTATAGACGATATGAAAGATTCCTTTATATAACCTTGTACATGATACAAGGGTAAAGCAATACCTTTGCACGATATGGGCAAAACCCTGGATAAAAATATGGAAATTCGATATGTTGTGAAACCCTTTTCCTTTGAAAACTCGATACATCTTACTATGTTGAGATAAGTTGATAAGTAACTAAGTTTTGGCTTATCATGTAACCATATAGAATGAATATAACCTTGAAAGTATAGAATGGTTAAGGAAACAAAGGGGTCTATCTAAGATAGGTAAATCGATATGATGTCCAACACATAAACTGGTATGGTGAACCTATGATGTAAACCGATATGATACCCAACATGGGTTCACGATATGATATCTAACATGGATCACGATATGGGAAATCCAATGTGGGGACACAATATGGTAAACCCAAGATGAAATCTGATATGATAATCCAAGAGGAAAACCGATATGGAAGTTTAAACATGAAAACTGATATAACAAACTAAAGTAGAGAACCAATATAATGTTATATTGAAAGATATATGGCAAAGCCATAATGGTATGACTGATATGGTGTACTCTTGTACACGATATGAGAACCCAATATACCCCTATACCTGATATGAGAATAATGGTATAGCCTATACATGATATGAGGTTGACTTGAGATGAGAAAAGTTAAAGTGATACCTAACCTAGTATGACTACACGATATGGTGTTAAGGGATATGCCTTGAACCCAATATGATGGTGTGGATGCACCACATGACTAATAATGATATTTGTTATGATGGCATGTGTATCCTCAAGCATGATAGCATAACATTATCCACCATGCTACCCGATATAGTAGATATATTCTTATTCATTAGGTTTGTCTAAGTGATGTAAATGATTAATGCAATATTGAGACACAATGAGTTTAATTCAATTTGATAATAATAAGCTAGTAGACCTTAAAGAGGTGAATTAATTAATCTACATCCTAGTAGGGATGAGAGATAAACTAAGAATGGAAATATAATTATGTGATTAACCTATAATAATACTCCTGAATTAAGTGGAGTATGAGCAAGGGCTTAATTTTTTTTAATGAAATCTTGAAACCCTAATCAGTTGATTATAACCCTAATTCATTAGGGAGAATGTGTTCTTTAGTATTTCATGGTTAAGACATGTGTTTGAAATTGTTGATAGCATGATATATTAACCATGCAGGTATCATATGGTAATGATCCTAGCTATGCAAGAGTTATGATGTTATATGACACAAATTCTATGAGCTATGTGGACTATGTGAATAAATACCCTGGTCTGATTACCCAGAGGTAATGATTATCTACTAAGTGGTAAAAATACTCAGTGATAAATGAAGGGTTTGAATACCCAAGTTATGATGATGATAAGAGCTTGAGATTCTAAGTGATCTATGTGTTTCAGTGAATATGAAAGTATCTGATAAATGCAATTATGCTTTTCTGTGTAGCATCTGATATAGTTCTTGTTTGTAACTTGATTGATGCTAAAAGATACATTAATGCATTTCATTAAGAAAGATGAATATTATCATATAGTTGCCCAGACCATAGATCCATTCAGTGTCAGCATTTGTTGAATGGTGAAATGAGTTTTACTCGAAACACATATTTTTAAATATGTGAATAATTATATAAGGGTGCTCAGTGGACTCCCAAACTAAATAAGGGTGCTCAGTGGACTCCCCAAATACACCAAGTTGCTCAGTGGACTTCCTAATGAAACTAAACCAGGATCGCTCAGTGGTCATCCTGATAATCTGGGAAAGCTAAGTGGTCTTATCCCGAAGAGAGTACATGCTACGGTAGTAACTCTACAATGAAGATGTCACTATACCCTGGCATAGCTAATTACAGCAGACACAAGATGTCATGCTAGATCTAAGTGTTCTCATACTGACTGAGAAAGGTGAGGTCTTGACATCCAACTCTGCCATTGACCTTGTATGGTACTGATTTTGACTTACTAGTGGTCGGTTGGAGTATGAACGATATATCTCATCTCCTCTGGGTATAAGTGTGAATGTGAACATGTAATCAGCCTTGTAGCATATCTGTTAAGGATTGAATACAGAAAACATTGGTTGATGCCTTATATTTTATACATCTTAGTAGATAGATGTTATACATGTTCTTCATATTCCTTTTAGAGCAAATAGATGATTTATATTTCTATTATCAATAAATATACCTGCTAGTTGCATAAATATCCTTTGTTCATTTTTTATTATTTCTATGATAATAATATTGTTGGTAGAGAGTTATATCTCTCGCTGGGACAATAGTCTCACCCCGTGGGATCCACAATTTTTAGGTGGACACGGACAAGGGACTAGGAACCAGACTGTAGAAGAAGGATCACATCAGTAGGGACAACAGTAGTATCTCAGGTTGAGTACACTGTCTGTCAGGGTCTTGTAGATAGAAGTCTATGTGTCGTCTCTGTACTCTCAGGTCCTTGGGAGATAGATCTTAGTGGTTTTTACAAATGACTTGAGATTTTGGTTTGCTTATCTTGAGGTTTTTATGTTGATGTGGTATATGTTATAGTAAAGAAATTGGTACTTGTTATCCTTGAGGAGAGACGGTACATTGAATGTACAATATGAACCACATGTATATAAGGCTTTGGATCATTTGTGAGAGTTTACTGGAAAAGGATCTATGTGCAAAATAGTTTTAATTTGTAGTGATTTTTGTTAATTCTGTTGTTTATGATAATTCCATGATTTTACTGGTGATGGCTTGATTTGTATTTGGGTCGTCACACATACATATGTCTTGACCACACTCTAGCATAGTGTCTCGACCGCACAAGATAATGTGTCTCAACCAACCAAACCAAAATAAGGGTATCGACCAAAACATACCCATGTGTCTCAAACCAAGCACAAAACTAAGGGTAACGACCAAGACTAAATAACACTACCAAAAAAACATGAATTAGCTACAATTTATCTAACTACATGCGTTCCATTTGTAGTCAATAACTACTTTTCTTTATAAATTATAAAAATGTAAGTAATACAAATATAGTTAATGGTAATGACTACAAATTTGACTACAAATCTCATTTGAACTCATATAACCTTTCTCTCGACGCCCGATGTAAATAACTATTTTATTTTTTAGGGGTGATGGTGAAACTTGTTGCCCTCCTACTTTCTAATTGGAAATACATATACGTATCTTTATGTATATATTCTAAAAATTAACAATCTAACTTTTCACATTAATTTTTTAGTGGCGCCAACATTCCCTCCCCTTTCATCCAACCCGCGCGCGATAGCCCCTCTTTTGTCTTGCACGATCGCATGCTCTGTATCTTCCCTAGCTAATCGGTCATCCATAGGATTGCAACCTAGCTCTGTAATCGGTCATCCACACTCCAAGGAAACCTCGATCGGTGCTCTCCCACTGCGCTCCCCCAACCGTAGAAGGACACCTTGGCGGCCGTCGACATCAACATTCATCTAGGCAGGCGGTCATTTCCTCTTGATCGCCCGATCAGTATTTCTCTTTACAGCCACCACCCGGCAGCCTGAGGGGCACATCATCTCTCCAGTGTCGCCGCCCAGAAGCCTGAGGGGCACGGCATCTCTCCAGCGTCGCCGCCCAGCAGCCCGAGGTCACGATCTCTCCTACTCACCACCCAACAACAACCAGACGTCCAGGTTAGTCTTTACCTATAGGGCATGTTTGTTTAGCTGTATCTATCTGTGTTGGATTGTATCTTACTCTCCACGCAATGA
Source organism: Alisma plantago-aquatica (assembly GCA_963693085.1). NCBI lineage: Eukaryota > Viridiplantae > Streptophyta > Magnoliopsida > Alismatales > Alismataceae > Alisma > Alisma plantago-aquatica. The sequence continues at coordinate 1,591,004,372 of OY856409.1, forward strand.
GGTTCTGGTGGACCACTGCTAATACTAAGAAGTCGAGTTTAGGGAATGGAAGGATGCACACAAAAATGTAAGATGGAAAGTAGGCAAGAGAAGTAGCAGAATGCTCCACGCAATGATGCTGATGTCAGTCAACAATTTGTAGAAACAATAATCTAAAATGGTGTTGGGGCAGCAAACCTCAGCACAATGCTTATTAATATCACCTCCAACCTTCCAACCTCTTCCTTATTTCCCCACCACTTCATCCAACCCTTGTTGCTTCCTAGTAGGAAAATCAACAAATTCATCAGTTGTTGTATCCATGCAACAACATGCAGGAATGAAGGACAAAATGGGAGGGAAGGGGTGTCCGATGGAGAAGAATCAAGGAAGGAGGGAGGATGGTAATAGTGAGGTATTCGGTGAGGCTTTTGTAAAAATTAAAGGACATAATAGGTTTCTGTAATTTGATATATTCCTGTAAAGGTTGTGTTTTGTTAAACTAACAATTTGATCTAATATTATTCTAATATTGCCTCAGCTTTCTATATTGCCTAGCTGGGGGGCATCTACAATGGTATACATATAAGACGTAGCGTCTACTACATCATAACAATAAAACATTGTTGTATCTACTATTATTTTCCTATCTTTCCTCCTTCATACTCCATGAAATGGATCTATGCATCAAGAGAACTACTCAAACTATTTTCATAAAGAAACCTTCTTCTTAGACAAACACATAAGAATAGAGGGACAAAGTAGTAAAATTAAGTGTACATCTTTAAAGCAATAATTGTGATTCAATGCCTATCAGTAGCATTTAATAATTTGTTGATATTCTCAGCATAGCTTCCAAATCAGATCTTAGTCAATGTCCTGACATGAAGTGTTTGTGTGTGGGGGGAGGGGTGGGGGTGGGGGATGAGGGATAGTGCATGGTTTCAGAAATCAGAATGAGTAGAATACACTGTCATAGTAAAAAAATCATATTGAGAGACCGTTCAATCACCAATAGAATGGCCTCATAATAGACCTCATTGATATGCATGCTTTATGTTTTTGTATTTACTTAATGTTTTAGACTTGTCTTCATCGTTGATCTATTCTCTTTACTAGAGCAACAACAGTTATTTTGAGTCACTGTGTCATGGTCTTGCTTTTAGAAAGTGTCACAGTACTTCTGCGATGAATCTTTTCCTGGGAGGTTTGTTTGTATGATTAACATTGTTAAGACACTCATTGTACTGATGGTCTTCCCCCTGTGTTCTTCTTAAAATGCCAGCGTCTAACTAGAATAAATGCCAAAGATGACCGTATGGTTATAAAGGTTCAATTAGACTAAATCAAAACCTCATGTTGAAGGATAATTAATTGATAATTTATAATATAAATAACCCCTCTTGCAAAGAGGACCTAATCAGCTAATTAAAATTTATAAAGATTAACATATGTAATACCAATAGAGGACCTAATCAGCTAATCTATAAAGAGTTTGTGTCTTATGTTGATCTTGGCATATTTTTGAGTTGGAATTAGGTCCATGTACACCTATATTAACTGGTCATGCCAAGTTACCATCGAGGCTAAATCCTCAATATGATTCCAATTTTCTCAAGGTACACCTATATCTCAAGTAACAACTTCAAAGAGCAGGAGTTCTATTCAACTAAACTATAGAAAAAATGGCTCATTTTATAACAAAATACAGACTAGGACAAAGCATGTATCATACTAATCCCTATAGAACATCAATGATCTTCACAACAAAGAAGGCACTAGGCAGGCTTATCCTGGAGAAATCATTTTGGTAGTGTACACTAAAGCTGGTGAACTGAATTCATGTCTGGTTGACCATTCTATACTACTAACTAGAAATTTAACTTAAACAAATGTTTGTTTTTCCCTCAACTTGATTCCAATACTCCTTTCAGTTGGCTTTTTATGTGTTTAGAATGGTACACCACAGCCTTTCACCCTTGTTTAGTGTTTACATACTTGATCTATGGGATTTCTCATTTACAAAACAAGAGACTGAATAAAGAGGGCTATTTTTCCTCACAATTGCAGTATAAATAGGGGATAACCATGCTTTGCTACGTGACAACTGACGTGGTCATATAAATATCCATGGTGTATCCAATAAGCTTTCATTATATGCCCTCTGTGACTTTATATACATATAGGTGTAACTTCATAGTGCTTGATTGCTGGTTATAAGTCCTGCAAATACCAATTTTCATATATGTGATCCTTCTCTTGGGGGAAAGATTGTTACCATAATCTGTTTCACCCCAGTCAATTATCTCTTAGATAATTTGGAAAACTATAAACTAGTAATATAAACATGCGATACAATACATCTAACATAACCAAGTAGGTTCTGTAGTAGTTTTATAATCTTTTACTTCCCTTTACACACTTCATCTAGTCATCAACAAAAAGGACTTCCCATTTTGAACTAGATTTTGTATAAAGAGAACCTTTAGTGTAATGTTTACTATTGTATGATAAAGCTTATATTTATCTGATCCCTTCAGAGAAACTAGCAATATGCAGGGAGTCCCATTTAATAGCCATTTCAGGAATAATAATCAAGATGGATGTACGATATTTTGATTCAATGTCATCAATAAACAAGTTGAAGTATTCAAGATGGATTAATTGTGGTGTATATTAGTCCCTCAAAAAAATTTATTCAAGTTTTCAACTATTCAGGTCCATCAATAGCATGTCACGGGTTTCCAATGGTGCATGTTCAAATATATATGTTTCTCTACTAAGGTATGTCTACATTACATATTAGGAGACATGAACACAACATGAAGACTAGACGAAAAATGAGCTCATCATCAATTAAAGACAATTAATTATGCAGCAATACCACCACGCTAACTCAATTGTATTATGTACAAGACAAAACTATTTTGATATTTATTGCCAATACGTCATAGATAAATAGATATATACATGGCTTGTCAAAGTATTATGTAGTATATAATGTATAATATGATCGGTATTATACTTTATTGATTTTCTACTTATTTATATATTTAATTTTTCATTGTGTTAAATTTATGTATACTTTTTTACCTTCTTTATTATTAATTTTTTTAAATCTTTCCGTTTGATTAATAATTTCTACGTATATATTGATTATATTGATGTGTTTACTTACATTTATCTAGGGAAGTATGATCGACAAAAGCTGGATAATTGAGGAAGACAGGACCAGTACAAAGTACTTAACTGGGGTAGTCAAATTCATAGAGGACGCTTTCAAAAAATGTAGTAGGAATGAGACTATCTTATGCCCTTGTAAAAAATGTCTAAATACACAAAGACACAACCGTCAAGTGACAACCGAGCACCTATTATGGAATGGTTTTTTCAGTAGCTACACTGATTGGATTTTTCATGGTGAGACTTCTTCTGATGCCACGGAAGATTCTTCTATGCAAGACAACATGTCGTTTGATGATATGAGAGACATGTTGTACGATGCATATGGAGTCCAAAACTGTCGAGAAACTATGGACAACGACGACGATGATTCATTTGTATTTGTTGACGACGAAGAAGCTGAGCAATTCTACAAATTGTTAGAGATTGCTGCACAAGAGTTGTATCATGGAAATAAGAAATATTCCAAGTTGTATATCGTCGTGAGGTTGTTCCATATAAAATGTAGCAATAATTGGAGCAATAAATCATTTAATAAGCTGCTCAAACTTTTAAAGGATTTGCTTCCTGAGGGTGACACGTTGCCTGGCTCATACTATGAAGTAAGGAAAATAATTAGGGACCTTGGTCTTGACTACGAGAAAATTTATGCCTGTAAAAATGATTGCATTTTGTATCGCAAGGAGTTTGCAAATAATACTTCATGCCCGCGTTGTCATGTTTCTAGATATATAGAGACTGAAACTGATGTAGACGGTGCACAAAGTATGGGAATTAAAAAGAAAAGAGTTCCTTGTAAAGTTATGCGCTACTTTCCCTTGACTCCTAGGTTGAAGAGATTGTTTATGTACTCTAGAGTCACACCACTAATGCGGTGGCACGATGAAAGTCGCACCAAGGATGGAGTTTTAAGACATCTAGCAGATTCACCTGCATGGAAGACATTTGATAACATGCATGCTGATTTTGCATCTGATTCTCGTAATGTGCATCTTGGTTTAGCATCTGACGGATTTAATCCATTTGGCATGATGAGTAACTCATATAGTATTTGGCCAGTCATATTGATTCCGTACAATTTGCCACCATGGTTATGCATGAAGACACCTAATTTTATCCTTTCTATGATTATTCTTGGTCCAACTCAACCAGGAATGAAGATAGATATCTACTTACAACCTCTGATTGAAGAGTTGAAAGAACTGTGGGAAGTTGGTGTTGATACCTACGATGCCGATTGTAAAGCTGTATTCAAATTGTGTGCCGCCTTACTATGGACGATAAATGACTTCCCTACCTATGGTTATTTATCTGGTTGGAAAACTAGTGGGTATGATGCATGCCCTGTTTGCAATAAGGACACGTGGTCTATTATACTACCACATAGTAGGAAACAATGTTTCATGGGCCACAGGAGGTTCCTTCCGATGGATCATAAATTTCGTAGGGATATATCCTCATTTGATGGAAAAGAAGAATTAAGAACTGCTCCAAAGATGTTGTCTGGAAATCAAGTTTTAGTTCAAACCAGAGATGTAGACAATATGCCTTACAATTGGAAAAAACAAAGCATTTTCTTTGAGTTGCCATACTGGAAGTACAACCTTATTCGTCATAATCTTGATGCAATGCATATTGAAAAGAATGTATGTGAGAGTTTGATTCACACATTACTTGGGATGGACAAGTCAAAGGATAATGAAAAATCTCATTATGACCTTTTAGAGATGGGAATAAGACCTAGACTGCACATTATCAAGAACGGAAGTAAGAATATTATTCCACCCTCTTGTTTTACTTTGAAAAAAGAGGAAAAAGAATTATTCTGTAAGTTTTTGAAGTCTGTACGGGTTCCAGATGGTTATTCCTCCAATATCTCGTGAAATGCACGCATCAAAGAAAGAAAATTGTTGGCATTAAAGAGTCACGACTACCATATATTAATGCAATAATTTCTGCCATTGGCTTTACGGGTAGCATTGCCGAGCAAGAAAGTCATAACTGTGGTAACTGAGTTGTCTAGATTTTTCAAAGACATATGCTCAAAAGAGATAAATTTGTATTCTATTGAGAAGTTAGAATCTAGAATTGCGGTGACTCTATGCAACATGGAGAAGATTTTGCCGCCCTCATTTTTTGACATAATGGAGCACGTGGTCATTCATCTTCTACGAGAAGCTAAGATAGCTGGACCACCATTTTATCATTGGATGTATCCAGTGGAAAGGTAGTATGTTTTTACTATTTGTTTCACTAAAATTTTATCAAATGTATTTTTTGATTTTAAACAAATTCTATTTATCATTATAGATACTTGAAAACTTTGAAAGAATATGTGAGGAATAAAGCTGCTCCAGAAGCTTCTATAGCAGAATGTTACCTGACAAATGAATGTGTAACATTTTGTTCAAGGTATCTCTCTGGGGTAGAGACAAGGTTCACAAAATTGGCTAGAAATGATGTTGAAGATGACGATATTGTTACTGATGATGATTGGTCTATATTTTTACACAAAGGGCATCAAATAGGAAAGAGTATTCCTGTTCATCTGGAAGATGTGATGCTGAAAACTGCACATCAATATATTTTATCTAATTGTGTTGCAGTTGAACTGTTCATGGAGTGAGTTCATTAAATTATTAAGAAATATGCATGCTCACCGTTAGATGTTTGTACACATGACTTATGTACTTGTTAGCAGGGAACACATTCGCCACATGAAGAAATTGAATCCGCGTACAAGACATTGGGAAATCAGTAATATTCATATGAACATTTTAGTGATTGGTTTAAGAATCATGTAAGTCTATAACAATACTTTCATTTAATATTGTTAGAGCATTGTATTAATAACTCAATTCATAATGTATACAGATTGAAGAGAAGGCCAAGTCAGAAAATTTGCCATCAAATCTACTAACTCTGGCTCGGGGACCACAAAATATGGCGAACAAATACAATGGATATGTAACAAATGGATATAGATTTCGAACCAAGGAGGGGAAACATGGTAAAAAAACCCAGAATAGTGGGATAATGGTGAATGCCCAGACAGAAAGTTTTTCCAGTTCCAAGGACAAAAATCCTAAATTGGGTCAAGTTACCTACTATGGGGTACTCTAAGAGATTTTTGAGATTAGTTACTATGAGCAACTGAAAGTTGTACTGTTCAAAGATGATTGGGTCAATGCAAACAAGGGCGTCAAAAAAGATGAAAATGAATTTACAATGGTAAAATTAAAACTCATTGACTTAATTGAAAATCCATTTGTATTGGCCTCTCAAGTACAACAAGTCTTTTATCTGGCTGACATCAATCACCGTGGGTGGAGCTTTGTCGTGCAGACGACACCACGTGATACTTATGACATGGATGAGAAGCTTACTGAAAATTTCATGGATGGGACATGCGTACCTGAAGATTCTCATACAGATGATTGGGAATCTATTTTTAGCGATGTTTCTGATGGATCTGATTTGGTTAGAGAAGATATGGAGGGTGTAACTTTTTACGATGGCAAAAATGATGAGCAACTTGATTGAGATCATTGTGAACTATCATGTGTAGTTTTTAATATTTTGTATCTTGATGTAGCGTTATAAGAATTTATTTTTATTCATTTATTATTAATTGTCAAGATAGGGGAAATAAAAAATATTACATATGCCAAGGCCGATCTGGGTGCAGCAGTAGTTTCCTATAGAATATATAAATCTTTAGTTTGAAAGGGATAATAAACATGTCATACATTATTGATATTAACCCAGTAATATATAGAATGTAGGAGCAGTGATATCACTAGGTAAATCTGTAAATGGTAACCTACTACTAGTAGTTGTAAATGTATTGATATTAACCTTACATATGTCCAAACTTTGACAGAACTCACGGGAAAGGCGAAGAGGGATTCATAATAGAGGTATGAACTAAAGAAATTGCGCAGGAAAAAACAAGTATTGAGCATTCTTGCAGGAATGTGAAGAAGTAAACTGTACCTCCTTCGAAAATCCTTATGAAATCCTCGGTGAAGTGCAGCATGAAGAAAAATATCTACTTAGAAACCTAACAAGCACCATACTTAGGTATATGTCATAATTAACTTTTTCAAGAAATAGGGTGTATTTCTCATCCACTAAGCTCATATTCCTCATAATTCCAATGCATGATGTGGGCTTGTTTGATTAGGGATAGATCCAGAACTGATATAAATGTTAAGTTGTATAACTGTGAATAAAAAGAACCAGTTCCAAGGAACTAGAAAACCACTTAGAGAAACCTTCAAAATAGCAAAAAACCACATGGCATCATTGTAGAAGTCAAATTATTTAGAGTAGCAGCAAACCACTTGCCATCAGCTAAGTAATCAAGTACAAAGGTCTATGAAGATGTGAAAGAGTTAACTGAGTGAAAAAACATCTGTAAAACAGAGGCTCATGAAGTATGAACCAGTAAAGGGTGCATCAAATAGATATAATAGCTGGTAAAAATAGATTTTAACTAGGGAAATAGGTCTGATTCACACACCAGATAGCAAAGAGAGATCGTAGAATACCAGATCGAGCAATAATGCTTAGCACCCATAAAAAAACTTTAAAAGACAAAAAGTATAGGAAGAAGGACATATTCAGATAAAAGGTTGACTTCATACATTACAATTTCTTCTTCAATACATTACCTTCTCGTAAAAGGTTGACTTCAGTAATTTCAGCCCAGAGACATCTTGGAACTTAACAAAGACTTCTACAACTGAGGTAGACATTTTCTTATTAGCTATAATGACTATGAGTAGGACATCAGTGCCAATGATATAGGAGATGCCTACATATTCATGAGATTTATTGAGATTTATCAAGTTATCTTCAACATAGGCCTCAATAATGGAATAAAACTCTACATAGAAATAACAAAAAGGTAAGGTGGTAGGAGGTCCCTCTATCTCACACTATATATAGAATGGAAAGGTGAAGAGAGAACCATTGACTAGAACTTGGAAGGAAAAAGAGTCAAAGCATTCTCAATCCAAGTAAGTCAACATTCAGGAAACCCCATATTCCCCATCAAGAAAAGAATATGATCCATTCTCATAGTGTCATAATCTTGTGACAAATTAACCTTAATACACATGTTTCTTGAACCATGGTTATTAGGAAAAAGAACTTAGCATTTTATTTGCTAGCAAAATAAAATTACTAATAGATCCTCCTGAATGAACACAACTTGATTCAGATCAATCAAGTTACCCAAGCCAAACTTCAACCTATTACACAAAATTTTGGTAATCACTGTATGGATAATACTATAGAGGGATATTGGTCTGAAATCTTTTATACATGAAGCCCATGCAATTTAGAAATCAACGTGATAAATGTCCTATTGCACTCCTTTAGTAATTTCTAATTGTCAGAAAAATTGAAGATAGGTTTAATGATATCGGGTCCAATAATGTGGAAACACTTTCTCAAAAAAACAACATTGTAACCATCCGGCCATGGCGCCTTATCATCATTCAAAATTTTAAAAATCTTCAACCTCCTCTTTGGTTACCCATTTCCTCGACAAATCATATTTATCCTTAGACAAAACATTAAACTCTCATTTTTTTTACAAGAGTATTGATACTAATCTCAATTATTCTTGTCTTGAGATATGTTTAAAAGAAGGATAAATTTATGTCACCAAGTTTCAACCATTAAAATCTCATTTTTTTCTTAAAAGAAACTTTCTTCCTATGCAAGAGCCTTAATAGCACACTTCCTAGCTTCAATGAGATAAAGCTATAGAGTAACATTAGAAGTACTTTCCTTTCCAAGTCAATAGCACAACCTCCATTTCTCGAAACCTTCAGAAGAAAGTTCCTACATATTTCTTATTTAGTCAACCAATCTCATGTTAAATCATTCACAGTGTAGTACAACCTATACATAGGAGCTTCCGAGTAGATTTGATTGAACCATCTATTCTTCAAAATATCCAGAGATCCAATTGAATCACCCGAGTAGCTTTGATTGAACCATCTATTCTTGAAGTACCAAGAACACACTAAGGCCCAACTGTGGAACTTTTAATTGAATTTAGGCTATCCCACTAAAATACCCTCTGTAAACTATGATTTGTACTATAAACAACAGACACATATCCTCTCTACTAACAAGGTAGTGAAGCACTTTTTTGGTGCCCAAACTTTCATCAACACATAAAAAATTGACCTACCAAAGAATAAGAATGTCAGTATAAGAGTAACACTGACTGTTAGAAATGAAATTGGCATCCCTCCAAAGAAGATTAACAACCAAAGAGATATTGTGGTCTTGAATTTTAGACTCTAGTATGATATAAACATCTACTTTGGTTATGTGATCTCCTCTTTAATACATGAGAGTTTATTGTTTTCACGTCTAAGCAATGATAGAAAGAGTATTATTTGGAGGTCTACTAGGGCCTTTACTACTTCTCATGTGTAATGACTCCCCTTCTTGGAAGTTTTCTAGAAAAAAGAACTTGTTCGGAAATAGCTAGATATTGTTGATAGAACTCTCACTCTTGGTATGCATTTCTTGGTTGAAATTTTGATTTCTTACTTTGTGTATCCCATAGAGGCTGAATGAAGTGTTTTTTATTGTAGAATATGGAAATAACCAGGAATGAAGGAACACCCATGCCACAAAAGTCATGTAGCGAAACCACCATTACAGAAAGACAGGTTACTAAACAAAAAAAACTCCTAATAACTTTGATTCTTGATATGTAAAATTTTACATTGTAATTCATACAACTTATAGGTCGTGAGGTTGTTAAGTTTCGATGATGGAACGTCAATTGTAGCTCAAGGACAAGTGATAGGCATGAATCCTGGTCTTGTAATAGGAGGAGGAAAGTTAGGGTCTGCATTTGCTGCTGTTTGCATTGGTGTGGCAATTAAACCTGAAGAGCAACTGGTTAGACCATTTGACAATTATCAAATCATTGAAGATGCAATCGGGTCAATAATAGCTTGGCCAAAGAAGCTACTCATTGTTCGGTAATTTTTTTTTCAATGTGCTATAAGTGTAACATGTCTATATAATGGTTTTAGATAATTATTTTTGTTATTGTAGGTAAAATGCTTGGAGCGAGGCAAGCGAGGCAAATAATAAAAGTTCCTTTCGAATTCTCTAGATGCTATTTTTCCTCTTTTATATAGGTTTAGAATAAAGTTTTTGTTTGATGTAAAGCTTGTCGATTCATTCGATATAGAAAGGATTGTCATCCGAACCACCATTACAACATTGTTTTCCATTTCTCTTGCTACATATGACCGTGATATGAATATTCTATAGTATTGGTTAACATTTATACCTCTTTTATGGCAAATAATGATTTATTATTTGGTTTTCCTGATATAAGTTGTTTCTCTCTTAATGCTTCTATCAGAGAACTTCATTGCACTAACTTTCTTTCGTAACATATGGATTTGAAAATGTATCATTTATGACATTTCTAAGGCCATACCAAATTGTGCAGTGATACTTTACTCTTAGTTTTAACATAGCAACACCTTCCTTTCTTATGTGGATCTTATTTTCAGTGGATTCAATATCCCAATGCATTAGTTTTCCTTGTGCTTTCTACAAGGCTTCCCCATATCAAGAACAAACAAGTATACATAAAGGAATTCCAGGTGTGGTATGGATATGATTTTGTTGTTTGGCATGGGATTTTAGTTGTTTGTTTTTTTGGGACCTAAGGTCATCTGTTGCTCTTTGAAAAATAGGCTGATGGTTGTTAGAACACCCAACATGCTTGAAATGTGATGCTAGGATATCTTTGGCTCAGGTGTTTGCATAATGGGAGACGGATCATGGACAAAGTCAGATGGAAGTTCACTTCAAGGTGGATGTCTCAAATATTGAGGCACATTGATGATGTAGACATGATCACTGCAATCCAAAAGATGAGATGGGACAAATTTCCCAACAGTGTTCTAGTTAGCTTGTTAGAAGAAAGTGTTAAGTGTTATCTAACCTTCATGTTTTCATGGTTGATATTTTATCTGACACCCTGTGGATCTCTAATATGTTAAAGAAATAGGTTTTGGAGGTTTCCTCTTAATATATGAGCTAATTATGGTTGTAATGTTGATTATTGAAGTTTGTAGCTTGAGAAGTTGGACAATAACCAATGCACGTCTGAATCACAACCTAAATATGATACAAGTAAGATTTTGGTGACATGCTTGCATCTTTATGCATTTGGTCATCATTTCTTCACTCATATTTTTTGTCCAAAATAGTCAAATTCGTGCAGACTTATAACTTTGTTACTTCACATGTAATGTTCATTAAAATTATCGAGTGTTGGAGGGTATTAAAATGGACATAAACTTATGGATATCGCTGACATGAGACAATATTTTAAGTATATATAAGGTATAAGATTTATTCTTTTGATCCATGGTTACATTTAGTGAGTACATATCTTGTATAATTTTTTTCAGGTGAGGCAAACTCTGGACTTGAACATGAAGATCAATGTGCTGAGAAGGAGCTTCATATCTTTTTTCATGCACATACTGCATCAAAAGAATTTACTGGTTTTAGGACCTTACTTTCTGATCATACTAGGTAAGTCCAACTATGATACAATTTTATGCATCTAGAAAGTGCATTATGGGTAAAGAAGTTTTCACAAGCAGTAACATTTTTCCTCTATATTGCAAAGTATTCGGTCCTTTTTCACCAAGTTCTTACAAAACCACTCTAGTCGGGTTTTTTTTTTGCTTGAATTCAATGTGAAATTCACCAAGTTCTTTCATCATAGCTTCTAGCACAAGAATGATACATTGTTTCTCTTTGCGGATGTGGATGTGAAGAGAGTCCTAACAACCAAAGATAGTATGGCACACACAATGTACAAGGACATAGGTAAAGATAGTTTACCCAATAAGATTCCAACTTGAGTCAGGGACCCTCACATACAAGTTTTATTGTAGTAAAAATGTCAATTGCATACTTCATCTAGTTTGAAATAGGAACATATAGTGAAATAGATAGAATATACGTAAAGAAAGTGATGTACATTCATAAACAAAAAACCTAATTTTTTTTCCTTGTTCATTTCTCTTCATGTCAGGTTCTATTATGTCCCATGTATCAGTAGGCCTAACACAAGATACAAGGGTTGCAAGAGCAATTTTGAGGTTGAGGAAGGCACCCCTTCTTCCATCCTTTGGTAAGTTCTTATCATGCTTGTATATTTTCAATTTGTGGTGCTACATGTTAGTCTCCCCTCTCTTAAAGATGATTTATATATTTTTTCTGGGATAAATTGAACTCAGTTCACTTGATTATTTATTGGAATTGTGATAATTAGTGCCTCCTGGCTTTTCTATTTCTTAGTCATCTAGAGGATAAGTTCTTGAACTAACATTTTTGTCTTGATAATTAATTTGAACCACATCGCATTGCTGAGGTGAGTGCATGATGAATCTGCTAATCTCAACTTCTAGCTCATCTTTTCACCGACAATTGTATCTTCTCACAAAACTTACTCTTTCATAGAGCAATTTGGATGATGAAGGTGATGTCCTAGTAGGAAAATCATCATAAAGAGGGTTGGAGTAAGGGATGAAGCTAAAGTTGTTGTTTCAAACAAGCCGAACCACACCATGTTGAACCTGAATCAAAATGCCATCCCTGAATCAGAATACCATTTGTGATGGTTGTTACTTTATAATGAATACAATGTCCATTGCTTTATGAAATGTTTCATTTCATGGTCTCATATGTCATTAAACAGGTACAACATGGACTTAGATGACAACATTAAATATTTATTGTTAAGTATGTGACATATGTCGATTACAGTTTCTTGCTCTTTAGGGATTCATTCTATATCTTGGGTTCAACTTAGGTCTCATTATACGAATTTCAAGTTAAGGTCGAATTTGGCAAAAGGTCCTCCTAGTTAACTTAGCATTGTTCCATTTGGTACAACACATTTCAAATTAAAGGGGTATGCTCGCATGTGTTTGATTGAGTTATCTGTCATATATGAATTTAACCGACAACAAAGTCGAATCCTAGCTATAGCAGGATCCATGATAGGACTACCTAATGGTTACCTAATATTATTAAAAAAGTATCATTCTTTGTGCATGTGTTGTACTTGGATGATTGTGTATATACTATAAAATTTCTTATTAATACCTATAATTTAGAGTTGAGCATAGATGAATGGATGCACTATGACCTAAGAAGCATTTCCATAAGAAATAACATCTACAAAAAAAGTATTCAGAAATTATCATTTTGAAAACATGGAAAAGTTATTAAAAATCTGCTAGAAGATATTCAGAAATATGGAGTGGGGATTTTTTTTGTTCATCATATCTTCACCTAGTGAAATATGACTCAACTTGGTGCCACCCATAAACCAAAGGAAAAATATTTAGTAGATTTCTCATTATGGAAAATGGTGGATTCATTCACCAAAGTTCTACAATAACAGTCACAAAAATTTGAATAAGTTATATACCAAAACTCTAAACTTAGATTCAAGTTGTTTCCTGACGTCATAATGGAAAGAAACAACCATGAGGTGATGGATAACTTGCAAAACAGATCACATGACCATGGATGACAATAGTCTTATCATGGTATGTTTCATGACTAGAGACAAAATGAACTCGTTTTTGCATTTTATATTCATATCATGATTTGTGTTTGGCTCTAAGTCAAAGTGATACAATTATTCCAATCAAAACTAGTTTTCCTAGGAACTCTCATGCCAATTAGGTTATATAACCTCTACCAAAGCAGGAGACTCCATTTTTTGACAAGGAGGTCACATGAAAACATGTTCTACATGCTTGAGTTTTGTGAATGTAGAGGTCTGGTTCATTTGCCCACTCAGTTCTACATATGTTCTGCTTAAAAGGATTCAGTTGGTGGTGCCTTTCAATGAACACATTGTCATAGTCTGGGATTAGATATTTATCTTCTTTAGTTTACTGAAACGTAGTTGTTTTATTATGACATAACTTGTTAAAGAGGTGCTCATGAACAGTATTAGAAGGAGATTTCTCCTATAGCAAGATGATATATCACTTGCTTTATCGAGGAAAGTTTGTTGGAAAGGAACTAGCGACCATTAATATATACCCATTTCAATGGTTATAGGTTCTCTGATGCCCCTTCCTTATGGAGTGATAGAGGTTTGGGGGAAAAGTGTAGGGCATCAGGGCTCATCCCACATGGTTGCATAGCTACAACAACCCCTAGAAGCATCGCCTCTTCCACCACAATAAGCCATGAACATAAGAAAAATAGACTTTAGGATCATAATATTGATTACACAAAACCAACTAAATCATGAGCATAAGAACAACAACTTCAACCCTCCAATAGTAATATAAGAAATCATCAAAAATTATTATCTTCGAGTGGAAAAAAAAGTAGTATACAAATATACATCCAAAGTGTCTACTAATATGAATATAAGAGGATGAAATAGTGGTATAAAAACCTAGAAACCAATTAAAGATGATAAGCTCATGCTTCTACTGTGAAAATAAGAATGTCAAATAAAAGTTTGTTGATAGGGACCCTAATTTTCTGCCCCCCAAAATCAACCAAGGTTCAAAGCAATCATATCTCTGTATTTGGATTTGACGAACCTGATAGCACGAATAGAAATCTCTATAAAAATATGGTTAATAGGGATCATGATCAATATTAATAAGAGCCCTGAAAATAATTAGAAATTATAATAACAGAACATGAAATGGTAAGGAAACTCAGCTAAAGTTTTCCATTTCAAGCAACAACTTGCCAATAACCATCTCATTAAGCAAGGTCAAGCAGCATAATGAGGGAAATAGATAAATGCTTCTCCGTTAGCTTTTTTATTGGATCTATTTTTAAAATTTGACCACACAGAAATTAACTGCAAAAAATGTATTAGGAAATTCAACATCAGTTTGCATTTTAATTGCAAGAAATCATCTTGATTTTTTTACTATAGGTAGGCCGACTCAATATATTCATATTTAGGTCTTTTGGTCTCTCTATCTTCCTGCTTCTCATTTTTTGTATTTCAAACGCCCTTGAAATAGTATCTACTGCTTTCTCCATTGACATTTGAGCCTACCAAAAAATAGAAAATCCAATAAATTCATATCAAGAAAGATACCTTAAACGCTTTCAGCGTGAATACTCTATTTGGGCAACAGGTTCAAAATCATTATTGCTAGATGCAATCATCTATCTATTAGTTAGTTTGGCAAGATTGTATATTTTTCTTCATGTATTTTCTGTCGCTGACTTTCTTTTCATTTCCAGGTTGGCTCAGGTTCTTTGCTTCAAGCTCCATTTGATGATGAAACTGAAAGTACCATGTAGGTTCAATGAGTGGACATCAATACAGAGAATTCACTCTATGTACATCTTACTGAAGTAAACCATGATTTCTAATTTGACCAGGACAACAAAATCTCAGTGCGAGAGTCAAATATGCCCTGCGGAATTACTTATGCCTCTAGAAGATTGCCACGTGAACAGTTCCCTATCATTTACACTTCAGGCAAGAAAGTAATCTAATCACAAAAATGAATAATATTATGTGATCAGGGTACTAACCATTGAAAATATGATTTTTATATAACATCATTTTTCTCTTATTCCTTATATATGTCGAGTTGAGGATATTATTGTCAGTGGGTCCATCAGAGGAAGTATTCTTCATGTGCACAGAGCACGGACTGTCATTGTGGACCCAGGGGGTATCATATCATCTTCCAAATTAGGTAACAACATTTAACAGAAAAATTGTCTTGTACTTGACATCTACTGCTAATATTTACCTTTGCTATATAATGATGTTTCCAAGGAGCTCTAAAACGGACTACCAATACATAAAATGAATATTTCATCTGTAGGTTGTAAGGATGGTATCGGCAAAGGTAAATTTCTAGTACATGGAGCAGGATGTGCATGGTGCTGGACATGGTGGAAGTGGTGGATCTGGTTTCTTTAATGGCACTCTTATTGAAGGTGGAATGGCATATGGTGACGCTGATCTTCCTTGTGAGTTGGGTAGTGGTAGTGGAGGTCCAAGTGATACTATTCAATACATTGTAGGTGGTGGACTCATAGGTGAGTCCTTTCAAGCTCTTAATTGTTCTGCATGAAATGTAGTTTGATTCTTTACTACTACACATTTTGCATAAGTAATTTAAACCCTCGTGCATGAGACCTCATGTTTAAGAATTGACATTTGAATTCCTAATAATTTCGAAACAATTCTATGGTTATTTAAGAGAGTTTATCCCGTATGAGGAAATTTGTTGAGAAAATTATAATATTTAATCATTATTATGTTAAATATGTACCTAACGGTTATTAAATTAATAATATAGCTCCTGCATTTTCTTAAATGAACTAGTGATATTGGAACCCATGTATCACTAAGTTGTAAAAGACGTGTCAGTGATGAGTGTCTACCATTTAAGCTGAAACAACAATTTTATAGTTAGTAAATGTTTAACTTAAATAATGATGCCCAACTGATTTGTTATGATTGTTGATAAGCTTGATCTGACTTTCACAATGTGGTCATGTCAGTATCAATTGGTATTATTATAGGTTTATATCATTGAACCTGTATGTATATGAAAAACTCCCAAAAATGATTGAGCCAAATTACCTGTCTAGGCATCCATGACAGGCAGGTTTTGGGATGCCCATGTAAAAACATATAGTCTTTCTTGGAAACTTTTGACTGTTCATTCCTCTCAATCAGCTAATTCACTTGCCACTGCTAAGTTTTGCATTAGGTGTTGATGTTGGTGTTGGTGCACACTTAATCATTATTCGTGATTATGCACACTTAATTGGTATTCGTTGATGACGTATTGATTTTGGTCTGATTTTCACATTGTGGTCATGTTACTATTAAAAAGTAATTTATAGCTTTATATCATCTAAGAAACATGTATTTATATTAACATGCACATATTCAAGCACCCTTGAGAAGCAAGTTCAACTGATGCCTATGTGAAAAAGAATAATCGTATTTCCTAGAAAAAGAATAGTCGTCTTTCCTAGCACACTTTTGATTATTCTTTCCTCTCATCAGTCAAATTCACTTGCTAGAATTAAGATTTGCATTGGGTTGGTGGTATTGATGGACTTTAAACCTTGGTTAATTTTGTTTGAAGGACTTATCAACACCACAGTTAATCTGTCATGGATACTTCAACTTGTGAATTGACGGTATTCAAGCATAGTTTTGTACGGTCATCTGGATTCACATTCCTGAACTGGCTATGTGGACTCCTTGCGAATTGTTAATTTCTTTGAAGGGATCTGAGAAAGGCAAGATAAGTTCTATCAGATATTATAAACATGATTTTAAAGGTTTTGTACGACAAAATCTCACACAGAATTTATGGTATGGTGATTAATGCCTAGGTGAAGTGTGTAAAGGGAACCAAAAGATTCTACTTAAGCAAACCACTGAAGGAATTGTAGTTAAATGTATAGTATCTTGTTACTTAATTTGCCAAAAGAATCCCCCCCAACACACACACTCAAGAGAAGGATCACATATATCAAAGCCGGTATTTGCAAGGCTAGCAACCAGCAATTAAGCATATGATGTATACCTATATATGTATAGACTAGTTGCTAGTTCAATTCTTGCCAATGTTGGAAAATAGCTTATACATCAAAAAGGAAAATAATCGTCGGTAGTGAATCACAGTCTCTTTGGTGGTATCTCAATATTAAACTTGAAGCTGAGCATGTGAAGTGTGCTCAACGTGATGAAACCTTTCTGTAAGCAAATCAAGTAAAACTAAATATAAAGATATAGACAACCTTCATTCCATCAATTTCCTTCCAGCTTGATTATTATAATGTATCTAATTTTGAGTGTCATCATTGTTTCTCTTATCAAACAAGGTTTTATCTGCACGGTTCTTCTATATCTTTTCAGTGATTGGTTCTATCAAGTGGCCATTTTCTAAGCTTGAAATTAATGGGTCAATGAGGGATGATGGACAAAGCCATGAGGTTTAAATAAGGACTTAAGTAACACCTCAGTAGGTGGACTTGGGGCGGTTCTGGTGGAACCATTCTACTATTTTTGGAAGAGATTTTGATTGCTGAAAACTCATCCCTATCTGTTATTGGTGGACGTGGTGGTCCTAGCGGTGGTGGCGGAGGCAGTGGAGGGAGAGTTCACTTTCATTGGTCTAATATTGCATCTGGAGATGAGTTTGTATAGTTGGCTGCTATCAATGGAACAATCGATGCCAGGTAAGCTAGAAGGTTTTTCTCATAGATATGTGATATACTTAAATGATGACTGATGTCCTGCAATTTTTCTTTATCTTGCAAGTTCAAATACGTTGTCTGGACCACTGCAGTGAGATGGAAATTTATCATACATAATTTTAATGAAACAAAATGCCAGAAAACTAGAAGATGCAAGGGGAATTACTTCTTGTTTTGTTACAAAATATTTAATTAAGTATGCATATTTTGTGTAATATAATCATCTGGACTAAATTAACTATCTACTATGGAGTCTCTGATTTTTGTTTTGCTCATTCGTTAAGCATCTAAGCTCTCTGATCTTCAACATGTGAAGAAACATGCTGATATCTGATATGATTGTCTTGATTGTCATTGTTCTTTATTTACTATTTTGGGTTTTCCTTTTTCCTAGATGACTATCAGCTATATGCATCAGAAGAAGAACAATGCGTTTATGGAAAGATATGGTTTTTCTACTCCAATGGTATGATTCTGTAATGCTTTTGTATTGCCAGTTTATACACATGCTGTCACACTAGAATCAGGATCAGATAGAAATCAAATTTGGTATGATTGTTGCAAAAATGCTTTCTTGAAACCAGAAATGGCTAAATTAGTTGAAAACCCATATACTGTTTTGTACTCACTAGACCAGTGGCAATGCTTGGATTATAACTTAGAGAATCAATGACCGGAAACTTTTCAGAATGGTATATCAAAGATCTCAGATGCATGAGACTTGAGTCGCCTATATAAATCCATCTCAGATATAAGGAGTGATGAACTCAAGATCTTGGTGAACAAAGGCTGTTGTATGTACTCCTCTTCCCAGGTATATATGTACATGTGTCTCACTATAATGATTTATCTAGTCAGACATTGTCAATATTAGCAGTTTAAGAGGTCATGTATTAAGTTCTAATGAAGCAAACTATATATGATGCAGGATAAAAAAAAGGCCTCAATGTCAACTTACTGCTAAATAAGAATCCCTCTTTGGGTCTAGATCAAGTCCAACAAAACAGAGTACAAAGAAGATTCCTAGAACATCTATGGATGGTCCAAGTTGTAATAGAAAGATGTCACTTTGACGGGCAATGCTACAATCTTCAAATCAAGACTTCTTCCATTCAACAAAATCAACCCACTCATCAAGGAAATCAGACAACTTTGTGCAACACAAGAACCCATGCTATCGCCAACTCATTGAACAAAAGGAGAAGACAACAACGATTCTAAAACTGGTCAAGAAAGATACATACTCTTTTTCCAAGATGCGTGTGTAGACCTCACCGAATTTATTAGTATATGTATATCCTTTTCTTTGTACAGATTATGTAATAGGGGCAAGGTATACGTCCTCCCCCATGTACATTTGACGTTTCAGTATAAATGAAAGTAAGTTTGTTGGCATAAAGAGCATAACTTGATCTAACTACTACAAATTTGTTACTAAAAGAGATTCTGGACTAATTACATAATACATGAATAATCAAACTATACATATATGTATATGTGGCACTACATATGCAGCTAGTGCATAATCCAACTACATATATATGTGTGCAGTAGATGATGCCTTTCCCTACACATTAAATACATATAATTTGTATTAACTTCATGTTTTTGCTACATACTGATTATATATACAATTGTAGGCATACATTTAGCTATAATTATACCTATATTTAAATATGTAAGGACAATATCTAGCTATGCTTATGGATACATATGAATTTGTAGCGAATGGATTATCTAACTACATATTTGAAAAATATAGTTAAAGGCTTTAGCTATACGAGCATATACTACAATTTGTATGTGTAAAGAAATATGTAGTCAAAGCCTTTCGCTACAAAATATGGGGTTTTCGCTACAATTTTTTTTATAGTTAAAGACCTTTTTTTAGTAGTGTAAGGTGCTACTACTACCAATGTCAATCCACCCAACATCACTTATCCATCATCAAAATAGATGTAAACCTTGATCAAAATAGAAGATAGTTACAATCAAAATAGAAGATGATCATCAAAGAAAACCACCATCAACAAGGAGGAAATCTTCACATAAAAAGGGTCATCGGAAACCCTAAGACATGTACTTTGGAAAATCACCATAAAAAGCCTTATGTAGGAAAGATAAGCTCACATTCACTATATCCAAAATAGAACCTAAACTTCATGTTACACTAAGGTACACGAACCTTATGCAAGTGATAAAAAATCCAAGATTAAGAGATAAGAGGAAACTGTTCATCTCATCATCATCTCAAAATCGGGTACCATATATTAGGGTTTCAAATTCTAAACAAAACAAACATGATAGCCACCATCATTCAAGCTATAGAACATAATATCATCAACTAGAATATTAGGAAAATGATTTAGATAGAAAAATAACAACATACATGTAAAGAAAAGTGCAATAATAGAGAGAGTAGAGTGTTATATAACCCACCTTAAGAGAAGGAACAAGCTCCAGGCTCTCGATCACTAAGGAGGAAGATGAAGCTCCACCAAAAGATAAACTCTCGGCCACAAGAGCACCTCAAGAAGAAGAAGAAGACACCAAGGTCAAAGGCATCTCAAGAAAAGAGGGCAAGAAACCCTAGGCCAAACTAAAAGAAGAAGGGAGAAAGAGGAGAAAACTTCCTCACACTTGGGTACCACCTTGTCAAAACATGGTCTCTAACCATTTTTGATGAGGAGTTTTCTCTCAAGATGGCCACCATAGATCATCCACAGTCTAAGGCCAAGAAAGGAGAAGAAGGTGAGGTAGAAGATCAAAGGAAAACACCACCAATGAAAGGCATATACTTATCAAGGAAGAAGATGATCCAAAAGTCACCACAAGAACCAAGGGAAGGTTGATCAACCACCAAAGCAACTACATCAGTACTCTTAGCTCCACAGAGATTCAAGGTTTCTAATAAGAGAGGAGGAAAGAAAGAGGGTTGAAACGAATGCATGTTTGAAGAGGATAGGGTTATACACATGAAGGAGGAGAGAAGGAAGGTGGAGATGATGTGTCAACACCTAAGGACGCTAAAGGGACACTTGTCCTTCAAGAAAACATCCATGCAACCACTATATGCATGCATACATGAGATGGTGATACAACCAATGTTGGGTATCAAACTCTTAAGGTCACCAACACATTGGTTTCGGTCGAGACACATCAAGAGGTAGAGACAACACCAAGGCAACTTGTTTAGGTCGAGACAAAAGGTCACCAAAACACCCAAGGTTGAGAACACACCACAAAAGGACAACCCATCTCGTCCCAACCACTCCAAGACCATCCTAACTGAGATAAAACCAAGTCAAGGTAGGTGTCTCGGTCGATACACACCCAAGATACCCATCAAGGCCGAGACAAAGGTCGCTACACTTCAACCAAGTTCACAAAGTCGACACCAAACCAAAACCTAGAAACCCTAATCACCCTAGAGATGTCATCACTCATCTAAGGCCCAACCAAAGTGCCCCAAAGTATCACACTCTCTATCATGAAGCCAAGGAAGATAAGTTACACTCTAGGTGTGGAAAATTGCAAGATATTCCTCACATATGGGTAAATTGCAATTTGACCCAAAATAAACATAGAAAGCACAAACATCATCTAAGCAAGTTCAAACTGGAAGCTTGATCTTTTCTCAAACTTTAAAAGTGTCTTAAAGGATTAGAGCAAGGTTCTAAGCACTTAATAAAGCCAAAAAAGGGTTATCCCAAAACACAGGTCAGGGGTCTTACACAGATGTTGAGGGCAATGAGAGTCTCTCTAGAAGCCCATCTGGGAAGAGCGACACCAGTAACAAACATCGTTGCAAAATGTGCCTCATAGTCATCGTTGATGAAATGGAAATAGATACCTGAGAGAGGAGTTATACGTTGCGGGAATGGCATAATTGACTTTGATCATGGTGAGGGGCTTGGCTAGGATCTATCTTGTGAAGGAAACTTTATGCTTCTTTGAGGTCGGGAAACATCTCTTCAGAAATATTGGGTGAGAAATATCCTATATCTTTCCAAATGTGGATGTCAGCCTCAGATCTCGAACGGTGAGGAGGGTTGTAATGGGGGAAACACTTCTTGAAAGGGGTTTTCCCTTATAGAGACAGTTAAGGACCCCCACATGAACCCTCTTGAGACATAATTTGCTGATCTGAGTTGTGAGTATCCCGACTCGGGCTTGATGATGCTAGTCTGCTGATGTGGAGATGTCCCGAAGTGGATGAACTCGAAAAGCAAAATGATCGACTTGCAAATTGTGAATTTTCTATGATGTTGCATGAATTGCCTCATCTAGGGAAGGGAAATGGTGGATTTGAGGCTGTTAAAAGTTGTATACATAGTCAACGAATCTCTGATCCACTAAGTGAAACGTTCAATTGGTGTGGCAGAAGGGTGATACTATGGTGCAGTGAATTGCCCATTGACAACCTAAATCACTCAATTCACTGGAAAGAGGAGCCATTGTCGTTCACCAATGATGAGGAAGAAATAGGGGAAGGCACGAGTGAAAAGTAGGTGGTGTGAGGTATCTGGCTCGCCAATGGGTCAGCCATAGGGAGGCGAGGCTCTCTATTATGGCAGCAGAAGGCGGGCTACAGTGGGGCGGGCAAGTGGGTGATGGGTTGATCAGCTCGTTAGGGGTGAGGAAGAATGCTGCTATGGCGAATTGTCTAATCATTAAAGAGGAGAAATGAGGGGAGGAGGGGATGCTTAGATTTGAGGTATGTGAGTTGACCCCCTCCTAGCGCATTTTCAAATCATGAGTCAGCCGACTCATAGTGTGAGTCACCCAATATCACGAGGGAGGATTTGAAGCGGTTCCGTCCTTGAGTCAAGTGCCAAATTGAATCACCCATCACGAGTCATGAGTCAGTCGACTTGAAACATGAACTGACTGATTCATGTGTCATGGGGGGACCAAAATGTTTGAATTTTGAATCAAGCATAGATTTGAATCTTCTCATTGGGTCACCAACCGGTCAAATCATTTGTTTACATTCAAATATGAAAAGAGTAAGGGTTATCCAGAGATTGCAAATGATGGGAAAATAAAAGAAAAGAAAGTGGAATAAAAAGAGATTTTGGGTTTCCTCCCAACAAGCTTCGAGTTTTACGTCAAAGGCCCAACAATGTGTTCATGGAGCTACATCTGGCTTGGGATTGGGTGGGGTGGAGGATCTCTTAGTTCTAAATTTGTTGGAATGGGAAGGTGTTGTGCTCCTTGTCCCATGAAGTCTTTAGCGATGATGTACCGTTTAAGCCTATGTACCTTTACAAAAAATTCACCCTTCCATTTATCCTAGAGAAGAAAAGTGTCATGTGGATATACAAGTTTTACAAGATAGGGGCCATACCATCTAGATTTGAGTTTTCTAGGAAAAACCACAACCTAGAACTGTAAACTAAGACATGGTCCCCTCTTGAATGTCTTTCTAACAAATATGGTCATCATGCCATAATTTGGTTCTGTCCTTGTAGATCCTCGCATTTTTGTAGGTTGTCATCATAAGTTCTTCTAACTCCTACAATTAAATAAAATGGTTCTCTCCTACTGCCAAAACGTTAAAATTAAGAGTTTTGATAGCCAATTGGCCTTGTGTTCCAATTCTATGGGAAGATGATGGGATTTCCCATAGATCAACCAGACGGGAGTGGTGCCTAAGGGCGTTTTGTAGGTAGTTTTGTATGCCCACAAGGCATCATTGATTTTCAAGGTCCAATCTCTCCTAGTGCGATCGATATTTTTTTTTTCCTATAATGGAATTAATTCAACAATTCAAAACCTCAACTTGGCCACTAATATGAGGGTGGTAAGGGGAGGTGATCTTGTGGTGGAAACCTTATCTTCTAAGCAAGGACTCAAAGTTTTTCTCAAAGAAATGTGACCCCCCATCGAAAATCAGTGTGAGGCACCCCAAACCTAGGGAAATGGTATCCTTAAAAAGCTTCATAACATATTTGGAGTCACCGTTTTTGGTGAGTATGGCATCTACCCAATTTGAAACATAATCCACAACTAATAGGATATAGGAAGACCCATAAGAAGAAGGAAAAGGTCCCATATAATCCACTCCCCAGACATTAAAGATGTATATTTCTTGCCAAGAAGTCATTGGTATTTGATATTTCTTAGAAATATTTCTAGTCGTTTGGCATTGATCACAAGCTAAGACAAACTCATATGAATATCTTAATAGGGTAGGCCAAAAGAATCTAGACTGGAGCACTTTTCTAGCAGTCATTTAAGAACTTATGTGCCCTCTAGTAGGGCTAGAATGACGTTATTTGAGAATATCATGAGCCTCTTCCTTAGTAACACGTCTACGATAAAGATCATCTGCACAAGTATAAAAAGATAAGGGTCATCCCAATAAAATCGCCTAACATCATGTATTTTTTTTTGCTTTAGAATGTCCTTTGCAATCAGAACGCAAGAAACCCGCCGCAAGATAATTAACATAGTCAACAAATCATGCATGTTGGGATTTAGCTTTAACCGATTTATCTTTGGTAAGAAATCATCAATCAAAATTCCATCATCATGACACAAACTAAGGCGGCTAAGATGGTCGGAAACAAAATTTTAGAGCATTTTTTTATCAAGGATTTCTAGGTCAAATTCCTATAGTAAAAGGATCCAACAAATGAGGTGAGTTTAGCATCCTTTTTTGTCATTAAGTAACAAACGACAACGTCATCGGTGTATACATTCACCTTGGACCCAACCATCGAGATAACAAAAATACTCTTGGCAGGCAAGGCGCTCTAAAAATTGATCGAGGAAGGGAAGGGGGAAGTGATCCTTTCTAATGGACTAATCCAGTTTCCAATAATCAATGCAGATCCTCCATCCAATGACTATGCGAGTAGGAATGAGTTCATTATGATCATTTTTCACGATACTGGTGCCCTCTTTTTTGGGCACAAGTTGACTAGGGCTAACCCAGGGAGAGTTTGGGATGGGGTAGATGATTCCTGCAGTCAAAAGCTTAATCACTTCTAATTGGACAACCTCCTTCATATTTAGATTTAGTTTCCACTGAGGGTCCATAGAAGGCTTGTATTCCTCTACCATAGGGATTTTGTGCAGGAAGGTGGCTTGACTAAATCCTATGAGTTTAGTCATTTTGTATCCCAAGACTTCTCTCATTTTCCTTAGCTTGGTCACGAGCTTGTTCTCTTGCTAGAATAAATGTTAGAATTATCTATGACAAGACAAATTTGTCATTCATCTAGAAATGGATATTTGAGTCCTCCCGCTAGGGGCTCCATTTCTGGGACATTGGGGGTTTGAGTTCTCTTCTAGGACATATATCATCTTAAGGTCCTAGAATTCAGAATGAGGAAATTCCTCATAATTTTCTAGATGAGCTCTACATTGATCTAATTTCTAATCATCAAGGTCACATTTAGGTGGGGTCGTGAGGGTAGTGTAGAGGGGGTCCTCAGATAATTCCCACCCTTGTCTGAATTGGAAAAGCTTGTCAACACAATCTAGGAGATAGACTTCCTCTTAGATCTCGAGGTTTTTGCTACTGAGACAGAAAAGGAAGGTTCTGGCCTCAACATCAATCAATGTTCGAATAATGTTAAAAAAAGAACAGAAAAAAATGAGGGGATAGTATAGGTCTTCTTTGATGTCCATGATCACAAAATCACATGGAACATAAACGTCCTTCCCGGCCTTTACAAGTAAATCTTCAATGATATTCATAGGTTTCGTCATCGATGTATTTACTAACCGGATGGTCATGGCATTGAGAAGCAACTTATGTCTATTTTGTCCGCGCAACATTATTCCTAAAAAGCGCATTCTAACTTGCTCCTGAACTCGAACTTTTTTTGGAGCTGAAAAAGGTAAACGTTGGTTTGCATGCTGCCGGCGTTGTACAGAACAGAGTTGTCATCATAACATGTTTGCGGGACCCGAAAACAATATAATAATAACGAGCAGAAATATCTTATCCAACAGCCAACTGCAAAGTTTATCCAAAACCATCGAACCGATTCAAACCATTGACGGCTAAGCCTGCTGCGCAGCTCCTGGTTTTATTCATCTTTCCCGCCCACGGACATATCGGGTAGCCTCCCGTCACTCATTAGCATGAGAAGCGAATCGGGATCTCAGGCTGTAGCAGCTCATACATATTAGAGTGGCCAAGTTTCACCCTGGCTCGTAGCGGTAACTTCAGCTGTATTCTCCACATCATCGCACGTCCCATCCTCCCCCCACTAGTGGCAAGCAAACCTCTCCTGTATTCTTGAGCGTTATTGTCAAAGGCGATTCGTCTTGTTGGCTTTATAGCTTGAGCCGTTGAGCGAGTGAACCGAAAGGTCGTCGGATTGGTCGGTGATCAGAATGGAAACGATACAGGGTAGTCCCTCGGGGAAGGCCGAGGAGGATGCCGGAGTTGTGCACGGAGATGACCAAGCTGAAGGAGACAACAGCGGCGGGAGCAGCGAGAGAGGGACCAAAATCAGCACCTGGAGCGGGAAGGGGAAGAAGAGGAGGAAGAGGAGGAGAAAAATGTCGGATGATGACAGGCCATTCACTGTAGGGAAGAGGGTGATCAGAATGGAGCCTTGGAGGGCGGTGGTTTTCAGAGAAAGGATCAAGAAGCCCGTGGCTGATGATCTCCGACATCTTGCTCCGGAACAGGATTCAGGTTCCAGCGAGGTGTGTGCAAATATCTTTTCCCCGTTCCGTTGTCGTCCACGCACTGTCTCTGATTATTTTATTTTGTGTGCATCTGCTTTCAGGGTAATGAACAGCAGAGGGTTGGGGCGGTCTCTGGTCGAGGCAGGAAGAGGGGTCGCAAGCCTCAGAAACGTAGCCATTGTCCTGATCCTGAGGAAACTTCAGACTCCGCTGAGGTAAAAGAGAAGTCTTTATGCTCTATTTCATGAATCCTAGAGCATTTCACCACTGTCGTCTGTTCTGCCATTTTGATGCGTTTTGTTCACAATCGACTAGCAGAGAGTTGAGACGGTCTTGGGTCGGGGTAAAAAGAGGGGTCGCCCGGCCAAGAAAGTTAGCCAATATCCCGAGGAAGCTTCACACTCCAATGAGGTACAGAACAATGGTTTTCTATGTTCTGAATTCCTTTTCTTTATTACTTGCGCAGTTCTCTGCATCATTTGTTTTGGTTACGGTTTTAGGATGGACGAGGAAAAGGTGAAGTGCAGAAACGCCGGATTGATTCTCCGGTGACTGAGAAGAAGGTACGGTGCATTTTCTGAGTGGTCTTTTTGATCATGTCTAGATTATTCTGATAGATATCATTCTTCTGCCATTGCAGGTAGAGACAAAGCCCAAGGGGAGGATAACCAACAGCGAGATGTGTCACCAGTGCCAGAGGAATGATAAAGGAAGGGTCGTTCGTTGCTTGCGTTGCCGAACCAAGCGCTACTGTGAGCCATGCTTGTCACGATGGTAAGTGGGTAACTCAACAATTCCATGGCGCCATCTCAATTCCGTCTGTCTTCCCCATCCGTGCAATGCACGGTCAATGCCTGATCTTCTATTTCACTGAGAATTCTGTTGATCCTGAGATTTGATCCTACAAACTTTCGTTTACCAACAAGGAGATTGGCGGACTGCCTCTCTGGGCTGCGACTGTCTCCAAGTATGGGTTAAGTTGGGGTTATATTGGTTAGTGGGAAGCCTTTGCTTGCTTGGTTCATCCCTCGATTTGTCTCAAGTGTGCTTCCATGGAAACTGGATTAAGTAAAACTAAAGTAGGCATAGCCACTGTCTACTTATGCAACCATACATGTTGAGACATATTATAAAAATGTGTGGCATATGAGGTCTACCCTTAAAACCCCAATTTGTACTAAGTATCAGCAGATTTAGGCATAATGAATTGGCCTAGCAGGTTAACTTTTTTAGGCTTCATATTTTAGTTTGATACTCATACAACGAAAGTGTAAATCTTAGTGTCTGTATCAACAAGGAGATAGTGCTTTTGATCGTGAGTATTTATTCTCTCGCCACAGTCATTTATACGTTCAAATTTGCCATCTATCAACACCATTTTCACTTGATTCTTCAATTAATGAAATGTAGAAAATGTATGTTGTAGTGTATATCTCTATGATGAAAATATATGGATAGACTCAATTTACTAATGACACTGGGTTTCAGTCTTTCAATACTCTGCTTTTATGATAGCGTACGTGTTTGTTGTACTATGGGGAAAAAAAATCTTCAACCACATCCTTGTTGATTCAAGTTTCTTGTTTATTATGCCAATGGAAAGGTATCCGTTGCTATCTGAGGATGAGATTGCTGAACAGTGCCCAGTATGTCGGGGAAACTGTAACTGCAAACAGTGTCTAAAATTGAAGAGAGTGAAACAGGTACCGGATTCTTTCTTTCTGTCATGGATTTGTTAGTGGTCACAGCATTGAGTACATTTGGGTCAATAGTTTACGTTACCATTCACACACCGTTTCTCTCAAAAAAGTAGATACCACAGACGAAGTTTGATGATGCGTGCAAAAAAGAGCATTATAGTCATTTGATACATTTTGTAATCCCATTCGTGGAAGAAATGTGCAAGAAGCAAGAAATTGAAACGGAAATAGAGGCTCAAATCCAAGGTAAGATAAGAAGAACCCTTAAACTGAGGGCTTTTACTCGGATCTATGCCATTGCTCAGATGTTTCTGCATTGCAGGTTTGCAGCTGAGTGACCTCAAGATAGAACAAGCATCGTGTAGCAAAGATGAACGCATCTACTGGTAATCTTATTCTCTTTCAATTGAAAAACAATCGTTCTCTATCCTGTTAGCTATCAAATGCTTCACTGTTAACATGCATATTTGATGACTCGTTAAATGCAGCAATTACTGCAGAGCCTCTATTGTCGATTTTCACAGAAACTGCTCTAGCTGCTTTTTCGATCTTTGTATAAACTGTTGTCAAGAACTTCGTGAAGGTTCTCTGCTTGGAGTTGATGATGCGGCCAGTTCTGAATCTGGCCATCAGGAGGTAGATGCATACAATGCTGCCGATATTCAGCATAATCCAAGTGAACAGAACTATTCTTTCACCACTAAAGAAACCTATAAGATCAGTCAAAAGCCTCCGGTGGATTGGAAGCCTGAAGGGGATGGTAGTATCCATTGTCCACCTAGTGAGCTGGGCGGTTGTGGGAAATCACAGCTTCATTTGAAGTCCATTTTTCCTGTCAACTGGCTGTCTGAGTTGAAAAGGAAGGCCAAGGACATAGCTATGGCCTGTGTAGATAGAAAAACTAGTACACTATCTTCAGGTTGCTCTTGCTCTCGTTCATCCGACCATATTGATTTGGCGAACTTGAGGAAAGCTTCTTGTAGAGAGAATTCAACTGACAATTATTTATACTGCCCTACTGCAAAAGATATTGAAGGAGATCTTGAGCACTTTCAGAATCACTGGATTAGAGGAGAGCCCGTGATTGTGCGCAATGTGCTGGATTTGACTTCAGGATTAAGCTGGGAACCCATGGTAATAGCTCGTGCAATACGAGAAAAGTCTTCATCTCGACTTGGGTTCAAAGAACTTGCTGTAAGGGTTATGGATTGCCTAGACTGGTGTGAGGTTAGTTGCATTGTCCTTATGAATGAATTTGGTTATTGTTTCTCATATGATTCTCTCCTTTTGGTTTGAAATAAAGCTGGATTTCTTATTTATTGTCATGATTGTTTCCTCTCTCATTGAGCCAGTTTCATGTTACCACACTTATCTTCAAACAATTTGTGGATTTGACCATAAGAATGTGTTTTCATATGATAATTTTATCCAGTTCATTTTAATATTAAAGAAAATGCTGATAATGCAAGATGGTATTCTCATTCCTCTCCACATTTGATGTTTGTGAATGGGCTATCTTGTTCTTTTAGTGTCTTGAATCTACCATTATAAAGTGTCACATATTCTAAGATTGTTCAATGAATTGTTGGCTACCTACCAAATGTATTTCAGGATATGTTGATTTGTTGTTGTTTTGTTCTTGTACTGCTTGAGCAAGTCGGAAATGAAATGATTTTCAGTCTGATACGAGAGACATTTTAAGTTTATATCGTGGTTGATTCATTTGAATGGGTGCTAATGAAATGCCTTTTCTTTTCTTTCAGATCGAAGTTAAAATTCATCAGTTCTTCAAAGGATATATTGAGGGAAGAGAGCACAAGAATGGATGGCCTATGATGCTTAAACTCAAAGATTGGCCTCCCTCTAATTTCTTTGAGGAGAGATTAGCACGACACGGAGTGGAGTTTGTCAGCGCCCTGCCTTTCCAGGAGTACACGAATCCCAAATGTGGTATCCTGAACCTTGCTACCAAGCTACCAAGTGATGCTATTCAACCTGATCTAGGACCGAAATCGTATATTGCATATGGATGTTCCGAGGAGCTTGTCCAAGGAGATTCTGTAACCAAGCTTCACTTTGATATGGCTGATGCGGTATTACTAAATTCGTTCATTGACCTTGTCCTTGGTTATAATCTTTTATGAACCGGCAAAAAATTAGTTCTAGTCTGTCTTATTCCCTTCATGTTCGAGTAGATTGGAAAATGCTGACCTTTGATGTATACCCTATATTTCTCACTCACTAATTTTGCACTTTAAGGTAATCAGAAACTAAATTAGTTTATTAAGAGATCATTACAATACAGTAATATCTGGGTTTCCTATTGCATGCAGATGCATTTCGAAGCTTTTTCTAAAAATAGAGATCTATATAGCTTTAAGCTATAACTTGGTTTAGAAGTTTTAGGAGGAAAACTTAAAGACTGCCATTGTCCTTTTCAGGTTAATATTTTGACGCATACTTCTGAAGTAAGACTTTCTGCTGAGAAATTGCATAGAGTAAAGAACTGGAACCAAAAATACAAGTCACAGAATGAGATAGACTCCCATGAACACTCAGACGAACATGATGAGAATCTTTCATCTGAGGGATTCTCGGATGATGAATGCAGTAAGAGAATTAGTGGCAAGAGAAAAAAGAGAGTAAAGCAGGTGGATCTATCTGTTACCAAGCATGAAGTGGAGCAGCTAAGTTTTGAAAATTGCACTGGAAAATTTAATGATGAAAGTCAGAGAGATCAAGGTGGCACATCTCCTAAAGAAAGTGAAATAGATTATGATGGTGGCGGTGCTTTGTGGGACATCTTTAGAAGAGAAGATTCCGCAAAAGTGCAGGCATATCTTAACAAGTACTCAAGAGAGTTCAGGCATGTGATGCGTGAGCGGGTTGAAAAGGTAAGGACTCCAACAACAGCTCAGCAAGTTTACTCTACATTCATCTTTATTATATCAAAGAGATATAACTTTCTATAACAAAACAGGCGTTCAATCCTATTCTTGACCAGACTTTCTATCTAACAATAGATCACAAAAAGAAACTGAAGGAAGAGTTTGGTAAGTTATTGTCAAGATTTGAAGTATTTCCAGTGAGTCACGATTGTGATAATCTTTTTGACAACCTAATGCCTTCTCTCGTAGATGCAGCATCCAGCTTTGTACATTAACAAACTTTTGCAGAGCTATAACTTTTTGTTTCATGTAGGAGTTGAACCATGGACATTTGTGCAATATCTAGGTGAAACTGTCTTCATTCCTGCGGGATGTGCACATCAAGTAAGGAACTTGAAGGTTAGTGAAAGCCTGTCCTGCATGATCTTAATGGCTGATTATCTAAATCTATGCTGCACTCTACCAAAATATGAGCTATACTTAATTGATAATAACAATAGAATTTGCTTATAACCAACCATATTATAAGGTATAAATTATGATTCTGGTAAAACACAAAGCTCGTGCTGTATATATCTCATGATTCTATTGCATTTTCTTGAGACAGTCATGTACAAAGGTGGCACTTGACTTTGTCTCGCCAGAAAGTGTACAAGAATGCATCCAGCTGAGTGAAGCATACCGTAGGCTTCCACTTGATCATTTTGCGAAGGAGGATAAGCTAGAGGTCAGTATTCCCCTTCCCGTCAGTTTTCTGGCACTCTATATATGGGTGTCTTTTGTGATAATTTTGATACTCGTTTCAGGTGAAGAAAATGATTGTTTATGCAGTAGATCAAGTTCTAAGGGAGCTGGATGTATCTATTACCTAAATCGTCAGTTCAATAAATAGAGTCTCTTTTTTTAATGTACGACATTCTTACAGGGGAATACGTTATCTGACAACATGGCCTCGTGGTGAACCCAAAGTAGCTTAAGGATCCCGGATAACATTTGTATATATGACCAGTTGTTACTATGATGTTTACTGTGACACATTTTCATGTTTTTGGATTCATTGGAAATGTATTCAGTCCTTTTTTTGAGGGTAGAGGTGTGAAACGATGAATGGCAAAAGCAAATCTTCCTATTTTGCCAGATTTGCTATATATCTTCGACAAGAAAATGACATCTACAACAATACTACGTGCTTTGGTTATCATGGTGTTACAATTTATTACACTTATCAGGTCATTATTTTTTTTTGAAGTTTAAAAGGTGTGCATTATAAGGGTTTTCTATTTACCACTATATTGTAAGTGAAGTGCTGTTAATATGGTCGGCGTTTCCTTGCCTGACTCCTCTTTGCGAGGAAACGAGTGATGGGAAATAGGAAGAGATTTGCGGAAGCTTCAAGCCCATAAACTTCACACGAGATACTGTCCAAGTATGCATAACAAAAGTTATGACGTTTAACAAGTCAATAACCTCTCATGCTTCGAGAGTTTAACATGTTGGCTTTGCCCGGGATGGGTTCTCTCAGTCATTAAAAAAAAAAGTCAATAACTACC
Organism: Alisma plantago-aquatica; assembly: GCA_963693085.1. Classification (NCBI taxonomy): domain Eukaryota; kingdom Viridiplantae; phylum Streptophyta; class Magnoliopsida; order Alismatales; family Alismataceae; genus Alisma; species Alisma plantago-aquatica. Next base: position 1,591,037,642 of record OY856409.1, read on the forward strand.
AAATAAATAACCAAGTAGAGAACATGATTGACGAAGAAGATCGCTTAATTTTATTAAGTAATTCTAAAAAGATTACAAGGATTGTTGCTCATTTACAATCCTGTGCCCATAATAGAATCTCATAACCCACTTTCGTTCTCTCCCTTCTTTGGCTATCCTTTGTGGTTTCTCGTTTTGGCATATCTAAAGTTACCACACGTTGGAACCCTATGCATCAGCGCACCGTATTAAAACAATGTCTATCCCTATTTATAGATAGGGACTCTCCGTTAAACAAAATTTGAGAGGATACAACAATTTTATAGGGATTAGAAAACGATAATACAAAAGGATATGAAATAATGTCTTGGACTCCAAGTCTAACATTAATTACACTTTCATAATATTAATAGATATTATTTCTTATCCAATTAGAATGAGACAAATTCCTAACAAAATTAGGGCACTTTACTGCTCCTCTCCGCGGAAGAGAACCAAAAGTTAAGCCCTAAGGTTTCCGAATTGGTTTTGATGGTGGAATGTAGCAGAGATATGATTGTAATTTTTCTTTTTGATAAATGCATTCAATGTATTAAAATAGATAAGGGAACTTCGATCACAAAGTGTAAAATTAGTCTGTAATCAGAATGCATGAAGATTGTCAAATGTGTTGCAAGGTACAAGAAGTACAAAAACACATAGTAAGATAGTTACAATAGGGGAGACCCAATAACAAACCTCGCTAAGAGCATGAAGGAAAAAAAAAAGATTAGCTTAGAGCCATTCAAAGTCATGAAAGATGAAGCATGATCATTCTCAGTCTTCCTCAGTAACATACACTAAGAAATAGCATATAATTGAAATCACTAAGTTTTTTTAAAATTCATTTTCATGTGTAGGTTGGATGAGAAGTCTAGGTATTGTTTGGTATATGATATTTATTGTATTAATGTTCTTTTATATGACGGACTTCTTAAATCCGTTTGCCTTGTTGACTAAATGACAGTGGAATTCAGAGATCTATGTCCGTATTTGACAAAATGCACTGAAGCACAACGGAAGGATGACTTTAGCTCAAATGTATTTGCTGTGTATTTGACAAAGATGTAAACCACTTTAAGTCGAGCGTGGATTAATAATGATCGGATTGCTTTTCTTTACTACCACCTAATCTCATTAAACTTGAGCGGCAGCATCAGTGGCTAATTAATAAAATAAATTTATAAGGGGAACGAAAGTTTATGTATAAACAAAGTGAGAGCTGAATTATCTCTCACGCGCGCCTCTAAAAAGTTGGTCATCTCTCACTCTGCCTCAATTGCAAATAAAAAGAACCATCAAGATATTAAAGCATAACCTATAATCAATTAATCAAATCCATCAAGTTCATACATATATAGATTAAATTTAAGTGTTTTTCTTCTGTAAAAAATTGTAATTTTTTCATGCCTGTTGCCACAGCTTGAACATGAGAATACAGATAGTAAGTACTGTGTATATTATAAATAGTAAGCATTATAAGCATACCATATTATCAAACTTTAACTTTATATCACCCTTGAAGTGCTAAAACTTAAAGTAACAGAAAGAGAGCACATTTTCTGAAACTTAGAGCAATGAAGTATAGTTCTTACTTTATATAGCAGAAACATAGGGTTATTGTATTTGTCCCATTCTAGTGGTGAAAAAAAAAGTCATTATAAATTTGAGGTGTTTGGACTTCTACACAATTGGATCAACTGATAATTGTGAACATAAGCTCAGTATTCTACTATAGGAGTAGCTTTCTGGTTGAGCTTTTGACTCTTCTAGTCTGCGAACTCCCTGTACCGCTGCAAACATCTTAGTTAACCTTCTAAATTGATTCTACTAAATAAGCATGTCTTATACTCAACAAGAGCCGTACTCAGCGAGAGCCTACACATCACTTTATTGCTCTATAAAGAGTGAGACTCAAGAAAGGATCCAATATTCAATAAATAAAGAAATGAAACCATCCTATTTCAAAAGTGGAGAAAAGGAGGAATTTCATTATTTCTAAAATGATATGTATATTATAAAGCATAAAAGTTAAATAAGCAGTAGATACAAAACTAATACAAAGTTACATGATGATCCATCTACAATTGTTCCTCACCATAAAAGGTGGCATGACACAGTAAAAATGATATACATCTAATAAAATGTGAGGCTAATTGTGAGGACAACCCGTCCATTCCAAGCTATTCTTAAGTTCAACTTTATGAATATGGTCTTCTTGAATCGTTGTCCTCCAATGTACCTACACCTGGCTGGAAGGAGAACATCACCTAATAATAGGAAAAGAAAGGCATGTAATAATGAACACTGGTTATGTGTATATAAATAATATTTGGCATTATCATGGACTATAAGTAGAAAAGAGGTATTCCCAAACAAAGAGAGACTATCAACAATTAGGTAAGTTCTAAAGAAATAATCAAAAGAACGAGGCATATACCTTTAGAAGTTACTTGAGGTTAACATTCATGTCATAATAATCATTAATCATATCACAACAATAATAATAATTTACTTGGATAAATAGTATACACTAAACATACCCAAAATAGGACCATAACACAATGGAATCATTGCCTAAAAAGTGAGGGAGGAGACACACACCACATGTAGAATATGCGTGCCTTATATATATGGTTGTGGATAAGTGCCACTATATTAGACATTTTAGTCAAAACATTTAGCATGCGCAATAGAGTGCCAAAATTAGCATTTCAGTAATGATCACATAATTTCATAGGCATAGAAAGAGGGGTCAAAAGGCCCATAACAAGAGAATATCTCAATAATCAGAATACTTTAGATTATATCAATTTAGAAAAGTAGATGTTCAATTTAGATATAAAACGGAAAAATGTTCAATAAGGTGTCTCATTGTAGGAAAATAGGTAGCCTTTTGTGTACACATTCTTAGTATAAATTTTTATAATTTTATTATCCAGTCTCAATCACCTAATGACATATTAGGATTTTAAATCCTATTAAGTGAACATATGATTCATTAGATATCTATCTTTTTTTTGATATTCATCTTTAGTGACATAGGTCTAAGTATGTTTAGACAACATATATGTGTGTGGCTAATAATATACATTCTTTTGATTTAGGTATCATAGTGTCAACTCCCTCTTTATATCATACAGTTCAATTTGGTCAATGGGTCAAAGATATGCATTACATGAGATATGATTTGATAAAAACACATATATTAGGACTGTCTAGGGTTTAAACAAGCATCTTTTATGAACACTAGTCATTTACCCATTCTTATATCTCGATATGTATATATGAATGAAAGGTATATACCATATAGAAATATGAAATTGAAGTTGATTCATGTATGGTCCAGACTGTAGGTCATCTAATGTTCTTTGTATTGTTACTTGTTGTGTTTCTAAGATCACAATCCTATAGCTCATTATACAAACACTCATATGATTGCAAATAAGAGTTTGGAAGATCAAACACCTATCAACACATTACATAACCATGGTATATATTGTGTTAGTATCTCTGATTTTGTAGTTACTTTCACATTAGATATTGATTATCTAGGTCAAATTTATAAGGAACCAATAGGATTACTATCATAATACATGCTAGGGTAAATACTATAGTTCATAAAGTTACATGAATTAAGTTGGTGATATAAGTTAAGTAACATGTTTTATATGTGTTACTTAAGTTCTAGACACAATGATAAATGAAGCTATGGAATGGGTAGCAGGTCTTACAAGATTTCAGTCTGCCCGACACACATGCTTGTCCTATGATTACATGTTATAGACTTGCTAATTAGTATTACTCATACTAATCACAATCTAATCTATATAGGATTTATCACTTTCCCTGTTGTGTCCATTTACCTAGATAAATGGGATCTGAATTGAACAATATAATAATGATTCTAACCAATAATTAGTTGTGCATCCATACATTCCTTTGTGGACTAGCTCCTCTTGATCAAATCTTATTGGAATTCAAATCTAGACCTCATGTCCTTTCTCTCTTTTGCTAGCCACATAATAAAATATAGAACCTTATCATCCAACAATAGTGGTAGAGGAGTGTAGGAGGTAGTTGACGGAGATAATGGATAGGTCGAGTAGGTATTGGCCAAATTTGTGGTAGGCTTTTGTGTTGTCGATGGGTATGGAAGTGTATTGCAGGTTGTAGGTAATCATATGAAAGATCACAAGTGATGTCTGAATATATCAGATCATTAGCAAGATGAGGAGGATGGAAAGGAAATGAGTGGGCAACATGGTGGATTGCAGGTCAACTTCTTATGTAGTCATATATCATTGTGAGATGGATGTCATAAAAATGGGGGTGAAGGCACAAGGTAGAAGGCCATAACGATGACTTACAGTGAAGATAGAAGAGGGAGGAGGATGGTGGTTTGGTGTGGTGTTGCAGATGGTGGTCGAGCAGTCTATGACAAACCTTGTCAGAGAGGGATAAGTGTTGGAGAGTGTTTGGTGTGGTAGGTAGTCAATGGTCTGAATATGTGAATTGCTCTCGTGGTTGATCACCTCAGGGGGAGGTTGTACCTATGGTTCCTATACTAAAGGAGGAGGAAGTGTCATGGCTACTTGATCCAACAATGGCCACTGGTCAATGCAAGGTGTGCCTTACAGTGGCCACCATAGATGGTGGAAAAGCCCTGTGGTCATGGTGTCTAGGGCGTAGGGTGATAGAAGAGAAAGAAGAAGAGAAGGAGAAGAGGAATGGTGATAGATTTCTTGATGCACAACTACTAGGCACATGGAGGAGGGAGAGTCTATGGGTAATGCTTGTAGAATAATGAGGAAAGGAAAAAGAAATAGGGAGAAGAGAACAAGATCGACATGGTTGAGGTGAGGTGACATATAGAGGGGATGTAGAATAGGAAGGGAAGAAGATATAAATATTGAGGAAGAGATGGGGATAAGGAGGATAAGTGGCGTCGATCAGTCAATTGAACTACAATGCATGGACAAAGTCCCAATGCATGATGCACAACCAGGGAGGGAGATATAATGTTGTCATTACACAGAGAAGGAAATAAGGGATAATGGCACTTAAATGTAATTATAGGGTGAAACAATGTACATTAAATCTCAAAATTTCCATCAATTAGATGGTTGAAAAAATGAATTCTGATTGGCATGAAAATTGGTAGGTAGGTTGATTAAGATGTAAGCAATCTGATTTTAAAGTTAAATTCTCATTTTTAAAATTTTTACTATTTTGTTTATTTATGAGGGTGATAAGTATACATTTAATATATTTATTTTACTTCTTAAATTAATTTGATACAATGAATAATGTTCATTTATTTTCTTTATTCATCTATCTTATGAAGATTCTATAGTGTCAAATTAAGCTGAAAACTAATTTGTTCATAAACTTGATAAACTAACACCCATAGATAAATTAATTGGTTATTTTATCTAAAGTTCCATATAAAATGGTACACAATGTTATAACTTCAATAAATCCTAATACAATCTGATCCAAGGAAAATGGACCTCAAATAAGGAGGGGTTAACTACAATGCTAGATTTGGGTATGTCACAACACTCCACCCCTTAAAGAGTATTTTGTCCTCGAGATGTACCCATCAAAATCTTATATTAATTAGTTTTACCTCTTAACAAAAGTGAGTCTATAGGTCACCAGGGTTTTCTAATGTCTCTCAATCTTCTACTACACCAATATGAGTAACCTGACTACATAAATAGGTTTCCTAAGTGATCATTTAGATTCGATGATAGGTCTAAGCTAAGTTTTTTTTTGTATAAGGGTATTGTTAGATTACAACTACTAAGTTTGACAAACTTAACTTGACAAGGGACAACTACCTCAAGACATATTATTACTATTACTACTATTGTCAGTGCTATTTTTTTTCTTTTTACAATAATTACATTTATGGTACTAACATTTGTTTATTTCCTAAGTTCAAAACTTACCTTAAGTTCACCGTTCTATATAAGTGCAGGTGAATTTTAAAACTCATCTTGATTATTCATTAACATTCATGATGGCCAATCATCAATTTCCACTCATTTATCATGTCTAGGTGGTAGTTACATCTATTAGACATTAACATTAGAAATTACCTAAGAGTTACTTATTACATCCACTATGAAGTTCAAATAGTCACTAAGTTATGTTACACTTTTAAGGATAAAGCATCAATACTCCACCCCTTATAAGCTTTCAGATATGTCCTAACCAACCATCTAAATGGGTAATAGGGGTAGATCAACTAAGTCATTTATACCTAAATATCCTTCTTATTCTCTACTTACCACTTAGGCCTAGGGCCTCAAGGTTCTAGCTAGTCATAGGGTTCCTTACTAATGATTTTCTCTACTACTCAAACTTTCTTGTGGTGGATACTTGGTTCCAAAAATCACCGATAAATTTTCAAATTTTGTCTTTTTGTACATATAACTTAGTAATGAAAATAACTTTAGGGATACAAGCTTTGTGATGAAAATACAAAATTGGCACTGAAATTGACGTAAGAACTAAGTTGAGCACTTTTGACAACACAAAATGTATATCATTATTCTTTATCACTTTATTCCACTAAAGGGGTCTAATTCTTCTAACACCTAAAAGGGAATATGACTAATCTCTAATATGTAAGCATAATAGGGAGAAGGGTTTCTTTTTACACATGTTCAACTTCTATCAAACCCTAATAAGGCACAACATCCACTGTTCCCCATGTCACTCTTAATCATAATTTATACTGCCTCATTTCAAGACCTAAGGAAATCATAAGATTTTCCAATGCTATAGGAAGATATTTAGGGTTTTCACGTCACTAACTCATTTACAATCATAGTGCCTTCATAAGATAAGGTAAACTATATAGTCATACTACTCATCTCCATTAGTACATAAACCAAATACACTATTGGAGATGGTAGAGGTGAACACTTAAGATATCCACTAAAACTTATAGCTTGAGTCAACCAATTCTCATGTATGAGGCACACTGAGCTCATTGAAGATGGTATCCAACCCTTAGTAGATGGATTTTAACATAGATATGTTGAGATACTCCATGTTGAGGGTAAGTCATGCCTAACCATAATTGAGTGAGTAGATATCATTTAGTATCAAGGGAATCAACTCAGTTCTAAAACTTATTCAAGATATTACATTTTTCATTTGTGCATGCTCAATACATAAAGTGGACGTATACAAGGCATGCTAGAAAAACAACAACATAAAGGGTTAAAGGTGTGAACTAGTATTATATCTAGCTATGACCATCCAAGTCAACCTACACTTCATTGTGCTCAAACTAACTTCCTAAAAAGAAGGAAATCAAAGCTAATAATTAGGGAACTAAACTCCTATGTACATATGTTTTCACCTCCATAGGGAGGGTAGTGGTTATTAGGGTCACTAAAGATTGAGTCTCGCCTACATAATTAGTTTAGGGTGTGGAAGTGACTCAACTGGTCAGGGATTGAAAACCTAGTTGGCATATCTCAACTCGGAGATAGGCATAGCAACAACCTATAGATTACTTAACTACCTAACTAAGGAACTACATGGGTAACTTGAAATATTCATGTCACTAACCGCTTAGGCTCTGATGCCCTATTGTAAAGAATGAGAGCCAAGAGGTGATTCAATGTCCACCAAATAGATAAATAAAACCATCCTATTCCAAAAATGGAGGAAAGGAAGAATTTCATTATTTATGAAATGGTATGTATATTACATAGTATAAAAGTTAAATAAGCAGCCAATACACAACTATACAATGTTACATGATGATTCATGTAAAATTGTTTCTCACCATAAAAAGTGGTATGCAAAAGTAAAAACATATACATCTAATAAATGTCAGGTCAATTGTAGAGGGTAACCCAACCATTCCAAGCTATCCTCAAGTTCAACTTCTTGAATATGGTCTTCTTGATTCATTATCATCTAATGTACATACATGTGGGTGGAAGGGGAACACCACCCAGAAATAGGAAACAAAGACATGCATCAGTAACCATTGAGTATGTGCATATAAATAATATCTAGGAATTATCACGAGTACACTCCACACGGCCAAGCAAAGAGGGGGCTATAAACAATATAGGTAATTTCTAGAGAAATAATAAAAACAATGAAGCATAATATTTTAAATATACTTGAGGTTAACATTATTTCCATAATCATTCATCATATCACAATAATATTGAATTTGCATGCATAAATAATGTAAACTACATATACCTAAAATTGGGTCATAACACCACATGATCATTGCCTAAAAAGTAAGGGTGGAAATTTACACCCCTAGAGGAATACACATTGTGATGAACCGACACCAAACAAATGAGATAACTCAAAACCAAAGTGTGTGGTCAACAACTAAGCAACCACATTACCACAAAAGTGGGTAAATTAAAACTGATCTCATATAACCATCACAAGCGGAAACATATTACAACAAGGTCAAACCACTTATATCATATCACATATCATATCAAGTATTTACAGCTGTATAGTGGCATCAACCACAACCTATATACAAAAGAACCTGTTCACATGTGCATGCCATATATGTACAACCAAGGCATAGTGCTGAAACCATGTGTCAATATAAATCATCTACAAAACGCATCCCTCCTGGGACTTGAGAGAACATGGACAACACATAGGACTCTACGACAACATTAGAAACTACACAACCTTTTGAGTTCATTGCTCCCCAAGCTGCTCTTCCTCACCACCATGATCTCTACCACGCTGCTGATGACCACCTAAAAAGGTGTAGAAACCACAAGAGTGAGATCCATGTCCCAATGAGAGATATAACTCTCCGCCAACGGTTATTGTTACCATAGATATACTACTTGACTAAAAGAATAACTTAATCTAAATACACATGTTAAGTAGGTTGAGTAGCCACAATAGATAAGAAAAGCATCATATGTAACTAGAAGGAATCTGAGGAACATGTATAACAATTAACTTCTATTTCTTCAATATATAATAACTGAGTTGTTTAAGAAACACTATTGAATCATAAGCAACTAGCAGCATAAGGAACAAAACAAGGGTAAACATCTAGTGTGAGTCGTGTTTAACCCTAAATAGATATGTTGCACAATTGTATTACATCTTTTATTACACCCTATGGAATTTGAGTTGTACCACTCAAATTCCAACTGACCACCACTTGGTTGTAATAAGTTCTATATAAGATCTAGGAAGAACCAGACTCCAAGATCTTCTCCTCACTACTCAGTCAGTTCGAGTCTGCACTGTAGTGACATAATAGTTAGCTACCATCAACAACATATAGTCAAGTTGAAAATGACTAGCCTACCTTGGTACAAGTCACAATGCTAGAAACTAGGGTATACAAACCCAATCACCGAGGTACAACCACAGTTGTATTCCAATTACATCACATATATAATCACCAAGACACGACCCAGTCATTATCAAACTGAGGGCTAGGCATGACCACAACCATCCTCCCTAAACACATGGGGTCAATATGTCAAGGACACATGGTCACTTGCACCTTGCATACTCAGCAATATGCACTCTGAGTTTCCCTTAGGAATAATCATTTCACCATCTAGCAAGTTCTGACACTGGAATGGATCTATGGCACAGGGAACTACATGATTAAGGTTTCACTTGATTAGTTATTGCCAATTGGGTGAATTAAGGTTGCATCAAACAAGTAGACATACAAACCCTCATTCATTTCTAGTAAGCATTAAGGTATAACAACTCCAGAAGATATGAAACTTATGAGGTATGAATCAGTCACATCACCACATGATACAATTACCTATCAGATAAGAAAGAGGATCACACTTTCAATAGGCCTCAACCATGCCTAAGGGTCATTAAGACCATCACATCATAAATCACTTGCAAGAACATCATTATCTTCCCCTACATTACAAAATTCTCAACAACCATCACCATGTTGTGATAAACATGTTAAGCAAAACCTTACATCAAGATGTTCACATAACATCACATTAGGTTTACAACTATATTGATAGGATATTCCATCACTACATAAGTCACACAAGGGAGCTAAGCATAATCAATCACCATCATTATGGTGACTAACATTACACATCTTCTCATTAAGGTGATCTTAAGTTTACATTCATATGAGGGAAAAGGTAAGACTACATGATTAAGGGTGAACCACATCAGATTCTTCATCATTCAAACAAAACCAACATAACACAAGTATCATACCGAAACCATCATATGTGAGAAGGTAAAACCATCGCGTTGTGACTTAGATGAGTCACCAACTAAACCTAGTTAAACCATCGGTTGACAACATAGAAACACAATCGGTTGTTGACTTTAGAAAGACCATCGATTGTGGGAATGCGACCCATAATAGGTTGATCACTTAAAGAAAGCCATCAGTTGTAGTGTCTAGGACCACCATCGGTTGTGGTGTCCAAGACCCCCATTGGTTGTGACACCCAATGTCATCATCAGATTTGGACCATCGGATCATGGGCCAAATGAGCCATCAGTTGAGACTGAGAACAACCATTGGTTGATGACCCAGACTAGCCATCGGTTGTGAGACTCAGTGAGGCCATCAGTTTATATAAACATGTGGGAAAAATGATCCAAAGACCAAGGAAAAACCCATAGTTTGTTAAACCAAGAAAGCCATTGTTTGAACCACCACATATAAGTACTAAAGACCATCAAATTTGGAAACCCTAACCATCATTTGTTGAAGGGAAAGCATTTCCATTGGTCAGGATCAAGAGAAAGAGACCAAAATAGAAGCAAAGAACCCTCATCATTTGGCACACAAAAGCCAAGCAAAATAGCAAAACAATTAAACCATAGGTTGCAGAAGGAGAGAAAACAACAGTAAAACCCTAAGTAAACCCATCATTCAAGAGAGACAAAGAGCCATAGATTGTCAAGAAAGCCAACTCTAAAGATTCCTCTATCATAGGAAGGTTTTGCACAAGGTTTAGAACACATACAATAAGATAAATCATCCCGGAAACTAGCACCTAAGCGCAAACCCTAAGTAAGGTAGGATCTTTCTACCTAAAACTTAGTCTTAGAGCAAGATCTAGCACATGCAAGCTATAAGTATGCAATAAACATGGAGAAAGTTATATAACTCACCTTTAGGAAGAAGAACAAGCTCCAAACAGCAAGCTAGCTTGAGTACAAGAGGAAGGAAACCCTAGCTTAGCACTCCACATGGCCAAGCAAGCTTCTTCTCCAAGAAAGAGAGCAAACCCTAGGTCAAGGAAGCAATAAAGAAGGGTTCTTTAAGCTCTAGAGAAATCTCTACCATGGAACACCATATACAAGAATAAGAAGGAGGAAGGAGGTATGGAAGAAAAGAAAAGGAAGAGAAAGAAGGATAGATTATTTTCTTAGGTCAAGAACAAGTAAATGAAGCTCTACAAGCTCTAAAAGAGGGTAGGTTTGAACCCTAGATGCACATGCAAGGAGATTGACCACCTTCTTATACTTTGGGAACCTTTTTCTACACTAGAGAAAGGAGGACAAAGATCTAGATAGTAAGGAAGAGAAAAGAGTCCAAAAGGTTCATTTGCATGAAAGCTAGGAGGTTTATATAGTTGTGGGTGAGAGAGAAGAGAAGGCTAAGGTGTTGTAACGTGTTTGCCAAGTGTCCATGGCCAAGGGACATCACGTCCATGCAAGAAGAAGATCCATTGGTTGTGGAGTCTTCTAGGCCATTGGATCTTGACCCTCCCAAGGTGTCCATAGAGTTTCATCACTAGGTGACCATTGTTTGATGAAACCCTAGGTCACTAGGTGGAAAATCATTGATTTGTCACCCCTTCCAAGCAAACCATCGGTGCAAGGGACCTCAAGAGAAAAGACCGTCGACCTTCCTACTTTAGAGATCATCATATGTTGTACCCACCTAAGGATGAACATCAGTTGTCATCCATCCAGGGGAACCATCGGTTGATGGCCTCTCAAGGTAGCTAATCCATGAGAGCCAAAACGCTAACTCACTCTATAGAGGTGTCACCATCAAACCAAGGTGCACCAAGGCACCCCAAGCCACAACGAAATCAAGCATGATAAGAAAACATCTAAGGAACATAAATCATGTGAAAAATTACAAGAAAAACCTCAGATATGGGTAAGTTGTAGAAAAGTCCAAAATAAGCATATCATTGCATAACTTGCTCAAATAATGTCCAAATTGGACCAAACTTGAAACTAAAGCTTGCCACATGATATAAAAGCACATTACAAGGTTATATTAAGGTTTTAAGCACTTAATTAAGGTAATAAATAATGTTCAATCACTAATCAAGGTCTGGGGTCTTACCCACATGCCCTATATATGTATGGTTCTACAAAAGTACCACTACTTCAGTTATTTTACTAAAAACATTTAACATGCATAATAAAGTGGCAAGATTAGCATCTTAGTATTCATCACATAAAGTGTTTCAAAGGCATATAAGGAGGGATCAAAAGACTCACAAAAAGATAATATCTCAACATTTACAATAATTGAGATGATATCGATTTAGGAAAGTAGAAATTCAATTTAGATATAAAAAGGAGCAAGGTTCAACAATGTGCCTCGTCATTGTAAAATTGGAATCATAATCAATTAAATACCCACGCATAAATAGAGATGTGCACATACCTAATCTTCACATCTAATAATTAACTCAACATATATACTTGCTCCACAATCACTTGTGTACAAAATGCTAGGATAATTTTTTATATTTTAATTTTTTAGTCCCAATCACCTAATGACATTTTAGGGTTTTGAATACTATCAAGTGAACATATGATTCATTATATATCTATTTTATTTCTAATATTCGACTTTAGTCATATACATATAAGTATGTCTAGATTTCATATATATATATTTGTGGACAAGAATATGCATTCTTCCAATTTAGGTCTCATAATCTCACCTTCCTCTTTAGATCATATAGTTTAGTTCGGTGACTTGGGTCAAGGACACACATTATATGAGATATGATGTGATCAAAATATACTTATTAGGATTATCTAGGGTTTAAATAAACATATTCTATAGACACTAGTGATTTACCCATTCTTAGATCTCGATATGTATATGAATGACAAGTATATACCATATAGTTAAATTAAACTAAACTTGATTTAAATTACAATTTTAGAGTTCATTATACAAACACTCATGATCACAAAATAAGAACATGGTAGATTAAATGTCTATAAATATATTACATCAATATGGTAGATATTGTTTTAGTATCTATAATTTTACATTTAGTTTCACATCAGTAATTGATTCTCTAGGTCAAGTTTACAAGGAAACAATAGGATTACTATCATACTAATACTAGGGTAAATATTATAGTTCATATACTCAAATGAATAAATTGGTCATATAAGTTTTGGTTATATGCCTTGAGAGTCATCATGTGATGATTCTAAAAAGGATATTTTATACTTGATTTGATTATTAATAAAATGCTTCTTCTTATGTTTGTTTTGTGTTGAGATAACGAATAAACTTAATAATGTTCTAAAAATGCTTTACTCAATGACATATGGTTTAGGCTAAGGGCCTAAATCATATGTATAACATGAGTATTCATTCTTGTTATGTTCACAATAAGTTATTATTGTGGATAATATAGGACAACAATAGTACACAAGACCAACATGTAAGGTGAGTTATGACTATGTCTCTTTAGTCATAATATTGGATATCAACTCAGATGCATGGGTACTCGTTAGGGAAAAAGTTGTATTAGATAGACTCACCTTGATACTAACACATGGAAGTCATGTAATGACATGTCAGAGTCATATCTCATTGTGATAGTGGTGACTACGATCCTTAGACCTGAAGTTAGTGTAGTCACACATATCATGTTGTGTACTTTGACACTAGTCCAACATGCTCTGAAATATGAGTTGCCAAAAAGTTTGTCATTGGGTACACTATGACACTTAGGGCATAATGTGAGTGATCTAGATGGAATTAGTCCCTCCTTTAGAGTGATATCCTTGGCCACTTTATAAGATAGAATATGACATGCATGACCATACTCATGCGTATCAACATATGATATTGATATCACATTATCTCCTAGTTCAAGGAAGATATATTGAATATTAAGAGGATGACATTTCATGCCTCAAGTTAAATATAGATATTGGGGACAAAGGGATTACACGATCATGGCAATGTTGATCACTTTATAAGTTCTAGTTGTTCTCCAACTCATTCCTTTTACTTGGGTGGTAATTACGTGTGGTTAGACACCAATATTTTCTTGTGTTTTCTTTTAACATCACTACCAATATAATTAGGAATCTATTAGGTTACATGCATAAGGATGCATAAAAGAATTGAAGTTCACAATCAAACATATGATTAGAATGATTCTCAATCATAAACATGATGATTACCCTATGATTGGGAGACATGAATAGTTGATTGGCCGATCATATTGATTGGGTCAATAGACCAACTGATTGATTGAGATTTCCACTAGATACATGTGATCGACTGATTTGCTCACCTAATCAGGCAATCACATTATATAACGAAAGTCTGACATTTGAAAAATAAGTCAGATCTAGATTTGGACTGTCATGATTGGTCGATCAACTAACATGATCAAACGATCGGGGGATGGGATTAAGCGATCATAAGACATGATCGGTCAACAAGAAGTGATCGTTTGAAAACAAATCATGTCTGAGTTTATAGCATTAAACTATTTTTTAGATTGTGAATAGGAAATGGATTGGAATTAGGTTTTTCTAAGCCCATGACTCTTGTATATAAATGGGGCATGCCCTAAAGGAGAGACAACTCTTATGAAAACTTGTGAGACAAGTTGGTCATTAAACTTCTTTCTCTTTGAGAGGAAGTCACCCTAAGGATTGATTGTTGGGTTTTACGTGGTCGGAGTAGGCAACAATTTTTTTTACTTGACCATAAACCCATAACCAACAGATCGCATCAACATCTATGTAATGGGAAGGATGGTTTTAGCGAGATATACTTGGTCCTGAGGCTTGCTCAATGACAATACCTCACAGCTAGTGCGGTCTTCAACCACCTATCTTTGACGATGTTTGTGTAGCTCCTGGTCTTGACATGGACTACGGTTGACTATTGTCCTTCTGAGCGGAAGAAGTCTCCCGCCTCTATAGATAGTCCACACAGACTACCAGCAACTCTATTAATCCTGAAGGACAAACTAGAAGGAGTTGTCCCCTTTTGTCAATGTACTAGTCACCAACACACTCTCCCACCACCAGTTACTTTTCTACAGTTGTCTTTCCCTCGTTGTTCCTCCCTGGATGAGTAGAACTTGTTTGAGCTCTCTCAGTTATCACAACCAGAGAGGAAAACAACTTTGTAGAGCAACTGATGTTTTGAGTTGTGTCTCTTGAGAAGCCTCCTGTACCCATATATATATATAGTAGAGGGTAGGGTCAGGGTTCCCAGTCTGCATAGGAGTAGAAGGGTCTGGAATTTCCATGACCAATTTACACCACAACAGGCGAACCAATCGTTTCATAACTAAAACGGTCATTTGTCAAGGTGAGCCGATCGGTTCTGTAGTGAACCAGACGGTTGGGAGTGTGAGTCGATTGGTTCACCCAGTGAACCGGTCATTTCACTTCCCAGACATATCTGCAATTAACTTTCCTTATTCATTTCTAATTAATACAAATATTAATTCTTGTCCCAATTGAATTGAACAAGTGAAACAAAAAACTTTTTCTCACAAATCGGGAAAACACAACACTTTTCGTTTGGTCCAAGTGAACCGATCGGTTCACTAGAGTGAACTGGTTGTCTCACTGACCATGAGCCGATCGGTTCACCCAGTGAACTGATCAGTTGGTGGTCCAGATTGTGTAGAACACAGTTAATTTAGTTCTCAATCAATTTGACACTCTAATCAGTTGGTTCAACACTTGAACTTGATGATTTTGAGTCAAGTCTATTGATTGAATGTTTGATTGAGTACCTAAAAACTTTAGTAATCAATCCAAACATCATTCATGGATAAACTCCTCTTCCAGGTTAATCCTTTGTGTGTAACCCTATAGGTCCCATTTAACATTGGCAGTGAATGTACATAACTAGATTATGACATCACAAGAAAAGAGTGGTACCTAGTCACACATTAGTGATACCCAAGTGCAAATGAAAGTTGGAGAACAACTTTCAATCCTATAGTCTCTGATTGGTGTTCCGGTGAATGTATAATTCCTTTATCTCTGATATCTTGAATGAAATCAAGGCATGGAGTTGCCATCCTTTCAACATTCATTCACGTTTCTTGAACTAGAGCAGATTGTTTGAGATATGTGTGACATCGATATCATATATTGATTCACATGTGCATGCGCATGACTTTCTCAGTCTCACTTATCAAGTGGCCAGGACATCATACTCCCTTAGGAGGGTCAAATCACATATCTATCACTCACAGTCTATCTCATGTGTCAAAGTCACCCAATCATCACATTTATAACAACCCATGTTTCAGGACTGCGTTTGAGGATGTCAAAGTGTACCCAATCACATTCGAAGAGTGTAGTGATTTCAGGTCTAAGAATCACAATCACCACCATCACTATGAGAGATGATTCTGACTACCATGTCATGATTCCATGTATCACTCTCATGGTGGGTCTATCTGATACACTATTATCCAACATGTATCTGTGTACTTGGTTTGATATCATATATCATGACTAATGAGACATTGTCATCAACCAACACACACTCTAGTCTTGATGTGTCGTTGTTGTCTATCAACCTTCTACAATGACATCCGACTAGGGACATAACAAGAATGTACATACTCTTAGCATCCGTATGATCTCATTGTTCATGTTTTCAACCTGAAGACATACATCATTGAGTATTGTCATTCTTTAGACATTCATTCTGCTCCATCATTTATCTCATAATCGATTGAGCTAGAATAAATTAGAAGCTTGCCTTTGATATTTATCAAATCAATCAGAACATATGGCAATCCAATCATCATATGATTGGCTCTCTGGGCATACATACCAACAGACTCCCACTTGCACTTAGAGCCAATAAACTTCGAATCATATTTTTAGTGATCTCTAAACACTAATCCAGTGAGTTAGCAACACTTTACTTTAGTCGGTATATTGCATGTTTCATATCTCCTCACTGTACAACATTTCATATGAGATAGAGTTGTCATAATATGCTATCTGATATTCCTCGCCTAACAATTAGCTCCATAGTTTGACTTAGTATTTCTACTTTGTCATCAATGGTTGGAATATCTGTAAGTTCATCTATATGAACTTCTAGATCCATATAGTATCCTCTGGTGTTCATAACACAAGGATACTCGACATTGCTTTTAGAATTAAATAGCCTTTTAATTTTACTTGGAACATTCCACTTAACAACAGATATTCACTTTTATATTTTGCATTTTGCAATCATTTTTCTATCATTTTGGAAGCTTGCATCAGTGTAACTCATTTACACTCAACTCTTCTTTTTATTACCATAGAACTAGTCCTTAAATACTTCACAAGTACTTAAATAAGTTCTTTATGGTATTCCAGTGACTCTCACTGGAAGTAGACATACATCCACTCGTCATGTCTAATACATACGAGATAACTGGATGAGTATATCATATTGTCATGTCCAACACATACAAGATTATGAATGCATATACATTTTCTTTTCATGTCTGATACATACAAAATAATGTGATTATTACATACATGATAGATACAATTGCGAATGCATAAGGCATCTATCTATGTGTTCCTATTCTTTACAAGAGTTTGGGACACTAGGCATATGAGAGACTAACTTCATGCAATATGGACACGTTTTCTCCCACTGAATCTTTGCATATTGAACCCTTCAACATACACTGTCAATGTATGCTCTCTCTTTATTAGGTCAAGAGACTTTTGAGAACTATCTCTATAGGTCTCTATTCCTATCACATAGGACATTTCTCTTTATTCCTTTAAAGAAGGTATTTCCACACCAGTTTCTATTCTTAGAATGTTTCATTCCTCATCATCATGTGGAATATGAATATGCTCCCACGAAATCTTTGTAATCACATATCCTTTCTTTATTTCGATATACCAGTCAAACCTTTTGACTATATAATCAAAGTAAAGGCTCCAATTCTGAGGTGCTTGTGTTTAATCAATCATATTGATTAATCTCTTGTAACTTATATACTACATTTGCATTAATGGAATTATAAAACCCTTCAGGTTGTGTCACGTACACAGCCTCATGTTATTCCTACTAGTAATGCGGTTTTAATATTCATATGTCAAATTTCATAGTCTTTAAGTTCCAATAGCAAGCATGATCCTTTTTGGCCTATAGCCATTGCAATTGGTTAAATAAATTCATCAGGTTCAACACCTTGAAATCACTTGAATTCATTTCAACCAATCAATTCTTCAAATGTCATCCATGTCAGTATTAACTCTTAAGACCCAATTGTACTTATAGGTTTTATCCCTATAAGTGCTACCATTAGGGTCATACCTTATTTGGTTCACATGGAATTCATTTTGGATCTTATGACTTCAAGCCATAACTCAAAATCTAGTTCCTCAACATCATCTAGATGTATTATTAGCTCATCATTATATGACCAATTAATCACCTTTGAGTTTGTAGGATATCATTATCCATCAAGCTCAAGGTGTTTTCTACTAGATATATGAGGTGTATTTGTTACATAAGGAATTTGAGATTCCACAACATCTGTGATTCTTAATCTCCTTTTATACATTTATTTAGTGTAAAGCATGTTCTTTAAAAGAATTCTAGAAGAGTAGTTATTTGTTTGATGATCATACTCTTACTATTTAGAGTATGATTCCTTCTTTTATTTATACATCATTATGCCTTAAACATGAGTTCTCTATGATACACTATCATAGTTACTCACAAGGTCCTCAAACATTAGGTTTAAGTATCTCATGCATTGATCATATGAAAGAGTTAATACTTTTACCAAGTTTGTTCTTCATTTATGATATTCTTGAACATTTCAAGATATTCATATTGGTATTTCAATAAATACCATATTTGAAGTATTAGCATTTATTCCAATAGGTATGTATATACATCAATATGTATTATACCTAATAGAATAGTCATTCTCCCACTACATCTAGTCAAGATTGACTTGTTATCATGCCCAATAAACAAGATATGCATATCTCTTAATGGTTCATTAACCAAGAGAGTCTAGTTTATCCATCAACATGGAACCTAGAGATGAATTTCTCATTCATTTGTTTAGATGATAATGCTAATTTTTTGTTTGAGTCATCAATAACTTTTACTTATTATTATTTTATCTCATGCATACCAAGTACCACAGGATAAATAAGGCATTGCCATAAAAGATCATATCTTTGAAATTGAAACATGAATTTTATTGATAGACATCCTTGTCATTACAAGATGTAGAAATAAGGTGTTTCTATTTATTGGCAAAATGAAATAACACTTCATAACTCTATTACATGCCCTTTGGGATGAAATAAACTAAAAGGTACTTCAATCTATGGCAGCAACACTTGCTACAATATTGTTGAGTGTTCCTTCTTGGTCCTTTCATAAAGGCCATCACTTCTTTTCAGATCACGCACATCATATATTTCCGATCTATATCTTGGTATCATATACCTAAGATAAAGAATCATTTTAAGTTTATTTCATGATACATGAGGTGGAGACTTCCATCCCCTCCTCCTTCTTCTTTAGTTTATCTATGTAGAGAGGGAAATTTCTCTTCCGATGTCCTGACTCATGATAATGGTGACATTTGCCTCCCTTGTTCACCCCTCCCATGGCTTTGAGAGTTGAAGATGACTTGGGTTGTTGGATAACATCAGAACCTTTCTTTGCTTTGACCTTGCCCTTGCCCTTACCCTTAGACTTTCCCTTCTTTCTGTTGATCATCATCACAGATTTGGGTTTGTCTTTTTTCATATTTGCCTCGGCTATCCTCAACATGCCCAACAACTCTATCAGTGGCCTGCCAAAGTTGTTCATGTTGTAGTTCATCACAAACTGACTGTAGGATTCTGGAAACGATTGCAATATCACATCAGTAGACAACTCTTGGCTCAGAGGGAATTCCAGTCGACTTAGGTTCTCCACATACCCAATCATCTTGAGTGTGTGAGGGCCTACTGGATCTCCTTCTATCATGACATACTTGAACAATGCTTTGGAGACATCATATCTCTCTTGTTGTGCTCAGTCTTGATACATGTTCTTGAGATGTTGAACCATCTCAATGGCGTCCATGTTCTCATATTGTCTCTGTAACTCATAGTTCATTGAGCACAACATCAAGAACTTCACATCAATGTTATCCTCAGTATGCTTCTTGTAAGCATCCCTTTTAGCCTTTGGTGCGGTGGGAGCGGTTTCATCTGGCTCTGGTGTATCTAGGACATAGACCTTTTGCTCTTGAGTGAGAACAATTCTTAACGTCCTAAACCAATCATGGAAGTTGTTCCCATTTAGCTTGTCCTTCTCAAGGACCAATCATAACGAAAAGTGATTATTTTTGGTCTCCATTTATTCTGCAAAAGGAAATTTGCAATTTTAGTCCAAAACTCTTTTGATTTGATTTGATTTGATTTGAAAATTGACAATATTAATTATGTCTTTAATTAATTATCACTCCCACTATTTTGATCAAATTGATAATCCTCATGTATCAATAAGAAGATTGCAACATACAACCTTCTAGTGAGCAAGATCCTGACTTCCTTTAAGTATGGACCAGCGAGGGTTGTCACCCACAACAAGATTCTTTTAGGTAGGCAATTTTTTCCAATTGCATCATATGCAACTCTTGATAGATGTTATGCACAACTATTTTTCATGAACATCTACATGCCTCAAGGTGCTTAATCCTATTAATATCACCTTGTTAAGTCGAACCCAAAATCCAACCCAATGAATATGCACCTACGAAGGTAGACCCACATATTAACCATCACACTTATGAGATAGACAGTGCACAACGTGAAGGCATGCCCACACTTAATCAATCAAGATTTTCATGTGTCCTGCTTTTGGAAGGCATCTTCAACTTAATATGTTTGTTGAGGGTATGGGATAGGTGAATATCAACTCTTGGATCCTGAGCTTATACACCAGACTACTGAGAAGATTAAAGTAATACAACAATAGTTGAAAACAGCCCTGGATAGGTAGAAATCTTATGCAGATAACCGACATAGACCACTTGAGTTCCAATTGGGAAACATAGTATATCTCATGGTCTCTCCTTGGAAAGGTGTGATAAGGTTTGGAAAGAAGGGCAAGTTGGCTCCTAGATTTGTGGGACCATATCCTATCTTAGATCTTGTTGGAGAAGTAGCATACAAGTTGGAGTTACCACCAGATCTACAAAGATCACATAATTTCTTATATCCATGCTAAGGAAATGCCATATGGATACAAATTAGACCATACAACGAATAGAGGTTGAGTTAGATGAGGATATATCTTATGTTGAAGGATCAGTGTTGATTTTGGATAAGAGGGTAAAGAAGCTAAAGAAAAAAGATATAGTGTTAGTAAAGGTTTTGTGGCATCATCATTGTGTATAGGAAGACATGTGGGATCTATAGGATGATATGCCTAGGAAGTACCCATCTCTCTTTGTATAGGATTTCAGGGCAAAATCCTTGTTAGAAATTTATAGCTGTAAGGCCCCTGAACTTGCTTAAAATGTTGAACAAGATTAATTACGATAATTTAATGCTTATAACCTTAATATAACCTTATGATATGCTTTGGAATCATAAGACAAGCTTAAGTTTCAAATTTTGTCCAATTTGGACACTGTTTGAGCAAGTTATGCAATTTTATGTACATTTTGGACTTTTTGACAATTTACCCAATTGAGGGGTTTTCTTTGAAGATTGTTCCATAAATTATGTTCCTTATATGTTTTCTTATCATTATTGAGTTTGTTGTGCCATGAGGTGCTCAATTGTACCTGGAATTAGAGGAGATTTCATTCTATGTTGAATTACCCCCATGTATGAGCCACCTTCAAGGCTATCAACCGATGACTCCACTAGCTTGGGCATCATCCAATGGAAAAAACCCAGTGGAACATCCGAGGTTCATCACTATCAAGCCCTAGGTTTATGGTTCAAGTTGGTTTGGTTCACTTGAACCCATGGTTAACTTATGGACATGATCAACCGATGGTCGAATGAAGGTAACCTTCAACCAAAAGCCAATTTTAGGTAACCTTCAACCAAAAGCCAATTTTAGGCCTAGGAGACCATCAAACGATGGCCCAGAAGTCCCCAAAAGCTGGTGGACCTACTACTTTCTTGTCCATGGAAGCTTTAAGCCATGGACACATGGAGAGTTTCTCATACACCTCATGCTTTTTCTCAACCTTATCCTCCAAGTTTTAGATACTTATCCTTATGCCCTAAACAAAGCTTTTGATCTCTACTACTTCCCTCCTAATAAGAACCTCGTTCTCTCTCTATTATACTGTGGAGAACCTATTGAAGGTAGAAGAAGAAGGCGATCTTCTTGGAAGAAACATCTAGGGTTCCGATTTGCTTCCTTCTAGGGTTTCTAAAGCTTCTTCTTGCTAAACTTGACCTAAATGAGTAAGTAGTTCCTTCTTTCCTTCATTTCCTTCTATGTTCTTCTTCATCCTAC
This sequence comes from Alisma plantago-aquatica, assembly GCA_963693085.1. Classification (NCBI taxonomy): domain Eukaryota; kingdom Viridiplantae; phylum Streptophyta; class Magnoliopsida; order Alismatales; family Alismataceae; genus Alisma; species Alisma plantago-aquatica. The sequence continues at coordinate 1,591,060,431 of OY856409.1, forward strand.
CTCTCTCTAGTTTGGAACCTTTTTTTTCCATGGTATAAGTTGCCCTAGAACTCAAGAACCTACCTTTTCATACTTCTTCTTTTGGGGTTTTTCTTCCTTGTGGAGAAGGGTGCCTACTTGGCCGAGTTCAGATATGAAACTTGGGGTTCCTTACCTTATTTTCTCTAGATCCTTACTTCTAGAAGTCTATTCTTATCAGTAGAGGTGAGTTTTATAACCTTCTTCACTTATATTGCTTATTCCAAGCCTGTTTGCTAATGTTCTTGCTTAAAAATGAAGATCCTTTTATATAGAAGGTATGGTTGCTAGGGTTTCAAAATTTTTATGGTGTTCCGTATTATGTTCCAGATCTAGATGAAACTATAGATAGGTGTAATACCTTAATAAGGTAGATGTGATGGAGTGGAATTTTAGAATCCTTAAATGTCCAATGAAATAAGTGAAGTCATGCATGTTGAGTTGTTTGAGAGTCCTAAGTGTTTTGGTAAAGATTAAGTGTTGATATCATGATTAAGATCTTTAATTGATACCTTTATGAAGTATTTAATTGACGGATCATATAGTTGTGTTTTGACATCAATTTTGGGATATGATGAAATTTGAGTTATGGTTAAGCTATGGTTGAAGTTTCTTAGAATTTCAAGGTTCCTAGAGAGAGTTATATAGGTTTAACCATCTCATTCATTGATGAATTACATAAGTTGGAGTGAAGTATTTAATAATTTAGCCTAAGTTGTTGATTATGACGTGTCACATGCAATTTGACCTGGGTTGGGCGTGACTAGGATCTGAGCCACGGATATGTGGTGTGGCGTCTCAGTGTTCATCAGATGGAGAGAACCGACGACCACGACTATATATTCAAGTCCCTATTCACATGATGCTAGTGAGTTGTAGTGCCATCGAACTGCCCCAACCATGTCGTTGAACATGGGCTTAGATGAAATCATAAACTGGCAGTTTTCCTCACCACATCAGGGAGTGAAGGGAAACCGATCCAACCCCATCACCGCTTGCCCCTCTCCACTTAGTTTTCAGGTGCTGTGGGTGGAAGGTTAGAGCAAGAAAGTGAGGAGGCAACACAATAGTAGAGACCTGTAACGAGGAGAAGGTTTTGGAGGATGACCGCACACCAGAGATAGGATCGACGATGGTGCCAAGCACGGATGGAAAAAGGTGTCGAGTAGAGAGGTGTTGCGCCGGTGTAGTTGTAGAGGAGGAGATGCAGGTTCATCACTGCAGATGAGAGAAATTCGAGGTGAGTGAGAAGATCTGGAAGTAGTCAACCTGTCGTCAGAGTTTGGAGATGCAGTGACACTCACGAAGTGGAGCACGTGCTCTATTGGTTCCTCGTCAGAGCTAGTCCAGGCAGCGACCATGGCCATTGAGTTCGCAGTCGGGAAGTTGTAAGGAGGAAGGACCTACTGCTGATCGCTCACCCAGAAGCTAGGAGATGAGAACGAGCAGTGCGATAGACCTGCAGGTTCATCATCGGTGAGGATGGGGTGATCGTTGCGCTAAGGCCGAGAAGTAGTGCCGAGCAACCGGTGAAGAGGCCTTGTTGGTAGTTGTTTCCCTCGCTGATGGTTCCTAGCCGTGGCGGAGGCCACGCTGCTAAGAAATAGAGACAACAACAGCTCTGTGATCTGGAGAAGGAGAAGTAGCCGATCAATGCTTCCTCATGCTGACTTGCTTCACGGCGCGACGGAAGTAGCGCTCAGGTGTGAAGATGAAGATGTGAACGCATTGATCACTGAGAGAGAGAGAGATCAGGCGGATCCAGCCCAAACCTAGGCCTCTTGAAATGGACCGACTGGTTCGGCTCCCAGCAACCAGGTAGGTCCAGCTGTTCTAGCAGGGAGTGGGCGGCCACGTGGTGGCGTCCAATTGGCCTGAAAAGGTAAATGATTTAGTAAATGCTCAAAACTTCAATAATCTGTAGAAATTAGTATGCTTATCAGAAAATTACAAATAATATATCAAAATTCTCAAAAAAATGAGTAGAACAACACGTTACCTTTATATCACTCTTTTGATGCTTAAATATCAATGATATCATGTAATATGTATAATGTTTATTTCATGGATAATAAATATCAAACGCTGGAAATGTGCCAATAACTCTTAAATGGTATGTATAATCCACTTGAGGTCAAATATTATGATGTTGATGCACGAAACCATGTAATTTTCTCCATATGGCTGATTAAGGCTAATAATGCTAATTAATATGTAGAAAATACATTAATGGTCAATAAATGATGAAATTCACAAAACACCCTCATATTAGTAACTGGAAGATAATATGTAAATATGAGATCGGTCTTATACACAAAATCCATGTTATATGAAGTTGACCCTTAATACATGGTTTGAAACCCTAATTTAGGTTAATGATGTAACATAGGTTAATATGTGCACATAATTATGTGAAATATAAATATCAGTTAATGAAGCCTAATTCTAGAACATAACTAGATTATTACATCAATATTCTAACTCTAAGACAAGAATGCAAGTAATAATGGAAATATACTAAAGAGATAAGGTAAACCCTAAAATGGATATAACTAGGGTTAAGTTGATGAGAATCTGATGATAGTATGTGATCTTATCTTAATCAGGGTTGACCAAGGACATAGTTGACATCAAGAATGTGATATGTGATGATTAGGATATCTTGATCTAAGGTACGCCATTACCTCTTACTTGTCTTATTATACAATATGTTTGTGTTATATGTGTACTAGAATACTTGGCATATGATATTGGATGAAACGATTATTCTTGTATGATATCTTGCTTGATTTTCCATATTTATGGCTATGAACACATGAAACATAAAATATTTGATCCATCATATGATAACACTAAGCTCTTGGAAGTATTTTTCTTTGAAAAACATCAAAGCCCTTGGTGGCAGGTGTACTAGTTAAGTGAAAATGTATAAAAACATCAAAGCCCTTGGTGGCAGATGTACGCGATGTATGACAAGGCCTAAAAGCATCAAGCCCTTGGGGACAGATGTACGATATATATGATGGAAATGTGCTTAAAATATATGTGTTGTCTTTTGTTAAGGAATATATTTGTGCAAGTATACACTTTTCCTTATATTTGTTTAATGCTGCCAAGTATTAGTTTTATCTTATTGCCAAGATATTATGAGAGGTATATAAAAGACACGTAGGCGTACTCAATACAATATTCTTGAATATTGTGTTGATGTGTACCACATGTAATCTTTTTTTTAGGTTGTGGACATGTGATCTTAAAGAACCAGGATAGATCAGAGTTGTGTGGCGAGCTAATGCACAGGTGGACCTGTTGTCTTAAGATCCTATTATTTAGTGGTAGTACATGTGTATGTAAAAGTTTACCTTTGAATGTGTAATATCAAATGTTGTAAAAATATATGTTGTAATTATATGTTGAATGGTGAACATGTGTTATATGGTTTTATTATTGTTCATGTGCAGGTGATACTAATTGTTTCCTTCTGACTCACTTGATTTTCTCTTTCTTAGCCTAGAGTGGGGTGTTTAAATTGGGGTTCTCGTTGAGGTGAGGGTTTCAATTTGGATGTAACACATCAGATTAAGTTTTAGAAAATCCGAGGACGTCATAGTAGAAGATGAACTAGGGCAGGTTGTTAGCTCAACTGATGGTGCTAAGCACCTAACAATCGATGGCCCAAATTAGGGTTTCCAAGCTTTTTCCTTCACTACCACATCACCCAATGGTGGCACCATGATAGCTGGTGGTGGTGACCAAGGGTGTCAACCGATGGTGACAAATGATGTTCACCTCTTAGGTTAGGTTTTGACTTAATTAGAATATTAATGTCAATGGTTAATGCCCTACTGAAGGTATCAACCAATGGTGATATCAATACAACACCCGATGGTGAAATATGATAGTAGTGCTAATCCTATCAACCAATGGTGACCCTAGATGTCACAATGAATGGTGGGTCACATCACCACAACTGATGGTGAGTCAAGGTCTTAAATGTAGCTTCACTTCATCCCTAAACCAATGATCCCTTGGTTTAATGGATCTATTTGGTGGTCCTATACCCTAAATGATAATTTTGAATAATGAACTCGATCCAATGAGATTGGATTCTTCATCATCCAATGCATTAGAATGAATCCCATAGAGTTATATGTTGGTCCTAGTGATGAGAATTCAATTATTCAATGTCTTTAATTTGTAGTATTACATTTTTCCCTCGCATAAATATATTTGATAAATCACCATAACTAGTGGATGTGTACCTTTAATGAAACATGGATTGCTACACTATCTCTAATATGACTAAAGGATGATGTTTGGTTATAATTAGACCCCTTTAATGATTAATGTCACAATGTATTACACTCTCCTTGTGTTGAAACCTCAATATAGTGCTAATTGAATATCATAGTGCATTACCATGTTAAAATCTATGGGATACATATGTGCTGATGATTGTTTGAGCCTTGTTTAAGGCCTAGAATGATAATGAAGATCTTGTAGGGATTAATGTGATGGTCTTAATGACCTTTGGCATGATTGAGCCATACTTGAAGTGAAATCCTTTTAATGTTCCAATAAGGGTTGAAACCCTAGAACTTGTGATAAAAAATGAATATCTTGAAATAGTATGATGACAAATGTGGTTCATTATGATGCAAAATGTGATAGCATGTGGTAATGTGATTAAGATTCATATCTCAAATGTTTTATATCTTCTAAAGTTGCAATGCTTATACATTTGATAGAAATGAATTAGGGTTTGTATGTCCATTTGTATGATGAAGCCTTAATTCACCCAATTAGCAATAACTAATCAAGTGTAACCCTAATCATGTGGTGCCTTGTGCCATAGATCCATCTGAGTGATAGGATTTGCCAGATGGTGAAACGAGTATTCCTAAGGGAAACTCAGAGCACATACTGTTGAGTTTGCGGGGTGCTTGTCATTCCGACTCCAAATGTTTGGGAGGATTACTGTGACCATACCTCGGTACGAGAATGATTACAGTTGTGTCTCAGAGATGTGTATATGATGAGATTTGAGGACACTATGGTTGTACCTCAGATGGTAGGCTTTATATTCCCGCCTCCTATCACTAGTGTCGTGACCTGTACCAAGGATGGACTAGGCTGTTGGTAGCTTGACCTGATGTGTCACTACTAACTGAGGGCGGAGAAGATCTTAGGAATCCGGTTATCCTAGATCTTTTATGGCACTGATTTCAACTTATTAGTGGTCAATTGGGACTTGAGTGGTATTCCTCAAATCCCTTAGGGCATAATAAAAGATGTAATATAAGCTGTGTAGTATATTTACTAGGGTTAGGTACGTCTCACATTGGTTGAGTAGCCATTGTCTTACCTTTATACTACATAGTTCTTATATAATGTAGACTTATGAAATTTTAGTCATTCTACTTGATGCTAAAGCCTATTTTCTTAATTGCTTGGCATGCTTAAACTATTTAATCTGCTTAAATTGCTTATTCAATACCCTATCTGCTTAGTTTATTTACTATTAATTAACCTTTGTAATCAATATTTATTGGAAAGAATTATATCTCTCACTGGGACTAGGTCTCACCCGTGGTCACCACATCTTTTTAGGTGGTTGTGGGAAATGAGGTCGAGGCCGTGATGTAGAAGAGAACCAGCCTGGAGATTAATAGATTCAAGAGGTTGATGATCAACTATAGATATTATTAGTAGAGTCCTAGTGTCATCCATGTACTCTCAGGTCCGGGTATGGGAGGTGTTTTCTGGATGATATACTTGTATCGAAACGAGATTTTGGTAGTATGACAGTGTATGTATATATGGAATGAACAAGTATATGCTTCTTTTGTACACAGGATGTGGCTGAGGCCATTGAACACATATGTACATTCCTATTATAATATATGAGAATAAAAAAATGGACCTTTATGTAAATGTTTCAAAACTTGTTCATGATGTGAATTTTGATTTTAATTATTCCACATTTTTGACTATGTGATTAATTAGAAGTTGATCATGTTTTAAGTTTTGAGTAATATCGTTTAGTGTGACAAGGTGTCATACCCGCATTATTAGAAGTTAAACCAACACTGTACCAAACTACAATACCGACATGAATGCGGTGCAAGTATACCGGTAAGTGGTTCTATATAGAATGTCATATTGTTAATGTAAGAAAAGTTAGTTTTGTAGTGTTTGAGCACTGTCTGCTAGGGAAGTCAAGAAGTAAGATATAGAAAAGAAGTTATAGGACATGGCAGTGGATATTGTAAGGTTATATGAGTAAGGAAATTTCTTTCCTAAAAGTGGATTACTCTGGAATGAAATCATCTCTAACTAAAAATTCCTTTTGCTTTATTTTTGTTCTGATGAAAATATATGGTGAGTTCAATGGGAGACTCCAACAGGAAAGTCATACACTATCTATAGGAAATGCTTGCAATATATGTAGGGGTTGCATGTAATGAAATCTAATTAGTGATAAAGAAAGCCTACTTTAACACATTTTTTTTAATGTTACATATCATGTAAATATTTTGATTTTACATTTAGGTTACATTAATCTAAGCTTATTGGTTAGTCATCAAATTGATGACATAATCTCAACTGTTTTACTTATAGTAGTTAAGTATGGTACAATATTATATTGTTTAAATATCTATTTATGTATATATGATATATGGGTCTAGAAGGCCTAGCTCCAAGCATACATATTAGTAGACCCACTTTAATATGGGTATATTGGTATGTGAGGATGTGAGTATAGAAATCTAGACTCATGAAATATTTTGAGGGGCATAGATTTGTGGGTGTGTAAGCATACCCATACCCATTTACATTCCTAATATTTTCTCACTCATGAGAAAAATGTTTATGTCTTTGAGAGTTTATGAGCATAAGAATTATCTCAAAATGCATCTATAGCATTAGCACAAGCTTATTATAAGAAAATATATGATTCCATCAATACAAAGTGCCTTGTGTTATGCTTAATGAATCTTAAGATTCATAAGCAACATGATAACATGGATTCTATAGAGATGTCCATCCATATGAGGAATACATGACATGATCAAGAAAGACAAGATCACTATGACGTCTCAAAGTCCTAGTTTAAGAAGAACATGATTGAACATGATCCACTTGGGACACATGTACTCAACTTGATTAGGTATGTTGAAAGTCTAGAATGACTAGGTTTTCCTTTAGGCCAATAGCTGGACACTAATGTAATCCTGCTATCATTTTCGAAGTCCTACAACTAATTCACCATGAACAAAACATGAAATACTTTGTTTGACCGTTGTCAAGGTTGCTTATCATGTTAAGAACACTTAAGGATGACACGAATAAAGACAAGACAAAGTATTTATAAAAGGCGAAGAAAGAAAAGGGCAAGTCAAAGGGCAGAGGCAAAGCTAAGAAAAATTCTAAATCTGGCTAAACGTTTGTATCTTTTCCACTTAAAGCTAAAGGAGGAGTTGGAAAGGAAGACAATTTTCACCATTGTCACCAGCCTGGACATTTGGAAAAGAAATTTCCATCTTTACCTTGGGGAACCAAAGAAGAAGAATAATGGAATAAAGATATTCACTTTAGGTATATATGTTATAGAGTTAAACTGATACACTTATTCATCGTGGGAATTCGATACTAGATGTGAATATCACATATGTTTGAATATCTAAGATTTGAAAAGAAGTAAATCCTTACTAAAGGAGAATTTGATCTATGGAATTGATAATAGAGCAAGAGTTGTTCGCTCAAAATTTGGAACCTATGGTTTATCTCTACCCATCGAGCTTGTACTAGAGTTCGAGAACTACTGTTATATACATGCATATATAAATAATTATCTACATGTCTTGTTTGGACAAGACAATTTTGAATTTCTAATAAAGAATGGTTGAATTTATATTTCAAGATATGAGATCACTTATGGTAGTGTCCCAAAATCTTATTTAATTTATTAACTGGACATGAGACAAGTGTGTATGATAAAAATACCAAGAAGTTAAACTTAACGAATAAAAAAAACCTCTCTTTGGTACTATCTTGTAGGGCATATAAATGGCAAGTTCATTTCTAGATTCCATAAATATGATTATGGAGACTCATCAAAATTTTAAATCAGTAGAGATATGCACATATTATTTATTGGGAAAGATGACAAATTCACCTTCAAATAGTACCAATCAGAGAGAAAGTGACTTGTTGTACTGGACCTTTTAACATAAGTACTATAGTTGGGTACCGATACTTCATCACATTTACTTATGACTTCAACAAATAATGATATGTATATCTTAAAAAACACAAATTAGAATTTATTGAAAGGTTCAAGAAATTCATAATAGAAGTAAAAAAAACCAACATGGATAGAATATTAAGGTGAGGTGATCATATTGTGGTGGAGAATATCTAACGTAAGAGCTTAAGTCCCTTCTGAGTGATTGTGGTGTCTTATCATTTTATTCTACCTAGAACACCGCAACATAATGGCATACTAGAGAAAAGTAATCATACCTTGTTATACTTGGTACAATCAATGGTGAGTTCAGATAATCTCCTAACTTCCTTATAGGGATGTGCTCATGAAACCATGGTGTTTACATTTAAATGTTTACTTCCTAAACCAGTTCAAATGACACCATATTAGATATGGAAAGGGAAGTTTCCCAATGCATCTTACATGAAGAGTTGGGGATGAGAATATTATGTCAGGTTACAATTTTATAAAAATATTTGACCCAAATAGAATAGATATTACTTTGTAGGATACCCTAAAAAATGAAGGGATACTAGTTCTATATTTCATATGATAATAAAGGTTTTGCTGCAATAACTATTTTATTCCTTGAAAAGTAATTTATTTCCAAGGGAATCAGTAGAGGAAAATAGGTCTTGAATAAGTTTGAGACCAAGAAGATAAGATTGAATATATGAAGGTATATAATTAGTATTCCAATATATCAATTCAATTGTTTACATACACCTATGTTGGTTCTCTATCACTATAGAGTCATCACTACATAACAAATACCTCTTCGGTAATCCCTTGTTGTGTATATGTTACTATTGAAATAGAATGGAACGAAATCTAAAATGTTTATGCAGTAAACTCTTTTTTAAGATTGCATGCCCCATTATTAATTATGTATTTTTAGTGGATTCAAGCCAACTGATAACATGATAAAATTTAAATAAAAAAGGCTCGGTTATGTAAAATCCAAGATCAATGTATTTATATTGAAAATCACTTAATAATGTCTATGGGATATGACGTTTCCTGATTTTTTGACCGACCGAATAATAAAATAACTTACATGATTCATTATCTACCTTACTCTTGTGATAATGTGACAAATCTTACTTTTTTCTATAAGTATTCCTCTTTCCAGCATATTTCTTCTGCCGAACTTGATTATTCTATGAAAATATACTCCTCAAATTGAGATCACAATAAAAAAATCCTCTAGAGGTCATCCTATTAAATCCCACTCTTTATTCATAGTGTTTTTTCTATTATGTTTTTGAGTCAAAGTCGATTACAACATAGGATGACGATGTTCGTTGTCTTTGAGTAAGTACATGTAATAAAGTGCTCACAAAATTTGAAGAAGTGAGCATGCATCTTATGCTGAAAGTTTTTTTCCTAACTCCTTCATGCAAAGATAAATACCCTCTCCAAGAGGTTTAATACTTCTTGTGTACAAACTTTAATCCACATACATCCACATGCACAACCCTTGGTGGAGAGCGGTTGAATATGACAACATGGGAGTCCATCTAGTTTATAACACTCCTATAAGTTCCCTCCTTATGAATATAAATAGGAGGTACATAAAGTGTAACACCATTGTCATAAAATTGGATAAAAAGATGGATAGAAAATTATTGGATATTCATCATCTAGTTTGCCATATTGGAGGCAAAGATTAGCAAATTGATTGTTCTGAAAGACAACATGACTATCTATTTTGTTTATAATCGGTGACATTCTTGTGCCATATACTGGACCCTTTTCTACTCGATAAATTCCTAGAAACTCATCTTTGCAACAAAAACCTTAACTAGTCTAGTCACCTATTGTAATATTTGGGGATGCGTCTAGTGAAATTCAAGCAAAAAACTCCATTAAAAGGAAAAAATGAGATCTACACCTTCTTACAATATGTTCTAAAAATTTTGCTAATAGTTATTCTTCGTCCCACTACCAATGTTCTCATACACACATAATTGGATCGCTGATACATAACCTTGGATCACAAGGTCACGAGCATAGATTATTTATGTCACTAAAAAATTTACAAAACTTCACTATGACTTGGATGCATACTCACTAAGATAGTTTCTTCTCTACATTATCATGGGAGTTGTTACGTTAAATTGGTTCACAATGCTGCTAACACATGTTAACCACTAGTGCACTATATCACTAAGAATGATGCTCATACATATGTAATCGGATCACCAGTCCCTAAAATAGGTTCTAAATGTGACTCACAATAGTACACCACATAACAAAAATTGGTGCACCTATTATATATGATTGATTTCCCCTCAATTTTGACATTATATCATCAATACAATAACATTAGTTCAGATTTATTTCAACATTGGTGCACTACCCTTATAATGTGTATTATATAGATGTGTACCTATACCTAGCTTGTGGTGGTAGACAAACAAGATGCCACCTACATGTAATTGCAGGATGGTATATCCATCAAGCAGAGATTCTTTGAGTGAAACATCATTATGTGGAGTATCATGTTTCAAGTGAGACTTCACTCCAACAAGTAAAGGATGATGTTTTCCTCTTTACCCTAATTGCAATAAACATGTTCAATCTCTATTGCTTCCAAAGCTACAAAAATCAATTTTTTTAGGTATATCTTATCACATAGATTGATAATCATACTAACAAGAAATTTCTAACTAGATGAACACTGTAATTATGGAAGGGACAAGAAATTTCTGGAAGAACACGAGGGTTAAATAAGAACTACAAAAATTCTGTATCAAAAGCATGTGGAAGGGGGATTTGATTAGTCACTCAAGGTTTTTGTAGATGATTTCTCTATGGAGGACATTGTTGAGCTTGATGATACCATAAATAGTCTAAAGAAAATGAGGAACTAGAAGAAGAAGGATATGCATATGGACTCACCTACAAACTGAGAATATTGTATTATATGATTGTTTCCATATTTACTATTCATGCTTGAAAAAAATATTTTTCAACTTGTGAAGAAGGAACATATATAGGATGATTATTCATAAAAGGAATATAGTAATATGTTTTGTTAATAAAAGATAAAAGGAATTCAAATAGGAAGGAGAAGTAAATGAAGGAGGAAAAGAAGGATATGGCAATGAAGGAGGCGAAACAGAGGAAGAATATGGAGGCAAAGGGGACATAGAAGAAGAAGTAGGAGTAAAAGGAAGCTAATAAGGATGTGAAAAATAAGAATGAAAAAGACATGAATGAGGAGGTGACGGTGAAGGAGGATTATAGGAAGCATATGGAGGTGTAGGAGGTAGAGAGGAAGGAGGAGGATCCATAGACAAAGGAAGTGGAAATGAACAAGGAATAAATAATAAAGAAGGATGTGGTGATGAGGTAAAAGAATGAGGTGAAGAAGATGGAAGAATAGAAGGAGGTAGAAAATAAGAAAGAAGAATACATAAAGAAGGATGAAACAATGAAGGAGGAGTGATGAATGTATATTCATCCTAGTAATAGTTACATTGTAGCCTAGTTTTTCATTTTGTTTTCACATTTTTCTTTATAATTAGCTTCATTTAGTTTTTCCTTGTTTTATACCAATTTGTTAGAGTTTTGACATAATTAATTGATTTTCATGGTAGGTTCAAGCTTTGATCTCTACACACCAGATTCGAAGCAAATTTTGATCTATGTTAGGTTTTTGTCATTCTAGTGTGTCATCAACATCCAATTCTCATCAAACTCCTCATATATCTCATTGATCTAAAATACAAACCCAAAAACACATACCAATTCCCCTAATATTCCCATTGGTCTGTAGTGCCATTGATATATGGTGTCATCACTCTACATCCGTGCCGACCAACAAGGTTTCTACACATTCACTAACTGACGAGAATTACATGCACTCATCATCTGACAAGGATTCTATACATCTGCAACACATGATGCCACATATGGACCATAATTCAAGGCTTGATGGGTTTTGTACCCATCAAAGATCAAGTGTTTGACAATGCATCAACCAACAAGGCCCCTAGCCCCAACACTCATGCATTAATGGGCCTCCCAACCTACCAGGATTCTAATCATCAATGCACCCGCTCAACTTCTTCCCATCACTACCCTTTCATACATGGTAGTTGACACCATCATTACATGCATCTATATAGTTACTATTTGTAGTAAAAGGACTATAAATACCATCATGCCTCAATGAAAAAAGGTTGATCACTACCTGGAAGTATTTCTGAACTCCATGCTTAAAACATTCTCAAAATTTTCATCGATCATTTTCATTGGTTTATCAATTCCATCGATTAACTAAAACTACACATCCACCAAGACTGTAAAGCCCTCACATCAAAAGAATCTAGAATGAATGTTTATTCTCTATTGACAACTACTTCCATCCATCAATTAACCTTGTCCCTCTCACAAGGACAAGTCCAACTCGTGAAGAAGGAGATCAAAGACCATCAAGTCCACCTTTGATGAACGTCAAAGGGTGTACCTTGCTACTTCACCAACGACCCTTGTTTCCAATCTCAAAGATAGTGCAACTGCACACGATGACTACATCTCCATCTTCTAGTGTGACAATGTTCTCTCTCTCTCTCTCTCTTATCCTATTGAACTTGTTATGACATGAAGAGTGAATACTCCCCTTGCTAGGGTGTGGGAAGTAGATCTGCTATCCATTTTTGTTCTTTTTGTTTCATCTTAACTTGTATGTACTATGATATGTTTTCAACCAAACATTTATAGCCTCCCTAATGTGTTTGGCCAACATACATGCATTTTTATGAGATCTCGGAGTTAGATAATTTCGAACATAAGATCTATGATATTGTTTGTTTCATGTTTAACCCTTTATGAGAACTTCATACATGTGTTTTTTGAGGTGATGGGTACATGACCTTTAGGTGATGTGACCATGAGCTTAGAGTAACATCTATCTGGGTAGAATAGAATCCTCATTCCACAAAGATTAGATCTACTTGGAGTCATCATTAACATGTTAATGCTTATTTATGATGCAGTGAGAGATAAAAAATAGGTACTAGTGGTGAAACCAAAAAACCCTAGTGTTTCCATCATATGATGTTTAGAACTTTAATCCAACCTCTTTACTTTTGTAATCTTAGCCCAATCAAGCAAATACAAATTTTGTGTTACATACTATTTCTTGTGTGGTTAATTATATAAGATAATTGTTAAATATGTAGTCCTTTTGGATCCATCCTAAATGATACTATGATAATAATCGACCGCTTGTAGGTGGGATTTTTGTACACTTAGATTAGGTAAAATCTAGGAATTTTATCCGGTGGAGAATTTGATGTGCATAAATTCTTGTACAAAGGAGTGGATGATAGGAGGTATAGAGGCACAAGTATGGGGCAAACAAAAGGAATTTACGAAAAAGGAAAAAGACATTAATAAGGAGGCATGGATGGAGGAGAAAGAGTAGAGAAATAAGGTGGAGCTGAAAAAAGCCAGCGAGGAATAAGAATGAGGAAGAGGACGAAAAGAAGAAGAAGGGATAATATATGAAGATGAGGCATGGAGGAAGGAGGAGCAGAGGAAGAATATGGTGGTGGAGGAGGCATGGATGAATAAGGAGTAGGTAGACAATAATAATGCATAGGATATGAATAATGAGGAAGAGGAGGGAGAGAAGGAGGTGGATAAGAACAAGGAAGACACATGAAAATTGAGGCATCAATGAAGGCATGAGAATAGAGGAAGAAGACAAAGGAAGAGAAGGTACAAAGGAAGTATGTAGGTAGGGGAGGTTGATCATAAGAACACGGAGGTAAATAAGAAAAATAAGGAAGAAGTGAGGTAGAAGGAGGTAGGAAGGAAGAAGGAGGTAGAAAACAAGAAGAATGAAGAGAGAAAGAAAAAGGAAGATAATAATAAAAGGTAGGAATATGATAATGATTAGGAGGAAGGGACACTAAATTCCCTTTGAAGTGCAAGGGTAAGAGAACAACAAAGCCCTAGTAAGGAGGTAGGCAAACATTATTTCCAATATGACAGAAACGATACCCAAAAATTATACTATTTAAATGAGAAAGAGTATAGATGAAATCACCATGTACAAGAGGTTGAGAAGAACATCTATGATATTAATTAAACGAGAAGATACACTTTTAATTATGTATTTGTAAATCCATAATTTGTGCATTATAAATAGTTTACCTACTTTGAGGCACATGAAATAAATCCTATATGATGAAAGAATGACCCGATTTCATAGGAAGGATCCATTAAATATTAAATCAAGGAACAATATGTAGATAATATAATTGAAGCCTGTATATGTGCAATTAACATACATGAGGTGAAAAAAGGCACAATAATTTGAAGCACATTTTCCTCCCCTATGTCATTTCTATAGGTTTTCTTATATGGTTGGTGTGCCAAATTTTGTTGTAACATGTGCTTATTTTAACAAATTATTTCTTTATTTTTCCTTCATAAGGGTTCTAGACTTACCAATATCATGCAACCAGGGTGTGCTTATGTTTATAAAAACTTAAACTTTTTCAAACTCTATGGCTCTATTTTTCCTTCAAAAGTCTTCTAGTCTTTGTAATGCATAGTGGAAGTTCTGACCACCTTTTTAATGTGCATGTGTTGATTTCATAAGAAATGGTGCTATTTTTCAAACTCCACCACTATTATTTCCTTCTACAACCTTATAGTCTTTAGCATTGCCTTGCGAACATCATCACCACTTTTTGTAAGTATTTTTTTTCCAATGTTCATACCAACTTGTGTCATGTTTAAATTATGCTACTCCATTTATCCTTCAAAACTATTACATTCTTTGTAATGATTTGAAAATTTTGTCATTACACTTTGTGAATATTTGTGCCATTTTTCACGTTCTACTTAACTATTTCTCCTTAAAATGCATTCCATATTCAATTTTACTTATAAAAATTGTCAATTTTATATGAGAAGCCCTAATTACTGCATGGATCACTAATATGATGAAAAGTTCCAACTCATGCAAGATATACATGAAAAATAACAACTCAAGGAGGGGGATGTCGATCATTTTGACTACAATTATGTTTGTCATGGATCTTAGTTTCATGTAATTTTGAATCTTATCAATATGGGACATATTATTTTGTAATACTTCTTATCGATTAGTAACGAGATTCACTTCCATGTATTCATGATCAGTTCACTAGAAAAGAAGTATTTGATATTGGATAGCTTGGCAAGTGCAACTTCTCTAAAACTAAGTATGGAAAACATTTGATTATGTTAGTGTCTTTCTATACAGAATTTGTAAAAGGGATATAATATTGTAGCAAATGGACTTGGGAATTGGAGAAAGTTCATGAGTAATAGATGATTTTAATTGCAAGATTTTCTATATTTATCCATGCAACATTAATGAGGTTTACATCTAGATGAGAATTACAAGCTTTGCACATCTATTGTCTTGGTTTCACTTCAAATGAATCCAATGACACATTTTCTTCTCTTTGGAAATAATAAAGTGATGAATGAGATCCTAAGCAAGGTTTTATATGTCTTCTACAAAAAGCTCCAATTAAAATATCTTCACTCCTCTTGGAGTTAAGATAACAAATATTTTGTAAGTAACATAATGTAATTGTGTACCTAATTTAAGTATGTAAATTTGAACAAGTTTTTTTTGCTAATTTATCTACAACATTAGAAAATATTCTCACAATATTGCCTTTACATTGTTGTCATAGATATTGGAACACATGTGAGATGAATAGTGGAACAAGGGTGTGATAGAGTTTGAAACATGTGTAAAGGGAATAGTGGAGAAGTGGAAAGATAGAGAATGGAACATGTGTTGGGGTAATAATGGAGAAAGTAGTTCAAAATGTTAAACTACAATTGCCATCAATGTCCAAGTCAAATACATGCATTGACCCAATAGGGTCTTGTGTTACTTCATCCTCCTTTGGTCAAGTAGTCTCTTCAGCTCCTCCAATGTCCTTAATATGAAGGCAATGCATCTTCACATGGATTCCTATCTTACAACCTAGAAAGCATCTTTCCTTCTCTTATTTGAGTGGATTGGTTTTAACATACTTCTATCTACATTGCCTTCAAATCGATGGAGGAGTCGATAAATATTCTAGTGGAGTGCAATCTAGAACATGAACATGTGCATCTATTTAAATAGTTTTCCCCATTTGTTGTTGAGGATTATAGCATAGGAAACTAATCTCGATCTCTGCCTTGTGTGAAACATCATCATCCATGCAAAATAAAGTTGCCAATTGAACCATAAAATGACATAGAATTTGATCGTTCTCTCCATATTTCGATGTTTTGTTCATATCAAAAATAATTTAATTATATGCATTCCACTCTTAGCCTTTAATAGCCCATTATGGAGCAATGTAGTGTGGTGGAAGCTTTTGTAGGCCATGGTCTTCAGTTAGGATAGAACATTGATAAATTTGAGGATGTATCGACAAAGCGTATCCATGCTTTCATATATATATATATATATATATATATATATATATATATATATATATATATATATATATATATATATATATATATATATATATATGAGAAGTACATTCCAACCAAATATCATATGCATGGGATAAAATCATCTTTGCATCTACTTTGATCCCCGTTCCACTTTGAAAATATTACATATAAGCTATATGACATTGTTATTGAATGGGTTTGTATTTATTAATACTCCATTAATTTCTAGAACACCTCTTTCAATATTGTAGACATATTATATTTGTATACATCAACCTTTCTTGTAATTAATTTGTAAGCAAATATATTGTGTGTGAATTTATCTATAGTTTGAAACTTTTATTCCTTACATGAATTCTTATTATTGCAACCATTTTACCAAATTGTGTGATGAAGAAACCAAGTTGTGATTAGGTTTTAGTAAGAACATCAAGACTTCATAGAACGACTCATTGATCTAGGTGATCTTCATAAATGTGGCAATTTTTTCTTATGCAAGATAAATACCATTGTTTTTAATAGCTAAAATATTCTCTCAATCTAATTTTGAACCAAGTAGGGAAACATTCCTAAATCATATTAAGCCACAAAATAATTAATTCCTCTTCATATTAAACATAATACTTGAAGATAATGAAACAATGGTGCACATCAAAAGTGAATAATTGAGTAAGTTTCTTCTAGGTATTGTATCATATGTTTCACATAAATAACACATGGAATGTCCGAGAGAACAATTTTATAACAAGAAGCCATTGTTTCATATTGATCCATGAATATAGTTAGTGGATATGTGAGGACTTGGAATTTATTCATTTTTTTAGAAGTTGTAATTGAGTAATATTATTGGTTATAATCTTCTAAATATTTAATTTTGGTTGCATCCTTGTTTTTAATCCTTTTGGAAAAAATTCGAAGAATATATAGTAAAGTTTTATAAATACCATTCAATTATAAATCAAGAGACTCTTAAGATAAACATCAATAAATAGGAGTTTTTATTAGTCTAATATATGACTCATGAAGTCGTACACAAAGTTTGAATGGAATGAAGTTGGTTTGAAGTCTATTTACCCCAATTATGGATTTATTTAAGTACAACTTTATGAGAAAGCTATGGACATGAATGTTTACTAATCAAATCTAATTTTTTTTATTATAGAGAGGGGAAAATATTAGGAAGGTTATCATAAAATTCAATTTCAAGTTAATTGATCATCCTCATTGTTTAGAGAGATTGTTGACCTTGATTTCCTTTTATTTAATCAAATAAATTTACCTTGGAAAGTTATAATGTTTGATCAATTTTAATGTCATATATGACCCTTGGTGAAACTTAGGGCACCCTTGTTTAATGAGTAAATCTAGGATGAAACCATTCTATGGAGATCTGATATATTTTCCACCTTATACTACCTTTTGAAAAATTGGATATACAAGAGAAATGACCCAAGATATCTCCTTCATACTGACCTTTTCCATCATAAATAAATTTTGCTTTGACTAGGGAAAAGAATTGGGAATCATTAGAGGAACCAATTGCCCCAAACCTTGTATAAAAATGCATGGTGTGGTGTAACAACCACCCACATCCACTCTCAATCTCCATGCTTCCTAAAGGAAGGAGGATGACACCATCACGGTGGCCTCTTCCTCCTACTCTGCCCCCTCTATTGTACATGTAACTAAAAAAAGTGTTAAATAAATCCACATGACTTTCTCAATATCTCAACCTATGATTGTGGAGTCTATTATCTCTGACGACCTTCCCACCACCAAAAGAATAGACTGGACATCCTGAGGGATCCTTTGTTGAGGAGGTGTCCATCTAAGGTCTTAGCACTACTACAAAGCCAACGACATATCCTCCTAGAAGTGACAAGGCCTAAACCCATGGAAAGAAATCACTAGAGTCTGACTCTGGCATAGGTTCGCACGACTATGACCTACATCCCCATGTACAAACTCTGACAAACCACCACAATAAGGGGTAGGGGAGTGGTTCGCCCATGTCAACTCACTTCCACCCAGGGTGAAAAAAGTTGGAGCCACTGAGAGTCAAGCCCAGCTGGCTAGCCATCTAGGCAGGCCCAGCAATAGAAGGCACCAACCCATGATGAAGTGGATGACAGTGTCCCTAGATACATAGGGTGTTATGTAGAGATTTATTGCCATCACTCCAGAATCCAATAGTCTAGATTCATCACAACAAGGTAAATCTTCTAACTCTAGAAAATGCTAGGAGTATCCAATTATGACATATAGGTAGTCAATTTTAATAAAACTATATGAGAAATCCATTAAAAATATCTAAAGAGGTTAAATATAATCATTATTCCTTGAATTACTCTAATGTCCATTTGTTAATGATTATAGCTTGATCAATGACCTAATCTTGATGATTATGATTCTATGACCCAGATCTAATGACATAAATAATTATAACACCTTGTATCATCCTTTGAAATATAAAGAAAACTTGAAAGTTATGTTTAGTTACATAATATTGATCATTATGTGCTAAACAATAGTTTTGATAATCTAATGAGACTAATATGGCCTTGATGTTCAGATCTAATAATGAAATCAAATATAAGTCCATTTAGAATTAACCATATGGACAAAAGAATGATATTCTTGATGATAATATATTTCCACTCACATAAATGATAATATTAGTGAAATAATATGAGTGAAGAGATTTAGGGTTCCATATGGTTATTTAGGGTTCATGAAGGAAAACTATGATTAACAATCCAGACCCTAAATGAGACCTCAAAATACTAGACATGGACTTTTTAGAAGTTGATTAACACTTTTTTATTCAATGTTGATTTCCAAAAAGATTTTTGTGTGGATAGAAGTCCTTAGTTTCTTAAACATAATGCACTATTTGAATAAGGTGTGTGTTTTGATTATGAGTAATCATTCTTCAGCTATGCTCTTCATTCAAAGTTTCTTAGAGTTCACTCCAGGTTTACCCTTCAAGAAAAATGCCTTTTGATTTAATACATGTAGTTAATAAGTATATATGTGCATCACTTATGTAGACAAGATACTCAAATCGATAAAAAATATCATAAGGATGATCTAGGGAGGTACCAACTCCTAAAATATGAGAGGATCAGTAACAGTGACAAAACCAAACTAATCAGGTGAAGAAAGTGCATTGTTGGGACAATAACCATGGAACCCATTGATGGGACAAACTCCATGTAATCCATTGTTGGAACAAGGACTAGAACACCAAAGAAGATGGAATACTCATAGTTTGGAAATATAAGATGGAATTGAGAAGTTTTCTACTTGCAATATTTTGATCTTGTAGTTAGTATTGCATGCACACATTATTTGTTACACCCACATACATAATGTAGTTTTATGGCGACTCATATTTTACTTGTAAGCCTTCAAGTTAGTCGCACATATGAGGAATGAAGAAATGGAATTCAAGAGGGATATTTAACATATGTAAAGTTGATGAGACATGGATGATTTATCTAGTTGATACCCAGAATGGTTAGTTGTTCCCTTTTTAAGAATTACGTATTTCCACAGAGGAGATATTTTTCCCCAATCTTATAAACAATAACTTTGTTTGGAATTATTAATGATTATTTGTTGTTTATTGTATATTTGGATCCTAGAAATATTGATTAACGGGCCTTGACTCTTGGGTCCACATTTAATGGGGATAGCAAGATGAGGTGGACGTTACAATTGATATTAGAGCCCCAATTTATATAAATGTTAATTGTTATAAAAACTCTATTGATTTGTAAGGGAATGATTTGGGTTTTCTAGAGGTGACGTTGTCTAGGTTGGATTGCAATCAAGGGGCTAATAATATTTTCCTTTGTTCCATTAGTTGGCTTACAGGGACTCTTGGTCTAAATCACATACCCAATCTGGTCAAAGACTAGGGATTTATCTGAAATAGAAGACCTCTAAATATCCTCATATAAACTTTGTCTCTTTCTCATTTTTATATTTTTCAACCCTAAGATTACCTATACCTTAACACTAAAAACTTCTTCCATCCTCTTCTAAGTCAGGGTTTTAAGAAAAGTTAGGGATGAGGCATCCTTCACCAACTAAAGCATATACAATTTTGATTTGATACTTAACAATAAATATATTTGAATATGTTTTACATAATGTATTCTTCTCCTATAAGGAGAAACCATATAAACTTATAGGAACCTAAGAAGAATTGGGATAAACTAGGTACATTCAAAGTACCCAAGTAAGATAGAGTAAAGAGAAAACCTAATGATAAGTAATTTATCCTTAAAACCCTAATGTGTGGTATGCATTATTAATGAAGGAAAGTACCCATATATGAATAACTCTAGTGAGAATTAGAGAAAGACAAAGAATAATAATATGTAAGTTATATTTGGATAATAATATGTAAGTTATATTTAAACCCTAATTAAAGATCATGACCCAGGAAAAATAGAATGAATAATGGAAGGTGGTATTAAAGTATAACCAAAACATAATAAGAGGTGGAGATAGTTGTAATATATTAAGTATACCACTTCGATTCATAAGGAGGAACCCAAGATCTTTGAGTTTTATGAACCCTAGACTAATACATTCCAAGGATGGGACCACACCCCTAGAAATGTCCTTATGATCCCTGATGCATTTATTAGAAGAAATTGAACCATACCACCTATATACTAGAAGAGTAGTTGGATTGTGGTGAGAAATTAATAAAGTCACATGAACTTTATACTCAAACATACCCTTTATGAAGTTGATTGCATAAATATATATGCAGATATATGCCCTACTCACATGATAAGAAACAAAGGGTAGTTGATTGAACCGATCCACAAGAATAAGCATGTTAGTATAGATATATAAGTTATGACTCCTTGAGAAGTTATCATACCCTATAAGAAGAAGTTAGGGCTTCTTAAACCCTCTCTCTATGAGGCTTAAGCCCACTTCACATCATAATTATGAAAAGGTTGATAGCTCAAAGCCACAATAGAACACATTCTTAGATATTATAAAGGAGATATAATGATATAATCAGAGTTAACTAACATCAGAAAGGTATAGTCCAATGAGACCAATGATGCTCATTATCAAGCCAATATTAAGAGAACCTTGTTAATACTTTAATAATAGAAGGAATCATAGAGAATGCTAGAGTTTTAAAACTATGGATACCACCTCACTAAAATGTAATATTATATGGAAATTCAATATGTTTCCAACTAGGAAGAAGGGTACTCATGGAAAATGACCTAAACTTTTCAAGAAACTCATAATTAAGGTATCTATCTAAAAAGAAAATCACATTTCTTCCCTTGACTTGAATACAACCTAGTAGGGTGTATATATTAAAGTTTGTAGAACAAACTTGTTATGTTTTATGATTGTTATATTTTGTGCCTAGGTAAAAGATACCTAGAACCTAATAAAGGTCAAGCTAGGAGACAAATTGTGAAATCTAAGCACATGTTTGATCTTTCCACCCTATCTATATGACTCATGGTAGCACTTTAATATGATTGTGATAAGAGAAACACACGAAAACATTAGGATTATGAAAACCAAATGAGTTTGGTAACTTGACGTAGTCACCAATGATATGTACTGATAGATTATTGTGCATGATACTATTTAAGGTACAATAAGTCACACAAATACGTAAGGTATAAGCAATCATGAAAGGACACAAGGTATATGAAGTCATGAAGGTACATAAGGTATACACAATAGTTATGCTAGTATGAACAAGATACCAATTGTTATATAAATTATTGTACGGAGACTTAAAAGAAGTGGTGTTGAAATAAGCAGAGGGTAACTTCATGTAAAGGGAAAGATCTTACAGAGGGAGAACAATACAAAGAATTCAGGGCCATGATATGTGACTGGAGGGCTTAACCTTTTAATGAGATACAAGAGAACACCCTAGACTAGAATCCTACTATAAAGATGATTTTAACCACCTTGTATTTGGTTTTAGTTTTTAAGATAACTCTAGATGTCCTAGAAGGACCTAAACCCAAAAGATGAGATGCAATATAATTTGTTTGTACGTCATATGGTAGATGTGAGTCCTTACAACTACCTAATGACATATGCATCTAAATGGAAAATATTTTTTTGTTTGAAAAAGTTATTTCAACATATACATGTGAATGTTTGATGAACGAGTTTAACAATGAATTTATTTTGAAAATATTTGCCACAATACATTGAACATAAGGGATGCCTTGACCATGCTGAGTTAATGAGACATGGGAACCAGGAAATGTAAGGAACACTCATATTGGAATGAAGTATGAAACATGATGGATATAAAGTAAAACCTATAACATCTCAGGTAACCCTATGCAAGGTATGTCCCTAATTCAACCATAGGGTCACGTAGGGAAGAAATGATTCCGAAAGGGTAAGGAGAAAATCTCATTGTATAAGTACATACGAACAAATGGGTTGGGAGATAATTTACTCCATAAGTATATGAGGCTTGAGGGGTTAGGATTACATCACTCCATAAATACATATACCATAATATACCCTTAGATGACTAAGTATAATGATGCATGGGGTATCATATAAGGAATAAAAAGGCTTTTGTAATAATGACACCCTAAGGGAGGTTGTGGAAAAACTAAAGAGCCATAAAAAAGGACTTACCTCTTGAGTTCGTGACATTTAATAACTCATTGGAGGGTAGGAAATTTTTTAATGTACGAAGTGTCACACATTGAGAATGAATCCTCCTAAATTTCGAAATTTATGGTTTAGGGACTTACCATCTCTACCCAAGAAATAAGGTGAACTTCATATCGGGAGTGCAACCACATATTTATTTCATCTTAGTGTATTAATGAATGTCTATTAATCATATTTCTTAGTTGCATTTTAGATTTATGTTTGCATATTTTCCTTAAAATTTTACTCAATATTTCACTTGTTTTAGATTTTTAGTTGTTTTTGCAAATAGGTAGGTTGATGCAAGGAGAAGATGATAAGTCATAAACTTTTTATAGAATTTTGATACAATAAGTAAAAGCATTCATGTTAGGATACGAGAGGAAGTTATAAACTTTCTATGAAATTGCAATTAAATAAACCAAAATATCAAATCCCCAGTCTCCAACTCCATCAATTGGAGAGAGGATAATTAATGCATTCATTGTTAGTAAAATGACGATACATTCCACATCAAATGCCATAATTGAGTGATTCAAGTTAGGTTGAAAATGTGATTCAATTATATGCGTAATAAAAATATTTAATAATTAATTCTAATCAGTCTACCATTCCTAAAGTTCCATAAAACTCCTCTGATGGAAATCTATATCAAATGAATAACATTTGTATGATTAATTTAATTGGATCTTATATTTTACCTTATCTTCCACAAGGAGAGTCAAAGATGGAAGTTGACAGCTTGACATGAAGATCCACTTCACCAAAGGATGTGACTATATACTACAACTTCCACAATGATGGGTGCAATATCCAAACACATCCTATGGTGAAGTGCGTCTCCATGTCAAGCCATCAACTTCCATCTCTGATTCTCCTTGGCAGAAGCTAGGGTTTATGGGATAGTATAGGTTGTGAACCCTTTTCATGGATGTACCTCAAGTGCTTTTGTATCAGCCCACAAGATATGAGACCCATTTGATCTAATCAAATGAATATCAACCATTTGCTATAGATTTCCATCACATGCCTATTGGGAAACTATAGGGTCGGCCAGTCGACTAGAAGTAGTTATTAATATGTTCGTCACGTATATACTCAAATTATGCTTCCAACCTAACTTGAGTCACTCACTTCTAACATAGGATGTGGAATCTAGGTTCATCTACTAATTAAGTGCACATTAATGATCCTCTCTCTAATTTATGGAGATATGGAGTGATAATTTAATGTTTTACTTTATTTAATGTAGCACATATTAAACCCTTTAATAAGTTGGATTCCCTTGTATGATTAAGGAACATGTGTGATATCATCTTGAGGATTCAATCTAGGTGGTAATATGGCTTCCCCATTTAATACATATGTCCTTGAACATATATCAATCTAAGAAACATGACTAGGCCAACATGAGACATGAAATATTTATAAAGGAGGACAACTAGTAATAGGACTTATTAGCCATCCCCAGACATAATAGGACCCTAATATAAAAATCCAAGCATATAAGGTCAGAGGTTGGGGCTAGAGTGCATAACCTCAAATTATAATTTGATATATGACACAATTACTAAGCTAAGATAATCCAAAGTAGAAGAGCTATGCCACCTCCTATTTAATGAAGTGATGTTAGTTATACTAGATGTCATGACAGGACCTAGACCTTGCTATAGAATATGGGTTTAAACGAAGCTAATTTATTTATTAGTAAAATCGAAGTCAATAGAGGTGTTATTGTTAAAAGGTTAAGGCCTCAGGCTAGAGGGCGTGGTTATGCAATAAGAAAACACACTTGTCATATAACAATTGTATTGAAAGAAAAATCTAAATAATTTATATATAAACCACATATTTAGATTAAGACTTAAAAATAACATATGGATGGAAAGAGAACATAACATAAAAATATGGGACAAAAAATAAATCCACATAGTTTCAGACTTGGTACAATTCAAAGTCATCATTCCTTTTGATTCACACAACACAAAAGTTTTTCCGCGGGTCTTCAAGAAGATGAAAAAATATGAGATTGTATCAAGAATTATGTACAAAAGAATATGAGATATCCTCCGATTTTGAAGGAATTGAACATATAGAAATTCAAATAAGAATAGATTCAATCCAAGTCATAATCCATATGGGTTTTCCAAATTTATTAATGTTTTTATATAGAGGCTATGTAATTTATGTGTAGTGAGCCATATATCTAGGTGAGGGAAGAGTCCCAAGATCTAGGAGGAGGTATGTAGATAAAACCTTATGCTCAAGTTAGTGGTTCATGGTAAAGGAATCTAGTGTTTGAACCTAAGAGGGTTGGACAATATGTGTTCATGGGCAGACAATGTATACATGATGTCCTTATTTGGTTATATCATAGCTTGAGTGACCCAAACCATGAGATTCCATCCTAAGATGCTTATAAGGCCAACCTTGAAACATTATATCTTGAAATTGGATTACATTTTTTTTCAAACGATGTCGATGACAATAATATCCCACTTGAATTAGCCTTTTCAATGGATAATAAGTAACTTTATATATTTGGCTTAATCTATACCTAAAATCATGACATATTTCGAATGAAATAGAAATTTTTAGGGTAACAAGGTGCATTAGATTAAACAAGCCATACAACATCTATAAGAGAAACAATTAACAACACAAGAGGAGGTGACCAAAGAAACAACTCTAAGATGAGACTAGAGAGATAGAGGATGATTCTACTCATGATACTTGTAAAAAGCACATGACTTTTATGCAGATACAAACACCATTCTTGAGCATAGATCACTCAGAGAAACCTTCAAACACTACCAACCATGACGTTAGGACCATCACCATTACATTTTCCATACAAATCCCATTCAAAGTTGGGAAGCAACATGAACACCTAAGCAAAAGCAAAAAGCAAAAAGTAAAATATAGAAAAAGGAAATCCTAGAATTGTCGAAAGTTGGCCAGGGAAGATACCAACCAAAAAACCATCCCATGAACCCGCCAAACTCCCCAAAATCCAGTTGGATTGACCCTATTCTAAAATCTGAGCAGCTCACCAAAATGCCAGACCTAGAAAGGGCAAATAGGGGGAAAGAGAAGAGTTGCGGCCGCATCAACCGTAGGCACCTTGAACGGCTTGACTCGAGGTAGATGAGAACCAAAGGATAGCACATGAGGTGAACCAAAAATAGCCAATCAGGGAGAAAATCTACCCAAATGCCTCGACGTCGTACACCCAA
The DNA here is from genome assembly GCA_963693085.1 of Alisma plantago-aquatica. Lineage (NCBI taxonomy): Eukaryota > Viridiplantae > Streptophyta > Magnoliopsida > Alismatales > Alismataceae > Alisma > Alisma plantago-aquatica. The sequence goes on from OY856409.1 coordinate 1,591,087,119, forward strand.
AACCAACCACCCCACCACCCAGGTGAATAAGCATCAATCGCACCAGCCGAAGATGACCCACCACCATGGGGAAAGAGAAGGAAGGAAGAAGATCAAGGACCCAAGGGGAGAAGGGTATGAGGAAGAACAATTGTCGCCCCTCTCTCCCAAGCCTGGAGGGATCCTCACGAGCCCTAGATTGCCCGAGATATCACCAACAAGGAAAGGTGGGTTGCATCAATAACATCCATGTTTTCATATAAACAAATTCTAAAAATGTGAATGAGACATCACCTACTACTAGTGATATCAATGATTTTTCCACTCACCTCAAATGTCCTAGGTTTTGAATTCTAAGAATCCAAGATTGGAAAAATCATGTGCTAATGCATCACACATGGACTCACCCTTCTCGGTGGGAGATCATATACTCTTAAGAATCCAACCCATCCATGGCACTAAAATTAATTATAAAAAGATAAGCCCATCCATGATGGTCCATTTGAAATCTTGCAACATGTTGGTGAGATTGTCTATCATATTTCCCCACCAACCCTTGTATGATCTAGCATATCATGGATTTAATGTGTACAACTTAAAGCATCATGTGAATGATCCTGCTCATGTGTCGAACTTGAAACCTTTAAATGCTCCAAGGTAGCTTGACCTACCCATATACACTTGTGAGGATCTTAGATTAAAATATGAAGGAGATCCAAAATAAAAGAGAAATAATTAAGGTTCAGTGGAATCACCATGAAGACATATGAGAACTAAAAGTTGACATGAGAAAATCTCACACACACCTCTTACTAGATGAGTCAAATTTTGTTGAAAAAATCATTTAAGGGGGAGATGGCATGATGACTTTGAATTTCCTCCTTTCTTATAGAAGTTGTAAGTAAAAAAGTTTATTAAATATAATGTTCTAAATATATAGTGTAGGTTAGGTCCTTTTTTTAGTGCTTTTGGAAAAAATCGAAATAAATTTAGTGCAATGGTATAAATACCTTCCAATTGTGAATCAAGTGATTTTTTGAGATAAATAATGTTTAATAACAATTTTATGAGTCTAATTATTACCTCATTAAGTAACAAGAAGCTTAAAAACTTTAGTTTGAAGTCAATTTACCCATTTGTGGATTTAGTTACACATAACTTGAGGAGCAAGTTAGAGGGACACATTTTTCCTAACTAAATCTAATCTTCTTATTACAGTGATAGAAATGTATCATGAAGGTTATCATAAACTTTCAAGTCATCAGATCATCCTAGTGGTCTAGAGAGATTGTTCGAGTTTATCACCTTTTAGTTAATGATGAGAAGTTACCTATGGTAAGTTTTAATGTTTTATCACATTTAGTGTGACATCTTGCCCTTGCTCAAACTTTGGGCACTCTTATTGAATGGGTAATGCCAGGATGCAACCTTGGATGGAGATCAAAATAATTTCCACCTTTTCCTACCACTGGCGAAATATGGAAATAGAAGGAAATGAACCAAGATATGTCCTTGGGATTGACCTCGCAAATAATGAATGAATTTCCCTTTGACCTAGGAAACAAATTCCTACAGTGCAATAACTAGTTTCCATGACCCTTGTATACGAAATTAGTATGTAGAGGGAGAACAACCACCCACATACACTTTCAATCTCCATGATTCTTAAATCAAGGATAAAGGAACCATCATGAATGCCTATTCCTCCTACTCAACTGCCACCTCTGCTTAGATCTAACCTTGAAAAGTATTGAAAAACTCAATATAACTATCTCCTAGCCTATGATTGCAGAACATGCTTTATTTGACAATCTTCTCACCGCTAGAAAACCAAATTGAATATCCTAAGGGAGCCTTGTTTGGAAAGGTGACCATCCGAGTTCTTGGCACCACTAGGAAGCCAACACCATGTCCTCTTGGTAGAGCCAATGCTCGAACACATGGTGGGGACTCACAATAGTCCAAGCTTGGCAAGTAGTGTGCACATGTGCAACTTAGAGACTCACATAGGGAAGAATGTTTCCTGAGACCACATGATATAGTGGGGGAGCAGTTCTCCCATGCCGATCCTCATCTAATCGAGCCAGAAAAGGGTGGAGCTGCTAAGAGCCTAGCCCAGATGGCTAGCCATCTAGTCCTACAAAGGGCGGGCCTAAACCCAACCAAGAATTGAATGGAAAGCCACATCCCTGGATACATGGGGCGTTAAGTGGCATTTTCTTAGCCACCAATCCAGGATCCAATGATCCAAATTCACCGTAATATGATAAATCTTCAGAAAAATGTATAAATTCTAGGAGTATCCAATTATGACATATATCTAGCCTGTTTAAATAAAAAAAATGTGGAATCCATTAAAGATATCTACATCAGATAATTTAAACCCTAGTTCCTTGAAATACTCTAATTTCCATTTGTTGATGATTAATATTGATCAATGACTCTAATGAAGGACCGGGTGGTAAGAACTCGGTAAGTCCCAATGAAGGACCCGTGTTCGAATCTCACCGAAGTCACTTTGTGAATGAAAATCCACGCTGATTAGGCACGGGAGGGGGGTGACCGGACCACACCTTCTCATGCCTCGAGAGTTTACCATGTCGGCTTCAGCTGGGGTGGGTTCTCTCGGTCATCAAAAAAATATTGATCAATGACCCTATGTAAATTTGTATGACTCTATGACCCCAGATCTAGTAACATAAATGACTCTAATACCTAGTGTTGTCCTTTGAAATATGATGAACCTTGTAACTTAGGTTAATTTACCTAATATGGATAACTATGCATGAGAACCTAGTTTTAAAAACTTCATGAGTCTAATATGCCCCTGAACTTTGGACTAATAATGAATAGAATAGTAGTCAATTTATGAGTAACCATATGGACAAGTAATGATGTCCTTGATGATAATATGTTTTCTCCTGATGTAATGGAGAATATTAGTACAATATGATGGATGAAGAAATTCAGGGTTCTAGATGATTGGGGTTTCGTGAAAAAAACCATGATTGACAAAAATATTATAAATAAAACCTCAAAACACTAGACAAGGACTTTTGAGAAGTTGGTTAACACATTCATGTTAGTTATTGATTTTTAAATTGAATTTTGTATGGACACAAGTCATGAGTTGATTACACATCAACCACTTTCTAAATAAGAAATGTGGATCAAGTATGAGTAATCTCTCTTAATCCATGCCATGATTTTTAAGATTCTAGAAGTTTATTCAAAGTTTACTCTGTATGAAAAATGCGATGGTTGATTCAATACTTGCAATTCATAAAAATACATGTGTACTCAAACCAATAATGTATCTCATAAGGACGATCTAGGACGGTAATCACTCCCAAAATATATGAAAGGATCACTAAGAGAGTGCTGAAAATAAACCAATAAGGTGAAGAAATCCCATTGCTGGGACAATCACCATGGATAAATTATTGCAGAAAACTCCACAGAGTCCATTGTTGGAACAAGGAGTGGAACACAAAATGAGATGGAATAATCATAGCTTGGAAAAATAAATTGCAATTTAGAGGTTTGTTACTTGCATTTATTTGATCTTTTATTGCTATATATGTTGTTAATATTACATGCACACATTTCTAGTTGCACCCACATACCCAAAATAGTATGCCAAGCTGCACACTTTTTGTTGGTATTTTAGCTTAGCCACGCATATAAGAAATAAAGATATGGACTCCAAGAGGTTTTATACACAATATTTCAAGTTGATGATACATGGAGGATTTGTCTAATTTGTTCCCAAAATAATTGTAATTTTCTTTTTTTTTAATAAAAAAATATAACTACTTTGAAGAGATTTTTTCTTTGATTCTCTTGCAAACAATACCATCATTCAAACCTGTTAATGATTTTTTTATTATATATGTAAATCCCAAAAATATTGATTATTGGCCTTTGCCTCTGTTTGATCCACCTTTAGTGGGGATAATGGGAGGAGGGGGATATTGAAGGATACTTGTCCGAGAGGAAATTCAATATGTACTATACAATCATTAAAAGATATGATTTTTTCACAAAGAAGGGCTGCTCTGAACGTGTCACTGTGTCTGTGGTGGTTAATACAAAAAAAAGCCACATTAAAAAATAATTATCAATGCATTGAATAATGTATATGTGTGCCATTGCATCAATATTCCCTGTAATCAAGTGTCATTTTTAGTAGTTGGGTGCACCAATTTCTATTGAAACACTGTGCTAGTTCTGAGTAACAAATTACACCCATATTCCTCTAAAGTTTTTAGGGATGAGTATATAATTGCATATGTTTTTGTGTAATTATGTGCCTATTTTGAGAACTATAGTGTACATGTTTACTATGAAACTATGTGAGAATTATGGGTAATTACATGAACCAATATTTTACGTTAAGTGCGCTTTTGTTAAGTCTATACTTGCACAATAACTTTACACATACGTGTGTCACTAGCAATCATATGCCAGTTTTAAGTACTGACATGCACTAGTATTATGGGTAAACATGATTGGTGGTTCATACCTATGTTTTGTGGTTGTTGTTTGTCCAAAAAGTAGTATTGAAATAAATGGCATCACCAAATAAACGATAATCAAGATTCATACTTCCATTTGTATGAAAAATGTTTTGCATGGTTTAATTTTTCGTCAATTGTTTATTAATTATCAACCTTAATGCCATAATAAAATAATGGGTTGTTGTGAGATTTGTTGTGGAAGTACTCTTGAAATTATGTGTCCTCTCCTACTCACATTTACTTTATTTCTCATCCATATTAAATGGTTCTTTATGTCAATTGTAAGGAAACCATTACTTTCACGTCCATTGACAACCAATGAGATTGCATCATATGAAGACCTCAAGAATACCAATATTCTTGTTGACCTCTACAAATTTCTTTTGAATGGGTGAAACATTGAGGTTGGATCCAACTACATGTGAAATTTTGTATGGGTTTGATGCATGGTCATTATTAACAATCAATTAGTTATCTTATAAATGTTCACCCCATGATCAATCCTTAGAATTATTTGAGCTTTGTGTCTAGTCCTTTCTTCTCTATGATGTCATTTGAATCTAGGTTTAGGTATAATCAATTCTTCTAACTAATTCCACTACAAATTTGTGGCACCCAAGTATTTATTTATTATAGACATATAATATATATTAAATCTTCTCATGATCTCTTTCTTGCCTCTACACTATTTATCACAATAAATCTTGGTGCCAATATTTTTGATAGGCATAACCAATATTCTGAAATGCGTTGTGCGGTATGCATTCGGTCAGGGTAACACATAGAGTATAAGTGGAATGCGGGAGCATAATCGGGGCATATGCATTTTTAGATTTTTTTAATTAATTCTATATTTTATACATCTATTTAATTAAAAAAATAGAATCATAATCATAAATTTCATACTATCGTAGCCTAATAGTCCAAAATGTACCAATGGATCATTACATCATGGAAGAAGAAACACATTTTCCAATCATCAAGAAGAAAAATCAATCAACAAAACCCTAAGTTTATACAATGTACTAGGATATACAAGTAACAAAACACACTAACACATGCAGTTTATTGCAGAACATTTATTGAATGATTACAATAAGAATAACCACAAGGACTTCAAAAAAAATAACAATAACCACAATAACACAAAACATGGTAGTTCAAAGTAGAAATGGAAAAAGAACATAAAAAACAAAATCAAAACATCATAATGATATGAAGAAATCAAGTTAGTAATAAATAGAGAAAAAAACTTGTAGGGAATATAAATTACTCCCTAGGCAGCACACAAATTTGATACTTTGTAAAAGAAAATATCAGATCCAATTAATATCTGCAATAGATTTTACCTTTTATACAAGACAAAATTAGAACTGTTGCATGTGCAACATGTTCTAATCTTAGAGCAAAATAGAAGAGAAAAAAAGAGCATAATGAAATATTGACAATTGTAAAATGTAATAATATATTTTGCATCACTCGTTCAAAATTGAATTATTTCTAACGTTACAAAATTTCAATATCTGATCTAAAACTAACTATATAGAAGAAGTTGTCATTTAATTTGGTTGATTTTATTTGAGGTTTTATTTATTTATTTTACTTAAGTCACCAAATGAAATGTGGGGCCTAAGCGGTCGCATATGCGGACCGCATGACACATATTCGGTCCATGCCTAAAAATAGCATTGTATAGTTATATGCGGAGCGGCTGAGGGCCGCATAAGCATATGTGGCCGCATAAGCGGCCTCATGTGGGGCATATGAGAACACTGGGCATAACTATTACATAATGTATGTTATTCTTATGGAGTTCTAAATTTGAGGTTTTTCTATACTTTTCAAGGTCATCTACTATAATGTTAAGGAATATATAATAATTAAGGAACACGTATTAATAAATGATGGAATAGGGAATTTATAATGAGTGACACATATGTACAATGAGAAATGGATTGAATCTATCTCGAAGACTAGTACCACTATGCGTAACCGTTTTGCATTTGAATGACCAAAAAATGCACTTATCACAGTATGCATACGACCACATACTTTTCTCACATATAATAATAAGAAATAAGCTATTTTAAGGCGCTCTGATATTGTCTTAATCAACTCTCTTACAGAGACATATGCTTCCTCTATCAAGCTACTACAATATTTGAGATTGTGTATACGATATCTTCTATATCCAAGTCAGATGGTTGGTTTGTTTTAACTTTTTATTTGTACATGCATACTTGGATCTAGATAGGCCTAGATACAGAAAATATCATGAGCGTCAAGTCCCCTCATAACACACATAAAACATGAAAATGAACTTCTATTTCAAACCAACCACACAACTCTTGAAACATGTTATGACAAGCTAAGGAAGGAGTATATGGATGGAAGTATATGACATAATGCTGGACATTCAGATGAAAAAATGCTTACAATAGGAATAATGACATAGACATGTTAGTAATAATGAAACACATGTATGTTGAATAAAGGAGGTGTGTTAGGGATAATGAAACATATGTATGGGAAATAATGGAGAAAGGATGTAAGTAACACTATAACATTAGTATATGGAATCATGGACAATGGGTTATATGAACAATGGACCACATGTGGTGGAATAATGAAGAACATAAGTATAGGGAATAATACAGAAATGGTGGTATGAATAAAGTAACACATGTGAAGGAATAATAGAGCATGTCTGTAATAGAGACTTGAACATATATAAGGAATAATAAAGTAGGGGTCTTATGAAGAATGGAAAACAAGCGATGGGATAATAACAAGGGGTGAAATAAAGACTAAAACAATAGTATCTAGAACAATGGTTTAAGGTGTTATGAAGAATGACCCACATTTGAAGGAACAATAGAGAAGGGATATAATGGAGAGTGGAGCATAAGTTTTATGTATAATAAAGTGGATTTGTTATAAATACCAACATATGAGATTGAGTAATAAAGTAGGAGTGTTATAGAGAATTGAACATGCATATTATATGCGTAGGTGCACTAGGAGCTCGATTTGTAATCATTTTGCATCTAAATGGCTAACAACATGCACCTCTCGCAATATGTGTCTGTCCACATGTTGGTTGTATTCCCTAAGAGTCATTCATATCATGATTGTAATGGAACAATTTATAATTTATTTGAATATTAATAAAGGCAAGTCCATTTATCATGCTTGTTGTAAATGATATAATGAATACATTTAATAATATCGTAAGAGTGTATGAATCAATGACATGTGATTTTAGATTGAGGACCTAAACATGAGATCATGTGTATGATAGGCGTATTAACTGATTATTAGGAAATAAATAATACATAAGACTAGTAGTGCTGATTGATGAATATGTCTCATTGGTCATTGATATCAAGTCAAATAATATGTACTTGCTATGAACAAGTTTGTCAAATAGAGCCAACTTGAGTATGATTTATGGAAGCCAGAAATTATAGTTGGAGTCATGTATCAATGCAAAAATGGTGATTGTGGTCCTTAGACCTAAATTCACTACAAAGATCACATGTTTTTTAGTGAACTTCAACACTACTCAACCTGAATGAATAAGGGTTGCCAAAGAAGTAGTGATTGGGTTTACCATGAAAATGTACATTGTTGTGAGAGACGTAGATGTATTTTCTCCTCCTATTGGAGTGATATCCTAGCCATTTGATAAGTTAGATTGTCAAATGCATGGCCATGCTCATGTGAGCCATATATGATATTGAACACACATGTATCTTAATAGTCTACTCGAGATTAAGAAATATAGATCAAACATTAAGAGGATGGCATTTCAATGTTGAAAATGTAATTTAGATATCAAAGACAAAGGGATTATATGGCATATGTAACACTGGTTACGACACTAGGACAAAGTTGTTATTCAACTTATCTAATTAATTGGTTGGCAATGAAGTCTTACTAGGTACTAATCATTGGCTGTAAGTCATAATATTAATATAGATACCACTACTAATGTAATGCAAAACTTTAGGGTCACACACATAGGATTCACAAGGAAAAGGAGTATGATCCTGGACATATGTTAAACTGGATACTAAAATGTTTAGTTTATCAACTAGAATAATGATAGATTGTCTAGAAGCCGAATCAATTGATTGGAGGTCCAATAAATCGATCAGACCAACTGATCAATCAAGTGGAAAATCCATTTGGTCAACTTAGATGAGATCCTTCCAAATGATTGAATAGATAGTCCATATTGGACAAGATCAGTTAGATGATTGACTAGAAATTCTATTTGGTTGACTAGACTACATCAATAAATTGGCTGATCAGTTTCATAACATTCTAAACATAGCCAATCAAACAATTGGACTAGACAATCAATAAGTGATTGTCCACCATGAGTAGAAACTTAATTTCACTTGCCGTCAATTTTCATTTTCTTTGAGTTTTAGAAACTCTACTTCCTATCTCTCCTATTTAAAGGGACATTGCAGCCATGTTTCGAATACACATGCTCTTGTGTGTGAAACCTAGTAGTCATTACCAATAAGGGATTAAGTGAGAAGGAGATATAGTGCAATGCTATCATGTTGCAAATTAAAGGATGATCCTTCCCACTCGGCTCGGGAAGCATGTAGTGAGGTTCTCAATCTTCAGTGTGGACAATATAGAGACATACATGATTTTGTGAGTATGAATGACGTCGTCCACAACTATTTGTGCACCACATATTCCTTTGTGAGTAACATCACCAAATTTACCCTGTGACAAGGTATATCTCACACCCCTCGTTCCATGTACTCTGTTATTGACATGATTTGCTCGTGAGAAACATGAACAATTTTATTGCTTTGGTTGTGCTCACCTCTGTATTTCCCAATAATGGTATTTGAGGCATGTCAATCTATGGCGTATTAGGACTTATATATAATCAGATTTATTTATACCATTTTTTTAGTTGAATTTGATTTGAAAGATAATATTAATACATATAATTATTAATTTTACATACAATGGTGATGTAAATTTTGATATGAGAATGGGTCAAATAAGGAAAAATTGGATTTTTCCTAGTGCGCAGAAGTAAAATTCCATATGCCTTTTCTAGGGTAGTCCTCCTGAGACTCGTGAGGTAGGAATCCCCTTGAACTCCTCTTACAAACTAGGAAATGGGATCCCCTCGTGGGGGTGCTGACCTTGTGTGCCCTATACTGTTTGTGTGGGTGTCAAAGATTAATACACATGAATTGTCTAGCATAAAAATATGCAATCTTATATATATGTATAATATATGATATATCTATTAATATTACATGTCTCTTTTTGATTTATTATTTTTCTTGATGGATGATTACATGATTATGGCCAAGAACCCTTTTGTGTGTACATGTGATTGTAAATGGATGTCCTTAGATTTTGTTTGACAAAGTATTCAGTTTGCATGTTATTACTCTTCTCTTATTATTCTGTAACTATTTATATTCCTTTTTAATTTACCTCAAATTTGAATTGAGGTTTCCACATATTATGTAAAATACATAAAGAAAAATTAGTTTTGGAGGACTTGGTGTGATGAGGCAACCTTGAAGATACATCTTCAAGGAGCATCCATGGAGCCATTAACTATGGTGCAATGTGAATGCATGTTCACGTGGGAGTTTATAGGTTGATGATGCATAATATGCAAAGGATCTTAGGTGGACTATAATCCTTTGTGCATCTAAAGGATTACATTAGTATGGTCATAAAAAATGTCAAATGTTTGTGGATTGTGTATATAATGTCAATATGATACATATTATAAGTATGTGGTGTTTGGGTATGTATATTTACATAAATAAAACCCTCAAATAAAATATTAAGTCATATGCTTTCCAATGTGAAACACACATGGAAACCTTGATCAAATATGTGTGGGCACGTAAAAGCATGGTGTGTTGTCTATCTCAGAGAAGTGTGAAAATGGATATGTGTGTTTGTAAAATCAAGGTTCATGTTCTATTGTGGTCTTCTTAGGGTTATACTTAACTAGGTGATCTTAATAGGATTAAGAACCTAGAGGCATATACATCTTTATGACAAAGATATGTCCAATCATCTACCAAGAGTTACATTAGATGCAATTGAAAAATGTTTCTTACGTAAATAATTGAATTGTGGGTGATCAGCCAAAGTTGATGAAAGATGGATCTTGACCCACTAGAGGATCGTCCTCTGCGATATTACAATTTAGTAGTGAGGGATATTATTTTGAAACACGAACTATTTAAATAAAGATGAAATTAATATCAATAAGTTATTTTTCAAATAAAAATATTAACACTTGAAAATATTTCTTGTACATCAAATGACAAACAAAAATGACAACACTAAGTTGTGATTGGTCCATGAGAAGGAAATATTTGATGGGAATAACTTCCATGACTAGTTCATGACTCTAAGAATAATTCTCGCACATGAGTGCCAACCTTATGTCCTAGATACACCAATACTAGATGAAATAGCTCCAAAAGCTCCTAGGACCATTAGAGAAGCTTATCAAGCATTCCAATGACATCTTGGAAATCAAGTGCCTCATGTTGTGCTCCATGAATCATGATCTTCATAAGCAACATCGGAACATGGGATTCATTGAGATGGTAACACAACTCATGAACATGTACCAAGAACAACTAAGGAAAGAGAGGTATGATGGATCCAAGGAATCAAGTGCAATATGGAAGGAGGTGATCCAATTGGGCCCCATGTACTCAATTTAACTGCGTATGTGGAAAGTCTAGAGAGACTGAGATTTCATTTAGGCCAAGAGTTGGCCACATATGTGATCATACAATCATTGCCAAAATCGTATGGCAATTTGTCATGAACTACAACATGATTTTTTTTCAAACCGTTGTCAGAAGTGCTTGGTATGTTAAAACACATGAGGGGAAGATATAGAAATACATGCCACATATGTATTGATGGTCAACAATGGAAAAGGAAATTCCATGAGCAAAGGAAAATACAAAAAAGTTCCAAGGCTATCTAGATTTTTATGTCTACAACACCGAAGAGAAAAGGAGGTGAGGGTAAAGAAGGAAATTGTGACCATTTTCATCGATCTATACTTTAGAAAATAATTTGTCCTCTCTACCTAGAGGATCTAAAAAAAGAATTAGGGTATAAAGATCTCCACCTCATCAGGAATATTACCTTAGCTGTATATGATATAAAGATAAATTTAGATACCATATTTGTGTATCACATATTTTCAAATATCCAAGATCTAAAAAGAAGTAGACATTTGAAGATGGGAGAGGTGGATATATGTTGCAAATGGACAAAGAATTGCTGCCATTATTGTAGACACCTATTGTTTATGTATGACCAATGGGTTTGTAATAGAATTAAAGAACTACTACTATGTACCCACATAAATAGAACATAATTTACATTTTCTATTAGGACAATAATGGTTTTGAATTTCATATAAAAATGGTCTATGTTCTATTTATAAATATGAGATCTTTTATGAAAGTGCCCCTGTGTCTTATGGTCCTTATTTGCTAGATTTAAAGACAACTATATATATAATAAACACTAACAAGATTAACCTATATGACTCAAATGAAGCTTATCTATGGCATTTTAGTTTGTGCTACATAAATGAGAAACCCATTTCTAGACTCCATAAATATGGATACCTAGACTCATTTGATTTTAAATCACTTGAGACATGCAAATCTTGTTTATTAGGCAAGATGGCGAAAGTACCTTTGATAATGAAATGACAAGTGACTTAGTAGGACTAATACATACTTATATATGCAGACCTTTAGCACAAATGTCAAAGGTGGGTATATTATATTTACAAATGACCTTAGTAGATATGTATATGTACATCAAATGAAACACACGTCAAAACCATTAGAAATTTAAGGAATTCACGGGGGATGAAGTAGAAAATCATCTTGGGAAATGTATTAAATTTTTTGATCAAATTGTGGTGGTAAATTCTTAATCCAAGAGTTTGAGGCCCTTCTAAGAGACTGTGGTATTGTATTCCAATGGACTCAACTTGGAACACCACAACGTAATAGTGTATCGTAATTAAGGTATCACATCCTAGTAGACATGATACGATTAATGATGACTTTTGATATTCTTCTGTCTTCTCTATGGGGATATGCTTTAGAAACCACATCATTTTACCTTAACCACATGCCTTTTGAATTAGTTCGAGGACATCATATAAAATAGTGTCTAAGAAACATATAAATCTATCATTTATGAATATTTAGGGATGTGAAGCTTATGCAAGGAAATAATTTTCTAGAAACCGTGGACATAAATATGAAGAATATCATTAGTTGGATATCCTAAGTAAACCAAGGGATATTGTTTATATATTCCATATGGCAACAAAGTATTCATTTCCATAATTGTTGTATTCCTCGAGAAGGAATTAAGAGGAATCAGGGGGAGTAAGATAGAAATTTAAGAAGTTAGAGACCAACAAGATATCATTAAATGTTAGAGGTGGATAAGAAATAAGAAGAACCACAAACTATTGTGAGATCTCAGGTTCCTTCTATAATAGAAGAACCTTGAAGGTCTAGTAGGGCATGTATTGAGCTAAATAGATTTGAATTTCTTGTGAATCAACAATATGATGTGTTGATCTAGGATGATGATGAGCCAATGATAAATGCAAATTCATCTTAGTTTTAGTTGCATTTTCAGCTTCATTTTTTACCCATTTTCATCATTTCACTTCAGAAGTAGCTTACATTTAGGTTTTCTTAATTTATGTTAATTTATGGGATTCTGATTCATTTTTCTGGTTTCCATGACATACTTGAGCTTCATTGCATGGTAGGAGTGTAGGAGGCGGTGGTCCTGCTAATTGGCTAGCATGCCCGAGAAACTTTTCAATAAATGGACCATATTTTTTATTATATGTTCCTTCATCAATTGTCGAAGCCATCACTTTGCATTACACCAACCAAGCCATTGATATTTAGTTTGCACCTTCCATCAGTTGCCATTCCTTTGATAGAAGATCCATCATCATAGACCATCAACCTTATGCAAATAACCCCCTAAGGTGGGCTTACATCTTCCAAGACATTGGGTTACATCACTCAGTCCTTCTTCGGTTGACAACCAAAGGAATCCCGACACTTGCCTTCTGATGGCTCATCCACTTTCACCTTCTAATGGTCACTTTGACTCCGCTTTCCAAAGGAAATGCAGTGCATTCACCTTCGAATGGTTGCACAACATATGCCTTCTCAAGGTTGTTCTATACACTAAAACCAATGGTGCTTCTGCATCCAACAATTAAAGGATCTTTAGGACCCACCTTCCTATGGAAAACTTTCCCATGACAAATTACGATCTACCTGACTCTTTGCCTACTGAAGGTCATTCTGACCTTCACCTACCAATGAAGTTATTAAACTCCCAAACAATTTGTCTACCTCCATTGTTGTCTCTTCACCTTCATGGTGGCCAAGGACATATTTACATGACAACTCGGAGGGTTCCAGACCCTAGACTCCATCTATAAATACAAGGAGACTAACAAAAAAGAAAGCATCCATCATTGACGTTGAAGGGATTCTACTTTCACTCTAGACCTTCTATTTCTAGGAGCCTTTGACTTCTTCCATTAGTTGACGAACGCTAACCAAAAGTGTTTATCTCCACCACCACCAAGGCACCAAGGTCCCGACCTCAAAGAGGTATATTCTATGGATTCTTCATCCATTGGTTGACGAATTGAGACTTCATCAACTGCTACTCACTCCTTATGATGACTAGATCCAACCATGAAGAAGGAATAATGATGCTCAAAGTCTTCTTCTCACAAATGTCCAGGGATAGATTTGTTTTCGAGTCGGCTTTATCACTCCAGATCTCAAACATGAACATCCACACACCACTGATATGCTATTATATTCTTCTATGATCAAGTTGTTCTTTCTCTCTTCCCTTGTTGTTTCTATTACTCCTTCCATGAGTGATTATTCCTCTTGCTAGGGTGTAGGGAACAACCCCTCTACCCGATTATGTTCTCTTTACTACATCTATATTTGTACAAATTGTTATATGTTTAGAATCAATCATTTTATGCATGTATGCTTGTCTGATCAATAGGTTTACATATTTTTCATGGTCTTGTATGTATAAAACTTTGAACCAAGATCTAGGATATCTATTTATGTTAGTTGAAACTTGATGAGAACTTCATATAGGCATTTTATGAGGTGATAGATGTATGATATTTAGGTAACGTGACCACACGCTTATAGCGATATCCTTCCAGGTTTTAATATAACACCAAAAGGGGGATTTTCCTGGCATCACCATACATATTTCCATGCTTAATATGATGTAGAGAGAGCGAGTGATAAGTATTAGTGGTGAAATCTATTTCACCCTAGTGTCCCTATCCATTGATTTATCAACCTTTGATTTAGCCCTTTTGTTTTCCAATGTTAGTAATATCAAAAACCCATCATCTTGTGTTATATACTAGTTCTTGTGTGGTTACCTTGATCATTAAACTCTTAGAAAGTGGTCCTTTAGGTTCGATCTCAAAGTATAATACATAAGACCCGTCTGCTTGTAGGAGGTGATGATTGTATGTTGGTTAAGGTAAAATCTAGGGTTTTCACCCCTAGTGAATTGATCGTGCTATAATATCCACATCAACCAACAAACTACAATGAGGATAATGGGACCAAAATCTAAGAAATGTCTTGAAACCATGAGATCTAAGATGAAATCAATGCATACCAACAAGGTATGGACCTAGGTGGATCCACTTGAAGGGGTAAAACACATAGGGTTCAAATGGGTTAAAAAAGAAGACCGACATGGATGGTAACATATAAATCTATAAAGGAAATTGGTTGCAAAGGTTTTAAGCAAGTTCAAGGTGTTGAATATGATTAAACCTTCTCATTTGTTGCCATGTTTATATCCATCATGTCCATGCTTGCCATTGTATCTTACCATAACCTGGAAATATAGAAAATGGATGTTAAAACTAGGATCCTTAATTGGAATATCTTTGAGGCTGTGTCCATGATACAACCAGTAGGTTTTATTGCTCTAAATGAATCCAGAAAAGTTTATAAGTTACAAATGTCAATCTACAAATTAAAACAAGTAAGCTAGAATCTTCATTTTGATGATATAGTCAAAGAGTTTGACATTGTAAAATGTATACAAACCATGTATTTACAACAAGCTTAGTGGGAGTATAACCGTACCCTTCATATTGTATGCATAAGACATACTATTGATGGGGAATGACATCAATACTCTACAGTTTGTGAAAACATGGTTGGGAAACACCTTCTCTATGAAGGACTTAGGAGAAGCATCCTATATTCTAGGAAACAATAACTAAAAAGATAGATCTAGAAATCTTATTGGTCTAAGCCTAAATAAATACATTGTCAAAGTGTTGAAAAGGTTCATCATGCAAGAGTATAAGAGATGACACTTATCCATGTTTCATTGGATAAGTCTTTGTAGGACTCAATGTCCCAAGTCTTCTTAAGAGAGGGAACACATGAATACGATTCCATGTGCATCTAAAATTGGATCTATAATGTATGTGATGTTATGAACATTTCTCTATTGTTTTATGCTTTGAGCATGATGAGTAGGTATTAGTAATGTATCGATGAAGGTCATCAGACTTCCATAAAGAACATCCTTAAGTACTTGAGTAGAACTAATGCTTGGTTCCTTATTTACAATGGTGAGAAAGAGTTATTTGTGAAGGGTTATACTGACGCAAGCGTCTAAATCGAAAAGGATGATTACCAACCATTATCACATTTTGTGTCTCGCCTCAAGGATATAGCTGTAATCTAGAAAAGTTCCAAGAAAGACACAATGGTTGATTCTACAACATAGGTCGATTATATTGATACACCCAATGTAGCAAAAGAAGTTACGTGGATCAAGAAGTTCATTGGTGAACTAGGTGTTGTTCCATCCATTGTCGATGGAGTAGAGCTATATTGCTACAAAAATTGAGCCATTGGACAAGTTAAACAACCCAAATCATGTCAACATTCCAAGCATATAGTACGAACTTACCATCTCATAAGAAAGATCATTCAATAAGGAGATGTGGATATTTGTATATTACCAACCAAAAGCTATTTTGTTGATCCTATGAAGAAAATACTCTCACAGCAAAACCATGATGGTCATCTTAGATCATTTGGACTTATATTCATTAGTGGTTGTCTCTAGTTCAAGTGGGAGGTTTTGGTTGTATGCCCTAAGAGTTAGTCATATGATGACTGTAATGATACACCTTGTAATTGATTTGATTATAAATAAAGACAATTCTATTTACTATGTTCATTCAGTATATGATAATGAATGAATATAATAATATCCTAAGAAAGTATGACTAGATGACATGTGATTTTAGGTTTAGGACATGAACGTGAGATCATGTTTATGCTAAGATGAGTACACATCATTCTTGTCTAAATACCTATTTGGATGTTATTGTGGAAATTAGGATGACAATAATACATAAGACGACTATGTGTATTGATTGATGAGTACATATCATTAGTCATTATATATGATATCAAGTCAAATGCATAGGTAGTGTTGTTGAAGAATAAGGTAACCTCACAACTCTTCTTTTGGATGCACTATTGTTGATGAGACCTGCTCATGGGTAGCATGAAAATTTTATTGCTTCCACTACACATATCACCTCCATATTTCTCAACACCACATACCTAAACCAAGAGTTTAAGGCCCTTATGAGATATTATGGTATTTTGTTTCAATGGACTGTAACTAGAACACCACAACATAATGGTGTATCATAAAGAAGGAATCACATCCTATTGGACATGATATGATGAATGATAAGTTTTGTTGTTCTCCTAACTTCCCTATGGGGATATGATATAGAAACCATATCATTTGCCTTTAACCACATACCTTAAAATTTAGTTCAAAAGATACCAGACGAAATACATACTAGGAAACATAGAAATATGTCTTTGTTGAAGATTTGAGGATGTGAAGCTTATGCCAAGAAATAGTTTTCTGAAAATCTTGGACCTAATTTAGACAAATATCATTTTTTGCATATCTTAAGAAATCCAAGGGACATTATTTATATGTTCATATGACAACAAAGTGTTGTTGGTAAAACTATTATATTCCTAGAGAAGGAATTCATTTCAAGAAGAATCAGGGGGAGGAAAATAGAACTTAAAGAAGTTAGAGACTGACAAGACACCGTTTAACATGTGGAGGTTGATAAGAAACAAGAGGAACCACAAACTATTGTAAAATCTCAAGTTCCTTCTATAACACAAGAACCTTGAAGGTCTAGTAGGGCATGCCTTAATCCAAAGAGATTTGGATTTCTTATGAATCAACAATACAATGTCTTGGTTATGGTTTATGATGGACCAACAACTCATGTCTTGTGGAATAAGTCTTTCTAGGAGTTAGTGTCCCAACTCTTGCAAAGAGAGGGAACACATTAATAATATTCCATATGCATCTATAATTGGATCTATCATGTATGTGATGTTATGTAAACGTCTCTAGATCTTAGTAAAGTTCACTAGACTTCCATAAAGAACATCCTTAAGTACTTGAGAAGAACTAAGGCTTAGTTCCTTGTTTATGATGGTGAGGAAGAGTTGGGTTTAAAGGGTTACATTTCCACAAACTTCCAAATCAACAAAGATGATTAACGACCACAATTAGGTTTTGTATTTTTCCTCAAGGGCACATCTATAAGCTAGAAAACTTCTAAGAAAGAGGAAATGATTGATTTTATAATAAAGGTTGATTACATTGAGACATCTAAGTTAACAAACGAAGTTGCATGGATTAATAATTTCATTGATGAACTAGGCATGATTTCATCTATTGAAGATGGAGTAGAGATACATTGTGACTACTGTAGAGCCATTTCACAAGCTAAGCAACCTAGAACACATAAATATTCCAAGAATTTTATACAAGGTTACCATATCATATGAAAGATCATACAAAAAGGAGATGTGAAGATTTTATAGTACCAACCAAAAACAATTTTATTGATCCTCTAAAAAAACACTTTCACAACAAAACCATGATGGTCATCTTATATCACTTGGACTTGGATTCATAAGTGATTGCCTCTAGTTCAAGTCAAAGATTTTGGTTTCATGCCCTAAGAATTAGTCATATGATGACTGTATGACACACTTTGTAATTGATTGACTATTAATATCAGCAACTCTGCTCACTATGTGCACTTTAGTATGAGATAATGAGTCAATATAATAATATCCTTATAATGTATAACTCAATGACATGCAATTTCACATTGAGGACCTGAAGATGGGATCCTGTGTATGCTAAAAGTATTCATTCTTATCTAAGTCCCTAGTCAGGTTTTGATGTAAAAATTAGGATGACAACAATACCTGAAATTACTATGTGTTTTGGTTGATGAGTACATCTCATTGTTCATCATATATAATATCAAGTCAAACACATATGTACCATTGTTGATAACTAAAGTATAATTCACACCCCTCTTCTTTCCAATACACTATTGTTGATGACATCTGCTCATGGGTTGCATGGAATTTTTATTTCTTCCACTATACATGTCACCTCCATATTTCCCAACACCACATCATTTTCTAGACGTGCAAGAACAATCCATAAAACTTAAATGACTCAATATTGCACTGCTCTTGCACATGAGCTTCTGTATTAAATCAACAATATGACACCCAAAGATCATTCTTACGAGTCAAGGAGGATGTGTCTAGATGCATATTGCATGATGTAGGACAATCACATGAAGAAAAAGATTACAAGTAGGATTAGTGATTCAAACATGTTATTGATAGTGGAACATATGTATATTGAATAGTGGAGTAGGGTTCTTAAGGACACAAGAACATAAATTTGGGGAATAATGAAGCAAGGGTGTTATGAAGAATGGAATACATGTGAGAGAGTAAGGGTGCAAAAGTGTAATAAATATTGAAACATAAGTATAGGGGGTAATGTATCATGATGATATAATTTATGAGATACATATGATGGAAAAATGGAAAATGGGCGTAACATTGATTTGAAAATATATATTCTTAGCACTTTTGTGCATTAGTACAATTTTTCATAAACATTTTAAATTTTAATGGTTATGTATGAGCACTACTACATCCTCAATTTGACTTACAAGAAATGCGCTATTTTAAGATACTCATTCAAAATCTTGAGTAACTCTATTGCACTGGCATATATTGTCTCCATCAAGCTACCTCAACAATGAATGTCTCTTTTGGGACTTTATGGGTAAGGGTATCCTATATATTTGAGTTATATGATTGATCCATGTTAACTTTGTGTTTGTACATATAAATTGGATTTAGCATACATAACTACCACCAATATCTATAATCGACATAAACTTGAAAGGCATGCCTAACTACACTGCTCCTCGTGCATCTAATTTTATGAAAATTAAACATAATACACCCTGGGTTTTTTTTTCCTGTTACAAGTCAATCAAGATGTTCCCATATGCACACACTATCATATAGGACACTAAAAATGATTATAAACAAGAATAATGATGCATATATATGACTAATAATGGAACATATGTATATCATATATAGGAGTCAGGGTTTTAGGATCATGCAACATATGTGTTAGACATATTAAAAAAGGGATGTTATGAGAAAGAAACACATGTGTAGGAATAATAAAGAACTAATGTTACAAAGAATGGAACACATATATTCTATGTAATTACCTATGCTATGACCATTCTATGTAACCATTTTCATTTCAATGCCCAAAAAAAGTTGCCTCTCATAGTCTGAATCCAATATCTCCTTTGCTCTTGTAAGAACGAGCTATACAACATGAATGACACATCATTACATTACACTATGTGAACTTCTAATTAAAATAAACCATACAAAACCTACAACTTGTTCTTAGAAATTAAGGGAATGTGACCAGATGCATGCTTTATGATGTAGGACATCCAAAAGAAACATTAATACAAACATTAATAATGACACATACTTATTACTACAAATAGATAATATGTATAAAAAATAAAGGTGAAGGGGTGTTAACATGAATGGAACATATGTATAAGTAATAATGGGTAGATGTGTAATAGAGATGAGGAATAGAAGATTGGATCCCATAACCTAGAGATCCAATAGAGTTTTGGATATGATGGATGTCTCCGTAGACACACTAGCCTCACCTCACCCATGCATAGCCAGGGTTCAACTTCCTAATAGGTAACCCATCCTAGTACTACTCTAGGTCAAGAACACTTAGTAGAGTACCTATTGATGGGATACATTGAAGGAGGTGCAATTTACTGATATGGGTAGTCTAATCACTCATTTTAAAATAATTTTATGTGAGGCGTAAAAATCCTAGAAAGCTACAATATCCCCAACTTAGATTCTTGAAGTCCTTGTCAAGACAAGATGTGTCTTCATTTCCCTTCTCCATTTTAGTGCAAACTTAGAATGACCCATGCATCCCTACTCCCATCCACAATGACTTATGCCAGGGTGGTTCCATCTGGCCCCATTAAACAACTCTTTACTCATGCCATGACTGTGTGACTTAATACTACAATGCTACATGCCCATGTGAGACCCAACTACTAGTGGGTACTATCTTTGGTAAATTTTTTAACTCTCATATATACCACCCAAGGTTGTAATAGAGTATTAGGAATGAGATTGGCCCAATAAACCAACATTACCTTTAACTATGTGCTTAGTGCTCACTTACACACAATCCATATTAAAGTTTCTAATAGGACACCTATTGTAGTACTACTCTGGGTTGAGCATGCTTAACTACATAGTTCTTATTGATGGGCTACCTAAAAAGGAGACACACCTTGTTTATAGGGTACTCCAAGCATTCCTTTTAAGATTATTTGTCTAAATCCTCAAAATTTGGATTGTTATAGGAACAAAAGCACATGGAATAACAAAGTGAGGGTGTCAAGAATGGAAAACAAGTATAAGGAAACATGGTTTCTATAAAGAATATAAATGTTGTTTAAGAGTAATGGAGAAGGAGTGAACCAGAGACTATAAAATACGTAAGGGAGTAATTGAGTATGTGTTCTGAAGAATTGAACATATGATTAATAAATAATGGAGCAAGAGTGTTACAAACAATGGAACACACATAGACCATCAATTGTGTAGATTTGACAAAAACATGTGTATTCTCATTGGGGTTGTTACACGATTTTACTTGGTTCAATCTTCTTGATGCATAAATGTAGTTTGATGTAAAAAATATGAAGATTTATGTTATAGGAGACTCATACAAATGCAATGTTAAGAAACTAACCATTTGACATATTTGTATAATATCATCGAGTAAAACTTCCCATTGTTTCTTTCTAAACTGAGTCACATCTCATTCAAATCTTGCTGCAACCTTGCAAGAAAGGTGAATGGACATCATTAATATTCACACAAATCTCATATGCGGGATAAAAGCCATTATGTGAGCAATGGTATAATTTATTTACAAATGATGTTTGAGTTTGTGAGATCCATGAAAATCCATACTTAAAAAACCCTATAACATTCTCATTGTGTGGGCAATCATGGCATTCATTAACATGTGAGGATCTATGTATGACATTCCTTCTTATCCATGTTATTAAGAATCCATTTTGTTGAGATCTAGGTCAAATCAAGATGCACATATGACATTATTTTGTTGTTGAATATCCTATATTGGAGACCATGGTGCCTAATCACCTAAACCTCGTTGACCATCTTTAGAGCCAAGTCCATCATATGAATCCATCCATAGTCATCCATTTGTTACTATAGACTAAGAATCCTAAAAGGGGGGTTATATAATATGTCTATCATGATAGATATGTCATAAAAGGATCACCTTTGTAAAAATACCTATAGAGACCAGAAATAAAAAGAGCCACATTTCACAAAACATGTTACTTTTTTACATCAATGGGATCCCTACTATACTAAATTAATTAAGCAAATATTTTTTAAGAGGAGAAGGGCAAGGAGAAGTGAACACTTTAAACACAATAATAAAGAAGAGGATTAACACAAGATCTTAATGGGGTCATAGATCAAGCCGTTAAAGTGCCCAATCCTTGATCGGTCAATGATCATAGACCTTCAAACACCATATATTTCTTTTGGTTGCTTCTAAAACTCTTACCTTGGGATGCAAACCCCAGAGGAGACAATAAGACTAAGATCTAGTCTCAATCTATAATGACTTCCATGAAGGACCACTATAATAGCCCTATCATTGCTGTGAAGGAACAAGAACAATATGAGCAACTTGATATTTAGGATTTAAGATAGAGAGATTTGGAAGAGAGAATAATAAATGAGAAATACCACTCTCACATATATGAAACCAAGATGTCCAACATTTTTTTGTGTTCCAAGAATTTAAATAACTTTTCATCCTCCCTAAAATTCCCTCAAGTTCAACGGTTCACCAAAAATATGACTTCTAAAAGGCCGATATGTCATCCAATACTTCCAGAGAGAATATTCTCTCAACACATGATCTTTTTGCATTTGTGGGTGTAATGAAACCTATTGCAATAATTCCCCTATAATGAGGAAAAGGGAGAAAAGTCGATTGCTCAAATTACTAGGACCAAGATTTCCATAAATAATCAAATAAAAAAACATTTATTTGTAACAAAGACAAAAAATTGACAAAAGTAATAAAACTTAAATTTCCCTAAGGAGTTACATAAAGGATGCTATTGAAAAGATATAGACCAAATTTTCTAAAACTAAAATGAACTTATGGAGAGAGACTATCTAATCCACGGTTCATTTATCCCCAACTCTAATCATCCTTCTCCTTCCTTTGTCCAATGTTGACAACTAACCTAAAAAATAGAAAATTACACACCAACATACATAGTATTCTTCTACATCGAGAACAAGCAAAATTGTTAATTAATCAATAAAATGTACTTGCAATTTAATGAAATGATAATTTCACAAGGAGAACTCCATAACAAATCTTATTATTTTATCCATAGTCAATACCCACTTGGTGAACTATCATATAATAACAAGCTAATTATGTTCAATATTCTCAAATACTTAAAATAATTTCAAATCATAATGCAAACTCCATACTCATTTTTCCTGGTGAACTTCCAGGTTCATGCCAATTTTTGTTTCTATCTTCCATAATTTTGATAGGATTTCTCATCTTAACCAGGAATGGGTTTTCCCCTAATACCCTTATGGAATTGACTAGGGTTTTAACATTTTGTGTATGTGACAATGATAGGGCTTTTAAAGTTGAATTGAAATTGCAATCAAGAAATGAAAGTCCTTGGGAATCCAAACCCGTTAGATTCCAAAACCTCAATAATAGTGATACTTTTATCCACATACCTATTTTGATGGAGGATATTCCCAAAAACAATTCAATAAATTAGTTTGATCTTTATAATCAAACAAACAATAACATATTAATAAACAAATTCTACTTAAGAATTATACTAGGGTCATGTTTTTAGGATTTGGGGTCACCGTGGATTTCTTGATCCTAGGTTTGGGTTAAATTTAGAATTTGAAGCCTCGACTCACTCTTTTTTGAGGATACCCTAGAAATACATGGTAAAACCCTAATCTTTCACATTCAATCCATAACAACCAACATAACATTTCCAACAAAAAATAATTCAAAACAAGTGTTTACATCTTATTTTTAATTTGAAAAAGGGACATCATAATAAAATTTTAAATTAAAGCCATATTAGACTCTAAACTATTTTTTGATCATTTATACATATTTTTTTATTCATATACACATACAAACACACACACACACATATATATGTACATACACACACATACACACACACACACACACACACACACACACATATATATATATATATATATATATATATATATATATATATATATATATATATATATATTGGGGGAGTTTATTCGCTACTTGTGAAATGCAAAAAGTAACTATTTGGTCCAAAAAGTAACTATATGGACAAAACAATAATTTTGTTGTAAAAATATAACTATTCGACTAAAAAGATAAAATTAGGCAGAATACACAATAAAAATTACAGAACAAATATGTAACTGTACATCCTTTACAAATGTAACTATTATGCATGTAATACAACTAGTTGTAAGGTAATGTAACCATGTACAAGAGACAAGCAAAAAACTATAGAAAAAGTAACTATTTCTGGAGCGGGTAGCCTGGATTTTTGCTATCCGCCCGCCCAAAAAGAAACCATATGGTCTGGAAAAGTAACTCACTAGACAAAAAAGTAACTATGTTGATAAAAAAGTAACTATATAGCTAAAAAATATGGGCAGAATATATATATATATATATATATATATATATATATTGTATATATGTTATAGCTGTTGCAAATGTAACTGTCTATGCATGAAAAGTAACAGTTTGCAAGGTAAAGTAACCCTCTACATGTCAAAAGCAAGACACTCCAAAAAAAGTAACCAAAATAGGGGGCGGGTAGCTACCCATGCACGTATTAAATATGGGCCCATATACATTATATATATATAAACATACATACATGCATACCACCTTCCCAGGCATTCATCCTTTTCCAAAGGGGTAGGATAGGGGGAGAAAATTTCTCTCTTTATCCCATACATACACACATACATCCGCCGACAAGAAGTGTCTCAAGTGGTCAAGGATGGTGTCTCCTAACAAAGAGACATGTGTTTGAATCTCAGTTTCCGCCTTGATTCACCAGCCTTTGAGGCGTTCAGCCTCTACCACGGGAATGGGAGAGGGGGAGAGAATGCCTCTCTTAATCCCATACATACATACATACATACATACATACATACATACATACATACATACATACATACATACATACATACATACATACATACATACATACATACATACATACATACATACATACATACATACATACATACATACATACATACATACATACATACATACCACTTTTGTTGTTTGGATGTAGTGTTGGGATATATGTAACTCCTTGTTCTCCTATATTTTTAGGAGGGAGCAAAATATATTTATCTAATTCTAATAACATACATGTGGCCTCCTCCGTCTCCTAGGGTTTCCCAGTGACTATTAGGAGATCCTAAGAGGGACCATAGGCCATATTTTGGCCACCTCTGTCTAGGACAACACCACCACCATCCTCCCTACCACCAACCCCCTACCCCACCCCCACAGACAACCAATGCAGGAAACAACAAGGGAAATAGAAGGAGTGACGATGTTGCACCAAATAAATCCTAGACCCAGGTCGTAAAGAGGACTCCTACTCAGGAGAAGGAAAGATCTGATATGGTGTTTAGAAAACCTAAAAGACAAGACAATAGAATCACCATAATCTTGGATGATGAGGAATACAGTCAGATGAAAGATGTCTGGGAGTTCTTAATATCAATCTACACCATGGGGAAGCAATTTGGGAGTTCTCAATGTCTATCTACATCATGGGGAAGCAACCTTTCTTTCCTCACCTTCTTGCTTGGATTAGAAGGGTATGGAAATCGAAGGGTGACTTTGATGTGACGCCAAAGGGGGGATTCTTCATCATCTGCTTCTCCAACAACATGGATAAACAAAGCATCCTCAATAGTGGACTAAGGTGGTTTGAAAATCATCTGGTCATTCCAAAACACTAAAAATATGGTGATCCCCTAGAGAATGATGATCTTTCATTGGTGTTGATCTGGATCTAGATTCCCTCCAATGGGAAAACTTGGATGAAGAAGGTAATAGGTACAATCACGGCTGGAGTGGGCACGTCGAGACCAGACCCATGGAGGGGTATGGAACTCATGAATCTAGAGTTCTAGTGGAACTTGAAGCCGAGGAGGAAGCACCAAACACTCTAGATGAGCGTTCCTGATAAAGAAGAGATTTCTTTCAAAATAAATTATGAACATGTATTGAAGAAATGAGGTAGGTGTTTTGTCTTTGGATATAGCAATTTTGAATGCCCACTGAAGATCACGATTGATGAGAAGGAAACTCTAGAAGAGGAATTTCATATTCTTAAAAAGACATGGTGGGAAAAGAATAGAAATCTGACACCAACAAGCCATTGGAGAATGAAGAGGCTGGGAACAATGTTGAAGTAGAGGAAGGGGAGATATCAAGCAAAAATTCATACCACACAAATCCCTTTGGAGTTTTAACTGACTCAGATAAGGAAGAAGAGGAGATCATAGAAATTGATAAATCTAAGAAAGGAGAGAAACTTATTAAAGAGAAGGTGAAGGAGAACGAGCCTGCTAGGCGTACAAGGAACAATTTCTATTTCTTCATGTCTATGGTATGGAACATGAAAGGGATATACAAGCCAACTAAGAGGGGAGGTGAGAGACTAGATTAGATCCAATGGAGTCTCATTAGAAGCTATTATCGAGATAGAAATAATAGTATGTAACAAGAATAACATCACATATGTGTTTCCCAATGGATGGATTCACTCCACAAATCACGATGAAGTTGAATTGGGCGGGATTTTCCTAGGATGGAATTCAAATGTATGGGGTGTACAAGTAAATAGTAGAAGGGAGTAGGTGATTAATGTCATATGCACTAATAGAGGAGGTTTGAAATTTTGGTTTTCGACTACTTATGCCTTTAACCTACATTCTCAAAGATTAGAGTTATGGAGAGACCTAATGAAGTTGTTTGGGGATATTAACGAACCATGGCTCTTAATGGGAGACTTTAACAATGCAAGGCTGACTCTTGGTACCAAAATTTGTTATAAAGTCTTTCAACTACATTATTAATATGGCTAATCTATGCGAGATTCCAATGAATGAAGAGGGTATCTGCACTTGGAACAATGAAGGTGAACTTAAGAGGAGAATAGCGATTAAACAATAGAGGGTGCTAGTTAATAGTGCATGGCTTAAACACTTATCTAATGCACAAATTAAATTTTATGGAGATAATATTAGCGATCACGCCCTAATGATAATGCAAAAAGAAAGAAACCTATACCCTTCAGATTTGCCAACTTTTGGACAGGGTGGGAGTGATACAAAGATATTGTACAAGATACTTGCAAGGAGGATTAGCTAATAAACTGATGAGAGTGAAACAAAAGCTAAAATCATTATCTAAAGAGCATGCTAACATCCCGAAACTATTGGATGGAATGAATAAAGAGATGATATATATTAGAAGCATGTTGATGATAGACCCACTAAATCATGAGCTGATAGAAGATGGATTGAAGCTGAAATTCATGCTGGAGGATTTGAAAGTAGATGGGGATAATTTTTGATTGCGACATAGCTGACAAAATTGGATAGCTGATGGCGATAGAAATATGAAAATATACCACAATGCCATAAGGAAGAGACAAACCCAAAACACCATATCATAACTGGTAAATGAAGAAGGAATAATTCTAAATAGTAAAGATGACCTCAAAAGACAAGCTATTGAGTTTTATAGGAATATGTGCAATAAGGAACAATCCTCTAAATTGTCTCAATATGAGGACCTAGAGTGGATGTACAAGCTTCCAAATACTCATAATAATATCTCATGCAGGTCTGCAAATGTAGAAGAAATAAAGCATGCATTGTAGAGAATTGGAGTGAACAATTCTCTGGGTCCAAACTGATATAATGCTCATTTCTGTAGGGATGCTTGGGACATCATTAAATCTATCCTATGCAATGGGGTGAAATGTTCATGAAAGAGGGTTGCATGCTATGATAGGTCAACCACGTCTTCATGGTCCTCATCCCAAAGAACAAGATAAAAAACTCCCTGACTGATTTCAGGACAAGCGCATGTTGTAATGTCTTGTATAAGATAATAGCTAAAATTTTAGCTGAACCATTGAAGATGGTCCTAGTGATTCTCATCTTAGAGAATCAAAGTGCTTTTATTTTTGGCAGAAGCATTTCTGATTGCACCTTTCTAGCTAGAGAATTCATACTAGACTTCAATGTATAGAGGAGTCTCAAGAAGATATGAATGAAGCTTGATGTTTCCAAAGTTTTTGATTGAGTTAGTTGGGATCAGTTGTGGTGGATAATGGAGGAAATGGGTTTGCAAGATAGGTGGGTCTCTCTCATGAAGCAATGTATAAGCATGATGCACTTCTTTGTGCTTTTTTAGTGGCACTCCCAGTGGCATATTCCAATGATCAAAGGGACTCAGGAAGGGATATCCACTCCCCCCTGCTATTTACCATTATTAGGGAATACAATTCTCAGTTGATGCTGCAACATGAAGAACAAAAAGAGATTGCAAGCTACACTATCCATGGGACTTAAGGTGCTTAGTCGTCATATATTTGTAAATGACATGCTTATCTTTGCGAAGTCCAAAACTAAGTATCTTTTGAATCTAAAAAAACTATTGGGGAGATTCGGTGAGCAGACTGGGCCACACATAAACAAAATAAAAACTCAACTCTTCACCTCATTCAACTATAAGAACATCATAAATGACATAGAAGAGACACTGGGGATCAAAGCCAACAACTTGCCAAAGAGATATCTTAGCTTTCCATTAGAGGGAGGAAATCTTAAAGTGCATGATTTTATTGATTCTCTGATAAGTTGGAAGAAATGACCGCAAAATGGCCCATAACCAAGACTCAATGGCTGGTCGGATTACACTGGTCAAGTTAGCTATTTTGGAGAGGATGAAAATGACATTGGAGAACTTCATCCGGGAAATAAGATCTCACTCGGTGAAATACTCCAGACCGGCCCTCTGCAAGGAAGTGGGAGGAGTAGGATTGAGATCACCCATGGAGAGAGCCAACCGGGGAACAACAAAAAGAATCATCAAACATCAACAAGAACACTCAGTATGGACTTGCTGGATGAGAAGGAGATATCCAAGATCACTTAATTTCAAGCCATCCACAAGAGAGGGTTATTCCAAGGAAATTAATAAAATGTCTACCATATGGAAATGCATCAAACATGCTTTCACTCCACACAGACATGGAAGATGGAAACTAAGACAAGCAGAAGCTGATACAGATTTACGAGAACAAATCCGAGTAAGGGGACTAAATATGAGGTTACCAAGTGGAGCTTATGCATGTGTCATGTTGCTAATGTCTCTCTCCCAACCCTGGACAATTTCCAAAGATGATACGAAGGCACCAATCCAACATGTTACTTGTGTGGTGTTGAACATGAAATACACAAGCATCTCTTCCAAGATTGTAATTTCAACAAGAATGTTTGTGGTCAAATGTTTGTGAGTGATTGAAGCTCAAATCATGTAGACTTTTATCCACAAGGGAGATCATTACTAGCCTACATATGAATTTAGGGAAGCAGAAGAAGAAGTTGCACATGATTCTTAGTGCAGTCTATTTCTATATATGGAAGGATAAAAAAATAGGAAGCATGATGAAAAGAAGAGAAATGAATATAGCATGGGGGAATCTATAAAGTTACCAAAATTAGATTATGTGAATAACTTTTCTCTTTTTGAGTGAATAATGTAGTGTTGGACGACATTGTAATTTTCCCTAACTCTGGTTTAGGGGTCTTTAAAATAAAATTTACCAAATTCTAATACATACATACATACATACATACATACATACATACATACATATTGGACGTATGGATTCCGCTACATGTGGGATGGGGGTAAATCTTTCTCTCTTAATCCCATACATACACACATACACATATATGTATCTAAGAAGATCGTGTATCTAGATACATGTAGCTTATATGTACCCATCTTAAATTAATATGGTTGCAAAACACTATAGAATAATCCAACCGTATGGATAGCATATATGCCCCTTATGTTACCTATGTATCAAAGATTACGCCGATCCTCATGGATCATTCAATGAGAGTATGTATCTTTTCTAATGCATAATAGGTTGAAAATTTGTACAAACTATTGGATGATTTATACATATATCTCATGATTTTTATTAGATATTATTGTGATTTTTAACATGTATGGACTAGAAACGTTTATTCAATTTCCATGGTTAGATTTCATTAAAACATTCCACATATGTTATTTTATTGATCAACACACGTAAGCTACATGTATTGATAAGTTAATGATTCATAAACCCTAAATATATACACATATCAACACACACACACACACACACACATATATATATATATATATATATATATATATATTCATGTGTATGCAAATATGTACATATACAAACACACAACACACATATAACACACACATATATACATACATACACACACAAACAAAAACACAAACACAAACACAAACACAAACACAACCACAAACACAAACACAAACACAAACACAAACACAAACACAAACACAAACACACACATACAATTTAAAATCATGTAGGTCAATCTTAATTGCCACAACATCAAGTACGACTATTTCCTTATTTAGCAAGGACCATGCTTTTAATCTTACAACAAAGACCTTTTCACCCGCACATCATTTTTATATTCTATGCACTAAGGGGTATACGTGTCAAATATTCTTCATTCCTTACTTAGCCATGTGCAACCAAAGTGGTCTAACTCTATATTTGACTCTCATCTTTCACCTCGCCCTTGGTTTTTGGACCTTTAATCATCTTTGTCAAGCCCAAACTGACTCAAACAACCTATTGGGTAGACATCAACATTGAGCTATATTATATAAGGTTTTGGAAGGCCCACACCCATACCCACATTGTTAAGATGGCTGTGGGTCAAGTTTGGGTCAGTTTAATATTTGGAAATCTCACTCCATATCTTGTTCCAATAATAGGGCCAATGTTTTGGTCAAGTTTGGGATGGCTCATATAACATACTAAATAAAGATTTGTTCAACATATATGTAGAAAAAAAATCATATAGTCTTAGAATATACTGACTTGTACATGTAACTTATTTGAGAAAAATACTAATCTTATGACCTATTACTAATCAAGGGACAAAAATATTGTATACATTAGACACATTTAAAAACCATAGACACATCTCAAGTGTTTGTGAGATATAATTAAAAATCATTCAAGAATTTATAATTTTTATAAATAAATATTGATTAGAAAATGCACTTTTTTTTGCAATGAAAGGCCTACATATTTCTGATTAAGATGTTTTGTTTGAAGTCATATGATGTAAGTACTATACATACGATATTTAAGGTTAAATCATGATGTGGATCATTACATAATGTTAAATATCAATGAGTGTCTACAACTTAGAGGTACTCTAGTACACTGTTGTTTTAGTCACTAATATAATTATATAAACACATTTCAATTAATGTATTTTATAATTTTTATAGTCAAATGCAAATTAAAATGTATACTATATATAAACATGTGCATATATTTATATATTTGTGATACATACATATGTATATGTATATTGGCCATATATTTGATAACTTAAGTCAGATAAAAAACTTATGTTGCTTGTGGATCTAGGTTTATAACATGAAGGTACTAAATTGTAATGAGATGAACAATGTCAATTTTGTATTGTATTTGATGACAACAGTAAAACTGACATTTATGAAAAAAATCTCTGCCCTGAGCTCTAACTAGATGTGAACATTTGTAACCACTATGCCAAAATTGAACAAAATGCTCAGACTATAACCAAAATTATTGGGTTACTAATACATCCCCTTACACACACACGTGTGTGTGTAGT
Organism: Alisma plantago-aquatica; assembly: GCA_963693085.1. Lineage (NCBI taxonomy): Eukaryota > Viridiplantae > Streptophyta > Magnoliopsida > Alismatales > Alismataceae > Alisma > Alisma plantago-aquatica. Next base: position 1,591,119,373 of record OY856409.1, read on the forward strand.
GTAATGTAGTGTGTGTGTAATGTGTGTAGTGAATCAAGGCATTTGTGTTTTAGGCCTACGTTTACCTTGTTCTTATCCTAAACTTTACAATATATATATATATATATATATATATATATATATATATATATATATATATATATATATATATATATATATATAATGTGTGCAGTGAATCTAGGCATTTGGGTTTTAGGCCTAGGTTTACCTTGTCTCTAACCCAACCCGTATAAAATCTAAGTCAAAATTTTAAGGCTAGCCCATCCATGTAGATCAGATGGATCGGGTCTGGTTCATCCTAGGATGGTGTACCCAATTAATTTAACTCAATAAATAATACCTATACAACCAACTCTAAAACCATCTAATAATAGAATATATAGAGAGGATGAATTGACTCCCTTAGACAAATATGGAAACTAAAATAATAAATATGTTAAATAAAACTTTATTGACAAAAATGCACAAGAAAGGGAAAGAAATGGAAATATGAACCATGATGACACATGATTTAATGTAGTTTAAAGTTCACCAAGCCCTACATCCACATGTTCTTGGCTTTACAACCACCAATATTGGGTAAATCACTTTATTCCAAGATAGAAATCATTATAAAGTAGAAAAACCTAATCTTCACTAAGAAGCACATCATTTCTACTTGATGTGGGAGACCACATGTATGTCTCCTTTTGTATTTGGACCATAGAGACCATATCCACCTCCTTTGTTTGTCAAGGACACTGAGGACACCACATTCTCCATTTCTGTGCATGGTGGAAAAAATCACCTTCTTCCTTTGCATGTGGCCGACAAAAGGGCACAACCTATCTTATTTGATGGCCTAGGAAGATCACCACAAGGATGACTTCTTCCTCAAAAACACACTAGAATTTTTTACTTCCTTACCTATAATCAACTCTAATTTTACTCACAACAAATGTGAAAGGGGATGGAAAAATGGAACACAAATGTAAAACATGAGGATTATATTTTTGTTGATATTCTATATCAGCATAGGCGTACAAATGCATGAGAGAGGATAGACACTTGAGCATTATAGGTCTCTCAACTATAGAATACACAATGAATAAGTATTTCAATATGTATGCAATACTGCCAACGAGGGGTAACCCAAATGAAACAACAAGATAACTCCCAAACAAAAGGACCCATGTTCAACTCCCCTCAAACATAGTCTAGACTTATTGGTTGTGTTGTTCCACTGATAGATAAAGTGCAACACGGATGATCTTGAGGCTTACCCTATTAGTGCGGGTCCATTAGTAGCCCTACCTGGGAGGGGTTCCTTGATAACAAAACAAAAGATGTTTGTATTTCTGAAGTGTGCTTAAAAATGTCCCCATACGGTCCTTATTTAGATGAACATGTTGGGGTAACCCTAAGGGATTGTCTAGGAGTGTCCTACCATTACATAGTTGTTGTATTGAGTTAAAAATGAAATTAATTGCCTAATTGTGCAATAGACAATCATTCTTGACCGAACATAATCTTTGTCTGATGTACACTTCTATCAGAATTCTACTTCAAACAAAGGCTAATGAAACACTACATATTATATATTCAGAAGAGTAACTATCCATCAGTTAAACTAAGGGTTCGACCGACCCTCATTTTGGTCGAACTATGGCCTAGATAAAAAAATCTATATTGAGACGACCTCTCCAAAATTTACATTTTGACAACATGCATTTATCTAGTTGAAGATATCATCCACCAGCTCCCAAAGATAATAAGTGAGAGAAATGGATATAAAAAAAATCAACATCACATGTCCTTTTCCAAAACTAAAACTATGGACAAATTACATTTTTAATTGTGTTGTAAATAAGACATTAAGAATTTTGTAATGCTTGTCCAATTAATTGGTCTTCTAACTCATATACACCATAAATACTCAAAAGTATAGTTAGAACAACAAATGAGGATAAAGTACTCTCATTATAATATAGTATAGTATGCTCTCGGACTAACATGGCTCTCCAAGAGCAATGAAACGACAGAGCTAATAAATATGTAAAACGTGAATTGTAGAATAAAATAGAGTGTCTATGTACTCCTAGTTTCTTATAGTAGATGAATGGGTTGTCCTAACTGAAACTATATCTCTTTCTATACATGTATTTGTGTAAGCTGAACCGTATAATAAGATATATTCCAATTTATCAATTTTGATAGTGGCTTTTCTTAGCTATAGAAAGTGGTGTGTCATTTGTGGCTTTTGTCTCTAGGGCTGCATGATTTGTTCCTGGATCATCTAGGAGGATGTCACAAGCACACATGTAAAGTTTTAGTTTTGAACAATGTGATAAGATTCAATATCTGATGGGTTATGATGTTTCATTTTCAAGTTTTCACTTCAAAGGAAAAACGTAATCATATTCTCTACCCGAAGTTGAGATTGATGGTTGTTAAATTAAGTTGGGTCTAGATTAAGTTGGGTCACCACATAGGCTTTTTTTTTTCTGCTAATATTGTTTACACCAGATATCTGATCTTTAGAAACTTCGCCAAATGAGTGAATGAGTAAGAAATTTCAACACTCGTTGCACATCAAGCAAACTCAGCTGCTTTAGCTTACAGGTTAATCGGGTGGGATCAATATTGACCTGTCAAAAATTACCACATCTATTTACTGATTTCTAATTATATGTAAGTAATTTATATAGCTAACTGTTCGTTGAATTTATTGTAACTAACCACTTACATTCGTTCTTATTTGTAATTAGCCATTTTAGATGTTAACTGTTCATTTTTTAAACCTGTCACCATATAGGCTTTTTTTTCTTATATTGTTTACACCGTATATATCTTTGTCCATTTTTTTCTCTATATTAATAGTCCAGCGAAAGCACAAAAGATGGACTTGGTGTTACATTTGATCTCTGGCCCGTGGTTCGACGGCGATAACCATAATTGCAATCATTTCTTAAGAGCAATAGTATTTGAGTTCGTATTTTAAATGGGAATCCGCAAAATGCCTAATCACCAACGAGGTTGGGCATGGATGATAGATATGGACCCCTGTTTCGATTAGGTATCTTCGACTCACCCACCACAATCTGATTAAAACTTTGCCAAGTTTAAACTCAGAATTGAATCAAGTTTTTCAACACTTTTTAAATGGGATTCCAAGTGCAGGCTTTACGTCACATCGAAAAATCCTTTGACGAGTCCCCCTTACACCTCAACAAACCAAAAATAAACTGTGTTCTTGTATTGGATAATATAATTACCAATAATATCCAGCAAATAAAACACACTATAATTTGCTATCATGTCAGGTTGCTCAACTGAAAGTTTCATTGGAACTAATCTGATAGAAATTATATCTATAAATATTGATTTAATTCTGGCTATGAAATATCTTTACAAAGCAAAATGCATATTTTACACAGGGAACCAGGATTATGTACAATTTTACAGTATCCTTGCGAAGGCAAGCTCTCAGGAAAGGAAGGAATCGAAGCATTTGTAGAGAGATCCATCACTGCTGAATATACATCTGAAATCACTCTTGAACAAGAACCTTGTTTACTTCCCCATTCTTATTGTATGATTTGACAATCTCCTTTGCATAAGATGGCATGTGTCTGTCAGCTCTGAATCAATTTAATCTTGATCAGTGACCCAAAAACAATATGAGAATTCAACATTGTCAAACATGAACCTAAGTTTCTTACCTTTCCTTTCCCCAGTATCTGTTCACGTGTATATAGTTCCGTATAGTGTGATAATCTAACGAATATTTGGCAAACTCCAGCCCTTTGGGACCAATCTGCACAGAATTTACACAAGAAGAATCATGATGTTATTAAGAATGTAACCTCCAATCAAGCTGCGGGTGTATATCTTCCGTCTTACCAGATTCAGTAAAAAAGCGATCACATTACCAATAAACCTAGGAGCAGGTTGTGTGGGACCTTTGCCTGGCAATTAAAGATATATTTGGTAAAATGCATAGCCAATGACGAAAGAAATAAATAACAACCATGACTACTATATATCTAACAAAATGGAGCCACTTATAAATGTTTGATTTTACATGGACAAGAAATGAATAGGATGGAAAAGTATAACATAGTGGAAATTTTAAAGTGTAACTGAATTTCATTTTGTGGGGTTCAATTTCAATATAATTTCTTGAATGCATGTTTAAAGTATCTACCAAGCACAGTTAACCTAATGAAAATCTGAAATTTAAAACCATTCACAAACAATTCAGATAAGATATGAAATGACCCCATAAACAACATGGCTAGACTAATGCAACCGTAAGTCTTATATAGTTGACTTAAGTTCATATTCATCATCATCGTCTAAGCCTCAATCCCAACCATGTTGGGGTCGGCTACATGGATCACTCTTTTCCAATCAGCTCTGTTATGGATCATACTCTGATCAAGATGTAAAGATTCAAAATCTCTCTCTATAAGTTCTTCCCAAGTTAATTTAGGTCTGCCTCTGCTTCTTTAGTTGTGCTTGACTTAATAACCTTGCTTCTAATATGTGCATTTGTCGGTTTGCGTTGCACATGTCCATACCATCTTAGACGACCTTCACACAACTTGTCCTAGATGCTCACCACCCCTACTTTATTTCTGATATAGTCATTTCATCAAATGATCTTTTCTTGTCTTCCCCCACATCCATCTCACCATATGCATTTTGGCCACACTCATCTTGTTGAGACCTTGTTTCTTCACTGCCTAACATTCATTCCCATATAGCATGGTTGGCCGTACAGTTATTCTGTAAAATTTACTTTATAATTTGAGAGGGATCTTCTGGTCACATACAAGGTTTTAAAGTGTGTGAGGCGCATCGAGGCGTTTTCGGCTCAGCGAGGCGAGGCGTAAGCCTCGAGGCGGTCAAGGCGTAAGCCTCAGATTGTACCGAGGCGTACATATAAATATATATAAATATATCCACATATAATATATATATATAAATAATATACATATATGTATAAACATACATATACATAATCCTATATATATATATATATATATATATATATATATATATATATATATATATATATATATATATATATATATATACACACATATATAATCCCATATATTTATATATGAATACATATATGTACGTGTATATAGTCATATACACAGATTTACATATGCATACATGTATATACTATATAGACAGATTTCTATTTTATACTATACAGATCGACATATATATAACAGATATATATATAAATATACTATTACTATATAGACAGATTTCTGTTTTATACTTTACAGATTTACATATATAACTATACAGATTTACATATCTCTGAAACAGAAATATATATATGTATAGATAGATATACTATTACAAATACACATGTATATATAGATACATATCTATACATATAAATATAGTTATAATTATACACATATGCATATATATACACATACGCAAGAGAATGTGTACATACATGCAACATATAAGGATTAAAGTAGTAAAATATCCATAGTTGTTAACAAACAAACATACACATATATAGATATGCACATACATATATCCATATACATACAATTTTGGGATAATTTAGCCTCTATTAAGCCCAAAATAGGATAATACAACCTTTTTTTAGACACAAAGTCTGAGACTTATGCCTCACAAATGCCTCAACGCCTCTAATGCCTCGATACGCCTTGCAGAAACTGAGGCGCACGCCTCTCATTGGTAGTCTGAGGCTTAAGCCTCGAGGCGCGTTTTTTAAAACCATGGTCACATACTACTCCAGTTGCACTCCACCACTTCAACCATCCTGTTGTGATCATGTGACAAACATCCTCTTGAACCTCACCCTTCCTTTCAATGATAGAGCCCAAGTAACGAAACTTATCACATATCTGTACACCCTTCACACAACTTGTCTTAGATGCTCGCAACCCGTACTTTATTTCTGATATAGTCATTTCCTTCAGCGATCTTTTCTCATCTTCCCACACATCCATCTCATCATATGCATTTCGGCCACAATTATCTTGTTGAGACCTTGTTTCTTCACTGCCCAACATTTATTCCCACATAGCATGGTTGGCCGTACAACTGTTTTGTAAAACTAGCTTTATAATCTGAAAGGGATCTTCTGGTCACATACAACTCCAGTTGCACTCCTCCACTTCAACCATCATGTTATGATCCTGTGACAAACATCATCTTAAACCTCACACTTCCTTTCAATGATAGAGCCCAAGTAACATAACTTATCACATATCGGTACACCCATTCCATCCAACTTGACCCCACAATTCACAATTCTAGATTGGCTAAAATTGCAATCATATATTCAATTTTTCTTCTACCGATCATAAATCCATTAGATTCCAATGCATTCTCCAGAGTTTAACTTTATCATTCAATATTTCTTTTCTTTCATCAATGAACACAATATCATAAACAAATAACATGCACCAAGGGATGTTATCTTGAACATGCTTTGTCAACTCATCTATAATAAGAACAAATAGATAAGAGTTGAGTGTCTATCCTTGATGTACCCTAGCGGTGATAGGAAAAATTTGTGTTTCTCCTCCCAGAATCCTAACACTTGCAGTTGACCCATCATACATGTCTTTAGTTAGGTTAGTGTATTAAATAGACACATTCTTTTTATGCAAAACCCTCCATAACACTTCCCTAGGTACTCAATCATAGGCCTTTTCCAGATCAATAAATACCATATGAAGATCTCTTTTATTTTCTATGTACTTCTCCATAAGCCTCCTTTTCAAAAAAATCTAACATCAGTTGTTGATCTTCCTGGCATAAAACCCCTGGTTGTTTGATATTTGTGTAATCAATCGCCTTTGCTCAATAATCCTCTCCTAAAGATTCATAGTGTAACTCATCAACTTGATACCTCTGTAGTTTGTGCAGCTCTGAATATCTCATTTGTTCTTGTAGTTCGATACTGTAGTACTATTTCTCAATTCATCCGACATCTTCTTTGTCTTCATAATCTTGTTAAAGAAATTTGTTAACCACATAACTCAGTCATCCCCCATACTCTTCAATACATCAATAACAATATCAACTGGACCACATGTCTTTTTCAAAGCATTCTTGACCTTAGATAGTGAAAATCGTCAGATAGTTGACTTAAGTTCATGATTGGAATAAATGTCATCACACTATGCTTTTATAAGTAGGGGTGGTCATTTTATATG